>CATKUP010000140.1:0-1369000 GCA_949786385.1 Onychomys leucogaster
CAGTGATTTTTTGGCCCAAATGATTTTTTGCAGTTCACGAACCCAACTTGATTCTCACTATTAACTAAAGAGAATTTATGTAAGAGGAGCTGTGGTTTTTATCAGTTTTATAAGCAGAATTGAACTACATATGGTCCGTCTGAGTAGGAAACACAGGTTTTTTTTTCAGGGCATGCTCATGGTTCTTGCTGTATTTTAGACTCTAGAATGAAGAGCTTGCTTCTTGCTTTAAAACAGAGTGCGTTTCAGGGATGAGAACTCTGGTCTGAATTTGCCTTCAGAAACGGAGTTAAACCCCAGGATCAGTGTCTTCCTACAAGCAAGAGTTCAGTTTTGGTAAACCCAGTGATTTTTGGGCTCAAATGATTTTTCGCAGTTCAGGAACCCAATACTATTCTCAATATTAACTACAGAGCATTTATGTAAGAGGAGGTGTGGTCTGTTTCAGTTTCATAATCAGAGTTGAACTACATATGGTCCGTATGAATAGGAAACACAGTTCTTTTTTTCAGCGCATGCTCATGGTTATTGCTGTACTTTAGACTCTGCAAAGAAGAGCATGCTTCTTCGTTTAAACAGAGTGTGTTTCAGGAATGAGAACTCTGGTCTGAATTTCCCTGCAGAAACGGAGTTAAACCCCAGGATTTTTGTCTTCCTACAATGAGAGTGCATTTCTGGTGAACTCAGTGAATTTTGGGCTCAAATTTTTTTTTCACAGTTCACGAACCCTATGCTATTCTCACTATTAACTAAAGAGGATTTATTAAAGAGGAGCTGTGGTCTGTATCAGTTTCATAAGCAGAGTTGAACTACATATGGTCTGTAGGAGAAGGAAACACAGTTCTTTTTTTCTGGGCATGCTCATGTTTCTTACTATATTGGAGACGCTGGAAAGAAGAGGATGATTCTTGCCATAAAACAGAGTGTTTTTCAGGGATGAGAACTGTGGTCTCAATTTGCCTTCGGAAACGGAGTTAAACCCCAGGATCAGTGTCTTCCTACAACCAAGAGTTCATTTCTGGTAAAGCCAGTGATTTTTGGGCTCAAATGATTTTTCGCAGTTCATGATCCCTACGCTATTCACACTATTAACTAAAGAGCATTTATGTAAGAGGAGGTGTGGTCTGTATCAGTTTCATAAGCAGAGTTGAACTACATATGGTCCGTATGAAGAGGAAACACAGTTCTTTTTTTCAAGGCATGCTCATGGTTCTTGCTGTATTTTAGACTCTAGATTGAAGAGCTTGCTTCTTGCGTTAAAACAGAGTGTGTTTCAGGGATGAAAACTCTGTTCTGAATTTGCCTTCAGAAACGGAGTTAAAGCCCAGGATCAGTGTCTTCCTACAAGCAAGAGTTCATTTCTGGTAAACCCAGAGTATTTTGGACTCAAATGATTTTTCGCAGTTCACGAACCATACACTATTCTCACTATTAAATAAAGAGGATTTATGTAAGAGGAGCTGTGGTTTGTATCAGTTTCATAAGCAGAGTTGAACTACATATGGTCTGTATGAGAAAGAAACACAGTTCTTTTTTTCTGGGCATGCTCATGTTTGTTACTATATTGGAGTCGCTGGAAAGAATAGGATGATTCTTGCCTTAAACAGAGTGTTTTTCAGGGAAGAGAACTCTGGTCTGAATTTGTCTTCCGAAAAGGAGTTAAACCCCAGGATCAGTGTCTTCCTTCAAGCAAGAGTTCATTTCTGGTAAACCCAGTGATTTTTGTGCTCAAATGATTTTTCGCAGTTCATGAACCCTACGCTATTCACACTATTAACTAAAGAGCATTTATGTAAGAGGAGGTGTGGTCTGTATCAGTTTCATAAGCAGAGTTGAACTACACATGGTCCGTATGAAGAGGAAACACAGTTCTTTTTTTCAGCGCATGCTCATGGTTATTGCTGTATTTTAGACTCTGGAAAGAAGAGCGTGCTTCTTTGTTTAAACAGAATGTGTTTCAGGAATGAGAACTCTGGTCTGAATTTCCCTGCAGAAACGGAGTTAAACCCCAGGATTTGTGTCTTCCTACAATAAGAGTGCATTCCTGTAAACCCAGTGAATTTTGGGATCAAATGAATTTTCTTAGTTCAGGAACCCTACGCTATTCTCACTATTAACTAAAGAGGATTTATGTAAGAGGAGCTGTGGTTTGTATCAGTTTTATAAGCAGAGTTGAACTACATATGGTCCGTCTGAATAGGAAACACAGTTTCTTTTTCAGGGCATGCTCATGGTTCTTGCTGTATTTTAGACTCTAGATTGAAGAGCTTGCTTCTTGCTTTAAAACAGAGTGTGTTTCAGGGATGAGAACTCTGTTCTCAATTTGCCTTCAGAAACGGAGTTAAACCCCAGGATCAGTGTCTTCCTACAAGCAAGAGTTCATTTCTGGTAAACCCAGAGAATTTTGGGCTCAAATGTTTTTTCACAGTTCACAACCCATATGCTATTCTCACTATTAACTAAAGAGGATTTATGCAAGAGGAGCTGTGGTCTGTATCAGTTTCATAAGCAGAGTTGAACTACATATGGTCTGTAGGAGAAGGAAACACAGTTCATTTTTTCTGGACATGCTCATGTTTCTTACTATATTGGAGACGCTGGAAAGAAGAGGATGATTCTTGCCATAAAACAGAGTGTTTTTCAGGGATGAGAACTGTGGTCTGAATTTGTCTTCAGAAAAGGAGTTAAACCCCAGGATCAGTGTCTTCCTACAAGAAAGAGTTCATTTTTGGTAAACCCAGGGATTTTTGGGTTCAAATGATTTTTCGCAGTTCAGGAACCCAACGCTATTCTCAATATTAACTAAAGAGCATTTATGTAAGAGGAGGTGTTGTCTGTTTCAGTTTCATAAGCAGAGTTGAACTACATATGGTCCGTATGAATAGGAAACACAGTTCTTTTTTTCAGTGCATGCTCATGATTATTGCTGTACTTTAGACTCTGGAAAGAAGAGCGTGCTTCTTCGTTTAAACAGAGTGTGTTTCAGGAATGAGAACTCTGGTCTGAATTTCCCTGCAGAAACGGAGTTAAACCCCAGGATTTGTGTCTTCCTACAATGAGAGTGCATTTCTGGTAAACCCAGTGAATTTTGGGCTCATTTTTTTTTTCGCAGTTCACGAACCCTATGCTATTCTCACTATTAACTAAAGAGGATTTATGTAAGAGGAGCTGTGGTTTGTATCAGTTTCATAAGCAGAGTTGAACAACATATTTTCTGTATGAGTCAGAAACACAGTTCTATTTTCTGGGCATGCTCATGTTTCTTACTATATTGGAGACGCTGGAAAGAAGAGGATGATTCTTGCCTTAAAACAGAGTGATTTTCAGGGATGAGAACTCTGGTCTCAATTTGCCTTCAGGAACGGAGTTAAACCCCAGGATCAGTGTCTTCCTACAAGCAAGAGTTCATTTCTGGTAAACCCAGTGAATTTTGGGCTCAAATGATTTTTCCCAGTTCACAAACCATACACTATTCTCACTATTAACTAAAGAGGATTTATGTAAGAGGAGCTATGGTTTGTATCAGTTTCATAAGCAGAGTTGAACTCCATATGGTCTGTATGAGAAGGAAACACAGTTCTTTTTTTCTGGGCATGCTCATGTTTGTTACTATATTGGATGCGCCTGAAAGAATAGGATGATTCTTGCCTTAAAACAGAGTGTTTTTCAGGGAAGAGTACTCTGGTCTGAATTTGTCTTCGGAAAAGGAGTTAAACCCCAGGATCAGTGTCTTCCTTCAAGCAAGAGTTCATTTTTGGTAAACCCAGTGATTTTTGGGCTCAAATGATTTTTCACAGTTCATGATCCCTACGCTATTCACACTATTAACTAAAGATCATTTATGTAAGAGGAGGTATGGTCTGTATCAGTTTCATAAGCAGAGTTGAACTACTTATGGTCCGAATGAATAGGAAACAGAGTTTTTTTTTCAGGCCATGCTCAAGGTTATTTCTGTATTTTAGACTCTGGAAAGAAGAGCTTGCTTCCTGCATTAAAACAGAGTTTGTTTCAGGGATGAGAACTCGGTTCTGAATTTCCCTTCAGAAAAGAAGTTAAACTCCAGGATCTGTGTCTTCCTACAAGCAAGATTTCATTTCTGGTAAACCCAGTGAATTTTGGGCTCAAATGTTTTTTCGCAGTTCACAAACCATACGCTATTCTCACTATTAACTAAAGAGGATTTATGCAAGAGGGGCTGTGGTCTGTATCAGTTTCATAAGCAGAGTTGAACTACATATGGTCTGTAGGAGAAGGAAACACAGTTCTTTTTTTCTGGGCATTCTCATGTTTCTTACTATATTGGAGACGCTGGAAAGATGAGGATGATTCTTGCCATAAAACAGAGTGTTTTTCAGGGATGAGAACTGTGGTCTGAATTTGTCTTCAGAAAAGGAGTTAAACCCCAGGATCAGTGTCTTCCTACAAGAAAGAGTTCAGTTTTGGTAAACCCAGTGTTTTTGGGCTCAAATGATTTTTCACAGTTCTGGAACCCAACGCTATTCTCAATATTAACTAAAGAGCATTTATGTAAGAGGAGGTGTGGTCTGTTTCAGTTTCATAAGCAGAGTTGAACTACGTATGGTCTGTAGGAGAAGGAAACACAGTTCTTTTATTCTGGGCATGCTCATGTTTGTTACTATATTCGAGAAACTGGAAAGAATAGGATGATTCTTGCCTTAAAACAGAGTGTTTTTCAGGGAAGAGAACTCTGGTCTGAATTTGTCTTCAGAAAAGGAGTTAAACCCCAGGATCAGTGTCTTCCTTCAAGCAAGAGTTCATTTCTGGTAAACCCTGTGATTTTTGGGCTCAAATGATTTTTCTAAGTTCATGATCCTTACGCTATTCTCACTATTAACTAAAGAGGATTTATGCAAGAGGAGCTCTGGCGTGTATCAGTTTCGTAAGCAGAGTTGAACTACATATTTTCTTTATAAGTCAGAAACACAGTTCTATTTTCTGGGCATGCTCATGTTTCTTACTATATTGGAGACGCTGGAAAGATGAGGATGATTCTTGCCATAAAACAGAGTGTTTTTCAGGGATGAGAACTGTGGTCTGAATTTGTCTTCAGAAAAGTAGTTAAACCCCAGGATCAGTTTCTTCCTACAAGAAAGGGATCAGTTTTGGTAAACCCAGTGATTTTTGGGCTCAAATGATTTTTCGCAGTTCAGGATCCCAACGCTATTCTCACTATTAACTTAAGAGCATGTATGTAAGAGGAGGTGTGGTCTGTATAAGTTTCATAAGCAGAGTTGAACTACGTATGGTCCGTATGAATAGGAAACACAGTTCTTTTTTTCAGCGCATGTTCATGGTTATTGCTGTATTTTAGACTCTGGAAAGAAGAGCGTGCTTCTTCGTTTAAACAGAGTGTGTTTCAGGAATGAGAACTCTGGTCTGAATTTCCCTGCAGAAACGGAGTTAATCCCCAGGATCAGAGTCTTCCTACAAGCAAGAGTTCATTTCTGGTAAACCCAGTGATTTTTGGCCCAAATGATTTTTTGCAGTTCTTGAACCCAGCATGAATCTCAATATTAACTAAAGAGAATATATGTAAGAGGAGCTGTGGTTTTTATCAGTTTTATAAGCTGAGTTGAACTACATATGGTCCGTCTGAGTAGGAAACACAGGTTTTTTTTTCAGGACATGCTCATGGTTCTTGCTGTATTTTAGACTCTAGAATGAAGAGCTTGCTTCTTGCATTAAAACAGAGTGTGTTTCAGGGATGAGAACTCTGGTCTGAATTTGCCTTCAGAAACGGAGTTAAACCCCAGGATCAGTGTCTTTCTACAAGCAAGAGTTCATTTCTGGTAAACCCAGAGAATTTTGGGCTCAAATGATTTTTTCACAGTTCACGAACCCAACATGATTCTCACTATTAACCTAAGAGAATTTATGTAAGAGGAGGTGTAGTTTTTTCAGTTTTATAAGCAGAGTTGAACTACATATGGTCTGTAGGAGAAGGAAACACAGTTCTTTTTTTCTGGGCATGCTCATGTTTCTTACTATATTGGAGACTCTGTAAAGAAGAGGATGATTCTTGCCATAAAACAGAGTGTTTTTCAGGGATGAGAACTGTGGTCTGAATTTGTCTTCAGAAAAGGAGTTAAATCCCAGGATCAGTGTCTTCCTACAAGCAAGAGTTCAGTTTTGGTAAACCCAGTGATTTTTGGGCTGAAATGATTTTTTGAAGTTCAGGAACCCAACGCTATTCTCACTATTAACTAAAGAGCATTTATGTAAGAGGAGGTTTGGTCTGTACCAGTTTCATAAGCAGAGTTGAACTACATATGGTCCGTATGAAGTGGAAACACAGTTCTTTTTTTCAGCGCATGCTCATGGCTATTGCTGTATTTTAGACTCTGGAAAGAAGAGCGTGCTTCTTCGTTTAAACAGAGTGTGTTTCAGGAATGAGAACTCTGGTCTGAATTTCCCTGCAGAAACCGAGTTAAACCCCAGGATTTGTGTCTTCCTACAATAAGAGTGCATTTCTGGTAAACCCAGTGAATTTTGGGCTCAAATGAATATTCTTAGTTCACGAACCCTACGCTATTCTCACTATTAACTAAAGAGGATTTATGTAAGAGGAGCTGTGGTTTGTATCAGTTTTATAAGCAGAGTTGAACTACATATGGTCCGTCCGTGTAGAAAACACATTTCCTTTTCAGGGCATGCTCATATTTCTTGCTCTATTTTAGACTCTAGATTGAAGAGCTTGCTTCTTGCGTTAAAACAGAGTTTGTTTCAGGGATGAGAAGTCTGGTCTGAATTTGCCTTCAGAAACGGAGTTAAACCCCAGGATCAGTGTCTTTCTACAAGCAAGATTTCATTTCTGGTAAACCCAGTGAATTTTGGGCTCAAGTGTTTTTTCGCAGTTCACAAACCATACGCTATTCTCACTATTAACTAAAGAGGATTTATGCAAGAGGAGCTGTGGTCTGTATCAGTTTCATAAGCAGAGTTGAACTACATATGGTCTGTAGGAGAAGGAAACACAGTTCTTTTTTTCTGGGCATGCTCATGTTTCTTACTATATTGGAGACGATGGAAAGATGAGGATGATTCTTGCCATAAAACAGAGTGTTTTTCAGGGATGAGAACTGTGGTCTGAATTTGTCTTCAGAAAAGGAGTTAAACCCCAGGATCAGTGTCTTCCTACAAGAAAGAGATCAGTTTTGGTAAACCCAGTGATTTTTGGGCTCAAATGATTTTTCGCAGTTCAGGAACCCAACGCTATTCTCACTATTAACTTAAGAGCATTTATGTAAGAGGAGGTGTGGTCTGTATCAGTTTCATAAGCAGAGTGGAACTACATATGGTCCGTATGAATAGGAAACACAGTTCTTTTTTTCAGCGCATGCTCATGGTTATTGCTGTATTTTAGACTCTGGAAAGAAGAGCGTGCTTCTTCGTTTAAACAGAGTGTGTTTCAAGAATGAGAACTCTGGTCTGAATTTCCCTGCAGAAACGGAGTTAAACCCCAGGATCAGTGTCTTCCTACAAGCAAGAGTTCATTTCTGGTAAACCCAGTGATTTTTGGCCCAAATGATTTTTTGCAGTTCTTGAACCCAACATGATTCTCACTATTAACTAAAGAGAATTTATGTAAGAGGAGCTGTGGTTTTTATCAGTTTTATAAGCAGAGTTGAACTATATATGGTCCGTATGAGTAGGAAACACAGGTTTTTTTTTCAGGGCATGCTCATGGTTCTTGCTGTATTTTAGACTCTAGAATGAAGAGCTTGCTTCTTGCGTTAAAACAGAGTGTGTTTCAGGGATGAGAACTCTGGTCTGAATTTGCCTTCCGAAACGGAGTTAAACCCCAGGATCAGTGTCTTTCTACAAGCAAGAGTTCATTTCTGGTAAACCCAGAGAATTTTGGGCTCAAATGATTTTTTCACAGTTCACGAACCATACACTATTCTCACTATTAACTAAAGAGGATTTATGTAAGAGGAGCTGTGGTTTGTATCAGTTTCATAAGCGGAGTTGAACTACATATGGTCTGTATGACAAGGAAACACAGTTCTTTTTTTCTGGGCATGCTCATGTTTGTTACTATATTGGAGACGCTGGAAAGAATAGGATGATTCTTGCCTTAAAACAGAGTGTTTTTCAGGGAAGATAACTCTGGTCTGAATTTGTCTTCAGAAATGGAGTTAAACCCCAGGATCAGTGTCTTCCTTCAAGCAAGAGTTCATTTCTGGTAAACCCAGTGATTTTTGGGCTCAAATGATTTTTCGCAGTTCATGATCCCTACGCTATTCACACTATTAACTAAAGAGCATTTATGTAAGAGGAGGTGTGGTCTGTATCAGTTTCATAAGCAGAGTTGAACTACATATGGTCCGTCTGAGTAGGAAACACAGGTTTTTTTTTCAGGGCATGCTCATGGTTCTTGCTGTATTTTAGACTCTAGAATGAAGAGCTTGCTTCTTGCGTTAAAACAGAGTGTGTTTCAGGGATGAGAACTCTGGTCTGAATTTGCCTTCAGAAACGGAGTTAAACCCCAGGATCTCTGTCTTCCTACAAGCAAGATTTCATTTCTGGTAAACCCAGTGAATTTTGGGCTCAAATGTTTTTTCACAGTTCACCACCGATATGCTATTCTCACTATTAACTAAAGAGGATTTATGCAAGAGGAGCTGTGGTCTGTATCAGTTTCATAAGCAGAGTTGAGCTACATATGGTCTGTAGGAGAAGGAAACACAGTTCTTTTTTTCTGGGCATGCTCATGTTTCTTACTATATTGGAGACGCTGGAAAGAAGAGGATGATTCTTGCCATAAACCAGAGTGTTTTTCAGGGATGAGAACTGTGGTCTGAATTTGTCTTCAGAAAAGGAGTTAAACCCCAGGATCAGTGTCTTCCTACAAGAAAGAGTTCATTTTTGGTGAACCCAGTGATTTTTGGGCTCAAATGATTTTTCGCAGTTCAGGAACCCAACGCTATTCTCATTATTAACTAAAGAGCATTTATGTAAGAGGAGGTGTTGTCTGTATCAGTTTCATAAGCAGAGTTGAACTACATATGGTCCTTATGAAGAGGAAACACAGTTCTTTTTTTCAGCGCATGCTCATGGTTATTGCTGTATTTTAGACTCTGGAAAGAAGAACGTGCTTCTTCGTTTAAAAAGAGTGTGTTTCAGGAATGAGAACTCTGGTCTGAATTTCCCTGCAGAAACGGAGTTAAACCCCAGGATTTGTGTCTTCCTACAATAAGAGTGCATTTCTGGTAAACCCAGTGAATTTTGGGCTCAAATGAATTTTCTTAGTTCAGGAACCCTACGCTATTCTCACTATTAACTAAAGAGGATTTATGTAAGAGGAGCTGTGGTTTGTATCAGTTTTAAAAGCAGAGTTGAACTACATATGGTCCGTCTGAGTAGGAAACACAGTTTCTTTTTCAGGGCATGCTCATGGTTCTTGCTGTATTTTAGACTCTAGATTGAAGAGCTTGCTTCTTGCGTTAAAACAGAGTGTGTTTCAGGGATGAGAACTCTGGTCTGAATTTGCCTTTAGAAACGGAGTTAAACCCCAGGATCATTGTCTTCCTTCAAGCAAGAGTTCATTTCTGGTAAACCCAGTGATTTTTGTGCTCAAATGATTTTTCGCAGTTCATGAACCCTACGCTATTCACACTATTAACTAAAGAGCATTTATGTAAGAGGAGGTGTGGTCTGTATCAGTTTCATAAGCAGAGTTGAACTACATATGGTCTGTATGAAGAGGAAACACAGTTCTTTTTTTCAGCGCATGATCATGGTTATTGTTGTATTTTAGACTCTGGAAAGAAGACCGTGCTTCTTTGTTTAAACAGAGTGTGTTTCAGGAATGAGAACTCTGGTCTGAATTTCCCTGCAGAAACGGAGTTAAACCCCAGGATTTGTGCCTTCCTACAATGAGAGTGCATTTCTGGTAAACCCAGTGAATTTTGGGCTCATTTTTTTTTTCGCAGTTCACGAACCCTATGCTATTCTCACTATTAACTAAAGAGGATTTTTGTAAGAGGAGCTGTGGTTTGTATCAATTTCATAAGCAGAGTGAACTACATATTTTCTGTATGAGTCAGAAACACAGTTCTATTTTGTGGGCATGCTCATGTTTCTTACAATATTGGAGACGCTGGAAAGAAGAGGATGATTCTTGCCTTAAATCAGAGTGATTTTAAGGGATGAGAACTCTGGTCTCAATTTGCCTTCAGAAACGGAGTTAAACCCCAGGATCAGTGTCTTCCTACATGCAAGAGTTCATTTCTGGTAAACCCAGTGATTTTGGGGCTCAAATGATTTTTTCGCAGTTCATGATCCCTACACTATTCACACTATTAACTAAAGAGCATTTATGTAAGAGGAGGTGTGGTCTGTATGAGTTTCATAAGCAGAGTTGAACTACATATGGTCCGAATGAATAGGAAACAGAGTTCTTTTTTTCAGGCCATGCTGAAGGTTATTGCTGTATTTTAGAATCTGGAAAGAAGAGCTTGCTTCTTGCCTTAAAACAGAGTGATTTACAGGGATGAGAACTCTGGTCTCAATTTGCCTTCAGAAACGGAGTTAAACCCCAGGATCAGTGTCTTCCTACAAGCAAGAGTTCATTTCTGGTAAACGCAGTGATTTTTTGGCCCAAATGATTTTTTGCAGTTCACGAACCCAACATGATTCTCACTATTAACTGAAGAGAATTTATGTAAGAGGAGCTGTGGTTTTTATCAGTTTTAGAAGCAGAGTTGAACTACATATGGTCCGTCTGAGTAGGAAACACAGGTTTTTTTTTCAGGGCATGCTCATGGTTCTTGCTGTATTTTAGACTCTAGAATGAAGAGCTTGCTTCTTGCGTTAAAACAGGGTGTGTTTCAGGGATGAGAACTCTGGTCTGAATTTGCCTTCAGAAACGGAGTTAAACCCCAGGATCTCTGTCTTCCTACAAGCAAGATTTCATTTCTGGTAAACCCAGTGAATTTTGGTCTCAAATGTTTTTTCACAGTTCACCACCCATATGCTATTCTCACTATTAACTAAAGAGGATTTATGCAAGAGGAGCTGTGGTCTGTATCAGTTTCATAAGCGAGTTGAACTACATATGGTCTGTAAGAAAAGGAAACACAGTTCTTTTTTTCTGGGCATGCTCATGTTTCTTACTATATTGGAGACGCTGGAAAGAAGAGGATGATTCTTGCCATAAAACAGAGTGTTTTTCAGGGATGAGAACTGTGGTCTGAATTTGTCTTCAGAAAAGGAGTTAAACCCCAGGATTAGTGTCTTCCTACAAGAAAGTGTTCATTTTTGGTAAACCCAGTGATTTTTGGGCTCAAATGATTTTTCGCAGTTCAGGAACCCAACGCTATTCTCACTATTAACTAAAGAGCATTTATGTAAGAGGAGGTGTGGTCTGTATCAGTTTCATAAGCAGAGTTGAACTACATATGGTCCGTATGAAGAGGAAACACAGTTCTTTTTTTCAGCGCATGCTCATGGTTATTGCTGTATTTTAGACTCTGGAAAGAAGAGCGTGCTTCTTCGATTAAAAAGAGTGTGATTCAGGAATGAGAACTCTGGTCTGAATTTCCCTGCAGAAACGGAGTTAAACCCCAGGATTTGTGTCTTCCTACAATAAGAGTGCATTTCTGGTAAACCCAGTGAATTTTGAGCTCAAATGAATTTTTTTAGTTCAGGAACCCTACGCTATTCTCACTATTAACTAAAGAGCATTTATGTAAGAGGAGGTGTGGTCTGTATCAGTTTCATAAGCAGAGTTGAACTACATATGGTCCGTATGAAGAGGAAACACAGTTCTTTTTTTCAGGGCATGCTCATGGTTCTTGCTGTATTTTAGACTCTAGATTGAAGAGCTTGCTTCTTGCGTTAAAACAGAGTGTGTTTCAGGGATGAAAACTCTGTTCTGAATTTGCCTTCAGAAACGGAGTTAAAGCCCAGGATCAGTGTCTTCCTACAAGCAAGAGTTCATTTCTGGTAAACCCAGAGTATTTTGGACTCAAATGATTTTTCGCAGTTCACGAACCATACACTATTCTCACTATTAAATAAAGAGGATTTATGTAAGAGGAGCTGTGGTTTGTATCAGTTTCATAAGCAGAGTTGAACTACATATGGTCTGTATGAGAAAGAAACACAGTTCTTTTTTTCTGGGCATGCTCATGTTTGTTACTATATTGGAGTCGCTGGAAAGAATAGGATGATTCTTGCCTTAAACAGAGTGTTTTTCAGGGAAGAGAACTCTGGTCTGAATTTGTCTTCCGAAAAGGAGTTAAACCCCAGGATCAGTGTCTTCCTTCAAGCAAGAGTTCATTTCTGGTAAACCCAGTGATTTTTGTGCTCAAATGATTTTTCGCAGTTCATGAACCCTACGCTATTCACACTATTAACTAAAGAGCATTTATGTAAGAGGAGGTGTGGTCTGTATCAGTTTCATAAGCAGAGTTGAACTACACATGGTCCGTATGAAGAGGAAACACAGTTCTTTTTTTCAGCGCATGCTCATGGTTATTGCTGTATTTTAGACTCTGGAAAGATGAGCGTGCTTCTTTGTTTAAACAGAATGTGTTTCAGGAATGAGAACTCTGGTCTGAATTTCCCTGCAGAAACGGAGTTAAACCCCAGGATTTGTGTCTTCCTACAATAAGAGTGCATTCCTGTAAACCCAGTTAATTTTGGGATCAAATGAATTTTCTTAGTTCAGGAACCCTACGCTATTCTCACTATTAACTAAAGAGGATTTAGGTAAGAGGAGCTGTGGTTTGTATCAGTTTTATAAGCAGAGTTGAACTACATATGGTCCGTCTGAATAGGAAACACAGTTTCTTTTTCAGTGCATGCTCATGGTTCTTGCTGTATTTTAGACTCTAGATTGAAGAGCTTGCTTCTTGCTTTAAAACAGAGTGTGTTTCAGGGATGAGAACTCTGTTCTGAATTTGCCTTCAGAAAAGGAGTTAAACCCCAGGATCAGTGTCTTCCTACAAGCAAGAGTTCATTTCTGGTAAACCCAGAGAATTTTGGGCTCAAATGTTTTTTCACAGTTCACAACCCATATGCTATTCTCACTATTAACTAAAGAGGATTTATGCAAGAGGAGCTGTGGTCTGTATCAGTTTCATAAGCAGAGTTGAACTACATATGGTCCGTCTGAGTAGGAAACACAGGTTTTTTTTTCAGGGCATGCTCATGGTTCTTGCTGTATTTTAGACTCTAGAATGAAGAGCTTGCTTCTTGCGTTAAAACAGAGTGTGTTTCAGGGATGAGAACTCTGGTCTGAATTTGCCTTCAGAAACGGAGTTAAACCCCAGGATCTCTGTCTTCCTACAAGCAAGATTTCATTTCTGGTAAACCCAGAGAATTTTGGGCTCAAATGTTTTTTCACAGTTCACCACCGATATGCTATTCTCACTATTAACTAAAGAGGATTTATGCAAGAGGAGCTGTGGTCTGTATCAGTTTCATAAGCAGAGTTGAACTACATATGGTCTGTAGGAGAAGGAAACACAGTTCTTTTTTTCTGGGCATGCTCATGTTTCTTACTATATTGGAGACGCTGGAAAGAAGAGGATGATTCTTGCCATAAACCAGAGTGTTTTTCAGGGATGAGAACTGTGGTCTGAATTTGTCTTCAGAAAAGGAGTTAAACCCCAGGATCAGTGTCTTCCTACAAGAAAGAGTTCATTTTTGGTAAACCCAGTGATTTTTGGGCTCAAATGATTTTTCGCAGTTCAGGAACCCAACGCTATTCTCATTATTAACTAAAGAGCATTTATGTAAGAGGAGGTGTTGTCTGTATCAGTTTCATAAGCAGAGTTGAACTACATATGGTCCTTATGAAGAGGAAACACAGTTCTTTTTTTCAGCGCATGCTCATGGTTATTGCTGTATTTTAGACTCTGGAAAGAAGAACGTGCTTCTTCGTTTAAAAAGAGTGTGTTTCAGGAATGAGAACTCTGGTCTGAATTTCCCTGCAGAAACGGAGTTAAACCCCAGGATTTGTGTCTTCCTACAATAAGAGTGCATTTCTGGTAAACCCAGTGAATTTTGGGCTCAAATGAATTTTCTTAGTTCAGGAACCCTACGCTATTCTCACTATTAACTAAAGAGGATTTATGTAAGAGGAGCTGTGGTTTGTATCAGTTTTAAAAGCAGAGTTGAACTACATATGGTCCGTCTGAGTAGGAAACACAGTTTCTTTTTCAGGGCATGCTCATGGTTCTTGCTGTATTTTAGACTCTAGATTGAAGAGCTTGCTTCTTGCGTTAAAACAGAGTGTGTTTCAGGGATGAGAACTCTGGTCTGAATTTGCCTTTAGAAACGGAGTTAAACCCCAGGATCAGTGTCTTCCTACAAGCAAGAGTTCAGTTTTGGTAAACCCAGAGAATTTTGGGCTCAAATGATTTTTCGCAGTTCATGAAACATACACTATTCTCAATATTAAATAAAGAGGATTTAGGTAAGAGGAGCTGTGGTTTGTATCAGTTCCATAAGCAGAGTTGAACTACATATGGTCTGTATGAGAAAGAAACACAGTTCTTTTTTTCTGGGCATGCTCATGTTTGTTAGTATATTAGAGACGCTGGAAAGAGTAGGATGATTCTTGCCTTAAAACAGAGTGTTTTTCAGGGAAGAGAACTCTGGTCTGAATTTGTCTTCAGAAAAGAAGTTAAACCCCAGGATCATTGTCTTCCTTCAAGCAAGAGTTCATTTCTGGTAAACCCAGTGATTTTTGTGCTCAAATGATTTTTCGCAGTTCATGAACCCTACGCTATTCACACTATTAACTAAAGAGCATTTATGTAAGAGGAGGTGTGGTCTGTATCAGTTTCATAAGCAGAGTGAACTACATATTTTCTGTATGAGTCAGAAACACAGTTCTATTTTGTGGGCATGCTCATGTTTCTTACTATATTGGAGACGCTGGAAAGAAGAGGATGATTCTTGCCTTAAAACAGAGTGATTTTAAGGGATGAGAACTCTGGTCTCAATTTGCCTTCAGAAACGGAGTTAAACCCCAGGATCAGTGTCTTCCTACATGCAAGAGTTCATTTCTGGTAAACCCAGTGATTTTGGGGCTCAAATGATTTTTTCGCAGTTCATGATCCCTACACTATTCACACTATTAACTAAAGAGCATTTATGTAAGAGGAGGTGTGGTCTGTATGAGTTTCATAAGCAGAGTTGAACTACATATGGTCCGAATGAATAGGAAACAGAGTTCTTTTTTTCAGGCCATGCTGAAGGTTATTGCTGTATTTTAGAATCTGGAAAGAAGAGCTTGCTTCTTGCCTTAAAACAGAGTGATTTACAGGGATGAGAACTCTGGTCTCAATTTGCCTTCAGAAACGGAGTTAAACCCCAGGATCAGTGTCTTCCTACAAGCAAGAGTTCATTTCTGGTAAACGCAGTGATTTTTTGGCCCAAATGATTTTTTGCAGTTCACGAACCCAACATGATTCTCACTATTAACTGAAGAGAATTTATGTAAGAGGAGCTGTGGTTTTTATCAGTTTTAGAAGCAGAGTTGAACTACATATGGTCCGTCTGAGTAGGAAACACAGGTTTTTTTTTCAGGGCATGCTCATGGTTCTTGCTGTATTTTAGACTCTAGAATGAAGAGCTTGCTTCTTGCGTTAAAACAGGGTGTGTTTCAGGGATGAGAACTCTGGTCTGAATTTGCCTTCAGAAACGGAGTTAAACCCCAGGATCTCTGTCTTCCTACAAGCAAGATTTCATTTCTGGTAAACCCAGTGAATTTTGGTCTCAAATGTTTTTTCACAGTTCACCACCCATATGCTATTCTCACTATTAACTAAAGAGGATTTATGCAAGAGGAGCTGTGGTCTGTATCAGTTTCATAAGCGAGTTGAACTACATATGGTCTGTAAGAAAAGGAAACACAGTTCTTTTTTTCTGGGCATGCTCATGTTTCTTACTATATTGGAGACGCTGGAAAGAAGAGGATGATTCTTGCCATAAAACAGAGTGTTTTTCAGGGATGAGAACTGTGGTCTGAATTTGTCTTCAGAAAAGGAGTTAAACCCCAGGATTAGTGTCTTCCTACAAGAAAGTGTTCATTTTTGGTAAACCCAGTGATTTTTGGGCTCAAATGATTTTTCGCAGTTCAGGAACCCAACGCTATTCTCACTATTAACTAAAGAGCATTTATGTAAGAGGAGGTGTGGTCTGTATCAGTTTCATAAGCAGAGTTGAACTACATATGGTCCGTATGAAGAGGAAACACAGTTCTTTTTTTCAGCGCATGCTCATGGTTATTGCTGTATTTTAGACTCTGGAAAGAAGAGCGTGCTTCTTCGATTAAAAAGAGTGTGATTCAGGAATGAGAACTCTGGTCTGAATTTCCCTGCAGAAACGGAGTTAAACCCCAGGATTTGTGTCTTCCTACAATAAGAGTGCATTTCTGGTAAACCCAGTGAATTTTGAGCTCAAATGAATTTTTTTAGTTCAGGAACCCTACGCTATTCTCACTATTAACTAAAGAGCATTTATGTAAGAGGAGGTGTGGTCTGTATCAGTTTCATAAGCAGAGTTGAACTACATATGGTCCGTATGAAGAGGAAACACAGTTCTTTTTTTCAGGGCATGCTCATGGTTCTTGCTGTATTTTAGACTCTAGATTGAAGAGCTTGCTTCTTGCGTTAAAACAGAGTGTGTTTCAGGGATGAAAACTCTGTTCTGAATTTGCCTTCAGAAACGGAGTTAAAGCCCAGGATCAGTGTCTTCCTACAAGCAAGAGTTCATTTCTGGTAAACCCAGAGTATTTTGGACTCAAATGATTTTTCGCAGTTCACGAACCATACACTATTCTCACTATTAAATAAAGAGGATTTATGTAAGAGGAGCTGTGGTTTGTATCAGTTTCATAAGCAGAGTTGAACTACATATGGTCTGTATGAGAAAGAAACACAGTTCTTTTTTTCTGGGCATGCTCATGTTTGTTACTATATTGGAGTCGCTGGAAAGAATAGGATGATTCTTGCCTTAAACAGAGTGTTTTTCAGGGAAGAGAACTCTGGTCTGAATTTGTCTTCCGAAAAGGAGTTAAACCCCAGGATCAGTGTCTTCCTTCAAGCAAGAGTTCATTTCTGGTAAACCCAGTGATTTTTGTGCTCAAATGATTTTTCGCAGTTCATGAACCCTACGCTATTCACACTATTAACTAAAGAGCATTTATGTAAGAGGAGGTGTGGTCTGTATCAGTTTCATAAGCAGAGTTGAACTACACATGGTCCGTATGAAGAGGAAACACAGTTCTTTTTTTCAGCGCATGCTCATGGTTATTGCTGTATTTTAGACTCTGGAAAGATGAGCGTGCCTCTTTGTTTAAACAGAATGTGTTTCAGGAATGAGAACTCTGGTCTGAATTTCCCTGCAGAAACGGAGTTAAACCCCAGGATTTGTGTCTTCCTACAATAAGAGTGCATTCCTGTAAACCCAGTTAATTTTGGGATCAAATGAATTTTCTTAGTTCAGGAACCCTACGCTATTCTCACTATTAACTAAAGAGGATTTATGTAAGAGGAGCTGTGGTTTGTATCAGTTTTATAAGCAGAGTTGAACTACATATGGTCCGTCTGAATAGGAAACACAGTTTCTTTTTCAGTGCATGCTCATGGTTCTTGCTGTATTTTAGACTCTAGATTGAAGAGCTTGCTTCTTGCTTTAAAACAGAGTGTGTTTCAGGGATGAGAACTCTGTTCTGAATTTGCCTTCAGAAACGGAGTTAAACCCCAGGATCAGTGTCTTCCTACAAGCAAGAGTTCATTTCTGGTAAACCCAGAGAATTTTGGGCTCAAATGTTTTTTCACAGTTCACAACCCATATGCTATTCTCACTATTAACTAAAGAGGATTTATGCAAGAGGAGCTGTGGTCTGTATCAGTTTCATAAGCAGAGTTGAACTACATATGGTCTGTAGGAGAAGGAAACACAGTTCATTTTTTCTGGACATGCTCATGTTTCTTACTATATTGGAGACGCTGGAAAGAAGAGGATGATTCTTGCCATAAAACAGAGTGTTTTTCAGGGATGAGAACTGTGGTCTGAATTTGTCTTCAGAAAAGGAGTTAAACCCCAGGATCAGTGTCTTCCTACAAGAAAGAGTTCATTTTTGGTAAACCCAGGGATTTTTGGGTTCAAATGATTTTTCGCAGTTCAGGAACCCAACGCTATTCTCAATATTAACTAAAGAGCATTTATGTAAGAGGAGGTGTTGTCTGTTTCAGTTTCATAAGCAGAGTTGAACTACATATGGTCCGTATGAATAGGAAACACAGTTCTTTTTTTCAGTGCATGCTCATGATTATTGCTGTACTTTAGACTCTGGAAAGAAGAGCGTGCTTCTTCGTTTAAACAGAGTGTGTTTCAGGAATGAGAACTCTGGTCTGAATTTCCCTGCAGAAACGGAGTTAAACCCCAGGATTTGTGTCTTCCTACAATGAGAGTGCATTTCTGGTAAACCCAGTGAATTTTGGGCTCATTTTTTTTTTCGCAGTTCACGAACCCTATGCTATTCTCACTATTAACTAAAGAGGATTTATGTAAGAGGAGCTGTGGTTTGTATCAGTTTCATAAGCAGAGTTGAACAACATATTTTCTGTATGAGTCAGAAACACAGTTCTATTTTCTGGGCATGCTCATGTTTCTTACTATATTGGAGACGCTGGAAAGAAGAGGATGATTCTTGCCTTAAAACAGAGTGATTTTCAGGGATGAGAACTCTGGTCTCAATTTGCCTTCAGGAACGGAGTTAAACCCCAGGATCAGTGTCTTCCTACAAGCAAGAGTTCATTTCTGGTAAACCCAGTGAATTTTGGGCTCAAATGATTTTTCCCAGTTCACAAACCATACACTATTCTCACTATTAACTAAAGAGGATTTATGTAAGAGGAGCTATGGTTTGTATCAGTTTCATAAGCAGAGTTGAACTCCATATGGTCTGTATGAGAAGGAAACACAGTTCTTTTTTTCTGGGCATGCTCATGTTTGTTACTATATTGGATGCGCCTGAAAGAATAGGATGATTCTTGCCTTAAAACAGAGTGTTTTTCAGGGAAGAGTACTCTGGTCTGAATTTGTCTTCAGAAATGGAGTTAAACCCCAGGATCAGTGTCTTCCTTCAAGCAAGAGTTCATTTTTGGTAAACCCAGTGATTTTTGGGCTCAAATGATTTTTCACAGTTCATGATCCCTACGCTATTCACACTATTAACTAAAGATCATTTATGTAAGAGGAGGTATGGTCTGTATCAGTTTCATAAGCAGAGTTGAACTACTTATGGTCCGAATGAATAGGAAACAGAGTTTTTTTTTCAGGCCATGCTCAAGGTTATTTCTGTATTTTAGACTCTGGAAAGAAGAGCTTGCTTCCTGCATTAAAACAGAGTTTGTTTCAGGGATGAGAACTCGGTTCTGAATTTCCCTTCAGAAAAGAAGTTAAACCCCAGGATCTGTGTCTTCCTACAAGCAAGATTTCATTTCTGGTAAACCCAGTGAATTTTGGGCTCAAATGTTTTTTCGCAGTTCACAAACCATACGCTATTCTCACTATTAACTAAAGAGGATTTATGCAAGAGGGGCTGTGGTCTGTATCAGTTTCATAAGCAGAGTTGAACTACATATGGTCTGTAGGAGAAGGAAACACAGTTCTTTTTTTCTGGGCATTCTCATGTTTCTTACTATATTGGAGACGCTGGAAAGATGAGGATGATTCTTGCCATAAAACAGAGTGTTTTTCAGGGATGAGAACTGTGGTCTGAATTTGTCTTCAGAAAAGGAGTTAAACCCCAGGATCAGTGTCTTCCTACAAGAAAGAGTTCAGTTTTGGTAAACCCAGTGATTTTTGGGCTCAAATGATTTTTCACAGTTCTGGAACCCAACGCTATTCTCATTATTAACTAAAGAGCATTTATGTAAGAGGAGGTGTGGTCTGTTTCAGTTTCATAAGCAGAGTTGAACTACGTATGGTCTGTAGGAGAAGGAAACACAGTTCTTTTATTCTGGGCATGCTCATGTTTGTTACTATATTCGAGAAACTGGAAAGAATAGGATGATTCTTGCCTTAAAACAGAGTGTTTTTCAGGGAAGAGAACTCTGGTCTGAATTTGTCTTCAGAAAAGGAGTTAAACCCCAGGATCAGTGTCTTCCTTCAAGCAAGAGTTCATTTCTGGTAAACCCTGTGATTTTTGGGCTCAAATGATTTTTCTAAGTTCATGATCCTTACGCTATTCACACTATTAACTAAAGATCTTTTATGTAAGAGGAGGTATGGTCTGTGTCAGTTTCATAAGCAGAGTTGATCTACTTATGGTCCGAATGAATAGGAAACAGAGTTCTTTTTTTCAGGCCATGCTCAAGGTTATTGCTGTATTTTAGACTCTGGAAAGAAGAGCTTGCTTCTTGCGTTAAAACAGAGTTTGTTTCAGGGATGAGAACTCAGGTCTGAATTTCCCTTCAGAAAAGAAGTTAAACCCCAGGATCTGTGTCTTCCTACAAGCAAGATTTCATTTCTGATAAACCCAGTGAATTTTGGGCTCAAATGATTTTTCGCAGTTCACAAACCATACGCTATTCTCACTATTAACTAAAGAGGATTTATGCAAGAGGAGCTCTGGCGTGTATCAGTTTCGTAAGCAGAGTTGAACTACATATTTTCTTTATAAGTCAGAAACACAGTTCTATTTTCTGGGCATGCTCATGTTTCTTACTATATTGGAGACGCTGGAAAGATGAGGATGATTCTTGCCATAAAACAGAGTGTTTTTCAGGGATGAGAACTGTGGTCTGAATTTGTCTTCAGAAAAGTAGTTAAACCCCAGGATCAGTTTCTTCCTACAAGAAAGGGATCAGTTTTGGTAAACCCAGTGATTTTTGGGCTCAAATGATTTTTCCCAGTTCAGGATCCCAACGCTATTCTCACTATTAACTTAAGAGCATGTATGTAAGAGGAGGTGTGGTCTGTATAAGTTTCATAAGCAGAGTTGAACTACGTATGGTCCGTATGAATAGGAAACACAGTTCTTTTTTTCAGCGCATGTTCATGGTTATTGCTGTATTTTAGACTCTGGAAAGAAGAGCGTGCTTCTTCGTTTAAACAGAGTGTGTTTCAGGAATGAGAACTCTGGTCTGAATTTCCCTGCAGAAACGGAGTTAATCCCCAGGATCAGTGTCTTCCTACAAGCAAGAGTTCATTTCTGGTAAACCCAGTGATTTTTGGCCCAAATGATTTTTTGCAGTTCTTGAACCCAGCATGAATCTCAATATTAACTAAAGAGAATATATGTAAGAGGAGCTGTGGTTTTTATCAGTTTTATAAGCTGAGTTGAACTACATATGGTCCGTCTGAGTAGGAAACACAGGTTTTTTTTTCAGGACATGCTCATGGTTCTTGCTGTATTTTAGACTCTAGAATGAAGAGCTTGCTTCTTGCATTAAAACAGAGTGTGTTTCAGGGATGAGAACTCTGGTCTGAATTTGCCTTCAGAAACGGAGTTAAACCCCAGGATCAGTGTCTTTCTACAAGCAAGAGTTCATTTCTGGTAAACCCAGAGAATTTTGGGCTCAAATGATTTTTTCACAGTTCACGAACCCAACATGATTCTCACTATTAACCTAAGAGAATTTATGTAAGAGGAGGTGTAGTTTTTTCAGTTTTATAAGCAGAGTTGAACTACATATGGTCTGTAGGAGAAGGAAACACAGTTCTTTTTTTCTGGGCATGCTCATGTTTCTTACTATATTGGAGACTCTGTAAAGAAGAGGATGATTCTTGCCATAAAACAGAGTGTTTTTCAGGGATGAGAACTGTGGTCTGAATTTGTCTTCAGAAAAGGAGTTAAATCCCAGGATCAGTGTCTTCCTACAAGCAAGAGTTCAGTTTTGGTAAACCCAGTGATTTTTGGGCTGAAATGATTTTTTGAAGTTCAGGAACCCAACGCTATTCTCACTATTAACTAAAGAGCATTTATGTAAGAGGAGGTTTGGTCTGTACCAGTTTCATAAGCAGAGTTGAACTACATATGGTCCGTATGAAGTGGAAACACAGTTCTTTTTTTCAGCGCATGCTCATGGCTATTGCTGTATTTTAGACTCTGGAAAGAAGAGCGTGCTTCTTCGTTTAAACAGAGTGTGTTTCAGGAATGAGAACTCTGGTCTGAATTTCCCTGCAGAAACCGAGTTAAACCCCAGGATTTGTGTCTTCCTACAATAAGAGTGCATTTCTGGTAAACCCAGTGAATTTTGGGCTCAAATGAATATTCTTAGTTCACGAACCCTACGCTATTCTCACTATTAACTAAAGAGGATTTATGTAAGAGGAGCTGTGGTTTGTATCAGTTTTATAAGCAGAGTTGAACTACATATGGTCCGTCCGTGTAGAAAACACATTTCCTTTTCAGGGCATGCTCATATTTCTTGCTCTATTTTAGACTCTAGATTGAAGAGCTTGCTTCTTGCGTTAAAACAGAGTTTGTTTCAGGGATGAGAAGTCTGGTCTGAATTTGCCTTCAGAAACGGAGTTAAACCCCAGGATCAGTGTCTTTCTACAAGCAAGATTTCATTTCTGGTAAACCCAGTGAATTTTGGGCTCAAGTGTTTTTTCGGAGTTCACAAACCATACGCTATTCTCACTATTAACTAAAGAGGATTTATGCAAGAGGAGCTGTGGTCTGTATCAGTTTCATAAGCAGAGTTGAACTACATATGGTCTGTAGGAGAAGGAAACACAGTTCTTTTTTTCTGGGCATGCTCATGTTTCTTACTATATTGGAGACGATGGAAAGATGAGGATGATTCTTGCCATAAAACAGAGTGTTTTTCAGGGATGAGAACTGTGGTCTGAATTTGTCTTCAGAAAAGGAGTTAAACCCCAGGATCAGTGTCTTCCTACAAGAAAGAGATCAGTTTTGGTAAACCCAGTGATTTTTGGGCTCAAATGATTTTTCGCAGTTCAGGAACCCAACGCTATTCTCACTATTAACTTAAGAGCATTTATGTAAGAGGAGGTGTGGTCTGTATCAGTTTCATAAGCAGAGTTGAACTACATATGGTCCGTATGAATAGGAAACACAGTTCTTTTTTTCAGCGCATGCTCATGGTTATTGCTGTATTTTAGACTCTGGAAAGAAGAGCGTGCTTCTTCGTTTAAACAGAGTGTGTTTCAAGAATGAGAACTCTGGTCTGAATTTCCCTGCAGAAACGGAGTTAAACCTCAGGATCAGTGTCTTCCTACAAGCAAGAGTTCATTTCTGGTAAACCCAGTGATTTTTGGCCCAAATGATTTTTTGCAGTTCTTGAACCCAACATGATTCTCACTATTAACTAAAGAGAATTTATGTAAGAGGAGCTGTGGTTTTTATCAGTTTTATAAGCAGAGTTGAACTACATATGGTCCGTATGAGTAGGAAACACAGGTTTTTTTTTCAGGGCATGCTCATGGTTCTTGCTGTATTTTATACTCTAGAATGAAGAGCTTGCTTCTTGCGTTAAAACAGAGTGTGTTTCAGGGATGAGAACTCTGGTCTGAATTTGCCTTCCGAAACGGAGTTAAACCCCAGGATCAGTGTCTTTCTACAAGCAAGAGTTCATTTCTGGTAAACCCAGAGAATTTTGGGCTCAAATGATTTTTTCACAGTTCACGAACCATACACTATTCTCACTATTAACTAAAGAGGATTTATGTAAGAGGAGCTGTGGTTTGTATCAGTTTCATAAGCAGAGTTGAACTACATATGGTCTGTATGACAAGGAAACACAGTTCTTTTTTTCTGGGCATGCTCATGTTTGTTACTATATTGGAGACGCTGGAAAGAATAGGATGATTCTTGCCTTAAAACAGAGTGTTTTTCAGGGAAGATAACTCTGGTCTGAATTTGTCTTCAGAAATGGAGTTAAACCCCAGGATCAGTGTCTTCCTTCAAGCAAGAGTTCATTTCTGGTAAACCCAGTGATTTTTGGGCTCAAATGATTTTTCGCAGTTCATGATCCCTACGCTATTCACACTATTAACTAAAGAGCATTTATGTAAGAGGAGGTGTGGTCTGTATCAGTTTCATAAGCAGAGTTGAACTACATATGGTCCGTCTGAGTAGGAAACACAGGTTTTTTTTTCAGGGCATGCTCATGGTTCTTGCTGTATTTTAGACTCTAGAATGAAGAGCTTGCTTCTTGCGTTAAAACAGAGTGTGTTTCAGGGATGAGAACTCTGGTCTGAATTTGCCTTCAGAAACGGAGTTAAACCCCAGGATCTCTGTCTTCCTACAAGCAAGATTTCATTTCTGGTAAACCCAGTGAATTTTGGGCTCAAATGTTTTTTCACAGTTCACCACCGATATGCTATTCTCACTATTAACTAAAGAGGATTTATGCAAGAGGAGCTGTGGTCTGTATCAGTTTCATAAGCAGAGTTGAGCTACATATGGTCTGTAGGAGAAGGAAACACAGTTCTTTTTTTCTGGGCATGCTCATGTTTCTTACTATATTGGAGACGCTGGAAAGAAGAGGATGATTCTTGCCATAAACCAGAGTGTTTTTCAGGGATGAGAACTGTGGTCTGAATTTGTCTTCAGAAAAGGAGTTAAACCCCAGGATCAGTGTCTTCCTACAAGAAAGAGTTCATTTTTGGTAAACCCAGTGATTTTTGGGCTCAAATGATTTTTCGCAGTTCAGGAACCCAACGCTATTCTCATTATTAACTAAAGAGCATTTATGTAAGAGGAGGTGTTGTCTGTATCAGTTTCATAAGCAGAGTTGAACTACATATGGTCCTTATGAAGAGGAAACACAGTTCTTTTTTTCAGCGCATGCTCATGGTTATTGCTGTATTTTAGACTCTGGAAAGAAGAACGTGCTTCTTCGTTTAAAAAGAGTGTGTTTCAGGAATGAGAACTCTGGTCTGAATTTCCCTGCAGAAACGGAGTTAAACCCCAGGATTTGTGTCTTCCTACAATAAGAGTGCATTTCTGGTAAACCCAGTGAATTTTGGGCTCAAATGAATTTTCTTAGTTCAGGAACCCTACGCTATTCTCACTATTAACTAAAGAGGATTTATGTAAGAGGAGCTGTGGTTTGTATCAGTTTTAAAAGCAGAGTTGAACTACATATGGTCCGTCTGAGTAGGAAACACAGTTTCTTTTTCAGGGCATGCTCATGGTTCTTGCTGTATTTTAGACTCTAGATTGAAGAGCTTGCTTCTTGCGTTAAAACAGAGTGTGTTTCAGGGATGAGAACTCTGGTCTGAATTTGCCTTTAGAAACGGAGTTAAACCCCAGGATCAGTGTCTTCCTACAAGCAAGAGTTCAGTTTTGGTAAACCCAGAGAATTTTGGGCTCAAATGATTTTTCGCAGTTCATGAAACATACACTATTCTCAATATTAAATAAAGAGGATTTATGTAAGAGGAGCTGTGGTTTGTATCAGTTCCATAAGCAGAGTTGAACTACATATGGTCTGTATGAGAAAGAAACACAGTTCTTTTTTTCTGGGCATGCTCATGTTTGTTAGTATATTGGAGACGCTGGAAAGAGTAGGATGATTCTTGCCTTAAAACAGAGTGTTTTTCAGGGAAGAGAACTCTGGTCTGAATTTGTCTTCAGAAAAGAAGTTAAACCCCAGGATCATTGTCTTCCTTCAAGCAAGAGTTCATTTCTGGTAAACCCAGTGATTTTTGTGCTCAAATGATTTTTCGCAGTTCATGAACCCTACGCTATTCACACTATTAACTAAAGAGCATTTATGTAAGAGGAGGTGTGGTCTGTATCAGTTTCATAAGCAGAGTTGAACTACATATGGTCTGTATGAAGAGGAAACACAGTTCTTTTTTTCAGCGCATGATCATGGTTATTGTTGTATTTTAGACTCTGGAAAGAAGACCGTGCTTCTTTGTTTAAACAGAGTGTGTTTCAGGAATGAGAACTCTGGTCTGAATTTCCCTGCAGAAACGGAGTTAAACCCCAGGATTTGTGCCTTCCTACAATGAGAGTGCATTTCTGGTAAACCCAGTGAATTTTGGGCTCATTTTTTTTTTCCGCAGTTCACGAACCCTATGCTATTCTCACTATTAACTAAAGAGGATTTTTGTAAGAGGAGCTGTGGTTTGTATCAATTTCATAAGCAGAGTGAACTACATATTTTCTGTATGAGTCAGAAACACAGTTCTATTTTCTGGGCATGCTCATGTTTCTTACTATATTGGAGACGCTGGAAAGAAGAGGATGATTCTTGCCTTAAAACAGAGTGATTTTCAGGGATGAGAACTCTGGTCTCAATTTGCCTTCAGGAACGGAGTTAAACCCCAGGATCAGTGTCTTCCTACAAGCAAGAGTTCATTTCTGGTAAACCCAGTGAATTTTGGGCTCAAATGATTTTTCCCAGTTCACAAACCATACACTATTCTCACTATTAACTAAAGAGGATTTATGTAAGAGGAGCTATGGTTTGTATCAGTTTCATAAGCAGAGTTGAACTCCATATGGTCTGTATGAGAAGGAAACACAGTTCTTTTTTTCTGGGCATGCTCATGTTTGTTACTATATTGGATGCGCCTGAAAGAATAGGATGATTCTTGCCTTAAAACAGAGTGTTTTTCAGGGAAGAGTACTCTGGTCTGAATTTGTCTTCGGAAAAGGAGTTAAACCCCAGGATCAGTGTCTTCCTTCAAGCAAGTGTTCATTTTTGGTAAACCCAGTGATTTTTGGGCTCAAATGATTTTTCACAGTTCATGATCCCTACGCTATTCACACTATTAACTAAAGATCATTTATGTAAGAGGAGGTATGGTCTGTATCAGTTTCATAAGCAGAGTTGAACTACTTATGGTCCGAATGAATAGGAAACAGAGTTTTTTTTTCAGGCCATGCTCAAGGTTATTTCTGTATTTTAGACTCTGGAAAGAAGAGCTTGCTTCCTGCATTAAAACAGAGTTTGTTTCAGGGATGAGAACTCGGTTCTGAATTTCCCTTCAGAAAAGAAGTTAAACCCCAGGATCTGTGTCTTCCTACAAGCAAGATTTCATTTCTGGTAAACCCAGTGAATTTTGGGCTCAAATGTTTTTTCGCAGTTCACAAACCATACGCTATTCTCACTATTAACTAAAGAGGATTTATGCAAGAGGGGCTGTGGTCTGTATCAGTTTCATAAGCAGAGTTGAACTACATATGGTCTGTAGGAGAAGGAAACACAGTTCTTTTTTTCTAAGCATTCTCATGTTTCTTACTATATTGGAGACGCTGGAAAGATGAGGATGATTCTTGCCATAAAACAGAGTGTTTTTCAGGGATGAGAACTGTGGTCTGAATTTGCCTTCAGAAACGGAGTTAAACCCCAGGATCAGTGTCTTCCTACAAGCAAGAGTTCATTTCTGGTAAACCCAGAGAATTTTGGGCTCAAATGTTTTTTCACAGTTTACAACCCATATGCTATTCTCACTATTAACTAAAGAGGATTTATGCAAGAGGAGCTGTGGTCTGTATCAGTTTCATAAGCAGAGTTGAACTACATATGGTCCGTCTGAGTAGGAAAC
Organism: Onychomys leucogaster; assembly: GCA_949786385.1. Taxonomy (NCBI): domain Eukaryota; kingdom Metazoa; phylum Chordata; class Mammalia; order Rodentia; family Cricetidae; genus Onychomys; species Onychomys leucogaster. The sequence goes on from CATKUP010000140.1 coordinate 27,529, forward strand.
ACAGGTTTTTTTTTCAGGGCATGCTCATGGTTCTTGCTGTATTTTAGACTCTAGAATGAAGAGCTTGCTTCTTGCGTTAAAACAGAGTGTGTTTCAGGGATGAGAACTCTGGTCTGAATTTGCCTTCAGAAACGGAGTTAAACCCCAGGATCTCTGTCTTCCTACAAGCAAGATTTCATTTCTGGTAAACCCAGAGAATTTTGGGCTCAAATGTTTTTTCACAGTTCACCACCGATATGCTATTCTCACTATTAACTAAAGAGGATTTATGCAAGAGGAGCTGTGGTCTGTATCAGTTTCATAAGCAGAGTTGAACTACATATGGTCTGTAGGAGAAGGAAACACAGTTCTTTTTTTCTGGGCATGCTCATGTTTCTTACTATATTGGAGACGCTGGAAAGAAGAGGATGATTCTTGCCATAAACCAGAGTGTTTTTCAGGGATGAGAACTGTGGTCTGAATTTGTCTTCAGAAAAGGAGTTAAACCCCAGGATCAGTGTCTTCCTACAAGAAAGAGTTCATTTTTGGTAAACCCAGTGATTTTTGGGCTCAAATGATTTTTCGCAGTTCAGGAACCCAACGCTATTCTCATTATTAACTAAAGAGCATTTATGTAAGAGGAGGTGTTGTCTGTATCAGTTTCATAAGCAGAGTTGAACTACATATGGTCCTTATGAAGAGGAAACACAGTTCTTTTTTTCAGCGCATGCTCATGGTTATTGCTGTATTTTAGACTCTGGAAAGAAGAACGTGCTTCTTCGTTTAAAAAGAGTGTGTTTCAGGAATGAGAACTCTGGTCTGAATTTCCCTGCAGAAACGGAGTTAAACCCCAGGATTTGTGTCTTCCTACAATAAGAGTGCATTTCTGGTAAACCCAGTGAATTTTGGGCTCAAATGAATTTTCTTAGTTCAGGAACCCTACGCTATTCTCACTATTAACTAAAGAGGATTTATGTAAGAGGAGCTGTGGTTTGTATCAGTTTTAAAAGCAGAGTTGAACTACATATGGTCCGTCTGAGTAGGAAACACAGTTTCTTTTTCAGGGCATGCTCATGGTTCTTGCTGTATTTTAGACTCTAGATTGAAGAGCTTGCTTCTTGCGTTAAAACAGAGTGTGTTTCAGGGATGAGAACTCTGGTCTGAATTTGCCTTTAGAAACGGAGTTAAACCCCAGGATCAGTGTCTTCCTACAAGCAAGAGTTCAGTTTTGGTAAACCCAGAGAATTTTGGGCTCAAATGATTTTTCGCAGTTCATGAAACATACACTATTCTCAATATTAACTACAGAGCATTTATGTAAGAGGAGCTGTGGTTTGTATCAGTTCCATAAGCAGAGTTGAACTACATATGGTCTGTATGAGAAAGAAACACAGTTCTTTTTTTCTGGGCATGCTCATGTTTGTTAGTATATTGGAGACGCTGGAAAGAGTAGGATGATTCTTGCCTTAAAACAGAGTGTTTTTCAGGGAAGAGAACTCTGGTCTGAATTTGTCTTCAGAAAAGAAGTTAAACCCCAGGATCATTGTCTTCCTTCAAGCAAGAGTTCATTTCTGGTAAACCCAGTGATTTTTGTGCTCAAATGATTTTTCGCAGTTCATGAACCCTACGCTATTCACACTATTAACTAAAGAGCATTTATGTAAGAGGAGGTGTGGTCTGTATCAGTTTCATAAGCAGAGTTGAACTACATATGGTCTGTATGAAGAGGAAACACAGTTCTTTTTTTCAGCGCATGATCATGGTTATTGTTGTATTTTAGACTCTGGAAAGAAGACCGTGCTTCTTTGTTTAAACAGAGTGTGTTTCAGGAATGAGAACTCTGGTCTGAATTTCCCTGCAGAAACGGAGTTAAACCCCAGGATTTGTGCCTTCCTACAATGAGAGTGCATTTCTGGTAAACCCAGTGAATTTTGGGCTCATTTTTTTTTTCGCAGTTCACGAACCCTATGCTATTCTCACTATTAACTAAAGAGGATTTTTGTAAGAGGAGCTGTGGTTTGTATCAATTTCATAAGCAGAGTGAACTACATATTTTCTGTATGAGTCAGAAACACAGTTCTATTTTGTGGGCATGCTCATGTTTCTTACTATATTGGAGACGCTGGAAAGAAGAGGATGATTCTTGCCTTAAAACAGAGTGATTTTAAGGGATGAGAACTCTGGTCTCAATTTGCCTTCAGAAACGGAGTTAAACCCCAGGATCAGTGTCTTCCTACATGCAAGAGTTCATTTCTGGTAAACCCAGTGATTTTGGGGCTCAAATGATTTTTTCGCAGTTCATGATCCCTACACTATTCACACTATTAACTAAAGAGCATTTATGTAAGAGGAGGTGTGGTCTGTATGAGTTTCATAAGCAGAGTTGAACTACATATGGTCCGAATGAATAGGAAACAGAGTTCTTTTTTTCAGGCCATGCTGAAGGTTATTGCTGTATTTTAGAATCTGGAAAGAAGAGCTTGCTTCTTGCCTTAAAACAGAGTGATTTACAGGGATGAGAACTCTGGTCTCAATTTGCCTTCAGAAACGGAGTTAAACCCCAGGATCAGTGTCTTCCTACAAGCAAGAGTTCATTTCTGGTAAACGCAGTGATTTTTTGGCCCAAATGATTTTTTGCAGTTCACGAACCCAACATGATTCTCACTATTAACTGAAGAGAATTTATGTAAGAGGAGCTGTGGTTTTTATCAGTTTTAGAAGCAGAGTTGAACTACATATGGTCCGTCTGAGTAGGAAACACAGGTTTTTTTTTCAGGGCATGCTCATGGTTCTTGCTGTATTTTAGACTCTAGAATGAAGAGCTTGCTTCTTGCGTTAAAACAGGGTGTGTTTCAGGGATGAGAACTCTGGTCTGAATTTGCCTTCAGAAACGGAGTTAAACCCCAGGATCTCTGTCTTCCTACAAGCAAGATTTCATTTCTGGTAAACCCAGTGAATTTTGGTCTCAAATGTTTTTTCACAGTTCACCACCCATATGCTATTCTCACTATTAACTAAAGAGGATTTATGCAAGAGGAGCTGTGGTCTGTATCAGTTTCATAAGCGAGTTGAACTACATATGGTCTGTAAGAAAAGGAAACACAGTTCTTTTTTTCTGGGCATGCTCATGTTTCTTACTATATTGGAGACGCTGGAAAGAAGAGGATGATTCTTGCCATAAAACAGAGTGTTTTTCAGGGATGAGAACTGTGGTCTGAATTTGTCTTCAGAAAAGGAGTTAAACCCCAGGATTAGTGTCTTCCTACAAGAAAGTGTTCATTTTTGGTAAACCCAGTGATTTTTGGGCTCAAATGATTTTTCGCAGTTCAGGAACCCAACGCTATTCTCACTATTAACTAAAGAGCATTTATGTAAGAGGAGGTGTGGTCTGTATCAGTTTCATAAGCAGAGTTGAACTACATATGGTCCGTATGAAGAGGAAACACAGTTCTTTTTTTCAGCGCATGCTCATGGTTATTGCTGTATTTTAGACTCTGGAAAGAAGAGCGTGCTTCTTCGATTAAAAAGAGTGTGATTCAGGAATGAGAACTCTGGTCTGAATTTCCCTGCAGAAACGGAGTTAAACCCCAGGATTTGTGTCTTCCTACAATAAGAGTGCATTTCTGGTAAACCCAGTGAATTTTGAGCTCAAATGAATTTTTTTAGTTCAGGAACCCTACGCTATTCTCACTATTAACTAAAGAGCATTTATGTAAGAGGAGGTGTGGTCTGTATCAGTTTCATAAGCAGAGTTGAACTACATATGGTCCGTATGAAGAGGAAACACAGTTCTTTTTTTCAGGGCATGCTCATGGTTCTTGCTGTATTTTAGACTCTAGATTGAAGAGCTTGCTTCTTGCGTTAAAACAGAGTGTGTTTCAGGGATGAAAACTCTGTTCTGAATTTGCCTTCAGAAACGGAGTTAAAGCCCAGGATCAGTGTCTTCCTACAAGCAAGAGTTCATTTCTGGTAAACCCAGAGTATTTTGGACTCAAATGATTTTTCGCAGTTCACGAACCATACACTATTCTCACTATTAAATAAAGAGGATTTATGTAAGAGGAGCTGTGGTTTGTATCAGTTTCATAAGCAGAGTTGAACTACATATGGTCTGTATGAGAAAGAAACACAGTTCTTTTTTTCTGGGCATGCTCATGTTTGTTACTATATTGGAGTCGCTGGAAAGAATAGGATGATTCTTGCCTTAAACAGAGTGTTTTTCAGGGAAGAGAACTCTGGTCTGAATTTGTCTTCCGAAAAGGAGTTAAACCCCAGGATCAGTGTCTTCCTTCAAGCAAGAGTTCATTTCTGGTAAACCCAGTGATTTTTGTGCTCAAATGATTTTTCGCAGTTCATGAACCCTACGCTATTCACACTATTAACTAAAGAGCATTTATGTAAGAGGAGGTGTGGTCTGTATCAGTTTCATAAGCAGAGTTGAACTACACATGGTCCGTATGAAGAGGAAACACAGTTCTTTTTTTCAGCGCATGCTCATGGTTATTGCTGTATTTTAGACTCTGGAAAGATGAGCGTGCTTCTTTGTTTAAACAGAATGTGTTTCAGGAATGAGAACTCTGGTCTGAATTTCCCTGCAGAAACGGAGTTAAACCCCAGGATTTGTGTCTTCCTACAATAAGAGTGCATTCCTGTAAACCCAGTTAATTTTGGGATCAAATGAATTTTCTTAGTTCAGGAACCCTACGCTATTCTCACTATTAACTAAAGAGGATTTATGTAAGAGGAGCTGTGGTTTGTATCAGTTTTATAAGCAGAGTTGAACTACATATGGTCCGTCTGAATAGGAAACACAGTTTCTTTTTCAGTGCATGCTCATGGTTCTTGCTGTATTTTAGACTCTAGATTGAAGAGCTTGCTTCTTGCTTTAAAACAGAGTGTGTTTCAGGGATGAGAACTCTGTTCTGAATTTGCCTTCAGAAACGGAGTTAAACCCCAGGATCAGTGTCTTCCTACAAGCAAGAGTTCATTTCTGGTAAACCCAGAGAATTTTGGGCTCAAATGTTTTTTCACAGTTCACAACCCATATGCTATTCTCACTATTAACTAAAGAGGATTTATGCAAGAGGAGCTGTGGTCTGTATCAGTTTCATAAGCAGAGTTGAACTACATATGGTCTGTAGGAGAAGGAAACACAGTTCATTTTTTCTGGACATGCTCATGTTTCTTACTATATTGGAGACGCTGGAAAGAAGAGGATGATTCTTGCCATAAAACAGAGTGTTTTTCAGGGATGAGAACTGTGGTCTGAATTTGTCTTCAGAAAAGGAGTTAAACCCCAGGATCAGTGTCTTCCTACAAGAAAGAGTTCATTTTGGTAAACCCAGGGATTTTTGGGTTCAAATGATTTTTCGCAGTTCAGGAACCCAACGCTATTCTCAATATTAACTAAAGAGCATTTATGTAAGAGGAGGTGTTGTCTGTTTCAGTTTCATAAGCAGAGTTGAACTACATATGGTCCGTATGAATAGGAAACACAGTTCTTTTTTTCAGTGCATGCTCATGATTATTGCTGTACTTTAGACTCTGGAAAGAAGAGCGTGCTTCTTCGTTTAAACAGAGTGTGTTTCAGGAATGAGAACTCTGGTCTGAATTTCCCTGCAGAAACGGAGTTAAACCCCAGGATTTGTGTCTTCCTACAATGAGAGTGCATTTCTGGTAAACCCAGTGAATTTTGGGCTCATTTTTTTTTTCGCAGTTCACGAACCCTATGCTATTCTCACTATTAACTAAAGAGGATTTATGTAAGAGGAGCTGTGGTTTGTATCAGTTTCATAAGCAGAGTTGAACAACATATTTTCTGTATGAGTCAGAAACACAGTTCTATTTTCTGGGCATGCTCATGTTTCTTACTATATTGGAGACGCTGGAAAGAAGAGGATGATTCTTGCCTTAAAACAGAGTGATTTTCAGGGATGAGAACTCTGGTCTCAATTTGCCTTCAGGAACGGAGTTAAACCCCAGGATCAGTGTCTTCCTACAAGCAAGAGTTCATTTCTGGTAAACCCAGTGAATTTTGGGCTCAAATGATTTTTCCCAGTTCACAAACCATACACTATTCTCACTATTAACTAAAGAGGATTTATGTAAGAGGAGCTATGGTTTGTATCAGTTTCATAAGCAGAGTTGAACTCCATATGGTCTGTATGAGAAGGAAACACAGTTCTTTTTTTCTGGGCATGCTCATGTTTGTTACTATATTGGATGCGCCTGAAAGAATAGGATGATTCTTGCCTTAAAACAGAGTGTTTTTCAGGGAAGAGTACTCTGGTCTGAATTTGTCTTCAGAAATGGAGTTAAACCCCAGGATCAGTGTCTTCCTTCAAGCAAGAGTTCATTTTTGGTAAACCCAGTGATTTTTGGGCTCAAATGATTTTTCACAGTTCATGATCCCTACGCTATTCACACTATTAACTAAAGATCATTTATGTAAGAGGAGGTATGGTCTGTATCAGTTTCATAAGCAGAGTTGAACTACTTATGGTCCGAATGAATAGGAAACAGAGTTTTTTTTTCAGGCCATGCTCAAGGTTATTTCTGTATTTTAGACTCTGGAAAGAAGAGCTTGCTTCCTGCATTAAAACAGAGTTTGTTTCAGGGATGAGAACTCGGTTCTGAATTTCCCTTCAGAAAAGAAGTTAAACCCCAGGATCTGTGTCTTCCTACAAGCAAGATTTCATTTCTGGTAAACCCAGTGAATTTTGGGCTCAAATGTTTTTTCGCAGTTCACAAACCATACGCTATTCTCACTATTAACTAAAGAGGATTTATGCAAGAGGGGCTGTGGTCTGTATCAGTTTCATAAGCAGAGTTGAACTACATATGGTCTGTAGGAGAAGGAAACACAGTTCTTTTTTTCTGGGCATTCTCATGTTTCTTACTATATTGGAGACGCTGGAAAGATGAGGATGATTCTTGCCATAAAACAGAGTGTTTTTCAGGGATGAGAACTGTGGTCTGAATTTGTCTTCAGAAAAGGAGTTAAACCCCAGGATCAGTGTCTTCCTACAAGAAAGAGTTCAGTTTTGGTAAACCCAGTGATTTTTGGGCTCAAATGATTTTTCACAGTTCTGGAACCCAACGCTATTCTCATTATTAACTAAAGAGCATTTATGTAAGAGGAGGTGTGGTCTGTTTCAGTTTCATAAGCAGAGTTGAACTACGTATGGTCTGTAGGAGAAGGAAACACAGTTCTTTTATTCTGGGCATGCTCATGTTTGTTACTATATTCGAGAAACTGGAAAGAATAGGATGATTCTTGCCTTAAAACAGAGTGTTTTTCAGGGAAGAGAACTCTGGTCTGAATTTGTCTTCAGAAAAGGAGTTAAACCCCAGGATCAGTGTCTTCCTTCAAGCAAGAGTTCATTTCTGGTAAACCCTGTGATTTTTGGGCTCAAATGATTTTTCTAAGTTCATGATCCTTACGCTATTCACACTATTAACTAAAGATCTTTTATGTAAGAGGAGGTATGGTCTGTGTCAGTTTCATAAGCAGAGTTGATCTACTTATGGTCCGAATGAATAGGAAACAGAGTTCTTTTTTTCAGGCCATGCTCAAGGTTATTGCTGTATTTTAGACTCTGGAAAGAAGAGCTTGCTTCTTGCGTTAAAACAGAGTTTGTTTCAGGGATGAGAACTCAGGTCTGAATTTCCCTTCAGAAAAGAAGTTAAACCCCAGGATCTGTGTCTTCCTACAAGCAAGATTTCATTTCTGATAAACCCAGTGAATTTTGGGCTCAAATGATTTTTCGCAGTTCACAAACCATACGCTATTCTCACTATTAACTAAAGAGGATTTATGCAAGAGGAGCTCTGGCGTGTATCAGTTTCGTAAGCAGAGTTGAACTACATATTTTCTTTATAAGTCAGAAACACAGTTCTATTTTCTGGGCATGCTCATGTTTCTTACTATATTGGAGACGCTGGAAAGATGAGGATGATTCTTGCCATAAAACAGAGTGTTTTTCAGGGATGAGAACTGTGGTCTGAATTTGTCTTCAGAAAAGTAGTTAAACCCCAGGATCAGTTTCTTCCTACAAGAAAGGGATCAGTTTTGGTAAACCCAGTGATTTTTGGGCTCAAATGATTTTTCCCAGTTCAGGATCCCAACGCTATTCTCACTATTAACTTAAGAGCATGTATGTAAGAGGAGGTGTGGTCTGTATAAGTTTCATAAGCAGAGTTGAACTACGTATGGTCCGTATGAATAGGAAACACAGTTCTTTTTTTCAGCGCATGTTCATGGTTATTGCTGTATTTTAGACTCTGGAAAGAAGAGCGTGCTTCTTCGTTTAAACAGAGTGTGTTTCAGGAATGAGAACTCTGGTCTGAATTTCCCTGCAGAAACGGAGTTAATCCCCAGGATCAGTGTCTTCCTACAAGCAAGAGTTCATTTCTGGTAAACCCAGTGATTTTTGGCCCAAATGATTTTTTGCAGTTCTTGAACCCAGCATGAATCTCAATATTAACTAAAGAGAATATATGTAAGAGGAGCTGTGGTTTTTATCAGTTTTATAACCTGAGTTGAACTACATATGGTCCGTCTGAGTAGGAAACACAGGTTTTTTTTTCAGGACATGCTCATGGTTCTTGCTGTATTTTAGACTCTAGAATGAAGAGCTTGCTTCTTGCATTAAAACAGAGTGTGTTTCAGGGATGAGAACTCTGGTCTGAATTTGCCTTCAGAAACGGAGTTAAACCCCAGGATCAGTGTCTTTCTACAAGCAAGAGTTCATTTCTGGTAAACCCAGAGAATTTTGGGCTCAAATGATTTTTTCACAGTTCACGAACCCAACATGATTCTCACTATTAACCTAAGAGAATTTATGTAAGAGGAGGTGTAGTTTTTTCAGTTTTATAAGCAGAGTTGAACTACATATGGTCTGTAGGAGAAGGAAACACAGTTCTTTTTTTCTGGGCATGCTCATGTTTCTTACTATATTGGAGACTCTGTAAAGAAGAGGATGATTCTTGCCATAAAACAGAGTGTTTTTCAGGGATGAGAACTGTGGTCTGAATTTGTCTTCAGAAAAGGAGTTAAATCCCAGGATCAGTGTCTTCCTACAAGCAAGAGTTCAGTTTTGGTAAACCCAGTGATTTTTGGGCTGAAATGATTTTTTGAAGTTCAGGAACCCAACGCTATTCTCACTATTAACTAAAGAGCATTTATGTAAGAGGAGGTTTGGTCTGTACCAGTTTCATAAGCAGAGTTGAACTACATATGGTCCGTATGAAGTGGAAACACAGTTCTTTTTTTCAGCGCATGCTCATGGCTATTGCTGTATTTTAGACTCTGGAAAGAAGAGCGTGCTTCTTCGTTTAAACAGAGTGTGTTTCAGGAATGAGAACTCTGGTCTGAATTTCCCTGCAGAAACCGAGTTAAACCCCAGGATTTGTGTCTTCCTACAATAAGAGTGCATTTCTGGTAAACCCAGTGAATTTTGGGCTCAAATGAATATTCTTAGTTCACGAACCCTACGCTATTCTCACTATTAACTAAAGAGGATTTATGTAAGAGGAGCTGTGGTTTGTATCAGTTTTATAAGCAGAGTTGAACTACATATGGTCCGTCCGTGTAGAAAACACATTTCCTTTTCAGGGCATGCTCATATTTCTTGCTCTATTTTAGACTCTAGATTGAAGAGCTTGCTTCTTGCGTTAAAACAGAGTTTGTTTCAGGGATGAGAAGTCTGGTCTGAATTTGCCTTCAGAAACGGAGTTAAACCCCAGGATCAGTGTCTTTCTACAAGCAAGATTTCATTTCTGGTAAACCCAGTGAATTTTGGGCTCAAGTGTTTTTTCGGAGTTCACAAACCATACGCTATTCTCACTATTAACTAAAGAGGATTTATGCAAGAGGAGCTGTGGTCTGTATCAGTTTCATAAGCAGAGTTGAACTACATATGGTCTGTAGGAGAAGGAAACACAGTTCTTTTTTTCTGGGCATGCTCATGTTTCTTACTATATTGGAGACGATGGAAAGATGAGGATGATTCTTGCCATAAAACAGAGTGTTTTTCAGGGATGAGAACTGTGGTCTGAATTTGTCTTCAGAAAAGGAGTTAAACCCCAGGATCAGTGTCTTCCTACAAGAAAGAGATCAGTTTTGGTAAACCCAGTGATTTTTGGGCTCAAATGATTTTTCGCAGTTCAGGAACCCAACGCTATTCTCACTATTAACTTAAGAGCATTTATGTAAGAGGAGGTGTGGTCTGTATCAGTTTCATAAGCAGAGTTGAACTACATATGGTCCGTATGAATAGGAAACACAGTTCTTTTTTTCAGCGCATGCTCATGGTTATTGCTGTATTTTAGACTCTGGAAAGAAGAGCGTGCTTCTTCGTTTAAACAGAGTGTGTTTCAAGAATGAGAACTCTGGTCTGAATTTCCCTGCAGAAACGGAGTTAAACCCCAGGATCAGTGTCTTCCTACAAGCAAGAGTTCATTTCTGGTAAACCCAGTGATTTTTGGCCCAAATGATTTTTTGCAGTTCTTGAACCCAACATGATTCTCACTATTAACTAAAGAGAATTTATGTAAGAGGAGCTGTGGTTTTTATCAGTTTTATAAGCAGAGTTGAACTACATATGGTCCGTATGAGTAGGAAACACAGGTTTTTTTTTCAGGGCATGCTCATGGTTCTTGCTGTATTTTAGACTCTAGAATGAAGAGCTTGCTTCTTGCGTTAAAACAGACTGTGTTTCAGGGATGAGAACTCTGGTCTGAATTTGCCTTCCGAAACGGAGTTAAACCCCAGGATCAGTGTCTTTCTACAAGCAAGAGTTCATTTCTGGTAAACCCAGAGAATTTTGGGCTCAAATGATTTTTTCACAGTTCACGAACCATACACTATTCTCACTATTAACTAAAGAGGATTTATGTAAGAGGAGCTGTGGTTTGTATCAGTTTCATAAGCAGAGTTGAACTACATATGGTCTGTATGACAAGGAAACACAGTTCTTTTTTTCTGGGCATGCTCATGTTTGTTACTATATTGGAGACGCTGGAAAGAATAGGATGATTCTTGCCTTAAAACAGAGTGTTTTTCAGGGAAGATAACTCTGGTCTGAATTTGTCTTCAGAAATGGAGTTAAACCCCAGGATCAGTGTCTTCCTTCAAGCAAGAGTTCATTTCTGGTAAACCCAGTGATTTTTGGGCTCAAATGATTTTTCGCAGTTCATGATCCCTACGCTATTCACACTATTAACTAAAGAGCATTTATGTAAGAGGAGGTGTGGTCTGTATCAGTTTCATAAGCAGAGTTGAACTACATATGGTCCGTCTGAGTAGGAAACACAGGTTTTTTTTTCAGGGCATGCTCATGGTTCTTGCTGTATTTTAGACTCTAGAATGAAGAGCTTGCTTCTTGCGTTAAAACAGAGTGTGTTTCAGGGATGAGAACTCTGGTCTGAATTTGCCTTCAGAAACGGAGTTAAACCCCAGGATCTCTGTCTTCCTACAAGCAAGATTTCATTTCTGGTAAACCCAGTGAATTTTGGGCTCAAATGTTTTTTCACAGTTCACCACCGATATGCTATTCTCACTATTAACTAAAGAGGATTTATGCAAGAGGAGCTGTGGTCTGTATCAGTTTCATAAGCAGAGTTGAGCTACATATGGTCTGTAGGAGAAGGAAACACAGTTCTTTTTTTCTGGGCATGCTCATGTTTCTTACTATATTGGAGACGCTGGAAAGAAGAGGATGATTCTTGCCATAAACCAGAGTGTTTTTCAGGGATGAGAACTGTGGTCTGAATTTGTCTTCAGAAAAGGAGTTAAACCCCAGGATCAGTGTCTTCCTACAAGAAAGAGTTCATTTTTGGTAAACCCAGTGATTTTTGGGCTCAAATGATTTTTCGCAGTTCAGGAACCCAACGCTATTCTCATTATTAACTAAAGAGCATTTATGTAAGAGGAGGTGTTGTCTGTATCAGTTTCATAAGCAGAGTTGAACTACATATGGTCCTTATGAAGAGGAAACACAGTTCTTTTTTTCAGCGCATGCTCATGGTTATTGCTGTATTTTAGACTCTGGAAAGAAGAACGTGCTTCTTCGTTTAAAAAGAGTGTGTTTCAGGAATGAGAACTCTGGTCTGAATTTCCCTGCAGAAACGGAGTTAAACCCCAGGATTTGTGTCTTCCTACAATAAGAGTGCATTTCTGGTAAACCCAGTGAATTTTGGGCTCAAATGAATTTTCTTAGTTCAGGAACCCTACGCTATTCTCACTATTAACTAAAGAGGATTTATGTAAGAGGAGCTGTGGTTTGTATCAGTTTTAAAAGCAGAGTTGAACTACATATGGTCCGTCTGAGTAGGAAACACAGTTTCTTTTTCAGGGCATGCTCATGGTTCTTGCTGTATTTTAGACTCTAGATTGAAGAGCTTGCTTCTTGCGTTAAAACAGAGTGTGTTTCAGGGATGAGAACTCTGGTCTGAATTTGCCTTTAGAAACGGAGTTAAACCCCAGGATCAGTGTCTTCCTACAAGCAAGAGTTCAGTTTTGGTAAACCCAGAGAATTTTGGGCTCAAATGATTTTTCGCAGTTCATGAAACATACACTATTCTCAATATTAAATAAAGAGGATTTAGGTAAGAGGAGCTGTGGTTTGTATCAGTTCCATAAGCAGAGTTGAACTACATATGGTCTGTATGAGAAAGAAACACAGTTCTTTTTTTCTGGGCATGCTCATGTTTGTTAGTATATTGGAGACGCTGGAAAGAGTAGGATGATTCTTGCCTTAAAACAGAGTGTTTTTCAGGGAAGAGAACTCTGGTCTGAATTTGTCTTCAGAAAAGAAGTTAAACCCCAGGATCATTGTCTTCCTTCAAGCAAGAGTTCATTTCTGGTAAACCCAGTGATTTTTGTGCTCAAATGATTTTTCGCAGTTCATGAACCCTACGCTATTCACACTATTAACTAAAGAGCATTTATGTAAGAGGAGGTGTGGTCTGTATCAGTTTCATAAGCAGAGTTGAACTACATATGGTCTGTATGAAGAGGAAACACAGTTCTTTTTTTCAGCGCATGATCATGGTTATTGTTGTATTTTAGACTCTGGAAAGAAGACCGTGCTTCTTTGTTTAAACAGAGTGTGTTTCAGGAATGAGAACTCTGGTCTGAATTTCCCTGCAGAAACGGAGTTAAACCCCAGGATTTGTGCCTTCCTACAATGAGAGTGCATTTCTGGTAAACCCAGTGAATTTTGGGCTCATTTTTTTTTTCGCAGTTCACGAACCCTATGCTATTCTCACTATTAACTAAAGAGGATTTTTGTAAGAGGAGCTGTGGTTTGTATCAATTTCATAAGCAGAGTGAACTACATATTTTCTGTATGAGTCAGAAACACAGTTCTATTTTCTGGGCATGCTCATGTTTCTTACTATATTGGAGACGCTGGAAAGAAGAGGATGATTCTTGCCTTAAAACAGAGTGATTTTCAGGGATGAGAACTCTGGTCTCAATTTGCCTTCAGGAACGGAGTTAAACCCCAGGATCAGTGTCTTCCTACAAGCAAGAGTTCATTTCTGGTAAACCCAGTGAATTTTGGGCTCAAATGATTTTTCCCAGTTCACAAACCATACACTATTCTCACTATTAACTAAAGAGGATTTATGTAAGAGGAGCTATGGTTTGTATCAGTTTCATAAGCAGAGTTGAACTCCATATGGTCTGTATGAGAAGGAAACACAGTTCTTTTTTTCTGGGCATGCTCATGTTTGTTACTATATTGGATGCGCCTGAAAGAATAGGATGATTCTTGCCTTAAAACAGAGTGTTTTTCAGGGAAGAGTACTCTGGTCTGAATTTGTCTTCGGAAAAGGAGTTAAACCCCAGGATCAGTGTCTTCCTTCAAGCAAGTGTTCATTTTTGGTAAACCCAGTGATTTTTGGGCTCAAATGATTTTTCACAGTTCATGATCCCTACGCTATTCACACTATTAACTAAAGATCATTTATGTAAGAGGAGGTATGGTCTGTATCAGTTTCATAAGCAGAGTTGAACTACTTATGGTCCGAATGAATAGGAAACAGAGTTTTTTTTTCAGGCCATGCTCAAGGTTATTTCTGTATTTTAGACTCTGGAAAGAAGAGCTTGCTTCCTGCATTAAAACAGAGTTTGTTTCAGGGATGAGAACTCGGTTCTGAATTTCCCTTCAGAAAAGAAGTTAAACCCCAGGATCTGTGTCTTCCTACAAGCAAGATTTCATTTCTGGTAAACCCAGTGAATTTTGGGCTCAAATGTTTTTTCGCAGTTCACAAACCATACGCTATTCTCACTATTAACTAAAGAGGATTTATGCAAGAGGGGCTGTGGTCTGTATCAGTTTCATAAGCAGAGTTGAACTACATATGGTCTGTAGGAGAAGGAAACACAGTTCTTTTTTTCTAAGCATTCTCATGTTTCTTACTATATTGGAGACGCTGGAAAGATGAGGATGATTCTTGCCATAAAACAGAGTGTTTTTCAGGGATGAGAACTGTGGTCTGAATTTGTCTTCAGAAAAGGAGTTAAACCCCAGGATCAGTGTCTTCCTACAAGAAAGAGTTCAGTTTTGGTAAACCCAGTGATTTTTGGGCTCAAATGATTTTTCACAGTTCTGGAACCCAACGCTATTCTCAATATTAACTAAAGAGCATTTATGTAAGAGGAGGTGTGGTCTGTTTCAGTTTCATAAGCAGAGTTGAACTACGTATGGTCTGTAGGAGAAGGAAACACAGTTCTTTTATTCTGGGCATGCTCATGTTTGTTACTATATTCGAGAAACTGGAAAGAATAGGATGATTCTTGCCTTAAAACAGAGTGTTTTTCAGGGAAGAGAACTCTGGTCTGAATTTGTCTTCAGAAAAGGAGTTAAACCCCAGGATCAGTGTCTTCCTTCAAGCAAGAGTTCATTTCTGGTAAACCCTGTGATTTTTGGGCTCAAATGATTTTTCTAAGTTCATGATCCTTACGCTATTCACACTATTAACTAAAGATCTTTTATGTAAGAGGAGGTATGGTCTGTGTCAGTTTCATAAGCAGAGTTGATCTACTTATGGTCCGAATGAATAGGAAACAGAGTTCTTTTTTTCAGGCCATGCTCAAGGTTATTGCTGTATTTTAGACTCTGGAAAGAAGAGCTTGCTTCTTGCGTTAAAACAGAGTTTGTTTCAGGGATGAGAACTCAGGTCTGAATTTCCCTTCAGAAAAGAAGTTAAACCCCAGGATCTGTGTCTTCCTACAAGCAAGATTTCATTTCTGATAAACCCAGTGAATTTTGGGCTCAAATGTTTTTTCGGAGTTCACAAACCATACGCTATTCTCACTATTAACTAAAGAGGATTTATGCAAGAGGAGCTCTGGCGTGTATCAGTTTCGTAAGCAGAGTTGAACTACATATTTTCTTTATAAGTCAGAAACACAGTTCTATTTTCTGGGCATGCTCATGTTTCTTACTATATTGGAGACGCTGGAAAGATGAGGATGATTCTTGCCATAAAACAGAGTGTTTTTCAGGGATGAGAACTGTGGTCTGAATTTGTCTTCAGAAAAGTAGTTAAACCCCAGGATCAGTTTCTTCCTACAAGAAAGGGATCAGTTTTGGTAAACCCAGTGATTTTTGGGCTCAAATGATTTTTCGCAGTTCAGGATCCCAACGCTATTCTCACTATTAACTTAAGAGCATGTATGTAAGAGGAGGTGTGGTCTGTATAAGTTTCATAAGCAGAGTTGAACTACGTATGGTCCGTATGAATAGGAAACACAGTTCTTTTTTTCAGCGCATGTTCATGGTTATTGCTGTATTTTAGACTCTGGAAAGAAGAGCGTGCTTCTTCGTTTAAACAGAGTGTGTTTCAGGAATGAGAACTCTGGTCTGAATTTCCCTGCAGAAACGGAGTTAATCCCCAGGATCAGAGTCTTCCTACAAGCAAGAGTTCATTTCTGGTAAACCCAGTGATTTTTGGCCCAAATGATTTTTTGCAGTTCTTGAACCCAGCATGAATCTCAATATTAACTAAAGAGAATATATGTAAGAGGAGCTGTGGTTTTTATCAGTTTTATAAGCTGAGTTGAACTACATATGGTCCGTCTGAGTAGGAAACACAGGTTTTTTTTTTCAGGACATGCTCATGGTTCTTGCTGTATTTTAGACTCTAGAATGAAGAGCTTGCTTCTTGCATTAAAACAGAGTGTGTTTCAGGGATGAGAACTCTGGTCTGAATTTGCCTTCAGAAACGGAGTTAAACCCCAGGATCAGTGTCTTTCTACAAGCAAGAGTTCATTTCTGGTAAACCCAGAGAATTTTGGGCTCAAATGATTTTTTCACAGTTCACGAACCCAACATGATTCTCACTATTAACCTAAGAGAATTTATGTAAGAGGAGGTGTAGTTTTTTCAGTTTTATAAGCAGAGTTGAACTACATATGGTCTGTAGGAGAAGGAAACACAGTTCTTTTTTTCTGGGCATGCTCATGTTTCTTACTATATTGGAGACTCTGTAAAGAAGAGGATGATTCTTGCCATAAAACAGAGTGTTTTTCAGGGATGAGAACTGTGGTCTGAATTTGTCTTCAGAAAAGGAGTTAAATCCCAGGATCAGTGTCTTCCTACAAGCAAGAGTTCAGTTTTGGTAAACCCAGTGATTTTTGGGCTGAAATGATTTTTTGAAGTTCAGGAACCCAACGCTATTCTCACTATTAACTAAAGAGCATTTATGTAAGAGGAGGTTTGGTCTGTACCAGTTTCATAAGCAGAGTTGAACTACATATGGTCCGTATGAAGTGGAAACACAGTTCTTTTTTTCAGCGCATGCTCATGGCTATTGCTGTATTTTAGACTCTGGAAAGAAGAGCGTGCTTCTTCGTTTAAACAGAGTGTGTTTCAGGAATGAGAACTCTGGTCTGAATTTCCCTGCAGAAACCGAGTTAAACCCCAGGATTTGTGTCTTCCTACAATAAGAGTGCATTTCTGGTAAACCCAGTGAATTTTGGGCTCAAATGAATATTCTTAGTTCACGAACCCTACGCTATTCTCACTATTAACTAAAGAGGATTTATGTAAGAGGAGCTGTGGTTTGTATCAGTTTTATAAGCAGAGTTGAACTACATATGGTCCGTCCGTGTAGAAAACACATTTCCTTTTCAGGGCATGCTCATATTTCTTGCTCTATTTTAGACTCTAGATTGAAGAGCTTGCTTCTTGCGTTAAAACAGAGTTTGTTTCAGGGATGAGAAGTCTGGTCTGAATTTGCCTTCAGAAACGGAGTTAAACCCCAGGATCAGTGTCTTTCTACAAGCAAGATTTCATTTCTGGTAAACCCAGTGAATTTTGGGCTCAAGTGTTTTTTCGGAGTTCACAAACCATACGCTATTCTCACTATTAACTAAAGAGGATTTATACAAGAGGAGCTGTGGTCTGTATCAGTTTCATAAGCAGAGTTGAACTACATATGGTCTGTAGGAGAAGGAAACACAGTTCTTTTTTTCTGGGCATGCTCATGTTTCTTACTATATTGGAGACGATGGAAAGATGAGGATGATTCTTGCCATAAAACAGAGTGTTTTTCAGGGATGAGAACTGTGGTCTGAATTTGTCTTCAGAAAAGGAGTTAAACCCCAGGATCAGTGTCTTCCTACAAGAAAGAGATCAGTTTTGGTAAACCCAGTGATTTTTGGGCTCAAATGATTTTTCGCAGTTCAGGAACCCAACGCTATTCTCACTATTAACTTAAGAGCATTTATGTAAGAGGAGGTGTGGTCTGTATCAGTTTCATAAGCAGAGTTGAACTACATATGGTCCGTATGAATAGGAAACACAGTTCTTTTTTTCAGCGCATGCTCATGGTTATTGCTGTATTTTAGACTCTGGAAAGAAGAGCGTGCTTCTTCGTTTAAACAGAGTGTGTTTCAAGAATGAGAACTCTGGTCTGAATTTCCCTGCAGAAACGGAGTTAAACCCCAGGATCAGTGTCTTCCTACAAGCAAGAGTTCATTTCTGATAAACCCAGTGATTTTTGGCCCAAATGATTTTTTGCAGTTCTTGAACCCAACATGATTCTCACTATTAACTAAAGAGAATTTATGTAAGAGGAGCTGTGGTTTTTATCAGTTTTATAAGCAGAGTTGAACTACATATGGTCCGTCTGAGTAGGAAACACAGGTTTTTTTTTCAGGGCATGCTCATGGTTCTTGCTGTATTTTAGACTCTAGAATGAAGAGCTTGCTTCTTGCGTTAAAACAGAGTGTGTTTCAGGGATGAGAACTCTGGTCTGAATTTGCCTTCCGAAACGGAGTTAAACCCCAGGATCAGTGTCTTTCTACAAGCAAGAGTTCATTTCTGGTAAACCCAGAGAATTTTGGGCTCAAATGATTTTTTCACAGTTCACGAACCATACACTATTATCACTATTAACTAAAGAGGATTTATGTAAGAGGAGCTGTGGTTTGTATCAGTTTCATAAGCAGAGTTGAACTACATATGGTCTGTATGACAAGGAAACACAGTTCTTTTTTTCTGGGCATGCTCATGTTTGTTACTATATTGGAGACGCTGGAAAGAATAGGATGATTCTTGCCTTAAAACAGAGTGTTTTTCAGGGAAGATAACTCTGGTCTGAATTTGTCTTCAGAAATGGAGTTAAACCCCAGGATCAGTGTCTTCCTTCAAGCAAGAGTTCATTTCTGGTAAACCCAGTGATTTTTGGGCTCAAATGATTTTTCGCAGTTCATGATCCCTACGCTATTCACATTATTAACTAAAGAGCATTTATGTAAGAGGAGGTGTGGTCTGTATCAGTTTCATAAGCAGAGTTGAACTACATATGGTCCGAATGAATAGGAAACAGAGTTATTTTTTTCAGGCCATGCTCAATGTTATTGCTCTATTTTATAATCTGGAAAGAAGAGCTTGCTTCTTGCCTTAAAACTGAGTGATTTTCAGGGATGAGAACTCTGGTCTCAATTTGCATTCAGAAACGGAGTTAAACCCCAGTATCAGTGTCTTCCTACAAGCAAGAGTTCATTTCTGGTAAACCCAGTGATTTTTTGGCCCAAATGATTTTTTGCAGTTCACGACCCCATCATGATTCTCACTATTAACCTAAGAGAACTTATGTAAGAGGAGGTGTAGTTTTTTCAGTTTTATAAGCAGAGTTGAACTACATATGGTCTGTAGGAGAAGGAAACACAGTTCTTTTTTTCTGGGCATGCTCATGTTTCTTACTATATTGGAGACTCTGTAAAGAAGAGGATGATTCTTGCCATAAAACAGAGTGTTTTTCAGGGATGAGAACTGTGGTCTGAATTTGTCTTCAGAAAAGGAGTTAAATCCCAGGATCAGTGTCTTCCTACAAGCAAGAGTTCAGTTTTGGTAAACCCAGTGATTTTTGGGCTCAAATAATTTTTTGCAGTTCAGGAACCCAACGCTATTCTCACTATTAACTAAAGAGCATTTATGTAAGAGGAGGTGTGGTCTGTATCAGTTTCATAAGCAGAGTTGAACTACATATGGTCCGCATGAAGAGGAAACACAGTTCTTTTTTTCAGCGCATGCTCATGGCTATTGCTGTATTTTAGACTCTGGAAAGAAGAGCGTGCTTCTTCGTTTAAACAGAGTGTGTTTCAGGAATGAGAACTCTGGTCTGAATTTCCCTGCAGAAATGGAGTTAAACCCCAGGATTTGTGTCTTCCTACAATAAGAGTGCATTTCTGGTAAACCCAGTGAATTTTGGTCTCAAATGAATATTCTTAGTTCAGGAAACCTACGCTATTCTCACTTTTAACTAAAGAGGATTTATGTAAGAGGAGCTGTGGTTTGTATCAGTTTTATAAGCAGAGTTGAACTTCATATGGTCTGTCCGTTTAGGAAGCACATTTCTTTTTCAGGGCATGCTCATATTTCTTGCTGTATTTTAGACTCTAGATTGAAGAGCTTGCTTCTTGCGTTAAAACAGAGTTTGTTTCAGGGATGAGAACTCCGGTCTGAATTTCCCTTTAGAAAAGGAGTTAAACCCCAGGATCTGTGTCTTCCTACAAGCAAGATTTCATTTCTGGTAAACCCAGTGAATTTTGGGCTCAAATGTTTTTTCGCAGTTCACAAACCATACGCTATTCTCACTATTAACTAAAGAGGATTTATGCAAGAGGAGCTGTGGAGTGTATCAGTTTCGTAAGCAGAGTTGAACTACATATTTTCTTTATAAGTCAGAAACACAGTTCTATTTTCTGGGCATGCTCATGTTTCTTACTATATTGGAGACGCTGGAAAGATGAGGATGATTCTTGCCATAAAACAGAGTGTTTTTCAGGGATGAGAACTGTGGTCTGAATTTGTCTTCAGAAAAGTAGTTAAACCCCAGGATCAGTGTCTTCCTACAAGAAAGAGTTCAGTTTTGGGAAACCCAGTGATTTTTGGGCTCAAATGATTTTTCGCAGTTCAGGATCCCAACGCTATTCTCACTATTAACTTAAGAGCATGTATGTAAGAGGAGGTGTGGTCTGTATAAGTTTCATAAGCAGAGTGGAACTACGTATGGTCCGTATGAATAGGAAACACAGTTCTTTTTTTCAGCACATGTTCATGGTTATTGCTGTATTTTAGACTCTGGAAAGAAGAGCGTGCTTCTTCCTTTAAACAGAGTGTGTTTCAGGAATGAGAACTCTGGTCTGAATTTCCCTGCAGAAACGGAGTTAAACCCCAGGATCAGTGTCTTCCTACAAGCAAGAGATCATTTCTGGTAAACCCAGTGATTTTTGGCCCAAATGAATTTTTGCAGTTCTTGAACCCAGCATGATTCTCACTATTAACTAAAGAGAATTTATGTAAGAGGAGCTGTGGTTTTTATCAGTTTTATAAGCAGAGTTGAACTACATATGGTCGGTCTGAGTAGGAAACACAGGTTTTTTTTTCAGGGCATGCTCATGGTTCTTGCTGTATTTTAGACTCTAGATTGAAGTGCTTGCTTCTTGCATTAAAACAGAGTGTGTTTCAGGGATGAGAACTCCGGACTGAATTTCCCTTCAGAAAAGTAGTTAAACCCCAGGATCAGTGTCTTCCTACAAGCAAGATTTCATTTCTGGTAAACCCAGTGAATTTTGGGCTCAAGTGTTTTTTCGCAGTTCACAAACCTTACGCTATTCTCACTATTAACTAAAGAGGATTTATGCAAGAGGAGCTGTGGTCTGTATCAGTTTCATAAGCAGAGTTGAACTACATATGGTCTGTAGGAGAAGGAAACACAGTTCTTTTTTTCTGGGCATGCTCATGTTTCTTACTATATTGGAGACAATGGAAAGATGAGGATGATTCTTGCCATAAAACAGAGTGTTTTTCAGGGATGAGAACTGTGGTCTGAATTTGTCTTCAGAAAAGGAGTTAAACCCCAGGATCAGTGTCTTGCTACAAGCAAGAGTTCATTTCTGGTAAACCCAGTGATTTTTGGGCTCAAATGATTTTTCGCAGTTCAGGAACCCAACGCTATTCTCACTATTAACTTAAGAGCATTTATGTAAGAGGAGGTGTGGTCTGTATCAGTTTCATAAGCAGAGTTGAACTACATATGGTCCGCATGAATAGGAAACACAGTTCTTTTTTTCAGCGCATGATCATGGTTATTGCTGTATTTTAGACTCTGGAAAGAAGAGCGTGCTTCTTCGTTTAAACAGAGTGTGTTTCAGGAATGAGAACTCTGGTCTGAATTTCCCTGCAGAAACAGAGTTAAACCCCAGGATCAGTGTCTTCCTACAAGCAAGAGTTCATTTCTGGCAAACCCAGTGTTTTGGCCCAAATGATTTTTTGCAGTTCTTGAACCCAACATGATTCTCACTATTAACTAAAGAGAATTTATGTAAGAGGAGCTGTGGTTTTTATCAGTTTTATAAGCAGAGTTGAACTACATATGGTCGGTCTGAGTAGGAAACACAGGTTTTTTTTTCAGGGCATGCTCATGGTTCTTGCTGTATTTTAGAATCTAGAATGAAGAGCTTGCTTCTTGCGTTAAAACAGAGTGTGTTTCAGGGATGAGAACTCTGGTCTGAATTTGCCTTCTGAAACGGAGTTAAACCCCAGGATCAGTGACTTTCTACCAGCAAGAGTTCATTTCTGGTAAACACAGTGATTTTTGGGCTCAAATGATTTTTCTTAGTTCAGGAACCCTACGCTATTCTCACTATTAACTAAAGAGGATTTATGTAAGAGGAGCTGTGGTTTGTATCAGTTTCATAAGCAGAGTTGAACTACATATTTTCTGTATGAGTCAGAAACACAGTTCGATTTTCTGGGCATGCTCATGTTTCTTACTATATTGGAGAGGCTGACAAGAAGAGGATGATTCTTGCCTTAAAACAGAGTGTTTTTCAGGGAAGAGAACTCTGATCTGAATTTGTCTTCTGAAAAGGAGTTAAACCCCAGGATCAGTGTCTTCATTCAAGCAAGAGTTCATTTCTGGTATACCCAGTGATTTTTGGGCTCAAATGATTTTTCGCAGTTCATGAACCCTACGCAATTCACACTATTAACTAAAGAGCATTTATGTAAGAGGAGGTGTGGTCTGTATCAGTTTCATAAGCAGAGTCGAACTACGTATGGTCCGAATGAAAAGGAAACAGAGTTCTTTTTTTCAGGCCATGCTCAAGGTTATTTCTGTATTTTAGACTCTGGAAAGAAGTGCTTGCTTCTTGCGTTAAAACAGAGTTTGTTTCAGGGATGAGAACTCTGGTCTGAATTTCCCTACAGAAACGGAGTTCAACCCCAGGATTTGTGTCTTCCTACAATAAGAGTGCATTTCTGGTAAACCCAGTGAATTTTGTGCTCAAATGAATATTCTTAGTTCAGGAACCCTACGCTATTCTCACTATTAACTAAAGAGGATTTATGTAAGAGGAGCTGTGGTTTTTATCAGTTTTAGAAGCAGAGTTGAACTACATATGGTCCGTCTGTGTCGGAAACACATTTCTTTTTCAGGGCATGCTCATATTTCTTGCTGTATTTTAGACTCTAGATTGAAAAGCTTGCTTCTTGCGTTAAAACAGAGTTTGTTTCAGGGATGAGAACTCCGGTCTGAATTTCCCTTCAGAAAAGTAGTTAAACCCCAGGATCTGTGTCTTCCTACAAGCACGATTTCATTTCTGGTAAACCCAGTGAATTTTGGGCTCAAGTGTTTTTTCGCAGTTCACAAACCATACGCTATTCTCACTATTAACTAAAGAGGATTTATGCAAGAGGAGCTGTGGTCTGTATCAGTTTCATAAGCAGAGTTGAACTACATATGGTCTGTAGGAGAAGGAAACACAGCTCTTTTTTTCTGGGCATGCTCATGTTTCTTACTATATTGGAGACGATGGAAAGATGAGGATGATTCTTGCCATAAAACAGAGTGTTTTTCAGGGATGAGAACTGTGGTCTGAATTTGTCTTCAGAAAAGGAGTTAAACCCCAGGATCAGTGTCTTCCTACAAGAAAGAGTTCAGTTTTGGTAAACCCAGTGATTTTTGGGCTCAAATGATTTTTCGCAGTTCAGGAACCCAACGCTATTCTCACTATTAACTTAAGAGCATTTATGTAAGAGGAGGTGTGGTCTGTATCAGTTTCATAAGCAGAGTTGAACTACATATGGTCCCTAGGAATAGGAAACACAGTTCGTTTTTTCAGCGCATGCTCATGGTTATTGCTGTATTTTAGACTCTGGAAAGAAGAGCGTGCTTCTTAGTTTAAACAGAGTGTGTTTCAGGAATGAGAACTCTGGTCTGAATTTCCCTGCAGAAACGGAGTTAAACCCCAGGATCAGTGTCTTCCTACAAGCAAGAGTTCATTTCTGGTAAACCCAGTGATTTTTAGCCCAAATGATTTTTTGCAGTTCTTGAACCCAACATGATTCTCACTATTAACTAAAGAGAATTTATGTAAGAGGAGCTGTGGTTTTTATCAGTTTTATAAGCAGAGTTGAACTACATATGGTCCGTCTGAGTAGGAAACACAGGTTTTTTTTTCAAGGCATGCTCATGGTTCTTGCTGTATTTTAGACTCTAGAATGAAGAGCTTGCTTCTTGCGTTAAAACAGAGTGTGTTTCAGGGATGAGAACTCTGGTCTGAATTTGCCTTCAGAAACGGAGTTAAACCCCAAGATCAGTGTCTTTCTACAAGCAAGAGTTCATTTCTGGTAACCAAGAGAATTTTGGGCTCAAATGATTTTTTTCACAGTTCACGAACCATACACTATTCTCACTATTAACTAAAGAGGATTTATGCAAGAGGAGCTGTGGTCTGTATCAGTTTCATAAGCAGAGTTGAACTACATATGGTCTGTAGGAGAAGGAAACACAGCTCTTTTTTCTGGGCATGCTCATGATTCTTACTATATTGGAGACGATGGAAAGATGAGGATGATTCTTGCCATAAAACAGAGTGTTTTTCAGGGATGAGAACTGTGGTCTGAATTTGTCTTCAGAAAAGGAGTTAAACCCCAGGATCAGTGTCTTCCTACAAGAAAGAGTTCAGTTTTGGTAAACCCAGTGATTTTTGGGCTCAAATGATTTTTCGCAGTTCAGGAACCCAACGCTATTCTCACTATTAACTTAAGAGCATTTATGTAAGAGGAGGTGTGGTCTGTATCAGTTTCATAAGCAGAGTTGAACTACATATGGTCCCTAGGAATAGGAAACACAGTTCTTTTTTTCAGCGCATGCTCATGGTTATTGCTGTATTTTAGACTCTGGAAAGAAGAGCGTGCTTCTTCGTTTAAATAGAGTGTGTTTCAGGAATGAGAACTCTGGTCTGAATTTCCCTGCAGAAACGGAGTTAAACCCCAGGATCAGTGTCTTCCTACAAGCAAGAGTTCATTTCTGGTAAACCCAGTGATTTTTAGCCCAAATGATTTTTTGCAGTTCTTGAACCCAACATGATTCTCACTATTAACTAAAGAGAATTTATGTAAGAGGAGCTGTGGTTTTTATCAGTTTTATAAGCAGAGTTGAACTACATATGGTCCGTCTGAGTAGGAAACACAGGTTTTTTTTTCAGGGCATGCTCATGGTTCTTGCTGTATTTTAGACTCTAGAATGAAGAGCTTGCTTCTTGCGTTAAAACAGAGTGTGTTTCAGGGATGAGAACTCTGGTCTGAATTTGCCTTCAGAAACGGAGTTAAACCCCAGGATCAGTGTCTTTCTACAAGCAAGAGTTCATTTCTGGTAAACCCAGAGAATTTTGGGCTCAAATGATTTTTTGCAGTTCACGAACCCATCATGATTCTCACTATTAACCTAAGAGAATTTATGTAAGAGGTGGTGTAGTTTTTTCAGTTTTATAAGCAGAGTTGAACTACATATGGTCTGTAGGAGAAGGAAACACAGTTCTTTTTTTCTGGGCATGCTCATGTTTCTTACTATATTGGAGACTCTGTAAAGAAGAGGATGATTCTTGCCATAAAACAGAGTGTTTTTCAGGGATGAGAACTGTGGTCTGAATTTGTCTTCAGAAAAGGAGTTAAATCCCAGGATCAGTGTCGTCCTACAAGCAAGAGTTCAGTTTTGGTAAACCCAGTGATTTTTGGGCTCAAATGATTTTTTGCAGTTCAGGAACCCAACGCTATTCTCACTATTAACTAAAGAGCATTTATGTAAGAGGAGGTGTGGTCTGTATCAGTTTCATAAGCAGAGTTGAACTACATATGGTCCGTATGAAGAGGAAACACAGTTCTTTTTTTCAGCGCATGCTCATGGCTATTGCTGTATTTTAGACTCTGGAAAGAAGAGCGTGCTTCTTCGTTTAAACAGAGTGTGTTTCAGGAATGAGAACTCTGGTCTGAATTTCCCTGCAGAAATGGAGTTAAACCCCAGGATTTGTGTCTTCCTACAATAAGAGTGCATTTCTGGTAAACCCAGTGAATTTTGGTCTCAAATGAATATTCTTAGTTCAGGAAACCTACGCTATTCTCACTTTTAACTAAAGAGGATTTATGTAAGAGGAGCTGTGGTTTGTATCAGTTTTATAAGCAGAGTTGAACTTCATATGGTCTGTCCGTTTAGGAAGCACATTTCTTTTTCAGGGCATGCTCATATTTCTTGCTGTATTTTAGACTCTAGATTGAAGAGCTTGCTTCTTGCGTTAAAACAGAGTTTGTTTCAGGGATGAGAACTCCGGTCTGAATTTCCCTTTAGAAAAGGAGTTAAACCCCAGGATCTGTGTCTTCCTACAAGCAAGATTTCATTTCTGGTAAACCCAGTGAATTTTGGGCTCAAATGTTTTTTCGCAGTTCACAACCCATACGCTATTCTCACTATCAACTAAAGAGGATTTAGCAAGAGGAGCTGTGGTCTGTATCAGTTTCATAAGCAGAGTTGAACTACATATGGTGTGTAGGAGAAGGAATCACAGTTTTTTTTTTCTGGGCATGCTTATGTTTCTTACTATATTGGATACGCTGGAAAGAAGAGGATGATTCTTGTCATAAAACAGAATGTTTTTCAGGGATGAGAACTGTGGTCTGAATGTGTCTTCAGAAATGGAGTTAAACCACAGGATCAGTGTCTTCCTACAAGAAAGAGTTTAGTTTAGGTAAGCCCAGTGATTTTTGGGCTCAAATGAATTTTCCTAGTTCAGGAACCCTACGCTATTCTCACTATTAACTAAAGAGGATTTATGTAAGAGGAGCTGTGGTTTGTATCAGTTTCATAAGCAGAGTTGAACTACATAATTTCTGTATGAGTCAGAAACACAGTTCGATTTTCTGGGCATGCTCATGTTTCTTACTATATTGGAGAGCCTGGAAAGAAGAGGATGATTCTTGCCTTAAAACAGAGTGTTTTTCAGGGAAGAGAACTCTGGTCTGAATTTGTCTTCAGAAAAGGAGTTAAACCCCAGGATCAGTGTCTTCATTCAAGCCAGAGTTCATTTCTGGTATACCCAGTGATTTTTGGGCTCAAATGATTTTTCGCAGTTCATGAACCCTACGCAATTCACACTATGAACTAAAGAGCATTTATGAAAGAGGAAGTGTGGTCTGTATCAGTTTCATAAGCAGAGTAGAACTACGTATGGTCCGAATGAAAAGGAAACAGAGTTCTTTTTTTCAGGCCATGCTCAATGTTATTGCTGTATTTTATAATCTGGAAAGAAGAGCTTGCTTCTTGCCTTAAAACTGAGTGATTTTCAGGGATGAGAACTCTGGTCTCAATTTGCATTCAGAAACGGAGTTAAACCCCAGTATCAGTGTCTTCCTACAAGCAAGAGTTCATTTCTGGTAAACCCAGTGATTTTTTGGCCCAAATGATTTTTTGCAGTTCACGACCCCATCATGATTCTCACTATTAACCTAAGAGAACTTATGTAAGAGGAGGTGTAGTTTTTTCAGTTTTATAAGCAGAGTTGAACTACATATGGTCTGTAGGAGAAGGAAACACAGTTCTTTTTTTCTGGGCATGCTCATGTTTCTTACTATATTGGAGACTCTATAAAGAAGAGGATGATTCTTGCCATAAAACAGAGTGTTTTTCAGGGATGAGAACTGTGGTCTGAATTTGTCTTCAGAAAAGGAGTTAAATCCCAGGATCAGTGTCTTCCTACAAGCAAGAGTTCAGTTTTGGTAAACCCAGTGATTTTTGGGCTCAAATAATTTTTTGCAGTTCAGGAACCCAACGCTATTCTCACTATTAACTAAAGAGCATTTATGTAAGAGGAGGTGTGGTCTGTATCAGTTTCATAAGCAGAGTTGAACTACATATGGTCCGTATGAAGAGGAAACACAGTTCTTTTTTTCAGCGCATGCTCATGGCTATTGCTGTATTTTAGACTCTGGAAAGAAGAGCGTGCTTCTTCGTTTAAACAGAGTGTGTTTCAGGAATGAGAACTCTGGTCTGAATTTCCCTGCAGAAATGGAGTTAAACCCCAGGATTTGTGTCTTCCTACAATAAGAGTGCATTTCTGGTAAACCCAGTGAATTTTGGTCTCAAATGAATATTCTTAGTTCAGGAAACCTACGCTATTCTCACTTTTAACTAAAGAGGATTTATGTAAGAGGAGCTGTGGTTTGTATCAGTTTTATAAGCAGAGTTGAACTTCATATGGTCTGTCCGTTTAGGAAGCACATTTCTTTTTCAGGGCATGCTCATATTTCTTGCTGTATTTTAGACTCTAGATTGAAGAGCTTGCTTCTTGCGTTAAAACAGAGTTTGTTTCAGGGATGAGAACTCCGGTCTGAATTTCCCTTTAGAAAAGGAGTTAAACCCCAGGATCTGTGTCTTCCTACAAGCAAGATTTCATTTCTGGTAAACCCAGTGAATTTTGGGCTCAAATGTTTTTTCGCAGTTCACAAACCATACGCTATTCTCACTATTAACTAAAGAGGATTTATGTAAGAGGAGCTGTGGTTTGTATCAGTTTCATAAGCAGAGTTGAACTACATATTTTCTGTATGAGTCAGAAACACAGTTCGATTTTCTGGGCATGCTCATGTTTCTTACTATATTGGAGAGGCTGGAAAGAAGAGGATGATTCTTGCCTTAAAACAGAGTGTTTTTCAGGGAAGAGAACTCTGATCTGAATTTGTCTTCAGAAAAGGAGTTAAACCCCAGGATCAGTGTCTTCATTCAAGCAAGAGTTCATTTCTGGTATACCCAGTGATTTTTGGGCTCAAATGATTTTTCGCAGTTCATGAACCCTACGCAATTCACACTATTAACTAAAGAGCATTTATGTAAGAGGAGGTGTGGTCTGTATCAGTTTCATAAGCAGAGTCGAACTACGTATGGTCCGAATGAAAAGGAAACAGAGTTCTTTTTTTCAGGCCATGCTCAAGGTTATTTCTGTATTTTAGACTCTGGAAAGAAGTGCTTGCTTCTTGCGTTAAAACAGAGTTTGTTTCAGGGATGAGAACTCGGGTCTGAATTTCCCTTCAGAAAAGTAGTTAAACCCCAGGATCTGTGTCTTCCTACAAGCAAGATTTCACTTCTTGTAAACACAGTGAATTTTGGGCTCAAATGTTTTTTCGGAGTTCACAAACCATACGCTATTCTCACTATTAACTAAAGAGGATTTATACAAGAGGAGCTGTGGTCTGTATCAGTTTCATAAGCAGAGTTGAACTACATATGGTCTGTAGGAGAAGGAAACACAGTTCTTTTATTCTGGGCATGCTCATGTTTCTTACTATATTGGAGACGATGGAAAGATGAGGATGATTCTTGCCATAAAACAGAGTGTTTTTCAGGGATGAGAACTGTGGTCTGAATTTGTCGTCAGAAAAGGAGTTAAACCCCAGGATCAGTGTCTTCCTACAAGAAAGAGTTCAGTTTTGGTAAACCCAGTGATTTTTGGGCTCAAATGATTTTTCGCAGTTCAGGAACCCAACGCTATTCTCACTATTAACTTAAGAGCATTTATGTAAGAGGAGGTGTGGTCTGTATCAGTTTCATAAGCAGAGTTGAACTACATATGGTCCGTATGAAGAGGAAACACAGTTCTTTTTTTCAGCGCATGCTCATGGCTATTGCTGTATTTTAGACTCTGGAAAGAAGAGCGTGCTTCTTCGTTTAAACAGAGTGTGTTTCAGGAATGAGAACTCTGGTCTGAATTTCCCTACAGAAACGGAGTTAAACCCCAGGATTTGTGTCTTCCTACAATAAGAGTGCATTTCTGGTAAACCCAGTGAATTTTGTGCTCAAATGAATATTCTTAGTTCAGGAACCCTACGCTATTCTCACTATTAACTAAAGAGGATTTATGTAAGAGGAGCTGTGGTTTTTATCAGTTTTAGAAGCAGAGTTGAACTACATATGGTCCGTCTGTGTCGGAAACACATTTCTTTTTCAGGGCATGCTCATATTTCTTGCTGTATTTTAGACTCTAGATTGAAAAGCTTGCTTCTTGCGTTAAAACAGAGTTTGTTTCAGGGATGAGAACTCCGGTCTGAATTTCCCTTCAGAAAAGTAGTTAAACCCCAGGATCTGTGTCTTCCTACAAGCACGATTTCATTTCTGGTAAACCCAGTGAATTTTGGGCTCAAGTGTTTTTTCGCAGTTCACAAACCATACGCTATTCTCACTATTAACTAAAGAGGATTTATGCAAGAGGAGCTGTGGTCTGTATCAGTTTCATAAGCAGAGTTGAACTACATATGGTCTGTAGGAGAAGGAAACACAGCTCTTTTTTTCTGGGCATGCTCATGTTTCTTACTATATTGGAGACGATGGAAAGATGAGGATGATTCTTGCCATAAAACAGAGTGTTTTTCAGGGATGAGAACTGTGGTCTGAATTTGTCTTCAGAAAAGGAGTTAAACCCCAGGATCAGTGTCTTCCTACAAGAAAGAGTTCAGTTTTGGTAAACCCAGTGATTTTTGGGCTCAAATGATTTTTCGCAGTTCAGGAACCCAACGCTATTCTCACTATTAACTTAAGAGCATTTATGTAAGAGGAGGTGTGGTCTGTATCAGTTTCATAAGCAGAGTTGAACTACATATGGTCCCTAGGAATAGGAAACACAGTTCGTTTTTTCAGCGCATGCTCATGGTTATTGCTGTATTTTAGACTCTGGAAAGAAGAGCGTGCTTCTTAGTTTAAACAGAGTGTGTTTCAGGAATGAGAACTCTGGTCTGAATTTCCCTGCAGAAACGGAGTTAAACCCCAGGATCAGTGTCTTCCTACAAGCAAGAGTTCATTTCTGGTAAACCCAGTGATTTTTAGCCCAAATGATTTTTTGCAGTTCTTGAACCCAACATGATTCTCACTATTAACTAAAGAGAATTTATGTAAGAGGAGCTGTGGTTTTTATCAGTTTTATAAGCAGAGTTGAACTACATATGGTCCGTCTGAGTAGGAAACACAGGTTTTTTTTTCAAGGCATGCTCATGGTTCTTGCTGTATTTTAGACTCTAGAATGAAGAGCTTGCTTCTTGCGTTAAAACAGAGTGTGTTTCAGGGATGAGAACTCTGGTCTGAATTTGCCTTCAGAAACGGAGTTAAACCCCAAGATCAGTGTCTTTCTACAAGCAAGAGTTCATTTCTGGTAAA
Source organism: Onychomys leucogaster (assembly GCA_949786385.1). Lineage (NCBI taxonomy): Eukaryota > Metazoa > Chordata > Mammalia > Rodentia > Cricetidae > Onychomys > Onychomys leucogaster. The sequence goes on from CATKUP010000140.1 coordinate 58,507, forward strand.
CCCAGAGAATTTTGGGCTCAAATGATTTTTTTCACAGTTCACGAACCATACACTATTCTCACTATTAACTAAAGAGGATTTATGCAAGAGGAGCTGTGGTCTGTATCAGTTTCATAAGCAGAGTTGAACTACATATGGTCTGTAGGAGAAGGAAACACAGCTCTTTTTTCTGGGCATGCTCATGTTTCTTACTATATTGGAGACGATGGAAAGATGAGGATGATTCTTGCCATAAAACAGAGTGTTTTTCAGGGATGAGAACTGTGGTCTGAATTTGTCTTCAGAAAAGGAGTTAAACCCCAGGATCAGTGTCTTCCTACAAGAAAGAGTTCAGTTTTGGTAAACCCAGTGATTTTTGGGCCCAAATGATTTTTCGCAGTTCAGGAACCCAACGCTATTCTCACTATTAACTTAAGAGCATTTATGTAAGAGGAGGTGTGGTCTGTATCAGTTTCATAAGCAGAGTTGAACTACATATGGTCCCTAGGAATAGGAAACACAGTTCTTTTTTTCAGCGCATGCTCATGGTTATTGCTGTATTTTAGACTCTGGAAAGAAGAGCGTGCTTCTTAGTTTAAACAGAGTGTGTTTCAGGAATGAGAACTCTGGTCTGAATTTCCCTGCAGAAACGGAGTTAAACCCCAGGATCAGTGTCTTCCTACAAGCAAGAGTTCATTTCTGGTAAACCCAGTGATTTTTAGCCCAAATGATTTTTTGCAGTTCTTGAACCCAACATGATTCTCACTATTAACTAAAGAGAATTTATGTAAGAGGAGCTGTGGTTTTTATCAGTTTTATAAGCAGAGTTGAACTACATATGGTCCGTCTGAGTAGGAAACACAGGTTTTTTTTTCAAGGCATGCTCATGGTTCTTGCTGTATTTTAGAATCTAGAATGAAGAGCTTGCTTCTTGCGTTAAAACAGAGTGTGTTTCAGGGATGAGAACTCTGGTCTGAATTTGCCTTCAGAAACGGAGTTAAACCCCAAGATCAGTGTCTTTCTACAAGCAAGAGTTCATTTCTGGTAAACCCAGAGAATTTTGGGCTCAAAAGATTTTTTTCACAGTTCACGAACCATACACTATTCTCACTATTAACTAAAGAGGATTTATGCAAGAGGAGCTGTGGTCTGTATCAGTTTCATAAGCAGAGTTGAACTACATATGGTCTGTAGGAGAAGGAAACACAGCTCTTTTTTCTGGGCATGCTCATGTTTCTTACTATATTGGAGACGATGGAAAGATGAGGATGATTCTTGCCATAAAACAGAGTGTTTTTCAGGGATGAGAACTGTGGTCTGAATTTGTCTTCAGAAAAGGAGTTAAACCCCAGGATCAGTGTCTTCCTACAAGAAAGAGTTCAGTTTTGGTTAACCCAGTGATTTTTGGGCCCAAATGATTTTTCGCAGTTCAGGAACCCAACGCTATTCTCACTATTAACTTAAGAGCATTTATGTAAGAGGAGGTGTGGTCTGTATCAGTTTCATAAGCAGAGTTGAACTACATATGGTCCCTAGGAATAGGAAACACAGTTCTTTTTTTCAGCGCATGCTCATGGTTATTGCTGTATTTTAGACTCTGGAAAGAAGAGCGTGCTTCTTCGTTTAAATAGAGTGTGTTTCAGGAATGAGAACTCTGGTCTGAATTTCCCTGCAGAAACGGAGTTAAACCCCAGGATCAGTGTCTTCCTACAAGCAAGAGTTCATTTCTGGTAAACCCAGTGATTTTTAGCCCAAATGATTTTTTGCAGTTCTTGAACCCAACATGATTCTCACTATTAACTAAAGAGAATTTATGTAAGAGGAGCTGTGGTTTTTATCAGTTTTATAAGCAGAGTTGAACTACATATGGTCCGTCTGAGTAGGAAACACAGGTTTTTTTTTCAGGGCATGCTCATGGTTCTTGCTGTATTTTAGACTCTAGAATGAAGAGCTTGCTTCTTTCGTTAAAACAGAGTGTGTTTCAGGGATGAGAACTCTGGTCTGAATTTGCCTTCAGAAACGGAGTTAAACCCCAGGATCAGTGTCTTTCTACAAGCAAGAGTTCATTTCTGGTAAACCCAGAGAATTTTGGGCTCAAATGATTTTTTGCAGTTCACGAACCCATCATGATTCTCACTATTAACCTAAGAGAATTTATGTAAGAGGAGGTGTAGTTTTTTCAGTTTTATAAGCAGAGTTGAACTACATATGGTCTGTAGGAGAAGGAAACACAGTTCTTTTTTTCTGGGCATGCTCATGTTTCTTACTATATTGGAGACTCTGTAAAGAAGAGGATGATTCTTGCCATAAAACAGAGTGTTTTTCAGGGATGAGAACTGTGGTCTGAATTTGTCTTCAGAAAAGGAGTTAAACCCCAGGATCAGTGTCTTCCTACAAGCAAGAGTTCATTTCTGGCAAACCCAGTGTTTTGGCCCAAATGATTTTTTGCAGTTCTTGAACCCAACATGATTCTCACTATTAACTAAAGAGAATTTATGTAAGAGGAGCTGTGGTTTTTATCAGTTTTATAAGCAGAGTTGAACTACATATGGTCCGTCTGAGTAGGAAACACAGGTTTTTTTTTCAGGGCATGCTCATGGTTCTTGCTGTATTTTAGAATCTAGAATGAAGAGCTTGCTTCTTGCGTTAAAACAGAGTGTGTTTCAGGGATGAGAACTCTGGTCTGAATTTGCCTTCCGAAACGGAGTTAAACCCCAGGATCAGTGACTTTCTACCAGCAAGAGTTCATTTCTGGTAAACACAGTGATTTTTGGGCTCAAATGAATTTTCTTAGTTCAGGAACCCTACGCTATTCTCACTATTAACTAAAGAGGATTTATGTAAGAGGAGCTGTGGTTTGTATCAGTTTCATAAGCAGAGTTGAACTACATATTTTCTGTATGAGTCAGAAACACAGTTCGATTTTCTGGGCATGCTCATGTTTCTTACTATATTGGAGAGGCTGGAAAGAAGAGGATGATTCTTGCCTTAAAACAGAGTGTTTTTCAGGGAAGAGAACTCTGATCTGAATTTGTCTTCAGAAAAGGAGTTAAACCCCAGGATCAGTGTCTTCATTCAAGCAAGAGTTCATTTCTGGTATACCCAGTGATTTTTGGGCTCAAATGATTTTTCGCAGTTCATGAACCCTACGCAATTCACACTATTAACTAAAGAGCATTTATGTAAGAGGAGGTGTGGTCTGTATCAGTTTCATAAGCAGAGTCGAACTACGTATGGTCCGAATGAAAAGGAAACAGAGTTCTTTTTTTCAGGCCATGCTCAAGGTTATTTCTGTATTTTAGACTCTGGAAAGAAGTGCTTGCTTCTTGCGTTAAAACAGAGTTTGTTTCAGGGATGAGAACTCGGGTCTGAATTTCCCTTCAGAAAAGTAGTTAAACCCCAGGATCTGTGTCTTCCTACAAGCAAGATTTCACTTCTTGTAAACACAGTGAATTTTGGGCTCAAATGTTTTTTCGGAGTTCACAAACCATACGCTATTCTCACTATTAACTAAAGAGGATTTATACAAGAGGAGCTGTGGTCTGTATCAGTTTCATAAGCAGAGTTGAACTACATATGGTCTGTAGGAGAAGGAAACACAGTTCTTTTATTCTGGGCATGCTCATGTTTCTTACTATATTGGAGACGATGGAAAGATGAGGATGATTCTTGCCATAAAACAGAGTGTTTTTCAGGGATGAGAACTGTGGTCTGAATTTGTCGTCAGAAAAGGAGTTAAACCCCAGGATCAGTGTCTTCCTACAAGAAAGAGTTCAGTTTTGGTAAACCCAGTGATTTTTGGGCTCAAATGATTTTTCGCAGTTCAGGAACCCAACGCTATTCTCACTATTAACTTAAGAGCATTTATGTAACAGGAGGTGTGGTCTGTATCAGTTTCATAAGCAGAGTTGAACTACATATGGTCCGTATGAAGAGGAAACACAGTTCTTTTTTTCAGCGCATGCTCATGGCTATTGCTGTATTTTAGACTCTGGAAAGAAGAGCGTGCTTCTTCGTTTAAACAGAGTGTGTTTCAGGAATGAGAACTCTGGTCTGAATTTCCCTACAGAAACGGAGTTAAACCCCAGGATTTGTGTCTTCCTACAATAAGAGTGCATTTCTGGTAAACCCAGTGAATTTTGTGCTCAAATGAATATTCTTAGTTCAGGAACCCTACGCTATTCTCACTATTAACTAAAGAGGATTTATGTAAGAGGAGCTGTGGTTTTTATCAGTTTTAGAAGCAGAGTTGAACTACATATGGTCCGTCTGTGTCGGAAACACATTTCTTTTTCAGGGCATGCTCATATTTCTTGCTGTATTTTAGACTCTAGATTGAAAAGCTTGCTTCTTGCGTTAAAACAGAGTTTGTTTCAGGGATGAGAACTCCGGTCTGAATTTCCCTTCAGAAAAGTAGTTAAACCCCAGGATCTGTGTCTTCCTACAAGCACGATTTCATTTCTGGTAAACCCAGTGAATTTTGGGCTCAAGTGTTTTTTCGCAGTTCACAAACCATACGCTATTCTCACTATTAACTAAAGAGGATTTATGCAAGAGGAGCTGTGGTCTGTATCAGTTTCATAAGCAGAGTTGAACTACATATGGTCTGTAGGAGAAGGAAACACAGCTCTTTTTTTCTGGGCATGCTCATGTTTCTTACTATATTGGAGACGATGGAAAGATGAGGATGATTCTTGCCATAAAACAGAGTGTTTTTCAGGGATGAGAACTGTGGTCTGAATTTGTCTTCAGAAAAGGAGTTAAACCCCAGGATCAGTGTCTTCCTACAAGAAAGAGTTCAGTTTTGGTAAACCCAGTGATTTTTGGGCTCAAATGATTTTTCGCAGTTCAGGAACCCAACGCTATTCTCACTATTAACTTAAGAGCATTTATGTAAGAGGAGGTGTGGTCTGTATCAGTTTCATAAGCAGAGTTGAACTACATATGGTCCCTAGGAATAGGAAACACAGTTCGTTTTTTCAGCGCATGCTCATGGTTATTGCTGTATTTTAGACTCTGGAAAGAAGAGCGTGCTTCTTAGTTTAAACAGAGTGTGTTTCAGGAATGAGAACTCTGGTCTGAATTTCCCTGCAGAAACGGAGTTAAACCCCAGGATCAGTGTCTTCCTACAAGCAAGAGTTCATTTCTGGTAAACCCAGTGATTTTTAGCCCAAATGATTTTTTGCAGTTCTAGAACCCAACATGATTCTCACTATTAACTAAAGAGAATTTATGTAAGAGGAGCTGTGGTTTTTATCAGTTTTATAAGCAGAGTTGAACTACATATGGTCCGTCTGAGTAGGAAACACAGGTTTTTTTTTCAAGGCATGCTCATGGTTCTTGCTGTATTTTAGACTCTAGAATGAAGAGCTTGCTTCTTGCGTTAAAACAGAGTGTGTTTCAGGGATGAGAACTCTGGTCTGAATTTGCCTTCAGAAACGGAGTTAAACCCCAAGATCAGTGTCTTTCTACAAGCAAGAGTTCATTTCTGGTAAACCCAGAGAATTTTGGGCTCAAATGATTTTTTTCACAGTTCACGAACCATACACTATTCTCACTATTAACTAAAGAGGATTTATGCAAGAGGAGCTGTGGTCTGTATCAGTTTCATAAGCAGAGTTGAACTACATATGGTCTGTAGGAGAAGGAAACACAGCTCTTTTTTCTGGGCATGCTCATGTTTCTTACTATATTGGAGACGATGGAAAGATGAGGATGATTCTTGCCATAAAACAGAGTGTTTTTCAGGGATGAGAACTGTGGTCTGAATTTGTCTTCAGAAAAGGAGTTAAACCCCAGGATCAGTGTCTTGCTACAAGCAAGAGTTCATTTCTGGTAAACCCAGTGATTTTTGGGCTCAAATGATTTTTCGCAGTTCAGGAACCCAACGCTATTCTCACTATTAACTTAAGAGCATTTATGTAAGAGGAGGTGTGGTCTGTATCAGTTTCATAAGCAGAGTTGAACTACATATGGTCCGTATGAATAGGAAACACAGTTCTTTTTTTCAGCGCATGATCATGGTTATTGCTGTATTTTAGACTCTGGAAAGAAGAGCGTGCTTCTTCGTTTAAACAGAGTGTGTTTCAGGAATGAGAACTCTGGTCTGAATTTCCCTGCAGAAACGGAGTTAAACCCCAGGATCAGTGTCTTCCTACAAGCAAGAGTTCATTTCTGGCAAACCCAGTGTTTTGGCCCAAATGATTTTTTGCAGTTCTTGAACCCAACATGATTCTCACTATTAACTAAAGAGAATTTATGTAAGAGGAGCTGTGGTTTTTATCAGTTTTATAAGCAGAGTTGAACTACATATGGTCCGTCTGAGTAGGAAACACAGGTTTTTTTTTCAGGGCATGCTCATCGTTCTTGCTGTATTTTAGAATCTAGAATGAAGAGCTTGCTTCTTGCGTTAAAACAGAGTGTGTTTCAGGGATGAGAACTCTGGTCTGAATTTGCGTTCTGAAACGGAGTTAAACCCCAGGATCAGTGACTTTCTACCAGCAAGAGTTCATTTCTGGTAAACACAGTGATTTTTGGGCTCAAATGAATTTTCTTAGTTCAGGAACCCTACGCTATTCTCACTATTAACTAAAGAGGATTTATGTAAGAGGAGCTGTGGTTTGTATCAGTTTCATAAGCAGAGTTGAACTACATATTTTCTGTATGAGTCAGAAACACAGTTCGATTTTCTGGGCATGCTCATGTTTCTTACTATATTGGAGAGGCTGACAAGAAGAGGATGATTCTTGCCTTAAAACAGAGTGTTTTTCAGGGAAGAGAATTCTGATCTGAATTTGTCTTCTGAAAAGGAGTTAAACCCCAGGATCAGTGTCTTCATTCAAGCAAGAGTTCATTTCTGGTATACCCAGTGATTTTTGGGCTCAAATGATTTTTCGCAGTTCATGAACCCTACGCAATTCACACTATTAACTAAAGAGCATTTATGTAAGAGGAGGTGTGGTCTGTATCAGTTTCATAAGCAGAGTCGAACTACGTATGGTCCGAATGAAAAGGAAACAGAGTTCTTTTTTTCAGGCCATGCTCAAGGTTATTTCTGTATTTTAGACTCTGGAAAGAAGTGCTTGCTTCTTGCGTTAAAACATAGTTTGTTTCAGGGATGAGAACTCTGGTCTGAATTTCCCTACAGAAACGGAGTTCAACCCCAGGATTTGTGTCTTCCTACAATAAGAGTGCATTTCTGGTAAACCCAGTGAATTTTGTGCTCAAATGAATATTCTTAGTTCAGGAACCCTACGCTATTCTCACTATTAACTAAAGAGGATTTATGTAAGAGGAGCTGTGGTTTTTATCAGTTTTAGAAGCAGAGTTGAACTACATATGGTCCGTCTGTGTCGGAAACACATTTCTTTTTCAGGGCATGCTCATATTTCTTGCTGTATTTTAGACTCTAGATTGAAAAGCTTGCTTCTTGCGTTAAAACAGAGTTTGTTTCAGGGATGAGAACTCCGGTCTGAATTTCCCTTCAGAAAAGTAGTTAAACCCCAGGATCTGTGTCTTCCTACAAGCACGATTTCATTTCTGGTAAACCCAGTGAATTTTGGGCTCAAGTGTTTTTTCGCAGTTCACAAACCATACGCTATTCTCACTATTAACTAAAGAGGATTTATGCAAGAGGAGCTGTGGTCTGTATCAGTTTCATAAGCAGAGTTGAACTACATATGGTCTGTAGGAGAAGGAAACACAGCTCTTTTTTTCTGGGCATGCTCATGTTTCTTACTATATTGGAGACGATGGAAAGATGAGGATGATTCTTGCCATAAAACAGAGTGTTTTTCAGGGATGAGAACTGTGGTCTGAATTTGTCTTCAGAAAAGGAGTTAAACCCCAGGATCAGTGTCTTCCTACAAGAAAGAGTTCAGTTTTGGTAAACCCAGTGATTTTTGGGCTCAAATGATTTTTCGCAGTTCAGGAACCCAACGCTATTCTCACTATTAACTTAAGAGCATTTATGTAAGAGGAGGTGTGGTCTGTATCAGTTTCATAAGCAGAGTTGAACTACATATGGTCCCTAGGAATAGGAAACACAGTTCGTTTTTTCAGCGCATGCTCATGGTTATTGCTGTATTTTAGACTCTGGAAAGAAGAGCGTGCTTCTTAGTTTAAACAGAGTGTGTTTCAGGAATGAGAACTCTGGTCTGAATTTCCCTGCAGAAACGGAGTTAAACCCCAGGATCAGTGTCTTCCTACAAGCAAGAGTTCATTTCTGGTAAACCCAGTGATTTTTAGCCCAAATGATTTTTTGCAGTTCTTGAACCCAACATGATTCTCACTATTAACTAAAGAGAATTTATGTAAGAGGAGCTGTGGTTTTTATCAGTTTTATAAGCAGAGTTGAACTACATATGGTCCGTCTGAGTAGGAAACACAGGTTTTTTTTTCAAGGCATGCTCATGGTTCTTGCTGTATTTTAGACTCTAGAATGAAGAGCTTGCTTCTTGCGTTAAAACAGAGTGTGTTTCAGGGATGAGAACTCTGGTCTGAATTTGCCTTCAGAAACGGAGTTAAACCCCAAGATCAGTGTCTTTCTACAAGCAAGAGTTCATTTCTGGTAAACCCAGAGAATTTTGGGCTCAAATGATTTTTTTCACAGTTCACGAACCATACACTATTCTCACTATTAACTAAAGAGGATTTATGCAAGAGGAGCTGTGGTCTGTATCAGTTTCATAAGCAGAGTTGAACTACATATGGTCTGTAGGAGAAGGAAACACAGCTCTTTTTTCTGGGCATGCTCATGATTCTTACTATATTGGAGACGATGGAAAGATGAGGATGATTCTTGCCATAAAACAGAGTGTTTTTCAGGGATGAGAACTGTGGTCTGAATTTGTCTTCAGAAAAGGAGTTAAACCCCAGGATCAGTGTCTTCCTACAAGAAAGAGTTCAGTTTTGGTAAACCCAGTGATTTTTGGGCTCAAATGATTTTTCGCAGTTCAGGAACCCAACGCTATACTCACTATTAACTTAAGAGCATTTATGTAAGAGGAGGTGTGGTCTGTATCAGTTTCATAAGCAGAGTTGAACTACATATGGTCCCTAGGAATAGGAAACACAGTTCTTTTTTTCAGCGCATGCTCATGGTTATTGCTGTATTTTAGACTCTGGAAAGAAGAGCGTGCTTCTTCGTTTAAATAGAGTGTGTTTCAGGAATGAGAACTCTGGTCTGAATTTCCCTGCAGAAACGGAGTTAAACCCCAGGATCAGTGTCTTCCTACAAGCAAGAGTTCATTTCTGGTAAACCCAGTGATTTTTAGCCCAAATGATTTTTTGCAGTTCTTGAACCCAACATGATTCTCACTATTAACTAAAGAGAATTTATGTAAGAGGAGCTGTGGTTTTTATCAGTTTTATAAGCAGAGTTGAACTACATATGGTCCGTCTGAGTAGGAAACACAGGTTTTTTTTTCAGGGCATGCTCATGGTTCTTGCTGTATTTTAGACTCTAGAATGAAGAGCTTGCTTCTTGCGTTAAAACACAGTGTGTTTCAGGGATGAGAACTCTGGTCTGAATTTGCCTTCAGAAACGGAGTTAAACCCCAGGATCAGTGTCTTTCTACAAGCAAGAGTTCATTTCTGGTAAACCCAGAGAATTTTGGGCTCAAATGATTTTTTGCAGTTCACGAACCCATCATGATTCTCACTATTAACCTAAGAGAATTTATGTAAGAGGTGGTGTAGTTTTTTCAGTTTTATAAGCAGAGTTGAACTACATATGGTCTGTAGGAGAAGGAAACACAGCTCTTTTTTTCTGGGCATGCTCATGTTTCTTACTATATTGGAGACTCTGTAAAGAAGAGGATGATTCTTGCCATAAAACAGAGTGTTTTTCAGGGATGAGAACTGTGGTCTGAATTTGTCTTCAGAAAAGGAGTTAAATCCCAGGATCAGTGTCGTCCTACAAGCAAGAGTTCAGTTTTGGTAAACCCAGTGATTTTTGGGCTCAAATGATTTTTTGCAGTTCAGGAACCCAACGCTATTCTCACTATTAACTAAAGAGCATTTATGTAAGAGGAGGTGTGGTCTGTATCAGTTTCATAAGCAGAGTTGAACTACATATGGTCCGTATGAAGAGGAAACACAGTTCTTTTTTTCAGCGCATGCTCATGGCTATTGCTGTATTTTAGACTCTGGAAAGAAGAGCGTGCTTCTTCGTTTAAACAGAGTGTGTTTCAGGAATGAGAACTCTGGTCTGAATTTCCCTGCAGAAATGGAGTTAAACCCCAGGATTTGTGTCTTCCTACAATAAGAGTGCATTTCTGGTAAACCCAGTGAATTTTGGTCTCAAATGAATATTCTTAGTTCAGGAAACCTACGCTATTCTCACTTTTAACTAAAGAGGATTTATGTAAGAGGAGCTGTGGTTTGTATCAGTTTTATAAGCAGAGTTGAACTTCATATGGTCTGTCCGTTTAGGAAGCACATTTCTTTTTCAGGGCATGCTCATATTTCTTGCTGTATTTTAGACTCTAGATTGAAGAGCTTGCTTCTTGCGTTAAAACAGAGTTTGTTTCAGGGATGAGAACTCCGGTCTGAATTTCCCTTTAGAAAAGGAGTTAAACCCCAGGATCTGTGTCTTCCTACAAGCAAGATTTCATTTCTGGTAAACCCAGTGAATTTTGGGCTCAAATGTTTTTTCGCAGTTCACAACCCATACGCTATTCTCACTATCAACTAAAGAGGATTTAGCAAGAGGAGCTGTGGTCTGTATCAGTTTCATAAGCAGAGTTGAACTACATATGGTGTGTAGGAGAAGGAATCACAGTTTTTTTTTCTGGGCATGCTTATGTTTCTTACTATATTGGATACGCTGGAAAGAAGAGGATGATTCTTGCCATAAAACAGAATGTTTTTCAGGGATGAGAACTGTGGTCTGAATGTGTCTTCAGAAATGGAGTTAAACCACAGGATCAGTGTCTTCCTACAAGAAAGAGTTTAGTTTAGGTAAGCCCAGTGATTTTTGGGCTCAAATGAATTTTCCTAGTTCAGGAACCCTACGCTATTCTCACTATTAACTAAAGAGGATTTATGTAAGAGGAGCTGTGGTTTGTATCAGTTTCATAAGCAGAGTTGAACTACATAATTTCTGTATGAGTCAGAAACACAGTTCGATTTTCTGGGCATGCTCATGTTTCTTACTATATTGGAGAGCCTGGAAAGAAGAGGATGATTCTTGCCTTAAAACAGAGTGTTTTTCAGGGAAGAGAACTCTGGTCTGAATTTGTCTTCAGAAAAGGAGTTAAACCCCAGGATCAGTGTCTTCATTCAAGCCAGAGTTCATTTCTGGTATACCCAGTGATTTTTGGGCTCAAATGATTTTTCGCAGTTCATGAACCCTACGCAATTCACACTATGAACTAAAGAGCATTTATGAAAGAGGAAGTGTGGTCTGTATCAGTTTCATAAGCAGAGTAGAACTACGTATGGTCCGAATGAAAAGGAAACAGAGTTCTTTTTTTCAGGCCATGCTCAATGTTATTGCTGTATTTTATAATCTGGAAAGAAGAGCTTGCTTCTTGCCTTAAAACTGAGTGATTTTCAGGGATGAGAACTCTGGTCTCAATTTGCATTCAGAAACGGAGTTAAACCCCAGTATCAGTGTCTTCCTACAAGCAAGAGTTCATTTCTGGTAAACCCAGTGATTTTTTGGCCCAAAAGATTTTTTGCAGTTCACGACCCCATCATGATTCTCACTATTAACCTAAGAGAACTTATGTAAGAGGAGGTGTAGTTTTTTCAGTTTTATAAGCAGAGTTGAACTACATATGGTCTGTAGGAGAAGGAAACACAGTTCTTTTTTTCTGGGCATGCTCATGTTTCTTACTATATTGGAGACTCTATAAAGAAGAGGATGATTCTTGCCATAAAACAGAGTGTTTTTCAGGGATGAGAACTGTGGTCTGAATTTGTCTTCAGAAAAGGAGTTAAATCCCAGGATCAGTGTCTTCCTACAAGCAAGAGTTCAGTTTTGGTAAACCCAGTGATTTTTGGGCTCAAATAATTTTTTGCAGTTCAGGAACCCAACGCTATTCTCACTATTAACTAAAGAGCATTTATGTAAGAGGAGGTGTGGTCTGTATCAGTTTCATAAGCAGAGTTGAACTACATATGGTCCGTATGAAGAGGAAACACAGTTCTTTTTTTCAGCGCATGCTCATGGCTATTGCTGTATTTTAGACTCTGGAAAGAAGAGCGTGCTTCTTCGTTTAAACAGAGTGTGTTTCAGGAATGAGAACTCTGGTCTGAATTTCCCTGCAGAAATGGAGTTAAACCCCAGGATTTGTGTCTTCCTACAATAAGAGTGCATTTCTGGTAAACCCAGTGAATTTTGGTCTCAAATGAATATTCTTAGTTCAGGAAACCTACGCTATTCTCACTTTTAACTAAAGAGGATTTATGTAAGAGGAGCTGTGGTTTGTATCAGTTTTATAAGCAGAGTTGAACTTCATATGGTCTGTCCGTTTAGGAAGCACATTTCTTTTTCAGGGCATGCTCATATTTCTTGCTGTATTTTAGACTCTAGATTGAAGAGCTTGCTTCTTGCGTTAAAACAGAGTTTGTTTCAGGGATGAGAACTCCGGTCTGAATTTCCCTTTAGAAAAGGAGTTAAACCCCAGGATCTGTGTCTTCCTACAAGCAAGATTTCATTTCTGGTAAACCCAGTGAATTTTGGGCTCAAATGTTTTTTCGCAGTTCACAAACCATACGCTATTCTCACTATTAACTAAAGAGGATTTATGTAAGAGGAGCTGTGGTTTGTATCAGTTTCATAAGCAGAGTTGAACTACATATTTTCTGTATGAGTCAGAAACACAGTTCGATTTTCTGGGCATGCTCATGTTTCTTACTATATTGGAGAGGCTGGAAAGAAGAGGATGATTCTTGCCTTAAAACAGAGTGTTTTTCAGGGAAGAGAACTCTGATCTGAATTTGTCTTCAGAAAAGGAGTTAAACCCCAGGATCAGTGTCTTCATTCAAGCAAGAGTTCATTTCTGGTATACCCAGTGATTTTTGGGCTCAAATGATTTTTCGCAGTTCATGAACCCTACGCAATTCACACTATTAACTAAAGAGCATTTATGTAAGAGGAGGTGTGGTCTGTATCAGTTTCATAAGCAGAGTCGAACTACGTATGGTCCGAATGAAAAGGAAACAGAGTTCTTTTTTTCAGGCCATGCTCAAGGTTATTTCTGTATTTTAGACTCTGGAAAGAAGTGCTTGCTTCTTGCGTTAAAACAGAGTTTGTTTCAGGGATGAGAACTCGGGTCTGAATTTCCCTTCAGAAAAGTAGTTAAACCCCAGGATCTGTGTCTTCCTACAAGCAAGATTTCACTTCTTGTAAACACAGTGAATTTTGGGCTCAAATGTTTTTTCGGAGTTCACAAACCATACGCTATTCTCACTATTAACTAAAGAGGATTTATACAAGAGGAGCTGTGGTCTGTATCAGTTTCATAAGCAGAGTTGAACTACATATGGTCTGTAGGAGAAGGAAACACAGTTCTTTTATTCTGGGCATGCTCATGTTTCTTACTATATTGGAGACGATGGAAAGATGAGGATGATTCTTGCCATAAAACAGAGTGTTTTTCAGGGATGAGAACTGTGGTCTGAATTTGTCGTCAGAAAAGGAGTTAAACCCCAGGATCAGTGTCTTCCTACAAGAAAGAGTTCAGTTTTGGTAAACCCAGTGATTTTTGGGCTCAAATGATTTTTCGCAGTTCAGGAACCCAACGCTATTCTCACTATTAACTTAAGAGCATTTATGTAAGAGGAGGTGTGGTCTGTATCAGTTTCATAAGCAGAGTTGAACTACATATGGTCCGTATGAAGAGGAAACACAGTTCTTTTTTTCAGCGCATGCTCATGGCTATTGCTGTATTTTAGACTCTGGAAAGAAGAGCGTGCTTCTTCGTTTAAACAGAGTGTGTTTCAGGAATGAGAACTCTGGTCTGAATTTCCCTACAGAAACGGAGTTAAACCCCAGGATTTGTGTCTTCCTACAATAAGAGTGCATTTCTGGTAAACCCAGTGAATTTTGTGCTCAAATGAATATTCTTAGTTCAGGAACCCTACGCTATTCTCACTATTAACTAAAGAGGATTTATGTAAGAGGAGCTGTGGTTTTTATCAGTTTTAGAAGCAGAGTTGAACTACATATGGTCCGTCTGTGTCGGAAACACATTTCTTTTTCAGGGCATGCTCATATTTCTTGCTGTATTTTAGACTCTAGATTGAAAAGCTTGCTTCTTGCGTTAAAACAGAGTTTGTTTCAGGGATGAGAACTCCGGTCTGAATTTCCCTTCAGAAAAGTAGTTAAACCCCAGGATCTGTGTCTTCCTACAAGCACGATTTCATTTCTGGTAAACCCAGTGAATTTTGGGCTCAAGTGTTTTTTCGCAGTTCACAAACCATACGCTATTCTCACTATTAACTAAAGAGGATTTATGCAAGAGGAGCTGTGGTCTGTATCAGTTTCATAAGCAGAGTTGAACTACATATGGTCTGTAGGAGAAGGAAACACAGCTCTTTTTTTCTGGGCATGCTCATGTTTCTTACTATATTGGAGACGATGGAAAGATGAGGATGATTCTTGCCATAAAACAGAGTGTTTTTCAGGGATGAGAACTGTGGTCTGAATTTGTCTTCAGAAAAGGAGTTAAACCCCAGGATCAGTGTCTTCCTACAAGAAAGAGTTCAGTTTTGGTAAACCCAGTGATTTTTGGGCTCAAATGATTTTTCGCAGTTCAGGAACCCAACGCTATTCTCACTATTAACTTAAGAGCATTTATGTAAGAGGAGGTGTGGTCTGTATCAGTTTCATAAGCAGAGTTGAACTACATATGGTCCCTAGGAATAGGAAACACAGTTCGTTTTTTCAGCGCATGCTCATGGTTATTGCTGTATTTTAGACTCTGGAAAGAAGAGCGTGCTTCTTAGTTTAAACAGAGTGTGTTTCAGGAATGAGAACTCTGGTCTGAATTTCCCTGCAGAAACGGAGTTAAACCCCAGGATCAGTGTCTGCCTACAAGCAAGAGTTCATTTCTGGTAAACCCAGTGATTTTTAGCCCAAATGATTTTTTGCAGTTCTTGAACCCAACATGATTCTCACTATTAACTAAAGAGAATTTATGTAAGAGGAGCTGTGGTTTTTATCAGTTTTATAAGCAGAGTTGAACTACATATGGTCCGTCTGAGTAGGAAACACAGGTTTTTTTTTCAAGGCATGCTCATGGTTCTTGCTGTATTGTAGACTCTAGAATGAAGAGCTTGCTTCTTGCGTTAAAACAGAGTGTGTTTCAGGGATGAGAACTCTGGTCTGAATTTGCCTTCAGAAACGGAGTTAAACCCCAAGATCAGTGTCTTTCTACAAGCAAGAGTTCATTTCTGGTAAACCCAGAGAATTTTGGGCTCAAATGATTTTTTTCACAGTTCACGAACCATACACTATTCTCACTATTAACTAAAGAGGATTTATGCAAGAGGAGCTGTGGTCTGTATCAGTTTCATAAGCAGAGTTGAACTACATATGGTCTGTAGGAGAAGGAAACACAGCTCTTTTTTCTGGGCATGCTCATGTTTCTTACTATATTGGAGACGATGGAAAGATGAGGATGATTCTTGCCATAAAACAGAGTGTTTTTCAGGGATGAGAACTGTGGTCTGAATTTGTCTTCAGAAAAGGAGTTAAACCCCAGGATCAGTGTCTTCCTACAAGAAAGAGTTCAGTTTTGGTAAACCCAGTGATTTTTGGGCCCAAATGATTTTTCGCAGTTCAGGAACCCAACGCTATTCTCACTATTAACTTAAGAGCATTTATGTAAGAGGAGGTGTGGTCTGTATCAGTTTCATAAGCAGAGTTGAACTACATATGGTCCCTAGGAATAGGAAACACAGTTCTTTTTTTCAGCGCATGCTCATGGTTATTGCTGTATTTTAGACTCTGGAAAGAAGAGCGTGCTTCTTCGTTTAAATAGAGTGTGTTTCAGGAATGAGAACTCTGGTCTGAATTTCCCTGCAGAAACGGAGTTAAACCCCAGGATCAGTGTCTTCCTACAAGCAAGAGTTCATTTCTGGTAAACCCAGTGATTTTTAGCCCAAATGATTTTTTGCAGTTCTTGAACCCAACATGATTCTCACTATTAACTAAAGAGAATTTATGTAAGAGGAGCTGTGGTTTTTATCAGTTTTATAAGCAGAGTTGAACTACATATGGTCCGTCTGAGTAGGAAACACAGGTTTTTTTTTCAGGGCATGCTCATGGTTCTTGCTGTATTTTAGACTCTAGAATGAAGAGCTTGCTTCTTTCGTTAAAACAGAGTGTGTTTCAGGGATGAGAACTCTGGTCTGAATTTGCCTTCAGAAACGGAGTTAAACCCCAGGATCAGTGTCTTTCTATAAGCAAGAGTTCATTTCTGGTAAACCCAGAGAATTTTGGGCTCAAATGATTTTTTGCAGTTCACGAACCCATCATGATTCTCACTATTAACCTAAGAGAATTTATGTAAGAGGAGGTGTAGTTTTTTCAGTTTTATAAGCAGAGTTGAACTACATATGGTCTGTAGGAGAAGGAAACACAGTTCTTTTTTTCTGGGCATGCTCATGTTTCTTACTATATTGGAGACTCTGTAAAGAAGAGGATGATTCTTGCCATAAAACAGAGTGTTTTTCAGGGATGAGAACTGTGGTCTGAATTTGTCTTCAGAAAAGGAGTTAAACCCCAGGATCAGTGTCTTCCTACAAGCAAGAGTTCATTTCTGGCAAACCCAGTGTTTTGGCCCAAATGATTTTTTGCAGTTCTTGAACCCAACATGATTCTCACTATTAACTAAAGAGAATTTATGTAAGAGGAGCTGTGGTTTTTATCAGTTTTATAAGCAGAGTTGAACTACATATGGTCCGTCTGAGTAGGAAACACAGGTTTTTTTTTCAGGGCATGCTCATGGTTCTTGCTGTATTTTAGAATCTAGAATGAAGAGCTTGCTTCTTGCGTTAAAACAGAGTGTGTTTCAGGGATGAGAACTCTGGTCTGAATTTGCCTTCCGAAACGGAGTTAAACCCCAGGATCAGTGACTTTCTACCAGCAAGAGTTCATTTCTGGTAAACACAGTGATTTTTGGGCTCAAATGAATTTTCTTAGTTCAGGAACCCTACGCTATTCTCACTATTAACTAAAGAGGATTTATGTAAGAGGAGCTGTGGTTTGTATCAGTTTCATAAGCAGAGTTGAACTACATATTTTCTGTATGAGTCAGAAACACAGTTCGATTTTCTGGGCATGCTCATGTTTCTTACTATATTGGAGAGGCTGGAAAGAAGAGGATGATTCTTGCCTTAAAACAGAGTGTTTTTCAGGGAAGAGAACTCTGATCTGAATTTGTCTTCAGAAAAGGAGTTAAACCCCAGGATCAGTGTCTTCATTCAAGCAAGAGTTCATTTCTGGTATACCCAGTGATTTTTGGGCTCAAATGATTTTTCGCAGTTCATGAACCCTACGCAATTCACACTATTAACTAAAGAGCATTTATGTAAGAGGAGGTGTGGTCTGTATCAGTTTCATAAGCAGAGTCGAACTACGTATGGTCCGAATGAAAAGGAAACAGAGTTCTTTTTTTCAGGCCATGCTCAAGGTTATTTCTGTATTTTAGACTCTGGAAAGAAGTGCTTGCTTCTTGCGTTAAAACAGAGTTTGTTTCAGGGATGAGAACTCGGGTCTGAATTTCCCTTCAGAAAAGTAGTTAAACCCCAGGATCTGTGTCTTCCTACAAGCAAGATTTCACTTCTTGTAAACACAGTGAATTTTGGGCTCAAATGTTTTTTCGGAGTTCACAAACCATACGCTATTCTCACTATTAACTAAAGAGGATTTATACAAGAGGAGCTGTGGTCTGTATCAGTTTCATAAGCAGAGTTGAACTACATATGGTCTGTAGGAGAAGGAAACACAGTTCTTTTATTCTGGGCATGCTCATGTTTCTTACTATATTGGAGACGATGGAAAGATGAGGATGATTCTTGCCATAAAACAGAGTGTTTTTCAGGGATGAGAACTGTGGTCTGAATTTGTCGTCAGAAAAGGAGTTAAACCCCAGGATCAGTGTCTTCCTACAAGAAAGAGTTCAGTTTTGGTAAACCCAGTGATTTTTGGGCTCAAATGATTTTTCGCAGTTCAGGAACCCAACGCTATTCTCACTATTAACTTAAGAGCATTTATGTAAGAGGAGGTGTGGTCTGTATCAGTTTCATAAGCAGAGTTGAACTACATATGGTCCGTATGAAGAGGAAACACAGTTCTTTTTTTCAGCGCATGCTCATGGCTATTGCTGTATTTTAGACTCTGGAAAGAAGAGCGTGCTTCTTCGTTTAAACAGAGTGTGTTTCAGGAATGAGAACTCTGGTCTGAATTTCCCTACAGAAACGGAGTTAAACCCCAGGATTTGTGTCTTCCTACAATAAGAGTGCATTTCTGGTAAACCCAGTGAATTTTGTGCTCAAATGAATATTCTTAGTTCAGGAACCCTACGCTATTCTCACTATTAACTAAAGAGGATTTATGTAAGAGGAGCTGTGGTTTTTATCAGTTTTAGAAGCAGAGTTGAACTACATATGGTCCGTCTGTGTCGGAAACACATTTCTTTTTCAGGGCATGCTCATATTTCTTGCTGTATTTTAGACTCTAGATTGAAAAGCTTGCTTCTTGCGTTAAAACAGAGTTTGTTTCAGGGATGAGAACTCCGGTCTGAATTTCCCTTCAGAAAAGTAGTTAAACCCCAGGATCTGTGTCTTCCTACAAGCACGATTTCATTTCTGGTAAACCCAGTGAATTTTGGGCTCAAGTGTTTTTTCGCAGTTCACAAACCATACGCTATTCTCACTATTAACTAAAGAGGATTTATGCAAGAGGAGCTGTGGTCTGTATCAGTTTCATAAGCAGAGTTGAACTACATATGGTCTGTAGGAGAAGGAAACACAGCTCTTTTTTTCTGGGCATGCTCATGTTTCTTACTATATTGGAGACGATGGAAAGATGAGGATGATTCTTGCCATAAAACAGAGTGTTTTTCAGGGATGAGAACTGTGGTCTGAATTTGTCTTCAGAAAAGGAGTTAAACCCCAGGATCAGTGTCTTCCTACAAGAAAGAGTTCAGTTTTGGTAAACCCAGTGATTTTTGGGCTCAAATGATTTTTCGCAGTTCAGGAACCCAACGCTATTCTCACTATTAACTTAAGAGCATTTATGTAAGAGGAGGTGTGGTCTGTATCAGTTTCATAAGCAGAGTTGAACTACATATGGTCCCTAGGAATAGGAAACACAGTTCGTTTTTTCAGCGCATGCTCATGGTTATTGCTGTATTTTAGACTCTGGAAAGAAGAGCGTGCTTCTTAGTTTAAACAGAGTGTGTTTCAGGAATGAGAACTCTGGTCTGAATTTCCCTGCAGAAACGGAGTTAAACCCCAGGATCAGTGTCTGCCTACAAGCAAGAGTTCATTTCTGGTAAACCCAGTGATTTTTAGCCCAAATGATTTTTTGCAGTTCTTGAACCCAACATGATTCTCACTATTAACTAAAGAGAATTTATGTAAGAGGAGCTGTGGTTTTTATCAGTTTTATAAGCAGAGTTGAACTACATATGGTCCGTCTGAGTAGGAAACACAGGTTTTTTTTTCAAGGCATGCTCATGGTTCTTGCTGTATTTTAGACTCTAGAATGAAGAGCTTGCTTCTTGCGTTAAAACAGAGTGTGTTTCAGGGATGAGAACTCTGGTCTGAATTTGCCTTCAGAAACGGAGTTAAACCCCAAGATCAGTGTCTTTCTACAAGCAAGAGTTCATTTCTGGTAAACCCAGAGAATTTTGGGCTCAAATGATTTTTTTCACAGTTCACGAACCATACACTATTCTCACTATTAACTAAAGAGGATTTATGCAAGAGGAGCTGTGGTCTGTATCAGTTTCATAAGCAGAGTTGAACTACATATGGTCTGTAGGAGAAGGAAACACAGCTCTTTTTTCTGGGCATGCTCATGTTTCTTACTATATTGGAGACGATGGAAAGATGAGGATGATTCTTGCCATAAAACAGAGTGTTTTTCAGGGATGAGAACTGTGGTCTGAATTTGTCTTCAGAAAAGGAGTTAAACCCCAGGATCAGTGTCTTCCTACAAGAAAGAGTTCAGTTTTGGTAAACCCAGTGATTTTTGGGCCCAAATGATTTTTCGCAGTTCAGGAACCCAACGCTATTCTCACTATTAACTTAAGAGCATTTATGTAAGAGGAGGTGTGGTCTGTATCAGTTTCATAAGCAGAGTTGAACTACATATGGTCCGTATGAATAGGAAACACAGTTCTTTTTTTCAGCGCATGCTCATGGTTATTGCTGTATTTTAGACTCTGGAAAGAAGAGCGTGCTTCTTCGTTTAAATAGAGTGTGTTTCAGGAATGAGAACTCTGGTCTGAATTTCCCTGCAGAAACGGAGTTAAACCCCAGGATCAGTGTCTTCCTACAAGCAAGAGTTCATTTCTGGTAAACCCAGTGATTTTTAGCCCAAATGATTTTTTGCAGTTCTTGAACCCAACATGATTCTCACTATTAACCTAAGAGAATTTATGTAAGAGGAGGTGTAGTTTTTTCAGTTTTATAAGCAGAGTTGAACTACATATGGTCTGTAGGAGAAGGAAACACAGTTCTTTTTTTCTGGGCATGCTCATGTTTCTTACTATATTGGAGACTCTGTAAAGAAGAGGATGATTCTTGCCATAAAACAGAGTGTTTTTCAGGGATGAGAACTGTGGTCTGAATTTGTCTTCAGAAAAGGAGTTAAACCCCAGGATCAGTGTCTTCCTACAAGCAAGAGTTCATTTCTGGCAAACCCAGTGTTTTGGCCCAAATGATTTTTTGCAGTTCTTGAACCCAACATGATTCTCACTATTAACTAAAGAGAATTTATGTAAGAGGAGCTGTGGTTTTTATCAGTTTTATAAGCAGAGTTGAACTACATATGGTCCGTCTGAGTAGGAAACACAGGTTTTTTTTTCAGGGCATGCTCATGGTTCTTGCTGTATTTTAGAATCTAGAATGAAGAGCTTGCTTCTTGCGTTAAAACAGAGTGTGTTTCAGGGATGAGAACTCTGGTCTGAATTTGCCTTCCGAAACGGAGTTAAACCCCAGGATCAGTGACTTTCTACCAGCAAGAGTTCATTTCTGGTAAACACAGTGATTTTTGGGCTCAAATGAATTTTCTTAGTTCAGGAACCCTACGCTATTCTCACTATTAACTAAAGAGGATTTATGTAAGAGGAGCTGTGGTTTGTATCAGTTTCATAAGCAGAGTTGAACTACATATTTTCTGTATGAGTCAGAAACACAGTTCGATTTTCTGGGCATGCTCATGTTTCTTACTATATTGGAGAGGCTGGAAAGAAGAGGATGATTCTTGCCTTAAAACAGAGTGTTTTTCAGGGAAGAGAACTCTGATCTGAATTTGTCTTCAGAAAAGGAGTTAAACCCCAGGATCAGTGTCTTCATTCAAGCAAGAGTTCATTTCTGGTATACCCAGTGATTTTTGGGCTCAAATGATTTTTCGCAGTTCATGAACCCTACGCAATTCACACTATTAACTAAAGAGCATTTATGTAAGAGGAGGTGTGGTCTGTATCAGTTTCATAAGCAGAGTCGAACTACGTATGGTCCGAATGAAAAGGAAACAGAGTTCTTTTTTTCAGGCCATGCTCAAGGTTATTTCTGTATTTTAGACTCTGGAAAGAAGTGCTTGCTTCTTGCGTTAAAACAGAGTTTGTTTCAGGGATGAGAACTCGGGTCTGAATTTCCCTTCAGAAAAGTAGTTAAACCCCAGGATCTGTGTCTTCCTACAAGCAAGATTTCACTTCTTGTAAACACAGTGAATTTTGGGCTCAAATGTTTTTTCGGAGTTCACAAACCATACGCTATTCTCACTATTAACTAAAGAGGATTTATACAAGAGGAGCTGTGGTCTGTATCAGTTTCATAAGCAGAGTTGAACTACATATGGTCTGTAGGAGAAGGAAACACAGTTCTTTTATTCTGGGCATGCTCATGTTTCTTACTATATTGGAGACGATGGAAAGATGAGGATGATTCTTGCCATAAAACAGAGTGTTTTTCAGGGATGAGAACTGTGGTCTGAATTTGTCGTCAGAAAAGGAGTTAAACCCCAGGATCAGTGTCTTCCTACAAGAAAGAGTTCAGTTTTGGTAAACCCAGTGATTTTTGGGCTCAAATGATTTTTCGCAGTTCAGGAACCCAACGCTATTCTCACTATTAACTTAAGAGCATTTATGTAACAGGAGGTGTGGTCTGTATCAGTTTCATAAGCAGAGTTGAACTACATATGGTCCGTATGAAGAGGAAACACAGTTCTTTTTTTCAGCGCATGCTCATGGCTATTGCTGTATTTTAGACTCTGGAAAGAAGAGCGTGCTTCTTCGTTTAAACAGAGTGTGTTTCAGGAATGAGAACTCTGGTCTGAATTTCCCTACAGAAACGGAGTTAAACCCCAGGATTTGTGTCTTCCTACAATAAGAGTGCATTTCTGGTAAACCCAGTGAATTTTGTGCTCAAATGAATATTCTTAGTTCAGGAACCCTACGCTATTCTCACTATTAACTAAAGAGGATTTATGTAAGAGTAGCTGTGGTTTTTATCAGTTTTAGAAGCAGAGTTGAACTACATATGGTCCGTCTGTGTCGGAAACACATTTCTTTTTCAGGGCATGCTCATATTTCTTGCTGTATTTTAGACTCTAGATTGAAAAGCTTGCTTCTTGCGTTAAAACAGAGTTTGTTTCAGGGATGAGAACTCCGGTCTGAATTTCCCTTCAGAAAAGTAGTTAAACCCCAGGATCTGTGTCTTCCTACAAGCACGATTTCATTTCTGGTAAACCCAGTGAATTTTGGGCTCAAGTGTTTTTTCGCAGTTCACAAACCATACGCTATTCTCACTATTAACTAAAGAGGATTTATGCAAGAGGAGCTGTGGTCTGTATCAGTTTCATAAGCAGAGTTGAACTACATATGGTCTGTAGGAGAAGGAAACACAGCTCTTTTTTTCTGGGCATGCTCATGTTTCTTACTATATTGGAGACGATGGAAAGATGAGGATGATTCTTGCCATAAAACAGAGTGTTTTTCAGGGATGAGAACTGTGGTCTGAATTTGTCTTCAGAAAAGGAGTTAAACCCCAGGATCAGTGTCTTCCTACAAGAAAGAGTTCAGTTTTGGTAAACCCAGTGATTTTTGGGCTCAAATGATTTTTCGCAGTTCAGGAACCCAACGCTATTCTCACTATTAACTTAAGAGCATTTATGTAAGAGGAGGTGTGGTCTGTATCAGTTTCATAAGCAGAGTTGAACTACATATGGTCCCTAGGAATAGGAAACACAGTTCGTTTTTTCAGCGCATGCTCATGGTTATTGCTGTATTTTAGACTCTGGAAAGAAGAGCGTGCTTCTTAGTTTAAACAGAGTGTGTTTCAGGAATGAGAACTCTGGTCTGAATTTCCCTGCAGAAACGGAGTTAAACCCCAGGATCAGTGTCTTCCTACAAGCAAGAGTTCATTTCTGGCAAACCCAGTGTTTTGGCCCAAATGATTTTTTGCAGTTCTTGAACCCAACATGATTCTCACTATTAACTAAAGAGAATTTATGTAAGAGGAGCTGTGGTTTTTATCAGTTTTATAAGCAGAGTTGAACTACATATGGTCCGTCTGAGTAGGAAACACAGGTTTTTTTTTCAGGGCATGCTCATGGTTCTTGCTGTATTTTAGAATCTAGAATGAAGAGCTTGCTTCTTGCGTTAAAACAGAGTGTGTTTCAGGGATGAGAACTCTGGTCTGAATTTGCCTTCCGAAACGGAGTTAAACCCCAGGATCAGTGACTTTCTACCAGCAAGAGTTCATTTCTGGTAAACACAGTGATTTTTGGGCTCAAATGAATTTTCTTAGTTCAGGAACCCTACGCTATTCTCACTATTAACTAAAGAGGATTTATGTAAGAGGAGCTGTGGTTTGTATCAGTTTCATAAGCAGAGTTGAACTACATATTTTCTGTATGAGTCAGAAACACAGTTCGATTTTCTGGGCATGCTCATGTTTCTTACTATATTGGAGAGGCTGGAAAGAAGAGGATGATTCTTGCCTTAAAACAGAGTGTTTTTCAGGGAAGAGAACTCTGATCTGAATTTGTCTTCAGAAAAGGAGTTAAACCCCAGGATCAGTGTCTTCATTCAAGCAAGAGTTCATTTCTGGTATACCCAGTGATTTTTGGGCTCAAATGATTTTTCGCAGTTCATGAACCCTACGCAATTCACACTATTAACTAAAGAGCATTTATGTAAGAGGAGGTGTGGTCTGTATCAGTTTCATAAGCAGAGTCGAACTACGTATGGTCCGAATGAAAAGGAAACAGAGTTCTTTTTTTCAGGCCATGCTCAAGGTTATTTCTGTATTTTAGACTCTGGAAAGAAGTGCTTGCTTCTTGCGTTAAAACAGAGTTTGTTTCAGGGATGAGAACTCGGGTCTGAATTTCCCTTCAGAAAAGTAGTTAAACCCCAGGATCTGTGTCTTCCTACAAGCAAGATTTCACTTCTTGTAAACACAGTGAATTTTGGGCTCAAATGTTTTTTCGGAGTTCACAAACCATACGCTATTCTCACTATTAACTAAAGAGGATTTATACAAGAGGAGCTGTGGTCTGTATCAGTTTCATAAGCAGAGTTGAACTACATATGGTCTGTAGGAGAAGGAAACACAGTTCTTTTATTCTGGGCATGCTCATGTTTCTTACTATATTGGAGACGATGGAAAGATGAGGATGATTCTTGCCATAAAACAGAGTGTTTTTCAGGGATGAGAACTGTGGTCTGAATTTGTCGTCAGAAAAGGAGTTAAACCCCAGGATCAGTGTCTTCCTACAAGAAAGAGTTCAGTTTTGGTAAACCCAGTGATTTTTGGGCTCAAATGATTTTTCGCAGTTCAGGAACCCAACGCTATTCTCACTATTAACTTAAGAGCATTTATGTAAGAGGAGGTGTGGTCTGTATCAGTTTCATAAGCAGAGTTGAACTACATATGGTCCGTATGAAGAGGAAACACAGTTCTTTTTTTCAGCGCATGCTCATGGCTATTGCTGTATTTTAGACTCTGGAAAGAAGAGCGTGCTTCTTCGTTTAAACAGAGTGTGTTTCAGGAATGAGAACTCTGGTCTGAATTTCCCTACAGAAACGGAGTTAAACCCCAGGATTTGTGTCTTCCTACAATAAGAGTGCATTTCTGGTAAACCCAGTGAATTTTGTGCTCAAATGAATATTCTTAGTTCAGGAACCCTACGCTATTCTCACTATTAACTAAAGAGGATTTATGTAAGAGGAGCTGTGGTTTTTATCAGTTTTAGAAGCAGAGTTGAACTACATATGGTCCGTCTGTGTCGGAAACACATTTCTTTTTCAGGGCATGCTCATATTTCTTGCTGTATTTTAGACTCTAGATTGAAAAGCTTGCTTCTTGCGTTAAAACAGAGTTTGTTTCAGGGATGAGAACTCCGGTCTGAATTTCCCTTCAGAAAAGTAGTTAAACCCCAGGATCTGTGTCTTCCTACAAGCACGATTTCATTTCTGGTAAACCCAGTGAATTTTGGGCTCAAGTGTTTTTTCGCAGTTCACAAACCATACGCTATTCTCACTATTAACTAAAGAGGATTTATGCAAGAGGAGCTGTGGTCTGTATCAGTTTCATAAGCAGAGTTGAACTACATATGGTCTGTAGGAGAAGGAAACACAGCTCTTTTTTTCTGGGCATGCTCATGTTTCTTACTATATTGGAGACGATGGAAAGATGAGGATGATTCTTGCCATAAAACAGAGTGTTTTTCAGGGATGAGAACTGTGGTCTGAATTTGTCTTCAGAAAAGGAGTTAAACCCCAGGATCAGTGTCTTCCTACAAGAAAGAGTTCAGTTTTGGTAAACCCAGTGATTTTTGGGCTCAAATGATTTTTCGCAGTTCAGGAACCCAACGCTATTCTCACTATTAACTTAAGAGCATTTATGTAAGAGGAGGTGTGGTCTGTATCAGTTTCATAAGCAGAGTTGAACTACATATGGTCCCTAGGAATAGGAAACACAGTTCGTTTTTTCAGCGCATGCTCATGGTTATTGCTGTATTTTAGACTCTGGAAAGAAGAGCGTGCTTCTTAGTTTAAACAGAGTGTGTTTCAGGAATGAGAACTCTGGTCTGAATTTCCCTGCAGAAACGGAGTTAAACCCCAGGATCAGTGTCTGCCTACAAGCAAGAGTTCATTTCTGGTAAACCCAGTGATTTTTAGCCCAAATGATTTTTTGCAGTTCTTGAACCCAACATGATTCTCACTATTAACTAAAGAGAATTTATGTAAGAGGAGCTGTGGTTTTTATCAGTTTTATAAGCAGAGTTGAACTACATATGGTCCGTCTGAGTAGGAAACACAGGTTTTTTTTTCAAGGCATGCTCATGGTTCTTGCTGTATTTTAGACTCTAGAATGAAGAGCTTGCTTCTTGCGTTAAAACAGAGTGTGTTTCAGGGATGAGAACTCTGGTCTGAATTTGCCTTCAGAAACGGAGTTAAACCCCAAGATCAGTGTCTTTCTACAAGCAAGAGTTCATTTCTGGTAAACCCAGAGAATTTTGGGCTCAAATGATTTTTTTCACAGTTCACGAACCATACACTATTCTCACTATTAACTAAAGAGGATTTATGCAAGAGGAGCTGTGGTCTGTATCAGTTTCATAAGCAGAGTTGAACTACATATGGTCTGTAGGAGAAGGAAACACAGCTCTTTTTTCTGGGCATGCTCATGTTTCTTACTATATTGGAGACGATGGAAAGATGAGGATGATTCTTGCCATAAAACAGAGTGTTTTTCAGGGATGAGAACTGTGGTCTGAATTTGTCTTCAGAAAAGGAGTTAAACCCCAGGATCAGTGTCTTCCTACAAGAAAGAGTTCAGTTTTGGTAAACCCAGTGATTTTTGGGCCCAAATGATTTTTCGCAGTTCAGGAACCCAACGCTATTCTCACTATTAACTTAAGAGCATTTATGTAAGAGGAGGTGTGGTCTGTATCAGTTTCATAAGCAGAGTTGAACTACATATGGTCCGTATGAATAGGAAACACAGTTCTTTTTTTCAGCGCATGCTCATGGTTATTGCTGTATTTTAGACTCTGGAAAGAAGAGCGTGCTTCTTCGTTTAAATAGAGTGTGTTTCAGGAATGAGAACTCTGGTCTGAATTTCCCTGCAGAAACGGAGTTAAACCCCAGGATCAGTGTCTTCCTACAAGCAAGAGTTCATTTCTGGTAAACCCAGTGATTTTTAGCCCAAATGATTTTTTGCAGTTCTTGAACCCAACATGATTCTCACTATTAACTAAAGAGAATTTATGTAAGAGGAGCTGTGGTTTTTATCAGTTTTATAAGCAGAGTTGAACTACATATGGTCCGTCTGAGTAGGAAACACAGGTTTTTTTTTCAGGGCATGCTCATGGTTCTTGCTGTATTTTAGACTCTAGAATGAAGAGCTTGCTTCTTTCGTTAAAACAGAGTGTGTTTCAGGGATGAGAACTCTGGTCTGAATTTGCCTTCAGAAACGGAGTTAAACCCCAGGATCAGTGTCTTTCTACAAGCAAGAGTTCATTTCTGGTAAACCCAGAGAATTTTGGGCTCAAATGATTTTTTGCAGTTCACGAACCCATCATGATTCTCACTATTAACCTAAGAGAATTTATGTAAGAGGAGGTGTAGTTTTTTCAGTTTTATAAGCAGAGTTGAACTACATATGGTCTGTAGGAGAAGGAAACACAGTTCTTTTTTTCTGGGCATGCTCATGTTTCTTACTATATTGGAGACTCTGTAAAGAAGAGGATGATTCTTGCCATAAAACAGAGTGTTTTTCAGGGATGAGAACTGTGGTCTGAATTTGTCTTCAGAAAAGGAGTTAAACCCCAGGATCAGTGTCTTCCTACAAGCAAGAGTTCATTTCTGGCAAACCCAGTGTTTTGGCCCAAATGATTTTTTGCAGTTCTTGAACCCAACATGATTCTCACTATTAACTAAAGAGAATTTATGTAAGAGGAGCTGTGGTTTTTATCAGTTTTATAAGCAGAGTTGAACTACATATGGTCCGTCTGAGTAGGAAACACAGGTTTTTTTTTCAGGGCATGCTCATGGTTCTTGCTGTATTTTAGAATCTAGAATGAAGAGCTTGCTTCTTGCGTTAAAACAGAGTGTGTTTCAGGGATGAGAACTCTGGTCTGAATTTGCCTTCCGAAACGGAGTTAAACCCCAGGATCAGTGACTTTCTACCAGCAAGAGTTCATTTCTGGTAAACACAGTGATTTTTGGGCTCAAATGAATTTTCTTAGTTCAGGAACCCTACGCTATTCTCACTATTAACTAAAGAGGATTTATGTAAGAGGAGCTGTGGTTTGTATCAGTTTCATAAGCAGAGTTGAACTACATATTTTCTGTATGAGTCAGAAACACAGTTCGATTTTCTGGGCATGCTCATGTTTCTTACTATATTGGAGAGGCTGGAAAGAAGAGGATGATTCTTGCCTTAAAACAGAGTGTTTTTCAGGGAAGAGAACTCTGATCTGAATTTGTCTTCAGAAAAGGAGTTAAACCCCAGGATCAGTGTCTTCATTCAAGCAAGAGTTCATTTCTGGTATACCCAGTGATTTTTGGGCTCAAATGATTTTTCGCAGTTCATGAACCCTACGCAATTCACACTATTAACTAAAGAGCATTTATGTAAGAGGAGGTGTGGTCTGTATCAGTTTCATAAGCAGAGTCGAACTACGTATGGTCCGAATGAAAAGGAAACAGAGTTCTTTTTTTCAGGCCATGCTCAAGGTTATTTCTGTATTTTAGACTCTGGAAAGAAGTGCTTGCTTCTTGCGTTAAAACAGAGTTTGTTTCAGGGATGAGAACTCGGGTCTGAATTTCCCTTCAGAAAAGTAGTTAAACCCCAGGATCTGTGTCTTCCTACAAGCAAGATTTCACTTCTTGTAAACACAGTGAATTTTGGGCTCAAATGTTTTTTCGGAGTTCACAAACCATACGCTATTCTCACTATTAACTAAAGAGGATTTATACAAGAGGAGCTGTGGTCTGTATCAGTTTCATAAGCAGAGTTGAACTACATATGGTCTGTAGGAGAAGGAAACACAGTTCTTTTATTCTGGGCATGCTCATGTTTCTTACTATATTGGAGACGATGGAAAGATGAGGATGATTCTTGCCATAAAACAGAGTGTTTTTCAGGGATGAGAACTGTGGTCTGAATTTGTCGTCAGAAAAGGAGTTAAACCCCAGGATCAGTGTCTTCCTACAAGAAAGAGTTCAGTTTTGGTAAACCCAGTGATTTTTGGGCTCAAATGATTTTTCGCAGTTCAGGAACCCAACGCTATTCTCACTATTAACTTAAGAGCATTTATGTAAGAGGAGGTGTGGTCTGTATCAGTTTCATAAGCAGAGTTGAACTACATATGGTCCGTATGAAGAGGAAACACAGTTCTTTTTTTCAGCGCATGCTCATGGCTATTGCTGTATTTTAGACTCTGGAAAGAAGAGCGTGCTTCTTCGTTTAAACAGAGTGTGTTTCAGGAATGAGAACTCTGGTCTGAATTTCCCTACAGAAACGGAGTTAAACCCCAGGATTTGTGTCTTCCTACAATAAGAGTGCATTTCTGGTAAACCCAGTGAATTTTGTGCTCAAATGAATATTCTTAGTTCAGGAACCCTACGCTATTCTCACTATTAACTAAAGAGGATTTATGTAAGAGGAGCTGTGGTTTTTATCAGTTTTAGAAGCAGAGTTGAACTACATATGGTCCGTCTGTGTCGGAAACACATTTCTTTTTCAGGGCATGCTCATATTTCTTGCTGTATTTTAGACTCTAGATTGAAAAGCTTGCTTCTTGCGTTAAAACAGAGTTTGTTTCAGGGATGAGAACTCCGGTCTGAATTTCCCTTCAGAAAAGTAGTTAAACCCCAGGATCTGTGTCTTCCTACAAGCACGATTTCATTTCTGGTAAACCCAGTGAATTTTGGGCTCAAGTGTTTTTTCGCAGTTCACAAACCATACGCTATTCTCACTATTAACTAAAGAGGATTTATGCAAGAGGAGCTGTGGTCTGTATCAGTTTCATAAGCAGAGTTGAACTACATATGGTCTGTAGGAGAAGGAAACACAGCTCTTTTTTTCTGGGCATGCTCATGTTTCTTACTATATTGGAGACGATGGAAAGATGAGGATGATTCTTGCCATAAAACAGAGTGTTTTTCAGGGATGAGAACTGTGGTCTGAATTTGTCTTCAGAAAAGGAGTTAAACCCCAGGATCAGTGTCTTCCTACAAGAAAGAGTTCAGTTTTGGTAAACCCAGTGATTTTTGGGCTCAAATGATTTTTCGCAGTTCAGGAACCCAACGCTATTCTCACTATTAACTTAAGAGCATTTATGTAAGAGGAGGTGTGGTCTGTATCAGTTTCATAAGCAGAGTTGAACTACATATGGTCCCTAGGAATAGGAAACACAGTTCGTTTTTTCAGCGCATGCTCATGGTTATTGCTGTATTTTAGACTCTGGAAAGAAGAGCGTGCTTCTTAGTTTAAACAGAGTGTGTTTCAGGAATGAGAACTCTGGTCTGAATTTCCCTGCAGAAACGGAGTTAAACCCCAGGATCAGTGTCTGCCTACAAGCAAGAGTTCATTTCTGGTAAACCCAGTGATTTTTAGCCCAAATGATTTTTTGCAGTTCTTGAACCCAACATGATTCTCACTATTAACTAAAGAGAATTTATGTAAGAGGAGCTGTGGTTTTTATCAGTTTTATAAGCAGAGTTGAACTACATATGGTCCGTCTGAGTAGGAAACACAGGTTTTTTTTTCAAGGCATGCTCATGGTTCTTGCTGTATTTTAGACTCTAGAATGAAGAGCTTGCTTCTTGCGTTAAAACAGAGTGTGTTTCAGGGATGAGAACTCTGGTCTGAATTTGCCTTCAGAAACGGAGTTAAACCCCAAGATCAGTGTCTTTCTACAAGCAAGAGTTCATTTCTGGTAAACCCAGAGAATTTTGGGCTCAAATGATTTTTTTCACAGTTCACGAACCATACACTATTCTCACTATTAACTAAAGAGGATTTATGCAAGAGGAGCTGTGGTCTGTATCAGTTTCATAAGCAGAGTTGAACTACATATGGTCTGTAGGAGAAGGAAACACAGCTCTTTTTTCTGGGCATGCTCATGTTTCTTACTATATTGGAGACGATGGAAAGATGAGGATGATTCTTGCCATAAAACAGAGTGTTTTTCAGGGATGAGAACTGTGGTCTGAATTTGTCTTCAGAAAAGGAGTTAAACCCCAGGATCAGTGTCTTCCTACAAGAAAGAGTTCAGTTTTGGTAAACCCAGTGATTTTTGGGCCCAAATGATTTTTCGCAGTTCAGGAACCCAACGCTATTCTCACTATTAACTTAAGAGCATTTATGTAAGAGGAGGTGTGGTCTGTATCAGTTTCATAAGCAGAGTTGAACTACATATGGTCCGTATGAATAGGAAACACAGTTCTTTTTTTCAGCGCATGCTCATGGTTATTGCTGTATTTTAGACTCTGGAAAGAAGAGCGTGCTTCTTCGTTTAAATAGAGTGTGTTTCAGGAATGAGAACTCTGGTCTGAATTTCCCTGCAGAAACGGAGTTAAACCCCAGGATCAGTGTCTTCCTACAAGCAAGAGTTCATTTCTGGTAAACCCAGTGATTTTTAGCCCAAATGATTTTTTGCAGTTCTTGAACCCAACATGATTCTCACTATTAACTAAAGAGAATTTATGTAAGAGGAGCTGTGGTTTTTATCAGTTTTATAAGCAGAGTTGAACTACATATGGTCCGTCTGAGTAGGAAACACAGGTTTTTTTTTCAGGGCATGCTCATGGTTCTTGCTGTATTTTAGACTCTAGAATGAAGAGCTTGCTTCTTTCGTTAAAACAGAGTGTGTTTCAGGGATGAGAACTCTGGTCTGAATTTGCCTTCAGAAACGGAGTTAAACCCCAGGATCAGTGTCTTTCTACAAGCAAGAGTTCATTTCTGGTAAACCCAGAGAATTTTGGGCTCAAATGATTTTTTGCAGTTCACGAACCCATCATGATTCTCACTATTAACCTAAGAGAATTTATGTAAGAGGAGGTGTAGTTTTTTCAGTTTTATAAGCAGAGTTGAACTACATATGGTCTGTAGGAGAAGGAAACACAGTTCTTTTTTTCTGGGCATGCTCATGTTTCTTACTATATTGGAGACTCTGTAAAGAAGAGGATGATTCTTGCCATAAAACAGAGTGTTTTTCAGGGATGAGAACTGTGGTCTGAATTTGTCTTCAGAAAAGGAGTTAAACCCCAGGATCAGTGTCTTCCTACAAGCAAGAGTTCATTTCTGGCAAACCCAGTGTTTTGGCCCAAATGATTTTTTGCAGTTCTTGAACCCAACATGATTCTCACTATTAACTAAAGAGAATTTATGTAAGAGGAGCTGTGGTTTTTATCAGTTTTATAAGCAGAGTTGAACTACATATGGTCCGTCTGAGTAGGAAACACAGGTTTTTTTTTCAGGGCATGCTCATGGTTCTTGCTGTATTTTAGAATCTAGAATGAAGAGCTTGCTTCTTGCGTTAAAACAGAGTGTGTTTCAGGGATGAGAACTCTGGTCTGAATTTGCCTTCCGAAACGGAGTTAAACCCCAGGATCAGTGACTTTCTACCAGCAAGAGTTCATTTCTGGTAAACACAGTGATTTTTGGGCTCAAATGAATTTTCTTAGTTCAGGAACCCTACGCTATTCTCACTATTAACTAAAGAGGATTTATGTAAGAGGAGCTGTGGTTTGTATCAGTTTCATAAGCAGAGTTGAACTACATATTTTCTGTATGAGTCAGAAACACAGTTCGATTTTCTGGGCATGCTCATGTTTCTTACTATATTGGAGAGGCTGGAAAGAAGAGGATGATTCTTGCCTTAAAACAGAGTGTTTTTCAGGGAAGAGAACTCTGATCTGAATTTGTCTTCAGAAAAGGAGTTAAACCCCAGGATCAGTGTCTTCATTCAAGCAAGAGTTCATTTCTGGTATACCCAGTGATTTTTGGGCTCAAATGATTTTTCGCAGTTCATGAACCCTACGCAATTCACACTATTAACTAAAGAGCATTTATGTAAGAGGAGGTGTGGTCTGTATCAGTTTCATAAGCAGAGTCGAACTACGTATGGTCCGAATGAAAAGGAAACAGAGTTCTTTTTTTCAGGCCATGCTCAAGGTTATTTCTGTATTTTAGACTCTGGAAAGAAGTGCTTGCTTCTTGCGTTAAAACAGAGTTTGTTTCAGGGATGAGAACTCGGGTCTGAATTTCCCTTCAGAAAAGTAGTTAAACCCCAGGATCTGTGTCTTCCTACAAGCAAGATTTCACTTCTTGTAAACACAGTGAATTTTGGGCTCAAATGTTTTTTCGGAGTTCACAAACCATACGCTATTCTCACTATTAACTAAAGAGGATTTATACAAGAGGAGCTGTGGTCTGTATCAGTTTCATAAGCAGAGTTGAACTACATATGGTCTGTAGGAGAAGGAAACACAGTTCTTTTA
Source organism: Onychomys leucogaster (assembly GCA_949786385.1). Taxonomy (NCBI): domain Eukaryota; kingdom Metazoa; phylum Chordata; class Mammalia; order Rodentia; family Cricetidae; genus Onychomys; species Onychomys leucogaster. The sequence continues at coordinate 92,193 of CATKUP010000140.1, forward strand.
TTCTGGGCATGCTCATGTTTCTTACTATATTGGAGACGATGGAAAGATGAGGATGATTCTTGCCATAAAACAGAGTGTTTTTCAGGGATGAGAACTGTGGTCTGAATTTGTCGTCAGAAAAGGAGTTAAACCCCAGGATCAGTGTCTTCCTACAAGAAAGAGTTCAGTTTTGGTAAACCCAGTGATTTTTGGGCTCAAATGATTTTTCGCAGTTCAGGAACCCAACGCTATTCTCACTATTAACTTAAGAGCATTTATGTAACAGGAGGTGTGGTCTGTATCAGTTTCATAAGCAGAGTTGAACTACATATGGTCCGTATGAAGAGGAAACACAGTTCTTTTTTTCAGCGCATGCTCATGGCTATTGCTGTATTTTAGACTCTGGAAAGAAGAGCGTGCTTCTTCGTTTAAACAGAGTGTGTTTCAGGAATGAGAACTCTGGTCTGAATTTCCCTACAGAAACGGAGTTAAACCCCAGGATTTGTGTCTTCCTACAATAAGAGTGCATTTCTGGTAAACCCAGTGAATTTTGTGCTCAAATGAATATTCTTAGTTCAGGAACCCTACGCTATTCTCACTATTAACTAAAGAGGATTTATGTAAGAGTAGCTGTGGTTTTTATCAGTTTTAGAAGCAGAGTTGAACTACATATGGTCCGTCTGTGTCGGAAACACATTTCTTTTTCAGGGCATGCTCATATTTCTTGCTGTATTTTAGACTCTAGATTGAAAAGCTTGCTTCTTGCGTTAAAACAGAGTTTGTTTCAGGGATGAGAACTCCGGTCTGAATTTCCCTTCAGAAAAGTAGTTAAACCCCAGGATCTGTGTCTTCCTACAAGCACGATTTCATTTCTGGTAAACCCAGTGAATTTTGGGCTCAAGTGTTTTTTCGCAGTTCACAAACCATACGCTATTCTCACTATTAACTAAAGAGGATTTATGCAAGAGGAGCTGTGGTCTGTATCAGTTTCATAAGCAGAGTTGAACTACATATGGTCTGTAGGAGAAGGAAACACAGCTCTTTTTTTCTGGGCATGCTCATGTTTCTTACTATATTGGAGACGATGGAAAGATGAGGATGATTCTTGCCATAAAACAGAGTGTTTTTCAGGGATGAGAACTGTGGTCTGAATTTGTCTTCAGAAAAGGAGTTAAACCCCAGGATCAGTGTCTTCCTACAAGAAAGAGTTCAGTTTTGGTAAACCCAGTGATTTTTGGGCTCAAATGATTTTTCGCAGTTCAGGAACCCAACGCTATTCTCACTATTAACTTAAGAGCATTTATGTAAGAGGAGGTGTGGTCTGTATCAGTTTCATAAGCAGAGTTGAACTACATATGGTCCCTAGGAATAGGAAACACAGTTCGTTTTTTCAGCGCATGCTCATGGTTATTGCTGTATTTTAGACTCTGGAAAGAAGAGCGTGCTTCTTAGTTTAAACAGAGTGTGTTTCAGGAATGAGAACTCTGGTCTGAATTTCCCTGCAGAAACGGAGTTAAACCCCAGGATCAGTGTCTTCCTACAAGCAAGAGTTCATTTCTGGCAAACCCAGTGTTTTGGCCCAAATGATTTTTTGCAGTTCTTGAACCCAACATGATTCTCACTATTAACTAAAGAGAATTTATGTAAGAGGAGCTGTGGTTTTTATCAGTTTTATAAGCAGAGTTGAACTACATATGGTCCGTCTGAGTAGGAAACACAGGTTTTTTTTTCAGGGCATGCTCATGGTTCTTGCTGTATTTTAGAATCTAGAATGAAGAGCTTGCTTCTTGCGTTAAAACAGAGTGTGTTTCAGGGATGAGAACTCTGGTCTGAATTTGCCTTCCGAAACGGAGTTAAACCCCAGGATCAGTGACTTTCTACCAGCAAGAGTTCATTTCTGGTAAACACAGTGATTTTTGGGCTCAAATGAATTTTCTTAGTTCAGGAACCCTACGCTATTCTCACTATTAACTAAAGAGGATTTATGTAAGAGGAGCTGTGGTTTGTATCAGTTTCATAAGCAGAGTTGAACTACATATTTTCTGTATGAGTCAGAAACACAGTTCGATTTTCTGGGCATGCTCATGTTTCTTACTATATTGGAGAGGCTGGAAAGAAGAGGATGATTCTTGCCTTAAAACAGAGTGTTTTTCAGGGAAGAGAACTCTGATCTGAATTTGTCTTCAGAAAAGGAGTTAAACCCCAGGATCAGTGTCTTCATTCAAGCAAGAGTTCATTTCTGGTATACCCAGTGATTTTTGGGCTCAAATGATTTTTCGCAGTTCATGAACCCTACGCAATTCACACTATTAACTAAAGAGCATTTATGTAAGAGGAGGTGTGGTCTGTATCAGTTTCATAAGCAGAGTCGAACTACGTATGGTCCGAATGAAAAGGAAACAGAGTTCTTTTTTTCAGGCCATGCTCAAGGTTATTTCTGTATTTTAGACTCTGGAAAGAAGTGCTTGCTTCTTGCGTTAAAACAGAGTTTGTTTCAGGGATGAGAACTCGGGTCTGAATTTCCCTTCAGAAAAGTAGTTAAACCCCAGGATCTGTGTCTTCCTACAAGCAAGATTTCACTTCTTGTAAACACAGTGAATTTTGGGCTCAAATGTTTTTTCGGAGTTCACAAACCATACGCTATTCTCACTATTAACTAAAGAGGATTTATACAAGAGGAGCTGTGGTCTGTATCAGTTTCATAAGCAGAGTTGAACTACATATGGTCTGTAGGAGAAGGAAACACAGTTCTTTTATTCTGGGCATGCTCATGTTTCTTACTATATTGGAGACGATGGAAAGATGAGGATGATTCTTGCCATAAAACAGAGTGTTTTTCAGGGATGAGAACTGTGGTCTGAATTTGTCGTCAGAAAAGGAGTTAAACCCCAGGATCAGTGTCTTCCTACAAGAAAGAGTTCAGTTTTGGTAAACCCAGTGATTTTTGGGCTCAAATGATTTTTCGCAGTTCAGGAACCCAACGCTATTCTCACTATTAACTTAAGAGCATTTATGTAAGAGGAGGTGTGGTCTGTATCAGTTTCATAAGCAGAGTTGAACTACATATGGTCCGTATGAAGAGGAAACACAGTTCTTTTTTTCAGCGCATGCTCATGGCTATTGCTGTATTTTAGACTCTGGAAAGAAGAGCGTGCTTCTTCGTTTAAACAGAGTGTGTTTCAGGAATGAGAACTCTGGTCTGAATTTCCCTACAGAAACGGAGTTAAACCCCAGGATTTGTGTCTTCCTACAATAAGAGTGCATTTCTGGTAAACCCAGTGAATTTTGTGCTCAAATGAATATTCTTAGTTCAGGAACCCTACGCTATTCTCACTATTAACTAAAGAGGATTTATGTAAGAGGAGCTGTGGTTTTTATCAGTTTTAGAAGCAGAGTTGAACTACATATGGTCCGTCTGTGTCGGAAACACATTTCTTTTTCAGGGCATGCTCATATTTCTTGCTGTATTTTAGACTCTAGATTGAAAAGCTTGCTTCTTGCGTTAAAACAGAGTTTGTTTCAGGGATGAGAACTCCGGTCTGAATTTCCCTTCAGAAAAGTAGTTAAACCCCAGGATCTGTGTCTTCCTACAAGCACGATTTCATTTCTGGTAAACCCAGTGAATTTTGGGCTCAAGTGTTTTTTCGCAGTTCACAAACCATACGCTATTCTCACTATTAACTAAAGAGGATTTATGCAAGAGGAGCTGTGGTCTGTATCAGTTTCATAAGCAGAGTTGAACTACATATGGTCTGTAGGAGAAGGAAACACAGCTCTTTTTTTCTGGGCATGCTCATGTTTCTTACTATATTGGAGACGATGGAAAGATGAGGATGATTCTTGCCATAAAACAGAGTGTTTTTCAGGGATGAGAACTGTGGTCTGAATTTGTCTTCAGAAAAGGAGTTAAACCCCAGGATCAGTGTCTTCCTACAAGAAAGAGTTCAGTTTTGGTAAACCCAGTGATTTTTGGGCTCAAATGATTTTTCGCAGTTCAGGAACCCAACGCTATTCTCACTATTAACTTAAGAGCATTTATGTAAGAGGAGGTGTGGTCTGTATCAGTTTCATAAGCAGAGTTGAACTACATATGGTCCCTAGGAATAGGAAACACAGTTCGTTTTTTCAGCGCATGCTCATGGTTATTGCTGTATTTTAGACTCTGGAAAGAAGAGCGTGCTTCTTAGTTTAAACAGAGTGTGTTTCAGGAATGAGAACTCTGGTCTGAATTTCCCTGCAGAAACGGAGTTAAACCCCAGGATCAGTGTCTTCCTACAAGCAAGAGTTCATTTCTGGCAAACCCAGTGTTTTGGCCCAAATGATTTTTTGCAGTTCTTGAACCCAACATGATTCTCACTATTAACTAAAGAGAATTTATGTAAGAGGAGCTGTGGTTTTTATCAGTTTTATAAGCAGAGTTGAACTACATATGGTCCGTCTGAGTAGGAAACACAGGTTTTTTTTTCAGGGCATGCTCATGGTTCTTGCTGTATTTTAGAATCTAGAATGAAGAGCTTGCTTCTTGCGTTAAAACAGAGTGTGTTTCAGGGATGAGAACTCTGGTCTGAATTTGCCTTCCGAAACGGAGTTAAACCCCAGGATCAGTGACTTTCTACCAGCAAGAGTTCATTTCTGGTAAACACAGTGATTTTTGGGCTCAAATGAATTTTCTTAGTTCAGGAACCCTACGCTATTCTCACTATTAACTAAAGAGGATTTATGTAAGAGGAGCTGTGGTTTGTATCAGTTTCATAAGCAGAGTTGAACTACATATTTTCTGTATGAGTCAGAAACACAGTTCGATTTTCTGGGCATGCTCATGTTTCTTACTATATTGGAGAGGCTGGAAAGAAGAGGATGATTCTTGCCTTAAAACAGAGTGTTTTTCAGGGAAGAGAACTCTGATCTGAATTTGTCTTCAGAAAAGGAGTTAAACCCCAGGATCAGTGTCTTCATTCAAGCAAGAGTTCATTTCTGGTATACCCAGTGATTTTTGGGCTCAAATGATTTTTCGCAGTTCATGAACCCTACGCAATTCACACTATTAACTAAAGAGCATTTATGTAAGAGGAGGTGTGGTCTGTATCAGTTTCATAAGCAGAGTCGAACTACGTATGGTCCGAATGAAAAGGAAACAGAGTTCTTTTTTTCAGGCCATGCTCAAGGTTATTTCTGTATTTTAGACTCTGGAAAGAAGTGCTTGCTTCTTGCGTTAAAACAGAGTTTGTTTCAGGGATGAGAACTCGGGTCTGAATTTCCCTTCAGAAAAGTAGTTAAACCCCAGGATCTGTGTCTTCCTACAAGCAAGATTTCACTTCTTGTAAACACAGTGAATTTTGGGCTCAAATGTTTTTTCGGAGTTCACAAACCATACGCTATTCTCACTATTAACTAAAGAGGATTTATACAAGAGGAGCTGTGGTCTGTATCAGTTTCATAAGCAGAGTTGAACTACATATGGTCTGTAGGAGAAGGAAACACAGTTCTTTTATTCTGGGCATGCTCATGTTTCTTACTATATTGGAGACGATGGAAAGATGAGGATGATTCTTGCCATAAAACAGAGTGTTTTTCAGGGATGAGAACTGTGGTCTGAATTTGTCGTCAGAAAAGGAGTTAAACCCCAGGATCAGTGTCTTCCTACAAGAAAGAGTTCAGTTTTGGTAAACCCAGTGATTTTTGGGCTCAAATGATTTTTCGCAGTTCAGGAACCCAACGCTATTCTCACTATTAACTTAAGAGCATTTATGTAAGAGGAGGTGTGGTCTGTATCAGTTTCATAAGCAGAGTTGAACTACATATGGTCCGTATGAAGAGGAAACACAGTTCTTTTTTTCAGCGCATGCTCATGGCTATTGCTGTATTTTAGACTCTGGAAAGAAGAGCGTGCTTCTTCGTTTAAACAGAGTGTGTTTCAGGAATGAGAACTCTGGTCTGAATTTCCCTACAGAAACGGAGTTAAACCCCAGGATTTGTGTCTTCCTACAATAAGAGTGCATTTCTGGTAAACCCAGTGAATTTTGTGCTCAAATGAATATTCTTAGTTCAGGAACCCTACGCTATTCTCACTATTAACTAAAGAGGATTTATGTAAGAGGAGCTGTGGTTTTTATCAGTTTTAGAAGCAGAGTTGAACTACATATGGTCCGTCTGTGTCGGAAACACATTTCTTTTTCAGGGCATGCTCATATTTCTTGCTGTATTTTAGACTCTAGATTGAAAAGCTTGCTTCTTGCGTTAAAACAGAGTTTGTTTCAGGGATGAGAACTCCGGTCTGAATTTCCCTTCAGAAAAGTAGTTAAACCCCAGGATCTGTGTCTTCCTACAAGCACGATTTCATTTCTGGTAAACCCAGTGAATTTTGGGCTCAAGTGTTTTTTCGCAGTTCACAAACCATACGCTATTCTCACTATTAACTAAAGAGGATTTATGCAAGAGGAGCTGTGGTCTGTATCAGTTTCATAAGCAGAGTTGAACTACATATGGTCTGTAGGAGAAGGAAACACAGCTCTTTTTTTCTGGGCATGCTCATGTTTCTTACTATATTGGAGACGATGGAAAGATGAGGATGATTCTTGCCATAAAACAGAGTGTTTTTCAGGGATGAGAACTGTGGTCTGAATTTGTCTTCAGAAAAGGAGTTAAACCCCAGGATCAGTGTCTTCCTACAAGAAAGAGTTCAGTTTTGGTAAACCCAGTGATTTTTGGGCTCAAATGATTTTTCGCAGTTCAGGAACCCAACGCTATTCTCACTATTAACTTAAGAGCATTTATGTAAGAGGAGGTGTGGTCTGTATCAGTTTCATAAGCAGAGTTGAACTACATATGGTCCCTAGGAATAGGAAACACAGTTCGTTTTTTCAGCGCATGCTCATGGTTATTGCTGTATTTTAGACTCTGGAAAGAAGAGCGTGCTTCTTAGTTTAAACAGAGTGTGTTTCAGGAATGAGAACTCTGGTCTGAATTTCCCTGCAGAAACGGAGTTAAACCCCAGGATCAGTGTCTGCCTACAAGCAAGAGTTCATTTCTGGTAAACCCAGTGATTTTTAGCCCAAATGATTTTTTGCAGTTCTTGAACCCAACATGATTCTCACTATTAACTAAAGAGAATTTATGTAAGAGGAGCTGTGGTTTTTATCAGTTTTATAAGCAGAGTTGAACTACATATGGTCCGTCTGAGTAGGAAACACAGGTTTTTTTTTCAAGGCATGCTCATGGTTCTTGCTGTATTTTAGACTCTAGAATGAAGAGCTTGCTTCTTGCGTTAAAACAGAGTGTGTTTCAGGGATGAGAACTCTGGTCTGAATTTGCCTTCAGAAACGGAGTTAAACCCCAAGATCAGTGTCTTTCTACAAGCAAGAGTTCATTTCTGGTAAACCCAGAGAATTTTGGGCTCAAATGATTTTTTTCACAGTTCACGAACCATACACTATTCTCACTATTAACTAAAGAGGATTTATGCAAGAGGAGCTGTGGTCTGTATCAGTTTCATAAGCAGAGTTGAACTACATATGGTCTGTAGGAGAAGGAAACACAGCTCTTTTTTCTGGGCATGCTCATGTTTCTTACTATATTGGAGACGATGGAAAGATGAGGATGATTCTTGCCATAAAACAGAGTGTTTTTCAGGGATGAGAACTGTGGTCTGAATTTGTCTTCAGAAAAGGAGTTAAACCCCAGGATCAGTGTCTTCCTACAAGAAAGAGTTCAGTTTTGGTAAACCCAGTGATTTTTGGGCCCAAATGATTTTTCGCAGTTCAGGAACCCAACGCTATTCTCACTATTAACTTAAGAGCATTTATGTAAGAGGAGGTGTGGTCTGTATCAGTTTCATAAGCAGAGTTGAACTACATATGGTCCGTATGAATAGGAAACACAGTTCTTTTTTTCAGCGCATGCTCATGGTTATTGCTGTATTTTAGACTCTGGAAAGAAGAGCGTGCTTCTTCGTTTAAATAGAGTGTGTTTCAGGAATGAGAACTCTGGTCTGAATTTCCCTGCAGAAACGGAGTTAAACCCCAGGATCAGTGTCTTCCTACAAGCAAGAGTTCATTTCTGGTAAACCCAGTGATTTTTAGCCCAAATGATTTTTTGCAGTTCTTGAACCCAACATGATTCTCACTATTAACTAAAGAGAATTTATGTAAGAGGAGCTGTGGTTTTTATCAGTTTTATAAGCAGAGTTGAACTACATATGGTCCGTCTGAGTAGGAAACACAGGTTTTTTTTTCAGGGCATGCTCATGGTTCTTGCTGTATTTTAGACTCTAGAATGAAGAGCTTGCTTCTTTCGTTAAAACAGAGTGTGTTTCAGGGATGAGAACTCTGGTCTGAATTTGCCTTCAGAAACGGAGTTAAACCCCAGGATCAGTGTCTTTCTACAAGCAAGAGTTCATTTCTGGTAAACCCAGAGAATTTTGGGCTCAAATGATTTTTTGCAGTTCACGAACCCATCATGATTCTCACTATTAACCTAAGAGAATTTATGTAAGAGGAGGTGTAGTTTTTTCAGTTTTATAAGCAGAGTTGAACTACATATGGTCTGTAGGAGAAGGAAACACAGTTCTTTTTTTCTGGGCATGCTCATGTTTCTTACTATATTGGAGACTCTGTAAAGAAGAGGATGATTCTTGCCATAAAACAGAGTGTTTTTCAGGGATGAGAACTGTGGTCTGAATTTGTCTTCAGAAAAGGAGTTAAACCCCAGGATCAGTGTCTTCCTACAAGCAAGAGTTCATTTCTGGCAAACCCAGTGTTTTGGCCCAAATGATTTTTTGCAGTTCTTGAACCCAACATGATTCTCACTATTAACTAAAGAGAATTTATGTAAGAGGAGCTGTGGTTTTTATCAGTTTTATAAGCAGAGTTGAACTACATATGGTCCGTCTGAGTAGGAAACACAGGTTTTTTTTTCAGGGCATGCTCATGGTTCTTGCTGTATTTTAGAATCTAGAATGAAGAGCTTGCTTCTTGCGTTAAAACAGAGTGTGTTTCAGGGATGAGAACTCTGGTCTGAATTTGCCTTCCGAAACGGAGTTAAACCCCAGGATCAGTGACTTTCTACCAGCAAGAGTTCATTTCTGGTAAACACAGTGATTTTTGGGCTCAAATGAATTTTCTTAGTTCAGGAACCCTACGCTATTCTCACTATTAACTAAAGAGGATTTATGTAAGAGGAGCTGTGGTTTGTATCAGTTTCATAAGCAGAGTTGAACTACATATTTTCTGTATGAGTCAGAAACACAGTTCGATTTTCTGGGCATGCTCATGTTTCTTACTATATTGGAGAGGCTGGAAAGAAGAGGATGATTCTTGCCTTAAAACAGAGTGTTTTTCAGGGAAGAGAACTCTGATCTGAATTTGTCTTCAGAAAAGGAGTTAAACCCCAGGATCAGTGTCTTCATTCAAGCAAGAGTTCATTTCTGGTATACCCAGTGATTTTTGGGCTCAAATGATTTTTCGCAGTTCATGAACCCTACGCAATTCACACTATTAACTAAAGAGCATTTATGTAAGAGGAGGTGTGGTCTGTATCAGTTTCATAAGCAGAGTCGAACTACGTATGGTCCGAATGAAAAGGAAACAGAGTTCTTTTTTTCAGGCCATGCTCAAGGTTATTTCTGTATTTTAGACTCTGGAAAGAAGTGCTTGCTTCTTGCGTTAAAACAGAGTTTGTTTCAGGGATGAGAACTCGGGTCTGAATTTCCCTTCAGAAAAGTAGTTAAACCCCAGGATCTGTGTCTTCCTACAAGCAAGATTTCACTTCTTGTAAACACAGTGAATTTTGGGCTCAAATGTTTTTTCGGAGTTCACAAACCATACGCTATTCTCACTATTAACTAAAGAGGATTTATACAAGAGGAGCTGTGGTCTGTATCAGTTTCATAAGCAGAGTTGAACTACATATGGTCTGTAGGAGAAGGAAACACAGTTCTTTTATTCTGGGCATGCTCATGTTTCTTACTATATTGGAGACGATGGAAAGATGAGGATGATTCTTGCCATAAAACAGAGTGTTTTTCAGGGATGAGAACTGTGGTCTGAATTTGTCGTCAGAAAAGGAGTTAAACCCCAGGATCAGTGTCTTCCTACAAGAAAGAGTTCAGTTTTGGTAAACCCAGTGATTTTTGGGCTCAAATGATTTTTCGCAGTTCAGGAACCCAACGCTATTCTCACTATTAACTTAAGAGCATTTATGTAACAGGAGGTGTGGTCTGTATCAGTTTCATAAGCAGAGTTGAACTACATATGGTCCGTATGAAGAGGAAACACAGTTCTTTTTTTCAGCGCATGCTCATGGCTATTGCTGTATTTTAGACTCTGGAAAGAAGAGCGTGCTTCTTCGTTTAAACAGAGTGTGTTTCAGGAATGAGAACTCTGGTCTGAATTTCCCTACAGAAACGGAGTTAAACCCCAGGATTTGTGTCTTCCTACAATAAGAGTGCATTTCTGGTAAACCCAGTGAATTTTGTGCTCAAATGAATATTCTTAGTTCAGGAACCCTACGCTATTCTCACTATTAACTAAAGAGGATTTATGTAAGAGTAGCTGTGGTTTTTATCAGTTTTAGAAGCAGAGTTGAACTACATATGGTCCGTCTGTGTCGGAAACACATTTCTTTTTCAGGGCATGCTCATATTTCTTGCTGTATTTTAGACTCTAGATTGAAAAGCTTGCTTCTTGCGTTAAAACAGAGTTTGTTTCAGGGATGAGAACTCCGGTCTGAATTTCCCTTCAGAAAAGTAGTTAAACCCCAGGATCTGTGTCTTCCTACAAGCACGATTTCATTTCTGGTAAACCCAGTGAATTTTGGGCTCAAGTGTTTTTTCGCAGTTCACAAACCATACGCTATTCTCACTATTAACTAAAGAGGATTTATGCAAGAGGAGCTGTGGTCTGTATCAGTTTCATAAGCAGAGTTGAACTACATATGGTCTGTAGGAGAAGGAAACACAGCTCTTTTTTTCTGGGCATGCTCATGTTTCTTACTATATTGGAGACGATGGAAAGATGAGGATGATTCTTGCCATAAAACAGAGTGTTTTTCAGGGATGAGAACTGTGGTCTGAATTTGTCTTCAGAAAAGGAGTTAAACCCCAGGATCAGTGTCTTCCTACAAGAAAGAGTTCAGTTTTGGTAAACCCAGTGATTTTTGGGCTCAAATGATTTTTCGCAGTTCAGGAACCCAACGCTATTCTCACTATTAACTTAAGAGCATTTATGTAAGAGGAGGTGTGGTCTGTATCAGTTTCATAAGCAGAGTTGAACTACATATGGTCCCTAGGAATAGGAAACACAGTTCGTTTTTTCAGCGCATGCTCATGGTTATTGCTGTATTTTAGACTCTGGAAAGAAGAGCGTGCTTCTTAGTTTAAACAGAGTGTGTTTCAGGAATGAGAACTCTGGTCTGAATTTCCCTGCAGAAACGGAGTTAAACCCCAGGATCAGTGTCTTCCTACAAGCAAGAGTTCATTTCTGGTAAACCCAGTGATTTTTAGCCCAAATGATTTTTTGCAGTTCTTGAACCCAACATGATTCTCACTATTAACTAAAGAGAATTTATGTAAGAGGAGCTGTGGTTTTTATCAGTTTTATAAGCAGAGTTGAACTACATATGGTCCGTCTGAGTAGGAAACACAGGTTTTTTTTTCAAGGCATGCTCATGGTTCTTGCTGTATTTTAGACTCTAGAATGAAGAGCTTGCTTCTTGCGTTAAAACAGAGTGTGTTTCAGGGATGAGAACTCTGGTCTGAATTTGCCTTCAGAAACGGAGTTAAACCCCAAGATCAGTGTCTTTCTACAAGCAAGAGTTCATTTCTGGTAAACCCAGAGAATTTTGGGCTCAAATGATTTTTTTCACAGTTCACGAACCATACACTATTCTCACTATTAACTAAAGAGGATTTATGCAAGAGGAGCTGTGGTCTGTATCAGTTTCATAAGCAGAGTTGAACTACATATGGTCTGTAGGAGAAGGAAACACAGCTCTTTTTTCTGGGCATGCTCATGTTTCTTACTATATTGGAGACGATGGAAAGATGAGGATGATTCTTGCCATAAAACAGAGTGTTTTTCAGGGATGAGAACTGTGGTCTGAATTTGTCTTCAGAAAAGGAGTTAAACCCCAGGATCAGTGTCTTCCTACAAGAAAGAGTTCAGTTTTGGTAAACCCAGTGATTTTTGGGCTCAAATGATTTTTCGCAGTTCAGGAACCCAACGCTATTCTCACTATTAACTTAAGAGCATTTATGTAAGAGGAGGTGTGGTCTGTATCAGTTTCATAAGCAGAGTTGAACTACATATGGTCCCTAGGAATAGGAAACACAGTTCTTTTTTTCAGCGCATGCTCATGGTTATTGCTGTATTTTAGACTCTGGAAAGAAGAGCGTGCTTCTTCGTTTAAATAGAGTGTGTTTCAGGAATGAGAACTCTGGTCTGAATTTCCCTGCAGAAACGGAGTTAAACCCCAGGATCAGTGTCTTCCTACAAGCAAGAGTTCATTTCTGGTAAACCCAGTGATTTTTAGCCCAAATGATTTTTTGCAGTTCTTGAACCCAACATGATTCTCACTATTAACTAAAGAGAATTTATGTAAGAGGAGCTGTGGTTTTTATCAGTTTTATAAGCAGAGTTGAACTACATATGGTCCGTCTGAGTAGGAAACACAGGTTTTTTTTTCAGGGCATGCTCATGGTTCTTGCTGTATTTTAGACTCTAGAATGAAGAGCTTGCTTCTTTCGTTAAAACAGAGTGTGTTTCAGGGATGAGAACTCTGGTCTGAATTTGCCTTCAGAAACGGAGTTAAACCCCAGGATCAGTGTCTTTCTACAAGCAAGAGTTCATTTCTGGTAAACCCAGAGAATTTTGGGCTCAAATGATTTTTTGCAGTTCACGAACCCATCATGATTCTCACTATTAACCTAAGAGAATTTATGTAAGAGGAGGTGTAGTTTTTTCAGTTTTATAAGCAGAGTTGAACTACATATGGTCTGTAGGAGAAGGAAACACAGTTCTTTTTTTCTGGGCATGCTCATGTTTCTTACTATATTGGAGACTCTGTAAAGAAGAGGATGATTCTTGCCATAAAACAGAGTGTTTTTCAGGGATGAGAACTGTGGTCTGAATTTGTCTTCAGAAAAGGAGTTAAACCCCAGGATCAGTGTCTTCCTACAAGCAAGAGTTCATTTCTGGCAAACCCAGTGTTTTGGCCCAAATGATTTTTTGCAGTTCTTGAACCCAACATGATTCTCACTATTAACTAAAGAGAATTTATGTAAGAGGAGCTGTGGTTTTTATCAGTTTTATAAGCAGAGTTGAACTACATATGGTCCGTCTGAGTAGGAAACACAGGTTTTTTTTTCAGGGCATGCTCATGGTTCTTGCTGTATTTTAGAATCTAGAATGAAGAGCTTGCTTCTTGCGTTAAAACAGAGTGTGTTTCAGGGATGAGAACTCTGGTCTGAATTTGCCTTCCGAAACGGAGTTAAACCCCAGGATCAGTGACTTTCTACCAGCAAGAGTTCATTTCTGGTAAACACAGTGATTTTTGGGCTCAAATGAATTTTCTTAGTTCAGGAACCCTACGCTATTCTCACTATTAACTAAAGAGGATTTATGTAAGAGGAGCTGTGGTTTGTATCAGTTTCATAAGCAGAGTTGAACTACATATTTTCTGTATGAGTCAGAAACACAGTTCGATTTTCTGGGCATGCTCATGTTTCTTACTATATTGGAGAGCCTGGAAAGAAGAGGATGATTCTTGCCTTAAAACAGAGTGTTTTTCAGGGAAGAGAACTCTGATCTGAATTTGTCTTCAGAAAAGGAGTTAAACCCCAGGATCAGTGTCTTCATTCAAGCAAGAGTTCATTTCTGGTATACCCAGTGATTTTTGGGCTCAAATGATTTTTCGCAGTTCATGAACCCTACGCAATTCACACTATTAACTAAAGAGCATTTATGTAAGAGGAGGTGTGGTCTGTATCAGTTTCATAAGCAGAGTCGAACTACGTATGGTCCGAATGAAAAGGAAACAGAGTTCTTTTTTTCAGGCCATGCTCAAGGTTATTTCTGTATTTTAGACTCTGGAAAGAAGTGCTTGCTTCTTGCGTTAAAACAGAGTTTGTTTCAGGGATGAGAACTCGGGTCTGAATTTCCCTTCAGAAAAGTAGTTAAACCCCAGGATCTGTGTCTTCCTACAAGCAAGATTTCACTTCTTGTAAACACAGTGAATTTTGGGCTCAAATGTTTTTTCGGAGTTCACAAACCATACGCTATTCTCACTATTAACTAAAGAGGATTTATACAAGAGGAGCTGTGGTCTGTATCAGTTTCATAAGCAGAGTTGAACTACATATGGTCTGTAGGAGAAGGAAACACAGTTCTTTTATTCTGGGCATGCTCATGTTTCTTACTATATTGGAGACGATGGAAAGATGAGGATGATTCTTGCCATAAAACAGAGTGTTTTTCAGGGATGAGAACTGTGGTCTGAATTTGTCGTCAGAAAAGGAGTTAAACCCCAGGATCAGTGTCTTCCTACAAGAAAGAGTTCAGTTTTGGTAAACCCAGTGATTTTTGGGCTCAAATGATTTTTCGCAGTTCAGGAACCCAACGCTATTCTCACTATTAACTTAAGAGCATTTATGTAACAGGAGGTGTGGTCTGTATCAGTTTCATAAGCAGAGTTGAACTACATATGGTCCGTATGAAGAGGAAACACAGTTCTTTTTTTCAGCGCATGCTCATGGCTATTGCTGTATTTTAGACTCTGGAAAGAAGAGCGTGCTTCTTCGTTTAAACAGAGTGTGTTTCAGGAATGAGAACTCTGGTCTGAATTTCCCTACAGAAACGGAGTTAAACCCCAGGATTTGTGTCTTCCTACAATAAGAGTGCATTTCTGGTAAACCCAGTGAATTTTGTGCTCAAATGAATATTCTTAGTTCAGGAACCCTACGCTATTCTCACTATTAACTAAAGAGGATTTATGTAAGAGTAGCTGTGGTTTTTATCAGTTTTAGAAGCAGAGTTGAACTACATATGGTCCGTCTGTGTCGGAAACACATTTCTTTTTCAGGGCATGCTCATATTTCTTGCTGTATTTTAGACTCTAGATTGAAAAGCTTGCTTCTTGCGTTAAAACAGAGTTTGTTTCAGGGATGAGAACTCCGGTCTGAATTTCCCTTCAGAAAAGTAGTTAAACCCCAGGATCTGTGTCTTCCTACAAGCACGATTTCATTTCTGGTAAACCCAGTGAATTTTGGGCTCAAGTGTTTTTTCGCAGTTCACAAACCATACGCTATTCTCACTATTAACTAAAGAGGATTTATGCAAGAGGAGCTGTGGTCTGTATCAGTTTCATAAGCAGAGTTGAACTACATATGGTCTGTAGGAGAAGGAAACACAGCTCTTTTTTTCTGGGCATGCTCATGTTTCTTACTATATTGGAGACGATGGAAAGATGAGGATGATTCTTGCCATAAAACAGAGTGTTTTTCAGGGATGAGAACTGTGGTCTGAATTTGTCTTCAGAAAAGGAGTTAAACCCCAGGATCAGTGTCTTCCTACAAGAAAGAGTTCAGTTTTGGTAAACCCAGTGATTTTTGGGCTCAAATGATTTTTCGCAGTTCAGGAACCCAACGCTATTCTCACTATTAACTTAAGAGCATTTATGTAAGAGGAGGTGTGGTCTGTATCAGTTTCATAAGCAGAGTTGAACTACATATGGTCCCTAGGAATAGGAAACACAGTTCGTTTTTTCAGCGCATGCTCATGGTTATTGCTGTATTTTAGACTCTGGAAAGAAGAGCGTGCTTCTTAGTTTAAACAGAGTGTGTTTCAGGAATGAGAACTCTGGTCTGAATTTCCCTGCAGAAACGGAGTTAAACCCCAGGATCAGTGTCTTCCTACAAGCAAGAGTTCATTTCTGGTAAACCCAGTGATTTTTAGCCCAAATGATTTTTTGCAGTTCTTGAACCCAACATGATTCTCACTATTAACTAAAGAGAATTTATGTAAGAGGAGCTGTGGTTTTTATCAGTTTTATAAGCAGAGTTGAACTACATATGGTCCGTCTGAGTAGGAAACACAGGTTTTTTTTTCAAGGCATGCTCATGGTTCTTGCTGTATTTTAGACTCTAGAATGAAGAGCTTGCTTCTTGCGTTAAAACAGAGTGTGTTTCAGGGATGAGAACTCTGGTCTGAATTTGCCTTCAGAAACGGAGTTAAACCCCAAGATCAGTGTCTTTCTACAAGCAAGAGTTCATTTCTGGTAAACCCAGAGAATTTTGGGCTCAAATGATTTTTTTCACAGTTCACGAACCATACACTATTCTCACTATTAACTAAAGAGGATTTATGCAAGAGGAGCTGTGGTCTGTATCAGTTTCATAAGCAGAGTTGAACTACATATGGTCTGTAGGAGAAGGAAACACAGCTCTTTTTTCTGGGCATGCTCATGTTTCTTACTATATTGGAGACGATGGAAAGATGAGGATGATTCTTGCTATAAAACAGAGTGTTTTTCAGGGATGAGAACTGTGGTCTGAATTTGTCTTCAGAAAAGGAGTTAAACCCCGGGATCAGTGTCTTCCTACAAGAAAGAGTTCAGTTTTGGTAAACCCAGTGATTTTTGGGCTGAAATGATTTTTCGCAGTTCAGGAACCCAACGCTATTCTCACTATTAACTTAAGAGCATTTATGTAAGAGGAGGTGTGGTCTGTATCAGTTTCATAAGCAGAGTTGAACTACATATGGTCCCTAGGAATAGGAAACACAGTTCTTTTTTTCAGCGCATGCTCATGGTTATTGCTGTATTTTAGACTCTGGAAAGAAGAGCGTGCTTCTTCGTTTAAATAGAGTGTGTTTCAGGAATGAGAACTCTGGTCTGAATTTCCCTGCAGAAACGGAGTTAAACCCCAGGATCAGTGTCTTCCTACAAGCAAGAGTTCATTTCTGGTAAACCCAGTGATTTTTAGCCCAAATGATTTTTTGCAGTTCTTGAACCCAACATGATTCTCACTATTAACTAAAGAGAATTTATGTAAGAGGAGCTGTGGTTTTTATCAGTTTTATAAGCAGAGTTGAACTACATATGGTCCGTCTGAGTAGGAAACACAGGTTTTTTTTTCAGGGCATGCTCATGGTTCTTGCTGTATTTTAGACTCTAGAATGAAGAGCTTGCTTCTTTCGTTAAAACAGAGTGTGTTTCAGGGATGAGAACTCTGGTCTGAATTTGCCTTCAGAAACGGAGTTAAACCCCAGGATCAGTGTCTTTCTACAAGCAAGAGTTCATTTCTGGTAAACCCAGAGAATTTTGGGCTCAAATGATTTTTTGCAGTTCACGAACCCATCATGATTCTCACTATTAACCTAAGAGAATTTATGTAAGAGGAGGTGTAGTTTTTTCAGTTTTATAAGCAGAGTTGAACTACATATGGTCTGTAGGAGAAGGAAACACAGTTCTTTTTTTCTGGGCATGCTCATGTTTCTTACTATATTGGAGACTCTGTAAAGAAGAGGATGATTCTTGCCATAAAACAGAGTGTTTTTCAGGGATGAGAACTGTGGTCTGAATTTGTCTTCAGAAAAGGAGTTAAATCCCAGGATCAGTGTCTTCCTACAAGCAAGAGTTCAGTTTTGGTAAACCCAGTGATTTTTGGGCTCAAATGATTTTTTGCAGTTCAGGAACCCAACGCTATTCTCACTATTAACTAAAGAGCATTTATGTAAGAGGAGGTGTGGTCTGTATCAGTTTCATAAGCAGAGTTGAACTACATATGGTCCGTATGAATAGGAAACACAGTTCCTTTTTTCAGCGCATGCTCATGGCTATTGCTGTATTTTAGATTCTGGAAAGAAGAGCGTGCTTCTTCGTTAAAACAGAGTGTGTTTCAGGAATGAGAACTCTGGTCTGAATTTCCCTGCAGAAATGGAGTTAAACCCCAGGATTTGTGTCTTCCTACAATAAGAGTGCATTTCTGGTAAACCCAGTGAATTTTGGGCTCAAATGAATATTCTTAGTTCAGGAACCCTACGCTATTCTCACTATTAACTAAAGAGGATTTATGTAAGAGGAGCTGTGGTTTGTATCAGTTTTATAAGCAGAGTTGAACTACATATGGTCCGTCCGTGTAGGAAACACATTTCTTTTTCAGGGCATGCTCATATTTCTTGCTGTATTTTAGACTCTAGATTGAAGAGCTTGCTTCTTGCGTTAAAACAGAGTTTGTTTCAGGGATGAGAACTCCGGTCTGAATTTCCCTTTAGAAAAGGAGTTAAACCCCAGGATCTGTGTCTTCCTACAAGCAAGATTTCATTTCTGGTAAACCCAGTGAATTTTGGGCTCAAATGTTTTTTCACAGTTCACAACCCATACGCTATTCTCACTATCAACTAAAGAGGATTTATGCAAGAGGAGCTGTGGTCTGTATCAGTTTCATAAGCAGAGTTGAACTACATATGGTTTGTAGGAGAAGGAATCACAGTTTTTTTTTCTGGGCATGCTTATGTTTCTTACTATATTGGATACGCTGGAAAGAAGAGGATGATTCTTGCCATAAAACAGAATGTTTTTCAGGGATGAGAACTGTGGTCTGAATGTGTCTTCAGAAATGGAGTTAAACCACAGGATCAGTGTCTTCCTACAAGAAAGAGTTTAGTTTAGGTAAGCCCAGTGATTTTTGGGCTCAAATGAATTTTCTTAGTTCAGGAACCCTACGCTATTCTCACTATTAACTAAAGAGGATTTATGTAAGAGGAGCTGTGGTTTGTATCAGTTTCAAAAGCAGAGTTGAACTACATAATTTCTGTATGAGTCAGAAACACAGTTCGATTTTCTGGGCATGCTCATGTTTCTTACTATATTGGAGAGCCTGGAAAGAAGAGGATGATTCTTGCCTTAAAACAGAGTGGTTTTCAGGGAAGAGAACTCTGGTCTGAATTTGTCTTCAGAAAAGGAGTTAAACCCCAGGATCAGTGTCTTCATTCAAGCAAGAGTTCATTTCTGGTATACCCAGTGATTTTTGGGCTCAAATGATTTTTCGCAGTTCATGAACCCTACGCAATTCACACTATTAACTAAAGAGCATTTATGTAAGAGGAGGTGTGGTCTGTATCAGTTTCATAAGCAGAGTCGAACTACGTATGGTCCGAATGAAAAGGAAACAGAGTTCTTTTTTTCAGGCCATGCTCAAGGTTATTTCTGTATTTTAGACTCTGGAAAGAAGTGCTTGCTTCTTGCGTTAAAACAGAGTTTGTTTCAGGGATGAGAACTCGGGTCTGAATTTCCGTTCAGAAAAGTAGTTAAATCCCAGGATCTGTGTCTTCCTACAAGCAAGATTTCACTTCTGGTAAACCCAGTGAATTTTGGGCTCAAATGTTTTTTCGCAGTTCACAAACCATACGCTATTCTCACTATTAACGAAAGAGGATTTATGAAAGAGGAGCTGTGGTCTGTATCAGTTTCATAAGCAGAGTTGAACTACATATGGTCTGTAGGAGAAGGAAACACAGTTCTTTTTTTCTGGGCATGCTCATGTTTCTTACTATATTGGAGACGATGGAAAGATGAGGATGAATCTTGCCATAAAACAGAGTGTTTTTCAGGGATGAGAACTGTGGTCTGAATTTGTCTTCAGAGAAGGAGTTAAACCCCAGGATCAGTGTCTTCCTACAAGCAAGAGTTCAGTTTTGGTAAACCCAGTGATTTTTGGGCTCAAATGATTTTTTGCAGTTCAGGAACCCAACGCTATTCTCACTATTAACTAAAGAGCATTTATGTAAGAGGAGGTGTGGTCTGTATCAGTTTCATAAGCAGAGTTGAACTACATATGGTCCGCATGAAGAGGAAACACAGTTCTTTTTTTCAGCGCATGCTCATGGCTATTGCTGTATTTTAGACTCTGGAAAGAAGAGCGTGCTTCTTCGTTTAAACAGAGTGTGTTTCAGGAATGAGAACTCTGGTCTGAATTTCCCTGCAGAAATGGAGTTAAACCCCAGGATTTGTGTCTTCCTACAATAAGAGTGCATTTCTGGTAAACCCAGTGAATTTTGGGCTCAAATGAATATTCTTAGTTCAGGAACCCTACGCTATTCTCACTATTAACTAAAGAGGATTTATGTAAGAGGAGCTGTGGTTTGTATCAGTTTTATAAGCAGAGTTGAACTACATATGGTCCGTCCGTGTAGGAAACACATTTCTTTTTCAGGGCATGCTCATATTTCTTGCTGTATTTTAGACTCTAGATTGAAGAGCTTGCTTCTTGCGTTAAAACAGAGTTTGTTTCAGGGATGAGAACTCCGGTCTGAATTTCCCTTTAGAAAAGGAGTTAAACCCCAGGATCTGTGTCTTCCTACAAGCAAGATTTCATTTCTGGTAAACCCAGTGAATTTTGGGCTCAAATGTTTTTTCGCAGTTCACAACCCATACGCTATTCTCACTATCAACTAAAGAGGATTTAGCAAGAGGAGCTGTGGTCTGTATCAGTTTCATAAGCAGAGTTGAACTACATATGGTGTGTAGGAGAAGGAATCACAGTTTTTTTTTCTGGGCATGCTTATGTTTCTTACTATATTGGATACGCTGGAAAGAAGAGGATGATTCTTGCCATAAAACAGAATGTTTTTCAGGGATGAGAACTGTGGTCTGAATGTGTCTTCAGAAATGGAGTTAAACCACAGGATCAGTGTCTTCCTACAAGAAAGAGTTTAGTTTAGGTAAGCCCAGTGATTTTTGGGCTCAAATGAATTTTCTTAGTTCAGGAACCCTACGCTATTCTCACTATTAACTAAAGAGGATTTATGTAAGAGGAGCTGTGGTTTGTATCAGTTTCATAAGCAGAGTTGAACTACATAATTTCTGTATGAGTCAGAAACACAGTTCGATTTTCTGGGCATGCTCATGTTTCTTACTATATTGGAGAGCCTGGAAAGAAGAGGATGATTCTTGCCTTAAAACAGAGTGTTTTTCAGGGAAGAGAACTCTGGTCTGAATTTGTCTTCAGAAAAGGAGTTAAACCCCAGGATCAGTGTCTTCATTCAAGCAAGAGTTCATTTCTGGTATACCCAGTGATTTTTGGGCTCAAATGATTTTTCGCAGTTCATGATTCCTACGCTATTCACACTATTAACTAAAGAGCATTTATGTAAGAGGAGGTGTGGTCTGTATCAGTTTCATAAGCAGAGTTGAACTACATATGGTCCGAATGAATAGGAAACAGAGTTATTATTTTCAGGCCATGCTCAATGTTATTGCTGTATTTTAGAATCTGGAAAGAAGAGCTTGCTTCTTGCCTTAAAACTGAGTGATTTTCAGGGATGAGAACTCTGGTCTCAATTTGCATTCAGAAACGGAGTTAAACGCCAGGATCAGTGTCTTCCTACAAGCAAGAGTTCATTTCTGGTAAACCCAGTGATTTTTTGGCCCAAATGATTATTTGCAGTTCACGAACCCAACATGATTCTCACTATTAACCTAAGAGAATTTATGTAAGAGGAGGTGTAGTTTCTATCAGTTTTATAAGCAGAGTTGAACTACATATGGTCTGTAGGAGAAGGAAACACAGTTCTTTTTTTCTGGGCATGCTCATGTTTCTTACTATATTGGAGACGCTGGAAAGAAGAGGATGATTCTTGCCATAAAACAGAGTGTGTTTCAGGAATGAGAACTCTGGTCTGAATTTCCCTTCAAAACGGAGTTAAACCCCAGGATCAGTGTCTTCCTACAAGCAAGAGTTCATTTCTGGTAAACCCAGTGATTTTTGGGACGAAATGATTTTTCGCAGTTCATGATCCCTATGCTATTCACACTATTAACTAAAGAGCATTTATGTAAGAGGAGGTGTGGTCTATATCAGTTTCATAAGCAGAGTTGAACCACTTATGTTCCGAATGAATACGAAACAGAGTTCTTTTTTTCAGGCCATGCTCAAGGTTATTTCTGTATTTTAGACTCTGGAAAGAATAGCTTGCTTTTTGCGTTAAAACAGAGTTTGTTTCAGGGATGAGAACTCGGGTATGAATTTCCCTTCAGAAAAGGAGTTAAACCCCAGGATCTGTGTCTTCCTACAAGCAAGATTTCATTTCTGGTAAACCCAGTGAATTTTGGGCTCAAATGTTTTTTCGCAGTTCACGAACCATACGCTATTCTCACTATTAACCAAAGAGGATTTATGTAAGAGCAGCTGTGCTTTGTATCAGTTTCATAAGCAGAGTTGAACTACATATGGTCTGTATGAGTAGGAAACACATTTCTTTTTTGGGGGCTATGCTCATTTTTCTTACTATATTGGAGACGCTTGAAAAGAGGTAATTCTTGCCTTAAAACAGAGTGCTTTTCAGGGATGAGAACTGTGGTCTGAATTTGTCTTCAGAAAAGGAGTTAAACCCCAGGATCAATGTCTTCCTACAAGAAAGAGTTCAGTTTTGGTAAACCCAGTGATTTTGGGGCTCAAATGATTTTTCGCAGTTCAGGAACCCAACGCTATTCTCACTATTAACTAAAGAGCATTTATGCAAGAGGAGCTGTGGTCTGTATCAGTTTCATAAGCAGAGTTGAACTACATATGGTCCGTATGAATAGGAAACCCTGTTCTTTTTTTCAGCGCTTGCTTATGTTTATTGCTGTATTTTAGACTCTGGAAAGAAGAGCGTGCTTCTTTGTTTAAACAGAGTGTGTTTAAGGAATGAGATCTGGTCTGAATTTCCGTGCAGAAACGGAGTTAAATCCCAGGATTTGTGTCTTCCTACAATAAGAGTGCATTTCTGGTAAACCCATTGAATTTTGGCCTCAAATGATTTTTCGCAGTTCAAGAACCCTACGCTATTCTCACTATTTACTACAGAGCATCTATGCAAGAGGAGCTGTGGTCTGTATCAGTTTCATAAGCAGAGTTGAACTACATATGGTCTGTAGGAGAAGGAAACACAGTTCTTTTTTTCTGGGCATGCTCATGTTTCTTACTATATTGGAGACGCTGGAAAGAAGAGGATGATTCTTGCCTTAAAACACAGTGTGTTTCAGGAATGAGAACTGTGGTCTGAATTTCCCTGCAGAAACGGAGTTAAACCCCAGGATTTGTGTCTTCCTACAATAAGAGTGCATTTCTGGTAAACCCAGTGAATTTTGGGCTCAAATGATTTTTCGCAGTTCACGAACCCTACGCTATTCTCACTATTAACTAAAGAGGATTTATGTAAGAGGAGCTGTGGTTTGTATCATTTTCATAAGCAGAGTTGAACTACATAATTTCTGTATGAGTCAGAAACACAGTTCTATTTTCTGGGCATGCTCATGTTTCTTACTATATTGGAGATGCTGAAAAGAAGAGGATGATTCTTCCCTTAAAACAGAGTGATTTTCAGGGATGAGAACTCTGGTCTCAATTTGCCTTCAGAAACAGAGTTAAACATCAGGATCAGTGTCTTCCTACAAGCAAGAGTTTATTTCTGGTAAACCCAGTGATTTTTTGGCCCAAATGATTTTTTCCCGTTCACGAACCCAACATGATTCTCACTATTAACTAAAGAGAATTTATGTAATAGGAGCTGTGATTTTTATCAGTTTTATAAGCAGAGTTGAACTACATATGATCCGTCTGAGTAGGAAACACAGTTTTTTTTTTCAGGGCATGCTCATGTTTCTTGCTGTATTTTAGACTCTAGAATGAAGAGCTTGCTTCTTGCATTAAAACAGAGTGTGTTTCAGGGATGAGAACTCTGGTCTGAATTTACCTTCAGAAACGGAGTTAAAGCCCAGCATCAGTGTCTTCCTACAAGCAAGAGTTCATTTCTGGTAAACCCAGTGAATTTTGGGCTCAAATGATTTTTGCAGTTCACGAACCATGCACTATTCTCACTATTAACTAAAGACGATTTATGTAAGAGGAGCTGTGGTTTGTATCAGTTTCATAAGCAGAGTTGAACTATATATGGTCTGTATGAGTAGGAAACACAGTTCTTTTTTTCTGGGCATGCTCATGTTTGTTACTATATTGGAGATGCTGTAAAGAAGAGGATGATTCTTGCCTTAAAACAGAGTGTTTTTCAGGGAAGAGAACTCTCGTCTGAATTTGTCTTCAGAAATGGAGTTAAACCCCAGGATCAGTGTCTTCCTTCAAGCAAGAGTTCATTTCTGGTAAACATAGTGGTTTTTGGGCTCAAATGATTTTTCCAAGTTCATGAACCCTAGGCTATTCACACAATTAACTAAAGAGCATTTATGTAAGAGGAGGTGTGGTCTGTATCAGTTTCATAAGCAGAGTTGAACTACATATGGCCCTAATGAATAGGAAACAGAGCTCTTTTTTTCAGGCCATGCTCAAGGTTATTGCTGTATTTTTGTATCTGGAAAGAAGAGCTTGCTTCTTGCGTTAAAACAGAGTTTTTTTCAGGGATGAGAACTCGTGTCTGAATTTCCCTTCAGAAAAGGAGTTAAACCCCAAGATCTGTGTCTTCCTACAAGCAAGATTTCCTTTCTGGTAAACCCAGTGAATTTTGGGCTCAAATGTTTTTTCGCAGTTCATGAACCATACGCTATTCTCACTATTAACCAAAGAGGATTTATGTAAGAGCAGCTGTGCTTTGTATCAGTTTCATTAGCAGAGTTGAACTACATATGGTCTGTATGAGTAGGAAACACAGTTCTTTTCTTGGGGGTATGCTCATGTTTCTTACTATATTGGAGACGCTTGAGAGGAGAGGATGATTCTTGCCTTAAAACAGAGTGCTTTTCAGGGATGAGAACTCTAGTCTGAATTTGCCCTCAGAAACGGATTTAAACACCAGCATCAGGGTCCTCCTACAAGCAAGAGTTCATTTCTGGTAAACCCAGTGAATATGGGGCTCAAATTATTTTTCATAGTTCACGAACCATGCGCTATTCTCACTATTAACTAAAGAGGATTTATGTAAGAGGAGCTGTGGTTTGCATCAGTTTCATAAGCAGGGTTGAACTACATATTTGATGTATGAGTCAGGAACACAGTTCTATTTTCTGGGCATGCTCATATTTCTTACTATATTGGAGACACTGGAATGAAGAGGATGATTCTTGCCTTAAAACAGAGTGATTTTCAGGGATGAGAACTCTGGTCTCAATTTGCCTTCAGAAAAGGAGTTAAACCCCAGGATCAGTGTCTTCCTTCAAGCAAGAGTTCATTTCTGGTAAAACCAGTGATTTTTGGGCTCAAATGATTTTTCACAATTCATGATCCCTACGCTATTCACACTATTAACTAAAGAGTATTTATGTAAGAGGAGCTGTGGTTTGTATCAGTTTCATAATCAGAGTTGAACTACATATGGTCTGTATGAGAAGGAAACACAGTTCTTTTTTTCTGGGCATGCTCATGTTTGTTGCTATATTCGAGACGCGGGAAAGAATAGGATGATTCTTGCGTTAAAGCAGAGTGTTTTTCAGGGAAGAGAACTCTGGTCTGAATTTGTCTTCAGAAAAGGAGTTAAACCCCAGGATCAGTGTCTTCCTTCAAGCAAGAGTTCATTTCTGGTAAAACCAGTGATTTTTGGGCTCAAATGATTTTTCGCAGTTCATGATCCCTATGCTATTCACACTATTAACTAAAGAGCATTTATATAAGAGGAGGTGTGGTCTGTATCAGTTTCATAAGCAGAGTTGAACTCCATATGGTCCGAATAAATAGGAAACAGAGTTCTTTTTTTCAGGCCATGCTCAAGGTTATTTCTGTATTTTAGACTCCGGAAAGAAGAGCTTGCTTCTTGTGTTAAAACAGAGTTTGTTTCAGGGATGAGAACTCGGGTCTGAATTTCCCTTCAGAAAAGGAGTTAAACCCCAGGATCTGTTCTTCCTACAAGCAAGAGTTCATTTCTGGTAAACTCAGTGAATTTTGGGCTCAAATGTTTTTTCGTGGTTCACAAACTATACGCTATTCTCACTATTAACTAAAGAGGATTCATGTAAGAGGAGCTGTGCTTTGTATCAGTTTCATAAGCAGAGTTAAACTACATATGGTCTGTATGAGAAGGAAACACAGTTCTTTTTTTCTGGGCATGCTCATGTTTGTTACTATATTGGAGACGCTGGAAAGAATAGGATGATTCTTGCCTTAAAACAGAGTGTTTTTCAGGGAAGAGAACTCTGGTCTGAATTTGTCTTCAGAAAAGGAGTTAAACCCTAGGATCTGTGTCTTCCTACAAGCAAGATTTCATTTCTGGTAAACCCAGTGAATTTTGGGCTCAAATGATTTTTCGCAGTACACGAACCATACGCTATTCTCACTATAAACCAAAGAGGATTTATGTAAGAGCAGCTGTGCTTTGTATCAGTTTCATAAGCAGAGTTGAACTACATCTGGTCTGTATGAGTAGGAAACACAGTTCTTTTTTGGGGGGTATGCTCTTGTTTCTTACTATATTGGAGACGCTTGAAAGGAGAGGATGATTCTTGCCTTAAAACAGAGTGCTTTTCAGGGATGAGAACTCTGGTCTGAATTTGCTTCAGAAATGGAGTTAAACCCCAGCATCAGGGTCCTCCTACAAGCAAGAGTTCATTTCTGGTAAACCAAGTGAATTTTCGGCTCAAATGAGTGTATGCAGTTCTAGAAGCCAACGCCATCATCACTATTAACTAAAGACCATTTATGTAAGAGGAGCTGCAGATTGTATCATTTCATAAGCATAGTTGAACTACATATGGTCCGTATGAGTAGGAAACACAGTTCTTTTTTTCTGGGCATGCTCATGGTTCTTCTTGTATTGGAGACCCTGAAAAGAAGAGGATGATTCTTGCCGTAAAACAGAGTGTTTTTCAGGGTTGAGAATTCTGGTCTGAATTTGTCTTCATAAACGGAGTTAAATCCCTGGATCTGTGTCTTACTACACGCAAGAGTTCAGTTCTGGTAAACCCAGTGAATTTTGGGCTCAAATGATTTTTCGCAGTTCAGGAACCCTACGCTATTCTCACTATTAACTAAAGAGGATTTATGTCAGAGGTGCTGGGTTTTGTATCAGTTTCATAAGCAGAGTTGAACTACATATTTTCTGTATGAGTCAGAAACACAGTTCGATTTTCTGGGCATGCTCATGTTTCTTACTATATAGGAGAGGCTGGAAAGAAGAGGATGATTCTTGCCTTAAAACAGAGTGTTTTTCAGGGAAGAGAACTCTGATCTGAATTTGTCTTCAGAAAAGGAGTTAAACCCCAGGATCAGTGTCTTCATTCAAGCAAGAGTTCATTTCTGGTATACCCAGTGATTTTTGGGCTCAAATTATTTTTCGCAGTTCAGGAACTCTACGATATTCTCACTATTAACTAAAGAGCATTTATGTAAGAGGAGGTGTGGTGTGTATTAGTTTCATAAGCAGAGTTGAACTACATATGGTCCGTATGAATAGGAAACACAGTTCTTTTTTTCACCGCATGCTTATGGTTATTGCTGTATTTTAGACTCTGGAAAGAAGAGCGTGCTTCTTCGTTTAAACAGAGTGTGTTTCAGGAATGAGAACTCTGGTCTCAATTTCTCTGCAGAAACGGAGTTAAACCCCAGGATCAGTGTCTTCCTACAAGCAAGAGTTCATTTCTGGTATACCCAGTGAATTTTCGGCTCCAACGATTTTTCGCAGTTCACGAACGATATGCTATTCTCACTATTAACTAAAGAGGATTTATGTAAGAGGAGCTGTGGTTTGTATCAGTTTCATAAGCAGAGTTGAATTGCATATGGTCTGTAGGAGAAGGAAACACAGTTCTTTTTTTCTTGGCGTGCTCATGTTTCTTAGTATATTGGAGACGCTGGAAAGAATAGGATGATTCTTGCCTTAAAACAGAGTGTTTTTCAGGGATGAGAACTCTCGTCTGAATTTCCCTTCAGAAAGGGAGTTAAACCCCAGTATCTGTGTCTTCCTGCAAGCAAGTGTTCATTTCTGGTAAACCAAGTGAATTTTCGGCTCAAATGAGTTTACACAGTTCTAGAAGCCATCGCCATCATCACTATTAACTAAAGAGCATTTATGTAAGAGGAGCTGCGGACTGTATCATTTCATAAGCATAGTTGAACTACATATGGTCTGTATGAGTAGGAAACACAGTTCTTTTTTTCTGGGCATGCTCATGGTTCTTCATGTATTGGAGACGCTGAAAAGAGGAGGATGATTCTTGCATTAAAACAGAGTGATTTTTACGGTTGAGAATTCTGGTCTGAATTTGTCTTCATAAACGGAGTTAAACCCCAGGATCAGTGTCTTCCTACAAGCAAGAGTTCATTTCTGGTAAACCCAGTGTATTTTGGGCTCAAATGATTTTCCGCAGTTACCGAACCCTAGGCTATTCTCACTATTAACCAATGAGGACTTATGTAAGTGCAGCTGTGCTTTGTATCAGTTTCATAAGCAGAGTTGAACTACAAATGGTCTGTATGAGAAGGAAACACAGTTCTTTTTTCTTGGCATGCTCACGTTTCTTTCTATATTGGAGATGCTGGAAAGAATAGGATGATCCTTGCCTTAATACAGAGTGTTTTTCCGCGATGAGAACTCTGGTCTGAATTTGTCTTCAGAAAAGGAGTTAAATCAAAGGACCAGTGTTTTCCTTCAAGCAAGAGTTCATTTCTGGTAAACCCAGTGATTTTTGGGCTCAAATGATTTTTCGCAGTTCATGAACCCTACGCTATTCACACTATTAACTAGAGAGCATTTATGTAAGAGGTGGTGTGGTCTGTATCAGTTTCATAAGCAGAGTTGAACTACATATGGTCCGAATGAATAGGAAACAGAGTTCTTTTTTTCAGGCCATGCTCATGGTTATTGCTGTATTTTAGACTCTGGAAAGAAGAACTTTCTTCTTGTGTTAAAATGGAGTTTGTTTCAGGGATGAGAACTCTGGTCTGAATTTCCCTTCAGAAAAGGAGTTAAACCCCAGGATCTGTGTCTTCCTACAAGCAAGATTTCATTTCTGGTAAACCCAGTGAATTTGGGGCTGAAATGTTTTTTCGCAGTTCACGAACCATACCCTATTCTCACTATTAACCAAAGAGGATTTATGTAAGTGCAGCTATGCTTTGTATCAATTTCAAAAGCAGAGTTGAACTACATATGGTCTGTATGAGTAGGAAACACAATACTTTTTTGGGGGGCATGCTCATGTTTCTTACTATATTGGAGACGCTTGAAAGGAGAGGATAATTCTTGCCTTAAAACAGAGTGGTTTTCAGGATTGAGAATTCTGGTCTCACTTTGTCTTCAGAAACGGAGTTAAACCCCAGGATCTGTGTCTTCTTACAAGAAAGATTTCAGTTCTTGTAAACCCAGTGAATTTGGGGATCAAATGATTTTTCGAAGTTCAGGAACCGAACGCTATTCTCACTATTAAAAAAAGAGCAATTATATAAGACGGGGTGTGGTCTCTATCAGTTTCAAAAGCAGAGTTGAACTAAATATGGTCCATATGAATAGGAAGCACAGTTCTTTTTTAAACTGCATGCTTATGGTTATTGCTGTATTTTAGACTCTGGAAAGAAGAGCGTGCTTCTTCATTTAAACAGAGTGTGTTTCAGGAAAGAGAACTCTGGTCCCAATTTCCCTGCAAAAACGGAGTTAAACCCCAGGATCAGTGTCTTCCTACAAGCAAGAGTTCATTTCTGGTATACCCAGTGAATTTTGGGCTCAAATGATTTTTCGCAGTTCACGAACCATATGCTATTCTCACTATTAACTAAAGAGGATTTATGTAAGAGGAGCTGTGGTTTGTATCAGTTTCATAAGCAGAGTTGAATTACATATGGTCTGTAGGAGAAGGAAACACTATTCTTTTTTTCTTGGCGTGCTCATTTTTCTTAGTATATAGGAGACGCTGGAAAGAATAGGATGATTCTTGCCTTAAAACAGAGTGTTTTTCAGGGTTGAGAATTCTGTTCTGAATTTGTCTTCATAAACGGAGTTAAATCCCAGGATCTGTGTCTTACTACAAGCAAGAGTTCAGTTCTGGTATACCCAGTGAATTTTGGGCTCAAATGATTTTTCGCAGTTCATGATCCCTACGCTATTCACACTATTAACTAAAGAGCATTTACGTAAGAGGAGCTGTGGTTTGTATCAGTTTCATAAGCAGAGTTGAACTAAATATGGTCCATATGAATAGGAAACAAAGTTCTTTTTTCAGGCCATGCTCATGGTTATTGCTGTATTTTAGACTCTTGAAAGAAGAGCATGATTCTTCGTTAAAACAGAGTGTGTTTCAGGGATGAGAACTCTGGTCTGCATTTCCCTGCAGAAACAGAGTTAAAACCCAGGATCTGTCTCTTCCTACAATAAGAGTGCATTTCTGGTAAACCCAGTGAATTTTTGCTCAAATGATTTTTTCACAGTTCACGAACCCTACGCTATTCTCACTATTAACTAAAGAGGATTTATGTAAGAGGTTCTGGGGTTTGTATCAGTTTCATAAGCAGAGATGAACTACATATTTTCTGTATGAGTCGGAAACACAGTTCTATTTTCTGGGCATGCTCATGTTTCTTGCTATATTGGAGATGCTGGAAAGAAGAGGATGATTCTTGCCTAAAACAGAGTGATTTTCAGGGCAGAGAACTCTGGTCTGAATTTGTCTTCAGAAAAGGAGTTAATCCCCAGGACCAGTGTCTTCCTTCTAGCAAGAGTTTATTTCTGGTAAACCCAGTGATTTTTGGGCTCAAATGATTTTTTGCAGTTCACGAACCCAACATGATTCTCACTATTAACTTAGTTGAATTTATTTAAGAGGAGCTGTGGTTTTTATCAATTTCATAAGCAGAGTTGAACTACATATGGTCCGTCTGAGTAGGAAACACAGGTTTTTTTTTTTCAGGGCATGCTCATGGTTCTTGCTATATTTTAGACTCTAGAATGAAGAGCTTGCTTCTTGCGTTAAAACAGAGTGTGTTTCAGGCACGAGAACTCTGGTCTGAATTTGCCTTCAGAAACGGAGTTAAACCCCAGGATCAGTGTTTTCCTACAAGCAAGAGTTCATTTCTGGTAAACCCAGTGAATTTTGGGCTCAAATGATTTTTCGCAGTTCATGATCCCTACGCTATTCACACTATTAACTAAAGAGCATTTATGTAAGAGGAGGAGTCGTCTGTATCAGTTCCATAAGCAGAGTTGAACTACATATGGTCCGTATGAATAGGAAACACAGTTCTTTTTTGCAGCGCATGCTCATGGTTATTGCTGTATTTAAGATTCTGGAAAGAAGATCGTGCTTATTCGTTTAAACAGAGTGTGTTTCAGGAATGAGAACTCTGGTCTGAATTTCCCTGCAGAAACGGAGTTAAACCCCAGGATCAGTGTCTTCCTACAAGCAAGAGTTCATTTCTGGTATACCCAGTGAATTTTGGGCTCAAATGATTTTTCGCAGTTCACGAACGATATGCTATTCTCACTATTAACTAAAGAGGATTTATGTCAGAGGAGCTGTGGTTTGTATCAGTTTCATAAGCAGAGTTGAATTACATATGGTCTGTAGGAGAAGGAAACACAGTTCTTTTTTTCTTGGCGTGCTCATGTTTCTTAGTATATTGGAGACGCTGGAAAGAGTAGGATGATTCTTGCCTTAAAACAGAGTGTTTTTCAGGGATGAGAACTCTCGTCTGAATTTCCCTTCAGAAACGGAGTTAAACCCCAGGATCTGTGTCTTCCTGCAAGCAAGTGTTCATTTCTGGTAAACCAAGTGAATTTTCGGCTCAAATGAGTGTACGCAGTTCTAGAAGCCAACGCCATCATCACTATTAACTAAAGACCATTTATGTAAGAGGAGCTGCAGACTGTATCATTTCATAAGCATAGTTGAACTACATATGGTCCGTATGAGTAGGAAACACAGTTCTTTTTTTCTGGGCATGCTCATGGTTCTTCTTGTATTGGAGACCCTGAAAAGAAGAGGATGATTCTTGCCGTAAAACAGAGTGTTTTTCAGGGTTGAGAATTCTGGTCTGAATTTGTCTTCATAAACGGAGTTAAATCCCAGGATCTGTGTCTTACTACACGCAAGAGTTCAGTTCTGGTAAACCCAGTGAATTTTGGGCTCAAATGATTTTTCGCAGTTCAGGAACCCAACGCTATTCTCACTATTAACTAAAGAGGATTTATGTAAGAGGAGCTGTGGTATGTATCAGATTCATAAGCAGAGTTGAACTACATATGGTCTGGAGGAGAAGGAAACACAGTTCTTTTATTCTGGGCATGCTCATGTTTCTTACTATATTGGAGACGCCTGAAAGAAGAGGATGATTCTTGCCTTAAAACAGAGTGTTTTTCAGGGATGAGAACTCTGGTCTGAATTTGTCTTCAGAAAAGGAGTTAAACCCCAGGATCAGTGTCTTCCTACAAGATAGAATTCAGTTTTGGTAAACCTAGTGATTTTTGTGCTCAAATGATTTTTCGCAGTTCAGGAATCCTACGCTATTCTCACTATTAACTTAAGAGCATTTATGTAAGAGGAGGTGTGGTCTGTATCAGTTTCATAAGCAGAGTTGAACTACATATGGTCCGTATGAATAGGAAACACAGTTCTTTTTTTCAGCGCATGCTCATGGTTCTTGCTGTATTGGAGACGCTGGAAAGAAGAGCTTGCTTCCTGCCTTAAAACAGAGTGTTTTTAAGGGTTGAGAATTCTGTTCTCACTTTGTCTTCAGAAACGGAGTTAAACCCAGGATCTGTGTCTTCCTACAAGAAAGATTTCAGTTCTGGTAAACCCAGTGAATTTTGGACTCAAATGATTTTTCGAAGTTCAGGAACCGAACGCTATTCTCACTAATAAAAAAAAGAGCAATTATGTAAGACGAGGTGTGGTCTGTATGAGTTTCAAAAGCAGAGTTGAACTAATTTTGGTCCATATGAATAGGAAACACAGTTCTTTTTTCAGGCCATGCTCATGGTTCTTGCTGTATTTTAGACTCTGGAAAGAAGAGCCTGCTTCTTCGTTAAAACAGAGTGTATTTCAGTGATGAGAACTCTGGTATGAATTTCCCTGCAGAAACAGAGTTAAACCCCAGGATCTGTGTCTTCCTACAATAAGAGTGCATTTCTGGTAAACCCAGTGAATTTTGGGTTCAAATGATTTTTTCACAGTTCACGAACCCAACGCTATTCTCACTATTAACTAAAGAGGATTTATGTAAGAGGAGCTGGGGTTTGTATCAGTTTCATAAGCAGAGTTGAACTACATATTTTCTGTATGAGTCGGAAACACAGTTCTATTTTCTGGGCATGCTCATGTTTCTTACTATATTGGAGACGCTGGAAAGAAGAGGATGATTCTTGCCTTAAAACAGAGTGATTTTCAGGGATGAGAACTCTGGTCTCAATTTGCCTTCAGAAACGGAGTTAAACCCCAGGATCAGTGTCTTCCTACAAGCAAGAGTTCAGTTCTGGTAAACCCAGTGATTTTTTGGCCCAAATGATTTTTTGCAGTTCACGAACCCAACATGATTCTCACTATTAACTAAAGAGAATTTATGTAAGAGGAGCTGTGGTTTTTTATCAATTTCATAAGCAGAGTTGAACTACTTATGGTCCGTCTGAATAGGAAACACATTTTTTTTTTCAGGGCATGATCATAGTTCTTGCTGTATTTTGGACTCTAGAATGAAGAGCTTGCTTCTTGCTTTAAAACAGAGTGTGTTTCAGGCATGAGAACTCTGGTCTGAATTTGACTTCAGAAACGGAGTTAAACCCCAGGATCAGTGTCTTCCTACAAGGAAGAGTTCATTTCTGGTAAACCCAGTGAATTTTGGGCTCAAATGATTTTTCGCAGTTCATGATCCCTACGCTATTCACACTATTAACTAAAGAGCATTTATGTAAGAGGAGGAGTCGTCTGTATCAGTTCCATAAGCAGAGTAGAACTACATATGGTCCGTATGAATAGGAAACACAGTTCTTTTTTTCACCGCATGCTTATGGTTATTGCTGTATTTAAGACTCTGGAAAGAAGAGCGTGCTTCTTCGTTTAAACAGAGTGTGTTTCAGGAATGAGAACTCTGGTCTGAATTTCCCTGCAGATACGGAGTTAAACCCCAGGATCATTGTCATCCTAGAAGCAAGAGTACATTTCTTGTAAACACAGTGAATTTTGGGCTCAAATGATTTTTCGCAGTTCATGAACCATACGCTATTCTCACTATTAACTTAAGAGGATTTATGTCAGAGGAGCTGTGTTTTGTATCAGTTTCATAAGCAGAGTTGAACTACATATGTTCTGTAGGAGAAGGAAACACAGTTCTTTTTTTCTGGGCATGCTCATGTTTCTTACTATATTGGATATGCTGGAAAGAAGAGGATGATACTTGCCTTAAAACAGAGTGTTTTTAAGGGATGAGAACTCTGGTCTGAATTTGTCTTCAGAAAAGGAGTAAAACCCCAGGATCAGTGTCTTCCTACAAGCAAGAGTTCAGTTTTGGTAAACCCAGTGATTTTTGGGCTCAAATTACTTTTCGCAGTTCAGGAACCCTACGATATTCTCACTATTAACTAAACAGCATTTATGTAAGAGGAGGTGTGGTGTGTATTAGTTTCATAAGCAGAGTTGAACTACATATGGTCCGTATGAATAGGAAACACAGTTCTTTTTTTCACCACATGCTTATGGTTATTGCTGTATTTTAGACTCTGGAAAGAAGAGCGTGCTTATTCGTTTAAACAGAGTGTGTTTCAGGAATGAGAACTCTGGTCTGAATTTCCCTGCAGATACGGAGTTAAACCCCAGGATCATTGTCTTCCTAGAAGCAAGAGTACATTTCTTGTAAACACAGTGAATTTTGGGCTCCAACGATTTTTTGCAGTTCACGAACGATATGCTATTCTCACTATTAACTAAAGAGGATTTATGTAAGAGGAGCTGTGGTTTGTATCAGTTTCATAAGCAGAGTTGAATTGCATATGGTCTGTAGGAGAAGGAAACACAGTTCTTTTTTTCTTGGCGTGCTCATGTTTCTTAGTATATTGGAGACGCTGGAAAGAATAGGATGATTCTTGCCTTAAAACAGAGTGTTTTTCAGGGATGAGAACTCTCGTCTGAATTTCCCTTCAGAAATGGAGTTAAACCCCAGGATCTGTGTCTTCCTGCAAGCAAGTGTTCATTTCTGGTAAACCAAGTGAATTTTCGGCTCAAATGAGTTTACACAGTTCTAGAAGCCAACGCCATCATCACTATTAACTAAAGAGCATTTATGTAAGAGGAGCTGCGGACTGTATCATTTCATAAGCATACTTGAAGTACATATGGTCCGTATGAGTAGGAAACACAGTTCTTTTTTTCTGGGCATGCTCATGGTTCTTCATGTATTGGAGACGCTGAAAAGAGGAGGATGATTCTTGCATTAAAACAGAGTGATTTTTACGGTTGAGAATTCTGGTCTGAATTTGTCTTCATAAACGGAGTTAAACCCCAGGATCAGTGTCTTCCTACAAGCAAGAGTTCATTTCTGGTAAACCCAGTGTATTTTGGGCTCAAATGATTTTCCGCAGTTACCGAACACTACGCTATTCTCACTATTAACCAATGAGGATTTATGTAAGTGCAGCTGTGCTTTGTATCAGTTTCATAAGCAGAGTTGAACTACAAATGGTCTGTATGAGAAGGAAACACAGTTCTTTTTTCTTGGCATGCTCACGTTTCTTTCTATATTGGAGATGCTGGAAAGAATAGGATGATCCTTGCCTTAATACAGAGTGTTTTTCAGCGATGAGAACTCTGGTCTGAATTTGTCTTCAGAAAAGGAGTTAAACCCCAGGACCAGTGTCTTCCTTCAAGCAAGAGTTCAGTTTTGGTAAACACAGTGATTTTTGGGCTCAAATGATTTTTCGCAGTTCATGAACCCTACGCTATTCACACTATTAACTAAAGAGCATTTATTTAAGAGGTGGTGTGGTCTGTATCAGTTTCATAAGCAGAGTTGAACTACATATGGCCTGTATGAGTAGGAAACACAATTCTTTTTTGGGGGGCATGCTCATGTTTCTTACTATATTGGAGACGCTTGAAAGGAGAGGATAATTCTTACCTTAAAACAGAGTGGTTTTCAGGATTGAGAATTCTGGTCTCACCTTGTCTTCAGAAACGGAGTTAAACCACAGGATCTGTGTCTTCTTACAAGAAAGATTTCAGTTCTGGTAAACCCAGTGAATTTGGGGCTCAAATGATTTTTCGAAGTTCAGTAACCGAACGCTATTTTCACTATTAAAAAAAGAGCAATTATATAAGACAAGGTGTGGTCTCTATCAGTTTCAAAAGCAGAGTTGAACTAAATATGGTCCATATGAATAGGAAACACAGTTCTTTTTTAAACTGCATGCTTATGGTTATTGCTGTATTTTAGACTCTGGAAAGAAGAGCGTGCTTCTTCGTTTAAACAGAGTGTGTTTCAGGAATGAGAACTCTGGTCCCAATTTCCCTGCAGAAACGGAGTTAAACCCCAGGATCAGTGTCTTCCTAGAAGCAAGAGTTCATTTCTGGTATACCCAGTGAATTTTGGGCTCAAACCATTTTTCGCAGTTCACGAACCATATGCTATTCTCACTATTAACTAAAGAGGTTTTATGTAAGAGGAGCTGTGGTTTGTATCAGTTTCATAAGCAGAGTTGAATTACATATGGTCTGTAGGAGAAGGAAACACAATTCTTTTTTTCTTGGCGTGCTCATGTTTCTTAGTATATTGGAGACGCTGGAAAGAATAGGATGATTCTTGCCTTAAAACAGAGTGTTTTTCAGGGTTGAGAATTCTGGTCTGAATTTGTCTTCATAAACGGAGTTAAATCCCAGGATCTGTGTCTTACTACAAGCAAGAGTTCAGTTCTGGTAAACCCAGTGATTATTTGGCTCAAATGATTTTTCGCAGTTCATGAACACTACGCTGTTCACACTATTAACTAAACAGCATTTATGTAAGAGGAGGTATGGTCTGTATCAGTTTCATAAGCAGAGTTGAACTACATATGGTCCGAATGAATAGGAAACAGAGTTCTTTTTTTCAGGCCATGCTCATGGTTATTGCTGTATTTTAGACTCTGGAAAGAAGAGCTTGCTTCTTGCGTTAAAACAGAGTTTGTTTCAGGGATGAGAATTCTGGTCTGAATTTCCCTTCGGAAAAGGAGTTAAACACCAGGATCTGTGTCTTCCTACACGCAAGAGTTCATTTGTGGTAAACACAGTGAATTTTGGGCTCCAATTATTTTTCGCAGTTCACGAACAATGCGCTATTCTCACTATTAACTAAAGAGGATTTATGTCAGAGGAGCTGTGTTTTGTATCAGTTTCATAAGCAGAGTTGAATTGCATATGGTCTGTAGGAGAAGGAAACACAGTTCTTTTTTTCTTGGCGTGCTCATGTTTCTTAGTATATTGGAGACGCTGGAAAGAATAGGATGATTCTTGCCTTAAAACAGAGTGTTTTTCAGGGATGAGAACTCTTGTCTGAATTTCCCTTCAGAAACGAAGTTAAACCCCAGGATCAGTGTCTTCCTGCAAGCAAGTGTTCATTTCTGGTAAACCAAGTGAATTTTCGGCTCAAATGAGTATACACAGTTCTAGAAGCCAACGCCATCATCACTATTAACTAAAGAGCATTTATGTAAGAGGAGCTGTGGACTGTATCATTTCATAAGCATACTTGAAGTACATATGGTCCGTATGAGTAGGAAACGCAGTTCTTTTTTTCTGGGCATGCTCATGGTTCTTCATATATTGGAGACGCTGAAAAGAGGAGGATGATTCTTGCATTAAAACAGAGTGATTTTTACGGTTGAGAATTCTTGTCTGAATTTGTCTTCATAAACGGAGTTAAACCCCAGGATCAGTGTCTTCCTACAAGCAAGAGTTCATTTCTGGTAAACCCAGTGTATTTTGGGCTCAAATGATTTTCCGCAGTTACCGAACACTACGCTATTCTCACTATTAACCAATGAGGATTTATGTAAGTGCAGCTGTTCTTTGTATCAGTTTCATAAGCAGAGTTGAACTACAAATGGTCTGTATGAGAAGGAAACACAGTTCTTTTTTCTTGGCATGCTCACGTTTCTTTCTATATTGGATATGCTGGAAAGAATAGGATGATCCTTGCCTTAATACAGAGTGTTTTTCAGCGATGAGAACTCTGGTCTGAATTTGTCTTCAGAAAAGGAGTTAATCCCCAGGATCTGTGTCTTCCTGCAAGCATGAGTTCATTTCTGGTAAACCCAGTGAATTTTGGGCTCAAATGAATTTTTCACAGTTCACGAAACCTACGCTATTCTCACTATTAACTAAAGAGCATTTATGTAAGAGGTGGTGTGGTCTGTATCAGTTTCATAAGCAGAGTTGAACTACATATGGTCCGAATGAATAGGAAACAGAGTTCTTTTTTTCAGGCCAGGCTCATGGTTATTGCTGTATTTTAGACTCTGGAAAGAAGAACTTTCTTCTTGCGTTAAAACAGAGTTTGTTTCAGGGATGAGAACTCTGGTCTGAATTTCCCTTCAGAAAAGGAGTTAAACCCCAGGATCTGTGTCTTCCTACAAGCAAGATTTCATTTCTGGTAAACCCAGTGAATTTGGGGCTCAAATGTTTTTTCGCAGTTCACGAACCATACGCTATTCTCACTATTAACCAAAGAGGATTTATGTAAGAGCAGCTATGCTTTGTATCAGTTTCATAAGCAGAGTTGAACTACATATGGCCTGTATGAGTAGGAAACACAATTCTTTTTGGGGGGGCATGCTCATGTTTCTTACTATATTGGAGACGCTTGAAAGGAGAGGATAATTCTTACCTTAAAACAGAGTGGTTTTCAGGATTGAGAATTCTGGTCTCACCTTGTCTTCAGAAACGGAGTTAAACCCCAGGATCTGTGTCTTCTTACAAGAAAGATTTCAGTTCTGGTAAATCCAGTGAATTTGGGGCTCAAATGATTTTTCGAAGTTCAGTAACCGAACGCTATTCTCACTATTAAAAAAAGAGCAATTATATAAGACGAGGTGTGGTCTCTATCAGTTTCAAAAGCAGAGTTGATCTAAATATGGTCCATATGAATAGGAAACACAGTTCTTTTTTAAACTGCATGCTTATGGTTATTGCTGTATTTTAGACTCTGGAAAGAAGAGCGTGCTTCTTCGTTTAAACAGAGTGTGTTTCAGGAATGAGAACTCTGGTCTGAATTTCCCTTCAGAAAAGGAGTTAAACCCCAGGATCTGTGTCTTCCTACAAGCAAGATTTCATTTCTGGTAAACCCAGTGAATTTGGGGCTCAAATGTTTTTTCGCAGTTCACGAACCATACGCTATTCTCACTATTAACCAAAGAGGATTTATGTAAGAGCAGCTATGCTTTCTATCAGTTTCATAAGCAGAGTTGAACTACATATGGTCTGTATGAGTCGGAAACACAATTCTTTTTTGGGGGGCATTCTCATGTTTCTTACTATATTGGAGACACTTGAAAGGAGAGGATAATTCTTGCTTTAAAACAGAGTGTTTATCAGGGTTGAGAATTCTGGTCTCACTTTGTCTTCAGAAACGGAGTTAAACCCCAGGATCTGTGTCTTCTTACAAGAAAGATTTCAGTTCTGGTAAACCCAGTGAATTTGGGGCTCAAATGATTTTTCGAAGTTCAGTAACCGAACGCTATTCTCACTATTAAAAAAAGAGCAATTATATAAGACGAGGTGTGGTCTCTATCAGTTTCAAAAGCAGAGTTGATCTAAATATGGTCCGTATGAATAGGAAACACAGTTCTTTTTTAAACCGCATGCTTATGGTTATTGCTGTATTTTAGACTCTGGAAAGAAGAGCGTGCTTCTTCGTTTAAACAGAGTGTGTTTCAGGAATGAGAACTCTGGTCCCAATTTCCCTGCAGAAACGGAGTTAAACCCCAGGATCAGTGTCTTCCTAGAAGCAAGAGTTCATTTCTGGTATACCCAGTGAATTTTGGGCTCAAACGATTTTTCGCAGTTCATGAACCATATGCTATTCTCACTATTAACTAAAGAGGATTTATGTAAGAGGAGCTGTGGTTTGTATCAGTTTCATAAGCAGAGTTGAATTACATATGGTCTGTAGGAGAAGGAAACACAATTCTTTTTTTCTTGGGGCTTATGTTTCTTAGTATATTGGAGACGCTGGAAAGAATAGGATGATTCTTGCCTTAAAACAGAGTGTTTTTCAGGGTTGAGAATTCTGGTCTGAATTTGTCTTCATAAACGGAGTTAAATCCCAGGATCTGTGTCTTCCTGCAAGCAAGTGTTCATTTCTGGTAAACCAAGTGAATTTTCGGCTCAAATGAGTTTACACAGTTCTAGAAGCCAATGCCATCATCACTATTAACTAAAGAGCATTTATGTAAGAGGAGCTGCGGACTGTATCATTTCATAAGCATAGTTGAACTACATATGGTCCATATGAGTAGGAAACACAGTTCTTTTTTTCTGGGCATGCTCATGGTTCTTCATGTATTGGAGACGCTGAAAAGAAGAGGATGATTCTTGCCTTAAAACAGAGTGTTTTTCAGGGTTGAGTATTCTGGTCTGAATTTGTCTTCATAAACGGAGTTAAATCCCAGGATCTGTGTCTTACTACAAGCAAGAGTTCAGTTCTGGTATACCCAGTGAATTTTGGGCTCAAATGTTTTTTCGCAGTTCAGGAACCCAACGCTATTTTCACTATTAACTAAAGAGCATTTATGTAAGAGGAGCTGTGGTTTGTATCAGTTTCATAAGCAGAGTTGAACTACATATCGTCCGTCTGAGAAGGAAACACAGTTCTTTTTTTCAGGGCAGGCTCATGGTTCTTGCTGTATTTTAGACTCTGGAAAGAAGAGCTTGCTTCTTGCGTTAAAACAGAGTGTGTTTCATGGATGAGAACACTGGTCTGAATTTCCCTTCAGAAAAGGAGTTAATCCCCAGGATCTGTGTCTTCCTACAAGCATGAGTTCATTTCTGGTAAACCCAGTGAATTTTGGGCTCAAATGATTTTTTCACAGTTCACGAAACCTACGCTATTCTCACTATTAACTAAAGAGCATTTATGTAAGAGGAGGTGTGGTCTGTATCAGTTTCATAAGCAGAGTTGAACTACATATGGTCCGTATGAATAGGAAACACAGTTCTTTTTTTCAGCGCATGCTCATGGTTCTTGCTGTATTGGAGACGCTGGAAAGAAGAGCTTGCTTCCTGCCTTAAAACAGAGTGTTTTTCACGTTTGAGAATTCTGGTCTCACTTTGTCTTCAGAAATGGAGTTAAACCCCAGGATCTGTGTCTTCCTACAAGAAAGATTTCAGTTATGGTAAACCCAGTGAATTTTGGGCTCAAATGATTTTTCGAAGTTCAGGAACCGAACGCTATTCTCACTATTAAAAAAAGAGCAATTATGTAAGACGAGGTGTGGTCAGTATCAGTTTCAAAAGCAGAGTTGAACTAAATATGGTCCATATGAAGAGGAAACACAGTTCTTTTTTCAGGCCATGCTCATGGTTCTTGCTGTATTTTAGACTCTGGAAAGAAGAGCATGCTTCTTCGTTAAAACAGAGTGTGTTTCAGGGATGAGAACTCTGGTCTGCATTTCCCTGCAGAAACAGAGTTAAACCCCAGGATCTGTGTCTTCCTACAATAAGAGTGCATTTCTGGTAAACCCAGTGAATTTTGGGCTCAAATGATTTTTTCACAGTTCACGAACCCTACGCTATTCTCACTATTAACTGAAGAGGATTTATGTAAGAGGTTCTGGGGTTTGTATCAGTTTCATAAGCAGAGATGAACTACATATTTTCTGTATGAGTCGGAAACACAGTTCTATTTTCTGGGCATGCTCATGTTTCTTACTATATTGGAGACGCTGGAAAGAAGAGGATGATTCTTGCCTTAAAACAGAGTGATTTTCAGGGATGGGAACTCTGGTCTCAATTTGCCTTCAGAAACAGAGTTAAACCCCAGGATCAGTGTCTTCCTACAAGCAAGAGTTCAGTTCTGGTAAACCCAGTGATTTTTTGGCCCAAATGATATTTTGCAGTTCACGAACCCAACATGATTCTCACTATTAACTAAAGAGAATTTATGTAAGAGGAGCTGTGGTTTTTAGCAATTTCATAAGCAGAGTTGAACTACATATGGTCCGTCTGAGTAGGAAACACAGTTTTTTTTTTTCAGGGCATGCTCATGGTTCTTGCTATATTTTAGACTCTAGAATGAAGAGCTTGCTTCTTGCGTTAAAACAGAGTGTGTTTCAGGCATGAGAACTCTGGTCTGAATTTGCCTTCAGAAACGGAGTTAAACCCCAGGATCAGTGTCTTCCTACAAGCAAGAGTTCATTTCTGGTAAACCCATTGAATTTTGGGCTCAAATGATTTTTCGCAGTTCATGATCCCTAAGCTATTCACACTATTAACTAAAGAGCATTTATGTAAGAGGAGGAGTCGTCTGTATCAGTTCCATAAGCAGAGTAGAACTACATATGGTCCGTATGAATAGTAAACACAGTTCTTTTTTTCACCGCATGCTTATGGTTATTGCTGTATTTTAGACTCTGGAAAGAAGAGCGTGCTTCTTCGTTTAAACAGAGTGTGTTTCAGGAATGAGAAGTCTGGTCTGAATTTCCCTGCAGAAATGGACTTAAACCCCAGGATCAGTGTCTTCCTACAAGCAAGAGTTCATTTCTGATATACCCAGTGAATTTTGGGCTCAAATGATTTTCCGCAGTTACCGAACCCTACGCTATTCTCACTATTAACCAATGAGGATTTATGTAAGTGCAGCTGTGCTTTGTATCAGTTTAATAAGCAGAGTTGAACTACAAATGGTCTGTATGAGAAGGAAACACAGTTCTTTTTTCTTGGCATGCTCACTTTTCTTACTATATTGGAGACGCTGGAAAGAAGAGGATGATTCTTGCCTTAAAACAGAGTGTTTTTCAGGGATGAGAACTCTGGTCTGAATTTGTCTTCAGAAAAGGAGTTAAACCCCAGGATCAGTGTCTTCCTACAAGCAAGAGTTCAGTTCTGGTAAACCCAATGATTTTTGGGCTCAAATGATTTTTCCCAGTTCAGGAACCCTATGCTATTCTCACTATTAACTAAAGCGGATTTATGTAAGAGGAGCTGTGTTTTGTATCAGTTTCATAAGCAGAGTTGAACTACATATGGTCTGTATGAGTAGGAAACACAATTCTTTTTTTGGGGGCCTGCTCATGTTTCTTACTATATTGGAGACGCTTGAAAGGAGAGGATAATTCTTGCCTTAAAACAGAGTGCTTTTCAGGGATGAGAACTCTGGTCTGAATTTGCCTTCAGAAACGGAGTTAAACCACAGGATCATTGTCTTCCTACAAGCAAGAGTTCAGTTTTGGTAAACCCAGTGATTTTTGGGCTCAAATTATTTTTCGCAGTTCAGGAACCCTACGATATTCTCACTATTAACTAAAGAGCATTTATGTAAGAGGAGGTGTGGTCTGTATTAGTTTCATAAGCAGAGTTGAACTACATATGGTCCGTATGAATAGGAAACACCTTTCTTTTTTTCACCGTATGCTTAAGGTTATTGCTGTATTTTAGACTTTGGAAAGAAGAGCGTGCTTCTTCATTTAAACACAGTGTATTTCAGGAATGAGAACTCTGGTCTCAATTTCCCTGCAGAAACAGAGTTAAACCCCAGGGTGATTGTCTTCTTACAAGCAAGAGTTCTTCCTGGTATACCCAGTGAATTTTGGGCTCAAATGATTTTACGCAGTTCACGAACCATATGCTATTCTCACTATTAACTAAAGAGGATTTATGTAAGAGGAGCTGTGGTTTGTATCAGTTTCATAAGCAGAGTTGATTTTCATATGGTCTGTAGGAGAAGGAAACACAGTTCTTTTTTTCTTGGCATGCTCATGTTTCATATTATATTGGAGACGCTGGAAAGAATAGGATGATTCTTGCCTTAAAACAGAGTGTTTTTCAGGGTTGAGTATTCTGGTCTGAATTTGTCTTCATAAACGGAGTTAAATCACAGGATCTGTGTCTTACTACAAGCAAGAGTTCAGTTCTGGTATACCCAGTGAATTTTGGGCTCAAATGTTTTTTCGCAGTTCAGGAACCCAACGCTATTTTCACTATTAACTAAAGAGCATTTATGTAAGAGGAGCTGTGGTATGTATCAGTTTCATAAGCAGAGTTGAACTACATATCGTCCGTCTGAGAAGGAAACACAGTTCTTTTTTTCAGGGCAGGCTCATGGTTCTTGCTGTATTTTAGACTCTGGAAAGAAGAGCTTGCTTCTTGCGTTAAAACAGAGTGTGTTTCATGGATGAGAACACTGGTCTGAATTTCCCTTCAGAAAAGGAGTTAATCCCCAGGATCTGTGTCTTCCTACAAGCATGAGTTCATTTCTGGTAAACCCAGTGAATTTTGGGCTCAAATGATTTTTTCACAGTTCACGAAACCTACGCTATTCTCACTATTAACTAAAGAGCATTTATGTAAGAGGAGGTGTGGT
Source organism: Onychomys leucogaster (assembly GCA_949786385.1). Lineage (NCBI taxonomy): Eukaryota > Metazoa > Chordata > Mammalia > Rodentia > Cricetidae > Onychomys > Onychomys leucogaster. Next base: position 136,609 of record CATKUP010000140.1, read on the forward strand.
CTGTATCAGTTTCATAAGCAGAGTTGAACTACATATGGTCCGTATGAATAGGAAACACAGTTCTTTTTTTCAGCGCATGCTCATGGTTCTTGCTGTATTGGAGACGCTGGAAAGAAGAGCTTGCTTCCTGCCTTAAAACAGAGTGTTTTTCACGTTTGAGAATTCTGGTCTCACTTTGTCTTCAGAAATGGAGTTAAACCCCAGGATCTGTGTCTTCCTACAAGAAAGATTTCAGTTATGGTAAACCCAGTGAATTTTGGGCTCAAATGATTTTTCGAAGTTCAGGAACCGAACGCTATTCTCACTATTAAAAAAAGAGCAATTATGTAAGACGAGGTGTGGTCAGTATCAGTTTCAAAAGCAGAGTTGAACTAAATATGGTCCATATGAAGAGGAAACACAGTTCTTTTTTCAGGCCATGCTCATGGTTCTTGCTGTATTTTAGACTCTGGAAAGAAGAGCATGCTTCTTCGTTAAAACAGAGTGTGTTTCAGGGATGAGAACTCTGGTCTGCATTTCCCTGCAGAAACAGAGTTAAACCCCAGGATCTGTGTCTTCCTACAATAAGAGTGCATTTCTGGTAAACCCAGTGAATTTTGGGCTCAAATGATTTTTTCACAGTTCACGAACCCTACGCTATTCTCACTATTAACTGAAGAGGATTTATGTAAGAGGTTCTGGGGTTTGTATCAGTTTCATAAGCAGAGATGAACTACATATTTTCTGTATGAGTCGGAAACACAGTTCTATTTTCTGGGCATGCTCATGTTTCTTACTATATTGGAGACGCTGGAAAGAAGAGGATGATTCTTGCCTTAAAACAGAGTGATTTTCAGGGATGGGAACTCTGGTCTCAATTTGCCTTCAGAAACAGAGTTAAACCCCAGGATCAGTGTCTTCCTACAAGCAAGAGTTCAGTTCTGGTAAACCCAGTGATTTTTTGGCCCAAATGATATTTTGCAGTTCACGAACCCAACATGATTCTCACTATTAACTAAAGAGAATTTATGTAAGAGGAGCTGTGGTTTTTAGCAATTTCATAAGCAGAGTTGAACTACATATGGTCCGTCTGAGTAGGAAACACAGTTTTTTTTTTCAGGGCATGCTCATGGTTCTTGCTATATTTTAGACTCTAGAATGAAGAGCTTGCTTCTTGCGTTAAAACAGAGTGTGTTTCAGGCATGAGAACTCTGGTCTGAATTTGCCTTCAGAAACGGAGTTAAACCCCAGGATCAGTGTCTTCCTACAAGCAAGAGTTCATTTCTGGTAAACCCATTGAATTTTGGGCTCAAATGATTTTTCGCAGTTCATGATCCCTAAGCTATTCACACTATTAACTAAAGAGCATTTATGTAAGAGGAGGAGTCGTCTGTATCAGTTCCATAAGCAGAGTAGAACTACATATGGTCCGTATGAATAGTAAACACAGTTCTTTTTTTCACCGCATGCTTATGGTTATTGCTGTATTTTAGACTCTGGAAAGAAGAGCGTGCTTCTTCGTTTAAACAGAGTGTGTTTCAGGAATGAGAAGTCTGGTCTGAATTTCCCTGCAGAAATGGACTTAAACCCCAGGATCAGTGTCTTCCTACAAGCAAGAGTTCATTTCTGATATACCCAGTGAATTTTGGGCTCAAATGATTTTCCGCAGTTACCGAACCCTACGCTATTCTCACTATTAACCAATGAGGATTTATGTAAGTGCAGCTGTGCTTTGTATCCTTTTAATAAGCAGAGTTGAACTACAAATGGTCTGTATGAGAAGGAAACACAGTTCTTTTTTCTTGGCATGCTCACTTTTCTTACTATATTGGAGACGCTGGAAAGAAGAGGATGATTCTTGCCTTAAAACAGAGTGTTTTTCAGGGATGAGAACTCTGGTCTGAATTTGTCTTCAGAAAAGGAGTTAAACCCCAGGATCAGTGTCTTCCTACAAGCAAGAGTTCAGTTCTGGTAAACCCAGTGATTTTTGGGCTCAAATGATTTTTCCCAGTTCAGGAACCCTATGCTATTCTCACTATTAACTAAAGCGGATTTATGTAAGAGGAGCTGTGTTTTGTATCAGTTTCATAAGCAGAGTTGAACTACATATGGTCTGTATGAGTAGGAAACACAATTCTTTTTTTGGGGGCCTGCTCATGTTTCTTACTATATTGGAGACGCTTGAAAGGAGAGGATAATTCTTGCCTTAAAACAGAGTGCTTTTCAGGGATGAGAACTCTGGTCTGAATTTGCCTTCAGAAACGGAGTTAAACCACAGGATCATTGTCTTCCTACAAGCAAGAGTTCAGTTTTGGTAAACCCAGTGATTTTTGGGCTCAAATTATTTTTCGCAGTTCAGGAACCCTACGATATTCTCACTATTAACTAAAGAGCATTTATGTAAGAGGAGGTGTGGTCTGTATTAGTTTCATAAGCAGAGTTGAACTACATATGGTCCGTATGAATAGGAAACACCTTTCTTTTTTTCACCGTATGCTTAAGGTTATTGCTGTATTTTAGACTTTGGAAAGAAGAGCGTGCTTCTTCATTTAAACACAGTGTATTTCAGGAATGAGAACTCTGGTCTCAATTTCCCTGCAGAAACAGAGTTAAACCCCAGGGTGATTGTCTTCTTACAAGCAAGAGTTCTTCCTGGTATACCCAGTGAATTTTGGGCTCAAATGATTTTACGCAGTTCACGAACCATATGCTATTCTCACTATTAACTAAAGAGGATTTATGTAAGAGGAGCTGTGGTTTGTATCAGTTTCATAAGCAGAGTTGATTTTCATATGGTCTGTAGGAGAAGGAAACACAGTTCTTTTTTTCTTGGCATGCTCATGTTTCATATTATATTGGAGACGCTGGAAAGAATAGGATGATTCTTGCCTTAAAACAGAGTGTTTTTCAGGGTTGAGTATTCTGGTCTGAATTTGTCTTCATAAACGGAGTTAAATCACAGGATCTGTGTCTTACTACAAGCAAGAGTTCAGTTCTGGTATACCCAGTGAATTTTGGGCTCAAATGTTTTTTCGCAGTTCAGGAACCCAACGCTATTTTCACTATTAACTAAAGAGCATTTATGTAAGAGGAGCTGTGGTATGTATCAGTTCCATAAGCAGAGTTGAACTACATATCGTCCGTCTGAGAAGGAAACACAGTTCTTTTTTTCAGGGCAGGCTCATGGTTCTTGCTGTATTTTAGACTCTGGAAAGAAGAGCTTGCTTCTTGCGTTAAAACAGAGTGTGTTTCATGGATGAGAACACTGGTCTGAATTTCCCTTCAGAAAAGGAGTTAATCCCCAGGATCTGTGTCTTCCTACAAGCATGAGTTCATTTCTGGTAAACCCAGTGAATTTTGGGCTCAAATGATTTTTTTCACAGTTCACGAAACCTACGCTATTCTCACTATTAACTAAAGAGCATTTATGTAAGAGGAGGTGTGGTCTGTATCAGTTTCATAAGCAGAGTTGAACTACATATGGTCCGTATGAATAGGAAACACAGTTCTTTTTTTCAGCGCATGCTCATGGTTCTTGCTGTATTGGAGACGCTGGAAAGAAGAGCTTGCTTCCTGCCTTAAAACAGAGTGTTTTTCAGGTTTGAGAATTCTGGTCTCACTTTGTCTTCAGAAACGGAGTTAAACCCCAGGATCTGTGTCTTCCTACAAGAAAGATTTCTGTTATGGTAAACCCAGTTTATTTTGGGCTCAAATGATTTTTCGAAGTTCAGGAACCGAACGCTATTCTCACTATTAAAAAAAGAGCAATTATGTAAGACGAGGTGTGGTCAGTATCAGTTTCAAAAGCAGAGTTGAACTAAATATGGTCCATATGAAGAGGAAACACAGTTCTTTTTTCAGGCCATGCTCATGGTTCTTGCTGTATTTTAGACTCTGGAAAGAAGAGCATGCTTCTTCGTTAAAACAGAGTGTGTTTCAGGGATAAGAACTCTGGTCTGCATTTCCATGCAGAAACAGAGTTAAACCCCAGGATCTGTGTCTTCCTACAATAAGAGTGCATTTCTGGTAAACCCAGTGAATTTTGGGCTCAAATGATTTTTTCACAGTTCACGAACCCTACGCTATTCTCACTATTAACTGAAGAGGATTTATGTAAGAGGTTCTGGGGTTTGTATCAGTTTCATAAGCAGAGATGAACTACATATTTTCTGTATGAGTCGGAAACACAGTTCTATTTTCTGGGCATGCTCATGTTTCTTACTATATTGGAGACGCTGGAAAGAAGAGGATGATTCTTGCCTTAAAACAGAGTGATTTTCAGGGATGGGAACACTGGTCTCAATTTGCCTTCAGAAACAGAGTTAAACCCCAGGATCAGTGTCTTCCTACAAGCAAGAGTTCAGTTCTGGTAAACCCAGTCATTTTTTGGCCCAAATGATATTTTGCAGTTCACGAACACAACATGATTCTCACTATTAACTAAAGAGAATTTATGTAAGAGGAGCTGTGGTTTTTATCAATTTCATAGGCAGAGTTGAACTACATATGGTCCGTCTGAGTAGGAAACACAGTTTTTTTTTTCAGGGCATGCTCATGGTTCTTGCTATATTTTAGACTCTAGAATGAAGAGCTTGCTTCTTGCGTTAAAACAGAGTGTGTTTCAGGCATGAGAACTCTGGTCTGAATTTGCCTTCAGAAACGGAGTTAAACCCCAGGATCAGTGTCTTCCTACAAGCAAGAGTTCATTTCTGGTAAACCCAGTGAATTTTGGGCTCAAATGATTTTTCGCAGTTCATGATCCCTACGCTATTCACACTATTAACTAAAGAGCATTTATGTAAGAGGAGGAGTCGTCTGTATCAGTTCCATAAGCAGAGTAGAACTACATATGGTCCGTATGAATAGTAAACACAGTTCTTTTTTTCACCGCATGCTTATGGTTATTGCTGTATTTTAGACTCTGGAAAGAAGAGCGTGCTTCTTCGTTTAAACAGAGTGTGTTTCAGGAATGAGAAGTCTGGTCTGAATTTCCCTGCAGAAATGGACTTAAACCCCAGGGTCAGTGTCTTCCTACAAGCAAGAGTTCATTTCTGATATACCCAGTGAATTTTGGGCTCAAATGATTTTCCGCAGTTACCGAACCCTACGCTATTCTCACTATTAACCAATGAGGATTTATGTAAGTGCAGCTGTGCTTTGTATCAGTTAAATAAGCAGAGTTGAACTACAAATGGTCTGTATGAGAAGGAAACACAGTTCTTTTTTCTTGGCATGCTCACTTTTCTTACTATATTGGAGACGCTGGAAAGAAGAGGATGATTCTTGCCTTAAAACAGAGTGTTTTTCAGGGATGAGAACTCTGGTCTGAATTTGTCTTCAGAAAAGGATTTAAACCCCAGGATCAGTGTCTTCCTACAAGCAAGAGTTCAGTTCTGGTAAACCCAATGATTTTTGGGCTCAAATGATTTTTCGCAGTTCAGGAACCCGATGCTATTCTCACTATTAACTAAAGCGGATTTATGTAAGAGGAGCTGTGTTTTGTATCAGTTTCATAAGCAGAGTTGAACTACATATGGTCTGTATGAGTAGGAAACACAATTCTTTTTTTGGGGGCCTGCTCATCTTTCTTACTATATTGGAGACGCTTGAAAGGAGAGGATAATTCTTGCCTTAAAACAGAGTGCTTTTCAGGGATGAGAACTCTGGTCTGAATTTCCCTGCAGAAACAGAGTTAAACCCCAGCGTCATTGTCTTCTTACAAGCAAGAGTTCTTTCTGGTATACCCAGTGAATTTTGGGCTCAAATGATTTTTCGCAGTTCACGAACCATATGCTATTCTCACTATTAACTAAAGAGGATTTATGTAAGAGGAGCTGTGGTTTGTATCAGTTTCATAAGCAGAGTTGATTTTCTTATGGTCTGTAGGAGAAGGAAACACAGTTCTTTTTTTCTTGGCATGCTCATGTTTCATATTATATTGGAGACGCTGGAAAGAATAGGATGATTCTTGCCTTAAAACAGAGTGTTTTTCAGGGATGAGAACTCTGGTCTGAATTTGCCATCAGAAACGGAATTAAACCCCAGCATCAGGGTCCTGCTACAAGCAAGTGTTCATTTCTGGTAAACCCAATGAATTTGGGGCTCAAATGATTTTTCGCAGTTCACGAACCATGCGCTATTCTCACTATTTACTAAAGAGGATTTATGTAAGAGGAGCTGTGGTCTGTATCAATTTCATAAGCAGAGTTGAACTACATATGGTCTGTAGGAGTAGGAAACACAGTTCTTTTTTTCTAGGCATGCTCATGTTTCTTACTATATTGGATACGCTGGAAAGAAGAGGATGATTCTTGCCTTAAAACAGAGTGTTTTTCAGGGATGAGAACTCTGGTCTGAATTTGTCTTCAGAAAAGGAGTTAACCCCCAGGATCAGTGTCTTCCTACAAGCAAGAGTTCAGTTTTGGTAAACCCAGTGATTTTTGGGCTCAAATGATTTTCGCAGTTCAGGAACCCTACGCTATTCTCACTATTAACTAAACAGCATTTATGTAAGAGGAGGTGTGGTCTGTATCAGTTTCATAAGCAGGGTTGAACTACATATGGTCTGTATGAATAGGAAACACAGTTCTTTTTTTCAGCACATGCTCATGGTTATTGCTGTGTTTTAGACTCTGGATAGAAGAGCGTGCTTCTTCGTTTAACAGAGTGTGTTTCAGGAATGAGAGGTCTGGTATGAATTTCCCAGCAGAAATGGACTTAAACCCCAGGATCCGTGTCTTCCTACAAGCAAGAGTTCATTTCTGATATACCCAGTGAATTTTGGGCTCAAATGATTTTCCGCAGTTACCGAACCCTACGCTATTCTCATTATTATCCAATGAGGATTTATGTAAGTGCAGCTGTGCTTTGTATCAGTTTCATAAGCAGAGTTGAACTACAAATGGTCTGTATGAGAAGGAAACACAGTTATTTTTTCTTGGCATGCTCACGTTTCTTACTATATTGGAGACGCTGGAAAGAAGAGGATGATTCTTGCCTTAAAACAGAGTGTTTTTCAGGGATGAGAACTCTTGTCTGAATTTGTCTTCAGAAAAGGAGTTAAACCCCAGGATCAGTGTCTTCCTACAAGCAAGAGTTCAGTTCTGGTAATCCCAGTGATTTTTGGGCTCAAATGATTTTTCGCAGTTCAGGAACCCTACGCTATTCTCACTATTAACTAAAGCGGATTTATGTAAGAGGAGCTGTGGTTTGTATCAGTTTCATAAGCAGAGTTGAACTACATATGGTCTGTAGGAGAAGGAAACATAGTTCTTTTTTCTTGGCATGCTCACGTTTCTTACTATATTGGAGATTCTGGAAAGAATAGGATGATTTTTGCCTTAAAACAGAGTGTTTTTCAGGGATGAGAACTCTGGTCTGAATTTGTCTTCAGAAAAGGAGTTAAACCCCAGGACCAGTGTCTTCCTTCAAGCAAGAGTTAATTTCTGGTAAACCCAGTGATTATTTGGCTCAAATGATTTTTCGCAGTTCATGAACCCTACGCTATTCTCACTATTAACTAAAGCGGATTTATGTAAGAGGAGCTGTGGTTTTTATCAGTTTCATAAGCAGAGTTGAACTACATATGGTCCGAATGAATAGGAAACAGAGTTCTTTTTTTCAGGCCATGCTCATGGTTATTGCTGTATTTTAGACTCTGGAAAGAAGAGCTTGCTTCTTGCGTTAAAACAGAGTTTATTTCAGGGATGAGAATTCTGGTCTGAATTTCCCTTCAGAAAAGGAGTTAAACCCCAGGATCTGTGTCTTCCTACAAACAAGAGTTCATTTCTGGTAAACACAGTGAATTTTGGGCTCAAATTATTTTTCGCAGTTCACGAACCATGCGCTATTCTCACTATTAACTAAAGAGGATTTATGTCAGAGGAGCTGTGTTTTCTATCAGTTTCAAAAGCAGAGTTGAACTAAATATGGTCTGTATGAGTAGGAAACACAATTCTTTTTTTGGGGGCATGCTCATGTTTCTTACTATATTGGAGACTCTTGAAAGGAGAGGATAATTCTTGCCTTAAAACAGAGTGCTTTTCAGGGATGAGAACTCTGGTCTGAATTTGCCTACAGAAACGGAGTTAAACCACAGGATCATTGTCTTCCTACAAGCAAGAGTTCAGTTTTGGAAAAACCCAGTGATTTTTGGGCTCAAATTATTTTTAGCAGTTCAGGAACCCTACGATTTTCTCACTATTAACTAAAGAGCATTTATGTAAGAGGAGGTGTGGTCTGTATTAGTTTCATAAGCAGAGTTGAACTACATATGGTCCGTATGAATAGGAAACACATTTCTTTTTTTCACCGCATGCTTATGGTTATTGCTGTATTTTAGACTTTGGAAAGAAGAGCGTGCTTCTTCGTTTAAACAGAGTGTATTTCAGGAATGAGAACTCTGGTCTCAATTTCCCTGCAGAAACAGAGTTATATCCCAGGATCAGTGTCTTCCTACAAGCAAGAGTTCATTTCTGGTATACCCAGTGAATTTGGGGCTCAAATGATTTTTCGCAGTTCACAAACCATACGCTATTCTCACTATTAACCAAAGAGGATTTATGTAAGAGGAGCTGTGGTATGTATCAGATTCATAAGCAGAGTTGAACTACATATGGTCTGTAGGAGAAGGAAACACAGTTCTTTTTTTCTGGGCATGCTCATGTTTCTTACTATATTGGAGACGCTGGAAAGAAGAGGATGATTCTTGCCTGAAAACAGAGTGTTTTTCAGGGATGACATCTCTGGTCTGAATTTGTCTTCAGAAAAGGAGTTAAACCCCAGGATCAGTATCTTCCTACAAGATAGAGTTCAGTTTTGGTAAACCCAGGGATTTTTGGGCTCAAATGATTTTTCGCAGTTCAGGAATCCTACGCTATTCTCACTATTAACTTAAGAGCATTTATGTAAGAGGAGGTGTGGTCTGTATCAGTTTCATAAGCAGAGTTGAACTACATATGGTCCGTATGAATAGGAAACACAGTTCTTTTTTTCAGCGCATGCTCATGGTTCTTGCTGTATTGGAGACGCTGGAAAGAAGAGCTTGCTTCCTGCCTTAAAACAGAGTGTTTTTCAGGGTTGAGAATTCTGGTCTCACTTTGTCTTCAGAAACGGAGTTAAAGCTCAGGATCTGTGTCTTCCGACAAGAAAGATTTCAGTTCTGGTAAACCCAGTGAATTTTGGACTCAAATGATTTTTCGAAGTTCAGGAAACGAACGCTATTCTCACTATTAAAAAAAGAGCAATTATGTAAGACGAGGTGTGGTCTGTATGAGTTTCAAAAGCAGAGTTGAACTAATTTTGGTCCATATGAATAGGAAACACAGTTCTTTTTTCAGGCCATACTCATGGTTCTTGCTGTATTTTAGACTCTGGAAAGAAGAGACTGCTTCTTCGTTAAAACAGAGTGTATTTCAGTGATGAGAACTCTGGTATGAATTTCCCTACAGAAACAGAGGTAACCCCAGGATCTGTGTCTTCCTACAATAAGAGTGCATTTCTGGTAAACCCAGTGAATTTTGGGCTCAAATGATTTTTTCACAGTTCACGAACCCTACGCTATTCTCACTATTAACTAAAGAGGATTTATGTAAGTGGAGCCGGGGTTTGTATCAGTTTCATAAGCAGAGTTGAACTACATATTTTCTGTATGAGTCGGAAACACAGTTCTATTTTCTGGGCATGCTCATGTTTCTTACTATATTGGAGACGCTGGAAAGAAGAGGATGATTCTTGCCTTAAAACAGAGTGATTTTCAGGGATGAGAACTCTGGTCTCAATTTGCCTTCAGAAACGGAGTTAAACCCCAGGATCAGTGTCTTCCTACAAGCAAGAGTTCAGTTCTGGTAAACCCAGTGATTTTTTGGCCCAAATGATTTTTTGCAGTTCACGAACCCAACATGATTCTCACTATTAACTAAAGAGAATTTATGTAAGAGGAGCTGTGGTTTTTATGAATTTCATTAGCAGAGTTGAACTACTTATGGTCCGTCTGAATAGGAAACACAGTTTTTTTTTTTTTCAGGGCATGATCATAGTTCTTGCTGTATTTTAGACTCTAGAATGAAGAGCTTGCTTCTTGCGTTAAAACAGAGTGTGTTTCAGGCATGAGAACTCTGTTCTGAATTTGGCTTGAGAAACGGAGTTAAACCCCAGGATCAGTGTCTTCCTATAAGCAAGAGTTCATTTCTGGTAAACCCAGTGAATTTTGGGCTCAAATGATTTTCGCAGTTCATGATCCCTACGCTATTCACACTATTAACTAAAGAGCATTTATGTAAGAGGAGGAGTCGTCTGTATCAGTTCCATAAGCAGAGTAGAACAACATATGGTCCATATGAATAGGAAACACAGTTCTTTTTTTCACCGCATGCTTATGGTTATTGCTGTATTTTAGACTCTGGAAAGAAGAGCGTGCTTCTTTGTTTAAACAGAGTGTGTTTCAGGAATGAGAACTCTGGTCTGAATTTCCCTGCAGAAACGGAGTTAAACCCCAGGATCAGTGTCTTCCTACAAGCAAGAGTTCATTTCTGGTAAACACAGTGAATTTTGGGCTCAAATGATTTTTCGCAGTTCACGAAACATACGCTATTCTCACTATTAACTAAAGAGGATTTATGTCAGAGGAGCTGTGTTTTGTATCAGTTTCATAAGCAGAGTTGAACTACATATGGTCTGTAGGAGAAGGAAACACAGTTCTTTTTTTCTGGGCATGCTCATGTTTCTTACTATATTGGATACGCTGGAAAAAAGAGGATGATTCTTGCCTTAAAACAGAGTGTTTTTAAGGGATGAGAACTCTGGTCTGAATTTGTCTTCAGAAAAGGAGTAAAACCCCAGGATCAGTGTCTTCCTACAAGCAAGATTTCATTTCTGGTAAACCCAGTGAATTTGGGGCTCAAATGTTTTTTCGCAGTTCACGAACCATACGCTATTCTCACTATTAACCAAGGAGGATTTATGTAAGAGCAGCTTTTCTTTGTATCAGTTTCATAAGCAGAGTTGAACTACATATGGTCTGTATGAGTAGGAAACACAATTCTTTTTTGGGGGGCATGCTCATGTTTCTTACTATATTGGAGATGCTTGAAAGGAGAGGATAATTCTTGCTTTAAAACAGAGTGTTTATCAGGGTTGAGAATTCTGGTCTCACTTTGTCTTCAGAAACGGAGTTAAACCCCAGGATCTGTGTCTTCTTACAAGAAAGATTTCAGTTCTGGTAAACCCAGTGAATTTGGGGCTCAAATGATTTTTCGCAGTTCAGGAACAGAACGCTATTCTCAATATTAAAAAAAGAGCAATTATATAAGACGAGGTGTGGTCTCTATCAGTTTCAAAAGCAGAGTTGAACTAAATATGGTCCATATGAATAGGAAACACAGTTCTTTTTTAAACTGCATGCTTATGGTTATTGCTGTATTTTAGACTCTGGAAAGAAGAGCGTGCTTCTTCGTTTAAACAGAGTGTGTTTCAGGAATGAGAACTCTGGTCTGAATTTCCCTGCAGAAACGGAGTTAAACCCCAGGATCAGTGTCTTCCTACAAGCAAGAGTTCTTTTCTGGTATACCCAGTGATTTTGGGCTCAAACGATTTTTCGCAGTTCACGAACCATATGCTATTCTCACTATTATCTAAAGAGGATTTATGTAAGAGGAACTGTGGTTTGTATCAGTTTCATAAGCAGAGTTGAATTACATATGGTCTGTAGGAGAAGGAAACACAATTCTTTTTTTCTTGGCGTGCTCATGTTTCTTAGTATATTGGAGACGCTGGAAAGAATAGGATGATTCTTGCCTTAAAACAGAGTGTTTTTCAGGGATGAGAACTCTCGTCTGAATTTCCCTTCAGAAACGGAGTTAAACCCCAGGATCTGTGTCTTCCTGCAAGCAAGTTTTCATTTCTGGTAAACCAAGTTTATTTTCGGCTCAAATGAGTTTACACAGTTCTAGAAGCCAATGCCATCATCACTATTAACTAAAGAGCATTTATGTAAGAGGAGCTGCGGACTGTATCATTTCATAATCATAGTTGAACTACATATGGTCCGTATGAGTAGGAAACACAGTTCTTTTTTTCTGGGCATGCTCATGTTTCTTCATGTATTGGAGACGCTGAAAAGAAGAGGATGATTCTTGCCTTAAAACAGAGTGCTTTTCAGGGTTGAGTATTCTGGTCTCAATTTGTCTTCATAAACGGAGTTAAATCCCAGGATCTGTGTCTTACTACAAGCAAGAGTTCAGTTCTGGTATTCCCAGTGAATTTTGGGCTCAAATGTTTTTTCGCAGTTCAGGAACCCAACGCTATTTTCACTATTAACTAAAGAGCATTTATGTAAGAGGAGCTGTGGTTTGTATCAGTTTCATAAGCAGAGTTGAACTACATATGGTCCGTCTGAATAGGAAACACAGTTCTTTTTTTCAGGGCAGGCTCATGGTTCTTGCTGTATTTTAGACTCTGGAAAGAAGAGCTTGCTTCTTGCGTTAAAACAGAGTGTGTTTCATGGATGAGAACACTGGTCTGAATTTCCCTTCAGAAAAGGAGTTAATCCCCAGGATCTGTGTCTTCCTACAAGCATGAGTTTATTTCTGGTAAACCCAGTGAATTTTGGGCTCAAATGATTTTTTCACAGTTCACGAAACCTACGCTATTCTCACTATTAACTAAAGAGCATTTATGTAAGAGGAGGTGTGGTCTGTATCAGTTTCATAAGCAGAGTTGAACTACATATGGTCCATATGAATAGGAAACACAGTTCTTTTTTTCAGCGCATGCTCATGGTTCTTGCTGTATTGGAGACGCTGGAAAGAAGAGCTTGCTTCCTGCCTTAAAACAGAGTGTTTTTCAGGTTTGAGAATTCTGGTCTCACTTTGTCTTCAGAAACGGAGTTAAACCCCAGGATCTGTGTCTTCCTACAAGAAAGATTTCAGTTATGGTAAACCCAGTGATTTTTGGGCTCAGACTATTTTTCGCAGTTCAGGAACCCTACGATATTCTCACTAATAACTAAAGAGCATTTATGTAAGAGGAGATGTGGTGTGTATTAGTTTCATAAGCAGAGTTGAACTACATATGGTCCGTATGAATAGGAAACACAGTTCTTTTTTTCACCGCATGCTTATGGTTATTGCTGTATTTTAGACTCTGGAAAGAAGAGCGTGCTTCTTCGTTTAAACAGAGTGTGTTTCAGGAATGAGAACTCTGGTCTCAATTTCCCTGCAGAAACGGAGTTAAACCCCAGGATCAGTGTCTTCCTACAAGCAAGAGTTCATTTCTGGTATACCCAGTGAATTTTGGGCTCCAACGATTTTTCGCAGTTCACGAACGATATGCTATTCTCACTATTAACTAAAGAGGATTTATGTAAGAGGAGCTGTGGTTTGTATCAGTTTCATAAACAGAGTTGAATTGCATGTGGTCTGCAGGAGAAGAAAACACAGTTTTTTTTTCTTGGCGTGCTCATGTTTCTTAGTATATGGAGACGCTGGAAGGAATAGGATGATTCTTGCCTTAAAACAGAGTGTTTTTCAGGGATGAGAACTCTCGTCTGAATTTCCCTTCAGAAACGGAGTTAAACCCCAGGATCTGTGTCTTCCTGCAAGCAAGTGTTCATTTCTGGTAAACCAAGGGAATTTTCGGCTAAAATGATTTTACACAGTTCTAGAAGAAAACGCCATCATCACTATTAACTAAAGACCATTTATGTAAGAGGAGCTGCGGACTGTATCATTTCATAAGCATACTTGAAGTACATATGGTCCGTCTGAGTAGGAAACACAGTTCTTTTTTTCTGGGCTTGCTCATGGTTCTTCATGTATTGGAGAGGCTGAAAAGAGGAGGATGATTCTTGCCTTAAAACAGAGTGTTTTTTAGGGTTGAGAATTCTGGTCTGAATTTGTCTTCAGAAAAGGAGTTAAACCCCAGGATCAGTGTCTTCCTACAAGCAAGAGTTCATTTCTGGTAAACCCAGTGTATTTTGGGCTCAAATGATTTTCCGCAGTTACCGAACCCTACGCTATTCTCACTATTAACCAATGAGGATTTATGTAAGTGCCGCTGTGCTTTGTGTCAGTTTCATAAGCAGAGTTGAACTACAAATGGTCTGTATGAGAAGGAAACACAGTTCTTTTTTCTTGGCATGCTCACGTTTCTTTCTATATTGGAGATGCTGGAAAGAATAGGATAATCCTTGCCTTAATACAGAGTGTTTTTCAGGGTTGAGAATTCTGGTCTGAATTTGTCTTCAGAAAAGGAGTTAAACCCCAGGACCAGTGTCTTCCTTCAAGCAAGAGTTCATTTCTGGTAAACCCAGTGATTTTGGGGCTCAAATGATTTTTCGCAGCTCATGAACCCTACGCTATTCACACTATTAACTAAAGAGCATTTATGTAAGAGGTGGTGTGGTCTGTATCAGTTTCATAAGCAGAGTTGAACTATGTATGGTCCGAATGAATAGGAAACAGAGTTCTTTTTTTCAGGCCATGCTCATGGTTATTGCTGTATTTTAGACTCTGGAAAGAAGAACTTTCTTCTTGCGTTAAAACAGAGTTTGTTTCAGGGATGAGAACTCTGGTCTGAATTTTCCTTCAGAAAAGGAGTTAAACCCCAGGATCTGTGTCTTCCTACAAGCAAGATTTCATTTCTGGTAAACCCAGTGAATTTGGGGCTCAAAAGTTTTTTCGCAGTTCACGAACCATACGCTATTCTCACTATTAACCAAAGAGGATTTATGTAAGAGCAGCTTTTCTTTGTATCAGTTTCATAAGCAGAGTTGAACTACATATGGTCTGTATGAGTAGGAAACACAATTCTTTTTTGGGGGGCATGCTCATGTTTCTTACTATATTGGAGACGCTTGAAAGGAGAGGATAATTCTTGCTTTAAAACAGAGTGTTTATCAGGGTTGAGAATTCTGGTCTCACTTTGTCTTCAGAATCGGAGTTAAACCCCAGGATCTGTGTCTTCTTACAAGAAAGATTTCAGTTCTGGTAAACCCAGTGAATTTGGGGCTCAAATGATTTTTCGAAGTTCAGGAACCGAACGCTATTCTCACTATTAAAAAAAGAGCAATTATATAAGACGAGGTGTGGTCTCTATCAGTTTCAAAAGCAGAGTTGAACTAAATATGGTCCATATGAATAGGAAACACAGTTCTTTTTTAAACTGCATGCTTATGGTTATTGCTGTATTTTAGACTCTGGAAAGAAGAGTGTGCTTCTTCGTTTAAACAGAGTGTGTTTCAGGAATGAGAACTCTGGTCTGAATTTCCCTGCAGAAACGGAGTTAAACCCCAGGATCAGTGTCTTCCTACAAGCAAGAGTTTTTTTCTGGTATACCCAGTGAATTTTGGGCTCAAACGATTTTTCGCAGTTCACGAACCATATGCTATTCTCACTATTATCTAAAGACGATTTATGTCAGAGGAGCTGTGGTTTGTATCAGTTTCATAAGCAGAGTTGAATTACATATGGTCTGTAGGAGAAGGAAACACAATTCTTTTTTTCTTGGCGTGCTCATGTTTCTTAGTATATTGGAGACGCTGGAAAGAATAGGATGATTCTTGCCTTAAAACAGAGTGTTTTTCAGGGATGAGAAATCTCGTCTGAATTTCCCTTCAGAAACGGAGTTAAACCCCAGGATCTGTGTCTTCCTGCAAGCAAGTGTTCATTTCTGGTAAACCAAGTTTATTTTCGGCTCAAATGAGTTTACACAGTTCTAGAAGCCAATGCCATCATCACTATTAACTAAAGAGCATTTATGTTAGAGGAGCTGCGGACTGTATCATTTCATAAGCATAGTTGAACTACATATGGTCCGTATGAGTAGGAAACACAGTTCTTTTTTTCTGGGCATGACCATGGTTCTTCATGTATTGGACACGCTGAAAAGAAGAGGATGATTCTTGCCTTAAAACAGAGTGTTTTTCAGGGTTGAGTATTCTGGTCTGAATTTGTCTTCATAAACGGAGTTAAATCCCAGGATCTGTGTCTTACTACAAGCAAGAGTTCAGTTCTGGTATACCCAGTGAATTTTGGGCTCAAATGTTTTTTCGCAGTTCAGGAACCCAACGCTATTTTCACTATTAACTAAAGAGCATTTATGTAAGAGGAGCTGTGGTTTGTATCAGTTTCATAAGCAGAGTTGAACTACATATGGTCCGTCTGAGTAGGAAACACAGTTCTTTTTTTCTGGGCTTGCTCATGGTTCTTCATGTATTGGAGAGGCTGAAAAGAGGAGGATGATTCTTGCCTTAAAACAGAGTGTTTTTTAGGGTTGAGAATTCTGGTCTGAATTTGTCTTCAGAAAAGGAGTTAAACCCCAGGATCAGTGTCTTCCTACAAGCAAGAGTTCATTTCTGGTAAACCCAGTGTATTTTGGGCTCAAATGATTTTCCGCAGTTACCGAACCCTACGCTATTCTCACTATTAACCAATGAGGATTTATGTCAGTGCCGCTGTGCTTTGTGTCAGTTTCATAAGCAGAGTTGAACTACAAATGGTCTGTATGAGAAGGAAACACAGTTCTTTTTTCTTGGCATGCTCACGTTTCTTTCTATATTGGAGATGCTGGAAAGAATAGGATAATCCTTGCCTTAATACAGAGTGTTTTTCAGGGTTGAGAATTCTGGTCTGAATTTGTCTTCAGAAAAGGAGTTAAACCCCAGGACCAGTGTCTTCCTTCAAGCAAGAGTTCATTTCTGGTAAACCCAGTGATTTTGGGGCTCAAATGATTTTTCGCAGCTCATGAACCCTACGCTATTCACACTATTAACTAAAGAGCATTTATGTAAGAGGTGGTGTGGTCTGTATCAGTTTCATAAGCAGAGTTGAACTATGTATGGTCCGAATGAATAGGAAACAGAGTTCTTTTTTTCAGGCCATGCTCATGGTTATTGCTGTATTTTAGACTCTGGAAAGAAGAACTTTCTTCTTGCGTTAAAACAGAGTTTGTTTCAGGGATGAGAACTCTGGTCTGAATTTTCCTTCAGAAAAGGAGTTAAACCCCAGGATCTGTGTCTTCCTACAAGCAAGATTTCATTTCTGGTAAACCCAGTGAATTTGGGGCTCAAAAGTTTTTTCGCAGTTCACGAACCATACGCTATTCTCACTATTAACCAAAGAGGATTTATGTAAGAGCAGCTTTTCTTTGTATCAGTTTCATAAGCAGAGTTGAACTACATATGGTCTGTATGAGTAGGAAACACAATTCTTTTTTGGGGGGCATGCTCATGTTTCTTACTATATTGGAGACGCTTGAAAGGAGAGGATAATTCTTGCTTTAAAACAGAGTGTTTATCAGGGTTGAGAATTCTGGTCTCACTTTGTCTTCAGAATCGGAGTTAAACCCCAGGATCTGTGTCTTCTTACAAGAAAGATTTCAGTTCTGGTAAACCCAGTGAATTTGGGGCTCAAATGATTTTTCGAAGTTCAGGAACCGAACGCTATTCTCACTATTAAAAAAAGAGCAATTATATAAGACGAGGTGTGGTCTCTATCAGTTTCAAAAGCAGAGTTGAACTAAATATGGTCCATATGAATAGGAAACACAGTTCTTTTTTAAACTGCATGCTTATGGTTATTGCTGTATTTTAGACTCTGGAAAGAAGAGTGTGCTTCTTCGTTTAAACAGAGTGTGTTTCAGGAATGAGAACTCTGGTCTGAATTTCCCTGCAGAAACGGAGTTAAACCCCAGGATCAGTGTCTTCCTACAAGCAAGAGTTTTTTTCTGGTATACCCAGTGAATTTTGGGCTCAAACGATTTTTCGCAGTTCACGAACCATATGCTATTCTCACTATTATCTAAAGACGATTTATGTCAGAGGAGCTGTGGTTTGTATCAGTTTCATAAGCAGAGTTGAATTACATATGGTCTGTAGGAGAAGGAAACACAATTCTTTTTTTCTTGGCGTGCTCATGTTTCTTAGTATATTGGAGACGCTGGAAAGAATAGGATGATTCTTGCCTTAAAACAGAGTGTTTTTCAGGGATGAGAAATCTCGTCTGAATTTCCCTTCAGAAACGGAGTTAAACCCCAGGATCTGTGTCTTCCTGCAAGCAAGTGTTCATTTCTGGTAAACCAAGTTTATTTTCGGCTCAAATGAGTTTACACAGTTCTAGAAGCCAATGCCATCATCACTATTAACTAAAGAGCATTTATGTTAGAGGAGCTGCGGACTGTATCATTTCATAAGCATAGTTGAACTACATATGGTCCGTATGAGTAGGAAACACAGTTCTTTTTTTCTGGGCATGACCATGGTTCTTCATGTATTGGACACGCTGAAAAGAAGAGGATGATTCTTGCCTTAAAACAGAGTGTTTTTCAGGGTTGAGTATTCTGGTCTGAATTTGTCTTCATAAACGGAGTTAAATCCCAGGATCTGTGTCTTACTACAAGCAAGAGTTCAGTTCTGGTATACCCAGTGAATTTTGGGCTCAAATGTTTTTTCGCAGTTCAGGAACCCAACGCTATTTTCACTATTAACTAAAGAGCATTTATGTAAGAGGAGCTGTG
Organism: Onychomys leucogaster; assembly: GCA_949786385.1. Taxonomy (NCBI): domain Eukaryota; kingdom Metazoa; phylum Chordata; class Mammalia; order Rodentia; family Cricetidae; genus Onychomys; species Onychomys leucogaster. The sequence continues at coordinate 155,098 of CATKUP010000140.1, forward strand.
GTTTGTATCAGTTTCATAAGCAGAGTTGAACTACATATGGTCTGTATGAGAAGGAAACACAGTTCTTTTTTCTTGGCATGCTCATGGTTCTTACTATATTGGAGACGCTGGAAAGAAGAGGATGATTCTTGCCTTAAAACAGAGTGATTTTCAGGGATGAGAACTCTGGTCTCAATTTGCCTTCAGAAACGGAGTTAAACCCCAGGATCAGTGTCTTCCTACAAGCAAGAGTTCAGTTCTGGTAAACCCAGTGATTTTTTGGCCCAAATGATTTTTTGCAGTTCAGGAACCCAACATGATTCTCACTATTAACTAAAGAGAATTTATGTAAGAGGAGCTGTGGTTTTTATGAATTTCATTAGCAGAGTTGAACTACTTATGGTCCGTCTGAATAGGAAACACAGTTTTTTTTTTTTCAGGGCATGATCATAGTTCTTGCTGTATTTTAGACTCTAGAATGAAGAGCTTGCTTCTTGCGTTAAAACAGAGTGTGTTTCAGGCATGAGAACTCTGTTCTGAATTTGGCTTGAGAAACGGAGTTAAACCCCAGGATCAGTGTCTTCCTATAAGCAAGAGTTCATTTCTGGTAAACCCAGTGAATTTTGGGCTCAAATGATTTTCGCAGTTCATGATCCCTACGCTATTCACACTATTAACTAAAGAGCATTTATGTAAGAGGAGGAGTCGTCTGTATCAGTTCCATAAGCAGAGTAGAACAACATATGGTCCATATGAATAGGAAACACAGTTCTTTTTTTCACCGCATGCTTATGGTTATTGCTGTATTTTAGACTCTGGAAAGAAGAGCGTGCTTCTTTGTTTAAACAGAGTGTGTTTCAGGAATGAGAACTCTGGTCTGAATTTCCCTGCAGAAACGGAGTTAAACCCCAGGATCAGTGTCTTCCTACAAGCAAGAGTTCATTTCTGGTAAACACAGTGAATTTTGGGCTCAAATGATTTTTCGCAGTTCACGAAACATACGCTATTCTCACTATTAACTAAAGAGGATTTATGTCAGAGGAGCTGTGTTTTGTATCAGTTTCATAAGCAGAGTTGAACTACATATGGTCTGTAGGAGAAGGAAACACAGTTCTTTTTTTCTGGGCATGCTCATGTTTCTTACTATATTGGATACGCTGGAAAAAAGAGGATGATTCTTGCCTTAAAACAGAGTGTTTTTAAGGGATGAGAACTCTGGTCTGAATTTGTCTTCAGAAAAGGAGTAAAACCCCAGGATCAGTGTCTTCCTACAAGCAAGATTTCATTTCTGGTAAACCCAGTGAATTTGGGGCTCAAATGTTTTTTCGCAGTTCACGAACCATACGCTATTCTCACTATTAACCAAGGAGGATTTATGTAAGAGCAGCTTTTCTTTGTATCAGTTTCATAAGCAGAGTTGAACTACATATGGTCTGTATGAGTAGGAAACACAATTCTTTTTTGGGGGGCATGCTCATGTTTCTTACTATATTGGAGATGCTTGAAAGGAGAGGATAATTCTTGCTTTAAAACAGAGTGTTTATCAGGGTTGAGAATTCTGGTCTCACTTTGTCTTCAGAAACGGAGTTAAACCCCAGGATCTGTGTCTTCTTACAAGAAAGATTTCAGTTCTGGTAAACCCAGTGAATTTGGGGCTCAAATGATTTTTCGCAGTTCAGGAACAGAACGCTATTCTCAATATTAAAAAAAGAGCAATTATATAAGACGAGGTGTGGTCTCTATCAGTTTCAAAAGCAGAGTTGAACTAAATATGGTCCATATGAATAGGAAACACAGTTCTTTTTTAAACTGCATGCTTATGGTTATTGCTGTATTTTAGACTCTGGAAAGAAGAGCGTGCTTCTTCGTTTAAACAGAGTGTGTTTCAGGAATGAGAACTCTGGTCTGAATTTCCCTGCAGAAACGGAGTTAAACCCCAGGATCAGTGTCTTCCTACAAGCAAGAGTTCTTTTCTGGTATACCCAGTGATTTTGGGCTCAAACGATTTTTCGCAGTTCACGAACCATATGCTATTCTCACTATTATCTAAAGAGGATTTATGTAAGAGGAACTGTGGTTTGTATCAGTTTCATAAGCAGAGTTGAATTACATATGGTCTGTAGGAGAAGGAAACACAATTCTTTTTTTCTTGGCGTGCTCATGTTTCTTAGTATATTGGAGACGCTGGAAAGAATAGGATGATTCTTGCCTTAAAACAGAGTGTTTTTCAGGGATGAGAACTCTCGTCTGAATTTCCCTTCAGAAACGGAGTTAAACCCCAGGATCTGTGTCTTCCTGCAAGCAAGTTTTCATTTCTGGTAAACCAAGTTTATTTTCGGCTCAAATGAGTTTACACAGTTCTAGAAGCCAATGCCATCATCACTATTAACTAAAGAGCATTTATGTAAGAGGAGCTGCGGACTGTATCATTTCATAAGCATAGTTGAACTACATATGGTCCGTATGAGTAGGAAACACAGTTCTTTTTTTCTGGGCATGCTCATGTTTCTTCATGTATTGGAGACGCTGAAAAGAAGAGGATGATTCTTGCCTTAAAACAGAGTGTTTTTCAGGGTTGAGTATTCTGGTCTCAATTTGTCTTCATAAACGGAGTTAAATCCCAGGATCTGTGTCTTACTACAAGCAAGAGTTCAGTTCTGGTATTCCCAGTGAATTTTGGGCTCAAATGTTTTTTCGCAGTTCAGGAACCCAACGCTATTTTCACTATTAACTAAAGAGCATTTATGTAAGAGGAGCTGTGGTTTGTATCAGTTTCATAAGCAGAGTTGAACTACATATGGTCCGTCTGAATAGGAAACACAGTTCTTTTTTTCAGGGCAGGCTCATGGTTCTTGCTGTATTTTAGACTCTGGAAAGAAGAGCTTGCTTCTTGCGTTAAAACAGAGTGTGTTTCATGGATGAGAACACTGGTCTGAATTTCCCTTCAGAAAAGGAGTTAATCCCCAGGATCTGTGTCTTCCTACAAGCATGAGTTTATTTCTGGTAAACCCAGTGAATTTTGGGCTCAAATGATTTTTTCACAGTTCACGAAACCTACGCTATTCTCACTATTAACTAAAGAGCATTTATGTAAGAGGAGGTGTGGTCTGTATCAGTTTCATAAGCAGAGTTGAACTACATATGGTCCATATGAATAGGAAACACAGTTCTTTTTTTCAGCGCATGCTCATGGTTCTTGCTGTATTGGAGACGCTGGAAAGAAGAGCTTGCTTCCTGCCTTAAAACAGAGTGTTTTTCAGGTTTGAGAATTCTGGTCTCACTTTGTCTTCAGAAACGGAGTTAAACCCCAGGATCTGTGTCTTCCTACAAGAAAGATTTCAGTTATGGTAAACCCAGTGATTTTTGGGCTCAGACTATTTTTCGCAGTTCAGGAACCCTACGATATTCTCACTAATAACTAAAGAGCATTTATGTAAGAGGAGATGTGGTGTGTATTAGTTTCATAAGCAGAGTTGAACTACATATGGTCCGTATGAATAGGAAACACAGTTCTTTTTTTCACCGCATGCTTATGGTTATTGCTGTATTTTAGACTCTGGAAAGAAGAGCGTGCTTCTTCGTTTAAACAGAGTGTGTTTCAGGAATGAGAACTCTGGTCTCAATTTCCCTGCAGAAACGGAGTTAAACCCCAGGATCAGTGTCTTCCTACAAGCAAGAGTTCATTTCTGGTATACCCAGTGAATTTTGGGCTCCAACGATTTTTCGCAGTTCACGAACGATATGCTATTCTCACTATTAACTAAAGAGGATTTATGTAAGAGGAGCTGTGGTTTGTATCAGTTTCATAAACAGAGTTGAATTGCATGTGGTCTGCAGGAGAAGAAAACACAGTTTTTTTTTCTTGGCGTGCTCATGTTTCTTAGTATATGGAGACGCTGGAAGGAATAGGATGATTCTTGCCTTAAAACAGAGTGTTTTTCAGGGATGAGAACTCTCGTCTGAATTTCCCTTCAGAAACGGAGTTAAACCCCAGGATCTGTGTCTTCCTGCAAGCAAGTGTTCATTTCTGGTAAACCAAGGGAATTTTCGGCTAAAATGATTTTACACAGTTCTAGAAGAAAACGCCATCATCACTATTAACTAAAGACCATTTATGTAAGAGGAGCTGCGGACTGTATCATTTCATAAGCATACTTGAAGTACATATGGTCCGTCTGAGTAGGAAACACAGTTCTTTTTTTCTGGGCTTGCTCATGGTTCTTCATGTATTGGAGAGGCTGAAAAGAGGAGGATGATTCTTGCCTTAAAACAGAGTGTTTTTTAGGGTTGAGAATTCTGGTCTGAATTTGTCTTCAGAAAAGGAGTTAAACCCCAGGATCAGTGTCTTCCTACAAGCAAGAGTTCATTTCTGGTAAACCCAGTGTATTTTGGGCTCAAATGATTTTCCGCAGTTACCGAACCCTACGCTATTCTCACTATTAACCAATGAGGATTTATGTAAGTGCCGCTGTGCTTTGTGTCAGTTTCATAAGCAGAGTTGAACTACAAATGGTCTGTATGAGAAGGAAACACAGTTCTTTTTTCTTGGCATGCTCACGTTTCTTTCTATATTGGAGATGCTGGAAAGAATAGGATAATCCTTGCCTTAATACAGAGTGTTTTTCAGGGTTGAGAATTCTGGTCTGAATTTGTCTTCAGAAAAGGAGTTAAACCCCAGGACCAGTGTCTTCCTTCAAGCAAGAGTTCATTTCTGGTAAACCCAGTGATTTTGGGGCTCAAATGATTTTTCGCAGCTCATGAACCCTACGCTATTCACACTATTAACTAAAGAGCATTTATGTAAGAGGTGGTGTGGTCTGTATCAGTTTCATAAGCAGAGTTGAACTATGTATGGTCCGAATGAATAGGAAACAGAGTTCTTTTTTTCAGGCCATGCTCATGGTTATTGCTGTATTTTAGACTCTGGAAAGAAGAACTTTCTTCTTGCGTTAAAACAGAGTTTGTTTCAGGGATGAGAACTCTGGTCTGAATTTTCCTTCAGAAAAGGAGTTAAACCCCAGGATCTGTGTCTTCCTACAAGCAAGATTTCATTTCTGGTAAACCCAGTGAATTTGGGGCTCAAAAGTTTTTTCGCAGTTCACGAACCATACGCTATTCTCACTATTAACCAAAGAGGATTTATGTAAGAGCAGCTTTTCTTTGTATCAGTTTCATAAGCAGAGTTGAACTACATATGGTCTGTATGAGTAGGAAACACAATTCTTTTTTGGGGGGCATGCTCATGTTTCTTACTATATTGGAGACGCTTGAAAGGAGAGGATAATTCTTGCTTTAAAACAGAGTGTTTATCAGGGTTGAGAATTCTGGTCTCACTTTGTCTTCAGAATCGGAGTTAAACCCCAGGATCTGTGTCTTCTTACAAGAAAGATTTCAGTTCTGGTAAACCCAGTGAATTTGGGGCTCAAATGATTTTTCGAAGTTCAGGAACCGAACGCTATTCTCACTATTAAAAAAAGAGCAATTATATAAGACGAGGTGTGGTCTCTATCAGTTTCAAAAGCAGAGTTGAACTAAATATGGTCCATATGAATAGGAAACACAGTTCTTTTTTAAACTGCATGCTTATGGTTATTGCTGTATTTTAGACTCTGGAAAGAAGAGTGTGCTTCTTCGTTTAAACAGAGTGTGTTTCAGGAATGAGAACTCTGGTCTGAATTTCCCTGCAGAAACGGAGTTAAACCCCAGGATCAGTGTCTTCCTACAAGCAAGAGTTTTTTTCTGGTATACCCAGTGAATTTTGGGCTCAAACGATTTTTCGCAGTTCACGAACCATATGCTATTCTCACTATTATCTAAAGAGGATTTATGTCAGAGGAGCTGTGGTTTGTATCAGTTTCATAAGCAGAGTTGAATTACATATGGTCTGTAGGAGAAGGAAACACAATTCTTTTTTTCTTGGCGTGCTCATGTTTCTTAGTATATTGGAGACGCTGGAAAGAATAGGATGATTCTTGCCTTAAAACAGAGTGTTTTTCAGGGATGAGAAATCTCGTCTGAATTTCCCTTCAGAAACGGAGTTAAACCCCAGGATCTGTGTCTTCCTGCAAGCAAGTGTTCATTTCTGGTAAACCAAGTTTATTTTCGGCTCAAATGAGTTTACACAGTTCTAGAAGCCAATGCCATCATCACTATTAACTAAAGAGCATTTATGTTAGAGGAGCTGCGGACTGTATCATTTCATAAGCATAGTTGAACTACATATGGTCCGTATGAGTAGGAAACACAGTTCTTTTTTTCTGGGCATGACCATGGTTCTTCATGTATTGGACACGCTGAAAAGAAGAGGATGATTCTTGCCTTAAAACAGAGTGTTTTTCAGGGTTGAGTATTCTGGTCTGAATTTGTCTTCATAAACGGAGTTAAATCCCAGGATCTGTGTCTTACTACAAGCAAGAGTTCAGTTCTGGTATACCCAGTGAATTTTGGGCTCAAATGTTTTTTCGCAGTTCAGGAACCCAACGCTATTTTCACTATTAACTAAAGAGCATTTATGTAAGAGGAGCTGTGGTTTGTATCAGTTTCATAAGCAGAGTTGAACTACATATGGTCCGTCTGAGTAGGAAACACAGTTCTTTTTTTCTGGGCTTGCTCATGGTTCTTCATGTATTGGAGAGGCTGAAAAGAGGAGGATGATTCTTGCCTTAAAACAGAGTGTTTTTTAGGGTTGAGAATTCTGGTCTGAATTTGTCTTCAGAAAAGGAGTTAAACCCCAGGATCAGTGTCTTCCTACAAGCAAGAGTTCATTTCTGGTAAACCCAGTGTATTTTGGGCTCAAATGATTTTCCGCAGTTACCGAACCCTACGCTATTCTCACTATTAACCAATGAGGATTTATGTAAGTGCCGCTGTGCTTTGTGTCAGTTTCATAAGCTGAGTTGAACTACAAATGGTCTGTATGAGAAGGAAACACAGTTCTTTTTTCTTGGCATGCTCACGTTTCTTTCTATATTGGAGATGCTGGAAAGAATAGGATAATCCTTGCCTTAATACAGAGTGTTTTTCAGGGTTGAGAATTCTGGTCTGAATTTGTCTTCAGAAAAGGAGTTAAACCCCAGGACCAGTGTCTTCCTTCAAGCAAGAGTTCATTTCTGGTAAACCCAGTGATTTTGGGGCTCAAATGATTTTTCGCAGCTCATGAACCCTACGCTATTCACACTATTAACTAAAGAGCATTTATGTAAGAGGTGGTGTGGTCTGTATCAGTTTCATAAGCAGAGTTGAACTATGTATGGTCCGAATGAATAGGAAACAGAGTTCTTTTTTTCAGGCCATGCTCATGGTTATTGCTGTATTTTAGACTCTGGAAAGAAGAACTTTCTTCTTGCGTTAAAACAGAGTTTGTTTCAGGGATGAGAACTCTGGTCTGAATTTTCCTTCAGAAAAGGAGTTAAACCCCAGGATCTGTGTCTTCCTACAAGCAAGATTTCATTTCTGGTAAACCCAGTGAATTTGGGGCTCAAAAGTTTTTTCGCAGTTCACGAACCATACGCTATTCTCACTATTAACCAAAGAGGATTTATGTAAGAGCAGCTTTTCTTTGTATCAGTTTCATAAGCAGAGTTGAACTACATATGGTCTGTATGAGTAGGAAACACAATTCTTTTTTGGGGGGCATGCTCATGTTTCTTACTATATTGGAGACGCTTGAAAGGAGAGGATAATTCTTGCTTTAAAACAGAGTGTTTATCAGGGTTGAGAATTCTGGTCTCACTTTGTCTTCAGAATCGGAGTTAAACCCCAGGATCTGTGTCTTCTTACAAGAAAGATTTCAGTTCTGGTAAACCCAGTGAATTTGGGGCTCAAATGATTTTTCGAAGTTCAGGAACCGAACGCTATTCTCACTATTAAAAAAAGAGCAATTATATAAGACGAGGTGTGGTCTCTATCAGTTTCAAAAGCAGAGTTGAACTAAATATGGTCCATATGAATAGGAAACACAGTTCTTTTTTAAACTGCATGCTTATGGTTATTGCTGTATTTTAGACTCTGGAAAGAAGAGTGTGCTTCTTCGTTTAAACAGAGTGTGTTTCAGGAATGAGAACTCTGGTCTGAATTTCCCTGCAGAAACGGAGTTAAACCCCAGGATCAGTGTCTTCCTACAAGCAAGAGTTTTTTTCTGGTATACCCAGTGAATTTTGGGCTCAAACGATTTTTCGCAGTTCACGAACCATATGCTATTCTCACTATTATCTAAAGACGATTTATGTCAGAGGAGCTGTGGTTTGTATCAGTTTCATAAGCAGAGTTGAATTACATATGGTCTGTAGGAGAAGGAAACACAATTCTTTTTTTCTTGGCGTGCTCATGTTTCTTAGTATATTGGAGACGCTGGAAAGAATAGGATGATTCTTGCCTTAAAACAGAGTGTTTTTCAGGGATGAGAAATCTCGTCTGAATTTCCCTTCAGAAACGGAGTTAAACCCCAGGATCTGTGTCTTCCTGCAAGCAAGTGTTCATTTCTGGTAAACCAAGTTTATTTTCGGCTCAAATGAGTTTACACAGTTCTAGAAGCCAATGCCATCATCACTATTAACTAAAGAGCATTTATGTTAGAGGAGCTGCGGACTGTATCATTTCATAAGCATAGTTGAACTACATATGGTCCGTATGAGTAGGAAACACAGTTCTTTTTTTCTGGGCATGACCATGGTTCTTCATGTATTGGACACGCTGAAAAGAAGAGGATGATTCTTGCCTTAAAACAGAGTGTTTTTCAGGGTTGAGTATTCTGGTCTGAATTTGTCTTCATAAACGGAGTTAAATCCCAGGATCTGTGTCTTACTACAAGCAAGAGTTCAGTTCTGGTATACCCAGTGAATTTTGGGCTCAAATGTTTTTTCGCAGTTCAGGAACCCAACGCTATTTTCACTATTAACTAAAGAGCATTTATGTAAGAGGAGCTGTGGTTTGTATCAGTTTCATAAGCAGAGTTGAACTACATATGGTCTGTATGAGAAGGAAACACAGTTCTTTTTTCTTGGCATGCTCACGTTTCTTTCTATATTGGAGATGCTGGAAAGAATAGGATAATCCTTGCCTTAATACAGAGTGTTTTTCAGGGTTGAGAATTCTGGTCTGAATTTGTCTTCAGAAAAGGAGTTAAACCCCAGGACCAGTGTCTTCCTTCAAGCAAGAGTTCATTTCTGGTAAACCCAGTGATTTTGGGGCTCAAATGATTTTTCGCAGCTCATGAACCCTACGCTATTCACACTATTAACTAAAGAGCATTTATGTAAGAGGTGGTGTGGTCTGTATCAGTTTCATAAGCAGAGTTGAACTATGTATGGTCCGAATGAATAGGAAACAGAGTTCTTTTTTTCAGGCCATGCTCATGGTTATTGCTGTATTTTAGACTCTGGAAAGAAGAACTTTCTTCTTGCGTTAAAACAGAGTTTGTTTCAGGGATGAGAACTCTGGTCTGAATTTTCCTTCAGAAAAGGAGTTAAACCCCAGGATCTGTGTCTTCCTACAAGCAAGATTTCATTTCTGGTAAACCCAGTGAATTTGGGGCTCAAAAGTTTTTTCGCAGTTCACGAACCATACGCTATTCTCACTATTAACCAAAGAGGATTTATGTAAGAGCAGCTTTTCTTTGTATCAGTTTCATAAGCAGAGTTGAACTACATATGGTCTGTATGAGTAGGAAACACAATTCTTTTTTGGGGGGCATGCTCATGTTTCTTACTATATTGGAGACGCTTGAAAGGAGAGGATAATTCTTGCTTTAAAACAGAGTGTTTATCAGGGTTGAGAATTCTGGTCTCACTTTGTCTTCAGAATCGGAGTTAAACCCCAGGATCTGTGTCTTCTTACAAGAAAGATTTCAGTTCTGGTAAACCCAGTGAATTTGGGGCTCAAATGATTTTTCGAAGTTCAGGAACCGAACGCTATTCTCACTATTAAAAAAAGAGCAATTATATAAGACGAGGTGTGGTCTCTATCAGTTTCAAAAGCAGAGTTGAACTAAATATGGTCCATATGAATAGGAAACACAGTTCTTTTTTAAACTGCATGCTTATGGTTATTGCTGTATTTTAGACTCTGGAAAGAAGAGTGTGCTTCTTCGTTTAAACAGAGTGTGTTTCAGGAATGAGAACTCTGGTCTGAATTTCCCTGCAGAAACGGAGTTAAACCCCAGGATCAGTGTCTTCCTACAAGCAAGAGTTTTTTTCTGGTATACCCAGTGAATTTTGGGCTCAAACGATTTTTCGCAGTTCACGAACCATATGCTATTCTCACTATTATCTAAAGACGATTTATGTCAGAGGAGCTGTGGTTTGTATCAGTTTCATAAGCAGAGTTGAATTACATATGGTCTGTAGGAGAAGGAAACACAATTCTTTTTTTCTTGGCGTGCTCATGTTTCTTAGTATATTGGAGACGCTGGAAAGAATAGGATGATTCTTGCCTTAAAACAGAGTGTTTTTCAGGGATGAGAAATCTCGTCTGAATTTCCCTTCAGAAACGGAGTTAAACCCCAGGATCTGTGTCTTCCTGCAAGCAAGTGTTCATTTCTGGTAAACCAAGTTTATTTTCGGCTCAAATGAGTTTACACAGTTCTAGAAGCCAATGCCATCATCACTATTAACTAAAGAGCATTTATGTTAGAGGAGCTGCGGACTGTATCATTTCATAAGCATAGTTGAACTACATATGGTCCGTATGAGTAGGAAACACAGTTCTTTTTTTCTGGGCATGACCATGGTTCTTCATGTATTGGACACGCTGAAAAGAAGAGGATGATTCTTGCCTTAAAACAGAGTGTTTTTCAGGGTTGAGTATTCTGGTCTGAATTTGTCTTCATAAACGGAGTTAAATCCCAGGATCTGTGTCTTACTACAAGCAAGAGTTCAGTTCTGGTATACCCAGTGAATTTTGGGCTCAAATGTTTTTTCGCAGTTCAGGAACCCAACGCTATTTTCACTATTAACTAAAGAGCATTTATGTAAGAGGAGCTGTGGTTTGTATCAGTTTCATAAGCAGAGTTGAACTACATATGGTCCGTCTGAGTAGGAAACACAGTTCTTTTTTTCAGGGCAGGCTCATGGTTCTTGCTGTATTTTAGACTCTGGAAAGAAGAGCTTGCTTCTTGCGTTAAAACAGAGTGTGTTTCATGGATGAGAACACTGGTCTGAATTTCCCTTAAGAAAAGGAGTTAATCCCCAGGATCTGTGTCTTCCTACAAGCATGAGTTCATTTCTGGTAAACCCAGTGAATTTTGGGCTCAAATGATTTTTTCACAGTTCACGAAACCTACGCTATTCTCACTATTAACTGAAGAGGATTTATGTAAGAGGTTCTGGGGTTTGTATCAGTTTCATAAGCAGAGATGAACTACATATTTTCTGTATGAGTCGGAAACACAGTTCTATTTTCTGGGCATGCTCATGTTTCTTACTATATTGGAGACGCTGGAAAGAAGAGGATGATTCTTGCCTTAAAACAGAGTGATTTTCAGGGATGGGAACTCTGGTCTCAATTTGCCTTCAGAAACAGAGTTAAACCCCAGGATCAGTGTCATCCTACAAGCAAGAGTTCAGTTCTGGTAAACCCAGTGATTTTTTGGCCCAAATGATATTTTGCAGTTCACGAACCCAACATGATTCTTACTATTAACTAAAGAGAATTTATGTAAGAGGAGCTGTGGTTTTTAGCAATTTCATAAGCAGAGTTGAACTACATATGGTCCGTCTGAGTAGGAAACACAGTTTTTTTTTTCAGGGCATGCTCATGGTTCTTGCTGTATTTTAGACTCTAGAATGAAGAGCTTGCTTCTTGCGTTAAAACAGAGTGTGTTTCAGGCATGAGAACTCTGGTCTGAATTTGCCTTCAGAAACGGAGTTAAACCCCAGGATTAGTGTCTTCCTACAAGCAAGAGTTCATTTCTGGTAAACCCAGTGAATTTTGGGCTCAAATGATTTTTCGCAGTTCATGATCCCTACGCTATTCACACTATTAACTAAAGAGCATTTATGTAAGAGGAGGAGTCATCTGTATCAGTTCCATGAGCAGAGTAGAACTACATATGGTCCGTATGAATAGTAAACACAGTTCTTTTTTTCACCGCATGCTTATGGTTATTGCTGTATTTTAGACTCTGGAAAGAAGAGCGTGCTTCTTCGTTTAAACAGAGTGTGTTTCAGGAATGAGAAGTCTGGTCTGAATTTCCCTGCAGAAATGGACTTAAACCCCAGGATCAGTGTCTTCCTACAAGCAAGAGTTCATTTCTGATATACCCAGTGAATTTTGGGCTCAAATGATTTTCCGCAGTTACCGAACCCTACGCTATTCTCACTATTAACCAATGAGGATTTATGTAAGTGCAGCTGTGTTTGTATCAGTTTAATAAGCAGAGTTGAACTACAAATGGTCTGTATGAGAAGGAAACACAGTTCTTTTTTCTTGGCATGCTCACTTTTCTTACTATATTGGAGACGCTGGAAAGAAGAGGATGATTCTTGCCTTAAAACAGAGTGTTTTTCAGGGATGAGAACTCTGGTCTGAATTTGTCTTCAGAAAAGGAGTTAAACCCCAGGATCAGTGTCTTCCTACAAGCAAGAGTTCAGTTCTGGTAAACCCAATGATTTTTGGGCTCAAATGATTTTTCGCAGTTCAGGAACCCTATGCTATTCTCACTATTAACTAAAGCGGATTTATGTAAGAGGAGCTGTGTTTTGTATCAGTTTCATAAGCAGAGTTGAACTACATATGGTCTGTATGAGTAGGAAACACAATTCTTTTTTTGGGGGCCTGCTCATGTTTCTTACTATATTGGAGACGCTTGAAAGGAGAGGATAATTCTTGCCTTAAAACAGAGTGCTTTTCAGGGATGAGAACTCTGGTCTGAATTTGCCTTCAGAAACGGAGTTAAACCACAGGATCATTGTCTTCCTACAAGCAAGAGTTCAGTTTTGTTAAACCCAGTGATTTTTGGGCTCAAATTATTTTTCGCAGTTCAGGAACCCTACGATATTCTCACTATTAACTAAAGAGCATTTATGTAAGAGGAGGTGTGGTCTGTATTAGTTTCATAAGCAGAGTTGAACTACATATGGTCCGTATGAATAGGAAACACCTTTCTTTTTTTCACCGTATGCTTAAGGTTATTGCTGTATTTTAGACTTTGGAAAGAAGAGCGTGCTTCCTCATTTAAACACAGTGTATTGCAGGAATGAGAACTCTGGTCTGAATTTGTCTTCAGAAACGGAGTTAAACCACAGGATCAGTGTCTTCCTACAAGCAAGAGTTCAGTTTTGGTAAACCCAGTGATTTTTGGGCTCAAATTATTTTTCGCAGTTCAGGAACCCTACGATATTCTCACTATTAACTAAAGAGCATTTATGTAAGAGGAGGTGTGGTCTGTATTAGTTTCATAAGCAGAGTTGAACTACATAAGGTCCGTATGAATAGGAAACACCTTTCTTTTTTTCACCGCATGCTTAAGGTTATTGCTGTATTTTAGACTTTGGAAAGAAGAGCGTGCTTCTTCATTTAAACAGAGTGTATTTCAGGAATGAGAACACTGGTCTCAATTTCCCTGCAGAAACAGAGTTAAACCCCAGGGTCATTGTCTTCTTAGAAGCAAGAGTTCTTCCTGGTATACCCAGTGAATTTTGGGCTCAAATGATTTTACGCAGTTCACGAACCATATGCTATTCTCACTATTAACTAAAGAGGATTTATGTAAGAGGAGCTCTGGTTTGTATCAGTTTCATAAGCAGAGTTGATTTTCGTATGGTCTGTAGGAGAAGGAAACACAGTTCTTTTTTTCTTGGCATGCTCATGTTTCATATTATATTGGAGACGCTGGAAAGAATAGGATGATTCTTGCCTTAAAACAGAGTGTTTTTCAGGGTTGAGAATTCTGGTCTGAATTTGTCTTCATAAACGGAGTTAAATCCCAGGATCTGTGTCTTCCTGCAAGCAAGAGTTCAGTTTTGGTAAACCCAGTGATTTTTGGGCTCAAATTATTTTTCGCAGTTCAGGAAGCCTACGATATTCTCACTATTAACAAAAGAGCATTTATGTAAGAGGAGGTGTGGTCTGTATCAGTTTCATAAGCAGAGTTGAACTACATATGGTCATATGAATAGGAAACACACTTCTTTTTTTCACCGCATGCTTATGGTTATTGCTGTATTTTAAACTCTGGAAAGAAGAGGGTGCTTCTTCGTTTAAACAGGATGTGTTTTAGGAATGAGAACTCTGGTCTGAATTTCCCTGCAGAAACGGAGTTAAACCGCAGGATCAGTGTCTTCCTACAAGCAAGAGTTCATTTCTGATATACCCAGTGAATTTTGGGCTCAAATGATTTTCCGCAGTTACCGAACCCTACGCTATTCTCACTATTAACCAGTGAGGATTTATGTAAGTGCAGCTGTGCTTTGTATCAGTTTCATAAGCAGAGTTGAACTACAAATGGTCTGTATGAGAAGGAAACACAGTTCTTTTTTCTTGGCATGCTCACGTTTCTTACTATATTGGAGATGCTGGAAAGAAGAGGATGATTCTTGCCTTAAAACAGAGTGTTTTTCAGGGATGAGAACTCTGGTCTGAATTTGTCTTCAGAAAAGGAGTAAAACCCCAGGATCAGTGTCTTCCTACAAGCAAGAGTTCAGTTTTGGTAAACCCAGTGATTTTTGGGCTCAAATTATTTTTCGCAGTTCAGGAACCCTACGATATTCTCAGTATTAACTAAAGAGCATTTATGTAAGAGGAGGTGTGGTCTGTATTAGTTTCATAAGCAGAATTGAACTACATATGGTCCGTATGAATAGGAAACACAGTTCTTTTTTAAACCGCATGCTTATGGTTATTGCTGTATTTTAGACTCTGGAAAGAAGAGCTTGCTTCTTGCGTTAAAACAGAGTGTGTTTCAGGGATGAGAACTCTGGTCTGCATTTCCCTGCAGAAACAGAGTTAAACCCCAGGATCTGTGTCTTCCTACAATAAGAGTGCATTTCTGGTAAACCCAGTGAATTTTGGGCTCAAATGATTTTTTCACAGTTCACGAACCCTATGCTATTCTCACTATTAACTAAAGAGGATTTATGTAAGAGGAGCTGGGGTTTGTATCAGTTTCATAAGCAGAGATGAACTACATATTTTCTGTATGAGTCGGAAACACAGTTCTATTTTCTGGGCATGCTCATGTTTCTTGCTATATTGGAGACGCTGGAAAGAAGAGGATGATTATTGCCTTAAAACAGAGTGATTTTCAGGGATGAGAACTCTGGTCTCAATTTGCCTTCAGAAACAGAGTTAAACCCCAGGATCAGTGTCTTCCTACAAGCAAGAGTTCATTTCTGGTAAACCCAGTGAATTTTGGGCTCAAATGATTTTTCGCAGTTCATGATCCCTACGCTATTCACACTATTAACTAAACAGCATTTATGTAAGAGGAGGAGTCGTCTGTATCAGTTCCATAAGCAGAGTAGAACTACATATGGTCCGTATGAATAGTAAACACAGTTCTTTTTTTCACCGCATGCTTATGGTTATTGCTGTATTTGAGACTCTGGAAAGAAGAGCGTGCTTCTTCGTTTAAACAGAGTGTGTTTCAGGAATGAGAAGTCTGGTCTGAATTTCCCTGCAGAAACGGACTTAAACCCCAGGATCAGTGTCTTCCTACAAGCAAGAGTTCATTTCTGATATACCCAGTGAATTTTGGGCTCAAATGATTTTCCGCAGTTACCGAACCCTACGCTATTCTCACTATTAACCAGTGAGGATTTATGTAAGTGCAGCTGTGCTTTGTATCAGTTTCATAAGCAGTGTTGAACTACAAATTGTCTGTATGAGAAGGAAACACAGTTCTTTTTTCTTGGCATGCTCACGTTTCTTAATATATTGGAGATGCTGGAAAGAAGAGGATGATTCTTGCCTTAAAACAGAGTGTTTTTCAGGGATGAGAACTCTGGTCTGAATTTGTCTTCAGAAACGGAGTTAAACCCCAGGATCATTGTCTTCCTTCAAGCAAGAGTTCATTTCTGGTAAACCCAGTGATTATTGGGCTCAAATGATTTTTCGCAGTTCATGAACCCTACGCTATTCACACTATTAACTAAAGAGCATTTATGTAAGAGGAGGTGTGGTCTGTATCAGTTTCATAAGCAGAGTTGAACTACATATGGTCCGAATGAATAGGAACCACAGTTCTTTTTTTCAGGCCATGCTCATGGTTATTGCTGTATTTTAGACTCTGGAAAGAAGAGCTTGCTTCTTGCCTTAAAACAGAGTGTTTTAAGGGATGAGAACTCTGGTCTGAATTTCCCTTCAGAAAAGGAGTTAAACCCCAGGATCTGTGTCTTCCGACAAGCAAGATTTCATTTCTGGAAAACCCAGTGAATTTGGGGCTCAAATGTTTTTTCTCAGTTCACGAACCATACGCTATTCTCACTATAAACCAAAGAGGATTTATGTAAGAGCAGCTGTGCTTTGGATCAGTTTTATAAGCAGAGTTGAACTACATATGGTCTGTATGAGTAGGAAACACAATTCTTTTTTGGGGGGCATGCTCATGGTTCTTAGTATATTGGAGACGCTTGAAAGGAGAGGATAATTCTTGCCTTAAAACAGAGTGCTTTTCAGGGATGAGAACTCTGGTCTGAATTTGCCTTCAGAAACGGAGTTAAAACCCAGGATCATTGTCTTCCTACAAGCAAGAGTTCATTTCTGGTAAGCACAGTGAATTTTGGGCTCAAATGATTTTTCGCAGTTCACGAACCATACGCTATTCTCACTATTAACTAAAGAGGATTTATGTCAGTGGAGCTGTGTTTTGTATCAGTTTCATAAGCAGAGTTGAACTACATATGGTCTGTAGGAGAAGGAAACACAGTTCTATTTTTCTGGGCATGCTCATGTTTCTTACTATATTGGATACGCTGGAAAGAAGAGGATGATTCTTGCCTTAAAACAGAGTGTTTTTCATGGATGAGAACTCTGGTCTGAATTTGTCTTCAGAAAAGGAGTTAAACCCCAGGATCAGTGTCTTCCTACAAGCAAGAGTTCAGTTCTGGTAAACCCTGTGATTTTTGGGCTCAAATGATTTTTCGCAGTTCAGGAACCCTACGCTATTCTCACTATTAACTAAAGCGGATTTATGTAAGAGGAGCTGTGTTTTGTATCAGTTTCATAAGCAGAGTTGAACTACATATGGTCTGTAGGAGAAGGAAACACAGTTATTTTTTCTTGGCATGCTCACGTTTCTTACTATATTGGAGATGCTGGAAAGAGTAGGATGATTCATGCCTTAAAACAGAGTGTTTTTCAGGGATGAGAACTCTGGTCTGAATTTGTCTTCAGAAACGGAGTTAAACCCCAGGATCATTGTCTTCCTTCAAGCAAGAGTTCATTTCTGGTAAACCCAGTGATTATTGGGCTCAAATGATTTTTCGCAGTTCATGAACCCTACGCTATTCACACTATTAACTAAAGAGCATTTATGTAAGAGGAGGTGTGGTCTGTATCAGTTTCATAAGCAGAGTTGAACTACATATGGTCCGAATGAATAGGAACCACAGTTCTTTTTTTCAGGCCATGCTCATGGTTATTGCTGTATTTTAGACTCTGGAAAGAAGAGCTTGCTTCTTGCCTTAAAACAGAGTGTTTTAAGGGATGAGAACTCTGGTCTGAATTTCCCTTCAGAAAAGGAGTTAAACCCCAGGATCTGTGTCTTCCTACAAGCAAGATTTCATTTCTGGAAAACCCAGTGAATTTGGGGCTCAAATGTTTTTTCTCAGTTCACGAACCATACGCTATTCTCACTATAAACCAAAGAGGATTTATGTAAGAGCAGCTGTGCTTTGGATCAGTTTTATAAGCAGAGTTGAACTACATATGGTCTGTATGAGTAGGAAACACAATTCTTTTTTGGGGGGCATGCTCATGGTTCTTAGTATATTGGAGACGCTTGAAAGGAGAGGATAATTCTTGCCTTAAAACAGAGTGCTTTTCAGGGATGAGAACTCTGGTCTGAATTTGCCTTCAGAAACGGAGTTAAAACCCAGGATCATTGTCTTCCTACAAGCAAGAGTTCATTTCTGGTAAGCACAGTGAATTTTGGGCTCAAATGATTTTTCGCAGTTCACGAACCATACGCTATTCTCACTATTAACTAAAGAGGATTTATGTCAGTGGAGCTGTGTTTTGTATCAATTTCATAAGCAGAGTTGAACTACATATGGTCTGTAGGAGAAGGAAACACAGTTCTATTTTTCTGGGCATGCTCATGTTTCTTACTATATTGGATACGCTGGAAAGAAGAGGATGATTCTTGCCTTAAAACAGAGTGTTTTAAGGGATGAGAACTCTGGTCTGAATTTGTCTTCAGAAAAGGAGTAAAACCCCAGGATCAGTGTCTTCCTACAAGCAAGAGTTCTGTTTTGATAAACCCAGTGATTTTGGGCTCAAATTATTTTTCGAGTTCAGGAACCCTACGATATTCTCACTATTAACTAAAGAGCATTTATGTAAGAGGAGGTGTGGTCTGTATTAGTTTCATAAGCAGAGTTGAACTACATATGGTCCGTATGAATAGGAAACACAGTTCTTTTTTTCAGCGCATGCTCATGGTTCTTGCTGTATTGGAGACTCTGGAAAGAAGAGCTTGCTTCCTGCCTTAAAGCAGAGTGTTTTTCAGGGTTGGGAATTCTGGTCTCACTTTGTCTTCAGAAACGGAGTTAAACCCCAGGTTCTGTGTCTTCCTACATGAAAGATTTCAGTTCTGGTAAACCCAGTGAATTTTGGGCTCAAGTGATTTTTCGAAGTTCAGGAACCGAACGCTATTCTCACTATTAAAAAAAGAGCAATTATGTAAGACGAGGTGTGGTCTGTATCAGTTTCAAAATTAGAGTTGAACTAAATATGGTCCATTTGAATAGGAAACACAGTTCTTTTTTCAGGCCATGCTCATGGTTCTTGCTGTATTTTAGACTCAGGAAAGAAGAGCCTGCTTCTTCGTTAAAACAGAGTATGTTTCAGGGATGAGAACTCTGGTCTGCATTTCCCTGCAGAAACAGAGTTAAACCCCAGGATCTGTGTCTTCCTACAATAAGAGTGCATTTCTGGTAAACCCAGTGAATTTTGGGCTCAAATGATTTTTTCACAGTTCACGAACCCTACGCTATTCTCACTATTAACTAAAGAGGATTTATGTAAGAGGAGCTGTGGTTTGTATCAATTTCATAAGCAGAGTTGAACTACATATGGTCCGTCTGAGTAGGAAACACAGTTTTTTTTTCAGGGCATGCTCATGGTTCTTGCTGTATTTTAGACTCTAGAATGAAGAGCTTGCTTCTTTCGTTAAAACAGAGTGTGTTTCAGGCATGAGAACTCTGGTCTGAATTTGCCTTCAGAAACGGAGTTAAACCCCAGGATCAGTGTCTTCCTACAAGCAAGAGTTCATTTCTGGTAAACCCAGTGAATTTTGGGCTCAAATGATTTTTCGCAGTTCATGATCCCTACGCAATTCACACTATTAACTAAAGAGCATTTATGTAAGAGTAGGAGTCGTCTGTATCAGTTCCATAAGCAGAGTAGAACTACATATGGTACGTATGAATAGTAAACACAGTTCGTTTTTTCACCGCATGCTTATGGTTATTGCTGTATTTTAGACTCTGGAAAGAAGAGCGTGTTTCTTCGTTTAAACAGAGGGTGTTTCAGGAATGAGAAGTCTGGTCTGAATTTCCCTGCAGAAACGGACTTAAACCCCAGGATCAGTGTCTTCCTACAAGCAAGAGTTCATTTCTGATATACCCAGTGAATTTTGGGCTCAAATGATTTTCCGCAGTTACCGAACCCTACGCTATTCTCACTATTAACCAATGAGGATTTATGTAAGTGCAGCTGTGCTTTGTATCAGTTTCATAAGCAGAGTTGAACTACAAATGGTCTGTATGAGAAGGAAACACAGTTCTTTTTTCTTGGCATGCTCACGTTTCTTACTATATTGGAGATGCTGGAAAGAAGAGGATGATTCTTGCCTTAAAACAGAGTGTTTTTCAGGGATGAGAACTCTGGTCTGAATTTGTCTTCAGAAAAGGAGTTAAACCCCAGGATCAGTGTCTTCCTACAAGCAAGAGTTCAGTTTTGGTAAACCCAGTGATTTTTGGGCTCAAATGATTTTTCGCAGTTCAGGAACCCTACGATATTCTCAGTATTAACTAAAGAGCATTTATGTAAGAGGAGGTGTGGTCTGTATTAGTTTCATAAGCAGAATTGAACTACATATGGTCCGTATGAATAGGAAACACAGTTCTTTTTCAAACCGCATGCTTATGGTTATTGCTGTATTTTAGACTCTGGAAAGAAGAGCTTGCTTCTTGCGTTAAAACAGAGTGTGTTTCAGGGATGAGAACTCTGGTCTGCATTTCCCTGCAGAAACAGAGTTAAACCCCAGGATCTGTGTCTTCCTACAATAAGAGTGCATTTCTGGTAAACCCAGTGAATTTTGGGCTCAAATGATTTTTTCACAGTTCACGAACCCTATGCTATTCTCACTATTAACTAAAGAGGATTTATGTAAGAGGAGCTGGGGTTTGTATCAGTTTCATAAGCAGAGATGAACTACATATTTTCTGTATGAGTCGGAAACACAGTTCTATTTTCTGGGCATGCTCATGTTTCTTGCTATATTGGAGACGCTGGAAAGAAGAGGATGATTATTGCCTTAAAACAGAGTGATTTTCAGGGATGAGAACTCTGGTCTCAATTTGCCTTCAGAAACAGAGTTAAACCCCAGGATCAGTGTCTTCCTACAAGCAAGAGTTCATTTCTGGTAAACCCAGTGAATTTTGGGCTCAAATGATTTTTCGCAGTTCATGATCCCTACGCTATTCACACTATTAACTAAACAACATTTATGTAAGAGGAGGAGTCGTCTGTATCAGTTCCATAAGCAGAGTAGAACTACATATGATCCGTATGAATAGTAAACACAGTTCTTTTTTTCACCGCATGCTTATGGTTATTGCTGTATTTGAGACTCTGGAAAGAAGAGCGTGCTTCTTCGTTTAAACAGAGTGTGTTTCAGGAATGAGAAGTCTGGTCTGAATTTCCCTGCAGAAACGGACTTAAACCCCAGGATCAGTGTCTTCCTACAAGCAAGAGTTCATTTCTGATATACCCAGTGAATTTTGGGCTCAAATGATTTTCCGCAGTTACCGAACCCTACGCTATTCTCACTATTAACCAGTGAGGATTTATGTAAGTGCAGCTGTGCTTTGTATCAGTTTCATAAGCAGAGTTGAACTACAAATTGTCTGTATGAGAAGGAAACACAGTTCTTTTTTCTTGGCATGCTCACGTTTCTTAATATATTGGAGATGCTGGAAAGAAGAGGATGATTCTTGCCTTAAAACAGAGTGTTTTTCATGGATGAGAACTCTGGTCTGAATTTGTCTTCAGAAAAGGAGTTAAACCCCAGGATCAGTGTCTTCCTACAAGCAAGAGTTCAGTTCTGGTAAACCCTGTGATTTTTGGGCTCAAATGATTTTTCGCAGTTCAGGAACCCTACGCTATTCTCACTATTAACTAAAGCGGATTTATGTAAGAGGAGCTGTGTTTTGTATCAGTTTCATAAGCAGAGTTGAACTACATATGGTCTGTAGGAGAAGGAAACACAGTTATTTTTTCTTGGCATGCTCACGTTTCTTACTATATTGGAGATGCTGGAAAGAGTAGGATGATTCATGCCTTAAAACAGAGTGTTTTTCAGGGATGAGAACTCTGGTCTGAATTTGTCTTCAGAAACGGAGTTAAACCCCAGGATCATTGTCTTCCTTCAAGCAAGAGTTCATTTCTGGTAAACCCAGTGATTATTGGGCTCAAATGATTTTTCGCAGTTCATGAACCCTACGCTATTCACACTATTAACTAAAGAGCATTTATGTAAGAGGAGGTGTGGTCTGTATCAGTTTCATAAGCAGAGTTGAACTACATATGGTCCGAATGAATAGGAACCACAGTTCTTTTTTTCAGGCCATGCTCATGGTTATTGCTGTATTTTAGACTCTGGAAAGAAGAGCTTGCTTCTTGCCTTAAAACAGAGTGTTTTAAGGGATGAGAACTCTGGTCTGAATTTCCCTTCAGAAAAGGAGTTAAACCCCAGGATCTGTGTCTTCCTACAAGCAAGATTTCATTTCTGGAAAACCCAGTGAATTTGGGGCTCAAATGTTTTTTCTCAGTTCACGAACCATACGCTATTCTCACTATAAACCAAAGAGGATTTATGTAAGAGCAGCTGTGCTTTGGATCAGTTTTATAAGCAGAGTTGAACTACATATGGTCTGTATGAGTAGGAAACACAATTCTTTTTTGGGGGGCATGCTCATGGTTCTTAGTATATTGGAGACGCTTGAAAGGAGAGGATAATTCTTGCCTTAAAACAGAGTGCTTTTCAGGGATGAGAACTCTGGTCTGAATTTGCCTTCAGAAACGGAGTTAAAACCCAGGATCATTGTCTTCCTACAAGCAAGAGTTCATTTCTGGTAAGCACAGTGAATTTTGGGCTCAAATGATTTTTCGCAGTTCACGAACCATACGCTATTCTCACTATTAACTAAAGAGGATTTATGTCAGTGGAGCTGTGTTTTGTATCAGTTTCATAAGCAGAGTTGAACTACATATGGTCTCTAGGAGAAGGAAACACAGTTCTATTTTTCTGGGCATGCTCATGTTTCTTACTATATTGGATACGCTGGAAAGAAGAGGATGATTCTTGCCTTAAAACAGAGTGTTTTTCATGGATGAGAACTCTGGTCTGAATTTGTCTTCAGAAAAGGAGTTAAACCCCAGGATCAGTGTCTTCCTACAAGCAAGAGTTCAGTTCTGGTAAACCCTGTGATTTTTGGGCTCAAATGATTTTTCGCAGTTCAGGAACCCTACGCTATTCTCACTATTAACTAAAGCGGATTTATGTAAGAGGAGCTGTGTTTTGTATCAGTTTCATAAGCAGAGTTGAACTACATATGGTCTGTAGGAGAAGGAAACACAGTTATTTTTTCTTGGCATGCTCACGTTTCTTACTATATTGGAGATGCTGGAAAGAGTAGGATGATTCATGCCTTAAAACAGAGTGTTTTTCAGGGATGAGAACTCTGGTCTGAATTTGTCTTCAGAAACGGAGTTAAACCCCAGGATCATTGTCTTCCTTCAAGCAAGAGTTCATTTCTGGTAAACCCAGTGATTATTGGGCTCAAATGATTTTTCGCAGTTCATGAACCCT
The DNA here is from genome assembly GCA_949786385.1 of Onychomys leucogaster. NCBI lineage: Eukaryota > Metazoa > Chordata > Mammalia > Rodentia > Cricetidae > Onychomys > Onychomys leucogaster. Next base: position 178,328 of record CATKUP010000140.1, read on the forward strand.
ACGCTATTCACACTATTAACTAAAGAGCATTTATGTAAGAGGAGGTGTGGTCTGTATCAGTTTCATAAGCAGAGTTGAACTACATATGGTCCGAATGAATAGGAACCACAGTTCTTTTTTTCAGGCCATGCTCATGGTTATTGCTGTATTTTAGACTCTGGAAAGAAGAGCTTGCTTCTTGCCTTAAAACAGAGTGTTTTAAGGGATGAGAACTCTGGTCTGAATTTCCCTTCAGAAAAGGAGTTAAACCCCAGGATCTGTGTCTTCCTACAAGCAAGATTTCATTTCTGGAAAACCCAGTGAATTTGGGGCTCAAATGTTTTTTCTCAGTTCACGAACCATACGCTATTCTCACTATAAACCAAAGAGGATTTATGTAAGAGCCGCTGTGCTTTGGATCAGTTTTATAAGCAGAGTTGAACTACATATGGTCTGTATGAGTAGGAAACACAATTCTTTTTTGGGGGGCATGCTCATGGTTCTTAGTATATTGGAGACGCTTGAAAGGAGAGGATAATTCTTGCCTTAAAACAGAGTGCTTTTCAGGGATGAGAACTCTGGTCTGAATTTGCCTTCAGAAACGGAGTTAAAACCCAGGATCATTGTCTTCCTACAAGCAAGAGTTCATTTCTGGTAAGCACAGTGAATTTTGGGCTCAAATGATTTTTCGCAGTTCACGAACCATACGCTATTCTCACTATTAACTAAAGAGGATTTATGTCAGTGGAGCTGTGTTTTGTATCAGTTTCATAAGCAGAGTTGAACTACATATGGTCTGTAGGAGAAGGAAACACAGTTCTATTTTTCTGGGCATGCTCATGTTTCTTACTATATTGGATACGCTGGAAAGAAGAGGATGATTCTTGCCTTAAAACAGAGTGTTTTAAGGGATGAGAACTCTGGTCTGAATTTGTCTTCAGAAAAGGAGTAAAACCCCAGGATCAGTGTCTTCCTACAAGCAAGAGTTCTGTTTTGATAAACCCAGTGATTTTTGGGCTCAAATTATTTTTCGAGTTCAGGAACCCTACGATATTCTCACTATTAACTAAAGAGCATTTATGTAAGAGGAGGTGTGGTCTGTATTAGTTTCATAAGCAGAGTTGAACTACATATGGTCCGTATGAATAGGAAACACAGTTCTTTTTTTCAGCGCATGCTCATGGTTCTTGCTGTATTGGAGACTCTGGAAAGAAGAGCTTGCTTCCTGCCTTAAAGCAGAGTGTTTTTCAGGGTTGGGAATTCTGGTCTCACTTTGTCTTCAGAAACGGAGTTAAACCCCAGGTTCTGTGTCTTCCTACAAGAAAGATTTCAGTTCTGGTAAACCCAGTGAATTTTGGGCTCAAGTGATTTTTCGAAGTTCAGGAACCGAACGCTATTCTCACTATTAAAAAAAGAGCAATTATGTAAGACGAGGTGTGGTCTGTATCAGTTTCAAAATTAGAGTTGAACTAAATATGGTCCATTTGAATAGGAAACACAGTTCTTTTTTCAGGCCATGCTCATGGTTCTTGCTGTATTTTAGACTCAGGAAAGAAGAGCCTGCTTCTTCGTTAAAACAGAGTGTGTTTCAGGGATGAGAACTCTGGTCTGCATTTCCCTGCAGAAACAGAGTTAAACACCAGGATCTGTGTCTTCCTACAATAAGAGTGCATTTCTGGTAAACCCAGTGAATTTTGGGCTCAAATGATTTTTTCACAGTTCACGAACCCTACGCTATTCTCACTATTAACTAAAGAGGATTTATGTAAGAGGAGCTGTGGTTTGTATCAGTTTCATAAGCAGAGATGAACTACATATTTTCTGTATGAGAAGGAAACACAGTTCTTTTTTTCTGGGCATGCTCATGTTTCTTACTATATTGGAGACGCTGCAAAGAAGAGGCTGATTCATGCCTTAAAACAGAGTGATTTTCAGGGACGAGAACTCTGGTCTCAATTTGCCTTCAGAAACAGAGTTAAACCCCAGGATCAGGGTCTTCCTACAAGCAAGAGTTCAGTTCTGGTAAACCCAGTGATTTTTTGGCCCAAAAGATATTTTGCAGTTCACGAACCCAACATGATTCTCACTATTAACTAAAGAGAATTTATGTAAGAGGAGCTGTGGTTTTTATCAATTTCATAAGCAGAGTTGAACTACATATGGTCCGTCTGAGTAGGAAACACAGTTTTTTTTTCAGGGCATGCTCATGGTTCTTGCTGTATTTTAGACTCTAGAATGAAGAGCTTGCTTCTTTCGTTAAAACAGAGTGTGTTTCAGGCATGAGAACTCTGGTCTGAATTTGCCTTCAGAAACGGGGTTAAACCCCAGGATCAGTGTCTTCCTACAAGCAAGAGTTCATTTCTGGTAAACCCAGTGAATTTTGGGCTCAAATGATTTTTCGCAGTTCATGATCCCTACGCAATTCACACTGTTAACTAAAGAGCATTTATGTAAGAGTAGGAGTCGTCTGTATCAGTTCCATAAGCAGAGTAGAACTACATATGGTACGTATGAATAGTAAACACAGTTCGTTTTTTCACCGCATGCTTATGGTTATTGCTGTATTTTAGACTCTGGAAAGAAGAGCGTGTTTCTTCATTTAAACAGAGGGTGTTTCAGGAATGAGAAGTCTGGTCTGAATTTCCCTGCAGAAACGGACTTAAACCCCAGGATCAGTGTCTTCCTACAAGCAAGAGTTCATTTCTGATATACCCAGTGAATTTTGGGCTCAAATGATTTTCCGCAGTTACCGAACCCTACGCTATTCTCACTATTAACCAGTGAGGATTTATGTAAGTGCAGCTGTGCTTTGTATCAGTTTCATAAGCAGAGTTGAACTACAAATGGTCTGTATGAGAAAGAAACACAGTTCTTTTTTCTTGGCATGCTCATGTTTCTTACTATATTGGAGATGCTGGAAAGAAGAGGATGATTCTTACATTAAAACAGAGTGTTTTTCAGGGATGAGAACTCTGGTGTGAATTTGTCTTCAGAAAAGGAGTTAAACCCCAGGATCAGTGTCTTCCTACAAGCAAGAGTTCAGTTCTGGTAAACCCAGTGATTTTTGGGCTCAAATGATTTTTCTGAGTTCAGGAACCCTACGCTATTCTCACTATTAACTAAAGCGGATTTATGTAAGAGGAGCTGTGGTTTGTATCAGTTTCATAAGCAGAGTTGAACTACATATGGTCTGTAGGAGAAGGAAACACAGTTCTTTTTTCTTGGCAAGCTCACGTTTCTTACTATATTGGGGATGCTGGAAAGAATAGGATGATTCTTGCCTTAAAACAGAGTGTTTTTCAGGGATGAGAACTCTGGTCTGAATTTGTCTTCAGAATAGGAGTTAAACCCCAGGACCAGTGTCTTCCTTCAAGCAAGAGTTCATTTCTGGTAAACCCAGTGATTATTGGGCTCAAATGATTTTTCGCAGTTCATGAACCCTACGCTATTCACACTATTAACTAAAGAGAATTTATGTAAGAGGAGGTCTGGTCTGTATCAGTTTCATAAGCAGAGTTGAACTACATATGGTCCGAATGATTAGGAAACACAGTTCTTTTTTTCTGGGCATGCTCATGGTTCTTCATGTATTGGAGACGCTGAAAAGAAGAGGATGATTCTTGCCTTAAAACAGAGTGTTTTTCAGGGATGAGAATTGTGGTCTGAATTTGTCTTCATAAACGGAGTTAAATCCCAGGATCAGTGTCTTACTACAAGCAAGAGTTCAGTTCTGGTATACCCAGTGAATTTTGGGCTCAAATGATTTTTCACAGTTCAGGAACCCAACGCTATTTTCTATATTAACTATTGAGCATTTATGTAAGAGGAGCTGTGGTTTGTATCAGTTTCATAAGCAGAGAAGAACTACATATGATCCGTCTGAGTAGGAAACACAGTTCTTTTTTTCAGGGCAGGCTCATGGTTCTTGCTGTATTTTAGACTCTGGAAAGAAGAGCTTGCTTCTTGCGTTAAAACAGAGTGTGTTTCATGGATGAGAACACTGGTATGAATTTCCCTTCAGAATAGAAGTTAATCCCCAGGATCTGTGTCTTCCTACAAGCAAGAGTTCTTTCTGGTATACCCAGTGAATTTTGGGCTCAAATGATTTTTCGCAGTTCACGAACCATATGCTATTCTCACTATTAACTAAAGATGATTTATGTAAGAGGAGCTGTGGATTGTATCAGTTTCATAAGCAGAGTTGTATTACATATGGTGTGTAGGAGAAGGAAACACAGTTCTTTTTTTCTGGGCATGCTCATGTTTCTTATTATATTGGAGACGCTGGAAAGAATAGGATGATTCTTGCCTTAAAACAGAGTGTTTTTCAGGGATGAGAACTCTGGTCTGAATTTGCCTTCAGAAACGGAGTTAAAACCCAGCCTCAGGGTCCTCCTACAAGCAAGTGTTCATTTCTGGTAAACCCAATGAATTTGGGGCTCAAATGAATTTTCGCATTTCACGAACCATGCGCTATTCTCACTATTTACTAAAGAGGATTTATGTAAGAGGAGCTGTGGTCTGTATCAATTTCATAAGCAGAGTTGAACTACATATGGTCTGTAGGAGAAGGAAACACAGTTCCTTTTTTCTAGGCATGCTCATGTTTCTTACTATATTGGATACGCTGGAAAGAAGGGGATGATTCTTTCCTTAAAACAGAGTGTTTTTCAGGGATGAAAACTCTGGTCTGAATTTGTCTTCAGAAAAGGAGTTAAACCCCAGGATCAGTGTCTTCCTACAAGCAAGAGTTCAGTTTTGGTAAACCCAGTGATTTTTGGGCTCAAATGATTTTTCGCAGTTCAGGAACCCAACGGTATTCTCACTATTAACTAAAGAGCATTTATGTAAGAGGAGTTGTGGTCTGTATCAGTTTCATAAGCAGAGTTGAACTACATATGGTCTGTATGATTAGGAAACACAGATCTTTTTTTCAGCGCATGCTCATGGTTATTGCTGTATTTTAGACTCTGGATAGAAGAGCGTGCTTCTTCATTTAAACAGAGTGTGTTTCAGGAATGAGAACTCTGGTCTGAATTTGTCTTCAGAAAAGGAGTTAAACCCCAGGATCAGTGTCTTCCTACAAGCAAGAGTTCATTTCTGGTAAACCCAGTGAATTTTGGGCTCAAATGATTTTCCGCAGTTCATGAACTCTACGCTATTCACACTATTAACTAAAGAGCATTTATGTATGAGGAGGAGTGGTCTGTATCAGTTTCATAAGCAGAGTTGAACTACATATGGTCCGTATGAATAGGAAACACAGTTCTCTTTTGGGGGGTATGCTCATGTTTCTTACTATATTGGAGATGCTTGAAAGGAGAGGAGGATTCTTGCTTTAAAACAGAGTGCTTTTCAGGGATGAGAACTCTGGTTTGAATTTCACTGCAGAAAAGGAGTTAAACCCCAGGATGTGTGTTTCCCTACAAGCAAGAGGTCATTTCTGGTAAACCCAGTGTATTTTGGGCTCAAATGATTTTCCGCAGTTACTGAACCCTACGCTATTCTCACTATTAACCAATCAGGATTTATGTAAGTGCAACTGTGCTTTGTATCAGTTTCATAAGCAGAGTTGAACTACAAATGGTCTGTATGAGAAGGAAACACAGTTCTTTTTTCTTGGCATGCTCACGTTTCTTACTATATTGGAGACGCTGGAAAGAAGAGGATGACTCTTGCCTTAAAACAGGGTGTTTTTCAGGGATGAGAACTCTGGTCTGAATTTGTCTTGAAAAAAGGAGTTAAACCCCAGGATCAGTGTCTTCCTACAAGCAAGAGTTCAGTTCTGGTAAACCCAGTGATTTTTGGCTCAAATGATTTTTCGCAGTTCAGGAACCCTACGCTATAATCACTATTAACTAAAGCGGATTTATGTAATATGAGCTGTGGTTTGTATCAGTTTCATAAGCAGAGTTGAACTACATATGGTCTGTAGGAGAAGGAAACACAGTTCTTTTTTTCTGGGCATGCTCATGGTTCTTGCTGTATTGGAGACGCTGGAAAGAAGAGCTTGTTTCCTGCCTTAAAACAGAGTGCTTTTCAGGGTTGAGAATTCTGGTCTCACTTTGTCTTCAGAAACGGAGGTAAACCCCAGGATCTGTGTCTTCCTACAAGAAAGATTTCAGTTCTGGTAAACCCAGTGAATTTTGGGCTCAAATGATTTTTCGAAGTTCAGGAACCGAACGCTATTCTCACTATTAAAAAAAGAGCAATTATGTAAGACGAGGTGTGGTCTGTATCAGTTTCATAAGCAGAGTTGAACTAAATATGGTTCGTATGAATAGGAAACACAGTTCTTTTTTCAGGCAATGCTCATGGTTCTTGCTGTATTTTAGACTCTGGAAAGAAGAGCCTGCTTCTTCGTTAAAACAGAGTTTGTTTCAGGGATGAGAACTCTGGTCTGAATTTCCCTACAGAAACGGAGTTAAACCCCAGGATCTGTGTCTTCCTACAATAAGAGTGCATTTCTGGTAAACCCAGTGAATTTTGGGCTCAAATGATTTTTCACAGTTCACGAACCCTATGCTATTCTCACTATTAACCTAAGAGGATTTATGTAAGAGGAGCTGCGGTTTGTATAAGTTTCATAAGCAGAGTTGAACTACATATTTTCTGTATGAGTCGGAAACACAGTTCTATTTTCTGGGCATGCTCATGTTTCTTACTATATTGGAGACGCTGGAAAGAAAAGGATGATTCTTGCCTTAAAACAGAGTGTTTTTCAGGCATGAGAACTCTGGTCTGAATTTGCCTTCAGAAACGGAGTAAAACCCCAGGATCAGTGTCTTCCTACAAGCAAGAGTTCATTTCTGGTAAACCCAGTGATTTTTGGGCTCAAGTGATTTTTCACAGTTCAGGAACCCTATGCTATTCACACTATTATCTAAAGAGCATTTATGTAAGAGGAGGTGTGGTCTGTATCAGTTTCATAAGCAGAGGTGAACTACATATGGTCCATATGAATAGGAAACAGAGTTCTTTTTTTCAGGCCATGCTCATGGTTATTGCTGTATTTTAGACTCTGGAAAGAAGAGAGTGCTTCTTCGTTTAAACAGAGTGTGTTTCAGGGATGAGAACTCTGGTCTTAATTTCCCTGCAGAAACGGAGAGAACCCCAGGGTCTATGTCTTCCTACAAGCAAGATTTCATTTCTGGTAAACCCAGTGAATTTGGGGCTCAAATGTTTTTTCGCAGTTCACGAACCATGCACTATTCTCACTATTAACCAAAGAGGATTTATTTAAGAGCAGCTGTGCTTTGTATCAGTTTCATAAGCAGAGTTGAACTACATATGGTCTGTATGAGTAGGAAACACAGTTCATTTTTCTGGGCATGCTCATGTTTCTTATTATATTGGAGACGCTGGAAAAAAGAGGATGATTCTTGCCTTAAAACAGAGTGTTTTTCAGGGATAGAACTCTGGTCTGAATTTGCCTTCAGAAACGGAATTAAACCCCAGGATCAGTGTCTTCCTACAGGCAAGAGTTCATTTATGGTAAGCCCAGTGAATTTTGGGCTCAAATGATTTTTCGCAGTTCACGAATAATACGCTTTCTCACTATTAACCTAAGAGGATTTATGTAATAGGAGCTGTGGTTTGTTTCAGTTTCATAAGCAGAGTTGAACTACATATGGTCTGTATGAGAAGGAAACACAGTTCTTTTTTTCTGGGCATGCTCGTGTTTCTTACTATATTGGAGACACTGGAAAGAATAGGTTGATTCTTGCCTTAAAACAGAGTGCTTTTCAGGGATGAGTACTCTGGTCTGAATTTGTCTTCAGAAAAGGAGTTAAACCCCAGGATTAGTGTCTTCCTACAAGCAAGTGTTCATTTCTGGTAATCCCAGTTAATTTTGTGCTCAAATGATTTTTTGCAGTTTACAAACCATACGCTATTCTCACTATTAACTAAAGAGGATTTATGTCAGAGGAGCTGTGTTTTGTATATGTTTCATAAGCATAGTTGAACTACATATGGTCTGTATGAGGAGGAAACACAGTTCATTTTTTCTGGGCATGCTCATATTTCTTACTATATTGGAGACACTGGAAAGAATAGGATGATTCTTGCCTTAAAACAGAGTGTTTTTCAGGGATGAGAGCTCTGGTCTGAATTTGTCTTCAGAAAAGGAATTAAACCCCAGGATCAGTGTCTTCCTACAGGCAAGAGTTTATTTATGGTAAACCCAGTGATTTTGGGGTTCAAATGATTTTTCGCAGTTCAGGAACCCTACGCTATTCACACTATTAACTAAAGAGAATTTATGTAAGAGGAGCTATGGTTTTTATCAGTTTCATAAGCAGAGTTGAACTACATATGGTCCGTTTGAGTAGGAAATACAGTTTATTTTTCAGGGCATGCTCATGGTTCTTGCTGTATTTTAGACTCTAGAATGAAGAGCTTGTTTCTTGCGTTAAAACAGAGTGTGTTTCAGGTATGATAACTCTGGTCTGTATTTCCCTTCAATAAAGGAGTTAAACCCCAGGATCTGTGTCTTCATACAAGCAAGAGTTCATTTCTGGTTACCCAGTGAATTTTGGGCTCCAATGATTTTTCGCAGTTCACGATCCATACTCTATTCTCACTATTAACTAGAGAGGATTTATGTAAGAGGAACAGTGGTTTTTATCAGTTTCATAAGCAGAGATGAACTATATATGGACCGTATGAGTAGGAAACACAGTTCTTTTTTTCTGGGCATGCTCATGGTTCTTGCTGTATTTTAGACTCTGGAAAGAAGAGCTTGCTTCTTCGTTAAAACAGAGTGTGTTTCAGGGATCAGAACTCTGGTCTGAATATCTCTGCAGAAACGGAGTTAACCCCCAGGATGTGTGTCTTCCTACAATAAGAGTGCATTTCTGGTAATCCCAGTGAATTTTGGGCTCAAATGTTTTTTCGCAGTTCACAAACCATATGCTATTCTCACTATTAACCAAAGAGGATTTATGTCAGAGGAGCTGTGTTTTGTATCAGTTTCATAAGCAGAGTTGAACTACATATGGTCTGTATGAGAAGGAAACACAGTTCTTTTTTTCTGGGCATGCTCATGTTTCTTACTATATTGGAGACGCTGGAAAGAATAGGATGATTCTTGCCTTAAAACACAGTGTTTTTCAGGGATGAGAACTCTGGTCTGAATTTGTCTTCTGAAAAGGAGTTAAATTCCAGGATCAGTGTCTTCCTACAGGCAAGAGTTCATTTATGGTAAACCCAGTGATTTTTGTGCTCAAATGATTTTTCGCAGTTCAGGAACCCTACGCTATTCACACTATTAACTAAAGAGCATTTATGTAAGAGGAGCTGTGGTCTGTATCAGTTTCATAAGCAGAGTTGAACTACACATGGTCCGTATGAATAGGAAACAAATTTCTGTTTTCCAGGCCATGCTCATGGTTATTGCTGTTTTAGACTCTGGAAAGAAGAGCGTGCTTCATCGTTTAAACAGAGTGTGTTTCAGGGATGAGAACTCTGGTCTGAATTTCCCTTCAGAAAAGGAGTTAAACCCCAGGATCTGTGTCTTCCTACAAGCAAGAGTACATTTCTGGTAAACCCAGTGAATTTTGGGCTCAAATGAGTTTTCACAGTTAACGATCCCTATGCTATTCATTCTGGTAAACCCAGTGATTTTTGGGCTCAAGTGATTTTTCACAGTTCAGGAACCCTATTCACACTATTATCTAAAGAGCATTATGTAAGAGGAGGTGTGGTCTGTATCAGTTTCATAAGCAGAGGTGAACTACATATGGTCCATATGAATAGGAAACAGAGTTCTTTTTTTCAGGCCATGCTCATGGTTATTGCTGTATTTTAGACTCTGGAAAGAAGAGAGTGCTTCTTCGTTTAAACAGAGTGTGTTTCAGGGTTGAGAACTCTGGTCTTAATTTCCCTGCAGAAACGGAGAGAACCCCAGGGTCTATGTCTTCCTACAAGCAAGATTTCATTTCTGGTAAACCCAGTGAATTTGGGGCTCAAATGTTTTTTCGCAGTTCACGAACCATGCACTATTCTCACTATTAACCAAAGAGGATTTATTTAAGAGCAGCTGTGCTTTGTATCAGTTTCATAAGCAGAGTTGAACTACATATGGTCTGTATGAGTAGGAAACACAGTTCATTTTTCTGGGCATGCTCATGTTTCTTATTATATTGGAGACGCTGGAAAAAAGAGGATGATTCTTGCCTTAAAACAGAGTGTTTTTCAGGGATGAGAACTCTGGTCTGAATTTGCCTTCAGAAACGGAATTAAACCCCAGGATCAGTGTCTTCCTACAGGCAAGAGTTCATTTATGGTAAGCCCAGTGAATTTTGGGAAAGAATAGGATGATTCTTGCCTTAAAACACAGTGTTTTTCAGGGATGAGAACTCTGGTCTGAATTTGTCTTCTGAAAAGGAGTTAAATTCCAGGATCAGTGTCTTCCTACAGGCAAGAGTTCATTTATGGTAAACCCAGTGATTTTTGTGCTCAAATGATTTTTCGCAGTTCAGGAACCCTACGCTATTCACACTATTAACTAAAGAGCATTTATGTAAGAGGAGCTGTGGTCTGTATCAGTTTCATAAGCAGAGTTGTACTACACATGGTCCGTATGAATAGGAAACAAATTTCTGTTTTCCAGGCCATGCTCATGGTTATTGCTGTTTTAGACTCTGGAAAGAAGAGCGTGCTTCTTCGTTTAAACAGAGTGTGTTTCAGGGATGAGAACTCTGGTCTGAATTTCCCTTCAGAAAAGGAGTTAAACCCCAGGATCTGTGTCTTCCTACAAGCAAGAGTACATTTCTGGTAAACCCAGTGAATTTTGGGCTCAAATGAGTTTTCACAGTTAACGATCCCTATGCTATTCTCACTATTAACCAATGAGGATTTATGTAAGAGCAGCTGTTCTTGTATCAGGTTCAGAAGCAGAGTTGAACTACATATGGTCTGTATGAGTAGGAAACACAGTTCTTTTTTTCTGGGCATGGTCATGTTTCTTACTATATTTGAGACGCTAGAAAGAAGAGGATGATTCTTGCCTTAAAACAGAGTGTTTTTCAGGGATGAGAACTCTGGTCTGAATTTGCCTTCAGAAAAGGAGTTAAACCCCAGGATCAGTGTCTTCGTACAAGCAAGAGTTCATTTCTGGTAAACCCAGTGAATTTTTGGCTCAAATGATTTTTCACAGTTCACGAACCATACTCTATTCTCACTATTAACTAAAGAGGATTTATGTCAGAGGAGCTGTGTTTTGTATCAGTTTCATAAGCAGAGTTGAACTACATATGGTCTGTATGAGAAGGAAACACAGTTCTTTTTTTCTGGGCATGCTCATGTTTCTTACTATATTGGAGATGCTGGAAAGAAGAGGATGATTCTTGCTTTAAAACAGAGTGTTTTTCACGGATGAGAACTCTGGTCTGAATTTGCCTTCAGAAAAGGAGTTAAACCCCAGGATCAGTGTCTTCGTACAAGCAAGAGTTCATTTCTGGTTACCCAGTGAATTTTTGGCTCAAATGATTTTTCACAGTTCACGAACCATACTCTATTCTCACTATTAACTAAAGAGGATTTATGTCAGAGGAGCTGTGTTTTGTATCAGTTTCATAAGCAGAGTTGAACTACATATGGTCTGTATGAGAAGGAAACACAGTTCTTTTTTTCTGGGCATGCTCATGTTTCTTACTATATTGGAGATGCTGGAAAGAATAGGATGATTCTTGCCTTAAAGCAGAGTGTTTTTAAGGGATGAGATCTCTGGTCTGAATTTGCCTTCAGGAAAGTAGTTAAACCCCAGGATCAGTGTCTTCCTACAAGCAAGAGTTCATTTATGGTAAACCCAATGATTTTTGGGCTCAAATGATTTTTCACAGTTCAGGAACCCTACACTATTCACACTATTAACTATGGAGCATTTATGTAAGAGGAGGTGGTGTCTGTATCAGTATCATAAGCAGAGTTGAACTACATATGGTTCGTATGAATAGGAAATAGAGTTCTTTTCTTCAGGCCATGCTCATGGTTATTGCTGTATTTTAGACTCTGGAAAGAAGAGCGTGGTTCTTCGTTTAATCAGAGTGTGTTTCTGGGATGAGAACTATGATCTGAATTTCCCTGCAGAAAAGGAGGTAAACCCCAGGATCAGTGTCTTCGTACAAGCAAGAGTTCATTTCTGGTTACCCAGTGAATTTTGAGCTCAAATGATTTTTCGCAGTTCACGAACCATATGCTATTCTCAATATTAACTAAAGAGGATGTATGTCAGAGGAGCTGTGTTTTGTATCAATTTCATAAGCAGAGTTGAACTACATATGGTCCGTATGAGTAGGAAACACAGTTCGTTTTTTCTGGGCATGCTCATGGTTCTTGCTGTATTGGAGACGCTGGAAAGAAGTTCTGGATCTTGCCTTAAAACAGAGTGTTTTTCAAGGTGGAGAATTCTGGTCTGAATTTGTCTTCAGTATCGGAGTTAAACCCCAGGATCTGTGTCTTCCAACAAGAAATAGTTCAGTACTAGTAAAGCCAGTGAATTTTGGGCTCAAATGATTTTTTGAAGTTCAGGAACTGAATGCTATTCTCACTATTAAAAAAAGAGCAATTATGTAATACGAGGTGTGGTCTGTATCAATTTCATAAGCAGAGTTGAAATAAATATGGTCCGTTCTTTTTTTCATGCCATGCTCATGGTTCTTGCTGTATTTTAGACTCTGGAAAGAAGAGCTTGCTTCTTTGATAAAACAGAGTGTGTTTCAGGGATGAGAACTCTGGTCTGAATTTCCCTACAGAAAAGGAGTTAAACCCCAATATGGGTGTCTTCCTACAAGCAAGAGTTCATTTCTGGTAAACCCAGGGAATTTTGGGATCAAATGATTTTTCGCAGTTCACCAAACATATGCTATTCTCACTATTAACTAAAGAGGATTTATGTAAGAGGAGCTGTGGTTTGTATCAGTTTCATAAGCAGAGTTGAACTACATATGGTCTGTATGAGAAGGAAAGAGAGTTCTTTTTTTCTGGGCATGCTCATGTTTCTTACTATATTGGAGACGCTGGAAAGAATAGGATGATTCTTGCCTTAAAACAGAGTGTTTTTCAGGGATGAGAACTCTGGTCTGAATTTGTCTTCAGAAAAGGAGTTAAACCCCAGGATCAGTGTCTTCCTACAAGCAAGAGTTCATTTTTGGTAAGCCCAGTGATTTTTGGGCTCAAATGATTTTTCACAGTTTAGGAACCCTACGCTATTCACACTATTAACTAAAGAGCATTTATGTTAGAGGAGGTGTGGTCTGTATCAGTTTCATAAGCAGAGCTGAACTACATATGGTCCGTATGAATAGGAAACAGTGATCTTTTTTCCAGGCCATGCTCATGGTTACTGCTGTTTTTTAGACTCTGGAAAAAAGAGCATGCTTCTTCGTTTAAACAGAGTGTGTTTCAGGGATGAAAACTCTGGTCTGAATTTCCCTGCAGAAAAGGAGTTAAACCCCAGGATCTGTTATTTCCTACAAGCAAGAGTAGATTTCTGGTAAACCCAGTGAATTTTGGGCTCAAATGATTTTTCGCAGTTAACGAACCCTACGCTATTCTCACTATTAACCAATGAGGACTTATGTAAGAGGAGCTGTGGTTTGTATCAGTTTCATAAGCAGAGTTGAACTACATATTTTCTGTATGAGTCGGAAACACAGTTCTTTTTTCTGGGCATGCTCATGGTTGTTACTATATTGGATACGCTGGAAAGAAGAGGATGATTCTTGCATTAAAACAGAGTGTTTTTCATCGATGAGAACTCTGGTCTGAATTTGCCTTCAGAAACAGAGTAAAACCCCAGGATCAGTGTCTTCCTACAAGCAAGAGTTCATTTCTGGTAAACCCAGGGATTTTTGGGCTCAAATGATTTTTCGCAGTTCAGGAACACTACGCTATTCACACTATTAACTAAAGAGCATTTATGTAAGAGGAGGTGTGGTCTGTATCAGTTTCATAAGCATAGCTGAACTACATATGGTCCGTATGAATAGGAAACAGTGTTCTTTTTTCCAGGCCATGCTCATGGTTATTGCTGTATTTTAGACTCTGGAAAGAAGAGCGTGCTTCGTAGTTTAAACAGAGTGTGTTTCAGGGATGAGAACTCTAGTCTGAATTTCCCTGCAGAAAAGGAGTAAAACCCCAGGATCAGTGTCTTCCTACAAGCAAGAGTTCATTTCTGGTAAACCCAGGGATTTTTGGGCTCAAATGATTTTTCGCAGTTAACAAACCCTACGCAATTCTCACTATGAACCAATGAGGATTTATTTAAGAGCAGCTGTGCTTTGTATCAGTTTCATAAGCAGAGTTGAACTACATATGGACTGTTTGATTAGGAAACACAGTTCTTTTTTTCTGGGCATGCTCATGTTTCTTACTATATTGGAGACGCTGGAAAGAATAGGATGATTCTTGTCTTAAGACAGAGTGTGTTTCAGGGATGAGAACTCTGCTCTGAATTTGTCTTCAGAAAAGGAGTTAAACCCCAGGATCTGTGTCTTCCTACAAGCAAGAGTTCATTTCTGGTAAACCCAGTGATTTTTGGACTCAAATGATTTTTCGCAGTTCGGGAACCCTACGCTAATCACACTATTAACTAAAGAGCATTTATGTAAGAGGAGGTGTGGTCTGTATCAGTTTCATAAGCAGAGTTGAACTACATATGGACCCTATGAATAGGAAACAGAGTTCTGTTTTCCAGGCCAAGTTCATGGTTAATGCTGTATTTTAGACTCTGGAAAGAAGAGCGTGCTTCTTCGTTTAAACACAGTGTGTTTCAGGGATGAGAACTCTGGTCTGAATTTCCCTGCAGAAAAGGAGTTAAACTCCAGGATCTGTGTCTTCCTACAAGCAAGAGTTCATTTCTGGTTACCCAGTGAATTTTGAGCTCAAATGATTTTTCGCAGTTCACGAACCATATGCTATTCTCACTATTAACTAAAGAGTATTTATGTGAGAGGAGCTGTTGTTTGCATCAGTTTCATGAGCAGAGTTGAACTACATATGGTCTGTATGAGTCGGAAACACAGTTCTTTTTTTCTGGGCATGCTCATGTTTCTTACTATATTGGAGACGCTGGAAAGAAGAGGATGATTCTTGCCTTAAAACAGAGTGTGTTTCAGGGATGAGAACTCTCGTCTGAATTTCCCTTCAGAAAAGGAGTTAAACCCCAGGATCTGTGTCTTCCTACAAGCAAGAGTTCATTTCTGGTAAACCCAGTGATTTTTGGACTCAAATGATTTTTCGCAGTTTGGGAACCCTACGCTATTCACACTATTAACTAAAGAGCATTTATGTAAGAGGAGGTGTGGTCTGTATCAGTTTCATAAGCAGAGGTGAACTACATATGGTCCATATGAATAGGAAACAGAGTTCTTTTTTTCAGGCCATGCTCATCGTTATTGCTGTATTTTAGACTCTGGAAAGAAGATCCTCCTTCTTAGTTTAAACAGAGTGTGTTTCAGGGATGAGAACTCTGGTCTGAATTTCCCTGCAGAAAAGGAGTTAAACGCCAGGATCTGTGTCTTCCTACAAGCAAGATTTCATTTCTGGTAAACCCAGTGAATTTGAGGCTCAAAAGTTTTTTCGCAGTCCACAAACCATACGCTATTCTCACTATTAACCAAAGAGGATTTATCTAAGAGCAGTTGTGCTTTGTAACAGGTTCATAAGCAGCGTTGAACTACATATGGTCTGTATGAGTAGGAAACACAGTTCTTTTGTTTCTGGGCATGCTCATGTTTCTTACTATTTTGGAGACGCTTGAGAGAAGAGGATGATTCTTGCCTTAAAACAGAGTCTTTTTCAGGGATGAGAACTCTGGTCTGAATTGCCTTCAGAAACAGAGTTAAACCCCAGGATCAGTGTCTTCCTACAAGCAAGAGTTTATTTCTGGTTACCCAGTGAATTTTGTTCTCAAATGATTTTTCCCAGTTCACGAACCATACGCTATTCTCACTATTAACTAAATCGGATTTATGTCAGAGGTGCTGTGTTTTGTATATGTTTCATAAGCATAGTTGAACTACATATGGTCTGTATGAGAAGGAAACACAGTTCATTTTTTCTGTGCATGCTCATATTTCTTACTATATTGGAGACACTGGAAAGAATAGGATGATTCTTGCCTTAAAACAGAGTGTTTTTCAGGGATGAGAGCTCTGGTCTGAATTTGTCTTCAGAAAAGGAATTAAACCCCAGGATCAGTGTCTTCCTACAGGCAAGAGTTTATTTATGGTAAACCCAGTGATTTTGGGGCTCAAATGATTTTTCGCAGTTCAGTAACCCTACGCTATTCACACTATTAACTAAAGAGCATTTATGTAAAAGGAAGTGTGGTCTGTATCAGTTTCATAAGCAGAGGTGAACTACATATGGTCCACATGAATAGGAAACAGAGTTCTTTTTTTCAGGCCATGCTCATGGTTATTGCTGTTTTTTAGACTCTGGAAAGAAGAGCCTCCTTCTTAGTTTAAACAGAGTGTGTTTCAGGGATGAGAACTCTGGTCTGAATTTCCCTGCAGAAAAGGAGTTAAACCCCAGAATCTGTGTCTTCCTACAAGCAAGAGTACATTTCTGGTAAACCCACTGAATTTTGTTCTCAAATAATTTTTCCCACTTCACGAACCATACGATATTCTCACTATTAACTAAAGAGGATTTATGTAAGAGGAGCTGTGGTTTGTATCAGTTTCATAAGCAGAGTTGAACTACATATGGTCCGTCTGAGTAGGAAACACAGTTTTTTTTTTCAGGTCATGCTCATGGTTCTTTCTGTATTTTATACTCTAGAATGAAGAGCTTGTTTCTTGCGTTAAAACAGAGTGTGTTTCAGGGATGAGAACTCTCGTCTGAATTTCCCTTCAGAAAAGGAGTTAAACCCCAGGATCTGTGTCTTCCTACAAGCAAGAGTTCATTTCTGGTAAACCCAGTGATTTTTGGGCTCAAATGATTTTTCACAGTTCAGGAACCCTATGCTATTCACACTATTAACTAAAGAGCATTTATGTAAGAGGAGGTGTAGTCTGTAACAGTTTCATAAGCAGCGTTGAACTACATATGGTCCATATGAATAGGAAACACAGTTCTATTTTCTGGGCATGCTCATGTTTCTTACTATATTGGAGACGCTGGAAAGAATAGGATGATTCTTGCCTTAAAACAGAGAGCTTTTCAGGGATGAGAACTCTGGTCTGAATTTGTCTTCAGAAAAGTAGTTATACCCCAGGATTAGTGTCTTCCTACAAGCAAGAGTTCATTTCTGGTTACCCAGGGAATTTTGTTCTCAAATGATTTTAACCAGTTCATGAACCATACGCTATTCTCACTATTAACTAAAGAGGATTTATGTAAGAGGAGCTGTGGTTTGTATCAGTTTCATAAGCAGAGTTGAACTACATATGGTCTGTCTGAGTAGGAAACACAGTTTTTTTTTTCAGGGCATGCTCATGGTTCTTGCTGTATTTTAGACTCTAGAATGAAGAGCTTGTCTCTTGCGTTAAACAGAGTGTGTTTCAGGGATGAGAACTCTGGTCTGAATTTCCCTTCAGAAAAGGAGTTAAACCCCAGGATCTGTGTCTTCCTACAAGCAAGAGTTCATTTATGGTAAACCCAGTGATTTTTGGGCTCAAATGATTTTTCACAGTTCAGGAACCCTATGCTATTCACACTATTAACTAAAGAGCATTTATGTAAGAGGAGCTGTGGTTTGTTTCAGTTTCATAAGCAGAGTTGAACTACATATGGTCTGTATGAGAAGGAAACACAGTTCTTTTTTTCTGGGCATGCTCATGTTTCTTACTATATTGGAGACGCTGGAAAGAAGAGGATGATTCTTGCCTTAAAACAGAGTGTTATTCAGGTATGAGAACTCTGGGCTGAATTTGCCTTCAGAAACGGAGTTAAACCCCAGGATCAGTGTCTTCCTACAAGCAAGAGTTCATTTTTGGTAAACCCAGTGATTTTTTGGCCCAAATGATTTTTCGCATTTCACGAACCCAACATGATTCTTACTATTAACTAAAGAGAATTTATGTAAGAGGAGCTTTGGTTTTTATCAGTTTCATAAGCAGAGTTGAACTACATATGGTCCGTTTGAGTAGGAAATACAGTTTATTTTTCAGGGCATGCTCATGGTTCATGCTGTATTTTAGAATCTAAAATGAAGAGCTTGTTTCTTGCGTTAAAACAGAGTGTGTTTCAGGTATGATAACTCTGGTCTGAATTTCCCTTCAGAAAAGGAGTTAAACCCCAGGATCTGTGTCTTCATACAAGCAAGAGTTCATTTCTGGTTACCCAGTGAATTTTGGGCTTCAATGATTTTTCGCAGTTCACGAACCATACGCTATTCTCACTATTAACTAGAGAGGATTTATGTAAGAGGAACAGTGGTTTTTATCATTTTCATAAGAAGAGATGAACTATATATAGACCGTATGAGTAGGAAACACAGTTCTTTTTTTCTGGGCATGCTCATGGTTCTTGCTGTATTGGAGACGCTGGAAGAAGAGCTTGCTTCTTGCCTTAAAACAGAGTGTTTTTCAGGGTTGAGAATTCTGGTCTGAATTTGTCTTCAGAAATGGAGTTAAACCCCAGGATCTGTGTCTTCCTAAAAGAAAGAGTTCATTTCTGGTATACCCAGTGAATTTTGGCCTCAAATGATTTTTCGATGTTCAGGAACCAAACGCTATTCTCACTATTAACTAAAGAGGACTTATGTAAGAGGAGCTGTTGTTTGTATCATTTCATAAGCAGAGTTGAACTACATATGGTCAGTATGAATAGGAAACAAAGTTCTTTTTTTCTGGGCATGCTCAGGGTTCTTGCTGTATTTTAGACTCTGGAAAGAAGAGCTTGCTTCTTCGTTAAAACAGAGTGTGTTTCAGGGATCAGAACTCTGGTCTGAATATCTCTGCAGAAACGGAGTTAACCCCCAGGATGTGTGTCTTCCTACAATAAGAGTGCATTTCTGGTAATCCCAGTGAATTTTGGGCAAAAATGTTTTTTCGCAGTTCACAAACCATATGCTATTCTCACTATTAACCAAAGAGGATTTATGTCAGAGGAGCTGTGTTTTGTATCAGTTTCATAAGCAGAGTTGAACTACATATGGTCTGTATGAGAAGGAAACACAGTTCTTTTTTTCTGGGCATGCTCATGTTTCTTACTATATTGGAGACGCTGGAAAGAATAGGATGATTCTTGCCTTAAAACACAGTGTTTTTCAGGGATGAGAACTCTGGTCTGAATTCGTCTTCTGAAAAGGAGTTAAATCCCAGGATCAGTGTCTTCCTACAGGCAAGAGTTCATTTATGGTAAACCCAGTGATTTTTGTGCTCAAATGATTTTTCGCAGTTCAGGAACCCTACGCTATTCACACTATTAACTAAAGAGCATTTATGTAAGAGGAGCTGTGGTCTGTATCAGTTTCATAAGCAGAGTTGAAATAGACATGGTCCGTATGAATAGGAAACAAATTTCTGTTTTCCAGGCCATGCTCATGGTTATTGCTGTGTTTTAGACTCTGGAAAGAAGAGCGTGCTTCTTCGTTTAAACAGAGTGTGTTTCAGGGATGAGAACTCTGGTCTGAATTTCCCTTCAGAAAAGGAGTTAAACCCCAGGATCTGTGTCTTCCTACAAGCAAGAGTACATTTCTGGTAAACCCAGTGAATTTTGGGCTCAATGAGTTTTCACAGTTAACGATCCCTATGCTATTCTCACTATTAACCAATGAGGATTTATGTAAGAGCAGCTGTTCTTTGTATCAGGTTCAGAAGCAGAGTTGAACTACATATGGTCTGTATGAGTAGGAAACACAGTTCTTTTTTTCTGGGCATGCTCATGTTTCTTACTATATTTGAGACGCTGGAAAGAATAGGATGATTCTTGCCTTAAAACAGAGTGTTTTTCAGGGATGAGAACTCTGGTCTGAATTTGCCTTCAGAAAAGGAGTTAAACCCCAGGATCAGTGTCTTCGTACAAGCAAGAGATCATTTCTGGTTACCCAGTGAATTTTTGGCTCAAATGATTTTTCGCAGTTCACGAACCATACTCTATTCTCACTATTAACTAAAGAGGATTTATGTCAGAGGAGCTGTGTTTTGTATCAGTTTCATACGCAGAGTTGAACTACATATGGTCTGTATGAGAAGGAAACACAGTTCTTTTTTTCTGGGCATGCTCATATTTCTTACTATATTGGAGATGCTGGAAAGAATAGGATGATTCTTGCCTTAAAGCAGAGTGTTTTTAAGGGATGAGATCTCTGGTCTGAATTTCCCTGCAGAAAAGGAGTAAACCCCAGGATCTGTGACTTCCTACAAGCAAGATGTCATTTCTGGTAAAACCTGTGATTTTTTGGCCCAAATGATTTTTCGCAGTTCACAAACCCAACATGATTCTCACTATTAACTAAAGAGAATTTATGTAAGAGGAGCTGTGCTTTGTATCAGTTTCAGAAGCAGAGTTGAACTACATATGGTCTGTATGAGTAGTAAACTAAGTTCTTTTTTTCTGGGCATGCTCATGTTTCTTACTATATTGGC
This sequence comes from Onychomys leucogaster, assembly GCA_949786385.1. Taxonomy (NCBI): domain Eukaryota; kingdom Metazoa; phylum Chordata; class Mammalia; order Rodentia; family Cricetidae; genus Onychomys; species Onychomys leucogaster. Next base: position 198,850 of record CATKUP010000140.1, read on the forward strand.
GACGCTGGAAGGAAGAGGATGATTCTTGCCTTAAGACAGAGTGTGTTTCAGGGATGAGAACTCTGGTCTGAATTTGTCTTTAGAAAAGGAGTTAAACCCCAGGATCTGTGTCTTCCTACAAGCAAGAGTTCATTTCTGGTAAGCCCAGTGATTTTTGGGCTCAAATGATTTTTTCGCAGTTCAGGAACCCTACGCTATTCACACTATTAACAAAAGAGCATTTATGTAAGAGGAGGTGTGGTCTGTATCAGTTTCATAAGCAGAGTTGAACTACATATGGTCCTTATGAGTAGGAACACAGTTCTTTTTTTCTGGGCATGCTCATGTTTCTTGCTGTATTGGAGATGCTGGAAAGAAGAGCTTGCTTCTTGCCTTAAAACAGAGTGTTTTCCAGGGTTGAGAATTCTGTTCTGAATTTGTCTTCAGAAACGGAGTTAAATCCCAGGATCTGTGTGTTCCTACAAGAAAGAGTTCAGTTCTGGTAAACCCAGTGAATTTTGGGCTCAAATGACTTTTCGAAGTACAGGAACCGAACGCTATTCTCACTACTAAAAAAAGAGCAATTATGTAAGACGAGGTGTGGTCTGTATCAGATTCATAAGCAGAATTGAACTACATATGGTCCGTATGAATAGGAAACACAGTTCTTTTTTTCAGGCCATGCTCATGGTTTTTGCTGTATTTTAGACTCTGGAAAGAAGAGCTTGCTTCTTGCGTTAAAACAGAGTTTGTTTCAGGGATGAGAACTCTGGTCTGAATTTCCCTTCAGAAAAGGAGTTAAACCCCAGGATGTGTGTCTTCCTACAATAAGAGTGCATTTCTGGTAAAACCAAAGAATTTTGGGCACAAATGATTTTTCACAGTTCACGAACCCAACGCTCTTCTCACTATTAACTGAAGAGCATTTGTGTAAGAGGAGCTGTGGTTTGTATCAGTTTCATAAGCAGAGTTGAACTACATATTTTTTGTGTGAGTCGGAAACACAGTTCTTTTTTTCTTTGCATGCTCATGTTTGTTACTATATTGGAGATGCTGGAAAGAAGAGGATGATTCCTGCCTTAAAACAGAGTGTTTTTCATTGATGAGAACTCTGGTCTGAATTTGCCTTCAGAAACGGAGTAAAACCCCAGGATCAGTGTCTTCCTACAAGCAAGAGTTCATTTCTGGTAAACCCAGTGATTTTTGGGCTCAAATGATTTTTCGCAGTTTAGGAACCCTACGCTATTCAAACTATTAACTAAAGAGCATTTATGCTAGAGGAGGTGTGGTCTGTATCAGTTTCATAAGCAGAGCTGAACTACATATGGTCCGTTTGAATAGGAAACAGTATTCTTTTTTCCAGGCCATGCTCATGGTTACTGCTTTTTTTTAGACTCTGAAAAAAAGAGCGTGCTTCTTCGTTTAAACAGAGTGTGTTTCAGGGATGAGAACTCTGGTCTGAATTTCCCTGCAGAAAAGGAGTTAAACCCCAGGATCTGTGACTTCCTACAATAAGAGTGCATTTCTGGTAAACCCAGTGAATTTTGGGCTCAAATGTTTTTTCGCAGTTCACGAACCCTACGCTATTCTCACTATTAACTGAAGAGCATTTATGTATGAGAAGCTGTGGTTTGTATCAGTTTCATTAGCAGAGTTGAACTACATATTTTCTGTATGAGTCGGAAACACAGTTCTTTTTATCTGGGCATGCTCATGTTTGTTACTATATTGGAGATGCTGGAAAGAAGAGGATGATTCTTGCATTAAAACAGAGTGTTTTTCATCGATGAGAACTATGGTCTGAATTTGCCTTCAGAAACGGAGTAAAACCCCAGGATCAATGTCTTCCTACAAGCAAGAGTTCATTTCTGGTAAACCCAGTGATTTTTGGGGTCAAATGATTTTTCGCAGTTCAGGAACACTACGCTATTCACACTATTAACTAAAGAGCATTTATTTAAGAGGAGGTGTGGTCTGTATCAGTGTCATAAGCAGAGTTGAACTACATATGGACCGTATGAATAGGAGACAGAGTTCTGTTTTCCATGCCATGCTCATGGTTATTGCTGTATTTTAGACTCTGGAAAGAAGAGCGTGCTTCTTGCCTTAAAACACAGTGTTTTTCAGGGTTGAGAATTCTGGTCTGAATTTGTCTTCAGAATCAGAGTTAAACCCCAGGATCTGTGTCTTCCTACAAGAAAGCGTTCAGTTCTGGTAAACCCAGTGAATTTTGGGCTCAAATGATTTTTCGAAGTTCAGGAACCGAACGCTATTGTCACTATTAAAAAAAGAGCAATTATGTAAGACGAGGTGTGGTCTGTATCAGTTTCATAAGCAGAGTTGAACTAAATATGGTCCGTATGAATAGAAAACACAGTTCTTTTTTTCTGGCCGTGCTTATGGTTCTTGCTGTATTTTAGACTCTGGAAAGAAAAGCTTGCTTCTTCGTTAAAACAGAGTGTGTTTCAGGGATGAGAACTCTGGACTGAATTTCCCTGCAGAAACGGAGTTAACCCCCAGGATCTGTGTCTTCCTACAATAAGAGTGCATTTCTGGTAAACCCAGTGAATTTTGGGCTCAAATGATTTTTCGCAGTTCACGAACCCTACTCTATTCTCACTATTAACTGAAGAGCATTTATGTAAGAGGAGCTTTGGTTTGTATCAGTTTCATAAGCAGAGTTGAACTACATATTTTCTGTATGAGTCGGAAACACAGTTCTTTTTTTCTGGGCATGCCCATGTTTGTTACTATATTGGAGACGCTGGAAAGAAGAGGATGATTCTTGCATTAAAACAGAGTGTTTTTCATCGATGAGAACTATGGTCTGATTTGCCTTCAGAAACGGAGTAAAACCCCAGGATCAGTGTCTTCCTACAAGCAAGAGTTCATTTCTGGTAAACCCAGTGATTTTTGGGCTCAAATGATTTTTCTCAGTTCAGAGACACTACGCTATTCACACTATTAACTAAAGAGCATTTATGTAAGAGGAGGTGTGGTCTGTATCAGCTTCATGAGCAGAGTTGAACTACATATGGTCCGTATGAATAGGAAACACAGTTCTTTTTTTCTTTGCATGCTCATGTTTCTTAGTATATTGGAGACGCTGGAAAGAAGAGGATGATTCTTGCCTTAAAACAGAGTATTTTTCAGGGATGAGAACTCTGGTCTGAATTTCCCTGCAGAAACGGAGTTAACCCCCAGGATCCGTTTCTTCCTACAATAAGAGTGCATTTCTAGTAAACCCAGTGAATTTTGGGCTGAAATGATTTTTCACAGTTCACGTCCCTACGCTATTCTCACTATTAACTGAAAAGCATTTATGTAAGAGGAGCTGTGCTTTGTATCAGTTTCATAAGCATAGTTGAACTACATATGGTCTGTATGAGTAGGAAACACATTTCTTTTTTTCTGGGCATGCTCATTGTTCTTGCTGTATTTTAGACTCTAGAATGAAGAGCTTGTTTCTTGCGTTAAAACAGAGTGTGTTTGAGGTTTGAGAACTCTGGTCTGAATTTCCCTTCAGAAAAGGAGTTAAACCCCAGGATCTGTGTCTTCCTAAAAGAAAGAGTTCAGTTCTGGTAAACACAGTGAATTTTGGGCTCAAATGATTTTTCGAAGTTCAGGAACCGAACGCTATTCTCACTATTAAAAAAAGAGCAATTATGTAAGACGAGGTGTGGTCTATATCAGTTTTATAAGCAGAGTTGAACTAAATAGGGTCGGTATGAATAGGAAACACAGTTCTTTTTTTCAGGCCATGCTCATGTTTCTTGCTGTATTTTAGACTCTGGAAAGAAGAGATTGCTTCTTCATGAAAACAGAGTGTTTTTCAAGGATGAGAACTCTGGTGTGAATTTCCCTGCAGAAACGGAGTTAACCCCCAGCATCAGTGTCTTCCTACAATAAGAGTGCTTTTCTGGTAAACCCAGTGAATTTTGGGCTCAAATGATTTTTCGCAGTTAACGAACCCTACGCTATTCTCACTATTAACTGAAGAGCATTTATGTAAGAAGAGCTGTGGTTTGTATCAGTTTCATAAGCAGAGTTGAACTACATATTTTCTGTATGATTCGGAAACACAGTCCTTTTTTTCTGGGCATGCTCATGTTTCTTACTATATTGGAGACGCTGGAAAGAAGAGGATGATTCTTGCCATAAAACAGAGTGTTTTCATGGATGAGAACTCTGGTCTGAATTTGCCTTCAGAAACGGAGTTAAACCCTAGGATCAGTGTCTTCCTACAAGCAAGAGTTCATTTCTGGTAAAACCAGTGATCTTTTGGCCCAAATGATTTTTCGCAGTTCACGAACCATACGCTATTCTCACTATTATCTAAAGAGGATGTATGTAAGAGGAGCTGTGTTTTTCATCAGTTTCATAAGCAGAGTTGTACTACATATGGTCCATATGAATAGGAAACAGTGTTCTTTTTTCCTGGCCATGCTCATGGTTATTGCTGTTTTTTAGAATCTGGAAAAAAGAGCGTGCTTCTTCGTTTAAACATAGTGTGTTTCAGGGATGAGAACTCTGGTCTGAATTTCCCTGCAGAAAAGGAGTTAAACCCCATGATCTGTGTCCTCCTACAAAGAAGAGTACATTTCTGGCAAACCCAGTGAATTTTGGGCTCAAATGATTTTTCGCAGTTAACGAACCCTGCGCTATTCTCACTATTTACCAATGAGGATTTATGTAAGAGCAGCTGTGCTTTGTATCAGTTTCATAAACAGAGTTGAACTACATATGGTCTGTATGAGTAGGAAACACAGTTCTTTTTTCTGGGCATGCTCATGTTTCTTACTATATTGGAGACGCTGGAAAGAATAGGATGATTCTTGCCTTAAGACAGAGTGTGTTTCAGGGGTGAGAACTCTGCTCTGAATTTGTCTTCAGAAAAGGAGTTAATCCCTAGGATCAGTGTCTTCCTACAAGCAAGAGTTCATATCTGGTAAGCCCAGTGATTTTTGGGCTCAAATGATATTTCGCAGTTCAGGAACCCTACGCTATTCACACTATTAACTAAAGAGCATTTATGTAAGAGGATGTGTGGTTTTCATCAGTTTCATAAGCAGAGTTGAACTACATATGGACCGTATGAATAGGAAACAGAGTTGTGTTTTCCAGACAATGCTCATGGTTATTGCTGTATTTTAGACTCTAGAATGAAGAGCTTGTTTCTTGCGTTAAAACAGAATGTGCTTCAGGGATGAGAATTCTGGTCTGAGTTTCCCTTCAGAAAAGGAGTTAAACCCCAGGATCTGTGCCTTCCTACAAGCAAGAGTTCATTTCTGGTAAACCCAGTGATTTTTAGGCTCAAATGATTTTTCACAGTTCAGGAACCCTATGCTATTCACACTATTAACTAAAGAGCATTTATGTAAGAGGAGCTGTGGTTTGGTTCAGTTTCATAAGCAGAGTTGAACTACATATGGTCTGTATGAGAAGGAAACACAGTTCTTTTTTTCTGGGCATGCTCATGTTTCTTACTATATTGGAGACGCTGGAAAGAATAGGATGATTCTTGCCTTAAAACAGAGTGCTTTTCAGGGATGAGAACTCTGGTCTAAATTTGTCTTCAGAAAAGGAGTTAATCCCTAGGATCAGTGTCTTCCTACAAGCAAGAGTTCATATCTGGTAAGCCCAGTGATTTTTGGGCTCAAATGATATTTCGCAGTTCAGGAACCCTACGCTATTCTCACTATTAACTAAAGAGGATTTATGTAAGAGGAGGTGTGGTCTGTATCAGTTTCATAAGCAGAGTTGAACTACATATGGTCCATATGAATAGGAAACAGAGTTCTTTTTTCAAGGCCATTCTCAGGGTTATTGCTGTATTTTAGACTCTGGAAAGAAGAGCGTGCTTCTTCGTTTAAACAGAGTGTGTTTCAGGGATGAGAACTCTGGTCTGAATTTCCCTGCAGAAAAGGAGTTAAACCCCAGGATCTGTGTCTTCCAACTAGAAAGAGTTAAGTTCTGGTAAACCCAGTGAATTTTGGGCTAGAATGATTTTTCGAAGTTCAGGAACCGAATGCTATTCTCACTATTAATAAAAGAGCAATTATGTAAGACGAGGTGTGGTCTATATCAGTTTCATAAGCAGAATTGAAATAAATATGGTCTGTATGAATAGGAAACACAGTTCTTTTGTTTCTGGGCATGCTCATGTTTCTTACTATTTTGGAGCCGCTTGAGAGTAGAGGATGATTCTTGCCTTAAAACAGAGTGTTTTTCAGGGAAGAGTACTCTGGTCTGAATTTGCCTTCAGAAACAGAGTTAAACCCCAGGATCAGTGTCTTCCTACAAGCAAGAGTTTATTTCTGGTTACCCAGTGAATTTTGTTCTCAAATGATTTATCACAGTTCACGAACCATACACTATTCTCACTATTAACTAAAGAGGATTTATGTAAGAGGAGCTGTAGTTTGTATCAGTTTCATAAGCAGAGTTGAACTACATATGGTCCGTCTGAGTAGGAAACACAGTTTTTTTTTTTGAGGGCATGCTCATGGTTCTTGCTGTATTTTAGACTCTGGAAAGAAGAGCGTGCTTCGTAGTTTAAACAGAGTGTGTTTCAGGGATGAGAACTCTAGTCTGAATTTCCCTGCAGAAAAGGAGTAAAACCCCAGGATCAGTGTCTTCCTACAAGCAAGAGTTCATTTCTGGTAAACCCAGGGATTTTTGGGCTCAAATGATTTTTCGCAGTTAACAAACCCTACGCAATTCTCACTATGAACCAATGAGGATTTATTTAAGAGCAGCTGTGCTTTGTATCAGTTTCATAAGCAGAGTTGAACTACATATGGACTGTTTGATTAGGAAACACAGTTCTTTTTTTCTGGGCATGCTCATGTTTCTTACTATATTGGAGACGCTGGAAAGAATAGGATGATTCTTGTCTTAAGACAGAGTGTGTTTCAGGGATGAGAACTCTGCTCTGAATTTGTCTTCAGAAAAGGAGTTAAACCCCAGGATCTGTGTCTTCCTACAAGCAAGAGTTCATTTCTGGTAAACCCAGTGATTTTTGACTCAAATGATTTTTCGCAGTTCGGGAACCCTACGCTAATCACACTATTAACTAAAGAGCATTTATGTAAGAGGAGGTGTGGTCTGTATCAGTTTCATAAGCAGAGTTGAACTACATATGGACCCTATGAATAGGAAACAGAGTTCTGTTTTCCAGGCCAAGTTCATGGTTAATGCTGTATTTTAGACTCTGGAAAGAAGAGCGTGCTTCTTCGTTTAAACACAGTGTGTTTCAGGGATGAGAACTCTGGTCTGAATTTCCCTGCAGAAAAGGAGTTAAACTCCAGGATCTGTGTCTTCCTACAAGCAAGAGTTCATTTCTGGTTACCCAGTGAATTTTGAGCTCAAATGATTTTTCGCAGTTCACGAACCATATGCTATTCTCACTATTAACTAAAGAGTATTTATGTGAGAGGAGCTGTTGTTTGCATCAGTTTCATGAGCAGAGTTGAACTACATATGGTCTGTATGAGTCGGAAACACAGTTCTTTTTTTCTGGGCATGCTCATGTTTCTTACTATATTGGAGACGCTGGAAAGAAGAGGATGATTCTTGCCTTAAAACAGAGTGTGTTTCAGGGATGAGAACTCTCGTCTGAATTTCCCTTCAGAAAAGGAGTTAAACCCCAGGATCTGTGTCTTCCTACAAGCAAGAGTTCATTTCTGGTAAACCCAGTGATTTTTGGACTCAAATGATTTTTCGCAGTTTGGGAACCCTACGCTATTCACACTATTAACTAAAGAGCATTTATGTAAGAGGAGGTGTGGTCTGTATCAGTTTCATAAGCAGAGGTGAACTACATATGGTCCATATGAATAGGAAACAGAGTTCTTTTTTTCAGGCCATGCTCATCGTTATTGCTGTATTTTAGACTCTGGAAAGAAGATCCTCCTTCTTAGTTTAAACAGAGTGTGTTTCAGGGATGAGAACTCTGGTCTGAATTTCCCTGCAGAAAAGGAGTTAAACGCCAGGATCTGTGTCTTCCTACAAGCAAGATTTCATTTCTGGTAAACCCAGTGAATTTGAGGCTCAAAAGTTTTTTCGCAGTCCACAAACCATACGCTATTCTCACTATTAACCAAAGAGGATTTATCTAAGAGCAGTTGTGCTTTGTAACAGGTTCATAAGCAGCGTTGAACTACATATGGTCTGTATGAGTAGGAAACACAGTTCTTTTGTTTCTGGGCATGCTCATGTTTCTTACTATTTTGGAGACGCTTGAGAGAAGAGGATGATTCTTGCCTTAAAACAGAGTCTTTTTCAGGGATGAGAACTCTGGTCTGAATTGCCTTCAGAAACAGAGTTAAACCCCAGGATCAGTGTCTTCCTACAAGCAAGAGTTTATTTCTGGTTACCCAGTGAATTTTGTTCTCAAATGATTTTTCCCAGTTCACGAACCATACGCTATTCTCACTATTAACTAAATCGGATTTATGTCAGAGGTGCTGTGTTTTGTATATGTTTCATAAGCATAGTTGAACTACATATGGTCTGTATGAGAAGGAAACACAGTTCATTTTTTCTGTGCATGCTCATATTTCTTACTATATTGGAGACACTGGAAAGAATAGGATGATTCTTGCCTTAAAACAGAGTGTTTTTCAGGGATGAGAGCTCTGGTCTGAATTTGTCTTCAGAAAAGGAATTAAACCCCAGGATCAGTGTCTTCCTACAGGCAAGAGTTTATTTATGGTAAACCCAGTGATTTTGGGGCTCAAATGATTTTTCGCAGTTCAGTAACCCTACGCTATTCACACTATTAACTAAAGAGCATTTATGTAAAAGGAAGTGTGGTCTGTATCAGTTTCATAAGCAGAGGTGAACTACATATGGTCCACATGAATAGGAAACAGAGTTCTTTTTTTCAGGCCATGCTCATGGTTATTGCTGTTTTTTAGACTCTGGAAAGAAGAGCCTCCTTCTTAGTTTAAACAGAGTGTGTTTCAGGGATGAGAACTCTGGTCTGAATTTCCCTGCAGAAAAGGAGTTAAACCCCAGAATCTGTGTCTTCCTACAAGCAAGAGTACATTTCTGGTAAACCCACTGAATTTTGTTCTCAAATAATTTTTCCCACTTCACGAACCATACGATATTCTCACTATTAACTAAAGAGGATTTATGTAAGAGGAGCTGTGGTTTGTATCAGTTTCATAAGCAGAGTTGAACTACATATGGTCCGTCTGAGTAGGAAACACAGTTTTTTTTTTCAGGTCATGCTCATGGTTCTTTCTGTATTTTATACTCTAGAATGAAGAGCTTGTTTCTTGCGTTAAAACAGAGTGTGTTTCAGGGATGAGAACTCTCGTCTGAATTTCCCTTCAGAAAAGGAGTTAAACCCCAGGATCTGTGTCTTCCTACAAGCAAGAGTTCATTTCTGGTAAACCCAGTGATTTTTGGGCTCAAATGATTTTTCACAGTTCAGGAACCCTATGCTATTCACACTATTAACTAAAGAGCATTTATGTAAGAGGAGGTGTAGTCTGTAACAGTTTCATAAGCAGCGTTGAACTACATATGGTCCATATGAATAGGAAACACAGTTCTATTTTCTGGGCATGCTCATGTTTCTTACTATATTGGAGACGCTGGAAAGAATAGGATGATTCTTGCCTTAAAACAGAGAGCTTTTCAGGGATGAGAACTCTGGTCTGAATTTGTCTTCAGAAAAGTAGTTATACCCCAGGATTAGTGTCTTCCTACAAGCAAGAGTTCATTTCTGGTTACCCAGGGAATTTTGTTCTCAAATGATTTTAACCAGTTCATGAACCATACGCTATTCTCACTATTAACTAAAGAGGATTTATGTAAGAGGAGCTGTGGTTTGTATCAGTTTCATAAGCAGAGTTGAACTACATATGGTCTGTCTGAGTAGGAAACACAGTTTTTTTTTTCAGGGCATGCTCATGGTTCTTGCTGTATTTTAGACTCTAGAATGAAGAGCTTGTCTCTTGCGTTAAACAGAGTGTGTTTCAGGGATGAGAACTCTGGTCTGAATTTCCCTTCAGAAAAGGAGTTAAACCCCAGGATCTGTGTCTTCCTACAAGCAAGAGTTCATTTATGGTAAACCCAGTGATTTTTGGGCTCAAATGATTTTTCACAGTTCAGGAACCCTATGCTATTCACACTATTAACTAAAGAGCATTTATGTAAGAGGAGCTGTGGTTTGTTTCAGTTTCATAAGCAGAGTTGAACTACATATGGTCTGTATGAGAAGGAAACACAGTTCTTTTTTTCTGGGCATGCTCATGTTTCTTACTATATTGGAGACGCTGGAAAGAAGAGGATGATTCTTGCCTTAAAACAGAGTGTTATTCAGGTATGAGAACTCTGGGCTGAATTTGCCTTCAGAAACGGAGTTAAACCCCAGGATCAGTGTCTTCCTACAAGCAAGAGTTCATTTTTGGTAAACCCAGTGATTTTTTGGCCCAAATGATTTTTCGCATTTCACGAACCCAACATGATTCTTACTATTAACTAAAGAGAATTTATGTAAGAGGAGCTTTGGTTTTTATCAGTTTCATAAGCAGAGTTGAACTACATATGGTCCGTTTGAGTAGGAAATACAGTTTATTTTTCAGGGCATGCTCATGGTTCATGCTGTATTTTAGAATCTAAAATGAAGAGCTTGTTTCTTGCGTTAAAACAGAGTGTGTTTCAGGTATGATAACTCTGGTCTGAATTTCCCTTCAGAAAAGGAGTTAAACCCCAGGATCTGTGTCTTCATACAAGCAAGAGTTCATTTCTGGTTACCCAGTGAATTTTGGGCTTCAATGATTTTTCGCAGTTCACGAACCATACGCTATTCTCACTATTAACTAGAGAGGATTTATGTAAGAGGAACAGTGGTTTTTATCATTTTCATAAGAAGAGATGAACTATATATAGACCGTATGAGTAGGAAACACAGTTCTTTTTTTCTGGGCATGCTCATGGTTCTTGCTGTATTGGAGACGCTGGAAGAAGAGCTTGCTTCTTGCCTTAAAACAGAGTGTTTTTCAGGGTTGAGAATTCTGGTCTGAATTTGTCTTCAGAAATGGAGTTAAACCCCAGGATCTGTGTCTTCCTAAAAGAAAGAGTTCATTTCTGGTATACCCAGTGAATTTTGGCCTCAAATGATTTTTCGATGTTCAGGAACCAAACGCTATTCTCACTATTAACTAAAGAGGACTTATGTAAGAGGAGCTGTTGTTTGTATCATTTCATAAGCAGAGTTGAACTACATATGGTCAGTATGAATAGGAAACAAAGTTCTTTTTTTCTGGGCATGCTCAGGGTTCTTGCTGTATTTTAGACTCTGGAAAGAAGAGCTTGCTTCTTCGTTAAAACAGAGTGTGTTTCAGGGATCAGAACTCTGGTCTGAATATCTCTGCAGAAATGGAGTTAACCCCCAGGATGTGTGTCTTCCTACAATAAGAGTGCATTTCTGGTAATCCCAGTGAATTTTGGGCAAAAATGTTTTTTCGCAGTTCACAAACCATATGCTATTCTCACTATTAACCAAAGAGGATTTATGTCAGAGGAGCTGTGTTTTGTATCAGTTTCATAAGCAGAGTTGAACTACATATGGTCTGTATGAGAAGGAAACACAGTTCTTTTTTTCTGGGCATGCTCATGTTTCTTACTATATTGGAGACGCTGGAAAGAATAGGATGATTCTTGCCTTAAAACACAGTGTTTTTCAGGGATGAGAACTCTGGTCTGAATTCGTCTTCTGAAAAGGAGTTAAATCCCAGGATCAGTGTCTTCCTACAGGCAAGAGTTCATTTATGGTAAACCCAGTGATTTTTGTGCTCAAATGATTTTTCGCAGTTCAGGAACCCTACGCTATTCACACTATTAACTAAAGAGCATTTATGTAAGAGGAGCTGTGGTCTGTATCAGTTTCATAAGCAGAGTTGAAATAGACATGGTCCGTATGAATAGGAAACAAATTTCTGTTTTCCAGGCCATGCTCATGGTTATTGCTGTGTTTTAGACTCTGGAAAGAAGAGCGTGCTTCTTCGTTTAAACAGAGTGTGTTTCAGGGATGAGAACTCTGGTCTGAATTTCCCTTCAGAAAAGGAGTTAAACCCCAGGATCTGTGTCTTCCTACAAGCAAGAGTACATTTCTGGTAAACCCAGTGAATTTTGGGCTCAATGAGTTTTCACAGTTAACGATCCCTATGCTATTCTCACTATTAACCAATGAGGATTTATGTAAGAGCAGCTGTTCTTTGTATCAGGTTCAGAAGCAGAGTTGAACTACATATGGTCTGTATGAGTAGGAAACACAGTTCTTTTTTTCTGGGCATGCTCATGTTTCTTACTATATTTGAGACGCTGGAAAGAATAGGATGATTCTTGCCTTAAAACAGAGTGTTTTTCAGGGATGAGAACTCTGGTCTGAATTTGCCTTCAGAAAAGGAGTTAAACCCCAGGATCAGTGTCTTCGTACAAGCAAGAGATCATTTCTGGTTACCCAGTGAATTTTTGGCTCAAATGATTTTTCGCAGTTCACGAACCATACTCTATTCTCACTATTAACTAAAGAGGATTTATGTCAGAGGAGCTGTGTTTTGTATCAGTTTCATACGCAGAGTTGAACTACATATGGTCTGTATGAGAAGGAAACACAGTTCTTTTTTTCTGGGCATGCTCATATTTCTTACTATATTGGAGATGCTGGAAAGAATAGGATGATTCTTGCCTTAAAGCAGAGTGTTTTTAAGGGATGAGATCTCTGGTCTGAATTTCCCTGCAGAAAAGGAGTAAACCCCAGGATCTGTGACTTCCTACAAGCAAGATGTCATTTCTGGTAAAACCTGTGATTTTTTGGCCCAAATGATTTTTCGCAGTTCACAAACCCAACATGATTCTCACTATTAACTAAAGAGAATTTATGTAAGAGGAGCTGTGCTTTGTATCAGTTTCAGAAGCAGAGTTGAACTACATATGGTCTGTATGAGTAGTAAACTAAGTTCTTTTTTTCTGGGCATGCTCATGTTTCTTACTATATTGGCGACGCTGGAAGGAAGAGGATGATTCTTGCCTTAAGACAGAGTGTGTTTCAGGGATGAGAACTCTGGTCTGAATTTGTCTTTAGAAAAGGAGTTAAACCCCAGGATCTGTGTCTTCCTACAAGCAAGAGTTCATTTCTGGTAAGCCCAGTGATTTTTGGGCTCAAATGATTTTTTCGCAGTTCAGGAACCCTACGCTATTCACACTATTAACAAAAGAGCATTTATGTAAGAGGAGGTGTGGTCTGTATCAGTTTCATAAGCAGAGTTGAACTACATATGGTCCTTATGAGTAGGAACACAGTTCTTTTTTTCTGGGCATGCTCATGTTTCTTGCTGTATTGGAGATGCTGGAAAGAAGAGCTTGCTTCTTGCCTTAAAACAGAGTGTTTTCCAGGGTTGAGAATTCTGTTCTGAATTTGTCTTCAGAAACGGAGTTAAATCCCAGGATCTGTGTGTTCCTACAAGAAAGAGTTCAGTTCTGGTAAACCCAGTGAATTTTGGGCTCAAATGACTTTTCGAAGTACAGGAACCGAACGCTATTCTCACTACTAAAAAAAGAGCAATTATGTAAGACGAGGTGTGGTCTGTATCAGATTCATAAGCAGAATTGAACTACATATGGTCCGTATGAATAGGAAACACAGTTCTTTTTTTCAGGCCATGCTCATGGTTTTTGCTGTATTTTAGACTCTGGAAAGAAGAGCTTGCTTCTTGCGTTAAAACAGAGTTTGTTTCAGGGATGAGAACTCTGGTCTGAATTTCCCTTCAGAAAAGGAGTTAAACCCCAGGATGTGTGTCTTCCTACAATAAGAGTGCATTTCTGGTAAAACCAAAGAATTTTGGGCACAAATGATTTTTCACAGTTCACGAACCCAACGCTCTTCTCACTATTAACTGAAGAGCATTTGTGTAAGAGGAGCTGTGGTTTGTATCAGTTTCATAAGCAGAGTTGAACTACATATTTTTTGTGTGAGTCGGAAACACAGTTCTTTTTTTCTTTGCATGCTCATGTTTGTTACTATATTGGAGATGCTGGAAAGAAGAGGATGATTCCTGCCTTAAAACAGAGTGTTTTTCATTGATGAGAACTCTGGTCTGAATTTGCCTTCAGAAACGGAGTAAAACCCCAGGATCAGTGTCTTCCTACAAGCAAGAGTTCATTTCTGGTAAACCCAGTGATTTTTGGGCTCAAATGATTTTTCGCAGTTTAGGAACCCTACGCTATTCAAACTATTAACTAAAGAGCATTTATGTTAGAGGAGGTGTGGTCTGTATCAGTTTCATAAGCAGAGCTGAACTACATATGGTCCGTTTGAATAGGAAACAGTATTCTTTTTTCCAGGCCATGCTCATGGTTACTGCTTTTTTTTAGACTCTGAAAAAAAGAGCGTGCTTCTTCGTTTAAACAGAGTGTGTTTCAGGGATGAGAACTCTGGTCTGAATTTCCCTGCAGAAAAGGAGTTAAACCCCAGGATCTGTGACTTCCTACAATAAGAGTGCATTTCTGGTAAACCCAGTGAATTTTGGGCTCAAATGTTTTTTCGCAGTTCACGAACCCTACGCTATTCTCACTATTAACTGAAGAGCATTTATGTATGAGAAGCTGTGGTTTGTATCAGTTTCATTAGCAGAGTTGAACTACATATTTTCTGTATGAGTCGGAAACACAGTTCTTTTTATCTGGGCATGCTCATGTTTGTTACTATATTGGAGATGCTGGAAAGAAGAGGATGATTCTTGCATTAAAACAGAGTGTTTTTCATCGATGAGAACTATGGTCTGAATTTGCCTTCAGAAACGGAGTAAAACCCCAGGATCAATGTCTTCCTACAAGCAAGAGTTCATTTCTGGTAAACCCAGTGATTTTTGGGGTCAAATGATTTTTCGCAGTTCAGGAACACTACGCTATTCACACTATTAACTAAAGAGCATTTATTTAAGAGGAGGTGTGGTCTGTATCAGTGTCATAAGCAGAGTTGAACTACATATGGACCGTATGAATAGGAGACAGAGTTCTGTTTTCCATGCCATGCTCATGGTTATTGCTGTATTTTAGACTCTGGAAAGAAGAGCGTGCTTCTTGCCTTAAAACACAGTGTTTTTCAGGGTTGAGAATTCTGGTCTGAATTTGTCTTCAGAATCAGAGTTAAACCCCAGGATCTGTGTCTTCCTACAAGAAAGCGTTCAGTTCTGGTAAACCCAGTGAATTTTGGGCTCAAATGATTTTTCGAAGTTCAGGAACCGAACGCTATTGTCACTATTAAAAAAAGAGCAATTATGTAAGACGAGGTGTGGTCTGTATCAGTTTCATAAGCAGAGTTGAACTAAATATGGTCCGTATGAATAGAAAACACAGTTCTTTTTTTCTGGCCGTGCTTATGGTTCTTGCTGTATTTTAGACTCTGGAAAGAAAAGCTTGCTTCTTCGTTAAAACAGAGTGTGTTTCAGGGATGAGAACTCTGGACTGAATTTCCCTGCAGAAACGGAGTTAACCCCCAGGATCTGTGTCTTCCTACAATAAGAGTGCATTTCTGGTAAACCCAGTGAATTTTGGGCTCAAATGATTTTTCGCAGTTCACGAACCCTACTCTATTCTCACTATTAACTGAAGAGCATTTATGTAAGAGGAGCTTTGGTTTGTATCAGTTTCATAAGCAGAGTTGAACTACATATTTTCTGTATGAGTCGGAAACACAGTTCTTTTTTTCTGGGCATGCCCATGTTTGTTACTATATTGGAGACGCTGGAAAGAAGAGGATGATTCTTGCATTAAAACAGAGTGTTTTTCATCGATGAGAACTATGGTCTGATTTGCCTTCAGAAACGGAGTAAAACCCCAGGATCAGTGTCTTCCTACAAGCAAGAGTTCATTTCTGGTAAACCCAGTGATTTTTGGGCTCAAATGATTTTTCTCAGTTCAGAGACACTACGCTATTCACACTATTAACTAAAGAGCATTTATGTAAGAGGAGGTGTGGTCTGTATCAGCTTCATGAGCAGAGTTGAACTACATATGGTCCGTATGAATAGGAAACACAGTTCTTTTTTTCTTTGCATGCTCATGTTTCTTAGTATATTGGAGACGCTGGAAAGAAGAGGATGATTCTTGCCTTAAAACAGAGTATTTTTCAGGGATGAGAACTCTGGTCTGAATTTCCCTGCAGAAACGGAGTTAACCCCCAGGATCCGTTTCTTCCTACAATAAGAGTGCATTTCTAGTAAACCCAGTGAATTTTGGGCTGAAATGATTTTTCACAGTTCACGTCCCTACGCTATTCTCACTATTAACTGAAAAGCATTTATGTAAGAGGAGCTGTGCTTTGTATCAGTTTCATAAGCATAGTTGAACTACATATGGTCTGTATGAGTAGGAAACACATTTCTTTTTTTCTGGGCATGCTCATTGTTCTTGCTGTATTTTAGACTCTAGAATGAAGAGCTTGTTTCTTGCGTTAAAACAGAGTGTGTTTGAGGTTTGAGAACTCTGGTCTGAATTTCCCTTCAGAAAAGGAGTTAAACCCCAGGATCTGTGTCTTCCTAAAAGAAAGAGTTCAGTTCTGGTAAACACAGTGAATTTTGGGCTCAAATGATTTTTCGAAGTTCAGGAACCGAACGCTATTCTCACTATTAAAAAAAGAGCAATTATGTAAGACGAGGTGTGGTCTATATCAGTTTTATAAGCAGAGTTGAACTAAATAGGGTCGGTATGAATAGGAAACACAGTTCTTTTTTTCAGGCCATGCTCATGTTTCTTGCTGTATTTTAGACTCTGGAAAGAAGAGATTGCTTCTTCATGAAAACAGAGTGTTTTTCAAGGATGAGAACTCTGGTGTGAATTTCCCTGCAGAAACGGAGTTAACCCCCAGCATCAGTGTCTTCCTACAATAAGAGTGCTTTTCTGGTAAACCCAGTGAATTTTGGGCTCAAATGATTTTTCGCAGTTAACGAACCCTACGCTATTCTCACTATTAACTGAAGAGCATTTATGTAAGAAGAGCTGTGGTTTGTATCAGTTTCATAAGCAGAGTTGAACTACATATTTTCTGTATGATTCGGAAACACAGTCCTTTTTTTCTGGGCATGCTCATGTTTCTTACTATATTGGAGACGCTGGAAAGAAGAGGATGATTCTTGCCATAAAACAGAGTGTTTTCATGGATGAGAACTCTGGTCTGAATTTGCCTTCAGAAACGGAGTTAAACCCTAGGATCAGTGTCTTCCTACAAGCAAGAGTTCATTTCTGGTAAAACCAGTGATCTTTTGGCCCAAATGATTTTTCGCAGTTCACGAACCATACGCTATTCTCACTATTATCTAAAGAGGATGTATGTAAGAGGAGCTGTGTTTTTCATCAGTTTCATAAGCAGAGTTGTACTACATATGGTCCATATGAATAGGAAACAGTGTTCTTTTTTCCTGGCCATGCTCATGGTTATTGCTGTTTTTTAGAATCTGGAAAAAAGAGCGTGCTTCTTCGTTTAAACATAGTGTGTTTCAGGGATGAGAACTCTGGTCTGAATTTCCCTGCAGAAAAGGAGTTAAACCCCATGATCTGTGTCCTCCTACAAAGAAGAGTACATTTCTGGCAAACCCAGTGAATTTTGGGCTCAAATGATTTTTCGCAGTTAACGAACCCTGCGCTATTCTCACTATTTACCAATGAGGATTTATGTAAGAGCAGCTGTGCTTTGTATCAGTTTCATAAACAGAGTTGAACTACATATGGTCTGTATGAGTAGGAAACACAGTTCTTTTTTCTGGGCATGCTCATGTTTCTTACTATATTGGAGACGCTGGAAAGAATAGGATGATTCTTGCCTTAAGACAGAGTGTGTTTCAGGGGTGAGAACTCTGCTCTGAATTTGTCTTCAGAAAAGGAGTTAATCCCTAGGATCAGTGTCTTCCTACAAGCAAGAGTTCATATCTGGTAAGCCCAGTGATTTTTGGGCTCAAATGATATTTCGCAGTTCAGGAACCCTACGCTATTCACACTATTAACTAAAGAGCATTTATGTAAGAGGATGTGTGGTTTTCATCAGTTTCATAAGCAGAGTTGAACTACATATGGACCGTATGAATAGGAAACAGAGTTGTGTTTTCCAGACAATGCTCATGGTTATTGCTGTATTTTAGACTCTAGAATGAAGAGCTTGTTTCTTGCGTTAAAACAGAATGTGCTTCAGGGATGAGAATTCTGGTCTGAGTTTCCCTTCAGAAAAGGAGTTAAACCCCAGGATCTGTGCCTTCCTACAAGCAAGAGTTCATTTCTGGTAAACCCAGTGATTTTTAGGCTCAAATGATTTTTCACAGTTCAGGAACCCTATGCTATTCACACTATTAACTAAAGAGCATTTATGTAAGAGGAGCTGTGGTTTGGTTCAGTTTCATAAGCAGAGTTGAACTACATATGGTCTGTATGAGAAGGAAACACAGTTCTTTTTTTCTGGGCATGCTCATGTTTCTTACTATATTGGAGACGCTGGAAAGAATAGGATGATTCTTGCCTTAAAACAGAGTGCCTTTCAGGGATGAGAACTCTGGTCTAAATTTGTCTTCAGAAAAGGAGTTAATCCCTAGGATCAGTGTCTTCCTACAAGCAAGAGTTCATATCTGGTAAGCCCAGTGATTTTTGGGCTCAAATGATATTTCGCAGTTCAGGAACCCTACGCTATTCTCACTATTAACTAAAGAGGATTTATGTAAGAGGAGGTGTGGTCTGTATCAGTTTCATAAGCAGAGTTGAACTACATATGGTCCATATGAATAGGAAACAGAGTTCTTTTTTCAAGGCCATTCTCAGGGTTATTGCTGTATTTTAGACTCTGGAAAGAAGAGCGTGCTTCTTCGTTTAAACAGAGTGTGTTTCAGGGATGAGAACTCTGGTCTGAATTTCCCTGCAGAAAAGGAGTTAAACCCCAGGATCTGTGTCTTCCAACTAGAAAGAGTTAAGTTCTGGTAAACCCAGTGAATTTTGGGCTAGAATGATTTTTCGAAGTTCAGGAACCGAATGCTATTCTCACTATTAATAAAAGAGCAATTATGTAAGACGAGGTGTGGTCTATATCAGTTTCATAAGCAGAATTGAAATAAATATGGTCTGTATGAATAGGAAACACAGTTCTTTTGTTTCTGGGCATGCTCATGTTTCTTACTATTTTGGAGCCGCTTGAGAGTAGAGGATGATTCTTGCCTTAAAACAGAGTGTTTTTCAGGGAAGAGTACTCTGGTCTGAATTTGCCTTCAGAAACAGAGTTAAACCCCAGGATCAGTGTCTTCCTACAAGCAAGAGTTTATTTCTGGTTACCCAGTGAATTTTGTTCTCAAATGATTTATCACAGTTCACGAACCATACACTATTCTCACTATTAACTAAAGAGGATTTATGTAAGAGGAGCTGTAGTTTGTATCAGTTTCATAAGCAGAGTTGAACTACATATGGTCCGTCTGAGTAGGAAACACAGTTTTTTTTTTTGAGGGCATGCTCATGGTTCTTGCTGTATTTTAGACTCTAGAATGAAGAGCTTGTTTCTTGCGTTAAAACGGAGTGTGTTTCAGGGATGAGAACTCTGGTCTGAATTTCCCTTCAGAAAAGGAGTTAAAACCCAGGATCTGTGTCTTCCTACAAGCAAGAGTTCATTTCTGGTAAACCCAGTGATTTTTGGGTTCAAATGATTTTTCACAGTTCAAGAACCCTATGCTATTCACACTAATAACTAAAGAGCATTTATGTAAGAGGAGGTGTGGTCTGTACCAGTTTCATAAGCAGCGTTGAACTACATATGGTCCCTATGAGTAGGAAACACAGTTCTTTTTTTCAGGCCATGCTCAGGGTTCTTGCTGTATTTTAGACTCTGGAAAGAATAGCTTGCTTCTTCGTTAAAACAGAGTGTGTTTGAGGTATGAGAACTCTGGTCTGAATTTCCCTGCAGAAACGGAGTTAACCCCCAGGATGTGTGTCTTCCTAAAATAAGAGTGCATTTCTGGTAAACCCAGTGAATTTTGGGCTCAAATGATTTTTCGCAGTTCACGAACCCTACGCTATTCTCACTATTAACTGAAGAGCATTTATGTAAGAGGAGCTGTGGTTTGTATCAATTTCATAAGAAGAGTTGAACAACATATGGTCTGTAGGAGAAGGAAACACAGTTCTTTTTTTCTGGGCATGCTCATGTTTCTTACTATATTGGAGACGCTAGAAAGAATAGGATGATTCTTGCCTTAAAACAGAGTGCTTTTCAGGGATGAGAACTCTGGTCTGAATTTCCCTGCAGAAAAGGAATTAAACCCCAGGATTTGTGTCTTCCTACAAGCAAGAGTACATTTCAGGTAAACCCAGTGAATTTTGGGCTCAAATGATTTTTCGCAGTTAACGAACCATACGCTATTCTCACTATTAACCAATGAGGATTTATGTTAGAGCAGCTGTGCTTTGTATCAGTTTCATAAGCAGAGTTGAACTACATATGGTCTATATGAGTAGGAAACAAAGTTTTTTTTTCATGGCATGCTCATTGTTCTTGCTGTATTTTAGACTCTAGAATGAAGAGCTTGTTTCTTGCGTTAAAACAGAGTGTGTTTCAGGTATGAGAACTCTGGTCTCAATTTCTCTTCTGAAAAGGAGTTAAACCCCAGGATCTGTGTCTTCCTACAAGCAAAAGTTCATTTCTGGTTACCCAGTGAATTTTGGGCTCCAATGATTTTTCACAGTTCACGAACCATACGCTATTCTCACTATTAACTAAAGAGGATTTTTGTAAGAGGAGCAGTGGTTTTTATCAGTTTCATAAGCAGAGTTGAACTACATATGGACCGTATGTGTAGGAATCACAGTTCTTTTTTTCTGGGCATGCTCATGGTTCTTGTTGTATTTTAGATTCTGGAAAGAAGAGCTTGCTTCTTCGTTAAAACAGAGTGTGTTTCAGGGATGAGAACTCTGGCCTGAATTTCCCTTCAGAAAAGGAGTTAAACCCCAATATGGGTGTCTTCCTACAAGCAAGAGTACATTTATGGTAAACCCAGTGAATACTGGGCTCAAATGATTTTTCGCAGTTCACGAACCATACACTATTCTCATTATTAACTGAAGAGCATTTATGTAAGAGGAGCTGTGGTTTGTATCAATTTCATAAGAAGAGTTGAACTACATATGGTCTGTAGGAGAAGGAAACATAGTTCTTTTTTTCTGGGCATGCTCATGTTTCTTACTATATTGGAGACGCTAGACAGAATTGGATGATTCTTGCCTTAAAACAGAGTGCTTTTCAGGGATGAGAACTCTGGTCTGAATTTCCCTACAGAAAAGGAATTAAACCCCAGGATTTGTGTCTTCCTACAAGCAAGAGTACATTTCGGGTAAACCCAGTGAATTTTGGGCTCAAATGATTTTTCGCAGTTAACGAACCATATGCTATTCTCACTATTAACCAATGAGGATTTATATTAGAGCAGCTGTGCTTTGTATCAGTTTCATAAGCAGAGTGGAACTACATATGGTCCGTATGAGTAGGAAACACAGTTCTTTTTTTCTGGGCATACTCATGTTTCTTACTATATTGGTGACGCTGGAAAGAAGAGGATGATTCTTGCCTTAAAACAGAGTGTTTTTCAGGGATGAGAACTCTTGTCTGAATTTGCCTTCAGAAACGGTGTTAAACCCCAGGATCAGTGTCTTCCTACAAGCAAGAGTTCATTTCTGTTAAACCCAGTGATTTTTTGGCCAAAATGATTATTTGCAGTTCATGAACCCAACATGATTCTCACTATTAACTAAAGAGAATTTATGTAAGAGGAGCTGTGGTTTTTATCAGTTTCATAAGCAGAGTTGAACTACATATGTTCCGTCTGAGTAGGAAACACAGTTTTTTTTTCAGGGCATGCTCATTGTTCTTGCTGTATTTTAGACTCTAGAATGAAGAGCTTGTTTCTTGCGTTAAAACAGAGTGTGTTTCAGGTATGAGAACTCTGGTCTCAATTTCTCTTCTGAAAAGGAGTTAAACCCCAGGATCTGTGTCTTCCTACAAGCAAAAGTTCATTTCTGGTTACCCAGTGAATTTTGGGCTCCAATGATTTTTCACAGTTCACAAACCATACGCTATTCTCACTATTAACTAAAGAGGATTTTTGTAAGAGGAGCAGTGGTTTGTATCAGTTTCATAAGCAGAGTTGAACTACATATGGACCGTATGTGTAGGAATCACAGTTCTTTTTTTCTGTGCATGCTCATGGTTCTTGTTGTATTTTAGACTCTGGAAAGAAGAGCATGCTTCTTCGTTTAAACAGAGTGTGTTTCAGGGATGAGAACTCTGGTCTGAATTTCCCTCCAGAAAAGGAATTAAACCCCAGGATCTGTGTATTTCTACAAGCAAGAGTACATTTCTGGTAAACCCAGTGAATATTGGGCTCAAATGATTTTTCGCAGTTCACGAATCATACGCTATTCTCACTATTAACTAAAGAGGATTTCTGTAAGAGCAGCTGTGCTTTGTAACAGTTTCATAAGCAGAGTTGAACTACATATGGTGTGTATGAGTAGGAAACACAGTTCTTTTTTTCTGGGCATGCTCATGTTTCTTACTATATTGGAGACGCTGGAAAGAATAGGATGATTCTTGCCTTAAGACAGAGTGTGTTTCAGGGATGAGAACTCTGCTTTGAATTTGTCTTCAGAAAAGGAGTTAAACCCCAGGATCAGTGTCTTCTTACAAGCAAGAGTTCATTTCTGGTAAACCCAGTGATTATTGGGCTCAAATGATTTTTCGCAGTTCAGGAACCATACGCTATTCACACTATTAACTAAAGAGCATTTATGTAAGAGGAGGTGTGGTCTGTATCAGTTTCTTAAGCAGAGTTGAACTACATATGGTCCGTATGAGTAGGAAACAGAGTTCTGTTTTCCAGGCCATGCTCATGGTTATTGCTGTATTTTAGACTCTGGAAAGAAGAGCGTGCTTCTTTGTTTAAACAGAGTGTGTTTCAGGGATGAGAACTCTGGTCTGAATTTCCCTGCCGAAAAGGAGTTAAACCCCATGATCTGTGTCTTCCTACAAGGAAGAGTTCATTTCTGGTAAACCCAGTGAATTTTGGGCTCAAATGATTTTTCGCAGTTCACGAACCCAACGCTATTCTCACTATTAACTAAACAGCATTTATGTAAGAGGCAGTGGTGTCTGTATCAGTTTCATAAGCAGAGTTGAACTACATATGGTCCGTGTGAATAGGAAACACAGGTCTTTTTTTCAGGCCATGCTCATGCTTCTTGGTGTAGTTTAGACTCTGGAAAGAAGAGCTTCCTTCTTCATTAAAACAGAGTGTTTTTCAGGGATGAGAACTCTGGTCTGAATTTCCCTTCAGAAACGGAGTTAAACCCCATGACGTGTGTCTTCCTACAAGCAACAGTTCATTTCTGGTAAACCATGTGAATTTTCAGCTCAAATGATTTTACACAGTTCTAGAACCCAACGCGATTATCACTATTAACTAAAGAGCATTTATGTAAGAGGAGCTCTGGTCTGTATCAGTTTCATAAGCAGAGTTGGACTACATATGGTCTATATGAGTAGGAAACACAGTTCTATTTTCTGGGCATGCTCATGTTTCTTACTGTATTGGAGACGCTGGAAAGAAGAGCTTGCTTCTTGCGTGAAAAGAGAGTGTTTTCAGGGATGAGAACTCTGGTCTGAATTTCACTTCAGAAATGGAGTTCACCCCCAGGATATGTGTCTTCCTACAAGCAAGAGTTCATTTCTGGAAAATCCAGTGAATTTTGGGCTGAAATGATTTTACACAGTTCACGAACACAACGTGATTCTTACTATTAACTAAAGAGCATTTATGTAAGAGGAGCTTTGGTTGTTTCAGTTTCAAAAGCAGAGTTGAATTACATATGGTCCGTATGAGTAGGAAGCACATTTCTTTTTTTCTGGGCATGCTCATGTTTCTTACTATATTGGAGATGCTAGAAAGAAGAGCTTGCTTCTTGCATTTAAACAGAGTGTTTTTTATTGATGAGAACACTTGTCTGCATTTCCCTTCAGAAACGGAGTTAAACCACAGGATCTGTGTCTTCCTACAAGCAAGAGTTCCTTTCTTTTAAACCAATAAATTTTGGGCTCAAAAGATTTTACACAGTTCAAAAACCTAATACGATTCTCATTATTAACTAAAGAGCATTTATTTAAGAGGTGCTGTGTTTTGTATCAGTTTCCTATGCAGAGTTGAACTACATATGGTCCGTGTGAATAGGAAACACAGTTCTTTTTTTCAGGCCATGCTCATGCTTCTTGCTGTATTTTAGACTCTGGAAAGAAGAGCTTCCTTCTTCGTTAAAACAGAGTGTGTTTCAGGGATGAGAACTCTGGTCTGAATTTCCCTTCAGAAACGGAGTTAAACCCCAGGATCTGTGTGTTAATACAAGCAAGAGATCATTACTGGTAAACCCAGTAAATTTTTGGCACAAATGATTTTTTGCAGTTCACGAACCCAACGCTATTCTCATTATTAACTAAAGAGCATTTATTTAAGAGGTGCTGTGGTTTGTATCAGTTTTGTAACAGAGTTGATCTACATATGGTCCGTTTGAGTAGGAAACAAAGTTCTTTCTTGAGGGCATGCTCATGGTTCTTGCTGTATTTTAGAATCTGGAAAGAAGAGCTTCCTTCTTGCGTTAAAACACAGTGTGTATCAGGGATGAGAACTCTGGTCTGAATTTCCATTCAGAAACGGAGTTAAAACCCAGGATCAGTGTCTTCCTACAAGCAAGAGTTCATTTCTCGTAAACCCAGTGAATTTTGAGCTGAAATGATGTTTGGCAGTTCACGAACCCAACGAAATTCTCACTATTAACTAAAGAGCATTTATGTTAGAGTAGCTGTGGTTTGTTTCAGTTTCATGAGCAGAGTTGAATTACTTATGGTCCTAATGAGTAGGAAACACAGTTTTTTTTTCTGGGAATGCTCAAGATTCTTGCTGTTGGAGACGCTGTAAAGAAGAGCTTGCTCCTTCCGTTAAAACAGAGTGTGTTTCATGGATGAGAACACTGGTCTGAATTTCCCTTCAGATACCGAGTTCAACCACAGGGTCTGTCTCTTCCTACATGCAAGAGTTTATTTCTGGTAAACAAAGTAAATTTTGGGCTGAAATAATTTGACACAGTTCAAAAACCCAATGCAATTCTCACTATTAACTAAAGTGTATTTATGTAAGAGGAGCTGTGGTTTGTATCAGTTTCATAAGCAGAGTAGAACTACATATGGTCAGTATGAGTAGGAAACACAATTCTTTTTTTCAGGGCATGTTCATTATTTTTGCTGTATGTTAGAATCTGGAAAGAAGAGCTTGCTTTTTGTGTTAAAACAGAGTGTGTTTCAGGGATGAGAATTCTAGTCTGAATTTCCCCTCAGAAACGGAGTTACACCCCAGGTTCTGTGTCTTCCTACAAGCAAGAGTTCATTTCTGGTAATCTCAGTGAATTTTGGACTCAAATGATTTTTCTCGGTTCACATACCCAATGCGATTCTCACTTTTAACGAAAGAGGATTTATGTAAGAGGAGCTGTGGATTCTATCAGTTTCATAAGCGGAGTTGAACTACATATGGTCAGTATGAGTAGGAAACACAGTTCTTTTTTCTCGGCATGGTCATGGTTCTTGATGTATTGGAGCCACTGGAAAGAAGAGCTTGCTTCTTGTGTGAAAACACAGTGTTTTTCAGGGATGAGAACTCTGGTCAAAATATGCCTTCAGAAACGGAGTTAAACCCCAGGATATGTGTCTTCCTACAAGCAAGAGTTCTTTTCTGGTAAACTCATTGAGTTTTCGGCTCAAATGATTTTTCGCAGTTCACGAACCAAAACGCGATTCTCACTATTAACTAAAGAGGATTTACGTAAGAGGAGTGGTGGTTTGAATCAGTTTCATAAGCATAGTTGAACTACATATGGTCTGTACGAGTAGGAAACACAGTTCTTTTTTTCTAGGAATGCTCATGGTTCTTTCTCTATTGGAGACGCTGGATAGAAGAGGATGATTCTTGCCTTAAAACAGAGTTTTTTTTCAGGGATGAGAACTCTGTTCTGAATTTGCCTTCAGAAACGCACTTAAACGCACAATATGTGTCTTTCTACAAGCAAGAGTTCATTTCTGGTAATCCCAGTAAATTTTGGGCTCAAATGATGGTTCGCAGTTCACAAAACCAACGCGATTCTCACTATTAACTAAAGAGCATTTATGTAAGAGGAGCTGTGGTTTGTATCAGTTTCGTAAGCAGAGTTGATCTACATATGGTCCGTATGAGTAGGAAACACAGTTCTTTCTTGAGGGCATGGTCATGGTTCTTCCTGTATTAGAGACGCTGGAAAGAAGAGCTTGCTTCTTGCGTTAAAACAGATTGTGTTTCAGGGATGAGAACTCTGGTCTGAATTTCACTTCAGAAACGAAGTTAAACCCAAGGATCTGTGTCATCCTACAAACAAGAGTTCATTTCTGGTATACCCAGTGAATTTTGGGCCCAAATGAATTTACACATTTCTTGAACCCAACGCGATTCTCACTATTAACTAAAGAGCATTTATGTAAGAGTAGCTGTGGTTTGTTTCAGTTTCATAAGCAGAGTTGAACTACATATGGTCTGTATGAGTAGGAAACACAGTTCATTTTTCTGGGCATGCTCATGATTCTTGCTGTATTGGAGACGCTGGAAAGAAGAGCTTGCTCCTTGCGTTAAAACAGAGTGTGTTTCATGGATGAGAACACTGGTCTGAATTTCCCTTCAGAAACCGATCTCAACCACAGGATCTGTGTCTTCCTACAAGCAAGACTTCATTTCTGGTAAACTCAGTAAATTTTGGGCTCAAATGATTTTTCTCAGTTCACAAACCCAACGTGATTCTCACTTTTAATGAAAGAGGATTTATGTAAGAGGAGCTGTGGTTTGTATCAGTTTCATAACAGGAGTTGAACTACATATGGTCTGTATGAGTAGGAAACACAGTTCTTTTTTCTGGGCATGCTCATGGTTCTTACTGTATTGGAGAAGCTGGAAAGAAGAGGATGATTCTTGCCTTAAAACAGAGAGTTTTTCAGGGATGAGAACTCTGGTCTGAATTTCACTTCAAAAATGGAGTTAAACCCCAGGATCTATGTCTTCTTACAAGCAAGAGTTCATTTCTGGTTAACCCAGTGAATTTTGGGCTCAAATGATTATTCGTCGTTCACGAACACAACGCGATTCTCACTATTAACTAAAGAGCATTTATGTAAGCAGAGGTGTGGTTTGTATCAGTTTCATAAGCAGAGTTGAACTAAATATGGTCCGTATGAGTAGAAAACACAGTTCTTTTTCTCAGGGCATGCTCATGGTTCTTGGTGTATTTTAGACTCTGGAAAGAAGAGCTTGCTTCTTGCATGAAAACAGGGTGTGTTTAATGGATGAGAACTCTGGTCTGAATTTCCCTTCACAAAAGGAGTTAAACTCCATGATCTGTGTCTTCCTACAAGCAAGAGTACATTTCTGGTAAACGAAGTGAATTTTTGGCTCAAATGAATTTACAAAGTTCAAGTACCCAATGTGATTATCACTACTAACTAAAGAGCTTTTATGTAAGAGGAGCTGTTGTCTGTATCATTTCATAAGCAGAGGTGAACTACATTTGGTCCGTATGAGAACAAAAATTATTCCTTTTTCTGGGCATGCTCATGGTTATTACTGTATAGGACAGGCTGGAAAGAAGAGGATTTTTCTTGCCTTAAAACTGAGTGTTTTTCAGGGATGAGAACTCTGGTCTGAATTTCACTTCAGAAATGGAGTTAAACCCCTGGATCTGTGTCTTCCTACAAGCAAGAGTTCATTTCTGGTTAACAAAATGAATTTTGGGCTCAAATGATTTTTCGCAGTTCCCGATTCCAATGCGATTCTCACAATTAACTAAAGAGCATTTATGTAACAGGAGCTGTGGTTTGTATCAGTTTCATATCCAGAGTTGATCTACATATGATCTGTATGAGTAGGAGGCACAGTTCTTTTATTCAGGGCATGCACATGGTTCTTGCTGTATTGGTGACGCTGGCAAGAAGAGCATGCTCCTTGCATTAAAACTGAGTGTGTTTCATGGATGAGAACTTTGGTCTGAATTTCCCTTCAGAAACGGAGTTAAACCCCATGAACTGTGTCTTCCTACAAGCAATAGTTCAGTTCTGGTAAACACAGTGATTTTTGGGCTCAAATGATTTTTCGCAGTTCACCATACAAATGCGATTCTCACTATTAACTAAAGAGCATTTATGTAAGAGGAGCTGCGGTTTGTATCAGTTTTATAAGCAGAGTTTAACTAAATATGGTCCGTATGAGTATGAAACACAGTTTGTTTTTTCAGGGAATGCTCATGGTACTTGCTGTTTTTTAGACTCTGGAAGAAGAGCTTGCTTCTTGCATTAAAACATGGTGTGTTTCATGGATGAGAACTCTGGTCTGAATTTCCCTTCACAAACGGAGTTAAACCCCATGACCTGTGTCTTCCTACAAGCAAGAGTTCATTTCTGGTTAACCCAGTGAATTTTGGGCTCAAATGATTTTTCCCAGTTCCCGAATCCAATGCGATTCTCTCTATTAACGAAAGAGCATTTATGTAAGCAGAGCTGTGGTTTGTATCAGTTTCATAAGCAGAGTTGAACTACATATAGTCCGGATGAGTAGGAAACACAGTTTTTTTTTCAGGGCATGCTCATGGTTCTTCCTGTATTTTAGACTCTGGAAAGAAGAGCTTGCTTCTTGCGTTAAAGTAGAGTGTGTTTCAGGGATGAGAACTCTAGACTGAATTTCCCTTCACAAACGGAGTTAAACCCCATGATCTGTGTCTTCCTACAAGCAAGAGTTCATTTCTGGTAAAAACAAGTGAGTTTTCGGCTCAAATGACTTTACACAGTTCTATTACCCAACGCGATTATCACTATTAACTAAAGAGCATTTATGTAAGAGGAGTTGTTGTCTGTATCATTTCATAAGCAGAGTTGAACTACATTTGGTCCGTATGAGTACAAACACTGTTCTTTTTTTCTGGGCATGCTCAAGCTTCGTACTGTGTTGGACATGCTGGAAAGAAGAGGATGATTCTTGCCTTAAAAGAGAGTGTTTTTCAGGGATGAGAATTCTGGTCTGAATTTGCCTTCAGAAACTGAGTTAAACCCCAGAATCTGTGTCTTCCTACAAGGAGGAGTTCATTTCTGGTAAAAACAAGTGAGTTTTCGGCTCAAATGACTTTACACAGTTCTAGTACCCAACATGATTCTCACTATTAACTAAAGAGGATTTATGTAAGAGGAGCTGTGGTTTGTATCAGTTTCATAAGCAGAGTTGAACTACATATGGTCCATATGATTAGGAAACACAGTTCTTTTTTTCAGGGCATGTTCATGGTTCTTGCTGTATTGGAGACGCTGGATAGAAGAGGATGATTCTTGCCTTAAAACAGATTGTTTTTTAGGGATGAGAATTCTTGTCTGAATTTGCCTTCAGAAACGGAGTTAAACCCCAGGATCTTTGTCTTCCTACAGTGAGCAAGTCATTTCAGGTAAACCCAGGGAATTTTGGGTTCAAATGATTTTTCGCAGTTCACGCACCGAACACGATTCTCACTATTAACTAAAGCACATTTATGTAAGAGGAGCTGTTGTTTGTATCAGTTTCATAAGCAGAGTTGAACTACATATGGTCTGTATGAGTAGGAAACACAGTTCTTTTTTTCTGGGCAAGCTCATTTTTCTTACTATATTGGAGATGCTGGAAAGAAGAGCTTGCTTCTTGCGTTAAATCAGAGTGTGTTTCAGGGATGAGAACTCTGGTCTGAATTTACCTTCAGAAACAGAGTTAAGGCCAAGGATCTGTGTCTTCGTAAAAGCAAGAGTTCTTTTCTGGTAAACCCATTGAATTTTGGGCTCAAATGATTTTTTGCAGTTCAAGAACCAAAACGCGATTCTAACTATTATCTAAAGAGCATTTATGTAAGCGGAGCTGTTGTTTGTATCAGTTTCATAAACAGAGTTGAACTTCATATGATCCGTATGAGTAGGAAACACAGTTCTTTTCTTCTGGGCATGCCCATGGTTCTTGCTGTATTGGAGCCTCTGGAAAGAAGTGCTTGATTCTTGCCTTAAAACTGGGTGTGTTTCATGGATGAGAACTCTGGTCTGAATTTCCCTTCAGAAACGGAGTTAAACCCCATTTTTCTGTGTCTTCCTACAAGCAAGAGTTCATTTCTGGTAAACCAAGTGAATTTTCGGCTCAAGTGACTTTACACAGTTCTAGAACCCAACCTTGATTATCACTATTACCTAAAGAGCATTTATGTAAGAGGAGCTGTTGTCTGTATCATTTCATAAGCAGAGCTGAACTACATTTGTTCCGTATGAGTACAAACACAGTTCTTTTTTTCTGGGCATGCTCATGGTTCATACTGTATTGGACACGCTGGAAAGAAGAGGATGATTCTTGCCTTAAAACAGATTGTTTTTTAGGAATGAGAATTCCTGTCTGAATTTGCCTTCAGAAACGGAGTTAACCCCAGGATCTGTGTCTTCCTACAATGAGTAGTTCATTTCAGGTAAACCCAGGCAATTTTGTGCTCAAATGATTTTTCGCAGTTCACGAACCATATGCTATTCTTACTATTAACTAAAGAGGATGTATGTAAGTGGAGCTGTGGTTTGTATCAGTTTCATAAGCAGAGTTGAACTACATATGGTCCAGATGAGTAGGAAACACAGTTCTTTTTTTCAGGGCATGCACATGGTTCTTGCTGTATTGTAGCCTCTGGAAAGAAGTGCTTGCTTCTTGCCTTAAAACTGGGTGTGTTTCATGGATGAGAACTCTGGTCTGAATTTCCCTTCAGAAACGGAGTTGTACCCCATTATCTGTGTCTTCCTACAAACAAGAGTTCATTTCTGTTAAACCAAGTGAATCTTTGGCTCAAATGATTTTACACAGTTCTAGAATCCAACACGATTATCACTATTAATAAAGAGCAGTTATGTCAGAAGAGCTATGGTCTGTATCATTTCATAAGCAGAGTTGAACTACATATGATACGTATGAGTAGGAAACACATTTCTTTTTTTCTGGGCATGCTCATGGTTTGTACTGTATTGGAGACGCTGGAAAGAAGAGGATGATTCTTGCATTAAAACAGAGTGTGTTTCATGGATGAGAACTCTGGTCTGAATTTCACTTCAGAAAGGGAGTTAAAACCCAGCATATGTGTCTTCCTACCAGCAAGAGTTCATTTCTGGTAAACCCAGTGAATTTTGGGCTCAAATTATTTTTTCTAGTTCACGAACCGAATGCTATTCTCACTATTAACTAAAGAGCATTTATGTAAGAGGAGGTGTGGTTTGTATCAGTTTCATAAGCAGAGTTGAACTACATATGGTCCGTATGAATAGGAAACACAGTTCCTTTTTTCAGTCCAGGCCCATGGTTCTTGCTGTATTTTAGACTCTGGAAAAAAGAGCTTGCTTCTTCGTTAAAGCAGAGTGTGTTTCAGGGATGAGAACTTTGGTTTGAATTCCCCTTAAGAAACGGAGTTAAACCACAGGATCTGTGTTTTCCTACAAGCAAGAGTTCATTGCTGATAAACCCAGTGAATTATGGGCTCAAATGATTTTTCAAGTTCACGAACTCTACGCTATTCTCACTATTAACTAAAGAGGATTTATGTAAGAGGAGCTGTGGTTTGTATCAGTTTCATAAGCAGAGTGGAACTCCATATGATCCGTATGAGTAGGAAACACAGTTCTTTTTTTCTGGGCATGCACATGGTTCTTGCTGTATTTTAGACTCTGGAAAGAAGAGATTGCTTCTTGCGTTAAAACAGAGTGTGTTTCAGGGATGAGAAGTCTGTTCTGAATTTCCCTTCAGAAATGGAATTAAATCCCAGGATCTGTGTCTTCCTACAAGCAAGAGTTCATTTCTGGTAAACCAAGTGAATTTTGGGCTCAAATGATTTTTCGCAGTTCAGCAACCCAAAACGATTCTCACTACTAACTAAAGAGGATTTATGTTAGAGGAGCTGTGGATTGTATCAGTTTCATAAGCAGAGTTGAACTACATATGGTCCGTATGAGTAGGAAACACATTTCTTTTTTTCAGGGCATGCTCATGGTTCTTGCTGTATTTTAGACTCTGGAAAGAAGAGCTTGCTTCTTCAATAAAACAGAGTGTGTTTCAGTGCTGAGATCTCTGGTCTGAATTTCCCTTCTGAACGGAGTTAAACCCCAGGATCTGTGTGTTCCTACTAGCAAGAGTTCATTTCTGGTAAAGCAAGTGAATTTTGGGCTCAAATCTTTTTTCGCAGTTCACCAATCCAAACCGATTGTCACTATTAACTAAAGAGCATTTATGTAAGAGGAGCAGTGGTTTGTATCAGTTTCATAAGCAGAGTTGAACTACATATGGTCCTTATGAGTAGGAAACACAGTTCTTTTTTTCTGGGCATGCACTTGGTTCTTGCTGTATTGGAGACGCTGGAAAGAATAGTTTGGTTCTTGCATTAAAACAGAGTGTGTTTCATGGATCAGAACTCTGGTCAGAATTTCCCTTCAGAATCGAAGTTAAACCCCATGATCTGTGTCTCCCTACATGTAGAGAGCCACGTGTAGCCGCACCCTAATTATGGTGCTGGCTTCTACCCTCTGCGTTCCCGATAACAAACACTCATTAAGGTAAACAGCTCCTTATTTGGCTATGGCTGGATTCGTGTGTTGATTGCATATGCGTGAACCTCTGGACAGTGCCCACGTGACTGCTTGGGGTTGGCAGCCCAGCCCTAATTAGGTGCTGGGAGAGGCTTGCCCCAACGAGAGAGACACATGCAATTAATCAAAAGTCTGAATAAACTGTGATGAGAAGGATCCCGGTGTTGCGTCTTCCTTGCTGGTCGAGGCGGGCGCGACAAGTGGTGGCCTCCTACAGGGAC
Source organism: Onychomys leucogaster (assembly GCA_949786385.1). Taxonomy (NCBI): domain Eukaryota; kingdom Metazoa; phylum Chordata; class Mammalia; order Rodentia; family Cricetidae; genus Onychomys; species Onychomys leucogaster. The sequence goes on from CATKUP010000140.1 coordinate 231,811, forward strand.
TATTACCACGGCTCTCTCCGGATCCAGAACTCATTTACAGTCAGGCGTTATACCGGTAAGTCCTCAGAAAAAACTGGGGATCCGCGACAAAAGCGGGTAACGCTCACCTGTAGAAGGGAGAGCGGGAAAGCAGAGCCGCGACTATAGTGGACAGGTAATTAAAATAACAAAGTCAACAGGTGGAACCTGTTCTGGGACTACAGTGGACGGGTAATTTGCATAACAAAACCTGCAGGTAAAACAAAACCAGCAGGTAAAACAAAGCAAACAGGGAAACCGGAGGGCTGGAGCAATTCTGCAAAGGCTCTGAGAAACCTCCCAGAAACTTCTCAAATTGAGGAAAGAAAAAAAAAAAAAGGTATACTAACATGGGCGCCTGCTCCTCGCACCCAATTTTTTTGGCTCTTAATGAGCTGCTTCTCTCTAAGAAACTGAAAATAAAAAAACGCACCCTAGAGCGATTTCTGGAACAGTGTGATGTAATTGCTCCTTGGTTTGCAATTTCTGGAAGCCTCACAGTGCCTTCCTGGGAGAAGTTGGGAAGAGACTTAGATTTTGCCGCAGAGCAGGGCACACTTAAGCAGGGTGTTAGACCAGTCTGGAGACTAATAAGAGGATGTTTAAAAGATCAGAGATGCAGTGAGGCAGTTGAGAATGGTCAAACTGCTCTGGAAATACTGCAGGAAGAGAGATCTGACAGGGCAGCCTCGGACAAGACAGCCACAAAGAGAACAGTACCAGGAAAGACAGGGCAGGTAAAAAAGGAGACAAAAGCTGAGAAAAAATACACAAAATTTTATCCTAGCCTTTCTGAGTTGGAAGACTCGTGTGCTTCCGATGTTTACTCGTGTGTTTCCGATCTCTCCGATTCTGTCTCGGATGATGAGGATGTTGAATCCGTTTGTGAGTCGTTGCAACGAGTAAGGGTTAGAAAGAAAAGAAAAGAAAGAGGAGGATTCAAACAGTTAGAAAAGAGCCATGAGAGCATGATCCCTTCTGCTCCCCCTCCGTATCCTGGGGCAATGGGGGCAGAGGGCGGAATGTCTTTTAATCCTAGAGTATGGAGAAAAGTCAGAACGGAGATGCAAGTTGCATTCCCTGTATTTCAGAATCCTCAGAATCAGAGGTATCATGAACCTCTAGAATTCAAGGTTGTAAAATCATTAGCAGAGTCTGTCAGGACATATGGCATTACAGCTTCCTTTATAGTATCTCATTTGGAAGCTCTGCATAGGCATGCTATGACTCCCTCAGACTGGATGAACCTTGCACGAGCCTGTTTAAGTTCTGGTCAGTATTTAGATTGGAAAGCATTTCTGATAGAGTTCGCTAGTGAACAGGCTGCAGCTAATAGGGCTGCCGGTGGAGGTCAGGCTGCTTGGGATATGGATATGTTACTTGGAAAAGGTAGATTTGCAAATCAGCAAAATGGGTATCCTATCCAGGTTTATGAGCAAATTAACAACATTGCTACCAGAGCTTGGAAGGCATTGCCCAATAGAGGAGAAGTTAGTGGTAATCTCACTGAAATTGTCCAAGGACCCATGGAACCCTTTTCAGATTTCGTAGCTCGCCTAGTGGATGCAGCTGGAAAGGTATTTGGTGATCCTGATACAGCCATGCCTTTAGTTAAGCAGTTGGTTTATGAGCAGTGCACTAAGGAATGTAGAGCTGCTATTACACCTTATAAAACTAAAGGATTAGAGGTTTGGATGAAAGTATGCAGGGAACTAGGGGGACCACTAACCAATGCTGGGCTGGCTGCTGCAGTTTTACAAATTAGCCAGAAAAGGGCAGGTGGCACTGGGACTTGCTTCCGATGTGGTAAAATGTGGCATATGAGACGCAACTGCCCCCAAGGAGGAAGTAATCAAGGGGAAAGTAACCAGAGACCAAACAGTGCCCAACGCCTGGCCCCGGGACTGTGCCCTAAGTGTAAGAAAGGAAAACATTGGGCGAGTGAGTGCAGATCAGTCAAGGACGTTAATGGACAGCCTTTGAGGAATAATACTCCTTCAAAAAATGGACAGCAGGGCCCCCAGCCTCAGGGCCCGCAAATATATGGGGCAATGGAGGATCAGAGACAGGAAGGGAACCAAGAGCAGTGGCCAACCCTCAGACATCCCAAACACCGTGGCGAGCCACTGCAGGTTCAGCAGGATTGGAACTCCGTGCCACCTCCAGACTCGTATTAACCCCGCAAATGGGGGTGCAAGTAGTGGAGTCTGATTTTCAAGGCCCCCTTGACCCTGGGACAGTGGGATTGTTAATAGGGAGATCATCTACTACCTTAAGGGGATTACGAGTCCATCCTGGGATAATTGACTCAGATTATACAGGTATAGTTAAAATCATGGTTGAGTCACCAAAAGAAATCACTGCCATTTCCCCGGGAGACAGAATTGCACAACTTATCCTGCTACCCAGCTTACGTGATTCTCACCCAGCCTATGACAGAGAAAGAGGAAGTAATGGATTCGGCTCCTCAGGCACAGATTTAACATTTTTATCTTTAGACTTAGATCAGAGACCCACATTACAGTTAACCATTAATGGCATCAAGATAATGGGACTTTTGGATACTGGTGCAGATCGCAGTATCATAGCTAGCAAAGATTGGCCTCGAGGTTGGCCTATACAGGCTTCCTCACAAACATTGCAGGGACTGGGTTATGCCAGTGTTCCAAATGTTAGTGCAAATTTGTTAAATTGGCAAGATTCCGAAGGTCACTCTGGCGTTATGCAACCCTATGTCCTTGAGCTTCCAGTGTCCCTCTTGGGGAGGGATCTTATGAAATCCATGGTCTTTCAGTTGAGTAACGAATACTCCAAAGAATCTAAAAATATTATGAAAAACATGGGGTGTCATCCTGATTTTGGCCTGGGAAAATTTTTACAAGGCAAAAAGGAGCCAATACAAACAGTACCTAGGAAACCCAAACAAGGGTTGGGTTTTTCCTAGGGGCCGCTGAGGAGGGCATTCCCATAACCTGGGTAACAGAGGAGCCAGTTTGGGTTCCTCAGTGGCCACTCTCCTCTGAGAAATTGCATGCTGCTTATCAATTAGTGAAAGAGCAATTAGAGAAAGGGCATATTAAACCTTCCCTTTCTCCCTGGAATACACCCATATTTGTCATCAAGAAGAAATCAGGAAAATGGAGATTGTTACATGATCTTAGAGCTATAAATGAACAAATGAGAATTATGGGACCTGTACAGTGTGGTCTTCCATTGCTGTCAGCCTTGCCTGAAAATTGGCCTATTATTGTGGTAGATATTAAAGACTGCTTCTTTTCCATTCCCCTGAATAGCAAAGACAGTGAGAGATTCACTTTCACTTTACCGTCCACTAATCATGAGGAACCTGATAAAAGATTATCAGTGGGTTGTATTGCCACAAGGCATGGCCAATAGTCCTACAATGTGTCAATTATTTGTAGCTACTGCTTTAGAACCTTTGAGAGCACGTTTTCCAGGCCTAAAATGTCTCCATTATATGGATGATATACTGTTAGCAGCTAAAGAAGAGAGCATTCTTCAAGAAGCATATAGCTCAATTGTAGAACTGCTAAAGCAAAAGGGACTCTGTATTTCCCCTGAGAAGGTGCAACAAAACAAAGTTGTCAATTATCTTGGGTCTAAAATAACTAAACATCATATCATGCCACAAAAGGTAGAGTTAAGGAAGGATCATCTTTGCACACTGAATGATTTTCAAAAATTATTAGGAGATATAAATTGGATAAGAGGAAGTTTAGGAATGGCCAATTATGAGTTAAAACCATTATATGATATTTTAATTGTAGATGCAGCCTTGGATTCACCGAGGCAATTAACCAATGCAGCCTGAGAAGCCTTAACAAAATTAGAAGATAAACTACAAAGAGCTTTTCTTCAAAGAGTACAAAATAATGAGGATATTACCCTGTGCATTCTGCCTACCCAGTTGCAACCTACGGGAATTTTATGGCAAAAAGGACCCTTGTTATGGATTTATACTAAAATCTCACCTGCAAAATCAATTGAGTATTATCCTATTGCTGTGGCATTATTTGCGCAACAGGGTATTCAACAATGTTTACAATATTTTGGGACATCACCACAAACGCTAGTTGTTCCTTATGATTCTACTCAAGTCAAGGTATTATGTGATGCCATAGATGATTGGGCAATACTGCGTTGTACCTATCCAGGACACATAGATTGCCATTATCCTAAACATCCACTATTAACTTTCTTTAAAGAACATCCTGTAGTTTTCCCTAAAGTAACTGCTTCAAAGCCCATTCCAGGAGCAAGTGTTATATTTACAGATAGGTCTAAGACAGGCTAAGGTGCTTATATGGTGGATTCTAATGAACCTGTAAAGCATCAATTCTTGCCAGGTGCACCTCAACAGGTGGAGCTTTCAATAGTTCTTGAAGTTTTCAAGGCTTGTCCATTTGCATTTAATGTAGTGTCAGATTCTAGTTATGTTGTTAATGCTTTGAAAAGCCTTGAATGTGCAGGGCCCATCAAATCGTCTAGCCTGGTTAGCTCATTGTATGGCCAGTTACAGAAACTGATCGGGCAACGTAAAAATCCCTTTTTTGTGCAACACATCCGTGCACATACTAATCTGCCAGGTCCATTGGCTAAAGGCAATGATATAGTGGATCAGTGCACTAGACAGGAATGGATGTTTGTGGCTTCTGCCATACAACGAGCATATGCTTTCCACAAAGAATTTCATGTTAATGCAAGGACATTACAACAAATTTTCTATCTCATGTGCAGAGGCACGAAAGGTGGTACTAGATTGCTCCCAATGTGTCATTTTTCATCATCCTTCTACATTAGGAGTTAACCCTCGTGGTTTGCTCCCCCTAAAAATATGGCAAATGGATGTTACACACATCTCTGAATTTGGACGTGTCAAATATGTACATGTATCTGTTGATACCTGTTCTGGAATCATTCATGCCACCCCAATGGCAGGAGAAAAGGCCTCTCATGTCATTGCTCATTGCTTAGAAGCTTGGGCAGCATGGGGTAAGCCTCAACAGTTAAAGACAGACAATGGTCCTGCATATACTGGACAGAAGTTCACTTCCTTCTGTCAACAGATGAATGTGCAACTTGTACATTGCCTACCATATAATCCACAAGGTCAAGGCATTGTGGAGCGTGCTCATCGCTCCTTGAAGGAGTTGCTTCAAAAACAAAAAGGGGGAATAGGCTATGGCCATACCCCTAAGGACAGACTTTCTCTTGCATTATTTACTCTGAATTTTTTCAATTTGGATGCTTCCAATTGTTCTGCTGCAGACAGGCATCATTGTCAGCACAGTCCTTCCAAAGGAATGGTGAAATGGAAACATGCCTTGACAGGTGTCTGGCACGGACCTGATCCCGTGCTGACAAAGGCAAGAGGTTCTGTTTGTGTTTTTCCACAGGATGCGAGGCCTGCGCACTGCACTTGAGGTTATGATACGCTGACCTCAAGAAGAGCAAGTCTGATTGCATGTGGGTTGGTACCCTAACTCACACCTCTGTGAAAAGGGTATCAGACGGGTCTAGTGTTCTCTGGGTGGACGACGCCTGGACAAACGTTAGTACATGTTCCATTTTAGCAGAGATCAGACCTCTAATCTTGCCTGTTGCTTTGTAAAACAAAAAGGGGGAAACTGTAGAGAGCCACGTGTAGCCACACCCTAAAGATGGTGCTGGCTTCTCCCCTCTGCCTTCCCAATGGCAAACACTCTTTAAGGTAAACAGCTCATTATTTGGCTATGGCTGGATTCGTGTGTTGCTGGCATATGCGTGTACCTGTGGACAGTGCCCACGTGGCTGCTTGGGGTTGGCAGCCCAGCCCTACTTAGGTGCTGGGAGAGGCTTGCCCCAACGAGAGAGACACAATGCAATTAATCAAAGGTCTGAATAAACTGTGATGAGAAGGATCACAGTGTCACGTCTTCCGTGCTGGTCGAGGAGGGCATGCACCTACAAGAAAGAGTTCATTTCTAGTATACCAAGTGAATTTTTGGCTCAAATGAATTTACACAGTTCTAGAACACAACGCGATTAATACTATTAAATAAAGAGCATTTATGTAAGAGGAGCTGTGGTCTAAATTAGTATCATAAGGAGAGTAGAACTATATATGGTCCATAAGAGTAGGAAACACAGTTCTTTTTTTCTGGGCATGCTCATGGTTCTTACTGTATTGGAGACCCTGGAAAGAAGAGGATGATTCATGCCTTAAAACAGAGTGTTATTCAGGGATGAGAATTCTGGTCCGAATTACCCTTCAGAAACGGAGTTAAACCCCAGGATCTGGGTCTTCCTACAAGCAAGAGTTCATTTCTGGTAAACCCAGTGAATTTTGGGCTCAAATGATTTTAAGCAGTTCACGAACCGAAAGCATTTCTCACTATTAAATAAAGAGCATTTATGTAAGAGGAGCTGTGGTTTGTATCAGTTTCATAAGCAGAGTTGAACTACATATGGTCCGTATGAGTAGGAAACACAGTTCTTTTTTTCTGGGCATGCTCATGTTTCTTACTATATTGGAGACGCTGGAAAGAAGAAGATGATTCTTGCCTTCAAACAGAGTGTTTTTCAGGGATGAGAACTCTGGTCTGAATTTGCCTAAAGAAACAGAGTTAAACCCCAGTATCAGTGTCTTCCTACAAGCAAGAGTTCATTTCTGGTAAACCCAGTGAATTTTGGGCTCAAATGATTTTTTGCAGTTTACGAACCCAACATGATTCTCACTATTAACTAAAGAGCATTTATATAAGAAGAGCTGTGGTTTGTATCAGTTTCATGAGCAGAGTTGAACTACATATGGTCCGTATGAGTAGGAAACACAGTTATTTTTTTTAGGGCATGCTCATGGTTCTTGCTGTATTTTAGACACTGGAAAGAAGAGCCTGCTTCTTGCATTAAAACAGGGTGTGTTTAATTGGATGACAACTCTGTTCTGATTTCCCTTCACAAACAGAGTTAAACGCCATGATCTGTGTCTTCCTACCAGCAAGCGTTCATTTCTGGTAAACCAAGTGAATTTTCGGCTCAAAGAATTTATAGTTCTAGAATCCTACGTGATTATCACTATTAACTAAAGAGCATTTATGTAAGAGGAGCAGTGGTCTGTATCATTTCATAAGCAGAGTTGAACTACATATGGTCCGTATGAGTAGGAAACACAGTTCTTTTTTTCTGGGCATGCTCATGGTTCTTACTGTATTCGAGACGCTGGATAGAAGAGGATGATTCGTGCTTTAAAAAAGAGTTTTTTTCAGGGATGAGAACTATGGTCTGAATTTGCCTTCACAAATGGAGTTAAACCCCATGATCTGTGTCTTCCTACAAGCAAGCGTTCATTTCAGGTAAACCCAGTGAATTTTGGGCACAAATGATTTTTCTCAGTTCACGAACCCAACGAGATTCTCACTATTAACTAACGAGCATTTATGTAAGAGGAGCTGTGGTTTGTATCAGTTTCATAAGCACAGTTGAACTACATTTGGTCAATATGAGTAGGAAAAACTTTTTTTTTCAGGGCATGCTTATGGTTCTTGCTGTATTTTAGACTCTGGAAAGAAGAGCTTTCTTCTTGCATTAAAGCAGAGTGTGTTTCAGGGATGAGAATTGTGGTCTGAATTTGCCTTCAGAAACGGAGTTAAACCCCATGATCCGTGTCTTCCTACAAGCAAGGGTTCATTTCTGGTAAACCCAGTGAATTTCAGGGTCAAATGATTTTTCGCAGCTCACGAACCCAACGCGATTCTCACTATTAACTAAAGAGCATTTATGTAAGAGGAGCTGTGGTCTGTATCATTTCATAAGCAGAGTTGAACTACATATGGTCTGTATGAGTAGGAAACACAGTTCTTTTTTTCAGGGCATGCTCATGGTTCTTGCCGTATTTTAGACTCTGGAAAGAAGAGCTTGCTACTTGTGTTAAAACAGTGTTGTTTCAGGGATGAGAATTCTGGTCTGAATTTCCCTTCAGAGATGGAGTTAAACCCCAGGATCTGTGTCTTCCTACAAGCAAGAGGTCATTTCAGGTAAACCCAGTGAATTTTGTGCTCAAATGATTTTTCGCAGTTCAGGAACCCAACGCGATTCTCACTATTAACTAAAGAGGAATTATGTAAGAAGAGCTGTGGTTTGAATCAGTTTCATAAGCAGAGTTCAACTATATATGGTCTGTATGAGTAGGAAACACAGCTGTTTTTTTATGGGCATGCTCGTGGTTCTTGCTGTATTTTAGACTCAGGAAAGAAGAGCTTGCTTCTTGCATTAAAACAGGGTGTGTTTCATGGATGAGAACTCTGGTCTGAATTTCCCTCCACAAATGGAGTTAATCCCCATTATCTGTGTCTTCCTACCAGCAAGAGTTCGTTTCTGGTAAACCAAGTGAATTTTGGGCTCAAATGACTTTACACAGTTCTAGAACCCTACGTTATTATCACGATTAACTAAAGAGCACTTATGTAAGAGGAGCTGTAGTATGTATCATTTCATAAGCAGAGTTGAACTACATATAGTCCGTATGAGTAGGAAATACAGTTTTTTTTCTGGGCATGCTCATTGTTCTCACTGTATTGGGGAAGCTGGAAAGAAGAGGATGATTCTTGCCTTAAAACAGAGTGTTTTTCAGGGTTGAGAATTCTGGTTGAGTTTGCCTTCTGAAAAGGAGTTAAACCCCAGGATCTGTGTCTTCCTACAAGCAAGCGTTCTTTTCTGGTAAATCCAGGGTATTTTGATCTCAAATGATTTTTTGCAGTTCACGAACCTAAACGCGATTCTCACTATTAACTAATGAGGATTTAAGTAAGAGGAGCTGTGGTTTGTATCAGTTTCATAAGCAGAGTTGAAATACATATGGTCTCTATGAGTAGGAAACACAGTTCTTATTTTCTGGGCATGCTCATGGTTCTTGCTGTATTTTAGACTCTGGAAAGAAGAGCTTGCTACTTGTGTTAAAACAGTGTTGTTTCAGGGATGAGAATTCTGGTCTGAATTTCCCTTCAGAGATGGAGTTAAACCCCAGGATCTGTGTCTTCCTACAAGCAAGAGTTCATTTCTGGTAAACCCAGTGAATTTTGGGGTCAAATTATTTTTCGCAGTTCACAAACTCGATGCGATTCTCACTATTAACTAAAGAGCAGTTATGTAAGAGGAGCTGTGGCTTGTATCAGTTTCAAAAGCAGAGTTTAACTACATATGGTCTGTATGGGTAGGAAACACAGTTCTTTTATTCTTGGCATGATCATGGTTCTTACTGTATTGGAGAAGCTAGAAAGAAGAGGATGATTCTTGCCTTAAAACAGAGTGTTTTTCAGGGTTGAGAATTATGGTCTGAATTTGCCCTCAGAAATGGTGTTAAACCCCAGGATCTGTTTCTTCTTACAAGCAAGAGTCTATTTCAGGAAAACCCCATAAATTTTGAGCTCAAATGATTTTTCGCAGACCACGAACCCAACGCGATTCTCACTATTAACTCAAGAGCATTTATGTAAGTGGAGCTGTGGTTTGTATCAGTTTCATAAGCACAGTTGAACTACATATGGTCCTAATGAGTAGGATACACAGTTCTTTTTTTCAGGGCATGCTCATTGTTCTTGCTGTATATTAGACTCTGGAAAGAAGAGCTTGCTTCTTGTTTTAAAACAGTGTTGTTTCCGGGATGAGAATTCTGGTCTGAATTTCCCTTCAGAAACGGAGTTAAACCCCAGGATCTGTGTCTTCCTATAAGCAAGAGTTCAGTTCTGGTAAACACAGTGAATTTTTGGCTCAAATGATTTTCACAGTTCAGGAACCCAACGCGATTCTCACTATTAACTAAAGAGCACAACGGAGTTAAACCCCAGGATCTGTGTCTGCCTACAAGCAAGAGTTCATTTCAAGTAAACCCTGTGAATTTTGTGCTCAAATGATTTTTCGGAGTTCAGGAACCCAACGCGAATCTCACTATTAACTTAAGAGTATCAGTGTCTTCCTACCAGCAAGTGTTCATTTCTGGTAAACCAAGTGAATTTTCGGCTCAAATGTCTTTACACAGTTCTAGAACCCTACGTGATTACCACTATTAACTAAAAAGCACTTATGTAAGAGGAGCTGTAGTCTGTATCATTTCATAAGCAGAGTTGAACTACATATGGTCCGTATGAGTAGGAAATACAGGTTTTTTTTTTTTTCTGGGCATGCTCATTGTTCTTACTGTATTGGAGAAGCTGGAAAGAAGAGGATGATTCTTGCCTTAAAACAGAGTGTTTTTCAGGGATGAGAACTCTGGTCTGAATTTCCCTTCACAAACGGAGTTAAACCCCAGGATCTGTGTCTGCCTACAAGCAAGAGTTCATTTCAGGTAAACCCTGTGAATTTTGTTCTCAAATGATTTTTCTCAGTTCAGGAACCCAACGCGATTCTCACTATCAACTTAGAGGAATTGTGTAAGAGGAGCTGTGGTTTGAATCAGCTTCAAAAGCAGAGTTTAACTACATATGGTCTGTATGAGTAGGAAACACAGTTCTTTTTTTCTGGGTATGCTCATGTTTCTTACTGTATTGGAGACGCTGGATAGAAGAGGATGATTCTTGCCTTAAAACAGAGTTTTTTTCAGGGATGAGAACTCTGGTCTAATTTGCCTTCAGAAACATAGTTAAACCCCAGGATCTTTGTCTTCCTACAAGGAAGAGTTCTTTTCTGGTAAATACAGGGTATTTTGATCTCAAATGATTTTTTGCAGTTCACCAACCTAAACGCGATTCTCACTTTTAACTAAAGAGGATTTATGTAAGAGCAGCTGTGGTTTGTATCAGTTTCATGAGCACAGTTGAAATACATATGGTCTGTATGAGTAGGAAACACAGTCCTTTTTGGGGGGCATGCTCATGGTTCTTGCTGTATTTTAGACTCTGAAAAGAAGATCTTGCTTTTTGCATTAAAACAGAGTGTGTTTCAGGGATGAGAACTCTGGTCTGAATTTCCCTTCAGAGACAGAGTTAAACCCCAGGATCTGTGTCTTCCTACAAGCAAGAGTTCATTTTTTGTAAACCCAGTGAATTTTGGGGTCAAATAATTTTTCGGAGTTCACGAACCCAATGCGATTCTCACTATTAACTAAAGAGCAGTTATGTAAGAGGAGCTGTGGTTTGTATCAGTTTCATAAGCACAGTTGAACTACATATGGTCCGTATGAGTAGGAAATACAGTTTTTTTCTTCTGGGCATGCTCATTGTTCTTACTGTATTTTAGAAGCTGGAAAGAAGAGGATGATTCTTGCCTTAAAACAGAGTGTTTTTCAGGGTTGAGAATTCTGGTTGAATTTGCCTTCAGACATGGAGTTAAACCCCAGGATGTGTATCTTCCTACAAGCAAGAGTTCAATTCTGGTAAACCCAGTGAATTTTGTGCTCAAATGATTTTTCACAGTTCAGGAACCCAACGTGATTCTCACTATTAACTAAAGAGGAATTATATAAGAGGAGCTGTGGGTTGAATCAGTTTCATAAGCAGAGTTTAACTGCATATGGTCTGTATGAGTAGGAAACACAGTTCTTTTTTCTGGGAATGCTTATGTTTCTATCTTTATTGGAGACGCTGGATAGAAGAGGATGATTCTTGCCTTAAAACAGGGTTTTTTTCAGGGATGAGAACTCTGGTCTGAATTTCCCTTCACAAACGGAGTTAAACCCCAGGATCTGTGTCTGCCTACATGCAAGAGTTCATTTCAGGTAAACCATGTGAAATTTGTGCTCAAATGATTTTTCGCAGTTCAGGAACCCAACGCGATTCTCACTATTAACTTAAGAGCATTGATGTAAACAGAGCTGTGGTTTGTATAAGTTTCATAAGCAGAGGTGAATACATATGGTCCTTATGAGTAGGATACACAGTTCTTTTTTTCAGGGCATGCTCATGTTTCTTGCTGTATTTTAGACTCTGGAAAGAAGAGCTTGCTTCTTATGTTAAAAATGTGTGTGTTTCAGGGATGAGAATTCTGGTCTGAATTTCCCTTCAGAAACGGAGTTAAACCCCAGGATCTGTGTCTTCCTATAAGCAAGAGTTCAGTTCTGGTAAACCCAGTGAATTTTTGGCTCAAATGATTTTCACAGTTCAGGAACCCAACGCGATTCTCACTATTAACTAAAGAGCATATATGTAAGAGGAGCTGTGGTGTGTATCAGTTTCATAAGCACAGTTGAACTACATATGGTCCTATGAGTAGGAAAAACAGTTTTTTTTTCAGGGCATGCTCATGGTTCTTGCTGTATTTTAGACTCTGGAAAGAAGAGCTTGCTTTCTGCATTAAAGCAGAGTGTGATTCATGGATGAGAACTCTGGTCTGAATTTCCCTTCTGAAACGGAGTTAAACCCCAGGATCTGTGACTTCTACAAGCAAGAGGTCATTTCTTGTTAACCCAATGAATTTCAGACTCAAGTGAATTTTCGCAGTTCACGAACCCAACGCGATTCTCACTATTAACTAAAGAGCATTTATGTAAGAGGAGCTGTGGTTTGTGTCACTTTCATAAGCAGAGTTGAACTACATATGGTCTGTATGAGTAGGAAACACAGTTCTTTTATTCTTGGCATGATCATGGTTCTTACTATATTGGAGACGCTGTTAAGAAGAGGATGATTCTTGCCTTAAAACAGAGTGATTTTCAGGGATGAGAACTCTGGTCTCAATTTGCCTTCAGAAACGGAGTTAAACCCCAGTATCAGTGTCTTCCTACCAGCAATTGTTCATTTCTGGTAAACCAAGTGAATTTTCGGCTCAAATGACTTTACACAGTTCTAGAACCCTACGCGATTACCACTATTAACTAAAGAGCACTTATGTAAGAGGAGCTGTAGTCTGTATCATTTCATAAGCAGAGTTGAACTACATATGGTCCGTATGAGTAGGAAATACAGTTTTTGTTTTCTGGGCATGCTCATTGTTCTTAGTGTATTGGAGAAGCTGGAAAGAAGAGGATGATTCTTGACTTAAAACAGAGTGTTTTTCAGGGTTGAGAATTCTGGTTGAATTTGTCTTCAGAAATGGAGTTAAACCCCAGGATCTGTGTCTCCTACAAGCAAGAGTTCATATCAGGTAAACCAAGTGAATTTTGTGCTCAAATGATTTTTCGCAGTTTAGGAACCCAACGCGATTCTCACTATTAACTAAAGAGGAATTATGTAAGATTAGCTGTGGGTTGAATCAGTTTCATAAGCAGAGTTTAACTACATATGGTCTGTATGAGTAGGAAACACAGTTCTTTTTTTCTGGGTATGCTCATGTTTCTTACAGTATTGGAGACGCTGGATAGAAGAGGATGATTCTTGCCTTAAAACAGAGTTTTTTTCAGGGATGAGAACTCTGGTCTGAATTTCCCTTCACAAACGGAGTTAAACCCCAGGATCTGTGTCTGCCTACAAGCAAGAGTTCATTTCAGGTAAACCTGGTGAATTGTGTTCTCAAATGATTTTTTGCAGTTTAGGAACCCAACGCGATTCTCACTATTAACTTAGGAGGAATTATGTAAGAGGAGCTGTGGTTTGAATCAGCTTCAAAAGCAGAGTTTAACTACATATGGTCTGTATGAGTAGGAAACACATTTCTTTTTTTCTGGGTATGCTCATGTTTCTTACTGTATTGGAGACGCTGGATACAAGAGGATGATTCTTGCCTTAAAACAGAGTTTTTTTTTTTTCAGGGATGAGAACTCTGGTCTAATTTGCCTTCAGAAACATAGTTAAACCCCAGGATATTTGTCTTCCTACAAGGAAGAGTTCTTCCCTGGTAAATACAGGGTATTTTGATCTCAAATGATTTTTTGCAGTTCACCAACCTAAACGCGATTCTCACTTTTAACTAAAGAGGTTTTATGTAAGAGGAGCTGTGGTTTGTATCAGTTTCATGAGCACAGTTGAAATACATATGGTCTGTATGAGTAGGAAACACAGTCCTTTTTGGGGGGCATGCTCATGTTTCTTGCTGTATTTTAGACTCTGGAAAGAAGAGCTTGTTTCATGCATTAAAGCAGAGTGTGATTCATGGATGAGAACTCTGGTCTGAATTTCCCTTCTGAAATGGAGTTAAACCCCAGGATCTGTGTCTTCCTACAAGCAAGAGTTCATTTCATGTAAACCGATTGAATTTTGTGCTCAAATGATTTTTCTCAGTTCAGGAACCCTACGAGATTCTCACTATTAACTAAAGAGGAATTATGTAAGAAGAGCTGTGGTTTGAATCAGTTTCATGAGCAGAGTTTAACTACATATCGTCTGAAAGAGTAGGAAACACAGTTGTTTTTTTTCTGGGCATGCTCATGTTTCTTACTGTATTGGACACGCTGGATAGAAGAGGATGATTCCTGCCTTAAAACAGAGTTTTTTCAGGGATGAGAACTCTGTTCTGAATTTGCCTTCAGAAACGGACTTAAACCCCAGGATCAGTGTCTTCCTACAAGCATGAGTTCATTTCTGGTAAACCCAGTGAATTTTGGGGCAAAATGATTTTTCAATGTTCACGAACACAACATGATTCTCACTATTAACTAAAGAGTATTCATGTAATAGGAGCTGTGGTTTGTATCAGTTTCATAAGCAGATTTGAACTACATATGGTCTGTATGAGTAGGAAACACAGTTGTTTTTTTATGGGCATGCTCGTGGTTCTTGCAGCATTTTATACTCAATAAAGAAGTGCTTGCTTCTTTCATTAAAACAGGGTGTGTTTCATGGATGAGAGCTCTGGTCAGAATTTCCCTTCACAAATGGAGTTAATCCCCATTATCTGTGTTTTCCTACCAGCAAGAGTTCGTTTCTGGTAAACCAAGTGAATTTTCGGCTCAAATGACTTTACACAGTTCTAGTACCCTACGCGATTATCACGATTACCTAAAGAGCACTTATGTAAGAGGAGCTGTAGTCTGTATCATTTCATAAGCAGAGTTGAAATCCATATGGTCCGTATGATTAGGAAATACAGTTTTTTTCTGGGCATGCTCATTTTTCTTACTGTATTGGAGAAGCTGGAAAGAAGAGGATGATTCTTGCCTTAAAACAGAGTGTTTTTCAGGGTTGAGAATTCTGGTTGAATTTGCCTTCAGAAATGGAGATAAAACCCCAGGATCTGTGTCTTCCTACAAGCAAGAGTTCATTTCAGGTAAACCCAGTGAATTTTGTGCTCAAATGATTTTTCGCAGTTCAGGAACCCAACGCAATTCTCACTATTAACTAAAGAGGAATTATGTAAGAGGAGCTACGGTTTGAATCAGTTTGAAAAGCAGAGTTTAACTACATATGGTCTGTATGAGTAGGAAACACAGTTCTTTTTTTCTGGGTATGCTCATGTTTCTTATTGTAATGGAGACGCTGTATAGAAGAGGATGATTCTTGCCTTAAAACAGAGTTTTTTTCAGTGATGAGAACGCTGGTCTGAATTTGCCTTCAGAAACAGAGTTAAACCCCAGGATCTGTGTCTTCCTACAAGCAAGAGTTCAGTTCTGGTAAACCCAGTGAATTTTTGGCTCAAATGATTTTCGCAGTTCAGGAACCCAACGCGATTCTCACTATTAACTAAAGAGCATATATGTAACAGGAGCTGTGGTTTATAGAAGTTTCATAAGCACAGTTGACTACATATGGTCCATATGAGTAGGAAAAACAGTTTTTTTTTTCAGGGCATGCTCATGGTTCTTGATGTATTTTACACTCTGGAAAGAAGAGCTTGCTTCTTGCATTAAAGCAGAGTGTGTTTCATGGATGAGAACTCTGGTCTGAATTTCCCTTCAGAAACGGAGTTAAACCCCAGGATCAGTGTCTTACTACAAGCAAGAGTTCATTTCTGGTAAAGCCAGTAAATTTTGGGCTCAAATGCTTTTTGCTGTTCCTGAACCCAAAATGATTCTCTCTATTAACTAAAGAGCATTTATGGAAGAAGAGCTGCGTTTTGTATCAGTTTCATAAGGAGAGTTGAAATACATACGGTCTGTATGAGTAGGAAACACAGTTCTTTTTTTCAGGGCATGCTCATGGTTCTTAGTGTTTTGGAGACCCTGGACAGTAGAGGATGATTCATGCCTCAAAACAGAGAGTGTTTCAGGCATGAGAACTCTGGTCTGAACTTCCCTTCTGAAACGGAGTTAAACCTCAGGATCTGTGTCTTCCTACAAGCAAGAGGTCATTTCTTGTTAACCCAGTGAATTTTGGACTCAAAAGATTTTTCGCAGTTCACGAACCCAACGCGATTCTCACTATTAACTAAAGAGCATTTATGTAAGAGGAGCTGTGGTTTGTATCAGTTTCATAAGCAGAGTTGAACTACATATGGTTCGTATGAGTAGTAAAAACAGTTCTTTTTTTCAGGGCATGCTCATGGTACTTGCTGTATTGGAGACGCTGGAAAGAAGAGCTTGCATCTTGCATTAAAACTGGGTGTGTTTCATGGATGAGAACTCTGGTCTGAATTTCCCTTTACAAACGGAGTTTAACCGCATGATCTGTGTCTTCCTACATGCAAGAGTTCAGTTCTGGTAAACCAAGTGAATTTTCGGGTCAAATAACTTTACACAGTTCTAGAACCAAAAGCAATTCTCACTATTAACTTAAGAGGAATTATTTAAGAGGAGCTGTGGTTTGAATCAGTTTCAAAAGCAGAGTTTAACTTCATATGGTCTGTATGAGTAGGAAACACAGTTCTTTTTTTCTGGGCATGCTCATGGTGCTTACTGTATTGTAGACGCTGGAAAGAAGAGCTTGCTTCATGTGTTAAAACAGAGTTTTTTTCAGGGACGAGAACTCTGTTCTGAATTTGCCTTCAGAAACGGAGTTAAACCCCAGGATCTGTTTCTTCTTACAAGCAAGAGTTCATTTCAGGTAAACCCATTAATTTTTGATCTCAAATGATTTTTTGCAGTTCACGAACCCAATGCGATTCTCACTATTACCTAAAGAGCATTTATGTAAGAAGAGCTGTGGTTTGTATCAGTTTCATAAGCACAGTTGAACTACATATGGTCCTAATGAGTAGGATACACAGTTCTTTTTTTCAGACCATGCTCATGGTTCTTGCTGTATTGGAGACGGTGGAAAGAAGAGCCTGCTTCTTGCATTAAAACAGGGTGTGTTTCATGGATGAGAACTCTGGTCTAAATTTCCCGTCACAAACGGAGTTAAACCCCATTATCTGTGTCTTCCTAACAGCAAGAGTTAATTTCTGGTAAACCCAGTGAATTTTCGGCTCAAATGACTTTACACAGTTCTAGAACCCAACGCGATTCTCACTATTAACTAAAGAGCATTTATGTAAGAGGAGATATGGTCTGTATCAGTTTCATAAGCAAAGTTGGACTACATATGATCCGTATGAGTAGGAAACACAGTTCTTTTTTTCTTGGCTTATTCATGGTTCATAGTGTATTGGAGACGCTAGAAAGAAGAGGATGATTCTTGCCTTAAAACAGAGTGTTTTTCAGGGTTGAGAATTCAGGTCTGAATTTGCGCTCAGAAATGGAGTTAAACCACAGGATCTGTGTCTTCCTACAACCAAGAGTTCATTTCAGGTAAACCCTGTGAATTTTGTGCTCAAATGATTTTTCGCAGTTCAGGAACCCAACGCAATTCTCACTATTAACTTAAGTGGAATTATGTAAGAGGAGCTGTGGTTTGAATCAGTTTCAAAAGCATAGATTAACTACATATGGTCCGTATGAGTAGGAAACATAGTTCATTTTTTCTGGGTATGCAAATGTTTCTTACTCTATTGGAGACGCTGGATAGAAGAGGATGATTCTTGCCTTAAAACAGAGTTTTTTTCAGGGATGTTAACTCTGGTCTGAATTTGCCTTCAGAAACATAGTTAAACCCCAGGATCTGTGTCTTCCTACAAGCAAGAGCTCTTTTCTGGTAAATACAGGGTATATTGATCTCAAATGATTTTTCGCAATTCCCGAAACCAACGCGATTCTCACTATTAACTTAAGAGCATTGATGTAAGCAGAGCTGTGGTTTGTATAAGTTTCATAAGCAGAGTTGAATACATATGGTCCTAATGAGTAGGATACACAGTCCTTTTTTTCAGGGCATGCTCATGTTTCTTGCTGTATTTTAGACTCTGGAAAGAAGAGCTTGCTTCTTATGTTAAAACTGTGTGTGTTTCAGGGATGAGAATTCTGGTCTGAATTTCCCTTCAGAAACGGAGTTAAACCCCAGGATCTGTGTCTTCCTACAAGCAAGAGTTCAGTTCTGGTAAACCCAGTGAAATTTTGGCTCAAATGATTTTCGCAGTTCAGGAACCCAACGCGATTCTCACTATTAACTAAAGAGCATATATGTAACAGGAGCTGTGGTTTGTATCAGTTTCATAAGGACAGTTGAACTACATATGGTCCATATGAGTAGGAAAAACAGTTTTTTTTTCAGGGCATGCTCATGGTTCTTGCTGTATTTTAGACTCTGGAAAGAAGAGCTTGCTTCTTGCATTAAAGCAGTGTGTCTTTCATGGATGAGAACTCTGGTCTGAATTTCCCTTCAGAAACGGAGTTAAACCCCAGGATCAGTGTCTTACTACAAGCAAGAGTTCATTTCTGGTAAAGCCAGTAAATTTTCGCTCAAATGCTTTTTCGCTGTTCCCGAAAACAAAATGATTCTCTCTATTAACTAAAGAGCATTTATGGAAGAAGAGCTTCGTTTTGTATCAGTTTTCATAAGCAGAGTTGAACTACATATGGTCTGTATGAGTAGGAAACACAGTTCTTTTTTTTCAGGACTTGCTCATGGTTCTAACTGTATTGGAGACCCTGGACAGAAGAGGATGATTCATGCCTCAAAACAGAGTGTGTTTCTGGCATGAGAACTCTGGTCTGAATTTCCCTTCGGAAACGGAGTTAAACCCCAGGATCTGTGTCTTCCTACAAGCAAGAGGTCATTTCTTGTTAACCCAGTGAATTTTGGACTCAAATGTTTTTTCGCAGTTCGCGAACCCAACGCGATTCTCACTATTAACTAAAGAGCATTTATGTAAGAGGAGCTGTGGTTTGTATCATTTCATAAGCAGAGTTGAACTACATATGGTCCGCATGAGTAGGAAACATAGTTCTTTTTTTCTGGGCATGCTCATGGTTCTTACTGTATTGGAGACGCTAGAAAGAAGAGGATGATTCTTGCCTTAAAACAGAGTGTTTTTCAGGGTTGAGATTTCTGGTCTGAATTTGCCCTCAGAAATGGAGTTAAACCCCAGGATCTTTTTCTTCTTACAAGCAAGAGTTCATTTCTGGTATACCCAGTGAATTTTGGGCTCAAACGATTTTTCGCAGTTCACGAAGCCTACGCTATTCTCACTATTAACTAAAGAGGATTTATGTAAGAGGAGCTGTTGTTTGTATCAGTTTCATAAGCAGAGTTGAACTACATATGGTCCGCATGAGTAGGAAACACAGCTATTTTTTTATGGGCATACTCATGGTTCGAACTGTATTGGAGACGCTAGAAAGAAGAGGATGATTCTTGCCTTAAAACAGAGTGTATTTCAGGGTTGAGAATTCTGGTCTGAATTTGCCCTCAGAAATGGAGTTAAACCACAGGATCCGTGTCTTCCTACAAGCAAGAGTTCATTTCAGGTAAACCCTGTGAATTTTGTGCTCAAATGATTTTTCGCAGTTCAGAAACCCAACGCGATTCTCACTATTAATTTAAGAGGAATTAGGTAAGAGGAGCTGTGGTTTGAATCAGTTTCAAAAGCATAGATTAACTACATATGGTCTGTATGAGTAGGAAACATAGTTCATTTTTTCTGGGTATGCAAATGTTTCTTGCGGTATTTTAGACTCTGGAAAGAAGAGCTTGCCTCTTATGTTAAAACTGTGTGTGTTTCAGGGATGAGAATTCTGGTCTGAATTTCCCTTTAGAAATGGAGTTAAACCCCAGAATCTGTGTCTTCCTACAAGGAGGAGTTCATTTCTGGTAAAAATAAGTGAGTTTTCGGCTCAAATGACTTTACACAGTTCTAGTACCCAACATGATTCTCACTATTAACTAAAGAGCAATTATGTAAGAGGAGCTGTGGTTTGTATCAGTTTCATAAGCAGAGCTGAATTACATATGGTCTGTACGAGTAGGAAACACAGTTCTTTTTTTTAGGGCATGCTCATGGTACTTGCTGTATTGGAGACGCTGGAAAGAAGAGCTTGCATCTTGCATTAAAACATGGTGTGTTTCATGGATGAGAACTCTGGTCTGAATTTCAGTTTACAAACGGAGTTAAACTGCATGATCTGTGTCTTCTTACCTGCAAGCGTTCAGTTCTGGTAAACCAAGTGAATTTTCGGCTCAAATGACTTTACACAGTTCTAGAACCCAATGCGATTATCACTATTAAATAAAGACCATTTATGTAAGAGGAGCTGTGGTCTGTATCATTTCATGAGCAGAGTTGAAATACATATGGTCCGTATGAGTAGGAAACACAGTTCTTTATTTCTGGGCATGCTCATGGTTCTTGCTGTATTGGAGACGCTAGAAAGAAGAGGATGATTCTTGCCTTAAAACAGAGTGTTTTTCAGGGTTGAGAATTCTGGCCTGAATTTGCCCTCAGAAATGGAGTTAAACCCCAGGATCTGTTTCTTCTTACAAGCAAGAGTCTTTTTCAGGTAAACCCAGTAAATTTTGAGCTCAAATGATTTTTCGCAGTTCACGAACCCAACGCGATTCTCACTATTAACTAAAGAGCATTTATGTAAGAGGAGCTGTGGTTTGTATCAGTTTCATAAGCACAGTTGAACTACCTATGGTCCTAATGAGTAGGATACACAGTTCTTTTTTTCAGACCATTCTCATGGTTCTTGCTGTATTGGAGACACTGGAAAGAAGAGCTTGCTTCTTGTGTTAAAACAGTGTTGTGTCTGCGATGAGAATTCTGGGCTGAATTTCCCTTCAGAGAAGGAATTAAACCCCAGGATCAGTGTCTTCCTACAAGCAAGAGTTCATTTCAAGTAAACCCTGTGAATTTTGTGCTCAAATGATTTTTCGCAGTTCAGAAACCCAATGCGATTCTCACTATTAACTTAAGAGGAATTATGTAAGAGGAGCTGTGCTTTGAATCAGTTTCAAAAGCAGAGTTTAACTACATGTGGTCTGTATGAGTAGGAAACACAGTTCTTTTTTTCTGGGTATGCCCATGTTTCTTACTCTATTGGAGACACTGGAAAGAAGAGCTTGCTTCTTGCATTAAAACAGGGTGTGTTTCATGGATGAGAACTCTGGTCTAAATTTCCTTTCACAAACGTAGTTAAACCCCATTATCTGTGTCTTCCTAACAGCAAGAGTTCATTTCTGGTAAACCAAGTGAATTTTGGGCTCAAATGACTTTACACAGTTCTAGAACCCAACGCGATTATCACTATTAACTAAAGAGCATTTATGTAAGAGGAGCTGTGGTTTGTATCATTTCATAAGCAGAGTTGAACTACATATGGTCCGCATGAGTAGGAAACATAGTTCTTTTTTTCTGGGCATGCTCATAGTTCTTACTGTATTGGAGACGCTAGAAAGAAGAGGATGATTCTTGCCTTAAAACAGAGTGTTTTTCAGGGTTGAGAATTCTGTTCTGAATTTGCCCTCAGAAATGGAGTTAAACTCCAGGATCTGTTCTTCTTACAAGCAAGAGTCTTTTTTTGGTAAACCCAGTAAATTTTGAGCTCAAATGATTTTTCGCAGTTCACGAACCCAACGCGATTCTCACTATTAACTAAAGAGCATTTATGTAAGAGGAGCTGTGGTTTGTATCAGTTTCATAAGCACAGTTGAACTACATATGGTCCTAATGAGTAGGATACACAGTTCTTTTTTTCAGGGCATGCTCATTGTTCTTGCTGTATTTTAGACTCTGGAAAGAAGAGCTTGCTTCTTGTGTTAAAACAGTGTTGTTTCTGCGATGAGAATTCTGGTCTGAATTTCCCTTCAGAGAAGGAATTAAAGCCCAGGATCTGTGTCTTCCTACAATCAAGAGTTCATTCCTGGTAAACCCAGTGAATTTTGGGGTCAAATTCTTTTTCGCAGTTCAAGAACCCGATGCAATTCTCACAATTAACTAAAGAGCAGTTATGTAAGAGGAGCTGTCGTTTGTATCAGTTTCATAAGCAGAGTTGAACTACATATGGTCCGTATGAGTAGGAAACACAGTTCTTTTATTCTTGGCATGATCATGGTTCTTACTATATTGGAGACAATGGAAAGAAGAGGATGATTCTTGCTTAAAAACAGAGTGTTTTTCAGGGATGAGAACTCTGGTCTGAATTTCCCTTCACAAATGGAGATAAACCCCAGGATCTGTGTCTTCCTACAAGGAAGAGTTCATTTCAGGTAAACCCTGTGAATTTTGTGCTCAAATGATTTTTCGCAGTTCAGGAACCCAACGCGATTCTCACTATTAACTTAAGAGGAATTATGTAAGAGGAGCTGTGGTTTGAATCAGTTTCAAAAGCAGAGTTTAACTACATGTGGTCTGTATGAGTAGGAAACACAGTTCTTTTTTTCTGGGTATGCCCATGTTTCTTACTCTATTGGAGACGCTGGATAGAAGAGGATGAATCTTGCCTTAAAACAGAGTTTTTTTCAGGGATGAGAACTCTGGTCTGAATTTGCCTTCAGAAACAGAGTTAAACCCCAGGATCTGTGCCTTCCTACAAGCAAGAGTTCTTTTCTGGTAAATCCAGGGTATTTTGATCTCAAATGATTTTTTGCAGTTAACGAACCTAAACGCGATTCTCACTTTTAACTAAAGAGGTTTTATGTAAGAGGAGCTGTGGTTTGTATCAGTTTCATGAGCACAGTTGAAATACATATGGTCTATATGAGTAGGAAACACAGTCTTTTTTGGGGGGGCATGCTCATGGTTCTTGCTGTATTTTAGACTCTGGAAAGAAGAGCTTGCTTTTTGAGTTAAAACATTGTTTCAGGGATGAGAACTCTGGTCTGAATTTCCCTTCTGAAACGGAGTTAAACCCCAGGATCTGTGTCTTCCTACAAGCAAGAGGTCATTTCTTGTTAACCCAGTGAATTTTGGACTCAAATGATTTTTCGCAGTTCACAAACCCAATGCGATTCTCACTATTAACTAAAGAGCATTTATGTAAAGGAGCTGTGGTTTTTATCAGTTTCATAAGCAGAGTTGAACTACATATGATACGTATGAGTAGTAAACACAGTTCTTTTTTCAGGGCATGCTCATGGTTCTTGCTGTTTTGGAGACGCTGGAAAGAAGACCTTGCTTCTTGCATTAAAACAGGGTGTGTTTCATGGATGTGAATTATGGTCTAAATTTCCCGTCACAAACGGAGTTAAACCCCATTATCTGTGTCTTCCTAACAGCAAGAATTCATTTCTGCTAAACTAAGTGAATTTTCGGCTCAAAAGACTTTACACAGTTCGAGAACCCAACGCGATTATCACTATTAACTAAAGAGCATTTATGTAAGAGGAGCTGTGGTTTGTATCATTTCATAAGCAGAGTTGAACTACATATGGTCCGCATGAGTAGGAAACATAGTTCTTTTTTTCTGGGCATGCTCATGGTTCTTACTGTATTGGAGACGCTAGAAAGAAGAGGATGATTCTTGCCTTAAAACAGAGTGTTTTTCAGGGTTGAGAATTCTGGCCTGAATTTGCCCTCAGATATGGAGTTAAACCCCAGGATCTGTTTCTTCTTACAAGCAAGAGTCTTTTTCAGGTAAACCCAGTAAATTTTGAGCTCAAATGATTTTTCACAGTTCACGAACCCAACGCGATTCTCACTATTAACTAAAGAGCATTTATGTAAGAGGAGCTGTGGTTTGTATCAGTTTCATAAGCACAGTTGAACTACCTATGGTCCTAATGAGTAGGATACACAGTTCTTTTTTTCAGACCATTCTCATGGTTCTTGCTGTATTGGAGACACTGGAAAGAAGAGCTTGCTTCTTGTGTTAAAACAGTGTTGTGTCTGCGATGAGAATTCTGGGCTGAATTTCCCTTCAGAGAAGGAATTAAACCCCAGGATCAGTGTCTTCCTACAAGCAAGAGTTCATTTCAAGTAAACCCTGTGAATTTTGTGCTCAAATGATTTTTCGCAGTTCAGAAACCCAATGCGATTCTCACTATTAACTTAAGAGGAATTATGTAAGAGGAGCTGTGCTTTGAATCAGTTTCAAAAGCAGAGTTTAACTACATGTGGTCTGTATGAGTAGGAAACACAGTTCTTTTTTTCTGGGTATGCCCATGTTTCTTACTCTATTGGAGACACTGGAAAGAAGAGCTTGCTTCTTGCATTAAAACAGGGTGTGTTTCATGGATGAGAACTCTGGTCTAAATTTCCTTTCACAAACGTAGTTAAACCCCATTATCTGTGTCTTCCTAACAGCAAGAGTTCATTTCTGGTAAACCAAGTGAATTTTGGGCTCAAATGACTTTACACAGTTCTAGAACCCAACGCGATTATCACTATTAACTAAAGAGCATTTATGTAAGAGGAGCTGTGGTTTGTATCATTTCATAAGCAGAGTTGAACTACATATGGTCCGCATGAGTAGGAAACATAGTTCTTTTTTTCTGGGCATGCTCATAGTTCTTACTGTATTGGAGACGCTAGAAAGAAGAGGATGATTCTTGCCTTAAAACAGAGTGTTTTTCAGGGTTGAGAATTCTGTTCTGAATTTGCCCTCAGAAATGGAGTTAAACTCCAGGATCTGTTTCTTCTTACAAGCAAGAGTCTTTTTTTGGTAAACCCAGTAAATTTTGAGCTCAAATGATTTTTCGCAGTTCACGAACCCAACGCGATTCTCACTATTAACTAAAGAGCATTTATGTAAGAGGAGCTGTGGTTTGTATCAGTTTCATAAGCACAGTTGAACTACATATGGTCCTAATGAGTAGGATACACAGTTCTTTTTTTCAGGGCATGCTCATTGTTCTTGCTGTATTTTAGACTCTGGAAAGAAGAGCTTGCTTCTTGTGTTAAAACAGTGTTGTTTCTGCGATGAGAATTCTGGTCTGAATTTCCCTTCAGAGAAGGAATTAAAGCCCAGGATCTGTGTCTTCCTACAAGCAAGAGTTCATTCCTGGTAAACCCAGTGAATTTTGGGGTCAAATTCTTTTTCGCAGTTCAAGAACCCGATGCGATTCTCACAATTAACTAAAGAGCAGTTATGTAAGAGGAGCTGTCGTTTGTATCAGTTTCATAAGCAGAGTTGAACTACATATGGTCCGTAAGAGTAGGAAACACAGTTCTTTTATTCTTGGCATGATCATGGTTCTTACTATATTGGAGACAATGGAAAGAAGAGGATGATTCTTGCTTAAAAACAGAGTGTTTTTCAGGGATGAGAACTCTGGTCTGAATTTCCCTTCACAAATGGAGATAAACCCCAGGATCTGTGTCTTCCTACAAGGAAGAGTTCATTTCAGGTAAACCCTGTGAATTTTGTGATCAAATGATTTTTCGCAGTTCAGGAACCCAACGCGATTCTCACTATTAACTTAAGAGGAATTATGTAAGAGGAGCTGTGGTTTGAATCAGTTTCAAAAGCAGAGTTTAACTACATGTGGTCTGTATGAGTAGGAAACACAGTTCTTTTTTTCTGGGTATGCCCATGTTTCTTACTCTACTGGAGACGCTGGATAGAAGAGGATGAATCTTGCCTTAAAACAGAGTTTTTTTCAGGGATGAGAACTCTGGTCTGAATTTGCCTTCAGAAACAGAGTTAAACCCCAGGATCTGTGCCTTCCTACAAGCAAGAGTTCTTTTCTGGTAAATCCAGGGTATTTTGATCTCAAATGATTTTTTGCAGTTAACGAACCTAAACGCGATTCTCACTTTTAACTAAAGAGGTTTTATGTAAGAGGAGCTGTGGTTTGTATCAGTTTCATGAGCACAGTTGAAATACATATGGTCTATATGAGTAGGAAACACAGTCTTTTTTGGGGGGGGCATGCTCATGGTTCTTGCTGTATTTTAGACTCTGGAAAGAAGAGCTTGCTTTTTGAGTTAAAACATTGTTTCAGGGATGAGAACTCTGGTCTGAATTTCCCTTCTGAAACGGAGTTAAACCCCAGGATCTGTGTCTTCCTACAAGCAAGAGGTCATTTCTTGTTAACCCAGTGAATTTTGGACTCAAATGATTTTTCGCAGTTCACAAACCCAACGCGATTCTCACTATTAACTAAAGAGCATTTATGTAAAGGAGCTGTGGTTTTTATCAGTTTCATAAGCAGAGTTGAACTACATATGATACGTATGAGTAGTAAACACAGTTCTTTTTTTCAGGGCATGCTCATGGTTCTTGCTGTTTTGGAGACGCTGGAAAGAAGACCTTGCATCTTGCATTAAAACAGGGTGTGTTTCATGGATGTGAATTATGGTCTAAATTTCCCGTCACAAACGGAGTTAAACCCCATTATCTGTGTCTTCCTAACAGCAAGAATTCATTTCTGCTAAACTAAGTGAATTTTCGGCTCAAAAGACTTTACACAGTTCGAGAACCCAACGCGATTATCACTATTA
This sequence comes from Onychomys leucogaster, assembly GCA_949786385.1. Lineage (NCBI taxonomy): Eukaryota > Metazoa > Chordata > Mammalia > Rodentia > Cricetidae > Onychomys > Onychomys leucogaster. The sequence continues at coordinate 258,328 of CATKUP010000140.1, forward strand.
ACTAAAGAGCATTTATGTAAGAGGAGCTGTGGTTTGTATCATTTCATAAGCAGAGTTGAACTACATATGGTCCGCATGAGTAGGAAACATAGTTCTTTTTTTCTGGGCATGCTCATGGTTATTACTCTATTGGAGACGCTAGAAAGAAGAGGATGATTCTTGCCTTAAAACAGAGTGTTTTTCAGGGTTGAGAATTCTGGCCTGAATTTGCCCTCAGAAATGGAGTTATACCCCAGGATCTGTTTCTTCTTACAAGCAAGAGTCTTTTTCAGGTAAACCCAGTAAATTTTGAGCTCAAATGATTTTTCGCAGTTCCCGAACCCAACGCGATTCTCACTATTAACTAAAGAGCATTTATGTAAGAGGAGCTGTGGTTTGTATCAGTTTCATAAGCACAGTTGAACTACCTATGGTCCTAATGAGTAGGATACACAGTTCTTTTTTTCAGACCATGCTCATGGTTCTTGCTGTATTGGAGACGCTGGAAAGAAGACCTTGCTTCTTGCATTGAAACAGAGTGTGTTTCATGGACGAGAACTCTGGTCTAAATTTCCCGTCACAAACGGAGTTAAACCCCATTATCTGTGTCTTCCTAACAGCAAGAATTCATTTCTGGTAAACCAAGTGAATTTTGGGCTCAAATGACTTTACACAGTTCTAGAACCCAACGCGATTATCACTATTAACTAAAGAGCATTTATGTAAGAGGAGCTGTGGTTTGTATCATTTCATAAGCAGAGTTGAACTACATATGGTCCGCATGAGTAGGAAACATAGTTCTTTTTTTCTGGGCATGCTCATGGTTCTTACTGTATTGGAGACTCTAGAAAGAAGAGGATGATTCTTGCCTTAAAACAGAGTGTTTTTCAGGGTTGAGAATTCTGGCCTGAATTTGCCCTCAGAAATGGAGTTAAACCCCAGGATCTGTTTCTTCTTACAAGCAAGAGTCTTTTTCAGGTAAACCCAGTAAATTTTGAGCTCAAATGATTTTTCGCAGTTCACGAACCCAACGCGATTCTCACTATTAACTAAAGAGCATTTATGTAAGAGGAGCTGTGGTTTGTATCAGTTTCATAAGCACAGTTGAACTACCTATGGTCCTAATGAGTAGGATACACAGTTCTTTTTTTCAGACCATTCTCATGGTTCTTGCTGTATTGGAGACACTGGAAAGAAGAGCTTGCTTCTTGTGTTAAAACAGTGTTGTGTCTGCGATGAGAATTCTGGGATGAATTTCCCTTCAGAGAAGGAATTAAACCCCAGGATCTGTGTCTTCCTACAAGCAAGAGTTCATTTCAAGTAAACCCTGTGAATTTTGTGCTCAAATGATTTTTCGCAGTTCAGAAACCCAACGCGATTCTCACTATTAACTTAAGAGGAATTATGTAAGAGGAGCTGTGCTTTGAATCAGTTTCAAAAGCAGAGTTTAACTACATGTGGTCTGTATGAGTAGGAAACACAGTTCTTTTTTTCTGGGTATGCCCATGTTTCTTACTCTATTGGTGACGCTGGATAGAAGAGGATGATTCTTGCCTTAAAACAGAGTTTTTTTCAGGGATGAGAACTCTGGTCTGAATTTGCCTTCAGAAACAGAGTTAAACCCCAGGATCTGTGCCTTCCTACAAGCAAGAGTTCTTTTCTGGTAAATCCAGGGTATTTTGATCTCAAATGATTTTTTGCAGTTAACGAACCTAAACGCGATTCTCACTTTTAACTAAAGAGGTTTTATGTAAGAGGAGCTGTGGTTTGTATCAGTTTCATGAGCACAGTTGAAATACATATGGTCTATATGAGTAGGAAACACAGTCTTTTTTGGGGGACATGCTCATGGTTCTTGCTGTATTTTAGACTCTGGAAAGAAGAGCTTGCTTTTTGAGTTAAAACAGTGTTTCAGGGATGAAAACTCTGGTCAGAATTTCCCTTCTGAAACGGAGTTAAACCCCAGGATCTGTGTCTTCCTACAAGCAAGAGGTCATTTCTTGTTAACCCAGTGAATTTTGGACTCAAATGATTTTTCGCAGTTCACAAACCCAACGCGATTCTCACTATTAACTAAAGAGCATTTATGTAAAGGAGCTGTGGTTTGTATCAGTTTCATAAGCAGAGTTGAACTACATATGATCCGTATGAGTAGGAAACACAGTTCTTTTTTTCAGGGCATGCTCATGGTTCTTGCTGTTTTGGAAACCCTGGAAAGAAGAGCTTGCTTTTTGCATAAAGCACAGTGTGTTTCATGGATGAGAACTCTGGTCTGAATTTCCCATCACAAACGGAGTTATACCACATGATCTGTGTCTTCCTACAAGCAAGAGTTCAGTTCTGGTAAACCCAGTGAATTTTTGGCTCAAATGATTTTTCAAAGTTCAGGAACCGAACGCGATTCTCACTATTAACTAAAGAGCATATATGTAACAGGAGCTGTGGTTTGCATCAGTTTCATTAGCACAGTAGAACTACATATGGTCCATATGAGTAGGAAAAACGGATTTTTTGTTTTGGGCATGCTCATGGTTCTTGCTGTGTTTTAGACACTGGAAAGAAGAGCTTGCTTCTTCCGTTAAAACAGTGTGTGTTTCAGGGATGAGTACTCTGGTCTGAATTTCTCTTCAGAAACGAAGTTAAACCCCAGGATCTGTGTCTTCCTACAAGCAAGAGTTCATTTGTGGTCAACCCAGTGAATTTTGGGCTCAAATGACTATTCGTCGTTCACGAACACAACGCGATTCTCACTATTAACTAAAGAGCATTTATGTAAGAGGAGCTGTGGTTTGTTTCAGTTTCCTAAGCAGAGTTGAACCTCATATTGTCCGTATGAGTATGAAACAGAGTTCTTTTTTTCTGGGCATGCTCTTTGTTCTTGCTATATTGGAGATGTTGGAAAGAAGAGCTTGCTTCTTGCATTAAACAGAGTGTGTTTCATGGATGAGAACTCTGGTCTGAATTTTCCTTCAGAAACGGAGTTAAACCCCAGGATGTGTGTCTTCCAACAAGCAAGAGTTCTTTTCTGGTAAACCAAGGGTATTTTGAACACAAATAATTTTTCACAGTTCATGAACCAAAACGCGATTCTCACTATTAACTAAAGAGGATTTACGTAAGAGGAGCTGTGGTTTGTATCATTTCATGAGCAGACTTGAACTACTTATAGTCTGTATGAGTAGGAAACACAGTTCTTTTTTTCTGGGCATGCACATGGTTCTTGCTGTATTTTAGACTCTGGAAAGAAGAGCTTGCTTCTTGCGGTAAAACAGAGTGTGTTTCAGGCATGAGAACTCTGGTCTGAATTTCCCTTCTGAAACGGAGTTAAACCCCTGGATCTGTGTCTTCCTACAAGCAAGAGTTCATTTCTGGTAAACCAAGTGATTTTGGGGCTTAAATGATATTTTGCAGTTCACGAACCCAACGCGAATCTCACTATTAACTAAAGAGCATTTATGTAAGAGGAGCTGTGGTCTGTATCAGTTTCATAAACAGAGATGAACTACATATGGTCCGTATGAAAAGGAAAAACAGTTCTTTTTTTCAGGGCATGCTCATGGTACTTACTGTATTGGAGAAGCTGGAAAGAAGAGCTTGCTTCTTGCATTAAAACAGGGTGTGTTTCATGAATGAGAACTCTGGTCTGAATTTCCCTTTACAAACGGAGTTAAACCGCATGAACTGTGTCTTCCTACCTGCAAGAGTTCAGTTCTTGTAAACCAAGTGAATTTTCGGGTCAAAAGATTTACTCAGTTCTCGATCCCAATGCAAATATAACTATTAACTAAAGACCATTTATGTAAGAGGAGCTGTGGTCTGTATCATTTCATAAGCAGAGTTGAACTACATATGGTCCGTATGAGTAGGAAACACAGTTCTTTTTTTCAGGGCGTGCTCATGGTTCTTGATGTATTTTAGATTCTGGAAAGAAGAGCTTGCTTCTTACGTTAAAACAGAGTGTGTTTCAGGGATGAGTACTCTGGTCTGAATTTCCCTTCAGAAACGGAGTTAAACCCCAGGATCTGTATCTTCCTACAAGCAAGAGTTCATTTCTGGTTAACCCAATGAATTTTGGTCTCATATGATTATTCGTCGTTCACGAACACAACGTGATTCTCACAATTAACTAAAGAGCATTTATGTAAGAGGAGCTATGGTTTGTATCAGTTTCATAAGCAGAGTTGAACTATATATGGTCCATATGTGTAGGAAACACAGTTCTTTTTATCTGGGCATGCTCATTGTTCTTGCTATATTGGAGACACTGGAAAGAAGAGCTTGCTTCTTGCATTAAAACAGAGTGTGTTTCATGGATGAGAACTCTGGTCTGAATTTTCATTCAGAATCAGAGTTAAACCCCATGATCTGTGTCTTCCTACAAGCAAGATTTCATTTCTGGTAAACCACGTGAATTTTTTGCTCAAATGATTTTACAAAGTTCTAGAACCGAACGCGATTATCACTATTAACTAAAGAGCATTTATGTAAGAGGAGATATGGTCTGTACCAGTTTCATAAGCAGAGTTGGACTACATATGATCGGTATGAGCAGGAAACACAGTTCTTTTTTTCTGGGCATGCTCATGGTTCTTACTGTATTGGAGACCCTGCACAGAAGAAGATGATTCATGCCTCAAAACAGAATGTGTTTCAAGGATGAGAACTCTGGTCTTAATTTCCCTTCAGAAACGGTGTTAAACCCCATGATCTGTGTCTCCCTACAAGCAAGTGTTCAGTTCTGGTAAACAAAGTGAATTTTGGGCTCAAATGATTTTACACAGTTCTAGAACACAACCTTGATTATCACTATTAACTAAAGAGCATTTATGTAAGAGGAGCTGTGGTCTGTATCATTTTCATAAGCAGAGTTAGACTACAAATGGTCCGTACAAGTAGGACACACAGTTCTTTTTTTCTTGGCATGTTCATGGTTCTTACTGAATTGGAGAACCTGGAAAGAAGAGGATGATTCAAGCATTAAAACAGAGTGTTTTTCAGGGATGAAATTCTGGTCTGAATTTGCCTTCAGAAACGGAGTTAAACCCCAGGATCTGTGTCTTCCTACAAGCAAGAGTTCATTTCTAGTAAACCCAGTGAGTTTTGGGCTCAAATGATTTTTCGCAGTTCATATACCCAATATGATTCTCACTATTAACAAAAGGGCATTTATGTAAGAGGAGCTGTGGTTTGTATCAGTTTCAGAAGCAGATTTGAACTACATATGGTCCGTATGAGTAGGAAACACAGTTCTTTTTTTCAGGGCATGTTCATGGTTCTTTCTCTATTTTAGACTCTGGAAAGTAGAGCTTGCTTCTTGCTTTAAAACAGAGTGTGTTTCAGGGATGAGAACTCTGGTCTGAATTTCCCTTCAGAAACGGAGTTAATCCCCAGGATCTGTGTCTTCCTACAAGCAATAGTTCATTTCTGGTTAACCCAGTGAATTTTTGGCTCAAATGATTATTCGTCGTTCACGAACACAAAGCGATTCTCACTATTAACTAAAGAGCATTTATGTAAGAGGAGCTGTGGTTCGTATCAGTTTCATAAGCAGAGTTGAACTACATATGGTCCGTATGAGTATGAAACACAGTTCTTTTTTTCTGGGCATGCTCATTGTTCTTGCTATGTTGGAGACGCTAGAAAGAAGATATTGCTTCTTGCATGAAATTAGAGTGTGTTTCATGGATGAGAACTCTGGTCTGAATTTTCCTTCAGAAACAGAGTTAAACCCCATGATCTGTGTCTTCCTACAAGCAAGAGTTCATTTCTGTTAAACCAAGTGAATTTTGTGCTGAAATGATTTTACACAGTTCTAGAACCGAATGCGATTATCACTATTAACTAATGAGGATTTATGTAAGAGGAGATATGGTCTGTATCAATTTCATAAGCAGAGTTGGTCTACATATGATCCATATGAGTAGGAAACACAGTTCTTTTTTTCTGGGCATGCTCATGGTTCTTACTGTATTGGAGACCCTGGACAGAAGAGGATGATTCATGCCTCAAAACAGAGTGAGTTTCAGGGATGAGAACTCTGGTCTGAATTTCCCTTCAGAAATGGAGTTAAACCCCTGGAACTGTGTCTTCTTACAAGCAATAGTTCATTTCTGGTACACCCAGTGTATTTTGGGCTCAAATGATTTTTCGCAGTTCAGGAACCCTACGCTATTCTCACTATTAACTAAAGAGGATTTATGTAAGAGGAGCTGTTGTTTGTATCAGTTTCATGAGCAGAGTTGAACTACATATGGTCCACATGAGTAGGAAACACAGTTCTTTTTTTCAGGCCATGCTCATGGTTCTTGCTGTATTTTAGACTCTGGAAAGAAGTGCTTGCTTCTTGCATTAAATCTGAGTGTGTTTCAGGCATGAGAACTCTGGTCTGAATTTATCTTATGAAACGGAGTTAAACCCCAGGATGTGTGTCTTCCTACAAGCAAGAGTTCTCTTCTGGTAAACCCAGGGTATTTGAACTCAAATGATTTTTCGCAGTTCACGAACCAAAACGCGATTCTCACTATTAACTAAAGAGGATTTATGTAAGAGGAGCTGTGGTTTGTGTAATTTCATAAGCAGAGTTGACCTACATATGGTCTGTATGAGTAGGAAACACAGTTCTTTTTTTCTCGGCATGTTCATGGTCTTGCTGTATTTTAGACACTGGAAAGAAGAGCTTGCTTCTTGCGTTAAAACAGAGTGTGTTTCAGGCATGAGAACTCTGGTCTGAATTTCCCATCTTATACGGAGTTAAATCCCAGGATCTGTGTCTTCCTACAAGCAAGAGTTCATTTCTGGTAAACCAAGTGAATTTTCGGCTCAAATGATTTTTCGCAATTCACGAACCCAACACGATTCTCACTGTTAACTAAAGATCATTTATGTAAGAGGAGCTGTGTTTTGTATCAGTTTCATAAACAGAGATGAACTACATATGTTCCGTATGAAAAGGAAAAACAGTTCTTTTTTTCAGGGCATGCTCATGGTACTTACTGTATTGGAGAAGCTGGAAAGAAGAGCTTGCTTATTGCATTAAAACAGGGTGTGTTTCATGAATGAGAACTCTGGTCTCCATTTCCCTTAACAAACGGAGTTAAACCGCATGAGCTGTGTCTTCCTACCTGCCAGAGTTCACTTCTGGTAAACCAAGTGAATTTTATGGTCAAAAGATTTACTCAGTTCTCCATCCCAATGCAAATATAACTATTAACTAAAGACCATTTATGTAAGAGGAGCTGTGGTCTGTATCATTTCATAAGCAGAGTTGAACTACATTTGGTCCACATGAGTAGGAAACACAGTTCTTTTTTTCTTGGCATGCTCATGGTTCTTACTGTATTGGAGAACCTGGAAAGAAGAGGAAGATTCATGCCTTAAAACAGAGTGTTTTTCAGGGATGAGAATTCTGGTCTGAATTTCCCTTCAGAAACGGAGTTAAACCTGAAGATCTGTTTCTTCCTCCAAGCCAGAGTTCATTTCAGGGAAACCCAGTGAATTTTGAGCTCAAATGATTATTTGCAGTTCACGACCCCAACGCGATTCTCACTATTAACTAAAGAGCATTGATGTAAGCAGAGCTGAGGTTTGCATCAGTTTCATAAGCACAGTTGAACTACATATGATCTGTATGAGTAGGAAACACAGTTCTTTTTTTCAGGTCGTGCTCATGGTTCTTGATGTATTTTAGATTCTGGAAAGAAGAGCTTGCTTCTTGCGTTAAAACAGAGTGTGTTTCAGGGATGAGTACTCTGGTCTGAATTTCCCTTCAGAAACGGAGTTAAACCCCAGGATCTGTGTCTTCCTACAAGCAAGAGTTCATTTCTGGTTAACCCAATGAATTTTGGTCTCATATGATTATTCGTCGTTCACGAACACAACGTGATTCTCACAATTAACTCAAGAGCATTTATGTAAGAGGAGCTATGGTTTGTATCAGTTTCATAAGCAGAGTTGAACTACATATGGTCCGTATGAGTAGGAAACACAGTTCTTTTTTTCTGGGCATGCTCATTGTTCTTACTATATTGGAGACACTGGAAAGAAGAGCTTGCTTCTTGCATTAAAGCAGAGTGTGTTTCATGGATGAGAACTCTGGTCTGAATTTTCATTCAGAATCAGAGTTAAACCCCATGATCTGTGTCTTCCTACAAGCAAGAGTTCATTTCTGGTAAACCACGTGAATTTTGTGCTCAAATGATTTTACAAGGTTCTAGAACCGAACGCGATTATCACTATTAACTAAAGAGCATTTATGTAAGACGAGATATGGTCTGTACCAGTTTAATAAGCAGAGTTGAATACATATGGTCCTTATGAGTAGGATGCACAGTTCTTTTTTTCAGGGCATGCTCATGGTTCTTACTGTATTGGAGACGCTGTTAAACCAAGTGAATTTTGTGATGAAATGATTTTACACAGTTCTAGAACCAAACGCGATTATCACTATTAACTAAAGAGCATTTATGTCAGATGAGCTGTGGTCTGTATCACTTCATCAGCAGAGTTGAACTACATATGGTCCGCATGAGTAGGAAACACAGTTCTTTTTTTCAGGGAATGCTCATGGTACTTGCTGTATTGGAGATGCTGGAAAGAAGAGCTTGCTTCTTGCATTAAAACAGGGTGTGTTTCATGGATGAGAACTCTGGTCTGAATTTCCCTTTACAAACGGAGTTAAATCGCATGATCTGTATCTTCCTACCTGCAAGAGTTCAGTTCTGGTAAACCAAGTGAATTTTCGGGTCAAATGACTTTACACAGTTCTAGAACCCAATGCGATTATCACTATTAACTAAAGACCATTTATGGAAGAGGAGCTGTGCTCTGTATCATTTCATAAGCAGAGTTGAACTACATATGGTCCGTATTAGTTGGAAACACAGTTCTTTTTTTCTTGGCATGCTTATGGTTCTTAATGTATTGGAGAACCTGGACAGAAGAGGATGATTCATGCCTTAAAACAGAGTGTTTTTATCGGATGAGAATTATGGTCTGAATTTGACTTCAGAAACGAAGTTAAACCCCAGGATCTGTGTCTTCCTCCAAGCAAGAGTTCATTTCAGGTAAACCCAGTGAATTTTGAGCTCAAATGATTATTCGCAGTTCACGAACCCAACGCGATTCTCACTATTAACTAAAGAGCACTGATGTAAGCAGAGCTGTGGTTTGTATAAGTTTCATAAGCAGAGTTGGACTACATATGGTCCATATGAGTCAGAAACACAGTTCTATTTTTCTGTGCATGCTCATTTTTCTATCTATATTGGAGTCGCGGGAAAGAAGACGATGATTCTTGCCTTAAAACAGAGTGTTTTTAAGGGATGAGAACTCTGGACTGAATTTGCCTTCAGAAACGGAGTTAAACCCCAGGATCAGTGTCTTCCTACAAGCAAGAGTTCATTTCTGGTAAACCCAGTGAATTTTGGGCTCCAATGATTTTTCGCAGTTCACCAATCCTACGCTATTCTCACAATTAACTAAAGAGGATATATGTAAGAGGAGCTGTGGTTTGTATCAGTTTCATAAGCAGAGTTGAACTACATATGGTCAGTATGAGTAGGAAACACCGTTCTTTTTCTCAGGGCATGCTCATGGTTCTTGCTGTATTGGAGACGCTGGAAAGAAGAGCTTGCTTCTTGCATTAAAACAGAGTGTGTTTCATGGATGAGAACTCTGGTCTGAATTTCCCTTCACAAAGGGAGATAAACCCCATGATCTGTGTTTTCCTACCAGCAAGATTTCATTTCATTTAACCTAAGAGAATTTTCTGCTCAAATGACTTTACAGAGTTCTAGAACCCAACACGATTATCACTATTAACTAAAGAGCATTTATGTAAGAGGAGCTGTGGTCTGTATCATTTCATCAGCAGAGTTGAACTACATATGGTCCGTATGAGTAGGAAACACAGTTCTTTTTTCTTGGCATGCTCATGGTTCTTAGTGTATTGGAGAACCTAGAATGAAGAGGATGATTCATGCCTTAAAACAGAGTGTTTTCCAGGGATGAGAATTCTGGTCTGAATTTGCCCTCAGAAACGGAGTTAAACCCCAGGATCTGTGTCTTCCTGCAAACAAGAGTTCAGTTCTGGTAAACCCAGTGAATTTTGGGCTCAAATGATTTTTCATAGTTCACGATTCCAACGTGATTCTCACTATTAACTAAAGAGCATTTATGTAAGAGGAGCTGTGGCTTGTATCAGTTTCATAAGCAGAGTTGAACTACATATGGTCTGTATTAGCAGGAAACACAGATTTTTTTTTCAGGGCATGCTCATGGTTCTTGCTGTATTGGAGATGCTGGAAAGAAGAGCTTGCTTCTTGCATTAAAACAGGGTGTGTTTCATGGATGAGAACTCTGTTCTGAATTTCCCTTCACAAACGGAGTTAAACCCCATGATCTGTATCTTCCTACAAGCAAGCCTTCATTTCTAGTAATCAAAGTGAATTTTCGGCTCAAATGACTTTCCACAGTTCTAGAGCCCAACGCGATTATCACTAATAACTAAAGAGCATTTTTGTCAGAGGAGCTGTGGTCTGTATCATTTCATCAGCAGAGTTGAACTACATATGGTCCGTATGAGTAGGAAACACAGTTAGTTTTTTCAGACCATGCTCATGGTTCTTGCTGTATTTTAGACTCTGGAAAGAAGTGCTTGCTTCTTTGTTAAAACAGAATGTGTTTCAGGGATGAGAACTCTGGTCTGAATTTCCCTTCATTAACGGAGTTAAATCCAATGATCTGTGTCTTCCTATAAGCAAGAGTTCATTTCTGGTAAACCATGAATTTTGGGCTCAAATGATTTTTCGCTGTTCACGAATCATACGCTATTCTCACAATTAACTAAAGAGGATATATGTAATAGGAACTGTGGTTTGTATCAGTTTCATAAGCAGAGTTGAACTACATATGGTTCATATAAGTAGGAAACACAGTTCTTTTTTTCTGGGCATGCTCATGGTTCTTGCTGTATTGGAGACGCCGGAAAGAAGAGCTTGCTTCTTGCATTAAAACAGAGTGTGTTGCATGGATGAGAACTCTGGTCTGAATATCCCTTCAGAAACGGAGTTAAACCCCAGGATCTGCATCTTCCTACAAGAAAGAGTTCATTTCTCGTAAACCAAAGGAATTATGCGCTCAAATGATTTTACACAGTTCTAGAACCAAAGGTATCACTATTAACTAAAGAGCATTTATGTAATAGGAGCTGTGGTCTGTATCATTTTCATAAGCAGAGTTGGACTACATATGGTCCGTATGAGTCGGAAACACAGTTCTATTTTTCTGTGCATGCTCATTTTTCTATCTATATTGGAGTCGCGGGAAAGAAGACGATGATTCTTGCCTTAAAACAGACTGTTTTTAAGGGATGAGAACTCTGGTCTGAATTTGCCTTCAGAAACGGAGTTAAACCCCAGGATCAGTGTCTTCCTACAAGCAAGAGTTCATTTCTGGTAAACCCAGTGAATTTGGGGCTCCAATGATTTTTCGCAGTTCACGAATCCTACGCTATTCTCACAATTAACTAAAGAGGATATATGTAAGAGGAGCTGTGGTTTGTATCAGTTTCATAAGCAGAGTTGAACTACATATGGTCCGTATGAGTAGGAAACACAGTTGTTTTTTTCAGGGCATGCTCATGGTTCTTGCTGTATTGGAGACGCCGGAAAGAAGAGCTTGCTTCTTGCCTTAAAACATAGTGTGTTTCATACATGAGAACTCTGGTCTGAATTTCCCTTCAGAAACGGATTTAAACCCCATGAGCTGTGTCTCCCTACAAGCAAGAGTTCATTTCTGCTAAACCAAGTGAATTTTGGGCTCAAATGACTTTACACAGTTCTAGAACCCAACTTTGATTATCACTATTATCTAAGGAGCATTCATGTAAGTGGAGCTGTGGTCTGTATCATGTTCATAAGCAAGGTTGGACTACATATGGTCCGTATGAGTAGGAAACACAGTTCTTTTTTTCTTGGCATGCTCATGGTTCTACTGTATTGGAGAACCTGGAATGAAGAGGATGATTCATGCCTTAAAATAGAGTGTTTTTCAGGGATTAGAATTCTGGTCTGAATTTCCCATCAGAAGCGGAGTTAAACCCCAGGATCTGTGTCTTTCTACCAGCAAGAGTTCATTTCTGGTAAACCAAGAGAATTTTCGGCTCAAATGACTTTACACAGTTCTAGAACCCAAGGCGATTATCACTATTAACTAAAGAGCATTTTTGTAAGAGGAGCTGTGGTCTGTATTAGTTTGATAAGCAGAGTTGATCTACATATGGTCCGTATGAGTAGGAAACACAGTTCTTTTTTTCTGGGAATGGTCATGGTTCTTGCTGTATTGGAGACTCTGGAAAGAAGAGTTGGCTTCTTGCATTAAAACAGAGTGTGTTTCATGGATGAGAACGCTGGTCTGAATTGACAATCAGAAATGGAGTTAGACCCCATGATCTGTGTCTCCCTACAAGCAAGAGTTCATTTATGCTAAACCAAGTGAATTTTGGGCTCAAATGATTTTACACAGTTCTAGAACCCAACCTTGATTATCACTATTAACTAAAGAGCATTTATGTAATAGGAGCTGTGGTCTGTATCATTGTCATAAGCAGAGTTGGACTACATATGGTCCGTATGAGTCGGAAACACAGTTCTATTTTTCTGTGCATGCTCATTTTTCTATCTATATTGGAGTCGAGGGAAAGAAGACGATGATTCTTGCCTTAAAACAGAGTGTTTTTAAGGGATGAGAACTCTGGTCTGAATTTGCCTTCAGAAACAGAGTTAAAAACCAGGATCAGTGTCTTCCTACAAGCAAGAGTTCATTTCTGGTAAACCCAGTGAATTTTGGGCTCCAATGATTTTTCACAGTTCACGATTCCAACGTGATTCTCACTATTAACTAAAGAGCATTTATGTAAGAGGAGCTGTGGTTTGTATCAGTTTCATAAGCAGAGTTGAACTACATATGGTCCGTATGAGTAGGAAACACCGTTCTTTTTCTCAGGGCATGCTCATGGTTCTTGCTGTATTGGAGACGCTGGAAAGAAGAGCTTGCTTCTTGCATTAAAACAGAGTGTGTTTCATGGATGAGAACTCTGGTCTGAATTTTCATTCAGAATCAGAGTTAAACCCCATGATCTGTGTCTTCCTACAAGCAAGAGTTCATTTCTGGTAAACCACGTGAATTTTGTGCTCAAATGGTTTTACAAGGTTCTAGAACCGAATGCGATTATCACTATTAACTAAAGAGCATTTATGTAAGACGAGATATGGTCTGTACCAGTTTAATAAGCAGAGTTGAATACATATGGTCCTTATGAGTAGGATACACAGTTCTTTTTTTCAGGGCATGCTCATGGTTCTTGCTGTATTGGAGACGCTGTTAAACCAAGTGAATTTTGTGCTGAAATGATTTTACACAGTTCTAGAACCAAACGCGATTATCACTATTAACTAAAGAGCATTTATGTCAGATGAGCTGTGGTCTGTATCACTTCATCAGCAGAGTTGAACTACATATGGTCCGCATGAGTAGGAAACACAGTTCTTTTTTTCAGGCCATGCTCATGGTTCTTGCTGTATTGGAGATGCTGGAAAGAAGAGCTTGCTTCTTGCATTAAAACAGGGTGTGTTTCATGGATGAGAACTCTGTTCTGAATTTCCCTTCACAAACGGAGTTAAACCCCATGATCTGTATCTTCCTACAAGCAAGCGTTCATTTCTAGTAATCAAAGTGAATTTTTGGCTCAAATGACTTTCCACAGTTCTAGAACCCAACGCGATTATCACTAATAACTAAAGAGCATTTTTGTCAGAGGAGCTGTGGTCTGTATCATTTCATCAGCAGAGTTGAACTACATATGGTCCGTATGAGTAGGAAACACAGTTAGTTTTTTCAGACCATGCTCATGGTTCTTGCTGTATTTTAGACTCTGGAAAGAAGAGCTTGCTTCTTTGTTAAAACAGAATGTGTTTCAGGGATGAGAACTCTGGTCTGAATTTCCCTTCATAAACGGAGTTAAATCCAATGATCTGTGTCTTCCTACAAGCAAGAGTTCATTTCTGGTAAACCATGAATTTTGGGCTCAAATGATTTTTCACTGTTCACGAATCATACGCTATCCTCACAATTAACTAAAGAGGATATATGTAAGAGGAACTGTGGTTTGTATCAGTTTCATAAGCAGAGTTGAACTACATATGGTTCATATAAGTAGGAAACACAGTTCTTTTTTTCTGGGCATGCTCATGGTTCTTGCTGTATTGGAGACGCCGGAAAGAAGAGCTTGCTTCTTGCATTAAAACAGAGTGTGTTGCATGGATGAGAACTCTGGTCTGAATATCCCTTCAGAAACGGAGTTAAACCCCAGGATCTGCATCTTCCTACAAGAAAGAGTTCATTTCTCGTAAACCAAAGGAATTATGCGCTCAAATGATTTTACACAGTTCTAGAACCAAAGGTGATTATCACTATAAACTAAAGAGCATTTATGTAAGAGGATCTGTGGTTTGTATCAGTTTCAAAAGCAGAGTAGAACTATATATTGAATGTATGAGTAGGAAACACAGTTCTTTTTTTCTGGGCATGGTCATGGTTCTTGCTGTATTGGAGACCCTGGAAAGAAGAGCTTGCTTCTTGCATTAAAACAGGTTGTGTTTCATGGATGAGAACTCTGGTCTGAATTTCCTTTCACAAATGGTGTTAAACCCCATGATCTGTGTCTTCCTACCAGCAAGAGTTCATTTCTGGTAAACCAAGTGAATTTTCGGCTCAAATGACTTTACACAGTTCTAGAACCCAAGGCGATTATCACTATTAACTAAAGAGCATTTATGTAAGAGGATCTGTGGTCTGTATTAGATTCATAAGCAGAGTTGATCTACATATGGTCCATATGAGTAGGAAACACAGTTCTTTTTTTCTGGGCATGGTCATGGTTCTTGCTGTATTGGAGATGCTGGAAAGAAGAGCTTGCTTCTTGCATTAAAACAGAGTGTGTTTCATGGATGAGAACGCTGGTCTGAATTGACAATCAGAAACGGAGTTAGACCCCATGATCTGTGTCTCCCTACCAGCAAGAGTTCATTTCTGCTAAACCAAGTGAATTTTTGGCTCAAATGATTTTACACAGTTCTAGAACCCAACCTTGATTATCACTATTAACTAAAGAGCATTTATGTAATAGGAGGTGTGGTCTGTATCATTTTCATAAGCAGACTTGGACTACATATGGTCCGTATGAGTAGTAAACACAGTTCTATTTTTCTGGGCATGCTCATTTTTCTTACTATATTGGAGTCGTGGGAAAGAAGAGGGTGATTCTTGCCTTAAAACAGAGTGTTTTTAAGGGATGAGAACTCTGGTCTGAATTGGACTTCAGAAACGGAGTTAAACCCCAGGATCACTGTCTTCCTACAAGCAAGAGTTCATTTCTGGTAAACCCAGTGAATTTTGGGCTCAAATGATTTTACACAGTTCTAGAACCCAACCTTGATTATCACTATTAACTAAAGAGCATTTATGTAAGAGGAGCTGTGGTCTGTATCATTTTCATAAGCAGAGTTGGACTACATATGGTCCGTAAGAGTAGGAAACACAGTTCTATTTTTCTGGGCATGCTCATTTTTCTTACTATATTGGAATCGCGGGAAAGAAGAGGATGATTCTTGCCTTAAAACAGAGTGTTTTTAAGGGATGAGAACTCTGGTCTGAATTTGCCTTCAGAAACGGAGTTAAACCCCAGGATCAGTGTCTTCCTACAAGCAAGAGTTCATTTCTGGTAAACCCAGTGAATATTGGGCAAAAATGATTTTTCGCAGTTCACGAATCCTACGCTATTCTCACAAGTAACTAAAGAGGATATATGTAAGAGGAGCTGTGGTTTGTATCAGTTTCATAAGCAGATTTGAACTACATATGGTCCGTATGAATAGGAACCACAGTTCTTTTATTCAGACCATGCTCATGGTTTTTGCTGTACTTTAGACTCTAGAAAGAAGAGCTTGCTTCTTCGTTAAAACAGAATGTGTTTCAGGGATGAGAACTCTGGTCTAAATTTCCCTTAAGAAAAGGAGTTAAGCCCCAGGATCTCTGTCTTCCTACAAGCAAGAGTTCATTTCAGGTAAACCCAGTGAATTTTGGGCTCAAAATATATTTCGCAGTTCACGAACCCAACGTGATTCTCACTATTAACTAAAGAGCATTTATTTAAGAAGAGCTGTGGTTTGTATCAGTTTCTTAAGCAGAGTTGAAATGCATATGGTCCGTATGAGAAGGGAACACATTTTTTTTCAGGGCATGCTCATGGTTCTTGCTGTATTGGAGACGCTGGAAAGAAGAGCTTGCTTCTTGTTTTAAAACATTGTGTGTTTCATGGATGAGAACTCTGGTCTTAATTTCCCTTCAGAAACGGAGTTAAACCCCATGATCAGTGTCTCCATACAAGCAAGAGTTCTTTTCTGGTAAACCAAGTGAATTTTCGGCCCAAATGACTTTACACAGTTCTAGAACGCAAGGCAATTATCACTATTAACTAAAGAGCATTTATGTAAGAGGAGCTGTGGTCTGTATTAGTTTCATAAGCAGAGTTGAACTACATATGGTCCGTATAAGTTGGAAACACAGTTCTTTTTTTCTGGGCATGCTCATGGTGGTTGCTGTATTGGAGACGCTGGAAAGAAGAGCTTGCTTCCTTGTTAAAACAGAATGTGTTTCAGGGATGAGAACTCTGGTCTGCATTTCCCTTCAGAAACGGAATTAAACCACAGGATCTGTGTCTTCCTTCAAGAAAGAGTTCATTTCTGGTAAACCTAGTGAATTTGGGCTCAAATGATTTTTCGCAGTTCACGAACCCTACGCTATTCTCACAATTAACTAAAGAGGATATATGTAAGAGGAGCTGTGGTTTGTATCAGTTTCATAAGCAGAGTTGAACTACATATGCTCCGTATGAGTATGAAACACAGTTCTTTTTTTCTGGGCATGCTCATGGTTCTTGCTGTATTTTAGACTCTGGAAAGAAGAGCTTGCTTCCTTGTTAAAACAGAATGTGTTTCAGGGATGAGAACTCTGGTCTGAATTTCCCTTCAGAAACGGAGTTAAACCCCAGGATCTGAGTCTTCCTATGAGCAAGAGTTCATTTCTGTTAAACCTAGTGAATTTTGGGCTCAAATGATTTTTGCAGTTCACCAACCCAATGCCATTCTCACAATTAACTAAAGATCATTTTTGTAAGAGGACCCGTTGTTTGTATCAGTTTCATAAGCAGAGTTGAACTACATATGGTCCATATGAGTAGGAAGCACAGTTCTTTTTTTATTGGCATGCTCATGGTGGTTGCTGTATTGGAGACGCTGGAAAGAAGAGCTTGCTTCTTTGTTAAAACAGAATGTGTTTCAGGGATGAGAACTCTGGTCTGAATTTTCCTTCAGAAACGGAGATAAACCCCAGGATCTGTGTCTTCCTACAAGCAAGAGTTCATTCAGGTAAACCCAGTGAATTTTGGGCTCAAATTATTATTTGTAGTTGACGATCCCAATGTGATTCTCACTATTAAATAAAGAGCACTGATGTAAGCAGAGCTGTGGTTTGTATAAGTTTCATAAGCAGAGTTGAACACATATGGTCCTTATGAGTAGGAAACACAGTTCTTTTTTTCTTGGCATGCTCATGGTTCTTACTGTATTGGAGACCCTGGACAGAAGAGGATGATTCATGCCTCAAAACAGAGTTTGTTTCAGGGATGAGAAATCTGATCTGAATTTCCCTTCACAAACGGTGTTAAACCCCATGATCTGTGTCTTCCTACCAGCAAGAGTTCATTTCTGGTAAACTAAGTGAATTTTGGGCTCAAATCATTTTACACAGGTCTAGAACCCAACCTATATTATCACTATTAACTAAAGAGCATTTATGTAAGAGGTGCTGTGGTCTGTATTATTTTCATAAGCAGAGTTGGACTACATATGGTCCGTATGAGTAGGAAACACAGTTCTTTTTTTCTTGGCATGATCATGGTTCTTACTGAATTAGAGTTCCTGGAAAGAAGAGGATGATTCATGCCTTAAAACAGAGTGTTTTTCAGGGATGAGAATTCTGGTCTGAATTTGCCTTCAGAAACGGAGTTAAAACCCAGGATCTGTGTCTTCCTACAAGCAAGAGTTCAGTTCTGGTAAACCCAGTGAATTTTGGGCTCAAATGATTATTTGTGGTTCACGAACCCAACATGATTCGCATTATAACTAAAGAGCATTTATGTAACAGGAGGTGTGGTCTGTATCAGCTTTATAAGCAGAGTTGAACTACATATGGTCCATATGAATAGGAACCACAGTTCTTTTATTCAGACCATGCTCATGGTTCTTGCTGTACTTTAGACTCTAGTAAGAAGAGCTTGCTTCTTCGTTAAAACAGAATGTGTTTCAGGGATGAGAACTCTGGTCTAAATTTCCCTTAAGAAAAGGAGTTAAGCCCCAGGATCTCTGTCTTCCTACAAGCAAGAGTTCATTTCAGGTAAACCCAGTGAATTTTGGGCTCAAATGATTTTTCGCAGTTCACGAACCCAACGTGATTCTCACTATTAAATAAAGAGGATTTATGTTAGAGGAGCTGTGGTTTGTATCAGTTTCATAAGCAGAGTGAACTACATATGGTCTGTATGAGTAGGAAACACAGTTCTTTTTTTATTGGCATGCTCATGGTTCTTACTGTATTGTATACGCTGAATAGAAGAGGATGATTCTTGCCTTAAAACAGAGTTTTTTTTAGTGATGAGAACTCTGGTCTGAATTTTCCTTCAGAAGCAGAGTTAAACCCCAGGATCTGTGTTTTCCTACAAGCAAGAGATCATTTCTGGTAAACCCAGTGAATTTTGGGCTGAAATGATTTTTCGCATTTCATGAACCCAACGCGATTCTCACTATTAACTAAAGAGCATTTATGTAAGAGGAGCTGTTGTTTGTATCAGTTTCATAAGCAGATTTGAACTACATATGGTCCGCATGAGTAGGAAACACAGTTCTTTTTTCAGGCCATGCTCATGGTTCTTGCTGTATTTTAGACCCTTGAAAGAAGAACTTGCTTCTTGCGTTGAATCAGAGTGTGTTTCAGCGATGAGAACTCTGGTCTTATTTTACCTTCAGAAACGGAATTAAACCCCAGGATGTGGGTCATCCCACAAGCAAGAGTTTTTTTTCTGGTAAACAAAGGGCATTTTGAGCTCAAATTATTTTTCGCAGTTCACGAACCAAAACGCGATTCTCACTATTAACTAAAGAGGATTTATGTAAGAGGAGCTGTGGTTTGTATCAGTTTCATAAGCAGAGTTGAACTACATATGGTCTGTATGAGTAGGAAACACAGTTCTTTTTTTCAGGGCATGCTCATGGTTCTTGCTGTATTTTACACTAAGGAAAGAAGAGCTTGCTTCTTGTGTTATAACAGAGTGTGTTTCAGGGATGAAAACTCTGGTCTGAATTTCCCTTCTGATATGGAGTTAAACCCCAGGATCTGTGTCTTCCTACAAGCAAGACGTCATTTCTTGTTAACCCAGTGAATTGTGGGCTCAAATGATTTTTCACATTTCACGAACCCAACGCGATTCTCACTATTAACCAAAGAGCATTTACGTAAGAGGAGCTGTGGTTTGTATCAGTTTCATAAGAAGAGTTGAACTACATATGGTCCGTATGAGTAGAAAACACAGTTCTTTTTTTCAGGGCATGCTCATGGTTCTTGCTGTATTGGAGACGCTGGAAAGAAGACCTTGCTACTTGCATTAAAAGAGGGTTTGTTTCATGGATGAGAACTCTGGTCTGAATTTCCCTTCACAAAAGGAGTTAAACCCCATGATCTGTGTCTTCCTACCAGCAAGAGTTCATTTCTGGTAAACCAAGTGAATTATCGGCTCAAATTACATTACACAGTTCTAGAACCCAACACGATTATCACTATTAACTAAAGAGCATTTTGTAAGAGGAGATGTGGTCTGTATCATTTCAAAAGCAGAGATGAACTACATATGGACCATATGAGTAGGAAACACAGTTCTTTTTTTCTAGGCATGCTCATGTTTCTTACTGTATTGGAGACGCTGGAAAGAAGAGGATGATTCTTGCATTAAAACAGAGTGTTTTTCAGGGTTGAGAATTCTGGTCTGAATTTGCCTGCAGAAATGGAGTTATCCACAAGATATGTGTCTTCCTACAAGCAAGAGTTCATTTCAGGTAAACCCAGTGAATTTTGGGCTCAAATGATTATTTGCAGTTCACGAAACCAACGCGATACTCACTATTAACTAAAGAGCATTTATGTAAGCAGAGCTGTCTTTGTATCAGTTTCATAAGCAGAGTTGAATACATATGGTCCGTATGAATAGGAACCACAGTTCTTTTATTCAGACCATGCTCATGGTTCTTGCTGTACTTTAGACTCTAGAAAGTAGAGCTTGCTTCTTCGTTAAAACAGAATGTGTTTCATGATGAGAATTCTGGTCTAAATTTCCCTTAAGAAACGGAGTTAAGCCCCAGTATCTCTGTCTTCCTACAAGCAAGAGTTCAGTTCTGGTAAACCCAGTGAATTTTGGGCTCAAATGATTATTCGTGGCTCACAAACCCAACATGATTCTCACTATTAACTAAAGAGCATTTATTTAAGAAGAGCGGTGGTTTGAATCAGTTTCTTATGCAGAGTTGAACTGCATATGGTCTGTATGAGTAGTAAACACAGTTCTTTTTTGAGGGCATGCTCATTTTTCTTGCTGTATTTTAGACTCTGGATAGAAGAGCTTGCTTCTTGCGTTAAAACAGAGTGTGTTTAAGGATGAGAACTCTGGTCCTAATTTCCCTTCTGAAACGTAGTTAAACCCCTTGATCTGTGTCTTCCTATGAGCAAGACTTCATTTCTGTTAAACCTAGTGAATTTTAGGCTCAAATAATTTTTGCAGTTCACCAACCCAATGCCATTCTCACTATTAACTTAAGATCATTTATGTAAGAGGACCTGTGGTTTGTATCAGTTTCATAAGCAGGTTGAACTACATGTGGTCCGTATGAGTAGGAAGCGCAGTTTTTTTTTTTATTGGCATGCTCATGGTTCTTGCTGAATTGGAGACGCTGGAAAGAAGAGCTTGATTCTTTCATTAAAACAGGGTGTGTTTCATGGATGAGAACTCTGGTCTGAATTTCCCTTAACAAACGGAGTTAAACCCCAGGATCTGTGTCTTCCTACTAGCAAGAGTTCATTTCTGGTAAACAAAGTGAATTTTCGGCTAAAAAGAATTTACACAGTTCTAGAAACCAACGCGATTATCACTGTTAACTAAAGAGCATTTATGTCAGAGGAGCTGTGGTCTGTATCATTTCATCAGCAGAGTTGAACTACATATGGTCCTTATGAATAGGAAACACAGTTCATTTTTCTGGTCATGCTCATGGTTCTTACTGTATTGGAGACACTGGAAAGAAGAGGATGATTCTTGCCTTAAAACAGAGTGTTTTTCAGGGTTGAGAATTCTGGTTTGAATTTGCCTTCAGAAATGGAGTTAAATCCTAGGATCTGTGTCTTCCTGCAAGCAAGAGTTCATTTCAGGCAATCCAGTGAATTTTGGGATCAAATGATTTTTCACAGTTCACGAAACCAACACGATTCTCACTATTAACTTAAGAGCATTTATGTAAGAGGAGCTGTGGTTTGTATCAGCTTCATAAGCACAGTTGAACTACATATGGTCCATATGAGTAGGAAAAACAGGTTTTTTTTTCTGGGCATGATCATTGTTCTTGCTGTATTTTAGAATCTGGAAGGAAGAGCTTGCTTCTTGCATTAAAGCAGAGTGTGTTTCAGGGATGAGAACTCTGGTCTGAATTACCCTTCAGAAACGGAGTTAAACCCCAGGATCTGAGTCTTCCTATGAGCAAGAGTTCATTTCTGTTAAAACTAGTGAATTTTGGGCTCATATGATTTTTGCAGTTCACCAACCCAAAACGATTCCCACTAATAACTAACAAGTATTTATGCAAGAGGAGCTGCTGTTTGTATCAGTTTCATAAGAAGAGTTGAAGTGCATATGGTCCGTATGAGTAGGAAACACATTTTTTTTTCAGGGCATGCTCATGGTTCTTGCTATATTGGAGACGCTGGAAAGAAGAGCTTGCTTCTTGTTTTAAAACAGAGTGTGTTTCATGGATGAGAACTCTGGTCTTAATTTCCCTTCAGAAACGGAGTTAAACCCCATGATCAGTGTCTCCATACAAGCAAGAGTTCATTTCTGGTAAACCAAGTGAATTTTCGGCTCAAATGACTTTACACAGTTCTAGAACCCAAGGCAATTATCACTATTAACTAAAGAGCATTTTTGTAAGAGGAGCTGTGGTCTGTATTAGTTTCATAAGCAGAGTTGAACTTCATATGGTCCGTATAAGTAGGAAACACAGTTCTTTTTTTCTTGGCATGCACATGGTGGTTGCTGTATTGGAGACGCTGGAACGAAGAGCTTGCTTCTTCTGTTAAAACAGAGTTTGTTTCAGGGATGAGAATTCTGGTCTGAATTTCCCTTCTGATACGGAGTTAAACCCCAGGATCTGTGTCTTCCTACAAGCAAGAGTTCATTTCTGTTAAACCAAGTGAATTTTGGGCTCAAATGATTTTTCGCAGTTCACGAACCCAACGCGATTCTCACTATTAACCAAAGAGGATTTATGTTAGAGGAGCTGTGGTTTGTATCAGTTTCATAAGCAGAGTGAACTACGTATGGTCTGTATGAGTAGGAAAAACAGTTCTTTTTTTATTGGCATGCGCATGGTTCTTACTGTATTGGAGACGCTGGATAGAAGAGGATGATTCTTGCCTTAAAACAGTGTTTTTTATAGTAATGAGAACTCTGGTCTGAATTTTCCTTCAGAAGCGTAGTTAAACCCCAGGATCTGTGTCTTCTTACAAGCAAGAGTTCATTTCTGGTAAACCCAGTGAATTTTGGGCTGAAATGATTTTTCGCGTTTCATGAACCCAACGCGATTATCTCTATTAATGAAAGAGCATTTATGTAAGAGGAAGTGTTGTTTGTATCAGTTTCATAAGCAGATTTGAACTACATATGGTCCGCATGAGTAGGAATCACAATTCTTTTTTCAGGCCATGCTCATGGTTCTTGCTGTATTTTAGACTCTTGAAAGAAGAACTTGCTTCTTGCGTTGAATCAGAGTGTGTTGCAGGGATGAGAACTCTGGTCTTAATTTACCTTCAGAAACGGAATTAAACCCCAGAATGTGTGTCTTCCCACAAGCAAGAGTTTTTTTTTTTCTGGTAAACAAAGGGCATTTTGAGCTCAAATTATTTTTCGCAATTCATGAACCAAAACGTGATTCTCACTATTAACTAAAGAGCATTTATGTAAGAGGAGCTGTGGTTTGTATCAGTTTCATAAGCAGAGTTGAACTACATATGGTCCGTATGAGTAGGAAACACCGTTCTTTTTCTCAGGGCATGCTCATGGTTCTTGCTGTATTGGAGACGCTGGAAAGAAGAGCTTGCTTCTTGCATTAAAACAGAGTGTGTTTCATGGATGAGAACTCTGGTCTGAATTTTCATTCAGAATCAGAGTTAAACCCCATGATCTGTGTCTTCCTACAAGCAAGAGTTCATTTCTGGTAAACCACGTGAATTTTGTGCTCAAATGGTTTTACAAGGTTCTAGAACCGAATGCGATTATCACTATTAACTAAAGAGCATTTATGTAAGACGAGATATGGTCTGTACCAGTTTAATAAGCAGAGTTGAATACATATGGTCCTTATGAGTAGGATACACAGTTCTTTTTTTCAGGGCATGCTCATGGTTCTTGCTGTATTGGAGACGCTGTTAAACCAAGTGAATTTTGTGCTGAAATGATTTTACACAGTTCTAGAACCAAACGCGATTATCACTATTAACTAAAGAGCATTTATGTCAGATGAGCTGTGGTCTGTATCACTTCATCAGCAGAGTTGAACTACATATGGTCCGCATGAGTAGGAAACACAGTTCTTTTTTTCAGGCCATGCTCATGGTTCTTGCTGTATTTTACACTAAGGAAAGAAGAGCTTGCTTCTTGTGTTATAACAGAGTGTGTTTCAGGGATGAAAACTCTGGTCTGAATTTCCCTTCTGATATGGAGTTAAACCCCAGGATCTGTGTCTTCCTACAAGCAAGACGTCATTTCTTGTTAACCCAGTGAATTGTGGGCTCAAATGATTTTTCACATTTCACGAACCCAACGCGATTCTCACTATTAACCAAAGAGCATTTACGTAAGAGGAGCTGTGGTTTGTATCAGTTTCATAAGAAGAGTTGAACTACATATGGTCCGTATGAGTAGAAAACACAGTTCTTTTTTTCAGGGCATGCTCATGGTTCTTGCTGTATTGGAGACGCTGGAAAGAAGACCTTGCTACTTGCATTAAAAGAGGGTTTGTTTCATGGATGAGAACTCTGGTCTGAATTTCCCTTCACAAAAGGAGTTAAACCCCATGATCTGTGTCTTCCTACCAGCAAGAGTTCATTTCTGGTAAACCAAGTGAATTATCGGCTCAAATTACATTACACAGTTCTAGAACCCAACACGATTATCACTATTAACTAAAGAGCATTTTGTAAGAGGAGATGTGGTCTGTATCATTTCAAAAGCAGAGATGAACTACATATGGACCATATGAGTAGGAAACACAGTTCTTTTTTTCTAGGCATGCTCATGTTTCTTACTGTATTGGAGACGCTGGAAAGAAGAGGATGATTCTTGCATTAAAACAGAGTGTTTTTCAGGGTTGAGAATTCTGGTCTGAATTTGCCTGCAGAAATGGAGTTATCCACAAGATATGTGTCTTCCTACAAGCAAGAGTTCATTTCAGGTAAACCCAGTGAATTTTGGGCTCAAATGATTATTTGCAGTTCACGAAACCAACGCGATACTCACTATTAACTAAAGAGCATTTATGTAAGCAGAGCTGTCTTTGTATCAGTTTCATAAGCAGAGTTGAATACATATGGTCCGTATGAATAGGAACCACAGTTCTTTTATTCAGACCATGCTCATGGTTCTTGCTGTACTTTAGACTCTAGAAAGTAGAGCTTGCTTCTTCGTTAAAACAGAATGTGTTTCATGATGAGAATTCTGGTCTAAATTTCCCTTAAGAAACGGAGTTAAGCCCCAGTATCTCTGTCTTCCTACAAGCAAGAGTTCAGTTCTGGTAAACCCAGTGAATTTTGGGCTCAAATGATTATTCGTGGCTCACAAACCCAACATGATTCTCACTATTAACTAAAGAGCATTTATTTAAGAAGAGCGGTGGTTTGAATCAGTTTCTTATGCAGAGTTGAACTGCATATGGTCTGTATGAGTAGTAAACACAGTTCTTTTTTGAGGGCATGCTCATTTTTCTTGCTGTATTTTAGACTCTGGATAGAAGAGCTTGCTTCTTGCGTTAAAACAGAGTGTGTTTAAGGATGAGAACTCTGGTCCTAATTTCCCTTCTGAAACGTAGTTAAACCCCTTGATCTGTGTCTTCCTATGAGCAAGACTTCATTTCTGTTAAACCTAGTGAATTTTAGGCTCAAATAATTTTTGCAGTTCACCAACCCAATGCCATTCTCACTATTAACTTAAGATCATTTATGTAAGAGGACCTGTGGTTTGTATCAGTTTCATAAGCAGGTTGAACTACATGTGGTCCGTATGAGTAGGAAGCGCAGTTTTTTTTTTTATTGGCATGCTCATGGTTCTTGCTGAATTGGAGACGCTGGAAAGAAGAGCTTGATTCTTTCATTAAAACAGGGTGTGTTTCATGGATGAGAACTCTGGTCTGAATTTCCCTTAACAAACGGAGTTAAACCCCAGGATCTGTGTCTTCCTACTAGCAAGAGTTCATTTCTGGTAAACAAAGTGAATTTTCGGCTAAAAAGAATTTACACAGTTCTAGAAACCAACGCGATTATCACTGTTAACTAAAGAGCATTTATGTCAGAGGAGCTGTGGTCTGTATCATTTCATCAGCAGAGTTGAACTACATATGGTCCTTATGAATAGGAAACACAGTTCATTTTTCTGGTCATGCTCATGGTTCTTACTGTATTGGAGACACTGGAAAGAAGAGGATGATTCTTGCCTTAAAACAGAGTGTTTTTCAGGGTTGAGAATTCTGGTTTGAATTTGCCTTCAGAAATGGAGTTAAATCCTAGGATCTGTGTCTTCCTGCAAGCAAGAGTTCATTTCAGGCAATCCAGTGAATTTTGGGATCAAATGATTTTTCACAGTTCACGAAACCAACACGATTCTCACTATTAACTTAAGAGCATTTATGTAAGAGGAGCTGTGGTTTGTATCAGCTTCATAAGCACAGTTGAACTACATATGGTCCATATGAGTAGGAAAAACAGGTTTTTTTTTCTGGGCATGATCATTGTTCTTGCTGTATTTTAGAATCTGGAAGGAAGAGCTTGCTTCTTGCATTAAAGCAGAGTGTGTTTCAGGGATGAGAACTCTGGTCTGAATTACCCTTCAGAAACGGAGTTAAACCCCAGGATCTGAGTCTTCCTATGAGCAAGAGTTCATTTCTGTTAAAACTAGTGAATTTTGGGCTCATATGATTTTTGCAGTTCACCAACCCAAAACGATTCCCACTAATAACTAACAAGTATTTATGCAAGAGGAGCTGCTGTTTGTATCAGTTTCATAAGAAGAGTTGAAGTGCATATGGTCCGTATGAGTAGGAAACACATTTTTTTTTCAGGGCATGCTCATGGTTCTTGCTATATTGGAGACGCTGGAAAGAAGAGCTTGCTTCTTGTTTTAAAACAGAGTGTGTTTCATGGATGAGAACTCTGGTCTTAATTTCCCTTCAGAAACGGAGTTAAACCCCATGATCAGTGTCTCCATACAAGCAAGAGTTCATTTCTGGTAAACCAAGTGAATTTTCGGCTCAAATGACTTTACACAGTTCTAGAACCCAAGGCAATTATCACTATTAACTAAAGAGCATTTTTGTAAGAGGAGCTGTGGTCTGTATTAGTTTCATAAGCAGAGTTGAACTTCATATGGTCCGTATAAGTAGGAAACACAGTTCTTTTTTTCTTGGCATGCACATGGTGGTTGCTGTATTGGAGACGCTGGAACGAAGAGCTTGCTTCTTCTGTTAAAACAGAGTTTGTTTCAGGGATGAGAATTCTGGTCTGAATTTCCCTTCTGATACGGAGTTAAACCCCAGGATCTGTGTCTTCCTACAAGCAAGAGTTCATTTCTGTTAAACCAAGTGAATTTTGGGCTCAAATGATTTTTCGCAGTTCACGAACCCAACGCGATTCTCACTATTAACCAAAGAGGATTTATGTTAGAGGAGCTGTGGTTTGTATCAGTTTCATAAGCAGAGTGAACTACGTATGGTCTGTATGAGTAGGAAAAACAGTTCTTTTTTTATTGGCATGCGCATGGTTCTTACTGTATTGGAGACGCTGGATAGAAGAGGATGATTCTTGCCTTAAAACAGTGTTTTTTATAGTAATGAGAACTCTGGTCTGAATTTTCCTTCAGAAGCGTAGTTAAACCCCAGGATCTGTGTCTTCTTACAAGCAAGAGTTCATTTCTGGTAAACCCAGTGAATTTTGGGCTGAAATGATTTTTCGCGTTTCATGAACCCAACGCGATTATCTCTATTAATGAAAGAGCATTTATGTAAGAGGAAGTGTTGTTTGTATCAGTTTCATAAGCAGATTTGAACTACATATGGTCCGCATGAGTAGGAATCACAATTCTTTTTTCAGGCCATGCTCATGGTTCTTGCTGTATTTTAGACTCTTGAAAGAAGAACTTGCTTCTTGCGTTGAATCAGAGTGTGTTGCAGGGATGAGAACTCTGGTCTTAATTTACCTTCAGAAACGGAATTAAACCCCAGAATGTGTGTCTTCCCACAAGCAAGAGTTTTTTTTTTTCTGGTAAACAAAGGGCATTTTGAGCTCAAATTATTTTTCGCAATTCATGAACCAAAACGTGATTCTCACTATTAACTAAAGAGCATTTATGTAAGAGGAGCTGTGGTTTGTATCAGTTTCATAAGCAGAGTTGAACTACATATGGTCCGTATGAGTAGGAAACACCGTTCTTTTTCTCAGGGCATGCTCATGGTTCTTGCTGTATTGGAGACGCTGGAAAGAAGAGCTTGCTTCTTGCATTAAAACAGAGTGTGTTTCATGGATGAGAACTCTGGTCTGAATTTTCATTCAGAATCAGAGTTAAACCCCATGATCTGTGTCTTCCTACAAGCAAGAGTTCATTTCTGGTAAACCACGTGAATTTTGTGCTCAAATGGTTTTACAAGGTTCTAGAACCGAATGCGATTATCACTATTAACTAAAGAGCATTTATGTAAGACGAGATATGGTCTGTACCAGTTTAATAAGCAGAGTTGAATACATATGGTCCTTATGAGTAGGATACACAGTTCTTTTTTTCAGGGCATGCTCATGGTTCTTGCTGTATTGGAGACGCTGTTAAACCAAGTGAATTTTGTGCTGAAATGATTTTACACAGTTCTAGAACCAAACGCGATTATCACTATTAACTAAAGAGCATTTATGTCAGATGAGCTGTGGTCTGTATCACTTCATCAGCAGAGTTGAACTACATATGGTCCGCATGAGTAGGAAACACAGTTCTTTTTTTCAGGCCATGCTCATGGTTCTTGCTGTATTGGAGATGCTGGAAAGAAGAGCTTGCTTCTTGCATTAAAACAGGGTGTGTTTCATGGATGAGAACTCTGTTCTGAATTTCCCTTCACAAACGGAGTTAAACCCCATGATCTGTATCTTCCTACAAGCAAGCGTTCATTTCTAGTAATCAAAGTGAATTTTTGGCTCAAATGACTTTCCACAGTTCTAGAACCCAACGCGATTATCACTAATAACTAAAGAGCATTTTTGTCAGAGGAGCTGTGGTCTGTATCATTTCATCAGCAGAGTTGAACTACATATGGTCCGTATGAGTAGGAAACACAGTTAGTTTTTTCAGACCATGCTCATGGTTCTTGCTGTATTTTAGACTCTGGAAAGAAGAGCTTGCTTCTTTGTTAAAACAGAATGTGTTTCAGGGATGAGAACTCTGGTCTGAATTTCCCTTCATAAACGGAGTTAAATCCAATGATCTGTGTCTTCCTACAAGCAAGAGTTCATTTCTGGTAAACCATGAATTTTGGGCTCAAATGATTTTTCACTGTTCACGAATCATACGCTATCCTCACAATTAACTAAAGAGGATATATGTAAGAGGAACTGTGGTTTGTATCAGTTTCATAAGCAGAGTTGAACTACATATGGTTCATATAAGTAGGAAACACAGTTCTTTTTTTCTGGGCATGCTCATGGTTCTTGCTGTATTGGAGACGCCGGAAAGAAGAGCTTGCTTCTTGCATTAAAACAGAGTGTGTTGCATGGATGAGAACTCTGGTCTGAATATCCCTTCAGAAACGGAGTTAAACCCCAGGATCTGCATCTTCCTACAAGAAAGAGTTCATTTCTCGTAAACCAAAGGAATTATGCGCTCAAATGATTTTACACAGTTCTAGAACCAAAGGTGATTATCACTATAAACTAAAGAGCATTTATGTAAGAGGATCTGTGGTTTGTATCAGTTTCAAAAGCAGAGTAGAACTATATATTGAATGTATGAGTAGGAAACACAGTTCTTTTTTTCTGGGCATGGTCATGGTTCTTGCTGTATTGGAGACCCTGGAAAGAAGAGCTTGCTTCTTGCATTAAAACAGGTTGTGTTTCATGGATGAGAACTCTGGTCTGAATTTCCTTTCACAAATGGTGTTAAACCCCATGATCTGTGTCTTCCTACCAGCAAGAGTTCATTTCTGGTAAACCAAGTGAATTTTCGGCTCAAATGACTTTACACAGTTCTAGAACCCAAGGCGATTATCACTATTAACTAAAGAGCATTTATGTAAGAGGATCTGTGGTCTGTATTAGATTCATAAGCAGAGTTGATCTACATATGGTCCATATGAGTAGGAAACACAGTTCTTTTTTTCTGGGCATGGTCATGGTTCTTGCTGTATTGGAGATGCTGGAAAGAAGAGCTTGCTTCTTGCATTAAAACAGAGTGTGTTTCATGGATGAGAACGCTGGTCTGAATTGACAATCAGAAACGGAGTTAGACCCCATGATCTGTGTCTCCCTACCAGCAAGAGTTCATTTCTGCTAAACCAAGTGAATTTTTGGCTCAAATGATTTTACACAGTTCTAGAACCCAACCTTGATTATCACTATTAACTAAAGAGCATTTATGTAATAGGAGGTGTGGTCTGTATCATTTTCATAAGCAGACTTGGACTACATATGGTCCGTATGAGTAGTAAACACAGTTCTATTTTTCTGGGCATGCTCATTTTTCTTACTATATTGGAGTCGTGGGAAAGAAGAGGGTGATTCTTGCCTTAAAACAGAGTGTTTTTAAGGGATGAGAACTCTGGTCTGAATTGGACTTCAGAAACGGAGTTAAACCCCAGGATCACTGTCTTCCTACAAGCAAGAGTTCATTTCTGGTAAACCCAGTGAATTTTGGGCTCAAATGATTTTACACAGTTCTAGAACCCAACCTTGATTATCACTATTAACTAAAGAGCATTTATGTAAGAGGAGCTGTGGTCTGTATCATTTTCATAAGCAGAGTTGGACTACATATGGTCCGTAAGAGTAGGAAACACAGTTCTATTTTTCTGGGCATGCTCATTTTTCTTACTATATTGGAATCGCGGGAAAGAAGAGGATGATTCTTGCCTTAAAACAGAGTGTTTTTAAGGGATGAGAACTCTGGTCTGAATTTGCCTTCAGAAACGGAGTTAAACCCCAGGATCAGTGTCTTCCTACAAGCAAGAGTTCATTTCTGGTAAACCCAGTGAATATTGGGCAAAAATGATTTTTCGCAGTTCACGAATCCTACGCTATTCTCACAAGTAACTAAAGAGGATATATGTAAGAGGAGCTGTGGTTTGTATCAGTTTCATAAGCAGATTTGAACTACATATGGTCCGTATGAATAGGAACCACAGTTCTTTTATTCAGACCATGCTCATGGTTTTTGCTGTACTTTAGACTCTAGAAAGAAGAGCTTGCTTCTTCGTTAAAACAGAATGTGTTTCAGGGATGAGAACTCTGGTCTAAATTTCCCTTAAGAAAAGGAGTTAAGCCCCAGGATCTCTGTCTTCCTACAAGCAAGAGTTCATTTCAGGTAAACCCAGTGAATTTTGGGCTCAAAATATATTTCGCAGTTCACGAACCCAACGTGATTCTCACTATTAACTAAAGAGCATTTATTTAAGAAGAGCTGTGGTTTGTATCAGTTTCTTAAGCAGAGTTGAAATGCATATGGTCCGTATGAGAAGGGAACACATTTTTTTTCAGGGCATGCTCATGGTTCTTGCTGTATTGGAGACGCTGGAAAGAAGAGCTTGCTTCTTGTTTTAAAACATTGTGTGTTTCATGGATGAGAACTCTGGTCTTAATTTCCCTTCAGAAACGGAGTTAAACCCCATGATCAGTGTCTCCATACAAGCAAGAGTTCTTTTCTGGTAAACCAAGTGAATTTTCGGCCCAAATGACTTTACACAGTTCTAGAACGCAAGGCAATTATCACTATTAACTAAAGAGCATTTATGTAAGAGGAGCTGTGGTCTGTATTAGTTTCATAAGCAGAGTTGAACTACATATGGTCCGTATAAGTTGGAAACACAGTTCTTTTTTTCTGGGCATGCTCATGGTGGTTGCTGTATTGGAGACGCTGGAAAGAAGAGCTTGCTTCCTTGTTAAAACAGAATGTGTTTCAGGGATGAGAACTCTGGTCTGCATTTCCCTTCAGAAACGGAATTAAACCACAGGATCTGTGTCTTCCTTCAAGAAAGAGTTCATTTCTGGTAAACCTAGTGAATTTGGGCTCAAATGATTTTTCGCAGTTCACGAACCCTACGCTATTCTCACAATTAACTAAAGAGGATATATGTAAGAGGAGCTGTGGTTTGTATCAGTTTCATAAGCAGAGTTGAACTACATATGCTCCGTATGAGTATGAAACACAGTTCTTTTTTTCTGGGCATGCTCATGGTTCTTGCTGTATTTTAGACTCTGGAAAGAAGAGCTTGCTTCCTTGTTAAAACAGAATGTGTTTCAGGGATGAGAACTCTGGTCTGAATTTCCCTTCAGAAACGGAGTTAAACCCCAGGATCTGAGTCTTCCTATGAGCAAGAGTTCATTTCTGTTAAACCTAGTGAATTTTGGGCTCAAATGATTTTTGCAGTTCACCAACCCAATGCCATTCTCACAATTAACTAAAGATCATTTTTGTAAGAGGACCCGTTGTTTGTATCAGTTTCATAAGCAGAGTTGAACTACATATGGTCCATATGAGTAGGAAGCACAGTTCTTTTTTTATTGGCATGCTCATGGTGGTTGCTG
This sequence comes from Onychomys leucogaster, assembly GCA_949786385.1. Lineage (NCBI taxonomy): Eukaryota > Metazoa > Chordata > Mammalia > Rodentia > Cricetidae > Onychomys > Onychomys leucogaster. Next base: position 290,776 of record CATKUP010000140.1, read on the forward strand.
TATTGGAGACGCTGGAAAGAAGAGCTTGCTTCTTTGTTAAAACAGAATGTGTTTCAGGGATGAGAACTCTGGTCTGAATTTTCCTTCAGAAACGGAGATAAACCCCAGGATCTGTGTCTTCCTACAAGCAAGAGTTCATTCAGGTAAACCCAGTGAATTTTGGGCTCAAATTATTATTTGTAGTTGACGATCCCAATGTGATTCTCACTATTAAATAAAGAGCACTGATGTAAGCAGAGCTGTGGTTTGTATAAGTTTCATAAGCAGAGTTGAACACATATGGTCCTTATGAGTAGGAAACACAGTTCTTTTTTTCTTGGCATGCTCATGGTTCTTACTGTATTGGAGACCCTGGACAGAAGAGGATGATTCATGCCTCAAAACAGAGTTTGTTTCAGGGATGAGAAATCTGATCTGAATTTCCCTTCACAAACGGTGTTAAACCCCATGATCTGTGTCTTCCTACCAGCAAGAGTTCATTTCTGGTAAACTAAGTGAATTTTGGGCTCAAATCATTTTACACAGGTCTAGAACCCAACCTATATTATCACTATTAACTAAAGAGCATTTATGTAAGAGGTGCTGTGGTCTGTATCATTTTCATACCCAGAGTTGGACTGCATATGGTCCATATGAGTAGGAAACACAGTTCTTTTTTTCTTGGCATGATCATGGTTCTTACTGTATTGGAGAACCTTGAAAGAGGAGGATGATTCATGCCTTAAAACAGAGTGATTTTCAGGGATGAGAATTCTGGTCTGAATTTCCATTCAGAAACGGAGTTAAACCCCAGAATATGTGTCTTCCTACAAGCAAGAGTTCATTTCAGGTAAACCCAGTGAATTTTGGGCTCAAATGATTATTTGTAGTTCACGATCCCAACGCGATTCTCACTATTAACTAAAGAGCACTGATGTAAGCAGAGCTGTGGTTTGTATAAGTTTCATAAGCAGAGATGAACACATATGGTCCTTATGAGTAGGATACACAGTTCTTTTTGTCAGGGCATGCTCATGGCTCTTGCTGTATTTTAGACTCTGGAAAGAAGAGCTTGGTTCCTGTGTTAAAACAGTGTGTGTTTCAGGGATGAGAATTCTGGTCTGAATTTCCCTTCAGAAACGGAGTTAAACCCCAGGATCTGTGGCGTCCTACAAGCAAGAGTTCATTTCTGTTAAACCCAGTGAATTTTGGGCTCAAATGATTTTCCGCAGTTCACGAACCCTACGCTATTCTCACAATTAACTAAAGAGGATATATGTAAGAGGAGCTGAGGTTTGTATCAGTTTCATAAGCAGAGTTGAACTACATATGGTCCGTATGAGTATGAAACACAGTTCTTTTTTTCTGGGCATGCTCAGGGTTCTTGCTGTATTTTAGACTCTAGAAAGAAGAGCTTGCTTCTTTGTTAAAACAGAATGTGTTTCAGGGATGAGAACTCTGGTCTGAATTTCCCTTCAGAAACAGAGTTAAACCCCAGGATCTGTGTCATCCTACAAGCAAGAGTTCATTTCTGGTTTACCCAGTGAATTTTGGGCTCAAATGATTATTCGTCATTCACAAACACAACGCGATACTCACTATTAACTAAAGAGCATTTATTTAAGAGGAGATATGTTCTGTATCAGTTTCATAAGCAGAGTTGGACTACATATGATCCGTATGAGTAGGAAACACAGTTCTTTTTTTCTTGGCATGCTCATGGTTCTTACTGTATTGGAGACCCTGGAAAGAAGAGAATCATTCTTGCCTTAAAACAGAGTGTTTTTCGGGGTTGAGAATTCTGGTCCGAATTTGCCTTCAGAAATGGAGTTAAACCCCAGGATCTGTGTCTTCCTGCAAGCAAGAGTTCATTTCAGGCAATCCAGTGAATTTTGGGATCAAATGATTTTTCACAGTTCACGACACCAACACGATTCTCACTATTAACTAAAGAGTATTTATGTAAGAGGAGCTGTGGTTTGTATCAGCTTCATAAGCACAGTTGAACTACATATGGTACATATGAGTAGGAAAAAAGTTTTTTTTTTTTCAGGGCATGCTCATTGTTCTTGCTGTATTTTAGAATCCGGAAGGAAGAGCTTGCTTCTTGCATTAAAGCAGAGTGTGTTTCATGGATGAGAACTCTGGTCTGAATTACCCTTCAGAAACGGAGTTAAACCCCAGGATCTGAGTCTTCCTATGAGCAAGAGTTCATTTCTGTTAAACCTACTGAATTTTGTGCTCAAATGATTTTTGCAGTTCACCAACCCAAAACGATTCCCACTATTAACTAAAGAGCATTTATTTAAGAAGAGATGTGGTTTGTATCAGTTTCTTAAGCAGAGTTGAACTGCATATGGTCCGTATGAGTAGGGAACACATTTTTTTTTCAGGGCATGCTCATGGTTCTCTCTGTTTTGGAGACGCTGGAAAGAAGAGCTTGCTTCTTGTTTTAAAACAGAGTGTGTTTCATGGATGAGAACTCTGGTTTTAATTTCCCTTCAGAAACGGAGTTAAACTCCATGATCAGTGTATCCATACAAGCAAGAGTTCATTTCTGGTAAACCAATTGAATTTTCGGCTCAAATGTCTTTACACAGTTCTAGAACCCAAGGCAGTTATCACTATTAACTAAAGAGCATTTATGTAAGAGGAGCTGTGGTCTGTATTAGTTTCATAAGCAGACTTGAACTACATATGGTCCGTATAAGTAGGAAACACAGTTCTTTTTTTCTCGGCATACTCATGGTGGTTGCTGAATTGGAGACGCTGGAAAGAAGAACTTGCTTCTTGCATTAAAACAGAGTGTGTTTCATGGATGAGAACTCTGGTCTGAATTTCCCTTCAGAAAGGGAGTTAAACCCCATGATCTGTGTCTCCCTACAAGCAAGAGTTCATGTCTGGTAAACCAAATGAATTTTGGGCTCAAATGATTTTACACAGTTCTAGAAACCAACTTTGATTATCAATATTAACTAACGAGCATTTATGTAAGAGGAGCTGTGGTCTGTATTATTTTCATAAGCAGAGTTGGACTACATATGGTCCGTATGAATTGGAACCACAGTTCTTTTATTCAGACCATGCTCATGGTTCTTGCTGTACTTTAGATTCTAGAAAGAAGAGCTTGCTTCTTCGTTAAAACAGAATGTGTTTCAGGGATGAGAACTCTGGTCTAAATTTCCCTTAAGAAACGGAGTTAAGCCCAAGGATCTCTGTCTTCCTACAAGCAAGAGTTCAGTTCTGGTAAACCCAGTGAATTTTGGGCTCAAATGATTATTTGTGGTTAACAAAACCAACATGATTCTCACTATTAAATAAGAGCATTTATTTAAGAAGAGCTGTGGTTTGTATCAGTTTCTTAAGCAGAGTTGAACTGCAAATGGTCCGTATGAGAAGGGAACACATTTTTTTTTCAGGGCATGCTCATGGTTCTTGCTGTATTGGAGACGCTGGAAAGAAGAGCTTGCTTCTTGTTTTAAAACATTGTGTGTTTCATGGATGAGAACTCTGGTCTTAATTTTCCTTCAGAAACGGAGTTAAACCCCTGATCAGTGTCTCCATACAAGCAAGAGTTCTTTTCTGGTAAACCAAGTGAATTTTGGGCTCAAATGACTTTACACAGTTCTAGAACGCAAGGCAATTATCACTATTAACTAAAGAGCATTTATGTAAGAGGAGCTGTGGTCTGTATTAGTTTCATAAGCAGAGTTGAACTACATATGGTCCGTATAAGTAGGAAACACAGTTCTTTTTTTCTTGGCATGCTCATGGTTCTTACTGTATTGGAGAACCTTGAAAGAGGAGGATGATTCATGCCTTAAAACAGAGTGTTTTTCAGGGATGAGAATTCTGGTCTGAATTTCCATTCAGAAACGGATTTAAACCCCAGGATCTGTGTCTTCCTACACGCAAGAGTTCATTTCAGGTAAACCCAGTGAATTTTGTGCTCAAATGATTTTTCACAGTTCACGAACCCAACATGATACTCACTATTAACTAAAGAGTATTTATGTCAGAGGAACTGTGGTCTGTATTAGTTTCATAAGCAGAGTTGAACTACATATGGTCCGTATGAGTATGAAACACAGTTCTTTTTTTCTGGGCATGCTCAGGGTTCTTGCTGTATTTTAGACTCTAGAAAGAAGAGCTTGCTTCTTTGTTAAAACAGAATGTGTTTCAGGGATGAGAACTCTGGTCTGAATTTCCCTTCAGAAACGGAGTTAAACCCCAGGATATGTGTCTTCCTACAAGCAAGAGTTCATTTCAGGTGAACCCAGTGAATTTTGGGCTCAAATGATTTTTCACAGTTCATGAACCCTACGCTATTCTCACAATTAACTAAAGAGGATATATGTAAGCGGAGCTGAGGTTTGTATCAGTTTCATAATCAGAGTTGAACTACATATGCTCCGTATGAGTATGAAACACAGTTCTTTTTTTCTGGGCATGCTCAGGGTTCTTGCTGTATTTTAGACTCTAGAAAGAAGAGCTTGCTTCTTTGTTAAAACAGAATGTGTTTCAGGGAAGAGAACTCTGGTCTGAATTTCCCTTCAGAAACGGAGTTAAACCCCAGGATCTGTGTCATCCTACAAGCAAGAGTTCATTTCTGGTTTACCCAGTGAATTTTGGGCTCAAATGATTATTCGTCATTCACAAACACAACGCGATACTCACTATTAACTAAAGAGCATTTATTTAAGAGGAGATATGTTCTGTATCAGTTTCATAAGCAGAGTTGGACTACATATGATCCGTATGAGTAGGAAACACAGTTCTTTTTTTCTTGGCATGCTCATGGTTCTTACTGTATTGGAGACCCTGGACAGAAGAGGATGATTAATGCCTCAAAACAGAGTTTGTTTCAGCGATGAGAACTCTGGTCTGAATTTCCCTTCAGAAATGGAGTTAAACCCCCGGATATGTGTCTTCGTCCAAGCAAGAGTTCATTCCTGGTAAACCCAGTGAATTTTGGGCTCAAATGATTTTTCGCAGTTCACGAAGCCTACGCTATTCTCGCTATTAACTAAAGGGGATTTATGTTAGAGGAGCTGTGGTTTGTATCAGTTTCATAAGCAGAGTTGAACTAAATATGGTCTGTATGAGTAGGAAACACAGTTCTATTTTTCTGGGCATGCTCATGTTTCTTACTATATTGGAGTCGCTGGAAAGAAGACGATGATTCTTGCCTTAAAACAGAGTGTTTTTCAGGGTTGAGAATTCTGGCCTGAATTTGCCTTCAGAAATGGAGTTAAACCCCAGGATCTGTGTGTTCCTACAAGCAAGAGTTCATTTCAGGTAAACCCAGTGAATTTTGGGCTCAAATGTTTTTTCTCAGTTCACCAACCCAACATGATACTCACTATTAACTTAAGAGCATTTATGTAACAGATGGTGTGGTTTTTATCAATTTCATCAGCAGAGTTGAACTACATATGGTCCGTATGAATAGGAAACACAGTTCTTTTCTTCAGACCATGCTCATGGTTCTTGCTGTATTTTAGACTCTAGAAATAAGAGCTTGCTTCTTCGTTAAAGCAGAATGTGTTACAGGGATGAGAACTATCGTCTGAATTTCCCTTCAGAAATGGAGTTAAGTCCCAGGATCTCTGTCTTCCTACAAGTAAGAGTTCATTTCAGGTAAACCCAGTGAATTTTGGGCTCAAAATATATTTCGCAGTTCACGAACCCAATGCGATTCTCACTATTAACAAAAGAGGATTTATGTTAGAGGAGCTGTGGTTTGTATCAGTTTCATAAGCAGAGTGAACTACATATGGTCTGTATGTAGGAAACACAGTTCTTTTTTTCAGGGCATGCTCATGGTTCTTGCTGTATTGGAGACGCTGGAAAGAAGACCTTGCTACTTGCATTAAAAGAGGGTTTGTTTCATGGATGAGAACTCTGGTCTGAATTTCCCTTCACAAAAGGAGTTAAACCCCATGATCTGTGTCTTCCTACCAGCAAGAGTTCATTTCTGGTAAACCAAGTGAATTATAGGCTCAAATGACATTACACATTTCTAGAACCCAACGCGATTATCACTATTAACTAAAGAGCATTTTGTAAGAGGAGATGTGGTCTGTATCATTTCAAAAGCAGAGATGAACTACATATGGACCATATGAGTAGGAAACACAGTTCTTTTTTTCTAGGCATGCCCATGTTTCTTACTGTATTGGAGACGCTGGAAAGAAGGGGATGATTCTTGCATTAAAACAGAATGTTTTTAAGGTTGAGAATTCTGGTCTGAATTTGCCTTCAGAAATGGAGTTATCCACAAGATATATGTCTTCCTACAAGCAAGAGTTCATTTCAGGTAAACCCAGTGAATTTTGGGCCCAAATGATTATTTGCAGTTCATGAACCCAACGCGATTCTCATTATTAACTAAAGAGCATTTATGTAAGCAGAGCTGTCTTTGTACCAGTTTCATAAGCAGAGTTGAATACATATGGTCCTTAAGAGTAGGATACACAGTTCTTTTTTTCAGGGCATGCTCATGGTTCTTGCTGTATTTTAGATTCTGGAAAGAAGAGCTTGCTTCTTGTGTTAAAACAGTATGTGTTTCAGGGATGAGAATTCTGGTCTGAATTTCCCTTCAGAAACGGAGTTCAACCCCATGATCTGTGTCTTCCTACAAGCAAGTGTTCATTTCTGGTAAACCCAGTGAATTTTGGGCTCAAATGATTTTTCACAGTTCAGGAACCCAACGCGATTCTCACTATTAACTAAAGAGCAGGTATGTAACATGAGCTCTGGTTTTATCAGTTTCATAAGCACAGTTGAACTACATAGGGTCTGTATGAGTAGGAAACACAGTTCTTTTTTGAGGGCACGCTCATTGTTCTTGCTGTATTTTAGACTCTGGATAGAAGAGCTTGCTTCTTGCGTTAAAACAGACTGTGTTTAGGGATGAGAACTCTGGTCCTAATTTCCCTTCTGAAACGTAGTTAAACCCCTGGATCTGTGTCTTCCTATGAGCAAGAGTTCATTTCTGTTAAACCCAGTGAATTTTGGGCTCAAATGATTTTTGCAGTTCACCAACCCAATGCCATTCTCACTATTAACTAAAGATCATTTATGTAAGAGGAGGTGTGGTTTGTATCAGTTTCATAAGCAGAGTTGAACTACATATGGGCCTTATGAATAGGAAACACAGTTTTTTTTTTCAGACCATGCTCATGGTTCTTGCTTTATTTTAGACTTGGGAAAGAAGAGCTTGCTTCTTCGTTAAAACAGAGTGTGTTTCAGGGATGACAACTCTGGTCTGAATTTCCCTTCCAAAACGGAGTTAAACCCCACGATCTGTGTCTTCCTACCAGCAAGAGTTCATTTCTGGTAAACCCAGTGAATTTTGGGCTCAAATGATTTTTCGCAGTTCACGAACCCAACGCGATTCTTCCTATTAACTAAAGATTATTTATGTAAGAGGAGCTGTGGTTTGTATCAGTTTCATAATCAGAGTTGAACTACATATGGTCCGTATGAGTAGGAAACACAGTTCTTTTTTTCAGGGGATGCTCATGGTTCTTGCTGTATTGGAGACGCTGGAAAGAAGAGCTTGCTTCTTGCATTAAAACAGGGTGTGTTTCATGGATGAGAACTCTGGTCTGAATTTCCCTTCACAAACGGAGTTAAACCCCACAATCTGTGTCTTCCTACCAGTAAGAGTTCATTTCTGGTAAACCAAGTGAATTTTCATCTCAAATGAATTTACACAGTTCTAGGATCCAATGCGATTATCACTATTAACTAAAGAGCATTTATGTCAGAGGAGGTGTGGTCTGTATCATTTCATCAGCAGAGTTGAACTATATGGTCCTTATGAATAGGAAACACAGTTCTTTTTTTCTGGTCATGCTCATGGTTCTTACTGTATTGGAGACACTGGAAAGAAGAGGATGATTCTTGCCTTAAAACAGAGTGTTTTTCAGGGTTGAGAATTCTCGTCTGAATTTGCCTTCAGAAATGGAGTTAAACCCCAAGATCTGTGTCTTCCTGCAAGCAAGAGTTCATTTCAGGTAAACCCAGTGAATTTTGGGATCAAATGATTTTTCACAGTTCACAAAACCTTCGCGATTCTCACTATTAACTAAAGAGCATTTATGTAAGTGGAGCTGTGGTTCGTATCAGTTTCATAAGCACAGTTGAACTACATATTGTCCATATGAGTAGGAAAAAAATTTTTTTTTCAGGGCATGCTCATAGTTCTTTCTGTGTTTTAGAATCGGGAAGGAAGAGCTTGCTTCTTGCATTAAAGCAGAGTGTGTTTCAGGGATTTGAACTCTGGTCTGAATTACCCTTCAGAAACAGAGTTAAACCCCAGGATCTGTGTCTTCCTATGAGCAGGTGTTCATTTCTGATAAACCTAGTGAATTTTGGGCTCAAATGATTTTTCAGTTCACCAACCCAAACCGATTCCCACTATTAACTAAAGAGCATTTATGTAAGAGGAGCTGTGGTTTGTATCAGTTTCATAAGCAGAGTTGAACTACATATGGTCCATATGAATAGGAAACACAGTTGTTTTTTTTTTTCAGACCTTGCTCATTGTCCTTGCTGTATTTTAGACTCTGGAAAGAAAGAGCTTGCTTCTTCTTTAAAACACAATGTGTTTCAGGGATGAGAACTCTGGTCTGAATTTCCCTTCAGAAACGGAGTTAAACCCCAGGATCTGTGTCTTCCTACCAGCAAGAGTTCTTTTCTGGTAAACCAAGTGAATTTTTGGCTCAAATGAATTTACAGAGTTCTAGAACCCAAGGCGATTATCACTATTAACTAAAGAGCATTTATGTAAGAGGAGCTCTGGTCTGTATCATTTCATAAGAAGAGTTGAACTACATATGCTATGGATGAGTAGGAAACACAGTTCTTTTTTTCTAGGCATGCTCATGTTTCTTACTATATTGGAGACGCTGGAAAGAAGAGGATGATTCTTGCCTTAAAACAGAGTGTTTTTCAGGGATGAGAACTCTGGTCTGAAATTGCCTTCAGAAACGGAGTTAAACCCCAGGATCTGTGTCATCCTATAAGCAAGAGTTAATTTCTGGTAAACCCAGTGAATTTTGTGCTCAAACGATTTTACACAGTTCTTGAACACAATGCTATTCTCACTATTAACTAAAGAGCATTTATGTAAGAGGAGATGTGATTTGTATCAGTTTCATAAGCAGAGCTGAACTACATAGGGGCCGTATGAATAGGAAACACAGTTTTTTTTTTCAGACCATGCTCATGGTTCTTGCTTTATTTTAGACTCGAGAAAGAAGAGCTTGCTTCTTCGTTAAAACAGAGTGTGTTTCAGGGATGAGAACTCTGGTCTGAATTTCCCTTCCAAAACGGAGTTAAACCCCATGATCTGTGTCTTCCTACCAGCAAGAGTTCATTTCTGGTAAACCAAGTGAATTTTCGGCTCAAATTAATTTACACAGTTCTAGAACCCAATGCGATTATCACTATTAACTAAAGAGCATTTATGTAAGAGGAGCTCTGGTCTGTATCATTTCATAAGAAGTGTTGAACTACATATGTTACGTATGAGTAGGAAACACACTTCTTTTTTTCTGGGCATGCTCATGGTCCTTACTATATTGGAGACGCTGGAAAGAAGAGGATGATTCATGCCTTAAAACAGAGTGTTTTCCAGGGATAAGAATTCTGGTCTGAATTTCTCTTCAGAAACGTAGTTAAAGCCCAGGATCTGTGTCTTCCTACAAGCAAGAGTTAATTTCTGGTAAACCCAGTGAATTTTGTGCTCAAACGATTTTACACAGTTCTTGAACACAACGCTATTCTCACTATTAACTAAAGATTATTTATGTAAGAGGAGCTGTGGTTTGTATCAGTTTCATAATCAGAGTTGAACTACATATGGTCCGTATGAGTAGGAAACACAGTTCTTTTTTTCAGGGGATGCTCATGGTTCTTACTGTATTGGAGAACCTGGAAAGAAGAGGATGATTCATGCCTTAAAACAGAGTGTTTTCCAGGGATAAGAATTCTGGTCTGAATTTCTCTTCAGAAACGTAGTTAAAGCCCAGGATCTGTGTCTTCCTACAAGCAAGAGTTAATTTCTGGTAAACCCAGTGAATTTTGTGCTCAAACGATTTTACACAGTTCTTGAACACAACGCTATTCTCACTATTAACTAAAGAACATTTATGTAAGAGGAGGTGTGGTTTGTATCAGTTTCATAAGCAGAGTTGAACTACATATGGGCCTTAAGAATAGGAAACACAGTTTTTTTTTCAGACCATGCTCATGGTTCTTGCTTTATTTTAGACTTGGGAAAGAAGAGCTTGCTTCTTCGTTAAAACAGAGTGTGTTTCAGGGATGACAACTCTGGTCTGAATTTCCCTTCCAAAACGGAGTTAAACCCCACGATCTGTGCCTTCCTACCAGCAAGAGTTCATTTCTGGTAAACCCAGTGAATTTTGTGCTCAAATGATTTTTCACAGTTCACAAACCCAACGCGATTCTTCCTATTAACTAAAGATTATTTATGTAAGAGGAGCTGTGGTTTGTATCAGTTTCATAATCAGAGTTGAACTACATATGGTCCGTATGAGTAGGAAACACAGTTCTTTTTTTCAGGGGATGCTCATGGTTCTTACTGTATTGGAGAACCTGGAAAGAAGAGGATGATTCATACCTTAAAACAGAGTGTTTTCCAGGGATGAGAATTCTAGTCTGAATTTCTCTTCAGAAACGGAGTTAAATCCCAGGATCTGTGTCTTCCTACAAGCAAGAGTTAATTTCTGGTAAACCCAGTGAATTTTGTGCTCAAACGATTTTACACAGTTCTTGAACACAACGCTATTCTCACTATTAACTAAAAAACATTTATGTAAGAGGAGGTGTGGTTTGTATCAGTTTCATAAGCAGAGTTGAACTACATATGGGCCTTAAGAATAGGAAACACAGTTTTTTTTTCAGACCATGCTCATGGTTCTTGCTTTATTTTAGACTTGGGAAAGTAGAGCTTACTTCTTCGTTAAAACAGAGTGTGTTTCAGGGATGACAACTCTGGTCTGAATTTCCCTTCCAAAACAGAGTTAAACCCCACGATCTGTGCCTTCCTACCAGCAAGAGTTCATTTCTGGTAAACCCAGTGAATTTTGGGCTCAAATGATTTTTCGCAGTTCACGAACCCAACGCGATTCTTCCTATTAACTAAAGATTATTTATGTAAGAGGAGCTGTGGTTTGTATCAGTTTCATAATCAGAGTTGAACTACATATGGTCCGTATGAGTAGGAAACACAGTTCTTTTTTTCAGGGGATGCTCATGGTTCTTACTGTATTGGAGAACCTGGAAAGAAGAGGATGATTCATACCTTAAAACAGAGTGTTTTCCAGGGATGAGAATTCTAGTCTGAATTTCTCTTCAGAAACGGAGTTAAATCCCAGGATCTGTGTCTTCCTACAAGCAAGAGTTAATTTCTGGTAAACCCAGTGAATTTTGTGCTCAAACGATTTTACACAGTTCTTGAACACAACGCTATTCTCACTATTAACTAAAAAACATTTATGTAAGAGGAGGTGTGGTTTGTATCAGTTTCATAAGCAGAGTTGAACTACATATGGGCCTTAAGAATAGGAAACACAGTTTTTTTTTCAGACCATGCTCATGGTTCTTGCTTTATTTTAGACTTGGGAAAGTAGAGCTTACTTCTTCGTTAAAACAGAGTGTGTTTCAGGGATGACAACTCTGGTCTGAATTTCCCTTCCAAAACAGAGTTAAACCCCACGATCTGTGCCTTCCTACCAGCAAGAGTTCATTTCTGGTAAACCCAGTGAATTTTGGGCTCAAATGATTTTTCGCAGTTCACGAACCCAACGCGATTCTTCCTATTAACTAAAGATTATTTATGTAAGAGGAGCTGTGGTTTGTATCAGTTTCATAATCAGAGTTGAACTACATATGGTCCGTATGAGTAGGAAACACAGTTCTTTTTTTCAGGGGATGCTCATGGTTCTTGCTGTATCTGAGATGCTGGAAAGAAGAGCTTGCTTCTTGCATTAAAACAGGGTGTGTTTCATGGATGAGAACTCTGGTCTGAATTTCCCTTCACAAACGGAGTTAAACCCCACAATCTGTGTCTTCCTACCAGTAAGAGTTCATTTCTGGTAAACCAAGTGAATTTTCGGCTCAAATGAATTTACACAGTTCTAGGATCCAATGCGATTATCACTATTAACTAAAGAGCATTTATGTCAGAGGAGCTGTGGTCTGTATCATTTCATCAGCAGAGTTGAACTATATGGTCCTTATGAATAGGAAACACAGTTCTTTTTTTCTGGTCATGCTCATGGTTCTTACTGTATTGGAGACACTGGAAAGAAGAGGATGATTCTTGCCTTAAAACAGAGTGTTTTTCAGGGTTGAGAATTCTCGTCTGAATTTGCCTTCAGAAATGGAGCTAAACCCCAAGATCTGTGTCTTCCTGCAAGCAAGAGTTCATTTCAGGTAAACCCAGTGAATTTTGGGATCAAATGATTTTTCACAGTTCACGAAACTTTCACGATTCTCACTATTAACTAAAGAGCATTTATGTAAGAGGAGCTGTGGTTTCTATCAGTTTCATAAGCACAGTTGAACTACATATTGTCCATATGAGTAGGAAAAAAATTTTTTTTTCAGGGCATGCTCATTGTTCTTTCTGTGTTTTAGAATCTGGAAGGAAGAGCTTGCTTCTTACATTAAAGCAGAGTGTGTTTCAGGGATTTGAACTCTGGTCTGAATTACCCTTCAGAAACAGAGTTAAACCCCAGGATCTGTGTCTTCCTATGAGCAGGTGTTCATTTCTGATAAACCTAGTGAATTTTGGGCTCAAATGATTTTTCAGTTCACCAACCCACTGATTCCCACTATTAACTAAAGAGCATTTATGTAAGAGGAGCTGTGGTTTGTATCAGTTTCATAAACAGAGTTGAACTACATATAGTCCATATGAATAGGAAACACAGTTTTTTTTTTCAGACCTTGCTCATTGTCCTTGCTGTATTTTAGACTCTGGAAAGAAAGAGCTTGCTTCTTCTTTAAAACACAATGTGTTTCAGGGATGAGAACTCTGGTCTGAATTTCCCTTCAGAAACGGAGTTAAACCCCAGGATCTGTGTCTTCCTACCAGCAAGAGTTCATTTCTGGTAAACCAAGTGAATTTCGCCTCAAATTAATTTACACAGTTCTAGAACCCAATGCGATTATCACTATTAACTAAAGAGCATTTATGTAAGAGGAGCTCTGGTCTGTATCATTTCATAAGAATTGTTGAACTACATATGTTACGTATGAGTAGGAAACACAGTTCTTTTTTTCTGGGCATGCTCATGGTTCTTACTGTATTGGAGAACCTGGAAAGAAGAGGATGATTCTTGCCTTAAAACAGAGTGTTTTTCAGGGATGAGAACTCTGGTCTGAATTTGCCTTCAGAAACGGAGTTAAACCCCAGGATCTGAGTCATCCTATAAGCAAGAGTTACTTTCTGGTAAACCCAGTGAATTTTGTGCTCAAACGATTTTACACAGTTCTTGAACACAACGCTATTCTCACTATTAACTAAAGAGCATTTATGTAAGAGGAGATGTGATTTGTATCAGTTTCATAAGCAAGGTTGAACTACATAGGGGCCGTATGAATAGGAAACACAGTTTTTTTTTCAGACCATACTCATGGCTCCTGCTTTATTTTAGACTCGGGAAAGAAGAGCTTGCTTCTTGCATTAAAACAGGGTGTGTTTCAGGTAAGAGAACTCTGGTCTGAATTTCCCTTCCAAAACGGAGTTAAACCCCATGACCTGTGTCTTCCTACCTGCAAGAGTTCATTTCTGGTAAACCAAGTGAATTTTCGGCTCAAATTAATTTACACAGTTCTAGAACCCAATGCGATTATCACTATTAACTAAAGAGTATTTATGTAAGAGGAGCTCTGGTCTGTATCATTTCATAAGCAGCGGTGAACTACATATATTCCGTATGAGTAGGAAACACAGCTCTTTTTTTCTGGGCATGCCCGTGGTTCTTGCTGTATTGGAGACGCTAGAAAGAAGAGCTTGCTTCTTGCATTAAAACAGAGTGTGTTTCATGGATGAGAACTGTGGTCTGAATTTCCCTTCAGAAACTGAGTTAAACCACAAAATCTGTGTCTTGCTACAAGGTACAGTTCAGTTCTGGTTAACCCAGTGAATTTTGTGGTCAAATGATTTTTTGCAGTACACGAACCCAACGCGATTCTCACTATTAACTAAAGATCATTTATGTAAGGGGAGCTGTGGTTTGTATCAGTTTCATAAGCAGAGTTGAACTACATATGGTCCGTATGAGTAGGAAACACAGTTCTTTTTTTCAGGGCATGCTCATGGTTCTTGCTGTATTGGAGATGCTGGAAAGAAGAGCTTGCTTCTTGCATTAAAACAGGGTGTGTTTCATGGATAAGAACTCTGGTCTGAATTTCCCTTCACAAACGGAGTTAAACCGCACGATCTGTGTCTTCCTACCAGCAAGAGTTCATTTCTGGTAAACCAAGTGAATATTCGGCTCAAATGAATTTACACAGTTCTAGAACCCAATGCGATTATCACTATTAACTAAAGAGCATTTATGTAAGAGGAGCTCTGGTCTGTATCATTTCATAAGAAGAGTTGAACTATACATGTTGCATATGAATAGGAAACACAGTTCTTTTTTTCTGGGCATGCTTATGTTTCTTACTCTATTGGAGACGCTGGAAAGAAGAGGATGATTCTTGCCTTAAAATAGAGTGTTTTTCAGGGATGAGAACTCTGGTATGAATTTGCCTTCAGAAACGGAGTTATACCCCAGGATATGTGTCTTCCTACATGCAAGAATTCATTTCTGGTAAACCCAGTGAATCTTGGGCTCAAATGATTTTCGCAGTTCACCAACCCAACATGATTCTCACTATTAACTAAAGAGCATTTATGGAAGAGGAGCAGTTGTTTGTATCAGTTTCATAAGCAGAGTTGAACTACATATGGTCCGTAGTAGTAGGAAACAGAGTTCTTTTTTTCAGGGCATGCTCATGGTTCTTGCTATAGTTTGGACTCTGGAAACAAGAGCTTGCTACTTCCGATAAAACAGAGTGTGTTTCATAGATGAGAACTCCGGTCTGAATTTCCCTTCTGAAACGGATTTAAACCCCAGGATCTGTGTCTTCCTACATGCAAGAGTTCATTTCTGGTTAACCCAGTGAATTTTGGGCTGAAATGATTTTTCGCAGTACACGAACCTAACGCGATTCTCACTATTAACTAAAGAGCATTTATGTAAGCGGAGCTGTGGTTGTATCAGTTTCATAAGCAGAGTTGAACTACATATGGTCCCTATGAGTATGAAACACATTTCTTTTTTTCAGGGCATGCTCATATTTCTTGCTGTATTTTAGACTCTGGAAAGAAGAGCTTGCTTCTTGCATTAAAACAGGGTGTGTTTCATGGATGAGAACTCTGGTCTGAATTTCCCTTCAGAAACGGAGTTAAACCCCAGGATCTGTGTCTTCCTACAAGCAAGAGTTCATTACTGGTTACCCCAGTGAATTTGGGCTCAAATGAGTTTTCGCCGTTCACGAAACCAATGCGATTCTCAATATTAACTAAAGAGCATTTATCTTAGCGGAGCTGTGGTTTGTATCAGTTTCATAAGCAGAGTTGAACTACATATGGTCCGTATGAGTATAAAACACATTTCTTTTTTTCAGGGCATGCTCATGTTCGTTGCTGTATTTTAGACTCTGGAAGAAGAGCTTGCTTCTTGCATTAAAACAGGGTGTGTTTCACGGAGGAGAACTCTGGTCTGAATTTCCCTTCACAAACGGAGTTAAATCCCATGATCTGTGTCTTCCTACCAGCAGGAGTTCATTTCTGGTAAACCAAGTGAGTTTTCGGCTCAAATGCCTTTACACAGTTCTAGACCCCAACGCAATTATCATCACTATTAACTAAAGAGCATTTATGTAAGAGTAGGTGTGGTTTGTATCAGTTTCATAAGCAGAGTTGAACTTCATATGGTCCGTATGAGTAGGAAACACAGTTAATTTTTTCAGGGCATACTCATGGTTCTTGCTGTATTGGAGACACTGAAAAAAAGAGCTTGCTTCTTGCATTAAATCAGGGTGTGTTTCATGGATTAGAACTCTGGTCTTAATTTCGCTTCAAAAACGCAGTTAAACCCCATGATCTTTGTTTTCCTACCAGCAAGAGTTCATTTCTGGTAAACCAAGTGAATTTTTGGCTCAAATGACATTACACAGTTCTAGAACCCAACACGATTATCACTATTAACTAAAGAGCATTTATGTAAGAGGAGCTCTGGTCTGTATCATTTCATAAGAAGAGTTGAACTATACATGTTGCATATGAGTAGGAAACACAGTTCTTTTTTTCTGGGCATGCTCATGTTTCTTACTATATTGGAGAAGCTGGAAAGAAGAGGATGATTCTTGCCTTAAAATAGAGTGTTTTTCAGGGATGAGAACTCTTGTATGAATTTGCCTTCAGAAACGGAGTTATACCCCAGGATATGTGTCTTCCTACATGCAAGAGTTCATTTCTGGTAAACCCAGTGAATTTTGGGCTCAAATGATTTTCGCGGTTCACCAACCCAACATGATTCTCACTATTAACTAAAGAGCATTTATGGAAGAGGAGCTGTTGTTTGTATCAGTTTCATAAGCAGAGTTGAACTACATATGGTCCGTAGTAGTAGGAAACAGAGTTCTTTTTTTCAGGGAATGCTCATGGTTCTTGCTATATTTTGGACTCTGGAAACAAGAGCTTGCTACTTCCGTTAAAACAGAGTGTGTTTCATGGATGAGAACTCCGGTCTGAATTTCCCTTCTGAAACGGATTTAAACCCCAGGATCTGTGTCTTCCTACAAGCAAGAGTTCATTTCTGGTTAACCCAGTGAATTTTGGGCTGAAAAGATTTTTCGCAGTACACGAACCTAACGCGATTCTCACTATTAACTAAAGAGCATTTATGTAAGCGGAGCTGTGGTTGTATCAGTTTCATAAGCAGAGTTGAACTACATATGGTCCGTATGAGTATGAAACACATTTCTTTTTTTCAGGGCATGCTCATATTTCTTGCTGTATTTTAGACTCTGGAAAGAAGAGCTTGCTTCTTGCATTAAAACAGGGTGTGTTTCATGGAGGAGAACTCTGGTCTGCATTTCCCTTCACAAACGGAGTTAAATCCCATGATCTGTGTCTTCCTACCAGCAGGAGTTCATTTCCGGTAAACCAAGTGAATTTTCGGCTCAAATGACTTTACCCAGTTCTAGAACCCAACGGGATTATCACTATTAACTAAAGAGCATTTATGTAAGAGTAGGTGTGGTTTGTATCAGTTTCAAAAGCAGAGTTGAACTTCATATGGTCCGTATGAGTAGGAAACACAGTTCTTTTTTTCTCGGCATGCTCATGGTTCTTAGTGTATTGGAGACGCTGGAAAGAAGAGGATGATTCTTGCCTTAAAACAGAGTGTTTTCCAGGGTTGAGAATTCTGGTCTGAATTTGCCTTCAGAAATAGAGTTAAACCCCATGATCTATGTCTTCCTACAAGCAAGATTTCATTTCAGGTAAACCCAGTGAATTTTGGGCTCAAATGATTTTTCGCAGTTCACGAACCTAACGCGATTCTCACTATTAACTAAAGAGCATTTATGTAAGCGGAGCTGTGGTTTGTATCAGTTTCATAAGCAGAGTTGAACTACATATGGTCCGTATGAGTATGAAACACATTTCTTTTTTTCAGGGCATGCTCATGTTCCTTGCTGTATTTTAGACTCTGGAAGAAGAGCTTGCTTCTTGCATTAAAACAGGGTGTGTTTCATGGATGAGAACTCTGGTCTAAATTTCGCTTCAAAAACGGTGTTAAACCCCATGATCTGTGTCTTCCTACCAGCAAGAGTTCTTTTCTGGTAAACCCAGTGAATTTTTGGCTCAAATGACTTTACACAGTTGTAGAACCCAACGTGTTTATCACTATTAACTAAAGAGCATTTATGTAAGAGGAGCTCCGGTCTGTATCATTTCATAAGCAGAGTTGAACTACATATGATCCCTATGAGTACGAAACACAGTTCTTTTTTTCTCGGCATGCTCATGGTTCTTACTGTATTGGAGACGCTAGAAAGAAGAGGATGATTCTTGCCTTAAAACAGAGTGTTTTCCAGGGTTGAGAATTCTGGTCTGAATTTGCCTTCAGAAATGGAGTTAAACCCCATGATCTATGTCTTCCTACAAGCAAGATTTCATTTCAGGTAAACCCAGTGAATTTTGGGCTCAAATGATTTTTCGCAGTTCACGAACCTAACGCGATTCTCACTATTAACTAAAGAGCATTTGTATAAGCGGAGCTGTGGTTTGTATCAGTTTCATAAGCAGAGTTGAACTACATATGGTCCGTATGAGTATAAATCACATTTCTTTTTTTCAGGGCATGCTCATGTTCGTTGCTGTATTTTAGACTCTGGAAGAAGAGCTTGCTTCTTGCATTAAAACAGGGTGTGTTTCACGGAGGAGAACTCTGGTCTGAATTTCCCTTCACAAACGGAGTTAAATCCCATGATCTGTGTCTTCCTACCAGCAGGAGTTCATTTCTGGTAAACCAAGTGAGTTTTCGGCTCAAATGCCTTTACACAGTTCTAGACACCAACGCAATTATCATCACTATTAACTAAAGAGCATTTATGTAAGAGTAGGTGTGGTTTGTATCAGTTTCATAAGCAGAGTTGAACTTCATATGGTCCGTATGAGTAGGAAACACAGTTATTTTTTTCAGGGCAAACTCATGGTTCTTGCTGTATTGGAGACACTGAAAAAAAGAGCTTGCTTCTTGCATTAAATCAGGGTGTGTTTCATGGATTAGAACTCTGGTCTTAATTTCGCTTCAAAAACGCAGTTAAACCCCATGATCTTTGTTTTCCTACCAGCAAGAGTTCATTTCTGGTAAACCAAGTGAATTTTTGGCTCAAATGACATTACACAGTTCTAGAACCCAACACGATTATCACTATTAACTAAAGAGCATTTATGTAAGAGGAGCTCTGGTCTGTATCATTTCATAAGCAGAGTTGAACAACATATATTCTGTATGAGTAGGAAACACAGTTCTTTTTTCTGGGCATGCTCATGGTTCTTGCTGTTTTGGAGTTGCTAGAAAGAAGAGCTTGCTTCTTGCATTAAAACAGAGTGTGTTCCATGGATGAGAACTGTGGTCTGAATTTCCCTTCAGAAACGGAGTTAAACCCCATGATCTGTGTCTTCCTACAAGCAAGAGTTCATTTCTGGTAAACCAAGTGAATTTTGGGCTCAAATGATTTTTCGCAGTTCACGAACCCTACATGATTCCACTATTAACTAAAGAGCTTTTATGTAAGAGGAGCTGTGGTTTGTATCAGTTGCATAAGCAGAGTTGAACTACATATGGTCTGGTTGAGTAGGAAAAACAGTTCTTTTTTTCTGGGAATGCTTATGTTTCTTACTGTATTGGAGATGCTGGATAGAAGAGGATGAATCTTGCCCTAAAACAGAGTTTTTTTCAGGGATGAGAACTCTGGTCTGAATTGAACTTCAGAAACGGAATTAAACCCCAGGATCTGTGTCTTCCTACAAGCAAGAGTTCATTTCAGGTAAACCCAGTGAATTTTGGGCTTAAAATATTTTTTCGCAGTTCACGAACCCTACATGATTCTCACTATTAACTAAAGAGCATTTATGTAAGCGGAGCTGTGGTTTGTATCAGTTTCATAAGCAGATTTGAACTACATATGGTCCGTATGAGTAGGAAACACATTTTTTTTTTCAGGGCATGCTCATGGTTCTTGCTGTATTTTAGACTATGGAAAGAAGAGCTTGCTTCTTGCGTTAAAACAGAGTGTGTTTCAGGGATGAGAACTCTGGTCTGAATTTCCCTTCAGAAACGGAGTTAAACCCCAAGATTTGTGTCTTCCTACAAGCAAGAGTTCATTACTGGTTACCCCAGTGAATTTGGGCTCAAATGATTATTCGCAGTTCACGAATACTACGCGATTATCACTAGTAACTAAAGAGCATTTATGTAAGAGGAGGTGTGATTTGTATCAGTTTCATAAACAGAGTTGAACTACATTTGGTCCTTATGTGTAGGAAACACTGTTCTTTTTTCAGGGAATGCTCATGGTTCTTGCTGTATTGGAGACGCTGGAAAGAAGAGCTTGCTTCTTGCATTAAAACAGACTGTGTTTCATGTATGAGAACTGTGGTCTGAATTTCCCTTCACAAACGGAGTTATACCCCATGATCTGTGTCTTCCTACAAGGAAGAGTTCAGTTCTGGAAAACTCAGTGAATTTTGTGCTCAAATGTTTTTTCGTAGTTCACGAACCCAACATGATGCTCATTATTAACTAAAGAGCATTTATGTAAAAGAAGGTGTGGTCAGTACCAGTTTCATAAAAAAAGTTGAACTACATATCGTCCGTATGAATAGGAAACACAGTTCATTTTTTCAGACCCTGCTCATTGTTCTTGCTGTATTTTAGACTCTGGAAAGAAGAGCTTGCTTCTTCGTTAAAACACAATGTGTTTCAGGGATGAGAACTCTGGTCTGAATTTCCCTTCAGAAACGGAGTTAAACACCAGGATATGTGTCTTCCTACAAGCAATAGTTCATTTCTGGTAAACCCAGTGAATTTTTAGGCTGAAATGATTTTTCGCAGTTCATGAACCCAACGCGATTCTCACTATTAACTAAAGAGCATTTATGTAAGAGGAGCTGTGGTTTGTATCAGTTTCATAAGCAGATTTGAACTACATATGGTCCGTATGAGTAGGAAACACATTTTTTTTCAGGGCATGCTCATGGTTCTTGCTGTATTTTAGACTATGGAAAGAAGAGCTTGCTTCTTGCGTTAAAACAGAGGGTTTCTCAGAGATGAGAATTCTGGTCTGAATTTCCCTTCACAAACGGAGTTAAACCACAGTATCTGTGTCTTCCTACCAGCAAGAGACCATTTCTGTTAAACCGAGTGAATTTTCGGCTCAAATGACTTTACATAGTTCTAGAACCCTATGTGTTTATCACTATTAACTAAAGAGCATTTTTGTAAGAGGAGCTGTGGTCTGTATCATTTCAAAAGCAGAGTTGAACTACATATGGTCCGTATGAGTAGGTAACACAGTTCTTTTTTTCTGGGCATGCTCATGGTTCTTACTGTATTGGAGACACTGGAAAGAAGAGCTTGCTTCTTGCGATAAAGCAGAGTGTGTTTCAGGGATGAGAACTCTGGTCTGAATTTCCCTTCTGAAACGGATTTAAACCCCAGGATCTGTGTATTCCTACAAGCAAGATTTCATTTCTGGTTAACCCATGAATTTTGGGCTCAAATGATTTTTCGCAGTTCACGAACCCAACACAATTCTCACTATTAAATAAAGTGGATTTATGTAAGAGGAGCTTTGGTTTGAATCAGTTTCATAAGCAGATTTGAACTACATATGGTGCGTATGAGCAGGAAACACAGTTCATTTTCAGGGAATGCTCATTGTTCTGGCTGTATTGGAGACGCTGGAAAGAAGAGCTTGCTTCTTGCATTAAAACAGGATGTGTTTCATGGATGAAAACACTGGTCTGAATTTCCCTTCACAAATGGAGTTAAACCCCATGATCTGTGTCTTCCTACCAGCAAGAGTTCATTTCTGGTAAACCAAGGGAATTTTCGGCTCAAAGACTTTACACAGTTCTAGAACCCAACGCGATTATGACTATTAACTAAAGAGCAATTATGTAAAAGGAGCTGTGGTCTGTATCATTTAAAAAGAAGAGATGAACTACATATGGTCCCTATGAGTAGGAAACACACTTCTTTTTTTCTGGACATGCTCATGGTTCTTACTGTATTGGAGATGCTGGAAAGAAGAGGATGATTCTTGACTTAAAACAGAGTGTTTTTCAGGGTTGAGAATTCTGGTCTGAATTTGCCTTCAAAAATGGAGTTAAACTGCAGGATCTGTGTCTTCCTACATGCAAGAGTTCATTTCAGGTAAACCCAGTGAATTTTGGGCTCAAATAATTTTTCGCTGTTTACGAACCCAACGCGATTCTCACTATTAACTAAAGAGGATTTATTTAATAGGAGCTGTGGTTTGAATAAGTTTCATAACCAGAGTTGAACTACATATGTTCTGTATGAGTAGGAAACACAGTTCATTTTTTTCTGGGAATGCTCATGTTTCTTACTGTATTGGATACGCTGGATAGAAGTGGATGATTCTTGCCTTAAAACAGAGTTTTTTTCATGGATGAGAACTCTGGTCTGAATTGAACTTCAGAAACGGTGTTAAACCCCAGGATCTGTGACTTCCTACAATCAAGAGTTCATTTCTGTTAAAAAACAAAAGTGAATTTTGGGCTCAAATGATTTTTCGCAGTTCACCAACCCAAACCGTTTCTCACTATTAACTAAAGAGCATTTATGTAAGTGGAGCTGTGGTTTGTATCAGTTTCATAAGCAGAGTTCAACTACATATGGTCTGTAGTAGTAGGAAACACAGTTCTTTTTTTCAGGGCATGCTCATGGTTTTTGCTATATTTTGGACTATGGAAAGAAGAGCTTGCTTCTTGCATTAAAACAGGGTGTGTTTCATGGTTGAGAACTCTGGTCTGAATTTCGCTTCAAAAACGGAATAAAACCCCATGATCTGTGTCTTCCTACCAGCAAGAGTTCTTTTCTGGTAAACCCAGTGAATTTTCGGCTCAAATGACTTTACACAGTTGTAGAACACAACGCGATTCTCACTATTAACTAAAGAGCATTTATGTAAGCGGAGCTGTGGTTTGTATCAGTTTCATAAGCAGAGTTGAATTACATATGGTCCATATGAGTAGGAAACACAGTTCATTTTTTCTGGGCATAATCATGGTTCTTGCTGTATTGGTGACGCTGGAAAGAAGAGGATGCTTCTTGTCTTAAAACAGAGTGTGTTTCAGGGAAGAGAACTCTGGTCTGAATTTCCCTTCAGAAATGGAGTTAAACCCAGGATCTGTGTCTTCCTACAAGCAAGAGTTCATTTCAGGTAAACCCAGTGAATTTTGGGCTCAAATGATTTTTTGCAGTTCACGAAACCAACGCGTTTCTCAATATTAACTAAAGAGCATTTATGTTAGCGGAGCTCTAGTTTGTATCAGTTTCATAAGCAGAGTTGGACTACATATGGTCTGTATGAGTAGGAAACACTGTTCCTTTTTTCAGGGAATGCTCATGGTTCTTGCTGTATTGAAGACACTGGAAAGAAGAGCTTGCTTCTTGCATTAAAACAGGGTGTGTTTCACGGAGGAGAACTCTGGTCTGAATTTCCCTTCACAAACAGAGTTAAATCCCATGATCTGTGTCTT
This sequence comes from Onychomys leucogaster, assembly GCA_949786385.1. Classification (NCBI taxonomy): domain Eukaryota; kingdom Metazoa; phylum Chordata; class Mammalia; order Rodentia; family Cricetidae; genus Onychomys; species Onychomys leucogaster. The sequence goes on from CATKUP010000140.1 coordinate 314,153, forward strand.
CCTACCAGCAGGAGTTCATTTCTGGTAAACCAAGTGAATTTTCGGCTCAAATGACTTTACACAGTTCTAGAACCCATCGCGATTATCACTATTAACTAAAGAGCATTTATGAAAGCGGAGCTGTGGTTTGTATCAGTTTCATAAGCAGAGTTGAACTACATATGGTCCGTATGAGTATGAAACACATTTCTTTTTTTCAGGGCATGCTCATGTTCCTTGCTGTATTTTAGAATCTGGAAGAAGAGCTTGCTTCTTGCATTAAAACTGGGTGTGTTTGATGGATGAGAACTTTGGTCTGAATTTCGCTTCAAAAACGGAGTTAAACCCCATGATCTGTGTACCTACCAGCAAGAGTTCTTTTCTGGTAAACCCAGTGAATTTTTGGCTCAAATGACTTTACCCAGTTGCAGAACCCAACGTGTTTATCACTATTAACTAAGGAGCATTTATGTAAGAGGAGCTGTGGTCTGTATCATTTCATAAGCAGAGTTGAACTACATATGGTCCGTATGAGTAGGAAACACAGTTCTTTTTTTCAGGGCATGGTCATGGTTCTTGCTGTATGGGAGACGCTGGAAAGAAGAGCTTGCTTCTTGCATTAAAACAGAGTGTGTTTCATGTATGAGAACTGTGGTCTGAATTTCCCTTCACAAACGGAGTTAAATCCCATGATCTGTGTCTTCCTACCAGCAGGAGTTCATTTCTGGTAAACCAAGTGAATTTTCGGCTCAAATGACATTACACAGTTCTAGACCCCAACGCGATTATCACTATTAACTAAAGAGCATTCATGTAAGAGTGGGTGTGGTTTGTAGCAGTTTCATAAGCAGAGTTGAACTTCATATGGTCCGTATGAGTAGGAAACACAGTTCTTTTTTTCTCGGCATGCTCATGGTTCTTACTGTATTGGAGACGCTGGAAAGAAGAGGATGATTCTTGCCTTAAAACAGAGTGTTTTCCAGGGTTGAGAATTCTGGTCTGAATTAGCCTTCAGAAATGGAGTTAAACCCCATGATCTATGTCTTCCTACAAGCAAGATTTCATTTCAGGTAAACCCAGTGAATTTTGGGCTCAAATGATTTTTCACAGTTCACGAACCTAACGCGATTCTCACTATTAACTAAAGAGCATTTATGTAAGCGGAGCTGTGGTTTGTATCAGTTTCATAAGCAGAGTTGAACTACATATGGTCCGTATGAGTATGAAACACATTTCTTTTTTTCAGGGCATGCTCATGTTCCTTGCTGTATTTTAGACTCTGGAAGAAGAGCTTGCTTCTTGCATTAAAACAGGGTGTGTTTCATGGATGAGAACTTTGGTCTGAATTTCGCTTCAAAAACGGAGTTAAACCCCATGATCTGTGTACCTACCAGCAAGAGTTCTTTTCTGGTAAACCCAGTGAATTTTTGGCTCAAATGACTTTACCCAGTTGCAGAACCCAACGTGTTTATCACTATTAACTAAGGAGCATTTATGTAAGAGGAGCTGTGGTCTGTATCATTTCATAAGCAGAGTTGAACAACATATGATCCGTATGAGTAGGAAACACAGTTATTTTTATCTCGGCATGCCCATGGTTCTTAATGTATTGGAGACGCTGGAAAGAAGAGCTTGCTTCTTACGTTAAAACAGAGTGTGTTTCAGGGATGAGAACTCTGGTCTGAATTTCCCTTCAGAAACGGAGTTAAACCCCAGGATCTGTGTCTTCCTACAAGCAAGAGTTCATTTCTGGTTCACCCTTTGAATTTTGGGCTCAAATGATTATTCGCAGTTTACGAATACTACACGATTATCACTAGTAACTAAAGAGCATTTATGTAAGAGGAGCTGTGGTTTGTATCAGTTTCATAAGCAGAGTTGAACTACATATTGTCCGTATGAGTATAAAACACATTTCTTTTTTTCAGGGCATGCTCATGGTTCTTGCTGTATTGGAGACGCTGGAAAGAAGAGCTTGCTTCTTGCATTAAAACAGAGTGTGTTTCATGTATGAGAACTGTGGTCTGAATTTCCCTTCACAAACGGAGTTAAACCCCATGATCTGTGTCTTCCTACAAGGAAGAGTTCATTTCTGGTAAACCCATAGAATTTTTGGCTCAAATGATTTTACACAGTTGTAGAACCCAACGTGTTTATCACTATTAACTAAAGAGCATTTATGTAAGAGGAGCTGTGGTCTGTATCATTTCATAAGCAGAGTTGAACTACATATGGTCCGTATGAGTAGGAAACACAGTTCTTTTTTTCTCGGCATGCTCATGGTTCTTACTGTATTGGAGACGCTGGAAAGAAGAGGATGATTCTTGCCTTAAAACAGAGTGTTTTCCAGGGTTGAGAATTCTGGTCTGAATTAGCCTTCAGAAATGGAGTTAAACCCCATGATCTATGTCTTCCTACAAGCAAGATTTCATTTCAGGTAAACCCAGTGAATTTTGGGCTCAAATGATTTTTCACAGTTCACGAACCTAACGCGATTCTCACTATTAACTAAAGAGCATTTATGTAAGCGGAGCTGTGGTTTGTATCAGTTTCATAAGCAGAGTTGAACTACATATGGTCCGTATGAGTATGAAACACATTTCTTTTTTTCAGGGCTGCTCATGTTCCTTGCTGTATTTTAGACTCTGGAAGAAGAGCTTGCTTCTTGCATTAAAACAGGGTGTGTTTCATGGATGAGAACTTTGGTCTGAATTTCGCTTCAAAAACGGAGTTAAACCCCATGATCTGTGTACATACCAGCAAGAGTTCTTTTCTGGTAAACCCAATGAATTTTTGGCTCAAGTGACTTTACCCAGTTGCAGAACCCAACGTGTTTATCACTATTAACTAAGGAGCATTTATGTAAGAGGAGCTGTGGTCTGTATCATTTCATAAGCAGAGTTGAACAACATATGATCCGTATGAGTAGGAAACACAGTTATTTTTATCTCGGCATGCCCATGGTTCTTAATGTATTGGAGACGCTGGAAAGAAGAGCTTGCTTCTTACGTTAAAACAGAGTGTGTTTCAGGGATGAGAACTCTGGTCTGAATTTCCCTTCAGAAACGGAGTTAAACCCCAGGATCTGTGTCTTCCTACAAGCAAGAGTTCATTTCTGGTTCACCCTTTGAATTTTGGGCTCAAATGATTATTCGCAGTTCACGAATACTACACGATTATCACTAGTAACTAAAGAGCATTTATGTAAGAGGAGCTGTGGTTTGTATCAGTTTCATAAGCAGAGTTGAACTACATATTGTCCGTATGAGTATAAAACACATTTCTTTTTTTCAGGGCATGCTCATGGTTCTTGCTGTATTGGAGACGCTGGAAAGAAGAGCTTGCTTCTTGCATTAAAACAGAGTGTGTTTCATGTATGAGAACTGTGGTCTGAATTTCCCTTCACAAACGGAGTTAAACCCCATGATCTGTGTCTTCCTACAAGGAAGAGTTCATTTCTGGTAAACCCATAGAATTTTCGGCTCAAATGATTTTACACAGTTGTAGAACCCAACGTGTTTATCACTATTAACTAAAGAGCATTTATGTAAGAGGAGCTGTGGTCTGTATCATTTCATAAGCAGAGTTGAACTACATATGGTCCGTATGAGTAGGAAACACAGTTCTTTTTTTCTCGGCATGCTCATGGTTCTTACTGTATTGGAGACGCTGGAAAGAAGAGGATGATTCTTGCCTTAAAACAGAGTGTTTTCCAGGGTTGAGAATTCTGGTCTGAATTAGCCTTCAGAAATGGAGTTAAACCCCATGATCTATGTCTTCCTACAAGCAAGATTTCATTTCAGGTAAACCCAGTGAATTTTGGGCTCAAATGATTTTTCACAGTTCACGAACCTAACGCGATTCTCACTATTAACTAAAGAGCATTTATGTAAGCGGAGCTGTGGTTTGTATCAGTTTCATAAGCAGAGTTGAACTACATATGGTCCGTATGAGTATGAAACACATTTCTTTTTTTCAGGACATGCTCATGTTCCTTGCTGTATTTTAGACTCTGGAAGAAGAGCTTGCTTCTTGCATTAAAACAGGGTGTGTTTCATGGATGAGAACTTTGGTCTGAATTTTGCTTCAAAAACGGAGTTAAACCCCATGATCTGTGTACCTACCTGCAAGAGTTCTTTTCTGGTAAACCCAGTGAATTTTTGGCTCAAATGACTTTACCCAGTTGCAGAACCCAACGTGTTTATCACTATTAACTAAGGAGCATTTATGTAAGAGGAGCTGTGGTCTGTATCATTTCATAAGCAGAGTTGAACAACATATGATCCGTATGAGTAGGAAACACAGTTATTTTTATCTCGGCATGCCCATGGTTCTTAATGTATTGGAGACGCTGGAAAGAAGAGCTTTCTTCTTACGTTAAAACAGAGTGTGTTTCAGGGATGAGAACTCTTCTGAATTTCCCTTCAGAAACGGAGTTAAACCCCAGGATCTGTGTCTTCCTACAAGCAAGAGTTCATTTCTGGTTCACCCTTTGAATTTTGGGCTCAAATGATTATTCGCAGTTCACGAATACTACACGATTATCACTAGTAACTAAAGAGCATTTATGTAAGAGGAGCTGTGGTTTGTATCAGTTTCATAAGCAGAGTTGAACTACATATTGTCCGTATGAGTATAAAACACATTTCTTTTTTTCAGGGCATGCTCATGGTTCTTGCTGTATTGGAGACGCTGGAAAGAAGAGCTTGCTTCTTGCATTAAAACAGAGTGTGTTTCATGTATGAGAACTGTGGTCTGAATTTCCCTTCACAAACGGAGTTAAACCCCATGATCTGTGTCTTCCTACAAGGAAGAGTTCATTTCTGGTAAACCCATAGAATTTTCGGCTCAAATGATTGTACACAGTTGTAGAACCCAACGTGTTTATCACTATTAACTAAAGAGCATTTATGTAAGAGGAGCTGTGGTCTGTATCATTTCATAAGCAGAGTTGAACTACATATGGTCCGTATGAGTAGGAAACACAGTTCTTTTTTTCTTGGCATGCTCATGGTTCTTACTGTATTGGAGACGCTGGAAAGAAGAGGATGATTCTTGCCTTAAAACAGAGTGTTTTCCAGGGTTGAGAATTCTGTTCTGAATTAGCCTTCCGAAATGGAGTTAAACCCCATGATCTATGTCTTCCTACAAGCAAGATTTCATTTCAGGTAAACCCAGTGAATTTTGGGCTCAAATGATTTTTCACAGTTCACGAACCTAACGCGATTCTCACTATTAACTAAAGAGCATTTATGTTAGCGTAGCTGTGGTTTGTGTCAGTTTCATAAGCAGAGTTGAACTACATATGGTCCGTATGAGTAGGAAACACTGTTCTTTTTTTCAGGGAATGCTCATTGTTCTTGCTGTATTGAAGACACTGGAAAGAAGAGCTTGCTTCTTGCATTAAAACAGGTTGTGTTTCATGGAGGGGAACTCTGGTCTGAATTTCCCTTTAGAAACGGAGTTAAATCCCAGGATCTGTGTCTTCCTACCAGCAAGAGTTCACTTCTAGTAAACCAAGTCAATTTTCGGCTCAAATGATTTTTCACAGTCCACGACCTCAACGCGATTCTCACTATTAACTAAAGAGCATTTATGTAAGACGAGCTGTGGTTTGTATTAGTTTCATATGCAGAGTTGAACTACATATGGTCCATATGAGTTGGAAACACAGTTCTTTTTTCAGGGCATGCTCATGATTCTTGCTGTATTCTAGACTAAGGAATGAAGAACTTGCTTCTTGCTTTAAAACAGAGTATGTTTCATGGATGAGAACACTGGTCTCATTAACCCTTCAGAAACAGAGTTAAACCCCATGATCTGTGTCTTCCTACAAACAAGAGTTCATTTCTGGTATACCAATTGATTTTTTGCCTCAAATGGTTTATCACAGTTCTAGAACACAACACGATTATCACTATTAACTAAAGAGCATTTATTAAGAGGAGGTGTGGTTTGTATCAGTTTCATAAGCAGAGTTGAACTACATATGGTGCGTATGAGTAGGAAACACAGTTCTTTTTTTCAGGCCATGCTCATGGTTCTTGCTGTAATTTAGACTCTGAAAAGAAGAGCTTGCTTCTTCGTTAAAACAGAGTGTGTCTCAGGTATGAGAACTCTGGTCTGAATTTCCCTTCAGAAACGGAGTTAAACCCCAGGATCCGTGTCTACCTACAAGCAAGAGTTTATTTATGGTAAACCCAGTGAATTTTCGGCTCAAATGATTTTTCGCAGTTCATAAACCCAACGCTGTTCTCACTATTAACTAAAGAGGATTTATGTAAGAGGAGCTGTGGTTTGTACCAGTTTCATAAGCAGAGTTGAACTACATATGGTCCGTATGAGTAGGAAACACAGTTCTTTTTTTCTGGGCATGCTCATGGTTCTTGTAGTATTGGTGTCTCTGGAAAGAAGACCTTACTTCTTGCATTACAACAGAGTGTATTTCATGGATGAGAACACTGGTCTGCATTTCCCTTCAGAAACGGAGTTAAACCCCATGATCTGTGTCTTCCTACCAGCAAGAGTTCATTTCTGGTAAACCCAGTGAATTTTCGGCTCAAATGACTTTACACAGTTGTAGAACACAACGCGATTATCACTATTAACTAAAGAGCATTTATGTAAGAGGAGCTGTGGTTTGTATCAGTTTCATAAGCAGAGTTGAATTACATATGGTCCGTATGACTAGGAAACACAGTTCATTTTTTCAGAGCATAATCATGGTCCTTGCTGTATTGGTGACGCTGGAAAGAAAAGGATGCTTCTTGTCTTAAAACAGGGTATGTTTCAGGGAAGAGAACTCTGGTCTGAATTTCCCTTCAGAAACGGAGTTAAACCCCAGGATCTTTGTCTTCCTACCAGCAAGAGTTCACTACTGGTTACCCCAGTGAATTTTGGGCTCAAATGATTTTTCGCAGTTCACGAAACCAACGCGATTCTCAATATTAACTAAAGAGCATTTATGTTAGCGGAGCTGTGGTTTGTATCAGTTTCATAAGCAGAGTTGAACTACATATGGTCCGTATGAGTAGGAAACACTGTTCTTTTTTTCAGGGAATGCTCATGGTTCTTTCTCTATTGAAGACACTGGAAAGAAGAGCTTGCTTCTTGCATTAAAACAGGGTGTGTTTCATGGAGGAAACTCTGGTCTGAATTTCCCTTCACAAACAGAGTTAAACCCCATGATCTGTGTCTTCCTACCAGCAGGAGTTCATTTCTGGTAAACCAAGTGAATTTTCGGCTCAAATGACTTTACACAGTTCTAGAACCCTTCGCGATTATCACTATTAACTAAAGAGCATTTATGAAAGCGGAGCTGTGGTTTGTATCAGTCATAAGCAGAGTTGAACTACATATGGTCCGTATGAGTAGGAAACACTGTTCTTTTTTTCTGGCCATGCTCATGTTTCTTACTGAATTGGAGACCCTGGAAAGAAGAGGATGATTCATGCCTTAAAACGGAGTGTTTTTCAGGTATGAGAATTCTGGTCTAAATTTCACTTCAGAAACGGAGTTAAACCCCATGAACTGTGTCTTCCTACAAGCAAGAGTTCATTTCTGGTAAACCCAGTTATTTTTCGGCTCAAATGATTTTTCGTAGTTCACAAACCCAACGCTATTCTCACTATTAACTAAAGAGGATTTATGTAAGAGGAGCTGTGGTTTGTATCAGTTTCATAAGCAGAGTTGAACTACATATGGTCTGTATGAGTAGGAAACACACTTCTTTTTATCTGGGTATGCTCATGGTTCTTGCTGTATTGGAGACGCTGGAAAGAAGAGCTTGCTTCTTGCATTAAAACAGGGTGTGTATCATGGATGAGAATTCTCGTCTGAATTTTCCTTCTGAAACGGAGTTAAACCCCAGGATGTGTGTCTTCCTACAAGCAAGAGTTCTTTTCTGGTAAACCCAGGGTAATTTTGAACTCGAATGATTTTTCGCAGTTCACGAACCAAAACGCGATTCTCACTATAAACTAAAGAGGATTTATGTAAGAGGAGCTGTGGTTTGTATCTGTTTCATAAGCAGAGTTGAACTACCTATGTTATGTATGAGTAGGAAACACAATTCTTTTTTTCTGGGCATGCTCATGGTTCTTGTTGTATTGGAGACGCTGGAAAGAAGAGCATGCTTCTTGTGTTAATACAAAGTATGTTTCATGGATGAGAACACTGGTCTGAATTTCCCTTCAGAAACGGAGTTAAACCCAAGGATCTGTGTCTTCCTACAAGCAATAGTTCATTTCTGGTAAACCGAGTGAATTTTCGGCTCAAATGATTTTACACAGTTCTAGAACACAATGCGATTATCACTATTAACTAAAGAGAATTTATATAAGAGGAGCTGTGGTCTGCATCAGTTTCATAATCAGAGTTGAACTACATATGGTCTGTATGACCAGGAAACACAGTTCTTTTTTTCTGGGCATGCTCATGGTTCTTGTTGTATTGGAGACGCTGGAAAGAAGAGCATGCTTCTTGTGTTAATACAACGTATGTTTCATGGATGAGAACACTGGTCTGAATTTCCCTTAAGAAATAGAGTTAAACCCCAGGATCTGTGTCTTTCTAAAAGCAAGAGTTCATTTCAGGTAAACCCAGTGAATTTTGTGCTCAAATGATTTTTCGCAGTTCCGGAACCCAACGCTATTCTCACTATTAATTAAAGAGCATTTATATAAGAGGAGCTGTGGTCTGTATCAGTTCCATAAGCAGAGTTGAACTACAGATGGTCCGTTTGAGTAGGAAACACAGTTCTTTTTTTCTGGGCATGCTCATGGTTCTTGCTGTATTGTAGACGCTGGATGGAAGAGCATGCTTCTTGCGTGAAAACAGAGTGTGTTTCATGGATGAGAACACTGGTCTGAATTTCCTTCAGAATCAGAGTTAAACCCCAGGATCTGTGTCTTCCTACAAGCAAGAGTTCATTTCAGGTAAACACAGTGAATTTTGTGCTCAAATGATTTTTCGCAGTTCAGGAACCCAACGCGATTCTCACTATTAACTAAAGAGGAATTATGTAAGAGGAGCTGTGGTTTGAATCAGTTTCATAATCAGAGTTGAACTACATATGGTCCGTATGAGTAGGAAATAGTTCTTTTTTTCAGGGAATGCTCATGTTTCTTGCTGTATTTTAGACTCAGGAAAGAAGAGCTTGCTTCTTGCATTAAAACAGAGTATGTTTCGTTGGATGAGAACTCTGGTCTGAATTTACCTTCAGAAATGGAGTTGATCCCCAGGATCTGTATCTTCCTACAAGCAAGAGTTCATTTCTGGTAAACTGAGTGAATTTTCGGCTCAAATGATTTTACACAGTTCTAGAACACAACGCCATTATCACTATTAACTAAAGAGCATTTATATAAGAGGAACTGTGGTCTGTATCAGTTTCATAAGCAGAGTTGAACTACATATGGTCCGTTTGAGTAAGAAACACAGTTCTTTTTTTTCTGGGCATGATCATGGATTTTACTGTATTGGAGATGCTGGAAAGAAGAGGATGATTCTTGTGGGAAAACAGAGTGTGTTTCAGGGATGAGAACTCGGGTCTGATTTTCCCTTCAGAACCGGAGTTAAACCCCAGGATCTGTGTCTTCCTACAAGCAAGAGTTCATTTCTGGTAAACACAGTGAATTTTGGGCTCAAATGTTTTTTCCCAGTTCACCAACCCAAGGCGATTATCACTATTAACTAAAGAACATTTATGTAAGAGGAGCTGTGGTTTGTATCAGTTTCATAAGCAGAGTTTAACTACATATGGTCTGTATGAGTAGGAAACACACTTCTTTTTATCTGGGTATGCTCATGGTTCTTGCTGTATTGGAGACGCTGGAAAGAAGAGCTTGCTTCTTGCATTAAAACAGGGTGTGTTTCATGGATGAGAACTCTCATCTGAATTTTCATTCTGAAACGTAGTTAAACCCCAGGATGTTTGTCTTCCTACAAGCAAGAGTTCTTTTCTGGTAAACCCAGGGTATTTTGAACTCGAATGATTTTTCGCAGTTCACGAACCAAAACGCGATTCTCACTATAAACTAAAGAGGATTTATGTAAGAGGAGCTGTGGTTTTTATCTGTTTCATAAGCAGAGTTGAACTACCAATGTTATGTACCAGTAGGAAACACAGTTGTTTTTTTCTGGGCATGCTCATGGTTCTTGTTGTATTGAAGACACTGGAAAGAAGAGCTTGCTTCTTGCATTAAAACAGGGTGTGTTTCACGGAGGAGAACTCTGGTATGAATTTCCCTTCACAAACAGAGTTAAATCCCATGATCTGTGTCTTCCTACCAGCAGGAGTTCATTTCTGGTAAACCAAGTGAATTTTCGGCTCAAATGACTTTACACAGTTCTAGAACCCATCGCGATTATCACTATTAACTAAAGAGCATTTATGAAAGCGGAGCTGTGGTTTGTATCAGTTTCATAAGCAGAGTTGAACTACATATGGTCCGTATGAGTATGAAACACATTTCTTTTTTTCAGGGCATGCTCATGTTCCTTGCTGTATTTTAGACTCTGGAAGAAGAGCTTGCTTCTTGCATTAAAACAGGGTGTGTTTCATGGATGAGAACTTTGGTCTGAATTTTGCTTCAAAAACGGAGTTAAACCCCATGATCTGTGTACCTACCAGCAAGAGTTCTTTTCTGGTAAACCCAGTGAATTTTTGGCTCAAATGACTTTACCCAGTTGCAGAACCCAACGTGTTTATCACTATTAACTAAGGAGCATTTATGTAAGAGGAGCTGTGGTCTGTATCATTTCATAAGCAGAGTTGAACTACATATGGTCCGTATGAGTAGGAAACACAGTTCTTTTTTTCAGGGCATGGTCATGGTTCTTGCTGTATGGGAGACGCTGGAAAGAAGAGCTTGCTTCTTGCATTAAAACAGAGTGTGTTTCATGTATGAGAACTGTGGTCTGAATTTCCCTTCACAAACGGAGTTAAACCCCATGATCTGTGTCTTCCTACAAGGAAGAGTTCATTTCTGGTAAACCCATTGAATTTTCGGCTCAAATGATTTTACACAATTGTAGAACCCAACGTGTTTATCACTATTAACTAAAGAGCATTTATGTAAGAGGAGCTGTGGTCTGTATCATTTCATAAGCAGAGTTGAACTACATATGGTCCGTATGATTAGGAAACACAGTTCTTTTTTTCTCGGCATGCTCTTGGTTCTTACTGTATTAGAGACGCTGGAAAGAAGAGGATGATTCTTGCCTTAAAACAGAGTGTTTTCCAGGGTTGAGAATTCTGGTCTGAATTTGCCTTCAGAAATGGAGTTAAACCCCATGATCTATGTCTTCCTACAAGCAAGATTTCATTTCAGGTAAACCCAGTGAATTTTGGGCTCAAATGATTTTTCGCAGTTCACGAACCTAACGCGATTCTCACTATTAACTAAAGAGCATTTATGTTAGCGGAGCTGTGGTTTGTGTCAATTTCATAAGCAGAGTTGAACTACATATGGTCCGTATGAGTAGGAAACACTGTTCTTTTTTTCAGGGAATGCTCATTGTTCTTGCTGTATTGAAGACACTGGAAAGAAGAGCTTGCTTCTTGCATTAAAACAGGTTGTGTTTCATGGAGGAGAACTCTGGTCTGAATTTCCCTTCAGAAACGGAGTTAAATCCCAGGATCTGTGTCTTCCTACCAGCAAGAGTTCACTTCTAGTAAACCAAGTCAATTTTCGGCTCAAATGATTTTTCACAGTCCACGACCTCAACGCGATTCTCACTATTAACTAAAGAGCATTTATGTAAGACGAGCTGTGGTTTGTATTAGTTTCATATGCAGAGTTGAACTACATATGGTCCATATGAGTTGGAAACACAGTTCTTTTTTCAGGGCATGCTCATGATTCTTGCTGTATTCTAGACTAAGGAATGAAGAACTTGCTTCTTGCTTTAAAACAGAGTATGTTTCACGGATGAGAACACTGGTCTCATTAACCCTTGAGAAACAGAGTTAAACCCCATGATCTGTGTCTTCCTACAAGCAAGAGTTCATTTCTGGTATACCAATTGATTTTTTGCCTCAAATGGTTTATCAGAGTTCTAGAACACAACACGATTATCACTATTAACTAAAGAGCATTTATTAAGAGGTGGTGTGGTTTGTATCAGTTTCATAAGCAGAGTTGAACTACATATGGTGCGTATGAGTAGGAAACACAGTTCTTTTTTTCAGGCCATGCTCATGGTTCTTGCTGTATTCTAGACTAAGGAATGAAGAACTTGCTTCTTGCTTTAATACAGAGTATGTTTCACGGATGAGAACACTGGTCTCATTAACCCTTCAGAAACAGAGTTAAACCCCATGATCTGTGTCTTCCTACAAGCAAGAGTTCATTTCTGGTATACCAATTGATTTTTTGCCTCAAATGGTTTATCACAGTTCTAGAACACAACACGATTATCACTATTAACTAAAGAGCATTTATTAAGAGGAGGTGTGGTTTGTATCAGTTTCATAAGCAGAGTTGAACTACATATGGTGCGTATGAGTAGGAAACACAGTTCTTTTTTTCAGGCCATGCTCATGGTTCTTGCTGTAATTTAGACTCTGAAAAGAAGAGCTTGCTTCTTCGTTAAAACAGAGTGTGTCTCAGGTATGAGAACTCTGGTCTGAATTTCCCTTCAGAATCGGAGTTAAACCCCAGGATCTGTGTCTACCTACAAGCAAGAGTTTATTTATGGTAAACCCAGTGAATTTTCGGCTCAAATGATTTTTTGCAGTTCATAAACCCAACGCTATTCTCACTATTAACTAAAGAGGATTTATGTAAGAGGAGCTGTGGTTTGTACCAGTTTCATAAGCAGAGTTGAACTACATATGGTCCGTATGAGTAGGAAACACAGTTCTTTTTTTCTGGGCATGCTCATGGTTCTTGTTGTATTGGTGTCTCTGGAAAGAAGACCTTTCTTCTTGCATTAAAACAGAGTGTATTTCATGGATGAGAACACTGGTCTGCATTTCCCTTCAGAAACGGAGTTAAACCCCATGATCTGTGTCTTCCTACCAGCAAGAGTTCATTTCTGGTAAACCCAGTGAATTTTCGGCTCAAATGACTTTACACAGTTGTAGAACACAACGCGATTATCACTATTAACTAAAGAGCATTTATGTAAGAGGAGCTGTGGTTTGTATCAGTTTCATAAGCAGAGTTGAATTACATATGGTCCGTATGACTAGGAAACACAGTTCATTTTTTCAGAGCATAATCATGGTCCTTGCTGTATTGGTGACGCTGGAAAGAAAAGGATGCTTCTTGTCTTAAAACAGGGTATGTTTCAGGGAAGAGAACTCTGGTCTGAATTTCCCTTCAGAAACGGAGTTAAACCCCAGGATCTTTGTCTTCCTACCAGCAAGAGTTCACTACTGGTTACCCCAGTGAATTTTGGGCTCAAATGATTTTTCGCAGTTCACGAAACCAACGCGATTCTCAATATTAACTAAAGAGCATTTATGTTAGCGGAGCTGTGGTTTGTATCAGTTTCATAAGCAGAGTTGAACTACATATGGTCCGTATGAGTAGGAAACACTGTTCTTTTTTTCAGGGAATGCTCATGGTTCTTTCTCTATTGAAGACACTGGAAAGAAGAGCTTGCTTCTTGCATTAAAACAGGGTGTGTTTCATGGAGGAAACTCTGGTCTGAATTTCCCTTCACAAACAGAGTTAAACCCCATGATCTGTGTCTTCCTACCAGCAGGAGTTCATTTCTGGTAAACCAAGTGAATTTTCGGCTCAAATGACTTTACACAGTTCTAGAACCCATCGCGATTATCACTATTAACTAAAGAGCATTTATGAAAGCGGAGCTGTGGTTTGTATCAGTCATAAGCAGAGTTGAACTACATATGGTCCGTATGAGTAGGAAACACTGTTCTTTTTTTCTGGCCATGCTCATGTTTCTTACTGAATTGGAGACCCTGGAAAGAAGAGGATGATTCATGCCTTAAAACGGAGTGTTTTTCAGGTATGAGAATTCTGGTCTAAATTTCACTTCAGAAACGGAGTTAAACCCCATGAACTGTGTCTTCCTACAAGCAAGAGTTCATTTCTGGTAAACCCAGTTATTTTTCGGCTCAAATGATTTTTCGTAGTTCACAAACCCAACGCTATTCTCACTATTAACTAAAGAGGATTTATGTAAGAGGAGCTGTGGTTTGTATCAGTTTCATAAGCAGAGTTGAACTACATATGGTCTGTATGAGTAGGAAACACACTTCTTTTTATCTGGGTATGCTCATGGTTCTTGCTGTATTGGAGACGCTGGAAAGAAGAGCTTGCTTCTTGCATTAAAACAGGGTGTGTATCATGGATGAGAATTCTCGTCTGAATTTTCCTTCTGAAACGGAGTTAAACCCCAGGATGTGTGTCTTCCTACAAGCAAGAGTTCTTTTCTGGTAAACCCAGGGTAATTTTGAACTCGAATGATTTTTCGCAGTTCACGAACCAAAACGCGATTCTCACTATAAACTAAAGAGGATTTATGTAAGAGGAGCTGTGGTTTGTATCTGTTTCATAAGCAGAGTTGAACTACCAATGTTATGTACCAGTAGGAAACACAGTTGTTTTTTTCTGGGCATGCTCATGGTTCTTGCTGTATTGGAGACGCTGGAAAGAAGAGGATGATTCTTGCCTTAAAACAGAGTGTTTTCCAGGGTTGAGAATTCTGGTCTGAATTAGCCTTCAGAAATGGAGTTAAACCCCATGATCTATGTCTTCCTACAAGCAAGATTTCATTTCAGGTAAACCCAGTGAATTTTGGGCTCAAATGATTTTTCACAGTTCACGAACCTAACGCGATTCTCACTATTAACTAAAGAGCATTTATATAAGCGGAGCTGTGGTTTGTATCAGTTTCATAAGCAGAGTTGAACTACATATGGTCCGTATGAGTATGAAACACATTTCTTTTTTTCAGGGCATGCTCATGTTCCTTGCTGTATTTTAGACTCTGGAAGAAGAGCTTGCTTCTTGCATTAAAACAGGGTGTGTTTCATGGATGAGAACTTTGGTCTGAATTTCGCTTCAAAAACGGAGTTAAACCCCATGATCTGTGTACCTACCTGCAAGAGTTCTTTTCTGGTAAACCCAGTGAATTTTTGGCTCAAATGACTTTACCCAGTTGCAGAACCCAACGTGTTTATCACTATTAACTAAGGAGCATTTATGTAAGAGGAGCTGTGGTCTGTATCATTTCATAAGCAGAGTTGAACAACATATGGTCCGTATGAGTAGGAAACAGTTCTTTTTTTCAGGGCATGCTCATGTTTCTTGCTGTATTTTAGACTCAGGATAGAAGACCTTGCTTCTTGAGTTAAAACAAAGTGTGTTTCAGGGATGAGAACTCTGGTCTGAATTTCCCTTCAGAAACGGAGTTAAACCCCCGGATCTGTGTCTTCCTACAATCAAGAGTTCATTTCTGGTTCACCCTTCGAATTTTGGGCTCAAATGATTATTCGCAGTTCATGAATACTACGCGATTATCACTAGTAACTAAAGAGCATTTATGTAAGAGGAGCTGTGGTTTGTATCAGTTTCATAAGCAGAGTTGAACTACATATTGTCCGTATGAGTATAAAACACATTTCTTTTTTTCAGGGCATGCTCATGGTTCTTGCTGTATTGGAGACGCTGGAAAGAAGTGCTTGCTTCTTGCATTAAAACAGAGTGTGTTTCATGTATGAGAACTGTGGTCTGAATTTCCCTTCACAAACGGAGTTAAACCCCATGATCTGTGTCTTCCTAAAAGGAAGAGTTCATTTCTGGTAAACCCATAGAATTTCGGCTCAAATGATTTTACACAGTTGTAGAACCCAATGTGTTTATCACTATTAACTAAAGAGCATTTATGTAAGAGGAGCTGTGGTCTGTATCATTTCATAAGCAGAGTTGAACTACATATGGTCCGTATGAGTAGGAAACACAGTTCTTTTTTTCTCGTCATGCTCATGGTTCTTACTGTATTGGAGACGCTGGAAAGAAGAGGATGATTCTTGCCTTAAAACAGAGTGTTTTCCAGGGTTGAGAATTCTGTTCTGAATTAGCCTTCCGAAATGGAGTTAAACCCCATGATCTATGTCTTCCTACAAGCAAGATTTCATTTCAGGTAAACCCAGTGAATTTTGGGCTCAAATGATTTTTCACAGTTCACGAACCTAACGCGATTCTCACTATTAACTAAAGAGCATTTATGTTAGCGGAGCTGTGGTTTGTATCAGTTTCATAAGCAGAGTTGAACTACATATGGTCCGTATGAGTAGGAAACACTGTTCTTTTTTTCAGGGAATGCTCATTGTTCTTGCTGTATTGAAGACACTGGAAAGAAGAGCTTGCTTCTTGCATTAAAACAGGTTGTGTTTCATGGAGGAGAACTCTGGTCTGAATTTCCCTTCAGAAACGGAGTTAAATCCCAGGATCTGTGTCTTCCTACCAGCAAGAGTTCACTTCTAGTAAACCAAGTCAATTTTCGGCTCAAATGATTTTTCACAGTCCACGACCTCAACGCGATTCTCAGTATTAACTAAAGAGCATTTATGTAAGACGAGCTGTGGTTTGTATTAGTTTCATATGCAGAGTTGAACTACATATGGTCCATATGAGTTGGAAACACAGTTCTTTTTTCAGGGCATGCTCATGATTCTTGCTGTATTCTAGACTCAGGAATGAAGAGCTTGCTTCTTGCTTTAAAACAGACTATGTTTCATGGATGAGAACACTGGTCTCATTAACCCTTCAGAAACAGAGTTAAACCCCATGATCTGTGTCTTCCTACAAGCAAGAGTTCATTTCTGGTATACCAATTGATTTTTTGCCTCAAATGGTTTATCACAGTTCTAGAACACAACACGATTATCACTATTAACTAAAGAGCATTTATGTAAGAGGAGGTGTGGTTTGTATCAGTTTCATAAGCAGAGTTGAACTACATATGGTGCGTATGAGTAGGAAACACAGTTCTTTTTTTCAGGCCATGCTCATGGTTCTTGCTGTAATTTAGACTCTGCAAAGAAGAGCTTGCTTCTTCGTTAAAACAGAGTGTGTCTCAGGTATGAGAACTCTGGTCTGAATTTCCCTTCAGAAACGGAGTTAAACCCCAGGATCTGTGTCTACCTACAAGCAAGAGTTTATTTATGGTAAACCCAGTGAATTTTCGGCTCAAATGATTTTTCGCAGTTCATAAACCCAACGCTATTCTCACTATTAACTAAAGAGGATTTATGTAAGAGGAGCTGTGGTTTGTACCAGTTTCATAAGCAGAGTTGAACTACATATGGTCCGTATGAGTAGGAAACACAGTTCTTTTTTTCTGGGCATGCTCATGGTTCTTGTTGTATTGGTGTCTCTGGAAAGAAGACCTTACTTCTTGCATTACAACAGAGTGTATTTCATGGATGAGAACACTGGTCTGCATTTCCCTTCAGAAACGGAGTTAAACCCCATGATCTGTGTCTTCCTACCAGCAAGAGTTCATTTCTGGTAAACCCAGTGAATTTTCGGCTCAAATGACTTTACACAGTTGTAGAACACAACGCGATTATCACTATTAACTAAAGAGCATTTATGTAAGAGGAGCTGTGGTTTTTATCAGTTTCATAAGCAGAGTTGAATTACATATGGTCCGTATGACTAGGAAACACAGTTCATTTTTTCAGAGCATAATCATGGTCCTTGCTGTATTGGTGACGCTGGAAAGAAAAGGATGCTTCTTGTCTTAAAACAGGGTATGTTTCAGGGAAGAGAACTCTGGTCTGAATTTCCCTTCAGAAACGGAGTTAAACCCCAGGATCTTTGTCTTCCTACCAGCAAGAGTTCACTACTGGTTACCCCAGTGAATTTTGGGCTCAAATGATTTTTCGCAGTTCACGAAACCAACGCGATTCTCAATATTAACTAAAGAGCATTTATGTTAGCGGAGCTGTGGTTTGTATCAGTTTCATAAGCAGAGTTGAACTACATATGGTCCGTATGAGTAGGAAACACTGTTCTTTTTTTCAGGGAATGCTCATGGTTCTTTCTCTATTGAAGACACTGGAAAGAAGAGCTTGCTTCTTGCATTAAAACAGGGTGTGTTTCATGGAGGAAACTCTGGTCTGAATTTCCCTTCACAAACAGAGTTAAACCCCATGATCTGTGTCTTCCTACCAGCAGGAGTTCATTTCTGGTAAACCAAGTGAATTTTCGGCTCAAATGACTTTACACAGTTCTAGAACCCATCGCGATTATCACTATTAACTAAAGAGCATTTATGAAAGCGGAGCTGTGGTTTGTATCAGTCATAAGCAGAGTTGAACTACATATGGTCCGTATGAGTAGGAAACACTGTTCTTTTTTTCTGGCCATGCTCATGGTTCTTACTGAATTGGAGACCCTGGAAAGAAGAGGATGATTCATGCCTTAAAACGGAGTGTTTTTCAGGTATGAGAATTCTGGTCTAAATTTCACTTCAGAAACGGAGTTAAACCCCATGAACTGTGTCTTCCTACAAGCAAGAGTTCATTTCTGGTAAACCCAGTTATTTTTCGGCTCAAATGATTTTTCGTAGTTCACAAACCCAACGCTATTCTCACTATTAACTAAAGAGGATTTATGTAAGAGGAGCTGTGGTTTGTATCAGTTTCATAAGCAGAGTTGAACTACATATGGTCTGTATGAGTAGGAAACACACTTCTTTTTATCTGGGTATGCTCATGGTTCTTGCTGTATTGGAGACGCTGGAAAGAAGAGCTTGCTTCTTGCATTAAAACAGGGTGTGTATCATGGATGAGAATTCTCGTCTGAATTTTCCTTCTGAAACGGAGTTAAACCCCAGGATGTGTGTCTTCCTACAAGCAAGAGTTCTTTTCTGGTAAACCCAGGGTAATTTTGAACTCGAATGATTTTTCGCAGTTCACGAACCAAAACGCGATTCTCACTATAAACTAAAGAGGATTTATGTAAGAGGAGCTGTGGTTTGTATCTGTTTCATAAGCAGAGTTGAACTACCTATGTTATGTATGAGTAGGAAACACAATTCTTTTTTTCTGGGCATGCTCATGGTTCTTGTTGTATTGGAGACGCTGGAAAGAAGAGCATGCTTCTTGTGTTAATACAAAGTATGTTTCATGGATGAGAACACTGGTCTGAATTTCCCTTCAGAAACGGAGTTAAACCCAAGGATCTGTGTCTTCCTACAAGCAATAGTTCATTTCTGGTAAACCGAGTGAATTTTCGACTCAAATTATTTTACACAGTTCTAGAACTCAATGCGATTATCACTATTAACTAAAGAGAATTTATATAAGAGGAGCTGTGGTCTGCATCAGTTTCATAATCAGAGTTGAACTACATATGGTCTGTATGACCAGGAAACACAGTTCTTTTTTTCTGGGCATGCTCATGGTTCTTGTTGTATTGGAGACGCTGGAAAGAAGAGCATGCTTCTTGTGTTAATACCACGTATGTTTCATGGATGAGAACACTGGTCTGAATTTCCCTTAAGAAATAGAGTTAAACCCCAGGATCTGTGTCTTTCTAAAAGCAAGAGTTCATTTCAGGTAAACCCAGTGAATTTTGTGCTCAAATGATTTTTCGCAGTTCCGGAACCCAACGCTATTCTCACTATTAATTAAAGAGCATTTATATAAGAGGAGCTGTGGTCTGTATCAGTTCCATAAGCAGAGTTGAACTACAGATGGTCCGTTTGAGTAGGAAACACAGTTCTTTTTTTCTGGGCATGCTCATGGTTTTTACTATATTGGAGGCGCTGGAAAGAAGAGGATAATTCTTGCGTGAAAACAGAGTGTGTTTCAGGGATGAGAACTCTGGTCTGATTTTTCCCTTCAGAATGGGAGATAAACCCCAGGATCTGTGTCTTCCTACAATAAAGAGTTCATTTCTGGTAAACCAAGTGAATTTTGGGCTCAAATGATTTTTCACAGTTCAGGAACCCAACGCGATTCTCACTATTAACTAAAGAGGAATTATATAAGAGGAGCTGTGGTTTGAATCAGTTTCATAAGCAGAGTGTAACTACATATGGTCTGTATGAGTAGGAAACACACTTCTTTTTATCTGGGTATGCTCATGGTTCTTGCTGTATTGGAGACGCTGGAAAGAAGAGCTTGCTTCTTGCATTAAAACAGGGTGTGTTTCATGGATGAGAACTCTAATCTGAATTTTCATTCTGAAACGGAGTAAAACCCCAGGATGTGTGTCTTTCGACAAGCAAGAGTTCTTTTCTGGTAAACCCAGGGTATTTTGAACTCGAATGATTTTTCGCAGTTCACGAACCAAAACGCGATTCTCACTATAAACTAAAGAGGATTTATGTAAGAGGAGCTGTGGTTTGTATCTGTTTCATAAGCAGAGTTGAACTACCAATGTTATGTACCAGTAGGAAACACAGTTGTTTTTTTCTGGGCATGCTCCTGGTTCTTGTTGTATTGGA
Organism: Onychomys leucogaster; assembly: GCA_949786385.1. Taxonomy (NCBI): domain Eukaryota; kingdom Metazoa; phylum Chordata; class Mammalia; order Rodentia; family Cricetidae; genus Onychomys; species Onychomys leucogaster. The sequence continues at coordinate 334,574 of CATKUP010000140.1, forward strand.
GACGCTGGAAAGAAGAGCATGCTTCTTGTGTTAATACAAAGTATGTTTCATGGATGAGAACACTGGTCTGAATTTCCCTTCAGAAACGGAGTTAAACCCAAGGATCTGTGCCTTCCTACAAGAAAGAGTTCATTTCTGGTAAACCGAGTGAATTTTCGGCTCAAATGATTTTACACAGTTCTAGAACACAATGTGATTATCACTATTAACTAAAGAGAATTTATATAAGAGGAGCTGTGGTCTGTATCAGTTTCATAAGCAGAGTTGAACTACATATGGTCTGTATGACCAGGAAACACATTTCTTTTTTCTGGGCATGCTCATGGTTCTTGCTGTATTGTAGACGCTGGATGGAAGAGCATGCTTCTTGCGTGAAAACAGAGTGTGTTTCATGGATGAGAACACTGGTCTGAATTTCCTTCAGAATCAGAGTTAAACCCCAGGATCTGTGTCTTCCTACAAGCAAGAGTTCATTTCAGGTAAACACAGTGAATTTTGTGCTCAAATGATTTTTCGCAGTTCAGGAACCCAACGCGATTCTCACTATTAACTAAAGAGGAATTATGTAAGAGGAGCTGTGGTTTGAATCAGTTTCATAATCAGAGTTGAACTACATATGGTCCGTATGAGTAGGAAATAGTTCTTTTTTTCAGGGAATGCTCATGTTTCTTGCTGTATTTTAGACTCAGGAAAGAAGAACTTGCTTCTTGCATTAAAACAGAGTGTGTTTCGTTGGATGAGAACTCTGGTCTGAATTTACCTTCAGAAATGGAGTTGATCCCCAGGATCTGTATATTCCTACAAGCATGAGTTCATTTCTGGTAAACTGAGTGAATTTTCGGCTCAAATGATTTTACACAGTTCTAGAACACAACGCCATTATCACTATTAACTAAAGAGCATTTATATAAGAGGAACTGTGGTCTGTATCAGTTTCATAAGCAGAGTTGAACTACATATGGTCCGTTTGAGTAAGAAACACAGTTCTTTTTTTTCTGGGCATGATCATGGATTTTACTGTATTGGAGAAGCTGGAAAGAAGAGGATGATTCTTGTGTGAAAACAGAGTGTGTTTCAGGGATGAGATCTCGGGTCTGATTTTCCCTTCAGAACCGGAGTTAAACCCCAGGATCTGTGTCTTCCTACAAGCAAGAGTTCATTTCTGGTAAACACAGTGAATTTTGGGCTCAAATGTTTTTTCCCAGTTCACCAACCCAAGGCGAATATCACTATTAACTAAAGAACATTTATGTAAGAGGAGCTGTGGTTTGTATCAGTTTCATAAGCAGAGTTTAACTACATATGGTCTGTATGAGTAGGAAACACACTTCTTTTTATCTGGGTATGCTCATGGTTCTTGCTGTATTAGAGACGCTGGAAAGAAGAGCTTGCTTCTTGCATTAAAACAGGGTGTGTTTCATGGATGAGAACACTGGTCTGAATTTACCGTCAGAAACAGAGTTAAACCACAGGATCTGTGTCTTCCTACAAGCAAGACTTCATTTCTGGTAAACCAAGTGAATTTTGGACTAAAATGATTTTTCGCAGTTCACCACCCAAGGAGATTCTCACTATTAACTAAAGAGGATTTACGTGAGAGGAGCTGTGGTTTGTTTCAGTTTCATAAGCAGAGTTGAACTACCTATGGTACGTATGAGTAGGAAACACAGTTCTTTTTTTCTGGACATGCTAATGGTTCTTGCTGTATTGGAGACGGTGGAAAGAAGAGCTTGCTTCTTGTGTGAAAACAGAGTGTGTTTCATGGATGAGAACACTGGTCTGAATTTACCGTCAGAAACAGAGGTAAACCACAGGATCTGTGTCTTCCTACAAGCAAGAGTTCATTTCTGGTAAACACAGTGAATTTTGGGCTCAAATGATTTTTCCCAGTTCACCATCCCAAGGCGATTATCACTATTAACTAAAGAACATTTATATAAGAGGAGCTGTGTTTTGTTTCAGTTTCCTAAGCAGAGTTGAACTTCATATGGTCTGTATGAGGAAGAAACACAGTTTTTTTTTTTCTGGGCATTCTCATGGTTCTTGCTGTATTGGAGACACTGAAAAGAAGAGGATGATTCTTGCGTTAAAACAGCATGTGTTTCATGGATGACAACACTGGTCTCAATTTACCTTCAGAATCCGAGTTAAACCCCCGGATCTGTGTCTTACAACAAGCAAGAGTTCATTTCTTGTAAACCAAGTGAATTTTGGGCTCAAATGATTTTTCGCAGTTCACCACCCAAGGCGATTATCAGTATTAACTAAGGAGCATTTATGTAAGAGGAGCTGCAGTTTGTTTCAGTTTCATAAGCAGAGTTGAACTACATATGGTCTGTATGACCAGGAAACACATTTCTTTTTTCTGGGCATGCTCATGGTTCTTGCTGTATTGGAGACGCTGGAAGGAAGAGCATGCTTCTTGCATGAAAACAGAGTGTGTTTCATGGATGAGAACACTGGTCTGAATTTCCTTCAGAATCAGAGTTAAACCCCAGGATCTGTGTCTTCCTACAAGCAAGAGTTCATTTCAGGTAAACACAGTGAATTTTGTGCTCAAATGATTTTTCGCAGTTCAGGAACCCAACACGATTCTCACTATTAACTAAAGAGGAATTATGTAAGAGGAGCTGTGGTTTGAATCAGTTTCATAATCAGAGTTGAACTACATATGGTCCGTATGAGTAGGAAATAGTTCTTTTTTTCAGGGAATGCTCATGTTTCTTGCTGTATTTTAGACTCAGGAAAGAAGACCTTGCTTCTTGCATTAAAACAGAGTGTGTTTCGTTGGATGAGAACTCTGGTCTGAATTTACCTTCAGAAATGGAGTTGATCCCCAGGATCTGTATATTCCTACAAGCAAGAGTTCATTTCTGGTAAACTGAGTGAATTTTCGGCTCAAATGATTTTACACAGTTCTAGAACACAACGCCATTATCACTATTAACTAAAGCGCATTTATATAAGAGGAACTGTGGTCTGTATCAGTTTCATAAGCAGAGTTGAACTACATATGGTCCGTTTGAGTAAGAAACACAGTTCTTTTTATTCTGGGCATGATCATGGATTTTACTGTATTGGAGATGCTGGAAAGAAGAGGATGATTCTTGTGTGAAAACAGAGTGTGTTTCAGGGATGAGAACTCGGGTCTGATTTTCCCTTCAGAAACGGAGTTAAACCCCAGGATCTGTGTCTTCCTACAAGCAAGAGTTCATTTCTGGTAAACCAAGTGAATTTTGGGCTCAAATGATTTTTCCCAGTTCACCAACCCAAGGCGATTATCACTATTAACTAAAGAACATTTATGTAAGAGGAGCTGTGGTTTGTATCAGTTTCATAAGCAGAGTTGAACTACATATGGTCTGTATGAGTAGGAAACACCATTCATTTTTTCTAGGCATGCTCATGGTTCTTACTGTATTGGAGACGCTGGAAAGAAGAGCTTGCTTCTTGCGTGAAAACAGAGTGTGTTTCATGGATGAGAACAGTGGTCTGATTTTACCTTCAGAAACAGAGTTAAACCACAGGATCTGTTTCTTCCTACAAGCAAGAGCTCATTTCTGGTAAACCAAGTGAATTTTGGGCTCAAATGTTTTTTCACAGTTCAGAAACGCATCGCGATTCTCACTATTAACTAAAGAGCATTTATGTAAGAGGAGCTGTGGTTTGTATCAGTTTCATAAGCATAGTTGAACTACGTATGGTCCCTATGACTAGGAAACACAGTTCTTTTTTTCGGGGCATGCTAATGGTTCTTGCTGTATTGGAGACAGTGGAAAGAAGAGCTTGCTTCTTGCATTAAAACGGAGTGTGTTTCATGAATGAGAACTCTGGTCTCAATTTCCCTTCAGAAACGGAGTTAATCACCAAGATCTGTGTCTTCCTACAAGCAAGAGTTCATTTCTGGTAAACTTAGTGAATTTTGGACTAAAATGATTTTTCGCAGATCACGAAGCCAAGGCAATTCTCACTATTAACTAAAGAGCCGTTATGTTAGTGGTGCTGTGGTTTGTATCAATTTCATAATCATAGGTGAACTACATATGGTCCGTATGAGTAGGAAACACAGTTCTTTTTTTCTGGGCATGCTCATTGTTCTTGCTGTATTGGAAATGCTGGAAAGAAGAGCTTGCTTCTTGCGTGAAAACAGAGTGTGTTTCATGAATGAGAACACTGGTCTGAATTTACCGTCAGAAACAGAGTTAAACCGCAGGATCTGTGTCTTCCTACAAGCAAGAGGTCATTTCTGGTAAACCAAGTGAATTTTGGGCTCAAATGATTTTTCACAGTTCAGAAAACCATCGCGATTCTCACTATTCACTAAAGAGCATTTATGTAAGAGGAGCTGTGGTTTGTGTCAGTTTCATAAGCAGAGTTGAACTTCATATGTTATGTATGAGGAGGAAACACAGTTCTTTTTTTCTGGGCATGCTCTTGTTTCTTGCTGTATTTTAGACTCTGGAAAGAAGAGCTTGCTTCTTGCGTTAAAACAGAGTGTGTTTCATTGATGCGAACTCTGGTCTGAATATCCCTTCTGAAATGGAGTTAAATCCTTGCTGTATGGGAGACGCTGGAAAGAAGAGGATGCACCTTGCATTAAAACAGCATGTGTTTCATATTTGAGAACACTGGTCTCAATTTCCCTTCAGAAACGGAGTTAACCCACATGATCTGTGTCTTCCAACAAGCAAGAGTTCATTTCTGTTAAACCCAGTGATTTTTTTGCCTGAAATGATTTTACACAGTTCACGAATCCAACGCGATCCTCACTATTAACTAAAGAGCATTTATGTAGGAGGAGTTGTTGTTTACATGAGTTTCAGAAGCAGAGTTGAACTACATATGGTCTGTATGAGTAGGAAAAACAGTTCTGTTTTTTTTTTTTTTGGGGGCGTTCTCATGTTTCTTGCTGTATTGGATTCACAGTAGAGAACAGGATGCTTCTTGAATTAAAACAGCATGTGTTTCATGGATGAGAACTCTGGTCTGAATTTCCCTTCAGAAACGGAGATAACCCCAGGATCTGTGTCTTACTACAAGCAAGAGTTAATTTCTGGTAAACCCAGTGAATTTTGGGCTCAAATGATTTTATACATTTCATGAACACAATGCGATTCTCACTATTAACTAAAGAGCATTTATGTAAGAGGAGCTCTGGTTTGTATCAATTTCATAAGCAGAGTTGTACTACATATGGTCCGTAAGAGTAGGAAACACATATCTTTTTTTCTGGGCATGCTCATGTTTCTTGCTGTATTGGAGACGCTGGAAACAAGATGATGCTTCTTGCGATAAAACAGCATGGGTTTCATGGATGAGAACTCTGGTCAGAATTTCCTATAGAATCGGAGTTAAACCCTGGATCTGTGTCTTCCTACAAGCAAGAGTTCATTTCTGGTAAACAAGGGAATTTTGGGCTCAAATTATTTTCACAGTTCACGAACCCTACATGATTCTCAATATCAACTAAAGAGCACTTATGTAGGAGGAGCTGTGGTTTGTATCAGTTTCATAAGCAGAATGGAACTGCATATGGTCCGAATGAGCAGGAAACACAGTTCTTTTTTTCTGGGCATGCTCATGGTTCTTGATGTATTGGAGACGCTGGAAAGAAGAGGATGCTTCTTGCGTTAAATCAGCATGGCTTTCATCGATTAGAACACAGGTCTGAATTTCCCCTTAGAAACGGAGTGAAACCCCAGGATCTGTCTCTTCCTACAAGCAAGAGTTCATTTGTGGTAAACACAGTGAATTTTGGGTTCAAATGATTTTACACAGTTCACGAACCCAACGCGATTCTCACTATTAACCAAAGAGCATTTATGTAAGAGGATCTGTGGTTTGTATCAGTTTCATAAGCAGAGTTGAACTACATATGGTCCGTAAGATTAGGAAACACATATATTTTTTTCTGGGCATGCTCATGTTTCTTGCTGTATTGGAGATGCCGGAAAGAAGAGCTTGCTTCTTGCGTGAAAACAGAGTGTGTTTCATGGATGAGAACACTGGTCTGAATTTCCCTTCAGAAACATAGTTGAACCACAGGATCTGTGTCTTCCTACAAGCAAGAGGTCATTTCTTGTTAACAAAGTGAAATTTGGGCTCAAAGGATTTTACACAGTTCACGAACCCAACGCGTTTCTCACTATTAACTAAATAGCATTTATGTAAGAAGAGCTATAGTTTGTATCAGTTTCATAAGCAGAGTTTAACTGCACATGGTCTGTACGAGTAGGAAACACAGTTCTTTTTTTCTCGGCATTCTCATATTAATTGATGTATTGGAGACGCAGGAAGGAAGAGGATGCTTCTTGCATTAGAACATCATGTGTTTCATGGATGAAAACACTGGTCTGAATTTCCCTTCAGAAACAGAGTGAAACCCCAGGATCTGTATCTCCCTGCAAGCAAGAGTTCATTTCTGGTAAACAAGTGAATTTTGGGCTCAAATTATTTTACACAGTTCACAAACCCTACATGATTCTCAATATCAACTAAAGGGCATTTATGTAAGAGGAGCTGTGTTTTGTACCAGTTTCATAAGAAGAGTTGAACTGCATATGGTCCGAATGAGCAGGAAATACAGTTCTTTTTTTTCTGGGCCTGCTCATTGTTCTTGATGTATTGGAGACGCTGGAAAGAAGAGGATACTTCTTGCATTAAATCAGCATGGCTTTCATCGATTAGAACACAGGTCTGAATTTCCCTTTAGAATTGGAGTTAAACCCCAGGATCTGTGTCTTCCTACAAGCAAGAGTTCATTTCTGGTAAACCCAGTGAATTTTGGGCTCAAATGATTTTACACAGTTCACGAACCCAACGTGATTCTCACTATCAACTAAAGACCATTTATATAAGAGGAGCTGTGGTTTGTGTCAGTTTCATAAGCAGAGTTGAAATTAACATGGTCCGAATGAGTAGGAAACACATTTCTTTTTTTCAGGGTATTCTCATGGTTCCTGCTCTATTGGAGACGCTGGAAAGAAGAGGACGCTTTTTGCATTAAAACAGCATGGGTTTCATCGATTAGAACACAGGTCTGAATTTCCCTTTAGAAACGGAGTAAACTCCAGGATATGTGTCTTCCTATAAGCAAGAGTTCATTTTTGGTAAACCGAGTGAATTTTGGGCTCAAATGATTTTGCACAGATTACGAACACAACGCGATTCTCACTATTAACTAATGAGTATTCATGTAATAGGAGCTGTGGTTTGTATCGGTTTCATAAGCCGAGTTGTACTTCATAAGGTCTGTATGAGTAGGAAACACAGTTCTTTGGTTCTGGGCATTCTCAAGGTTCTTACTGTATTGGAGACCCTGGAAAGAAGAGGATGCATCTTGCGATAAAACAACATGTGATTCATGGATGAGAACACAGGTCTGAATTTCCCTTCAGTTACGGTGTTAAACACCAGGATCTGTGTCTTCCTACAATGAAGAGTTCATTTTTGGTAAACCGAGTGAATTTTGGGCTCAAATGATTTTGCACAGTTCACGAACCCAATGCGATTCTCACTATTAACTGAAGAGCATTAATGTAAGAGGAGCTGTGGTTTGTATAATTTCATAAGCAGAGTTGAACTATATATGGTCCGTAAGATTAGGAAACACATATCTTTTTTTCTGGGCATGCTCATGTATCTTGCTGTATTGGAGACGCTGGAAAGAAGAGCTTGCTTCTTGCGTTAAAACAGAGTGTGTTTCATGGATGAGAACACTGGTCTGAATTTCACCTCAGAAACAGAGTTAAACCACAGGATCTGTATATTCCTACCAGCAAGAGTTCATTTCTGGTTAACAATGTGAATTTTGGGCTTAAAAGATTTCACACAGTTCAAGAACCCAACGCAATTCTCACTATCAACTAACAAGCATTTATGTAAGAGGAGCTGTTGTTTGTATCGGTTCATAAGCCGAATTGAACCGCATTTGGTCCGAATGAGTAGGAAACACAGTTCTTTTTTTCTGGGCATTCATATTTCTTGCTTTATTGGATATGCAGGAAAGAAGAGGATGCTTCTTGCATTAAAACAGCATGTGTTTCATGGATGAGAACACTGGTCTGAATTTCCCTTCAGAAACAGTTAAATCCCAGGATCTGTTTCTTCCTACAAGCAGGAGTTCATTTCTGGTATACCCAGTGAATTTTGGCCTCAAATTATTTTACACAGTTCACGAACCCTACATGATTCTCAATATCAACTAAACAGCTTTTATGTAAGAGGAGCTGAGGTTTGTATCAGTTTCATAAGCAGAGTTGAACTGCATATGGTCTGAATGAGTAGGAAACACAGTTCTTTTTTTCTGGGCATGATCATGGTACTTGATGTATTGGAGACGCTGGAAAGAAGTTGATGCTTCTTGCGTTAAAACACCATGGCTTTCATCGATTAGAACACAGGTCTGAATTTACCTTTAGAAACAGAGTTAAACAATAGGATAGGTATCTTCCTATAACCAAGAGTTCATTTCTGGTAAACCCAGTGAATTTTGGACTCAAATTATTTTACACAGTTCACGAACCCAACGCGACTCTCACTATTAGCTAATGAACATTTATGTAATAGGAACTGTGGTTTGTATCGGTTTCATAAGCCGAGTTGAACTGCATATGGTATATATGATTAGGAAACACAGTTCTTTTGTTCTGGGCATCTCAAGGTTATTGCTGTATTGGAGACGCTGTAAAGAAGAGGATGCATCTTGCGCTAAAACAACATGTGTTTCCTGGATGAGAACACAGGTCTGAATTTCCCTTCAGTAACGGAGTTAAACCCCAGGATCTGTGTCTTCCTACAAGCAAGAGTTCAATTCTGGTAAACACAGTGAATTTGGGGCTCAAATGATTTTATACAGTTCAAGAACCCAACGCGAATCTCACTATTACCTAAAGAGCATTCATATAAAAGGAGCTGTGGTTTGTATCAGTTTCATGAGCAGAGTTGAACTACATATGGTCCATAAGAGTAGGAAACACATTTTTTTTTCTGGGCATGGTCATATTTCTTGCTGTATTGGAGATGCTGGAAAGAAGTGCTTGCTTCTTGCGTGAAAACAGAGTGTGTTTCATGGATGAGAACACTGGTCTGAATTAACCTTCAGAAACAGAGTTAAACCACAATATCTGTGTCTTCCTACAAGCAAGAGTTCATTTCTGGTAAACAAAGTGAATTTTGGGCTCAAATGATTTTACACGTTTCAAGAACCCAACGCGATTCTCACTATTTACTAAAGAGCATTTATGTAAGAGGAGCTGTGGTTTGTATCAGTTTCATAAGCGGAGTTGAACTGCATATGGTCTGTATGAGTAGGAAAAAGAGTTATTTTTTTCTGGGTATGCTCAAAGTTCTTGCTGTATTGGAGAAGCTGGAAAGAAGAGGATGCATCTTGCGCTAAAACAACATTGTTTCATGGACGAAAACACCGGTCTGAATTTCCCTTCAGTAACGGAGTTAAACCTCAGGATCTGTGTCTTCCTACAAGCAAGAGTTCATTTCTGGTAACCCAGTGCATTTTGGGCTCAAATGATTTTACACAGTTCAGGAACCCAACGCGATTCTCACTATTAACTAAAGAGCATTTATGTAAGAGGAGCTGTGGTTTGTATCAGTTTCATGAGCAGAGCTGAAATACATATGGTCCATAAGAGTAGGAAATACATATCTTTTTTTCTGGGCATGCTCATGTTTCTTGCTGTATTGAAGACACTGGAAAGAAGAGCTTGCTTCTTGCTTGAAAACAGAGTGTGTTTCATGGATGAGAACACTGGTCTGAATTAACCTTCAGAAACAGAGTTAAACCACAGGATCTTTGTCTTCCTACCTGCAAGAGTTCATTTCAGGTAAACCAAGTGAATTTTGGGCTCAAATGATTTTACACAGTTCAAGAACATATCGCGATTCTCACTATTAACTAAAGAGCATTATGTAAGTGGAGCTGTGGTTTATATCAGTTTCATAAACAGAGTTGTACTGCACATGGTCTGTATGAGTACGAAACACAGTTCCTTTTTTATTTGCATTCTCATGTTTCTTGGTGTATTGGATACACAGGAAAGAAGAAGATGCTTCTCGCGTTAAAACATCATGGGTTTCATCGATTAGAACACAGGCCTGAATTTCCCTTTTGAAACGGAGTTAAACCCCAGGATCTGTGTCTTCCTACAAGCAGGAGTTGATTTCTGGTAAACAAAGTGAATTTTTTTTGCTCAAATGCTTTTACATAGTTCAAGAACCAAACGCAATTCTCACTATCAACTAAAGAGCATTTATGAAAGAGGTGCTGTGGTTTCTATCAGCTTCATAATCATACTTGAACCGCATATGGTATGAATGAGTAGGAAACACAGTTCTTCTTTTCTGGGCATGCTCATGGTTCTTGCTGTACTGGAGATGCTGGAAAGAAGAGCTTGCTTCTTGCGTTGAAACAGATTGTGTTTCATGGATGAGGATACTGGTCTGAAATTCCCTTCAGAAACGGAGTTAAACCCCAGGATCTGTGTCTTCCTACAAGCAGCAGTTTATTCCTGGTAAACACAGTGAATTTTGGGCTGAAATGATTTTACACAGTTCACAAACCCAACGCGATTCTCACTATTAGCTACAGAGCTTTTATGTAAGAGGAGCTGTGGTTTGTATCACTTTCATAAGCACAGTTGAACTACATATGGTCCGTAAGAGTAGGAAATACATATCTTTTTTTCTGGGCATGCTCATGTTTCTTGCTGTATTGGAGACGCTGGAATGAAGAGGTTGCTTCTTGCATTAAATCAGCACGGGTTTCATCTATTAGAACACAGGTCCGAATTTCCCCTTAGAAATGGAGTTAAACTCCAGGATATGTGTCCTCCTACAAACAAGAGTTCATTTCTGGTAAACCCAGTGAATTTTGCTCTCAAATGATTTTACACAGTTCTGGGACCCAACATGATTCTCACTATCAACTAAAGAGCATTTATGTAAGAGGAGCTGTGGTTTGTATCAGATTCATAAGCCGAGTTGAACTGCATATGGTCCGAATGAGTAGGAAACACAGATCTTTTTTTCTGGGTATGCTCATGGATCTTGCTGTATTGGAGATGCTGGAAAGCAGAGGTTGCTTCTTGCGTTAAAACGGCCTTGGTTTCATTGATTAGAACACAGGTCTGAATTTCCCTTTAGAAGCGGAGTTAATCCCCAGAATCTGTATCTTCCTACAAGCAAGAGTTCATTTAAGGTAAACCCAGTTAATTTTGGACTCAAATGATTTTACACAGTTCATGAACTCAATGTGATTCTCACTATTAACTAAAGAGCATTTATATAAGAGGAGCTGTGATTTGTATTTGTATCATAAGCGGTGTTGACTGCATATGGTCTGTAAGAGTAGGAAATACAGTTCTTTTTTTCTGGGCATTCTCAAGGTTCTTGATGTATTGGAGACGCTGGAAAGATGAGGATGCATCTTGCTCTAAAACAACATGTGTTTCATGGATGAGAACACTGGTCTGAATTTCCCTTCATAAACGGAATTAAACCACATGATCTGTGTCTTCTTACAAGCAAGAGTTCATTTCTGGTAAACCCAGTGAATTTTGGGCTCAAATGATTTTACTCAGTTCACAAATCCAACACGATTCTCACAATTAACTAAAGATCATTTATGTAAGAGGAGTTGTGGTTTGTATCAGTTTCATAAGCAGAGTTGAACTTCATGTGGTCCGAATGAGTAGGAAACACAGTTCTTTTTTTCTGTGCATGCTCATGGTTCTGGCTGTATTGGAGACTCTGATTAGAAGAGGATGGTTCTTGTGTTAAAACAGCATGGGTTTCATGGATGAGAATAATGGTCTGAATTTGACTTCATAAACGGAGTTAAACCACGGGATCTGTGTCTTCCTACAAGCAAGAGTTCATTTCTGATAAACCCATTGAATTTTGGGCTTAAATGATTTTACACAGTTCATGAACCGAACGCAATTCTCACCATTATCTAAGGAGCATTTATGTAAGAGAAGCTGTGGTTAGTATCAGTTTCATGACCAGAGTTAACAACTTATGGTCCGTTAAAGTAGGAAACACATATCTTTCTTTCTGGGCATGCTCATGTTTCTTGTTGTATTTGAGATGCTGGAAAGAAGAGCTTGCTACTTGCATGAAACCAGAGTGTGTTTCATGGATGAGAACACTGGTCTGAATTTCCATTCAGAAACAGAGTTAAACCCCAGGATCTTTGTCTTCCTACAAGCAAGAGTTCATTTCTGTTAAAACAGGTGAATTTGGGGCTCAAATGATTTTACACAGTTCACGAACTCAACGGGTTTCTCACTATTAACTAAAGAGCATTTATGTAAGAGGAGTTGTGGTTTGTATCAGTTTCATAAGCAGAGTTGAACTGCATATTGTCCATGAGTAGGAAACACAGTCCTTTTTTTCTTGGCATGCTCATATTTCTTGCTGTATTGGATACGCCGGAAAGAAGAGGATGCTTCTTGTGTAAAAACAGCATGTGTTTCATGGATGAGAACACTGGTCTGAATTTCCATTAAGAAACAGAGTTAAACCCCAGGATCTTTGTCTTCCTACAAGCAAGAGTTCATTTCTGGTAAAACAGGTGAATTTGGGGCTCAAATGATTTTACACAGTTCACGAACCCAACGTGATTCTCACTATCAATTAAAGAGCATTTCTGTAAGAGGAGCTGTGGTTTGTTGCCACGGACTGGATCTCAGCTAGACCACCAGACCGAGGGAAAACAGGGTGAAGGTACTCAGGATAAGTAGGATTTGGCGATTGACAGACAGCCACAGACAGGAGAGTATGTTGTGAAGCTGCTGCAATTTTACTCAGATCAAGCAGTGAATTTTATACAGTTACTTGGGGAAACACGGCAATCGGCCAGTAGGGTGACAAACATAGAATCAACAATGTAGTTACACACTTTTCTCTGAATGATTAACAGATCTCATGAGTATAGCCTTTACTTTTTCTTTTGTGATTCCTCATCAGGACAGAGAACATTACGGCCCTAGCTGTAGTTTTCCTTCTACACCTTTGTTCTGTATCAAAATTAAACCCTTTCCATCATTGTTCTAACCATGGTTTCATTTGTGTGAAAATATGTTAACCTTTGCCTGTGGGTGAGAAGGCACCAGGGGGGTCGGTACCTAGCTAATCTTTCCATGAACTGTAACTTATGCCATTCTGTTTTCATACCATTATGATTCACACATCAGTTCCCATGTACGTCATAAGCTCCCGTAAAAGTTAATGGCTCTAAATAATTATTGTATCTAAGATTAAAGTTAGGGAGTTGCCACCATCGACCCTTGATGAGAAACTCTATTTGTCCCTGAATAATTCTTGTAGGAATGGCTAATTCCTGTAACTGGTTCCTCGCAGCTGCTGTCGGCTGTGCGTGTGAATTGCCTATGAGTGCCTGTACCTTTACTTTCATTCTCTCTTCGCTAGAGTCTTTGTCCTTCTGAATCATGAGTTCTTTCTGCTCTAAATCATTCATGAATTCCTCCAAACTTTAGGGACCCTCTTGATCTGTTCTCCTAAAAGCTTGAATCATAGTTGGGGGTATTGAAGCCACTTTTGAGGAATCATTACTCTCTTTATGGGGCACATCATGAACATTAAGAGTTAACTTCTTGGAATTAATACACAAGGAAACAACAATAATTACAGCTGCAAAGAGAAGAAGGCAGAGTGCCAGCCAGCCTCTGCAAGCAGATCTGTGTGGTTCCGTGTAGCCTGGCACCTTGATTCGGGCAGATTGATGAGGGGTCGCCGGGGGCATAGACCCGAGGGCCGCGAGCCCCCCTTTCCCACGTAACTACCTTATCCAAGGCATTTGTCACGCAGGCGACACTGTCATGGGTGTGGCAGTTCCCCCTTTTTTGTTTTTAAGGTGGAAGGCATACAGGTCCTCATGCACACTGCCTAGAGAGCTGGTTATTGTCCTGAAGAGACAAGGGATAATCACGATAACACAAACTACAATTAAGGCAAGAATGCCTATGAAAATAAAATATTGAATCCAATCTAAGGGATTCATGGCCTTAAGGTCTTATTGCAATCCTTGTGCTAAGACATTCAATGAGCCAGCTTGTATATGAGCTTGGCTCATGGCCGATATGTCCTTTTGAATGGCTTCTCAATCATGAGTAATGGAAGAATCCTTCCATACCCCCAACAAATGATGCTTAACTTTATCCCAATTCTCAGAGGAATTGTAAGGAAGTGGAGTCACACATATAGCCTTGTATTCTTGATGACATCTAGTTTCCATAAGTTTCTTAATATTGGCAACATCTTGTCCTAAGGCTAACACTACTTCCTCTAATATATTAATCTTTGCCTCTAATTTCTTGTCTATAATTGCTTGTTCAGATAATGCAAAGGAAATATTCTTATTCAAATCATTCACAAATTGAGCTGTATGAATGTCTTGAACCAGGGCGGTGGTAGCAATGGCAAAAGTAGTAATAATAGATATTAATGCTGCTATCCCTAATATCAATGCTGCAACAAATCTTCTCGGCCTTATTAATTCATGAAGCTGTCTAAGTACCTGTTAAGCTGAATTATCATACCAAGTCATGTTATGTAATTGCACGGGCATCATTATAAAAAGTGGTCTTTTCACAATCATCATAATCTGCATTCTTTGTCTTTCCCTTGGTGAAATACAATTAGTGATAATGCATCCAAAGCAAGTTACATGATATGAGTTAGACCCAAGAGCAGAGATATTTACATGTGCAGCAGAGCCTAGCAGCAGAACAAAAGGATAGGAAATACATGCTCTAACCGCAATGGGAGATGAGGTAGTTTCTTTGGGTCTTTTCTGAGACACTGGGCCTGAAGCAGCAACAAGCCGAAACAAGTCTGGATGTATTTTCATGTTTCCGGAGGGGGTTCTAGCGACCCACACCGGCTCAACATACCCTGGTGAAAACCACCTAGTGATTTTTTCACCATGGCCCACAAATGTGTAATTATGAAACTTATCCTTATGCTTTGAGAGATAATCTTTATACTTCTTCTCTCCAGAAGAGGCGGAAAAATCCCAAATAAGCAATTTAGACAGTAAAGGATTATAGGAGGAGGGTGCGTGAGGAAACCCACAATGCAACCAAGTAGGAAAAGCATTAATACCATCATCCCAAAATTGATTCTTATCCCGATATTTAGTGATACAGGAATCAAGAGGCATAAAATTGACAGACTTAAAAGTTTCATTCATAGCGGGATGTCCCAGAGTAAGCAATTGAGTCTCCCAGATCCATCTAGGATCTCCTTTCTTACTGGTAGAGCTGGGGGCATCAGTTAAAAAGGTTCTGTAGCTGGTGGAGAGACACCCAGGAGGAGCTACTCCTTGCAGGGCAAAGCAAATTGGTAACGAATCTGAGCTTCCTGTAAAGTTTATAAATGAGGAAGCGCTTGCCCTTTCATCTGAATCTTGGAACCCCCCCAATGATTTCTGTCTGATTGCTCAATACCTTATAAGTCTCATCATCCAACCACCCTGCTATATGTAGAAGGGGAGGACGAGGAACATAAGCCCAATAAGTAGAAGGGCTGGTAGAGGCCATAGTAGGCCCGATAGCAATCAAAGACAACATGGCTACAAATAGTATTTCTAAAGGAGGGTTAGAACATTGTTGTGAGGCAAGTGCTTTTGCTTCATTTGCCAGATGTTTCAGCTGGGTCCATGTTGGAAGCTTCTGCAGCTTCAGGGTCAGCTTCTTCATTTCCTGAGTCAGCTGGGCCGTCACTAACTTCTCCTTTCGCTTTTGCAGTTTTCTGCAGCGATGGCCTGATGAGCCTGTCTGGAATCCACATGGGTGATTCCGCATCCTGTGGAAAGATACAAGCATACCCTCGTCCCAACGTTATCAGAGGGTCGGGTCCTTTCCAGGATCCCAAAAGCAAGTCTCACCACAGAACTCGTTGCAATGGTGATGCCATCTCTTTTACTGCCCAATGCTTAAGAGCAGAGGAATTATTATTTGAGTCCATGTTCAAATGATTTAATACAAATAGAGAATGACTTAAAACATGATAGAGGGACATATATGAGTTAGCATTCTTCAATCTTTCTACTTGTAATTTTAACGTCTGATGAGTTCTTTCTATGATGGCCTGCCCCTGTGGGTTATAGGGAATCCCTGTCGTATGACTAATTCCCCATTGCGCTAAAAATACCTCAAAAGGTTTTGAGGTGTAGGCAGGTCCATTGTCAGTTTTGACATGCATGGGTTTCCCCATGATCATGAAACATTGTACCAGATGCTGAATCACATCTTTTACTGCTTCTCCTGATATGGCAGACGCGTGGACAAAATGAGAAAACATATCCACTGTTACATGAACATACTTCATCTTCCCAAAGGAAGGAATATGGGTTACATCCATCTGCCATAATGCAAGAGGCTTCAATCCCCTAGGATTAACCCCCATTTTTAGACTCTGATTTTGTGGAGGGCAATGAGTGCACTCCTTAACTATATGTCTAGCTTGCTCTCTAGTTATCTGAAAAGCTTGCTTTAATGCATTAGCATTCTGATGATGCAGAGCATGACTTTCTTGTGCCTCCTGTACTGTAAGGAGATTAATTCTAGTTAATAAGTCAGCCATGCGATTACCATGGCTCAGGGGTCCTGGTAACCTTGTATGGCCCCTAATATGTCCTATGAAAAGTTTCTCTGTCCTTTGCCATAACAGAGCTTGCAGTTCCTTAAGCAGAGGCTTAATAGTAGAAGAACCTGTTAAACTCGCTGTTTCTATGGCGGGAAATAAATTAACCACATACTTTGAGTCTGTATAAAGGTTAAGGGTCTGGGGAAAATGTCTAAGTGCAAGCAGAACTGCACGTATTTCCGCTTGTTGAGCTATTGTCTGTGGTACAATTTCTATTAAATTTCCCTTCCGAGTATACCGCAGACCTCCCATTTGCTGACCCATCTGTAAAAACCACAATACCCTCTGCTAGGGGTTGAGAAACACATATCTTTGAAATATAAGAGGAACTTCTTTTATGAATTCAATAAGAGGGTCTTTGGGGTAATGAAAGGTGATTCGTCCTAGGTATCCCATTAAGGAGAGACACCAATCTTCTGATTCTTGTAATAAGAGTTCCAATTGTTCTTTAGTATATGGTATAATTACAAAGGCCGGTTCCTTGCCAAACAATTCTCTAGACCTAATTCTGCCCTTATATATAAGTTGTGCACAAAGGGAGGGATAAGATGTAAGTACCTTCTTATGTGTGTGTGGTAGGTGTAGCCATTCCAATACACCTGCCTGCCATAGGCAAGCTGTTGGAGTATAATCTGTGGCAAAAATAATTAAATACCATGGAGCCAAATAGTCTATTTGATGTACTTTAGCTTTTTCTAAAGCCTGTTCTATATGTTTTAAAGCCTGTAAGGCTTCAGGAGTTAAGTGTCTTATTGACCTTGGGTGAGCTTCTCCATGTAATATTTGATACAGGGGGCTTAATTGTCCTGTTGTGATGTCTAAATATTTTCTTACCCAATTTATATTTCCTAACAATTTTTGAAAATCATTGAGGGTCTTCAATTTATCTACTCTGATAGATGCCTTTTGGGTTGTTATATAATTATCCCCTATCCATTGTCCCAGATAACTAAGTGGCCTATTTTTCTGAATTTTTTCTGGAGCTATGACAAGGCCATAAGCTGTTAAACTACTAATTGTCTCTTTGAGATTTTTTTCTGTTGTATCTTTATTTTCATGAGCCAATAATATATCATCCATATAATGAATGATATATGCAGAGGGAAAAGTTTTTCTTATTGGTAAAAGGGCCATATCCACAAATTTTTGACATAATGAAGGACTGTTCTTCATTCCCTGGGGTAATACTTTCCAATGAAATCGTCTATAGGGTCTCTTAAAATTAACTGAGGGTATGCTAAAGGCAAATCTAGGGCAATCCTGAGGCTGTAATCTTATTGTAAAAAAGCAGTCTTGTAAATCAATGACTATAATGTGCCAGTCCTTCGGTATGGCCACAGGGGATGGGAGTCCTGGTTGTAGGGCCCCCATATCCTCCATTGTAGCATTTACTGCTCTTAAAACTTGTAGTAGTCTCCATTTTCCGGATTTCTTTTTTATGACAAATACAGGAGTATTCCATGGGCTATTAGATTCTTCTATATGCCCTTTTTCCAGTTGTTCTGATACCAGCTGTTCTAATGCCTGTATTTTTTCTTGTGTCAGGGGCCACTGACTAACCCATACAGGCTGATCAGACTTCCACTGTATAGAGTCTGCATAGAGATCCTTTGCAGTGGCCCCTATGTAAAATGCTGTTCCAGCTCAGAACTTCCTGTCACTAAATGCACATCAAGTGACTCCATTAAGTCTCTTCCCCATAGGGTAAATGGTAGAGAGGGTAGCACATAAGGTTGTATAAACCCTTCTTTACTGTCTGTTTGCCATTTTAAGAGCTTTGAACTCTGCATTACTCCAGAAGCCATTCCTAATCCCATTAGGGAGGATCCTGTTCTGTGTGTTGGCCAAGAGGAAGGCCAGTCCTTTCGTGCTATGCAGGTTCTGTCAGCACCTGTGTTCAAGAGTCCTTGGAAGCTCTTGCCATCCAGGGTGATTGTCTTAAAGGGTCGTTGCCCTAAGTCTTGCATCCAATTGACTCCTTCTATGGAGTCTGAGGAGCCAAACTGTCCTGACCCCCTATGGCTTTTCATAATAGGGTTAGGCATTTTTACGTAGGGGAGTAGAACAACCTGTGCGATTCTCTGTCCCTTGTGTAATTGAATGTTTTTTTTAAGGGTCTGACCATCACTTTTATGGTGCCTAAGGTATCTGCATTTAGCACTCCAGGGAGGACTTCAAAGTTGGTAGCAGTATTAGAGCTTCTCCGCAAAATCAGTCCTACTGTTTGTGGTGGGAGGGTAATTTTTGTATCTATGACTGTTACCCCATCCCATAGGGACAGGAGCAAGTCCTGAGGACATGATATATCTAATCCAGCACTCTCTGGAGTAGCTCTAGGCAGGTTATGGACAGTGAATTCTGGTGCAGCAGGGTTTAACCCTGGTGTTAAATGTACTTCCTTTTGGACATTCCCCTTTTCTTTCTCGGGGCTAAGGGGAAGTCCCGAAGCTAGTTTTTTGTCTGACTGTCAGGCTTAAGGGGGACTCTCCCTTTAGTAAACTTTGACTTACATTCATTTCTCCAGTGCTTCCCTTTTCTACATCGTGAGCAAATACCAGGAGGAGCTCTTCCTCCTCTATTCTCAGCATTCAGGCATTCCTTTTGCATATGCCCTGATTTTCCACACTTATAACAGGTCGGGGAGCTATCAGCCCCTCCGCTACTTATTTTCTTAACATAGGCGCTAAACCGTTGTCCTTTCATTGCTGCAGCGTAGGCCATTCCTTGCACTACGGCTGGTGAGGCATCCATGCATGCTTTTACATAATCCTGCAATGAGCCTGTCTTCCTGACGGTCCTAATTAAGTCTTTACAAAGGGTATTGGCATTTTCCCAGGCTAACTGTTTCAGAAGCATGTCCGTCCCCTCTGAAGGGGGAAGCATTCTATGTATTGCATCCTCAAGTCTAGATATAAAGGCTTGATACGTTTCTTCATTCCCTTGAATTATCCCTGATAACACCGTGCTCTTTGTCCCGGGAGGCGGAATGCGACGCCAAGCAGTGACTGCATTGCTAGTAATAGCCTCCAAGACATCATGAGGCAAGGCAGACTGAGACTGAGGCGTTGCATATTTACCTGTCCCTAGTAACATATCCATGGTAGGTTTGGTGCCTTTCTTCTTAGTCATAGTTATTATTGTTTCTTTTGATCTGTCCTCATAATCAGTCCTCCAGAGAATATAATCCCCAGGAGACAATACAACCCTAGCGGTTTGATGCCAATCATAGGGTGTTAGCCACAAGCTAGCAACCATATCCACCACTTGTATGGTATATGGAGCTGAAGGGCCCACGGACTTAACCGCAGCCTGTAATTCTTTCAACGTTTTCAGTTGTAGCGGTTCCCACTGTGGCTCTTCTCCATCAAAAGTCTCTGCAACTGGCAGGGCGAAGGTAGTACCCCCGTCCTGCGTGCCTCATCCATCGCTCCCCGAAAACCAAAGGGAGGCATGGGTGGTCTTTTCCTAGGCGCAGGTACAGGCCTAGGCCCTGTTTTAACAGGAAAAGCTGTCATAGGAGGGTATTGCTGATGATCCCTAAAGTCATCCTCCAGATCTTGCTTAGCCATTTCATCGGCTAAGTCCCAATCATCTCCATCCTCATCATCCTCTATTCCAGCCCCAATGATAGTTCTCTTGCTATTAGTGGTGCCATACTGCTTAGGCGGCTTATTGCCCTTGAGGGAGGCTGTTTCTTCCTCCAGTCCCTCTAAGTCATAAGCTCTTGATAAGATCTCTCTGATTTGTAACCAGAGGGAGTAAGCACATGCAGGCAATTTTTCTTCTCCCTTTTCTTTTGCATATCTATGCATAGCCTTCCCTATCTTCCTCCATTCCGTCAGTGTCAGGCTGCCATCCTCTGTGAGCCAGGGACACAATTCCTTCACGAGTTTAAGGAATTCTGCCAAAGCCTCCGGTGTTACCTTTAAGCCCTTTTCTGCCAACATATGCCTTATCACAGATGCAAATAATTTGTCCTCATTAGAGAGGTGCTGCCCCATGCTTACCTTCTGGATTACCTGTGCTTAACCGGTGAGCCTTTACTGGTGGGTCTGCAGAACCCTGACAGGAGCCGATCCCTACTTATGAATAAAAGAGAGAAAAGGGGGAGAGAAATTACCTGTCCTTCAAGTCCCCTGTTCAAGCGCCACCTGCCGCGGACTGGATCTCAGCTAGACCACCAGACCGAGGGAAAACAGGGTGAAGGTACTCAGGATAAGTGGGATTCGGCGAATGACAGACATCCACAGACACGAGAGTATGTTGTGAAGCTGCTGCAATTTTACTCAGACCAAGCAGTGAATTTTATACAGTTACTTGGGGAAACACGGCAATCGGCCAGTAGGGTGACAAACATAGAATCAACAATGTAGTTACACACTTTTCTCAGAATGATTAATAGATCTCATGAGTATAGCCTTTACTTTTTCTTTTGTGGTTCCTCATCCGGACAGAGAACATTACGGCCCTAGCTGTAGTTTTCCTTCTACACCTTTGTTCTGTATCAAAATTAAACCCTTTCCATCATTGTTCTAACCATGGTTTCATTTGTGTGAAAATATTTTAACCTTTGCCTGTGGGTGAGAAGGCACCAGGGGGGTCGGTACCTAGCTAATCTTTCCATGAACTGTAACTTATGCTATTCTGTTTTCATACCATTATGATTCACACATCAGTTCCCACGTACATCATAATCTCCCGTAAAAGGTAATGGCTCTAAATAATTATTGTATCTAAGATTAAAGTTAGCGGGTTGCCACCTTCGACCCTTGATGAGAAACTCTATTTGTCCCTGAATAATTCTTGTAGGAATGGCTAATTCCTGTAACTGGTTCCTCGCAGCTGCTGTCGGCTGTGCGTGTGAATTGCCTATGAGTGCCTGTACCTTTACTTTCATTCTCTCTTCGCTAGAGTCTTTGTCCTTCTGAATCATGAGTTCTTTCTGCTCTAAATCATTCATGAATTCCTCCAAACTTTAGGGACTCTCTTGAACTGTTTGCCTAAAAGCTTGAATCATAGTTGGGGGTATTGAAGCCACTTTTGAGGAATCATTACTCTCTTTATGGGGCACATCAGGAACATTAAGAGTTAACTTCTTGGAATTAATACACAAGGAAACAACAATAATTACAGCTGCAAAGAGAAGAAGGCAGAGTGCCAGCCAGTCTCTGCAAGCAGATCTGTGTGGTTCCGTGTAGCCTGGCACCTTGATTCGGGCAGATTGATGAGGGGTCGCCGGGGGCATAGACCCGAGGGCCGCGAGCCCCCCTTTCCCACGTAACTACCTTATCCAAGGCATTTGTCACGCAGGCAACACTGTCATGGGCGTGGCAGTTTGTTTCAGTTTCATAAGCAGAGTTGAATTGCATATGGTCCGAATAAGAAGGAAACACAGTTCTTTTTTTCTGGGCATGCTCATGGTTCTTGCTCTATTGGAGACGCTGGAAAGAACAGGATGCTTCTTGCGTTAAAACAGCATGGTTTCATCGATTAGAACACAGGTCTGAATTTTCCTTTAGAAACAGTGTTAAACCCCACCATCTGTGTCTTCCTCCAAGCAAGAGTTCATTTCTGGTAAACCCAGTGAATTTTGGGCTCAAATGATTTTACACAGTTCACGAACCCAACGTGATTCTCACTATCACCTAAAGAGAATTTATGTAAGAGGAGCTGTTGTTTGTATCAGTTTCATAAGCAGAGTTGAACTGCATATGGTCTGTATGAGTAGGAAACACAGTTCTTTTTTCTGGGCATGCTCATGGTTCTTGCTGTATTTGTGACGCTGGAAAGAAGAGCTTGCTTCTTGCGTTGAAACAGAGTGTGTTTCATGGATGAGAACAAGGGTCTGAAATTCCCTTCAGAAACCGAGTTAAACCCCAGGATCTGTGTCTTCCTACAAGCAGGAGTTCATTTCTAGTAAACCCAGTGAATTTAAGACTCAAATGATTTTACACAGTTCACGACCCAAGGCGTTTCTCACTATTATCTAAAGAGCATTTATGTAAGAGGAGCTGTGGTTTATATCAGTTTTATAAGCAGAGTTGAACTGCATTTGGTCTGTATGAGTAGGAAACACAGTTCTTTTTTACTGGGCATTCGAAGATTGTTGCTGTATTGGAGACTCTGGAAAGAAGAGGATGCATCTTGCATTAAAATAACATGTGTTTCAGGGATGAGAACACAGATCTGAATTTCCCTTCAGTAATGGAGTTAAACCCAAGGATTTGTGTCTTCCTACAAGCAGGAGTTCATTTCCGGTAAACCAAGGGAATTTTGGGATCAAATGATATTACACAGTTCACGAACCGAAGGAGTTTCTCACTATTAACTAAAGAGCATTGATTTAAGAGGTGCTGTGGTTTGTATAAGTTTCATTAGCAGTTTTGAACTACATATGGTCCCTATGTGTAGCAAACACAGTTATTTTTTTCTGCACATGCTCATGTTTCCTGCTGTATTGGAGACACTGGAAAGAAGAGCCTGCTTCTTGCGTTAAAAAAGAGTATGGTTCATCGATGAGGACAGTGGTCTGAATTTCTCTTCAGAAACGGAATTAAACCCCTGGATCTGTGTCCTCCTTCAAGCAAGAGTTCATTTCTGGTAAACAAGTGAATTTTGGGATCAAATGATTTTACACAGTTCACCAACTCAACGGGTTTCTCACTATTAACTAAAGAGCATTTATGTAAGAGTAGCTGTAGTTTGTATCAGTTTCATAAGCAGAGTTGAACTGCACATGGTCCGAATGAGTAGGAAACACAATTCTTTTTCTTGGAATGCTCATGGTTTTTGCTGAATTGGAGACGCTGGAAAGAAGACGATGCATCTTGCGTTAAAACAGCATGTGTTTCATGGATGAGAACACTGGTCTGAATTTCCCTAAAGAAACAGAGTTAAACCCCAGGTTCTGTGTGTTCCTACAAGCAAGAGTTCGTTTCTGGTAAACACAGTGAATTTTGGGCTCAAATGATTTTACACAGTTCACGAACCCAACGCGTTTCTCACTATTAACTAAAGAGCATTTATGTAAGAGGAGCTGTGGTTTGTATCAGTTTCATTAGCAGAGTTGAACTATATATGGTCCCTTTGAGTAGGAAACACAGATCTTTTTTTGTGGATATGCTCATATTCTTGCTGTATTGGAGACGCTTGAAAGAAGAGCTTGCTTCTTGCGTGAAAACAGAGTGTGTTTCATGGATGAGAACACTGGCCTGAATTTCCCTTCAGAAACGGAGTTAAACACCAGGATCTGTGTCTTCCTACAAGCAAGAGTTCATTTCTGATAAACATACTGAATTTTGGGCTCAAATGATTTTACACAGTTCACGAACCCAACGCGATTCTCACTATTATCTAAAGAGCATTTATGTAAGAGTAGCTGTGGTTTGTATCAGTTTCATAAGCAGAGTTGAACTGCATATGGTCCGAATGAGTAAGAAACACAGTTCTTTTTTCCTGGAAATCTTATGGTTTTTGCTGAATTGGAAACGCTAGAAAGAGAGGATGCATCTTGCGTTAAAACAACATGTATTTCATGGATGAGAACACAGGTCTGAATTTCCCTTCAGAAATGGAATTAAACCCCAGGATCTGTGTCTTCCTACAAGCAAGAGGTCATTTCTGGTAAACAAGTGAATTTTGGCATCAAATGATTTTACACAGTTCACAAACCCATCGCGATTCTTACTATTAACTAAAGAGCATATATATAAGAGGAGCTGTGGTTTGTATCAGTTTCATAAGCAGAGTTGAACAGCATATGGTCTGTATGAATAGGAAACACCGTTCTTTTTTTCTGGGCATTCCCATGGTTCTTGCTGTATTGGAGACAGAGGAAAGAAGAGGATACTTCTTGCGTTAAAACAGAATGTGTTTCATGGATGAGAACACTGGTTTGAATATCCATTCAGAAACAGAGTTAAACCCCAGGATCTGTGTCTTCCTACAAGCAAGAGTTCATTTCTGGCAAACCCAGGGAATTTTGGTGTCAAATTATTTTACACAGTTCTCGAACCCAACGCGATTCTCACTATTAACTAAAGAGCATTTATGTAAAAGGAGCTGTGGTTTGTATCAGTTTCATAAGCATGGTTGGACTACATGTGGTCCGTATGAGTAGGAAACACACTTTTTTTTTTCAGGGCATGCTCATTGTTCTTGCTGTATTGGAGATGCTGGAAAGAAGAGCTTGCTTCTTGCGTTAAAACAGAGTGTGTTTTATGGATGAGAACACAGCTCTGTAAATCCCTTCAGAAATGGAGTTAAACCCCAGGATCTGTGTCTTCCTACAAGCAGGAGTTCATTTCTGGTAAATCAAGTGAATTTTGGGCTGAAATGATTTTACACAGTTCACGAACCCAACACGATTCTCATTATTAACTAAAGAGCATTTATGTAAGAGGAGCTTTGGTTTGTATTCGTTTCATAAGCAGAGTTGAACTACATATGGTCCGTATGAGTATGAAACACAGTTCTTTCTTTCTGGGCATGCCCATATTTGTTGCTGTATTGGATACCCAGGAAAGAAGACTATACTTCTTGCGTTAAAACAGCACGTGTTTCATGGATGAGAACACTGGTCCGAATTTCCCTTCAGAAACAGAGTTAAACCCCAGGATCTGTGTCTTCCTACAAGCAAGAGTTCATTTCTGGTAAAGCCAGTGAATTTTGGGCTCAATTTATTTTACACAGTTCACGAACCCAACGCGATTCTCACTATTAACTAAAGAGCATTTATGTAAGAGGAGCTGTGGTTTGTATCAATTACATAAGAAGAGTTGAACTACATATGGACCGTAAGAGTATGAAACACATATCTTTGTTTCTGGGCATGCTCATGTTTCTTGATGTATTGGAGACGCTGAAAAGAAGAGCTTGCTTCTTGCGAGAATACAGAGTGTGCTTCATGGATGAGAATACTGGTCTGAATTTCCCTTCAAAAACAGAGTTAAACCACAAGATCTGTGTCTTCCTACAAGCAAGAGTTCATTTCTGGTTAACTAAGTGAATTTTGGGCTCAAATGATTTTACACTGTTCACAAACTCAACGGGTTTCTCACTATTAACTAACGAGCATTTATGTAAGAGGAGTTGTGGTTTGTGTCAGTTTCATAGACAGAGTTGAACTACATATGGTCTGTATGACTATGAAACATAGTTGTTTTTTCTGGGCATGCTCATGGTTATTGCTGTATTGGAGACACTAGAAATAAGAGGATGATTTGTGCCTTAAAACCTAGAGTGTTTCAGGGATGAGAACTCTGGTCTGAATTTCCCTTCAGAAACAGAGTTAAACTGCAGGATCTGTATCTTCCTACAACCAAGAGTTCATTTCTGGTAAACCCAATGAATTTTTGGCTCAAATGATTTCAAACAGTTCATGAACCCAAGGCGTTTCTCACTATTGACTAAAGAGCATTTATGTAAGAGGAGCTGTGGTTGATATCAGTTTCATAAGCAGAGTTGAACTGCATTTGGTCTGTATGAGTAGGAAACACAGTTCTTTTTTTCTGGGCATTCTCACGGTTCTTGCTGTATTGGAGACTCTGGAAAGAAGAGGATGCATCTTGCGTTAAAATAACATGTGTTTCATGGATGAGAACACAGATCTGAATTTCCCTTCAGTAACAGAGTTAAACCCAAGGATCTGTGTCTTCGTACAAGCAGGAGTTCATTTCTGGTAAACCAAGGGAATTTTGGGCTCAAATGATTTTACACATTTCACAAACCCAACGTGATTCTCACTATCAACTATGGAGCATTTATGTAAGAGGAGCTATGGTTTGTATCAGTAGAATAAGCAGAGTTGAACTACATATGGTCTGTATGAGTACGAAACATACTTGTGTTTTTCTGGGCGTGCTCATGGTTCTTCCTGTGTTGGAGACTCTGGAAGGAAGAGCATGTTTTTTACGTTAAAACATAGTGAGTTTCATAGATGAGAACTCTGGTCTGAATTTCCTATGGAATCATAGTTAAATCCCAGGATCTGGGTCTTCCTACAAGCAAGAGTTCATTTCTGGTAAACCAAGAGAATTTTGTGCTCAAAAGATTTTAAGCAGTTCAAGAACCCAACGCGAATCTCACTATTAACTAAATAGCATTTATGTAAGAGGAGCTTTCATTTGTATCAGTTTCATAAGCAGAGAACTGCGTCTGGTCCATATGACTAGGAAACACAATTCTTTTTTAGTGCGCATGCTCATGGTTCTTGATGTATTGGAGATGCTGGAAAGAAGAGCATGCTTTTTGGGTTAAAACAGCAAGTGTTTCATGGATGAGAACACTGGTTTGAATTTCCCTTCAGAAACTGATTTAAACCACAGCATCAGTGTCTTCCTACAAGCAAGAGTTCATTTCGGGTAAACCCAGTGAATTCTGGGCTCAAGTGATTTTACACAGGAAACAAACCCAACTCTTGTCACACTATTAACTAAAGAGCAGTTATGTAAGAAGAGCTGAGGTTTGTATCAGTTTCATAAGCAGAGTTGAACTAAATATGGTCCGTATGAGTAGGAAATACAGTTCTTCTTTTCTGCGCATGCTCCTTGCTGTATTGGAGATGCTGGAAAGAGGAGCTTGCTTATTGCGTTAAAACAGAGTGTGTTTTATAGATGAGAACACTGGTCTGAATTTCCCTTCATAAACGGAGTTAAACCCCAGGATCTGTTTCTTCCTACTAGCAAGAGTTCATTTCTTGTAAACCAAGTTAATTTTGGGCTCAAATGATTTTACACAGTTTGAGAACCGAACGCGATTCTCACTATTAACTAAAGAGCATTTATGTAAGAGGAGCTGTGGTTTGTATCAGTTTCATAAGCACAGTTGAACTGCATATGGTCCGAATGAGTAGGAAACACAGTTCTTTTTTTCTGGGCATGCTCATGTTTCTTGCTGTATTGGAGAGCCTGGAAAGAAGAGCTTGCTTCTTCCATTAAAACTGAATGCGTTTCATGGATGAGAACACTGGTCTAAATTTCCCTTCAGAAATGGAGTTAAACCAAGGATCGGTGTCTTCCTACAAGCAAGAGTTCATTTCTGGTAAACCCAGTGAATTTTGGGCTCAAGTGATTTTACACAGTTCATGAACCCAACACAATTCTCACTATTAACTAAAGAGCATCTATGTAAGAGCAGCTTTGATTTGTATCAGTTTCATGAGCAGAGTTGAACTACATATGGTCCGTATGAGTAGGAAACACACTTCTTTTTTTCTGGGCATGCTCATGGTTCTTGCTGTTTTGGAGACTCTGGAAAGAAGAGCTTGCTTCCTGCGTTAAATCAGAGTGTGTTTCATGGATGAGAACACTGGTCTGAATTTCCCTTCAGAAACTGAGTTAAAACTCAGGATCTGTGTCTTCCTACAAGCAAGAGTTCATATGGGGTAAACTCAGTGTATTTTGGGCTCAAGTGATTTTACACAGTTCACGAACCCAACTCCTTTCACACTATTAACTAAAGAGCATTTATGTAAGAGGAGCTGTGGCTTGTATCAGTATCATAAGCAGAGTTGAACTTAATATGGTCCGTATGAGTAGGAAATACAGTTCTTCTTTTGTGGGCATGCTCCTGGTTCTTGCTGTATTGGAGACGCTGGAAAGAAGAGCTTGATTCTTGCGTTAAAACAGAGTGTGTTTTATGGATGAGAACACAGCTCTGTAAATCCCTTCAGAAATGGAGTTAAACCCCAGGATCTGTGTCTTCCTACAAGCAGGAGTTCATTTCTGGTAAATCAAGTGAATTTTGGGCTGAAATGATTTTACACAGTTCACGAACCCAACACGATTCTCACTTTTTAATAAATAGCATTTATGTAAGAGGAGCATTCCTTTGTATCAGTTTCATAAGCAGAGTTGAACTAAATATGGTCTGTATGAGTAGGAAATAAAGTTCTTCTTTTCTGGGCGTGCTCATGGTTCTTCCTGTTTTGGAGTCATTGGAAGGAAGAGCATGCTTTTTGTGTTAAAACATAGTGAGTTTCATGGAAGAGAACTCAGGTCTGAATTTCCTATAGAATCATAGTTAAATCCCAGGATCTGTGTCTTCCTACAAGCAAGATTTCAATTCTGGTAAACCGAGAGAATTTTGGGCTCAAATGATTTTACACTGTTCGAGAATCTAACTTGATTCTCACTATTGACTTTTTTTCTGGGCAAGCTTATATTTCTTGCAGTATTGGAGATGCTGGAAAGAAGAGCTTGCTTCCTGCAATGAAAGAGAGTGTGTTTCATAGATGAGAACACTGGTCTGAATTTCCCTACAGAAACGGAGTTAAACCCTAGGATCTGTTACTGACTACAAGCAAGTGTTCATTTCTAGTAAACAAAGATTTTTGGGCTCAAACGGTTTTACACAGTTCATGAACCCAACGAGATTCTCACTATCAACTGAAGAGCATTTAGGTAAGAGGAGCTGTGGTCTGCATCAGTTTCATAAGTAGAGTTGAACTGCATATGGTCCAAATGAGTAGGAAACACAGTTCTTTTTTTCTGGGCATGCTCATGTTTCTTGCTGTATTTGAGATGATGGAAAGAAGAGCTTGCTTCTTACATTAAAACTGAGTGCGTTTCATGGATGAGAACACTGGTCTGAATTTCTCTTCAGAAACGGAGTTAAATCCCAGGCTCTGTGTCTTCCTGCAAGCAAGACATCATTTCAGGTAATCACAGTCACTTTTTAGCTCAAAGAAGCAACATTATTCACGAAGCTCACATGTTTCAGGCTCTTAACTGAAAATCATTTGATGTTAGAGGACCTGTGGTTTGTATCTGTTTCAGAAGCAGAGTTAAACTAGATATGGTCCGTGTGTGTAGGAAACACAGTTCTTTTGTTCAGAGCACACTCACGTTTCGTCTTGTATTAGAGACTCTAGAAAGCAAGAGTGTGATTCTAGCTCTAAAGCAGTGTGCTGTTTCATGGATGATCACTGAGCTGTGTTTTTACCTTCAGAACTTGAGTTAAATCCCAAGTTCTGTGATATCCTGAATGCAAAATTTCTTTTCAGGTAAAAGCAGTCAGTTTTCAGCTCAAAGGAAGGAACATTGTTCACAAAGCACAAAAGTTTCTCGCTCTAAAATGAAAAGCATTGGATGTTAGAAGACCTGTGGTTTGTATCATTTTCAGAAGCAGAGTTGAACTAGATATGGTCCGTGTATGTAGGAAACACAGTTCTTTTTTTCTGAGCACACTCATGTTTCCTGCTGTCTTATAGACTACATAAAGCAAGAGCGAGCTTCTTGCTCTAAAGCAGAGTGTGTTTCATGGATGAGACCCGTGCTGTGTGTTTCCCTTCAGAAAAGAGTTAAATCCCAGGCTCTGTGTCTTCCTACAAGCAAGACTTCGCTTCAGGTAAACGCAGTCACTTTTCACCTCAAACGAAGCATCATTGTTCACGAAGCTCACACTTTTCTCGCTCTTAACTGAATACCATTGGATGTTATAGGACCTGTGGTTTGTATCAGTTTCAGAAGCAGAGTTGAACTAGATATAGTACGTGTGTGTAGGAAACACAGTTCTTTTTTTCTGAGCACACTCACTTTTCCTGCTGTCTTAGTGATTCTAGAAAGCAAGAGCGTGCTTCTTGCTCTAAAGCAGACTGTGTTTCATGGATGAGAACTGTGCTGTGTTTTTACCTTCAGAAATTGAGTTATATCCCAAGTTCTGTGTCATCCTGAATGCAACATTTCTTTTCAGGTAAAAGCAGTCACTTTTCAGCTCAAAGGAAGGAACATTGTTCACGAAGAACAAAAGTTTCTCGCTCTAAAATGAAAAGCATTGGATGTTAGAAGACCAGTGGTTTGTATCATTTTCAGAAGCAGAGTTGAACTACATATGTTCCGTGTGTGTAGGAAACACAGTTCTTTTGTTCTGAGCACACTCACGTTTCCTGCTGTCTTAGAGACTCCAGAAAGCAAGAGCGTGCTTCTTGCTCTAAAGCAGAGTGTGTTTAATGGATGAGACCTGTGCTGTGTGTTTCCCTTCAGAAATGGAGTTAAATCCCAGGCTCTGTGTCTTCCTACAAGCGTGATTTTTATTCAGGTAAATGAAGTCACTCTTCAGCTCACAGGAAGGTATATTGTTCACTAAGCACAAAAGATTCTCGCTCAGAAATGAAAAGCACTGGATTTTAGAAGAGCTGTGGTTTGTATCAGTTTAAGAAGCAGAGTTGAACTACATATGTTCCGTGTGTGTAGGAAACACAGTTCTTTTGTTCTGAGCACACTCACGTTTCCAGCTCTCTTAGAGATTCAAGAAAGCAAGAGTGTGCTTCGTGTTGTAAAGCAGAGTGTGTTTCATGGATGAGAACTGTGCTGTGTGTTTCCCTTCAGAAACGGAGTTACATCCCAAGCTCTGTGTCTTCCTAAATGCAACATTTCTTTTTAGGTAAACGCAGTCACTTTTCAGCTAAAAGGAAGGTACATTGTTCACAAAGCACAAAAGTTTCTCAAGCTAAAATGAAAAGCATTGGATGTTAGAAGACCTGTGGTTTGTATCAGTTTCAGAAGCAGAGTTGAACTAGATATGGTCCCTGTGTGTAGGAAATACAGTTCTTTTGTTCTGAGCACACTCACGTTTCCTGCTCTCTTAGAGATTCTAGAAATCAAGAGTGTGCTTCTTGCTGTAAAGCAGAGTGTTTTTCATGGATGAGAACTTTGTTGTGTGTCTCATTTCAGAAACGGAGTTAAGTCACAGGCTCTGTGTCTTCCTAAAAGCAAGACATCGTTTCAGGTAAACCCAGTCACTTTTTAGCTCAAGCGAAGGTACATTGTACACGAAGGTCAAACGTTTCTCGCTCTTAACTGAAAATCATTGGATATTAGAGGACCTGTGGTTTGTATCAGTTTCAGAAGCAGAGTTGAACTAGATATGGTCCGTGTGTGTAGGAAACACAGTTCTTTTATTCAGAGCACACTCACGTTTCCTGTTGCATTAGAGAATCCAGAAAGCATGAGCGTGCTTCTTGCTCTAAAGCAGAGTGTGTTTCATGGATGAGAACTATGCTGTGTGTTTCCCCTCAGAAACGAACTTACATCCCAGGCTCTGTGTCTTCTTACAAGCAGGACTTCATTTCAGGTAAACACAGTCACTATTCAGCTTAAATGAAGCAACATTGTTCACGAAGCTCACATGTTTCTCGCACTTAATTGAAAAGCTTTGGATGTTATAGGACCTGTGGTTTGTATCAGTTTCAGAAGCAGAGTTGAACTAGATATAGTCCGTGTGTATAGGAAACACAGTTCTTTTTTTCTGAGCACATTCACGTTTCCTGCTGTCTTAGTGATTCTAGAAAGCAAGAGAGTTCTTCTTGCTCTAAAGCAGAGTGTGTTTCATGGATGAGAACTGTGCTGTGTTTTTACCTTCAGAAATTGAGTTAAATCCCAAGTTCTGTGTCATCCTGAATGCAACCTTTCTTTTCAGGTAAAAGCAGTCACTTTTCAGCTCAAAGGAAGGAACATTGTTCACGAAGAACAAAAGTTTCTCGCTCTAAAATGAAAAGCATTGGATGTTAGAAGACCAGTGGTTTGTATCATTTTCAGAAGCAGAGTTGAACTACATATGTTCCGTGTGTGTAGGAAACACAGTTCTTTTGTTCTGAGCACACTCACGTTTCCTGCTGTCTTAGAGACTCCAGAAAGGAAGAGCGTGCTTCTTGCTCTAAAGCAGAGTGTGTTTCATGGATGAGAACTGTGCTGTGTTTTTACCTTCAGAAATTGAGTTAAATCCCAAGCTCTGTGTCTTCCTACAAGCCAGATTTCTTTTCAGGTAAATGAAGTCACTTTTCAGCTCACAGGAAGGTACATTGTTCACCAAGCACAAAAGATTCTCGCTCAGAAATGAAAAGCACTGGATTTTAGAAGACCTGTGGTTTGTATCAGTTTCAGAAGAAGAGTTGAACTAGATATGGTCCGTGTGTGTGGGAAACACAGTTCTTTTGTTCTGAGAACACTCTCGTTTCCTGCTGTCTTAGAGATTCTGGAAAGCAAGAGTGTGCATCTTGCTCTAAAGCAGAGTGTGTTTCATGGATGTGAACTGTGCTGTGTGTTTCCCTTCAGAAACGGAGTTACATCCCAAGTTCTTTGTCTTCCTAAATGCAACATTTCTTTTCAGGTAAACGCAGTCACTTCAGCTCAAAGGAAGGTACATTGTTCACAAAGCACAAAAGTTTCTCGCTCTAAAATGAAAAGCATTGGATGTTAGAAGACCTGTGGTTTGTATCAGTTTCAGAAGCAGAGTTGAACTAGATGTGGTCCGTGTGTGTAGGAAACACAGTTCTTTTATTCAGAGCACACTCACATTTCCTGTTGCATTAGAGACTCCAGAAAGCAAGAGCGTCCTTCTTGCTCTAAAGCAGAGTGTGTTTCATGGATGAGAACTATGCTGTGTGTTTCCCCTCAGAAACGAAGTTACATCCCAGTCTCTGTGTCTTCTTACAAGCAGGACTTCATTTCAGGTAAACACAGTCACTATTCAGCTTAAATGAAGCAACATTGTTCGCGAAGCTCACACGTTTCTCGCTCTTAACTGAAAAGAATTGGATGTTATAGGACCTGTGGTTTGTATCAGTTTCAGAAGCAGAGGTGAACTCGATATGGACCTTGTGTTAGGAAACACTATTCTTTTGTTCGGAGCGCACTCACATTTCCTGCTGTCTTAGAGATTCTAGAAAGCAAGAGTGTGCTTCTTGCTCTTAAGCAGAGTGTGTTTCATGGATGAGAACTGTGCTGTGTTTTTACCTTCAGAAATTGAGATAAATCCAATCTCTGTGTCTGACTAAATGCAACATTTCTTTTCAGGTAAACGCAGTCACTTTTAGCTCAAAGGAAAGAACTTTGTTCACGAAGCACAAACGTTTCTTGCTCTAAAATGAAAAGCCTTGGATGTTAGAAGACCTGTGGTTTGTATCATTTTCAGAAGCAGAGTTGAACTAGATATGGTCCATGTGTGTAGGAAACACAGTTCTTTTGTTCTGAGACACTCTCGTTTCCTGCTGTCTTAGCGATTTTGGAAAGCAAGAGTGTGCATCTTGCTCTAAAGCAGAGTGTGTTTCATGGATGCAACCTGTGCTGTGTGTTTCCCTTTAGAAACGGAGTTAAATCCCAGGCTGTGTGTCTTCCTACAAGCAAACTTCGCTTCAGGTAAACGCAGTCATTTTCACCTCAAACAAAGCATCATTGTTCATGAATCTCACACGTTTCTCCCTCTTAACTGAAAACCATCGGATGTTATAGGACCTGTGGTTTGTATCAGTTTCAGAAGCAGAGTTGAACTAGATATGGTCCATGTATGTAGGGTACACAGTTCTTTTGTTCTGAGCACACTAACGTTTCTTGCTGTCTTAGAGATTCTAGAAAGCAAGAGCGTGCTTCTTGTTCGAAAGCAGAACGTGTTTCATGGATGAGAACTGTGCTGTGTTTTTCCCTTCAGAAATTGAGTTAAATTCCAAGCTCTGTGTCTTCCTGAATGCAACATTTCTTTTCAGGTAAAAGCAGTCACTTTTCAGCTCAAAGGAAGGAACATTGTTCACGAAGAACGAAGGTTTCTCGCTCTAAAATGAAAAGCATTGGATGTTAGAAGACCAGTGGTTTGTATCATTTTCAGAAGCAGAGTTGAACTACATATGTTCCGTTTGTGTAGGAAACACAGTTCTTTTGTTCTGAGCACACTCACGTTTCCTGCTGTCTTAGAGACTCCAGAAAGGAAGAGTGTGCTTCTTGATCTAAAGCAGAGTGTGTTTAATGGATGAGACCTGTGCTGTGTGTTTCCCTTCAGAAATGGATTTAAATCCCAGGCTCTGTGTCTTCCTACAAGCGTGATTTTTATTCAGGTAAATAAAGTCACTCTTCAGCTCACAGGAAGGTATATTGTTCACTAAGCACAAAAGATTCTCGCTCAGAAATGAAAAGCACTGGATTTTAGAAGAGCTGTGGTTTGTATCAGTTTAAGAAGCAGACTTGAACTACATATGTTCCGTGTGTGTAGGAAACACAGTTCTTTTGTTCTGAGCACACTCACGTTTCCAGCTCTCTTAGAGATTCTAGAAAGCAAGAGTGTGCTTCCTGCTGTAAAGCAGAGTGTGTTTCATGGATGAGAACTGTGCTGTGTTTTTACCTTCAGAAATTGAGTTAAATCCCAAGCTCTGTGTCTTCCTACAAGCCTGATTTCTATTCAGGTAAATGAAGTCACTCTCAGCTCTCAGGAAGGTACATTGTTTACTAAAAACAAAAGATTATCGCTCAGAAATGAAAAGCACTGGATTTTAGAAAACCTGTGGTTTGTATCAGTTTCAGAAACAGAGTTGAACTAGATATGGTCCGCGTGTAGGAAACACAGTTCTTTTGTTCTGAGCACACTCACGTTTCCTGCTCTCTTAGAGATTCTAGAAATCAAGAGTGTGCTTCTTGCTGTAAAGCAGAGTGTTTTTCATGGATGAGAACTTTGTTGTGTGTCTCACTTCAGAAACGGAGTTAAGTCACAGTCTCTGTGTCTTCCTAAAAGCAAGACATCGTTTCAGGTAAACCCAGTCACTTTTTAGCTCAAGCTAAGGTATATTGTACACGAAGCTCACACGTTTCTCCCTCTTAACTGAAAATCATTGGATATTAGAGGACCAGTGGTTTGTATCAGTTTCAGAAGCAGAGTAGAACTAGATATGGTCCGTGTGTGTAGGAAACACAGTTCTTTTATTCAGAGCACACTCACATTTGTTGGTGCATTTTAGACTCCAGAAAGCAAGAGCGTGCTTCTTGCTCTAAAGCAGAGTGTGTTTCATGGATGAGAACTATGCTGTGTGTTTCCCCTCAGAAACGAAGTTACATCCCAGGCTCTGTGTCTTCTTACAAGCAGGACTTCATTTCAGGTAAACACAGTTACTATTCAGCTTAAATGAAGCAACATTGTTCGCGAAGCTCACATGTTTCTCGCTCTTAACTGAAAAGCATTGGATGTTATAGGACCTGTGGTTTGTATCAGTTTCAGAATCAGAGTTGAACTGGATATGGTCCGTGTGTGTAGGAAACACAGTTCTATTGTTCTGAGCACACTCACGTTTCCAGCTGTCTCAGAGATTCTAGAAAGCAAGAGCGTGCTTCATGTTCTAAAGCAGAGTGTGTTTCATGGATGAGAACTGTGCTGTGTTTTTACCTTCAGAAATTGAGTTAAATCCCAAGCTCTGTGTCTTCCTACAAGCCAGATTTCTTTTCAGGTAAATGAAGTCACTTTTCAGCTCACAGGAAGGTACATTGTTCATGAAGCACAAAAGATTCTCACTCTGAAATGAAAGGCACTGGATTTTAGAAGACCTGAGGTTTCTATCAGTTTCAGAAGCAGAGTTGAACTAGATATGGTCCCTGTGTGTAGGAAATACAGTTCTTTTGTTCTGAGCACACTCATTTTTCCTGCTCTCTTAGAGATTCTAGAAAGCAAGAGTGTGCTTCTTGCTGTAAAGCAGAGTGTTTTTCATGGATGAGAACTTTGGTGTGTGTCTCATTTCAGAAACGGAGTTAAATCACAGGCTCTGTGTCTTCCTAAAAGCAAGACATCGTTTCAGGTAAACCCAGTCACTTTTTAGCTCAAGCAAAGGTACATTGTACACGAAGCACACACGTTTCTCGCTCTTAACTGAAAATCATTGGATATTAGAGGACCTGTGGTTTGTATCACTTTCAGAAGCAGAGTTAAACTAGATACGGTCCGTGTGTGTAGGAAACACAGTTCTTTTATTCAGAGCACACTCACGTTTCCTGTTGCATTAGAGACTCCAGAAAGCAAGAGCGTCCTTCTTGCTCTAAAGCAGAGTGTGTTTCATGGATGAGAACTATGCTGTGTGTTTCCCCTCAGAAACGAAGTTACATCCCAGGCTCTGTGTCTTCTTACAAGCAGGACTTCATTTCAGGTAAACACAGTCACTATTCAGCTTAAATGAAGCAACATTGTTCACGAAGCTCACACGTTTCTCGCTCTTAACTGAAAAGCATTGGATATTAGAGGTCCTGTGGTTTGTATCAGTTTCAGAAGCAGAGTTGAACTAGATATGGACCTTGTGTGTAGGAAACACAGTTCTTTTGTTCGGAGCGCACTCACATTTCCTGCTGTCTTAGAGATTCTAGAAAGCAAGAGTGTGCTTCTTGCTCTAATGCAGAGTGTGTTTCATGGATGAGAACTGGGCTGTGTTTTTACCTTCAGAAATTGAGATAAATCCCATGCTCTGTGTCTTCCTAAATGCAACATTTCTTTTCAGGTAAACGCAGTCACTTTTAGCTCAAAGGTAGGTACATTGTTCACGAAGCAAAAAAGTTTCTCGCTCTAAAATGAAAAGCATTGTATGTTACAACACCTTTGGTTTGCATCAATTTCAGAAGCAGAGTTGGACTAGATATGGTCCGTGTGTGTAGGAAACACAGTTCTTTTGAAGAGAGCACACTCACGTTTCTTCTTATATTAGAGACTCCGGAAAGCAAGAGTGTGCTTCTTCCTCTAAAGCAGAGTGTGTTTCATGGATGAGAACTGTGCTGTGTTTTTACCTTCAGAACTTGAGTTAAATCCTAAGTTCTGTGTCATCCTGAATGCAACATTTCTTTTCAGGTAAAAGCAGTCACTTTTCAGCTTAAATGAAGGAACATTTTTCACGAAGCACAAAAGTTTCTCACTCTAAAATGAAAAGCATTGGATGTTAGAAGACCAGTGGTTTGTATCATTTTCAAAAGCAGAGTTGAACTACATATGGTCCGTGTGTGTAATATACACAGTTCTTTTGTTCTGAGCACACTCATGTTTCCTGCTGTCTTAGAGACTCCAGAAAGCAAGGGCGTGCTTCTTGCTCTAAAGCAGAGTGTGTTTCATGGATGAGACCTGTGCTGTGTGTGTCCCTTAGAAACGGAGTTAAATCCCAGGCTCTGTGTCTTCCTACAAGCAAGACTTCGCTTCAGGTAAACGCAGTCTCTTTTCACCTCAAACGAAGCATCATTGTTCACGAAGCTCACACGTTTCTCGCTCTTAACTGAAAACCATTGGATGTTATAGGACCTGTGGTTTGTATGAGTTTCAGAAGCAGAGTTGAACTAGATATGGTCCGTGTGTGTAGGAAACACAGTTCTTTTGTTCTGAGAACACTCACGTTTCCTGCTGTCTTAGAGATTCTGGAAAGCAAGAGTGTGCATCTTGCTCTAAAGCAGAGTGTGTTTCATGGATGTGAACTGTGCTGTGTGTTTCCCTTCAGAAAGGGAGATACATCCCAAGCCCTGTGTCTTCCTAAATGCAACATTTCTTTTCAGGTAAACACAGACACTTTTAGCTCAAAGGAAGGTACATTGTTCACGAAGCAAAAAAGATTCTCGCTCTAAAATGAAAAGCATTGTATGTTAGAAGACCTGTGGTTTGTATCAAGTTCAGAAGCAGAGTTGAACTAGATATGGTCCGTGTGTGTAGGAAACACAGTTGTTTTGTTCAGAGCACACTCACGTTTCTTCTTATATTAGAGACTCCGGAAAGCAAGAGTGTGCTTCTTCCTCTAAAGCAGAGTGTGTTTCATGGATGAGAACTGTGCTGTGTTTTTACCTTCAGAAATTGAGTTAAATCCCAAGCCCTGTGTCTTCCTACAAGCCAGATTTCTTTTCAGGTAAATGAAGTCACTTTTCAGCTCACAGGAAGGTACATTGTTCACCAAGCACAAAAGATTCTCGCTCAGAAATGAAAAGCACTGGATTTTAGAAGACCTGTGGTTTGTATCAGTTTCAGAAGAAGAGTTGAACTAGATATGGTCCGTGTGTGTGGGAAACACAGTTCTTTTGTTCTGAGAACACTCTCGTTTCCTGCTGTCTTAGAGATTCTGGAAAGCAAGAGTGTGCATCTTGCTCTAAAGCAGAGTGTGTTTCATGGATGTGAACTGTGCTGTGTGTTTCCCTTCAGAAACGGAGTTACATCCCAAGTTCTTTGTCTTCCTAAATGCAACATTTCTTTTCAGGTAAACGCAGTCACTTCAGCTCAAAGGAAGGTACATTGTTCACAAAGCACAAAAGTTTCTCGCTCTAAAATGAAAAGCATTGGATGTTAGAAGACCTGTGGTTTGTATCAGTTTCAGAAGCAGAGTTGAAGTAGATATGATCCCTGTGTGTAGGAAATACAGTTCTTTTGTTCTGAGCACACTCACGTTTCCTGCTCTCTTAGAGATTCTAGAAAGAAAGAGTGTGTTTCTTGCTGTAAAGCGGAGTTTTTTTCATGGATGAGAACATTGTTGTGTGTCTCACTTCAGAAACGGAGTTAAATCACAGGCTCTGTGTCTTCCTAAAAGCAAGACATCGTTTCAGGTAAACCCAGTCATTTTTTAGCTCATGCCAATGTACATCGTACACGAAGCTCACACGTTTCTCGCTCTTAACTGAAAATCATTGGATATTAGAGGACCTGTGGTTTGTATCAGTTTCAGAAGCAGAGTTGAACTAGATGTGGTCCGTGTGTGTAGGAAACACAGTTCTTTTATTCAGAGCACACTCACATTTCCTGTTGCATTAGAGACTCCAGAAAGCAAGAGCGTCCTTCTTGCTCTAAAGCAGAGTGTGTTTCATGGATGAGAACTATGCTGTGTGTTTCCCCTCAGAAACGAAGTTACATCCCAGTCTCTGTGTCTTCTTACAAGCAGGACTTCATTTCAGGTAAACACAGTCACTATTCAGCTTAAATGAAGCAACATTGTTCGCGAAGCTCACACGTTTCTCGCTCTTAACTGAAAAGAATTGGATGTTATAGGACCTGTGGTTTGTATCAGTTTCAGAAGCAGAGGTGAACTCGATATGGACCTTGTGTTAGGAAACACAGTTCTTTTGTTCGGAGCGCACTCACATTTCCTGCTGTCTTGGAGATTCTAGAAAGCAAGAGTGTGCTTCTTGCTCTTAAGCAGAGTGTGTTTCATGGATGAGAACTGTGCTGTGTTTTTCCCTTCAGAAATTGAGATAAATCCAATCTCTGTGTCTGACTAAATGCAACATTTCTTTTCAGGTAAACGCAGTCACTTTTAGCTCAAAGGAAAGAACTTTGTTCACGAAGCACAAACGTTTCTTGCTCTAAAATGAAAAGCCTTGGATGTTAGAAGACCTGTGGTTTGTATCATTTTCAGAAGCAGAGTTGAACTAGATATGGTCCATGTGTGTAGGAAACACAGTTCTTTTGTTCTGAGCAAACTCACGTTTCCTGCTGTCTTAGAGACTCCAGAAAGCAAGAGCGTGCTTCTTGCTCTAAAGCAGAGTGTGTTTCATGGATGCAACCTGTGCTTTGTGTTTCCCTTAAGAATCGGAGTTAAATCCCAGGCTGTGTGTCTTCCTACAAGCAAGACTTCGCTTCAGGTAAACGCAGTCATTTTCACCTCAAACAAAGCATCATTGTTCATGAATCTCACACGTTTCTCCCTCTTAACTGAAAACCATCGGATGTTATAGGACCTGTGGTTTGTATCAGTTTCAGAAGCAGAGTTGAACTAGATATGGTCCATGTATGTAGGGTACACAGTTCTTTTGTTCTGAGCACACTAACGTTTCTTGCTGTCTTAGAGATTCTAGAAAGCAAGAGCGTGCTTCTTGCTCGAAAGCAGAACGTGTTTCATGGATGAGAACTGTGCTGTGTTTTTCCCTTCAGAAATTGAGTTAAATCCCAAGCTCTGTGTCTTCCTACAAGCCAGATTTCTTTTCAGGTAAATGAAGTCACTTTTCAGCTCACAGGAAGGTACATTGTTCACGAAGCACAAAAGATTCTCGCTCTGAAATGAAAAGCACTGGATTGTAGAAGAACTGTGGTTTGTATCAGTTTCAGAAGCAGAGTTGAACTAGATACGGTCCGTGTGTGTAGGAAACACAGTTCTTTTATTCAGAGCACACTCACGTTTCCTGTTGCATTAGAGACTCCAGAAAGCAAGAGCGTCCTTCTTGCTCTAAAGCAGAGTGTGTTTCATGGATGAGAACTATGCTGTGTGTTTCCCCTCAGAAACGAAGTTACATCCCAGGCTCTGTGTCTTCTTACAAGCAGGACTTCATTTCAGGTAAACACAGTCACTATTCAGCTTAAATGAAGCAACATTGTTCACGAAGCTCACACGTTTCTCGCTCTTAACTGAAAAGCATTGGATATTAGAGGTCCTGTGGTTTGTATCAGTTTCAGAAGCAGAGTTGAACTAGATATGGACCTTGTGTGTAGGAAACACAGTTCTTTTGTTCGGAGCGCACTCACATTTCCTGCTGTCTTAGAGATTCTAGAAAGCAAGAGTGTGCTTCTTGCTCTAATGCAGAGTGTGTTTCATGGATGAGAACTGGGCTGTGTTTTTACCTTCAGAAATTGAGATAAATCCCATGCTCTGTGTCTTCCTAAATGCAACATTTCTTTTCAGGTAAACGCAGTCACTTTTAGCTCAAAGGTAGGTACATTGTTCACGAAGCAAAAAAGTTTCTCGCTCTAAAATGAAAAGCATTGTATGTTACAACACCTTTGGTTTGCATCAATTTCAGAAGCAGAGTTGGACTAGATATGGTCCGTGTGTGTAGGAAACACAGTTCTTTTGAAGAGAGCACACTCACGTTTCTTCTTATATTAGAGACTCCGGAAAGCAAGAGTGTGCTTCTTCCTCTAAAGCAGAGTGTGTTTCATGGATGAGAACTGTGCTGTGTTTTTACCTTCAGAACTTGAGTTAAATCCTAAGTTCTGTGTCATCCTGAATGCAACATTTCTTTTCAGGTAAAAGCAGTCACTTTTCAGCTTAAATGAAGGAACATTTTTCACGAAGCACAAAAGTTTCTCACTCTAAAATGAAAAGCATTGGATGTTAGAAGACCAGTGGTTTGTATCATTTTCAAAAGCAGAGTTGAACTACATATGGTCCGTGTGTGTAGGATACACAGTTCTTTTGTTCTGAGCACACTCATGTTTCCTGCTGTCTTAGAGACTCCAGAAAGCAAGGGCGTGCTTCTTGCTCTAAAGCAGAGTGTGTTTCATGGATGAGACCTGTGCTGTGTGTGTCCCTTAAGAAACGGAGTTAAATCCCAGGCTCTGTGTCTTCCTACAAGCAAGACTTCGCTTCAGGTAAACGCAGTCTCTTTTCACCTCAAACGAAGCATCATTGTTCACGAAGCTCACACGTTTCTCGCTCTTAACTGAAAACCATTGGATGTTATAGGACCTGTGGTTTGTATGAGTTTCAGAAGCAGAGTTGAACTAGATATGGTCCGTGTGTGTAGGAAACACAGTTCTTTTGTTCTGAGAACACTCACGTTTCCTGCTGTCTTAGAGATTCTGGAAAGCAAGAGTGTGCATCTTGCTCTAAAGCAGAGTGTGTTTCATGGATGTGAACTGTGCTGTGTGTTTCCCTTCAGAAAGGGAGATACATCCCAAGCCCTGTGTCTTCCTAAATGCAACATTTCTTTTCAGGTAAACACAGACACTTTTAGCTCAAAGGAAGGTACATTGTTCACGAAGCAAAAAAGATTCTCGCTCTAAAATGAAAAGCATTGTATGTTAGAAGACCTGTGGTTTGTATCAAGTTCAGAAGCAGAGTTGAACTAGATATGGTCCGTGTGTGTAGGAAACACAGTTGTTTTGTTCAGAGCACACTCACGTTTCTTCTTATATTAGAGACTCCAGTAAGCAAGATAGTGCTTCTTGCTCTAAAGCAGAGTGTGTTTCATGGATGAGTAATGTCCTGTGTGTTTCCCTTCAGAAACGGAGTTTAATCGCAGGCTCTGTGTCTTCTTACAAGCAAGAATTCGCTTCAGGTAAACGCAGTCACTTTTCAGCTCAAACGAAGCATCATTGTTCACGAAGCTCACACGTTTCATGCTCTTAACTTAAAATCATTGGACGTTAGAGGACCTATGGTTTGTATCAGTTTCAGAAGCAGAGTTGAACTAGATATGGACAGTGTGTAGGAAACACAGTTCTTTTGTTCAGAGCACACTAATGTTTCCTGTTGTATTAGAGACTCCAGAAAGCATGAGTGTGCTTCTTCCTCTAAAGCAGAGTGTGTTTCATGGATGAGAACTGTGCTGTGTTTTTACCTTCAGAAATTGAGTTAAATCCCAAGCTCTTTGTCTTCCTAAATGCAACATTTCTTTTCAGATAAACGCAGTCACTATTAGCTCAAAGTAAGGTACATTGTACACGAAGCACAAAAGTTTCTCGCTCTTAACTGAAAAGCATTGGATGTTAGAAGACCTGTGGTTGGTATCAGTTTCAGAAACAGAGTTGAACTAGATATTGTCCATGTGTAGTAAACACAGTTTTTTTTTTTTGAGCACACTCTCTATTCCTGTTGTCTTAGAGATTCTAGAAAGCAAGAGCGTGCTTCTTGCTCTAGAGCAGAGTGTTTTTCATGGATGAGAACTGGGCTGTGAGTTTCCCTTTATAAACGGAGTTACATCCCAGGCACTGTGTCTTCCTACAAGCAAGACTTAGCTTTATGTAAACGCAGTCACTTTTCAGCTCAAATGAAGCAACATTGTTCACGAAGCTCACACGTTTCTCGCTCAAAACTGAAAACCATTAGATGTTAGAGGACCTGTGGCTTGTATCAGTTTCAGAAGCAGAGTTCAACTAGATTTGGTCCGTGTGTGTAGGAAACAAAGTTCTTTTGTTTTGAGCACACTCATGTTTCCTGTTGTTTTAGAGACTCCAGAAAGCAAGAGTGTGCTTCTTGCTCTAAAGCAGAGTGTGTTTCATGGATGAGAACTGTGCTGTGTGTTTCCCTTCAGAAACGGAGTTAAATCCCAGGCTCTGTTTCTTCTTACAAGCAAGAATTTGCTTCACGTAAACGCAGTCACTTTTCAGCTCAAACGAAGCATCATTGTACACGAAGCTCACATGTTTCGCGCTCTTAACTGAAAACCGTTGGATGTAATAGGACCTGTGGTTTGTATCAGTTTCAGAAGAAGAGTTGAACTAGATATGGTCCATGTGTGTAGGAAACACAGTTCTTTTGTTCGGAGTACACTGACATTTCCTGCTGTCTTAGAGATTCTATAAAGCAAAGGCGT
This sequence comes from Onychomys leucogaster, assembly GCA_949786385.1. Lineage (NCBI taxonomy): Eukaryota > Metazoa > Chordata > Mammalia > Rodentia > Cricetidae > Onychomys > Onychomys leucogaster. Next base: position 378,265 of record CATKUP010000140.1, read on the forward strand.
TCTTCTTACTCTAAAGAGAGTGTGTTTAATGGATGAGAACTGTGGTGTTTTTTTACCTTCAGAAATTTAGTTAAATCACAAGCTCTGTGTCTTCCTAAATGCAACATTTCTTTTCAGGTAAACACAGTCACTTTTAGCTCAAAGGAAGGTACATTGTTCACGAATCACAAAACTTTCTGGCTCTAAAATGAAAAGCATTGAATGAAAGAAGACCTGTGGTTTGTATCAGTTTCAGAAGCAGAGTTGAACTAGATATGATCCGTGTGTGTAGGAAAGAAAGTTCTTTTGTTCAGAGCACACTCACGTTTCCTGTTGTATTAGAGACTCCAGAAAGCAATAGTGTGCTTCTTGCTCCAAAGCAGAGTGTGTTTCATGGATGAGAACTGTGCTGTGTGTTTCCCTTCAGAAACGGAGTTAAATCCCAGTCTCTGTGTCTTCCTGCAAGAAAGACATTGTTTCAGCTAAACCCAGTCACTTTTTAGCTCAAACGAAGCTACATCATAATCGAAGTTCACACGTTTCTCGCTCTTAACTGAAAATCATTGTATGTTAGAGGACCTGAGGTTTGTATCAGTTTCAGAACCAGAGTTGAAATAGATGTGGTCCCTGTGTGTAGGAAACACAGTTCTTTTGTTCTGAGCACACTCACTTTTCCTGCTTTCTTAGGGATTCTAGAAAGCAAGAGCGTGCTTCTTGCTCTAGAGCACTGGGTTTTCATGGATGAGAACTGTGCTGTCAGTTTCGCTTTATACACGGAGTTAAATCCCGTGCTCTGTGTCTTCCTAAAAGCAAGACTTCGTTTCAGGTAAACGCAGTCTCTTTTTAGCTCAAACTAAGCTACATCGTACACGAAGCTCACACATTTCTTGCTCTTGACTGAAAATCATTGGATGTCAGAGGACCTGTGGTTTGTATCAGTTTCAGAAGCAGAGTTGAACTAGATGTGGTCCGTGTGTGTAGGAAACATAGTAGTTTTGTTTTGAGCACACTCTCCTTTACTATTGTATTAGAGACTCTAGAAAGCAAGAGTGTGCTTCTTGCTCTAAAGCAGAGTGTGTTTCATGGATGAGAACTGTGCTGTGTGTTTCCCTTCAGAAACGGAGTTAAATCCCAGCCTCTGTGTCTTCCTACAAGCAAGACTTCGCTTCAGGTAAACGCAGACACTTTACAGCTCAAACGAAGCAACATTGTTCATGAACCTCACACGTTTCTCGCTCTTAACTGAAAACCATTGGATGTTACAGGACCTGTGGTTTGTATCAGTTTCAGAAGCAGAGTTGTAATAGATATGGTCCGTGTGTGTAGGAAACACAGTTCTTTTGTTCTGAGCACACTCACATTTCGTGCTGTCTTAGAGATTCTAGAAAGAAAGAGCGTGCTTCTGGCTCTAAAGCAGAGTGTGTTTCATGGATGAGAACAGTGCTGTGTTTTTAACTTCAGAAAATGAGTTAAATTCCAAGCTCTGTGTCTTCCTAAATGCAACAATTATTTTCAGGCAAACGCAGTCACTTTTAGCTCAAAGGTAGGTACATTGTTCATGAAGCACAAAAGTTTCTCGCTCTAAAATCAAAAGCATTGGATGTTAGAAGACCTGTGGTTTGTATCAGTTTCAGAAACAGAGTTGAACTAGATATTGTCCGTGTGTGTAGGAAACACAGTTCTTTTGTTCTGAGCACACTCACTTTTCTTGCTGTCTTAGTGATTCTAGAAAGCAAGTGCGTGCTTCTTGCTCTAGATTAGAGTGTTTTTCATGGATGAGAACTGTGCTGTGAGTTTCGCATTATAAACGGAGTTAAATCCCAGGCACTGTGTCTTCCTACAAGTAAGACTTCGCTTTAGGTAAACACAGTCACTTTTCAGCTCAAACGAAGCAACATTGTTCACGAAAGCTCATACGTTTCTCGCTCTTAACTGAAAAGCATTGGATGTTAGAAGACCTGTGGTTTGTATCAGTTTCAGAAGCAGAGTTGAACTAGATATGATCCGTGTGTGTAGGAAAGAAAGTTCTTTTGTTCAGAGCACACTCATGTTTCCTGCTGTATTAGAGACTCCAGAAAGCAAGAGTGTGCTTCTTGCTCCAAAGAAGAGTGTGTTTCATGGATGAGAACTGTGCTGTGTGTTTCCCTTCAGAGACGGAGTTAAATCCCAGGCTCTGTGTCTTCCTGCAAGAAAGACACCGTTTCAGCTAAACCCAGTCACTTTTTAGCTCAAACGAAGCTACATCGTACACGAAGCTCACACGTTTCTGGCTCTTAACTGAAAATCATTGTATGTTAGAGGACCTGTGGTTTGTATCAGTTTCAGAAGCAGAGTTGAACTAGATGTGGTCCGTGTGTGTAGGAAACAAAGTAGTTTTGTTCAGAGCACACTCACGTTTCCTGTTGTATTGGAGACTCCAGTAAGCAAGATTGTGCTTCTTGCTCTAAAGCAGAGTGTGTTTCATGGATGAAAAATGTGCTGTGTGTTTCCCTTCAGAAACAGAGTTAAATCCCAGGCTCTGTGTCTTCTTACAAGCAGGAATTCGCTTCAGGTAAACGCAGTCAATTTTCAGCTCAAAGGAAGCATCATTGTTCACGAAACTCACACGTTTCGTGCTCTTAACTGAAAACCTTTGGATGTTATAGGACCTGTGGGTTGTATCAGTTTCAGAAGCAGAGTTGAACTAGGTATGGTCCGTATGTGTAGGAAACACAGTTCTTTTGTTCGGAGCACACTCACATTTCCTGCTGTATTAGAGATTCCAGAAAGCAAGAGCGTTCTTCTTGCTCTAAAGCAGAGTGTGTTTCATGGATGAGAACTGTGCTGTGTTTTTACCTTCAGAAATTGCGTTAAATTCCAAGCTCTGTGTCTTCCTAAATGCAACATTTCTTTTCAGGTACACGCAGAAACTTTTAGCTCAAAGGAAGGAACATTGTTCACAAAGCACAAATTTTCTCGCTCTAAAATGAAAAGCATTGGATGTTTGAAGACCTGTGGTTTGTATCAGTTTCAGAAGCAGAGTTGAAATAGATATGGACCATGTGTAGGAAACACAGTTCTTTTGTTCTGAGCACACTCATGTTTCCTACTGTCTTAGAGATTCTAGAAAGCAAGAGCGTGCTTCTTGCTCTAAAGCAGAGTGTGTTTCATGGATGAGAACTGTGCTGTGTGTTTCCCTTCAGAAATGGAGTTAAATCCCAGGCTCGGTGTCTTCCTGCAAGCAAGACATCGTTTCAGGTAAACACAGTCACTTTGTAGCTCAAAGGATGCTACATCATATAGGAAGCTCACACGTTTCTCGCTCTTAACTGAAAATCATTGGACGTTAGAGGACCTATGGTTTGTATCAGTTTCAGAAGCAGAGTTGAACTAGATATGGTCCGTGTGTGTAGGAAACACAGTTCTTTTGTTAAGAGCACACTCATGTTTCCTGTTGTATTAGAGACTCCAGAAAGCATGAGTGTGCTTCTTCCTCTAAAGCAGAGTGTGTTTCATGGATGAGAACTGTGCTCTGTTTTTACCTTCAGAAATTGAGTTAAATCCCAACCTGTTTGTCTTCCTAAATGCAACATTTCTTTTCAGCTAAACGCAGTCACTTTTAGCTCAAAGGAAGGTACATTGTACATGAAGCACAAAAGTTTCTCGCTCTTAACTGAAAAGCATTGGATGTTAGAAGACCTGTGGTTGGTATCAGTTTCAGAAACAGAGTTGAACTAGATATTGTCCGTGTGTAGTAAACACAGTTTTTTTTTGAGCACACTCACTATTCCTGTTGTCTTAGAGATTCTAGAAAGCAAGAGCGTGCTTCTTGCCCTAGAGCAGAGTGTTTTTCATGGATGAGAACTGGGCGGTGAGTTTCCCTTTATAAACGGAGTTACATCCCAGGCACTGTGTCTTCCTACAAGCAAGACTTCGCTTTAGGTAAACGCAGTCAATTTTCAGCTCAAACGAAGCAACATTGTTCAAGAAGCTCACACGTTTCTCGCTCAAAACTGAAAACCGTTAGATGTTAGAGGACCTGTAGTATGTATCAGTTGAAGAAGCAGAGTTGAACTAGATATTGTCCGTGTGTAGGAAAGAAAGTTCTTTTGTTTTGAGCACACTACTATTTGCTGCTGTATTAGAGACTCTAGAAAGCAAGAGCGTGCTTCTTGCTATAAAGCAGAGTGTGTTTCATGGATGAGAACGGTGCTGTGTGTTTCCCTTCAGAAACGGAGTTAAATCCCAGGCTCTTTGTCTTCCTGCAAGAAAGACACCGTTTCAGCTAAACCCAGTCACTTTTTAGCTCAAAAGAAGCTACATCGTACACGAAGCTCACACGTTTCTGGCTCTTAATGAAAATCAGTGGATGTTAGAGGACCTGTGGTTTGTATTAGTTTCAGAAGCAGAGTTGAAATAGATGTGGTCCCTATGTGTAGAAAACACAGTTCTTTTTTTCAGAGCACATTCACGTTTCCTGTTGTATTAGAGATTCCAGAAAGCAAGAGTATGCTTCTTGCTCGAAAGCAGAGTGTGTTTCATGGATGAGAACTGTGCTGTGTGTTTCCCTTCAGAAACGGATTTAAATCCCATGCTCTGTGTCTTCCTGCAAGCAAGACATCGTTTCAGGTAAACACAGTCACGTTTTAGATCAAAGGATGCTACATAATACAGGAAGCTCACACGTTTCTCGCTCTTAATTGAAAATCATTTGATGTTAGAGGACCTGTGATTTGTATCAGTTTCAGAAGCAGAGTTGAACTAGACATGGTCCGTGTGTGTAGGAAACACAGTTCTTTTGTTCAGAGCACACTCACGTTTCCTGTTGTATTAGACACTCCAGAAAGGAAGAGTGGGCTTCTTGCTATAAAGCAGATTGTTTGTCATGGATGAGAACTGTGCTGTGTTTTTACCTTCAGAAATTGAGGTAAATCCCAATCTCTGTGTCTTCCTAAATGCAATATTTCTTTTCAGGGAAACGCAGTCATTTTTCAGCCTAAACGAGGAGCATTGTTCACGAAGCCAAAAGTTTCTTGCTCTAAAATGAAAAGCATTGGATGTTAGAAGACCTGTGGTTTGTATGATTTTCAGAAGCAGAGTTGAACTAGATGTTGTCCGTGTGTGTAGGAAACACAGTTCTTTTGATCTGAGCACACTCACGTTTCCTGTTTTATTAGAGATTCCAGAAAGCAAGAGTGTGCTTCTCGCTCCAAAGCAGAGTGTGTTTCTTGGATGAGACCTGTGCTGTGTATTTCCCTTCAGAAACGGAGTTAAAGCCCATGCTCTGTGTCTTCCTGCAAGCAAGACATTGTTTCAGGTAAACACAGTCACTTTTTAGCTCAACGGATGCTACATCATACAGGAAGCTCACACGTTTCTCGCACTTAAATGAAAGTCATTTGATGTTAGAGGACCTGTGGTTTGTATCAGTTTCAGAAGCAGCGTTGAAGTAGATATGGTCCGTGTGTGTAGGAAACACAGTTCTTTTGTTCAGAGCACACTCATGTTTCCTGTTGTATTATAGACTCCAGAAAGCATGAGTGTGCTTCTTCCTCTAAAGCAGAGTGTGTTTCATGGATGAGACTGTGCTGTGTTTTTACCTTCAGAAATTGAGTTAAATCCCAACCTCTTTGTCTTCCTAAATGCAACATTTCTTTTCAGCTAAACGCAGTCACTGTTAGCTCAAAGGAAGGTACATTGTACACGAAGCAGAAAAGTTTCTCGCACTTAACTGAAAAGCATTGGATGTTAGAAGACCTGTGGTTGGTATCAGTTTCAGAAACAGAGTTGAACTAGATATTGTCCGTGTGTAGTAAACACTGTTTTTTTTTTTTTTGAGCACACTCACTATTCCTGCTGTCTTAGAGATTCTAGAAAGCAAGAGCGTGCTTCTTGCTCTAGAGCACAGTGTTTTTCATGGATGAGAACTGGGCTGTGAGTTTTCCTTTATAAACGGAGTTAAATCCCAGGCACTGTGTCTTCCTACAAGCAAGACTTCGCTTTAGGTAAACGCAGTCACTTTTCAGCTCAAACGAGACAACATTGTTCACGATCCTCACACGTTTCTCGCTCAAAACTGAAAACCATTGGATGTTTGATGACCTGTGGTTTGTATCAGTTTCAGAAGCAGAGTTGAACTAGATATTGTCCGTGTGTGTAGGAAAGAAAGTTCTTTTGTTTGGAGCACACTCATATTTGCTGCTGTATTAGAGACTCTAGAAAGCAAGAGCGTGCTTCTTGATATAAAGCAGAGTGTGTTTCATGGATGAGAACGGTGCTGTGTGTTTCCCTTCAGAAACGGAGTTAAATCCCAGGCTCTTTGTCTTCCTGCAAGCAAGACATCATTTCAGGTAAACACAGTCACTTTTTAGCTCAAAGGATGCTACATCATACAGGAAGCTCACACGTTTCTCGCTCTTAACTGAAAATCATTTGATGTTAGAGGACCTGTGGTTTGTATCAGTTTCAGAAGCAGAGTTGAACTAGACATGGTCCGTGTGTGTAGGAAACACAGTTCTTTTGTTCAGAGCACACTCACGTTTCCTGTTGTATTAGACACTCCAGAAAGGAAGAGTGGGCTTCTTGCTATAAAGCAGATTGTTTGTCATGGATGAGAACTGTGCTGTGTTTTTACCTTCAGAAATTGAGTTAAATCCCAAGCTCTGTGTCTTCCTAAATGCAATATTTCTTTTCATGGAAACGCAGTCATTTTTCAGCCTAAACGAAGGAGCATTGTTCACGAAGCCAAAAGTTTCTTGCTCTAAAATGAAAAGCATTGGATGTTAGTAGACCTGTGGTTTGTATCATTTTCAGAAGCAGAGTTGAACTAGATGTTGTCCGTGTGTGTAGGAAACACAGTTCTTTTGTTCTGAGCACACACACGTTTCCTGTTGTATTAGAGACTCCAGAAAGCAAGAGTGTGCTTCTCGCTCCAAAGCAGAGTGTGTTTCTTGGATGAGACCTGTGCTGTGTATTTCCCTTCAGAAACGGAGTTAAATCCCAGGCTCTGTGTCTTCCTGCAAGAAAGACATCGTTTCAGGTAAAGCCAGTCACTTTTTAGGTCAAACAAAGCTACATCATACACGAAGCTCACACGTTTCTCGCTCTTAACTGAAAATCATTTGATGTTAGAGGACCTGTGGTTTGTATCAGTTTCAGAAGCAGAGTTGAACTAGATATGGTCCGTGTGTTTAGGAAACACAGTTCATTTGTTCAGAGCACACTCATATTTCCTGTTGTATTAGAGACTCCAGAAAGCATGAGTGTGCTTCTTCCTCTAAAGCAGAGTGTGTTTCATGGATGAGAACTGTGCTGTGTTTTTACCTTCAGAAACTGAGTTAAAATCCAAGCTCTGTGTCTTCCTAAATGCAACATTTCTTTTCAGCTAAGCGCAGTCAGTTTTAGCTCAAAGGAAGGTACATTGTACACGAAGCACAAAAGCTTCTTGCTCTTAACTGAAAAGCATTGGATGTTAGAAGACCTGTGGTTGGTATCAGTTTCAGAAACAGAGTTGAACTAGATATTGTCCGTGTGTAGTAAACACAGTTTTTTTTTTTGAGCACACTCTCTATTCCTGCTCTCTTAGAGAATCTAGAAAGCAAGAGCGTGCTTCTTGCTCTAGAGCAGAGTGTTTTTCATGGATGAGAAGTGGGCTGTGAGTTTCCCTTTATAAATGGAGTTAAATCCCAGGCACTGTTTCTTCCTACAATCAAGACTTCGCTTTAGTTAAACGCAGTCACATTTCAGCTCAAACGAAGCAACATTGTTCACGAACCTCACACGTTTCTCGTTCCTAACTGAAAACCATTGGATGTTTGATGACCTGTGGTTTGTATCAGTTTCCGAAGCAGAGTTGAACTAGATATGATCCGTGTGTGTAGGAAAGAAAGTTCTTTTGTTTGGAGATCACTCATATTTGCTGCTGTATTAGAGACTCTAGAAAGCAAGAGCGTGCTTCTTGATATAAAGCAGAGTGTGTTTCATGGATGAAAACTGTGCTGTGTGTTTCCCTTCAGAAAAGGAGTTAAATCCCAGCCTCTGTGTCTTCCTGCAAGAAAGACATCATTTCAGGTAAACCCAGTCACTTTTTAGGTCAAACGAGCTACGTTGTACACAAAGCTCACAGGTTTATCGCTCTTAACTGAAAATCATTTGATGATAGAGGACCTGTGGTTTGTATCAGTTTCAGAAGCAGAGTTGAACTAGTTATGGTCCGTGTGTGTAGAAAACACAGTTCTTTTGTTCAGAGCACACTCACGTTTCCTGTTGTATTAGAGACTCCAGAAAGCAAGAGTGTGCTTCTTGCTCTAAAGCAGAGTGTGTTTCATGGATGAGACCTGTGCTGTGTGTTTCCCTTCAGAAACGGAGTTTAATCCCATGCTCTGTGTCTTCCTAAAAGCAAGACTTCGTTTCAGGTAAACCCAGTCACTTTTTAGCTCAAACTGGGCTACGTCGTACTTGAAGCTCACACGTTTCTTGCTCTTAATTGAAAATCATTGGATGTTATAGGACCTATAGTTTGTATCAGTTTCAGAAGTAGAGTTGAACTAGATATGGTCCATGTGTGTAGGAAACAAAGTAGTTTTGTTCAGAGCACACTCATGTTTCCTGTTGTATTGGAGACTCCAGTAAGCAAGAGTGTGCTTCTTGCTCTAAAGCAGAGTGTGTTTCATGGATGAGAAAAGCTGTATGTTTCCCTTCAGAAACGGAGTTAAATCCCAGGCTCTGTGTCTTCTTACAAGCAAGACATCGTTTCACGTAAACACAGTCACTTTTTAGCTCAAAGGATGCTACATCATACAGGAAGCTCACACGTTTCTCGCTCTTAACTGAAAATCATTTGATGTTAGAGGACCTGTGGTTTGTATCAGTTTCAGAAGCAGAGTTGAACTAGATATGGACCGTGTGTAGGAAACACAGTTCTTTTGTTCAGAGCACACTCATGTTTCCTGTTGTATTAGAGACTCCAGAAAGCATGAGTGTGCTTCTTCCTCTAAAGCAGAGTGTGTTTCATGGATGAGAACTGTGCTGTGTTTTTACCTTCAGAAATTGAGTTAAAATCCAAGCTCTGTGTCTTCCTAAATGCAACATTTCTTTTCAGCTAAGCGCAGTCAGTTTTAGCTCAAAGGAAGGTACATTGTACACGAAGCACAAAAGCTTCTTGCTCTTAACTGAAAAGCATTGGATGTTAGAAGACCTGTGGTTGGTATCAGTTTCAGAAACAGAGTTGGACTAGATATTGTCCGTGTGTAGTAAACAGTTTTTTTTTTTTGAGCACACTCTCTATTCCTGCTCTCTTAGAGAATCTAGAAAGCAAGAGCGTGCTTCTTGCTCTAGAGCAGAGTGTTTTTCATGGATGAGAAGTGGGCTGTGAGTTTCCCTATATAAACGGAGTTAAATCCCAGGCACTGTGTCTTTCTACAAGCAAGACTTCGCTTTAGATAAACGCAGTCACTTTTCAGCTCAAATGAAGCAACATTGTTCACGAAGCTCACACGTTTCTCGCTCAACACTGAAAACCATTACATGTTAGAGGACCTGTGGTTTGTTTCAGTTTCAGAAGCAGAGTTGAACTAGATATTGTCCGTGTGTAGGAAAGAAAGTTCTTTTGTTTTGAGCACACTCCTATTTGCTGCTGTATTAGAGACTCTAGAAAGCAAGAGCGTGCTTCTTGCTATAAAGCAGAGTGTGTTTCATGGATGAGAACGGTGCTGTGTGTTTCCCTTCAGAAACGGAGTTTAATCCCATGCTCTGTGTCTTCCTAAAAGCAAGACTTCGTTTCAGGTAAACCCAGTCACTTTTTAGCTCAAACTGGGCTACGTCGTACTTGAAGCTCACACGTTTCTTGCTCTTAATTGAAAATCATTGGATGTTATAGGACCTATAGTTTGTATCAGTTTCAGAAGTAGAGTTGAACTAGATATGGTCCATGTGTGTAGGAAACAAAGTAGTTTTGTTCAGAGCACACTCATGTTTCCTGTTGTATTGGAGACTCCAGTAAGCAAGAGTGTGCTTCTTGCTCTAAAGCAGAGTGTGTTTCATGGATGAGAAAAGCTGTATGTTTCCCTTCAGAAACGGAGTTAAATCCCAGGCTCTGTGTCTTCTTACAAGCAAGACATCGTTTCACGTAAACACAGTCACTTTTTAGCTCAAAGGATGCTACATCATACAGGAAGCTCACACGTTTCTCGCTCTTAACTGAAAATCATTTGATGTTAGAGGACCTGTGGTTTGTATCAGTTTCAGAAGCAGAGTTGAACTAGATATGGACCGTGTGTAGGAAACACAGTTCTTTTGTTCAGAGCACACTCATGTTTCCTGTTGTATTAGAGACTCCAGAAAGCATGAGTGTGCTTCTTCCTCTAAAGCAGAGTGTGTTTCATGGATGAGAACTGTGCTGTGTTTTTACCTTCAGAAATTGAGTTAAAATCCAAGCTCTGTGTCTTCCTAAATGCAACATTTCTTTTCAGCTAAGCGCAGTCAGTTTTAGCTCAAAGGAAGGTACATTGTACACGAAGCACAAAAGCTTCTTGCTCTTAACTGAAAAGCATTGGATGTTAGAAGACCTGTGGTTGGTATCAGTTTCAGAAACAGAGTTGAACTAGATATTGTCCGTGTGTAGTAAACAGTTTTTTTTTTTTTGAGCAGACTCTCTATTCCTGCTCTCTTAGAGAATCTAGAAAGCAAGAGCGTGCTTCTTGCTCTAGAGCAGAGTGTTTTTCATGGATGAGAAGTGGGCTGTGAGTTTCCCTATATAAACGGAGTTAAATCCCAGGCACTGTGTCTTTCTACAAGCAAGACTTCGCTTTAGATAAACGCAGTCACTTTTCAGCTCAAATGAAGCAACATTGTTCACGAAGCTCACACGTTTCTCGCTCAACACTGAAAACCATTACATGTTAGAGGACCTGTGGTTTGTTTCAGTTTCAGAAGCAGAGTTGAACTAGATATTGTCCGTGTGTAGGAAAGAAAGTTCTTTTGTTTTGAGCACACTCCTATTTGCTGCTGTATTAGAGACTCTAGAAAGCAAGAGCGTGCTTCTTGCTATAAAGCAGAGTGTGTTTCATGGATGAGAACGGTGCTGTGTGTTTCCCTTCAGAAACGGAGTTAAATCCCAGGCTCTGTGTCTTCCTGCAAGAAAGACATCGTTTCAGGTAAACCCAGGCACTTTTTAGGTCAAACAAAGCTACATCATACACGAAGCTCACACGTTTCTCGCTCTTAACTGAAAATCATTTGATGTTAGAGGACCTGTGGTTTGTATCAGTTTCAAAAGCAGAGTTGAACTAGATATGGTCCGTGTGTGTACGAAACACAGTTCATTTGTTCAGAGCACACTCACGTTTCCTGTTGTATTAGAGACTCCAGAAAGCAAGGGTTTGCTTCTTGCTCTAAAGCAGAGTGTGTTTCATGGATGAGAACTGTGCTGTGTGTTTCCCTTCAGAAACAGAGTTAAATCCCATGCTCTGTGTCTTCCTAAATGCAACATTTCTTTTCAGGTAAACACAGTCATTTTTAGCTCAAAGGAAGGTACATTGTTCACGAAGCACAAAAGATTCTCACTCTAAAATGAAAAGCATTGGATGTTAGAAGACCTGTGGTTTGTGTCAGTTTCAGAAGCAGAGTTGAACTAGATCTTGTCCGTGTGTGTAGGAAACACACTTCTTCTGTTCTGAGCACACTCACGTTTCCTGCTGTCTTAGATTTCTAGAAAGCTAGAGCGTGCTTCTTGCTCTAGAGCAGAGTGTGTTTCATGGATGAGAACTGTGCTGTGAATTTCCCTTTATAAATGGAGTTAAATCCCAGGCACTGTTTCTTCCTACAATCAAGACTTCGCTTTAGTTAAACGCAGTCACATTTCAGCTCAAACGAAGCAACATTGTTCACGAACCTCACACGTTTCTCGTTCCTAACTGAAAACCATTGGATGTTTGATGACCTGTGGTTTGTATCAGTTTCAGAAGCAGAGTTGAACTAGATATGATCCGTGTGTGTAGGAAAGAAAGTTCTTTTGTTTGGAGATCACTCATATTTGCTGCTGTATTAGAGACTCTAGAAAGCAAGAGCGTGCTTCTTGATATAAAGCAGAGTGTGTTTCATGGATGAAAACTGTGCTGTGTGTTTCCCTTCAGAAAAGGAGTTAAATCCCACCCTCTGTGTCTTCCTGCAAGAAAGACATCGTTTCAGGTAAACCCAGTCACTTTTTAGGTCAAACGAGCTACGTTGTACACAAAGCTCACAGGTTTATCGCTCTTAACTGAAAATCATTTGATGATAGAGGACCTGTGGTTTGTATCAGTTTCAGAAGCAGAGTTGAACTAGCTATGGTCCGTGTGTGTAGAAAACACAGTTCTTTTGTTCAGAGCACACTCACGTTTCCTGTTGTATTAGAGACTCCAGAAAGCAAGAGTGTGCTTCTTGCTCTAAAGCAGAGTGTGTTTCATGGATGAGACCTGTGCTGTGTGTTTCCCTTCAGAAACGGAGTTTAATCCCATGCTCTGTGTCTTCCTAAAAGCAAGACTTCGTTTCAGGTAAACCCAGTCACTTTTTAGCTCAAACTGGGCTACGTCGTACTTGAAGCTCACACGTTTCTTGCTCTTAATTGGAAATCATTGGATGTTATAGGACCTATAGTTTGTATCAGTTTCAGAAGTAGAGTTGAACTAGATATGGTCCATGTGTGTAGGAAACAAAGTAGTTTTGTTCAGAGCACACTCATGTTTCCTGTTGTATTGGAGACTCCAGTAAGCAAGAGTGTGCTTCTTGCTCTAAAGCAGAGTGTGTTTCATGGATGAGAAAAGCTGTATGTTTCCCTTCAGAAACGGAGTTAAATCCCAGGCTCTGTGTCTTCTTACAAGCAAGACATCGTTTCAGGTAAACACAGTCACTTTTGCTCAAAGGATGCTACATCATACAGGAAGCTCACACGTTTCTCGCTCTTAACTGAAAATCATTTGATGTTAGAGGACCTGTGGTTTGTATCAGTTTCAGAAGCAGAGTTGAACTAGATATGGACCGTGTGTAGGAAACACAGTTCTTTTGTTCAGAGCACACTCATGTTTCCTGTTGTATTAGAGACTCCAGAAAGCATGAGTGTGCTTCTTCCTCTAAAGCAGAGTGTGTTTCATGGATGAGAACTGTGCTGTGTTTTTACCTTCAGAAATTGAGTTAAAATCCAAGCTCTGTGTCTTCCTAAATGCAACATTTCTTTTCAGCTAAGCGCACTCAGTTTTAGCTCAAAGGAAGGTACATTGTACACGAAGCACAAAAGCTTCTTGCTCTTAACTGAAAAGCATTGGATGTTAGAAGACCTGTGTTTGGTATCAGTTTCAGAAACAGAGTTGAACTAGATATTGTCAGTGTGTAGTAAACACAGTTTATTTTTTTTGAGCACACTCTCTATTCCTGCTCTCTTAGAGAATCTAGAAAGCAAGAGCAAGCTTCTTGCTCTAGAGCAGAGTGTTTTTCATGGATGAGAAGTGGGCTGTGAGTTTCCCTTTATAAATGGAGTTAAATCCCAGGCACTGTGTCTTTCTACAAGCAAGACTTCGTTTAGGAAAACACAGTCACTTTTCAGCTCAAATGAAGCAACATTGTTCACGAAGCTCACAGGTTTCTCGCTCAACACTGAAAACCATTACATGTTAGAGGACCTGTGGTTTGTTTCAGTTTCAGAAGCAGAGTTGAACTAGATATTGTCCGTGTGTAGGAAAGAAACTTCTTTTGTTTTGAGCACACTCCTATTTGCTGCTGTATTAGAGACTCTAGAAAGCAAGAGCGTGCTTCTTGCTATAAAGCAGAGTGTGTTTCATGGATGAGAACGGTGCTGTGTGTTTCCCTTCAGAAACGGAGTTAAATCCCAGGCTCTGTGTCTTCCTGCAAGAAAGACATCGTTTCAGGTAAACCCAGGCACTTTTTAGGTCAAACAAAGCTACATCATACACGAAGCTCACACGTTTCTCGCTCTTAACTGAAAATCATTTGATGTTAGAGGACCTGTGGTTTGTATCAGTTTCAAAAGCAGAGTTGAACTAGATATGGTCCGTGTGTGTAGGAAACACAGTTCATTTGTTCAGAGCACACTCACGTTTCCTGTTGTATTAGAGACTCCAGAAAGCAAGGGTTTGCTTCTTGCTCTAAAGCAGAGTGTGTTTCATGGATGATATCTGTGCTGTGTGTTTCCCTTCAGAAACGGAGTTAAATCCCATGCTCTGTGTCTCTCTAAAAGCAAGACTTCGTTTCAGGTAAACCCAGTCACTTTTTAGCTCAAACTAAGCTACATCGTACACAAAGCTCCCACGTTTCTTGCTCTTGACTGAAAATCATTGGATGTTAGCGGACCTGAGGTTTGTATCAGTTTCAGAAGCAGAGTTGAACTAGATGTGGTCCGTGTGTGTAGGAAACATAGTAGTTTTGTTTTGAGCACACTCTCATTTGCTGTTGTATTAGAGACTACAGAAAGCAAGAGTGTGCTTCTTGCTCTAAAGCAGAGTGTGTTTCATGGATGATAACTGTGCTGTGTGTTTTCCTTCAGAAACGGAGTTAAATCCCATGCTCTGTGTCTTCCTAAATGCAACATTTCTTTTCAGGTAAACACAGTCATTTTTAGCTCAAAGGAAGGTACATTGTTCACGAAGCACAAAAGATTCTCACTCTAAAATGAAAAGTATTGGATGTTAGAAGACCTGTGGTTTGTGTCAGTTTCAGAAGCAGAGTTGAACTAGATCTTGTCCGTGTGTATAGGAAACACACTTCTTCTGTTCTGAGCACACTCACGTTTCCTGCTGTCTTAGATTTCTAGAAAGCTAGAGCGTGCTTCTTGCTCTAGAGCAGAGTGTGTTTCATGGATGAGAACTGTGCTGTGAATTTCCCTTTATAAATGGAGTTAAATCCCAGGCACTGTTTCTTCCTACAAGCAAGACTTCGCTTTAGTTAAACGCAGTCACATTTCAGCTCAAACGAAGCAACATTGTTCACGAACCTCACACGTTTCTCGTTCCTAACTGAAAACCATTGGATGTTTGATGACCTGTGGTTTGTATCAGTTTCAGAAGCAGAGTTGAACTAGATATGATCCGTGTGTGTAGGAAAGAAAGTTCTTTTGTTTGGAGATCACTCATATTTGCTGCTGTATTAGAGACTCTAGAAAGCAAGAGTGTGCTTCTTGATATAAAGCAGAGTGTGTTTCATGGATGAAAACTGTGCTGTGTGTTTCCCTTCAGAAAAGGAGTTAAATCCCAGCCTCTGTGTCTTCCTGCAAGAAAGACATCTTTTCAGGTAAACACAGTCACTTTTTAGGTCAAACGAGCTACGTTGTACACAAAGCTCACAGGTTTATCGCTCTTAACTGAAAATCATTTGATGATAGAGGACCTGTGGTTTGTATCAGTTTCAGAAGCAGAGTTGAACTAGTTATGGTCCGTGTGTGTAGAAAACACAGTTCTTTTGTTCAGAGCACACTCACGTTTCCTGTTGTATTAGAGACTCCAGAAAGCAAGAGTGTGCTTCTTGCTCTAAAGCAGAGTGTGTTTCATGGATGAGACCTGTGCTGTGTGTTTCCCTTCAGAAACGGAGTTTAATCCCATGCTCTGTGTCTTCCTAAAAGCAAGACTTCGTTTCAGGTAAACCCAGTCACTTTTTAGCTCAAACTGGGCTACGTCGTACTTGAAGCTCACACGTTTCTTGCTCTTAATTGAAAATCATTGGATGTTATAGGACCTATAGTTTGTATCAGTTTCAGAAGTAGAGTTGAACTAGATATGGTCCATGTGTGTAGGAAACAAAGTAGTTTTGTTCAGAGCACACTCATGTTTCCTGTTGTATTGGAGACTCCAGTAAGCAAGAGTGTGCTTCTTGCTCTAAAGCAGAGTGTGTTTCATGGATGAGAAAAGCTGTATGTTTCCCTTCAGAAACGGAGTTAAATCCCAGGCTCTGTGTCTTCTTACAAGCAAGACATCGTTTCAGGTAAACACAGTCACTTTTTAGCTCAAAGGATGCTACATCATACAGGAAGCTCACACGTTTCTCGCTCTTAACTGAAAATCATTTGATGTTAGAGGACCTGTGGTTTGTATCAGTTTCAGAAGCAGAGTTGAACTAGATATGGACCGTGTGTAGGAAACACAGTTCTTTTGTTCAGAGCACACTCATGTTTCCTGTTGTATTAGAGACTCCAGAAAGCATGAGTGTGCTTCTTCCTCTAAAGCAGAGTGTGTTTCATGGATGAGAACTGTGCTGTGTTTTTACCTTCAGAAATTGAGTTAAAATCCAAGCTCTGTGTCTTCCTAAATGCAACATTTCTTTTCAGCTAAGCGCAGTCACTTTTAGCTCAAAGGAAGGTACATTGTACACGAAGCACAAAAGCTTCTTGCTCTTAACTGAAAAGCATTGGATGTTAGAAGACCTGTGGTTGGTATCAGTTTCAGAAACAGAGTTGAACTAGATATTGTCCGTGTGTAGTAAACACAGTTTTTTTTTTTTTTGAGCACACTCTCTATTCCTGCTCTCTTAGAGAATCTAGAAAGCAAGAGCGAGCTTCTTGCTCTAGAGCAGAGTGTTTTTCATGGATGAGAATTGGGCTGTGAGTTTCCCTTTATAAACGGAGTTAAATCCCAGGCACTGTGTCTTTCTACAAGCAAGACTTCGTTTAGGAAAACACAGTCACTTTTCAGCTCAAATGAAGCAACATTGTTCACGAAGCTCACACGTTTCTCGCTCAACACTGAAAACCATTACATGTTACAGGACCTGTGGTTTGTTTCAGTTTCAGAAGCAGAGTTGAACTAGATATTGTCCGTGTGTAGGAAAGAAACTTCTTTTGTTTTGAGCACACTCCTATTTGCTGCTGTATTAGAGACTCTAGAAAGCAAGAGCGTGCTTCTTGCTATAAAGCAGAGTGTGTTTCATGGATGAGAACGGTGCTGTGTGTTTCCCTTCAGAAACGGAGTTAAATCCCAGGCTCTGTGTCTTCCTGCAAGAAAGACATCGTTTCAGGTAAACCCAGTCACTTTTTAGGTCAAACAAAGCTACATCATACACGAAGCTCACACGTTTCTCGCTCTTAACTGAAAATCATTTGATGTTAGAGGACCTGTGGTTTGTATCAGTTTCAAAAGCAGAGTTGAACTAGATATGGTCCGTGTGTGTAGGAAACACAGTTCATTTGTTCAGAGCACACTCACGTTTCCTGTTGTATTAGAGACTCCAGAAAGCAAGGGTTTGCTTCTTGCTCTAAAGCAGAGTGTGATTCATGGATGATATCTGTGCTGTGTGTTTCCCTTCAGAAACGGAGTTAAATCCCATGCTCTGTGTCTCTCTAAAAGCAAGACTTCGTTTCAGGTAAACCCAGTCACTTTTTAGCTCAAACTAAGCTACATCGTACACAAAGCTCCCACGTTTCTTGCTCTTGACTGAAAATCATTGGATGTTAGCGGACCTGAGGTTTGTATCAGTTTCAGAAGCAGAGTTGAACTAGATGTGGTCCGTGTGTGTAGGAAACATAGTAGTTTTGTTTTGAGCACACTCTCGTTTGCTGTTGTATTAGAGACTACAGAAAGCAAGAGTGTGCTTCTTGCTCTAAAGCAGAGTGTGTTTCATGGATGAGAACTGTGCTGTGTGTTTCCCTTCAGAAACGGAGTTAAATCCCAGGCTCTGTGTCTTCCTAAATGCAACATTTCTTTTCAGGTAAACACAGTCATTTTAAGCTCAAAGGAAGGTACATTGTTCACGAAGCACAAAAGATTCTCACTCTAAAATGAAAAGCATTGGATGTTAGAAGACCTGTGGTTTGTGTCAGTTTCAGAAGCAGACTTGAACTAGATCTTGTCCCTGTGTGTAGGAAACACACTTCTTCTGTTCTGAGCACACTCACGTTTCCTGCTGTCTTAGATTTCTAGAAAGCTAGAGTGTGCTTCTTGCTCTAGAGCAGAGTGTGTTTCATGGATGAGAACTGTGCTGTGAATTTCCCTTTATAAATGGAGTTAAATCCCAGGCACTGTTTCTTCCTACAAGCAAGACTTCGCTTTAGTTAAACGCAGTCAGATTTCAGCTCAAACGAAGCAACATTGTTCACGAACCTCACACGTTTCTCGTTCCTAACTGAAAACCATTGGATGTTTGATGACCTGTGGTTTGTATCAGTTTCAGAAGCAGAGTTGAACTAGATATGATCCGAGTGTGTAGGAAAGAAAGTTCTTTTGTTTGCAGATCACTCATATTTGCTGCTGTATTAGAGACTCTAGAAAGCAAGAGCGTGCTTCTTGATATAAAGCAGAGTGTGTTTCATGGATGAAAACTGTGCTGTGTGTTTCCCTTCAGAAAAGGAGTTAAATCCCAGCCTCTGTGTCTTCCTGCAAGAAAGACATCGTTTCAGGTAAACCCAGTCACTTTTTAGGTCAAATGAGCTACGTTGTACACGAAGCTCACAGGTTTCTCGCTCTTAACTGAAAATCATTTGATGATAGAGGACCTGTGGTTTGTATCAGTTTCAGAAGCAGAGTTGAACTAGTTATGGTCCGTGTGTGTAGAAAACACAGTTCTTTTGTTCAGAGCACACTCACATTTCCTGTTGTATTAGAGACTCCAGAAAGCAAGAGTGTGCTTCTTGCTCTAAAGCAGAGTGTGTTTCATGGATGAGACCTGTGCTGTGTGTTTCCCTTCAGAAACGGAGTTTAATCCCATGCTCTGTGTCTCGCTAAAAGCAAGACTTCGTTTCAGGTAAACCCAGTCACTTTTTAGCTCAAACTGGGCTACGTCGTAATTGAAGCTCACACGTTTCTTGCTCTTAATTGAAAATCATTGGATGTTATAGGACCTATAGTTTGTATCAGTTTCAGAAGTAGAGTTGAACTAGATATGGTCCATGTGTGTAGGAAACAAAGTAGTTTTGTTCAGAGCACACTCATGTTTCCTGTTGTATTGGAGACTCCAGTAAGCAACAGTGTGCTTCTTGCTCTAAAGCAGAGTGTGTTTCATGGATGAGAAAAGATGTATGTTTCCCTTCAGAAACGGAGTTAAATCCCAGGCTCTGTGTCTTCTTACAAGCAAGAATTTGCTTCAGTTAAACGCAGTCACTTTTCAGCTCAAAAGCAGCATCATTGTTCACGAAGCTCACACGTTTCGTGCTCTTAACTGAAAACCATTGGATGTTATAGGACCTTGGTTTGTATAAGTTTCAGAAGCAGAGTTGAACTAGATATGGACCGTGTGTAGGAAACACAGTTCTTTTTTTCTGAGCACAATCACGCTTCCTGCTGTCTTAGAGATTCTAGAAAGCATGAGCGTGCTTCTTGCTCTAAAGCAGAGTGTGCTTCATGGATGAGAACTGTGCTTTGTGTTTCCCTTTAGAAATGGAGTTAAATCCCAGGCTCTGTTTCTTCCTGCAAGCAAGACATCGTTTCAGGTAAACACAGTCACTTTTTAGCTCAAAGGATGCTACATCATACAGGAAGCTCACACGTTTCTCGCTCTTAAATGAAAATCATTTGATTTTAGAGGACCTGTGGTTTGTATCAGTTTCAAAAGCAGAGTTGAACTAGATATGGTCCGTGTGTGTAGGAAACACAGTTCTTTTGTTCAGAGCACACTCATGTTTCCTGTTGTATTAGAGACTCCTGAAAGCATGAGTGTGCTTCTTCCTCAAAAGCAGAGTGTGTTTCATGGATGAGACCTGTGCTGTGTTTTTACCTTCAGAAATTGAGTTAAATCCCAAGCTCTGTGTCTTCCTAAATGCAACATTTCTTTTCAGCTAAACGCAGTCACTTTTAGCTCAAAAGAAGGTACATTGTACATGAAGCACAAAAGTTTCTCGCTCTTAACTGAGGAGCATTGGATGTTAGAAGACCTGTGGTTGGTATCAGTTTCAGAAACAGACTTGAACTAGATATTGTGCGTGTGTAGTAAACACAGTTTTGTTTTTTTGAGCACACTCACTATTCCTGCTGTCTTAGAGATTCTAGAAAGCAAGAGTGTGCTTCTTGTTCTAGAGCAGTGTGTTTTTCATGGATGATAACTGGGCTGTGTGTTTCCCTTTATAAACGGAGTTAAATCCCAGGCACTGTGTCTTCCTACAAGCAAGACTTCGCTTTAGGTAAACGCAGTCACTTTTCAGCTCAAATGAGGCAACACTGTTCACGAAGCTCACACATTTCTCGCTCATAACTGAAAACCATTAGATGTTAGAGGACCTGTGGTTTGCATCACTTTCAGAAGCAGAGTTGAACTAGATGTGGTCCGTGTGTGTAGGAAACATAGTAGTTTTGTTTTGAGCACACTCTCGTTTGCTGTTGAATTAGAGACTACAGAAAGCAAGAGTGTGCTTCTTGCTCTAAAGCAGAGTGTGTTTCATGTATGAGAATTGTGCTGTGTGTTTCCCTTCAGAAACGGAGTTAAATCCCAGCCTCTGTGTCTTCCTACAAGCAAGACTTCGCTTCAGGTAAACGCAGTCACTTTTCATCTCAAATGAAGCAACATCGTTCATGAAACTCACACGTTTCTCGCTCTTAAATGAAAACAATTGGATGTTACAGGACCTGTGGATTGTATCAGTTACAGAAGCAGAGTTGAAATACATATGGTCCGTGTGTGTAGGAAAAAAAGTTCTTCTGAGCACACTCACGTTTCCTGCTGTCTTAGAGATATTAAAAACCTAGAGCGTGCTTCTTGCTCTAGAGCAGAGTGTTTTTCATGGATGAGAACTGTGCTGTGAATTTCCCTTTATAAACGGAGTTAAATCCCAGGCACTGTGTCTTCCTACAAGCAAGATTTCGCTTTAGGTAAACGCAGACAGTTTCCAGCTCAAACGAAGCAACATTGTTCACGAAGCTCACACGTTTCTTGCTCTTAACTGAAAATCATTTGATGATAGAGGACCTGTGCTTTGTATCTGTTTCAGAAGCAGAGTTGAACTAGTTATGGTCCGTGTGTGTAGAAAACACAGTTCTTTTGTTCAGAGCACACTCACGTTTCCTGTTGTATTAGAGACTCCAGAAAGCAAGAGTGTGCTTCTTGCTCTAAAGCAGAGTGTGTTTCATGGATGAGACCTGTGCTGTGTGTTTCCCTTCAGAAACGGAGTTTAATCCCATGCTCTGTGTCTTCCTAAAAGCAAGACTTCATTTCAGGTAAACCCAGTCACTTTTGAGCTCAAACTGGGCTACGTCGTACTTGAAGCTCACACGTTTCTTGCTCTTAATTGAAAATCATTGGATGTTATAGGACCTATAGTTTGTATCAGTTTCAGAAGTAGAGTTGAACTAGATATGGTCCATGTGTGTAGGAAACAAAGTAGTTTTGTTCAGAGCACACTCATGTTTCCTGTTGTATTGGAGACTCCAGTAAGCAACAGTGTGCTTCTTGCTCTAAAGCAGAGTGTGTTTCATGGATGAGAAAAGCTGTATGTTTCCCTTCAGAAACGGAGTTAAATCCCAGGCTCTGTGTCTTCTTACAAGCAAGAATTCGCTTCAGTTAAACGCAGTCACTTTTCAGCTCAAACGCAGCATCATTGTTCACGAAGCTCACACGTTTCGTGCTCTTAACTGAAAACCATTGGATATTATAGGACCTTGGTTTGTATGAGTTTCAGAAGCAGAGTTGAACTAGATATGGACCGTGTGTAGGAAACACAGTTCTTTTTTTCTGAGCACAATCACGCTTCCTGCTGTCTTAGAGATTCTAGAAAGCATGAGCGTGCTTCTTGCTCTAAAGCAGAGTGTGCTTCATGGATGAGAACTGTGCTTTGTGTTTCCCTTTAGAAATGGAGTTAAATCCCAGGCTCTGTTTCTTCCTGCAAGCAAGACATCGTTTCAGGTAAACACAGTCACTTTTTAGCTCAAAGGATGCTACATCATACAGGAAGCTCACACGTTTCTCGCTCTTAAATGAAAATCATTTGATTTTAGAGGACCTGTGGTTTGTATCAGTTTCAGAAGCAGAGTTGAACTAGATATGGTCCGTGTGTGTAGGAAACACAGTTCTTTGTTCAGAGCACACTCATGTTTCCTGTTGTATTAGAGACTCCTGAAAGCATGAGTGTGCTTCTTCCTCTAAAGCAGAGTGTGTTTCATGGATGAGACCTGTGCTGTGTTTTTACCTTCAGAAATTGAGTTAAATCCCAAGCTCTGTGTCTTCCTAAATGCAACATTTCTTTTCAGCTAAACGCAGTCACTTTTAGCTCAAAGGAAGGTACATTGTACATGAAGCACAAAAGTTTCTCTCTCTTAACTGAAAAGCATTGGATGTTAGAAGACCTGTGGTTGGTATCAGTTTCAGAAACAGAGTTGAACTAGATATTGTGCGTGTGTAGTAAACACAGTTTTTTTTTTTTTTTGAGCACACTCACTATTCCTGCTGTCTTAGAGAATCTAGAAAGCAAGAGCGTGCTTCTTGTTCTAGAGCAGTGTGTTTTTCATGGATGAAAACTGGGCAGTGTGTTTCCCTTTATAAACGGAGTTAAATCCCAGGCACTGTGTCTTCCTACAAGCAAGACTTCGCTTTAGGTAAACGCAGTCACTTTTCAGCTCAAATGAGGCAACATTGTTCACGAAGCTCACACATTTCTCGCTCATAACTGAAAACCATTAGATGTTAGAGGACCTGTGGTTTGTATCAGTTTCAGAAGCAGAGTTGAACTAGATATAGTCCGTGTGTAGGAAAGAAAATTCTTTTGTTTTGAGCACACTCCTATTTGCTGCTGTATTAGAGACTCTAGAAAGCAAGAGCGTGCTTCTTGCTATAAAGCAGAGTGTGTTTCATGGATGATAACTGTGCTGTGTGTTTCCCTTCAGAAACGGAGTTAAATCACATGCTCTGTGTCTTCCTAAAAGCAAGACTTCGTTTCAGGTAAACCCAGTCACTTTTTAGCTCAAACTATGCTACATTGTACACGAAGCTCACACGTTTCTTGACTTCACTGAAAATCATTGGATGTTAGAGGACCTGTGGTTTGTATCAGTTTCAGAAGCAGAGTTGAACTAGATGTGGTCCGTGTGTGTAGGAAACATAGTAGTTTTGTTTTGAGCACACTCTCGTTTGCTGTTGAATTAGAGACTACAGAAAGAAAGAGTGTGCTACTTGCTCTAAAGCAGAGTGTGTTTCATGTATGAGAACTGTGCTGTGTGTTTCCCTTCAGAAACGGAGTTAAATCCCAGCCTCTGTGTCTTCCTACAATCAAGACTTCGCTTCAGGTAAACGCAGTCACTTTTCATCTCAAATGAAGCAACATCGTTCATGAAACTCACACGTTTCTCGCTCTTAACTGAAAACAATTGGATGTTACAGGACCTGTGGATTGTATCAGTTACAGAAGCAGAGTTGAAATACATATGGTCCGTGTGTATAGGAAAAACAGTTCTTCTGTTCTGAGCACACTCACGTTTCCTGCTGTCTTAGAGATTTTAAAAAGCTAGAGCGTGCTTCTTGCTCTAGAGCAGAGTGTTATTCATGGATGAGAACTGTGCTGTGAATTTCCCTTTATAAACGGAGTTAAATCCCAGGCACTGTGTCTTCCTACAAGCAAGATTTCGCTTAAGTAAACGAAGTCAGTTTTCAGCTCAAACGAAGCAACATTGTTCATGAAGCTCACACGTTTCTCGCTCTTATTTGAAAATCATTGGATGTTACAGGACCTATAGTTTGTATCAGTTTAAGAAGTAGAGTTGAAATACATATGTTCCGTGTGTAGGAAACACAGTTCTTCTGTTCTGAGCACACTCACGTTTCCTGCTGTGTTAGAGATATTAGAAATCTAGAGCGTGCTTCTTGCACTAAAGCAGCGTGCGTTTCATGGATGAGAACTGTGCTGTGTTTTTACCTTCAGAAATTGAGTTAAATCCCAAGCTCTGTGTCTTCCTAAATGCAACATTTCTTTTCAGGTAAACGCAGTCACTTTTAGATCAAAGGAAGGTACATTGTTAACAAAGCACAAAAGTTTCTCGTTCTAAAATGAAAAGCATTGGATGTTAGAGGACCTATGGTTTGTATCAGTTTCAGAAGCAGAGTTGAACTAGATATGGTCTGTGTGTAGGAAACACAGTTCGTTTTTTCTGAGCACACTTACGTTTCCGGCTGTCTTAGAGACTCTAGAAAGCAAGAGCGTGCTTCTTGCTCTAAAGCAGAGTGTGTTTCATGGATGAGAACTGTGCTGTGTTTTTCCCTTCAGAAACGGAGTTAAATCCCATGCTCTGTGTCTTCCTAAATGCAATACTTTGTTTCAGGTAAACCCAGTCACTTTTTAGCTCATACTAAGCCTTATTGTATACGAAGCTCACACGTTTCTCACTCTTAACTGAAAATCATTGGATATTCGAGGACCTGTGGTTTGTATCATTTTCAGGAGCAGAATTGATCTAGATATGATCTGTGTGTGTAGGAAAGAAAGTTCTTTTGTTTTGAGCACACTCATGTTTGTTGCTGTATTAGAGACTCTAGAAAGCAAGAGCGTGCTTCTTGGTATAAAGCAGAGTGTGTTTCATGGATGAAAACGTGCTGTGTGTTTCCCTTCAGAAACAGAGTTAAATCCCAGGCTCTGTGTCTTTCTGCAAGAAAGACATCGTTTCAGCTAAACCCAGTCACTTATTGCTCAAAAGAAACTACATTGTACACGATGCTCACATGTTTCGCTCTTAACTGAAAATCATTTGATGTTAGAGGACCTGTGGTTTGTATCAGTTTCAGATGCAGAGTTGAACTAGATATGGTCCGTGTGTGTAGGAAAGAAAGTTATTTTGTTTTGAGCACACTCACGTTTGTTGTTGTATTAGAGACTCGAAAGCAAGAGCATGCTTCTTGCTCTAAAGCAGAGTGTGTTTCATGGATGAGAACTGTGCTGTGTGTTTCCCTTCAGAAAAGGAGTTAAATCCCAGGCTCTGTGTCTTCCTACCAGCAAGATTTCGCTTCAGGTAAACAATGTCACTTTTTAGCTCAAACGAAGGAACATTATACACGAAGCTTAAAGTTTCTCGCTCATAACTGACAACCATTGGATGTTAGAAGAGCTGTGGTTTGTATCAGTTTCAGAAGCAGAGTTGAACTAGATGTGGTCCGTGTGTGTAGGAAACAAAGTAGTTTTCTTCAGAGCACACTCACGTTTCCTGTTGTATTAGAGACTACAGGAAGCAAGAGTGTGATTCTTGCTCTAAAGCAGAGTGTGTTTCATGGATGAGAACTGTGCTGTTTGTTTCCCTTCAGAAACGGAGTTAAATCCCAGGCTCTGTGTCTTCTTACAAGCAAGAATTCGCTTCAGGTAAACGCAGTCACTTTTCATCTCAAACAAAGCATCATTGTTCACGAAGCTCACAGGTTTTGTGCTCTTAACTGAAAACCGTTGGATGTTATAGGACCTGTGGGTTGTATCAATTTCAAAAGCAGAGTTGAACTAGATATGGTCCATGTGTGTAGGAAACACAGTTCTTTTGTTCTGAGCACACTCACATTTACTGCTGTATTAGAGATTATAGTAAGCAAGAGCGTTCTTATTGCTCTAAAGCAGAGTGTGTTTCATGGATGAGAACTGTGCTGTGTGTTTCCCTTCAGAAACGGAGTTAAATCCCAGCCTCTGTGTCTTCCTACAAGCAAGACTTCGCTTCAGGTAAACGCAGTCACTTTTCATCTCAAATGAAGCAACATCGTTCATGAAACTCACACGTTTCTCGCTCTTAACTGAAAACAATTGGATGTTACAGGACCTGTGGATTGTATCAGTTACAGAAGCAGAGTTGAAATACATATGGTCCGTGTGTGTAGGAAAAAAAGTTCTTCTGAGCACACTCACGTTTCCTGCTGTCTTAGAGATATTAAAAAGCTAGAGCGTGCTTCTTGCTCTAGAGCAGAGTGTTTTTCATGGATGAGAACTGTGCTGTGAATTTCCCTTTATAAACGGAGTTAAATCCCAGGCACTGTGTCTTCCTACAAGCAAGATTTCGCTTTAGGTAAACGCAGACAGTTTCCAGCTCAAACGAAGCAACATTGTTCACGAAGCTCACACGTTTCTTGCTCTTAACTGAAAATCATTTGATGATAGAGGACCTGTGCTTTGTATCTGTTTCAGAAGCAGAGTTGAACTAGTTATGGTCCGTGTGTGTAGAAAACACAGTTCTTTTGTTCAGAGCACACTCACGTTTCCTGTTGTATTAGAGACTCCAGAAAGCAAGAGTGTGCTTCTTGCTCTAAAGCAGAGTGTGTTTCATGGATGAGAACTGTGCTGTGTGTTTCCCTTCAGAAACGGAGTTAAATCCCATGCTCTGTGTCTTCCTACAAGCAAGACTTCGCTTCAGGTAATCGCAGTCACTTTTCAGCTCAAACGAAGCAACATTGTTCATGAAACTCACACGTTTACCGCTCTTAATTGAAAACAATTGGATGTTACAGGACCTGTGGATTGTATCAGTTACAGAAGCAGAGTTGAAATACATATGGTCCGTGTGTAGGAAACACAGTTCCTCTGTTGTGAGCACACTCACGTTTCCTGATGTCTTAGAGATATTAGAAATCTAGAGTGTGCTTCTTGCTCTAGAGCAGGGTGTGTTTCATGGATGAGAACTGTGCTGTGTTTTTACCTTCAGAAATTGAGTTAAATCACAAGCTCTGTGTCTTCCTAAATGCAACATTTCTTTTCAGGTAAACGCAGTCACTTTTAGATCAAAGGAAGGTACATTGTTAACAAAGCACAAAAGTTTCTCGTTCTAAAATGAAAAGCATTGGATGTTACAGGACCTGTGGTTTGTATCAGTTTCAGAAGCAGAGTTGAACTAGATATGGTCCGTGTGTAGGAAACACAGTTCGTTTGTTCTGAGCACACTCACGTTTCCTGCTGTCTTAGAGATTCTAGAAAGCAAGAGCAGGCTTCTTGCTCTAAAGCAGAGTGTGTTTCATGGGTGTGAACTGTGCTGTGTTTTTCCCTTCAGAAACGGAGTTAACTCCCATGCTCCTTGTCTTCCTAAAAGCAAGACTTTGTTTCAGGTAAACCCAGTCACTTTTTAGCTCAAACTAAGCTATATTGTATACAAAGCTCACTCGTTTCTCACTCTTAACTGAAAATCATTGGATGTTCGAGGACCTGTGGCTTGTATCAGTTTCAGGAGCAGAATTGAACTAGACATGATCTGTGTGTGTAGGAAAGAAAGTTCTTTTGTTTTGAGCACACTCATGTTTTCTGCTGTATTAGAGACTCTAGAAAGCAAGAGCGTGCTTCTTGGTATAAAGCAGAGTGTGTTTCATGGATGAGAACTTGCTGTGTTTTTACCTTCAGAAATTGAGTTAAATTCCAAGCTCTGTGTCTTCCTAAATGCAACATTTCTTTTCAGGTAAACACAGTCATTTTTCAGCTCAAACGAAGGAACGTTGTTCACGAAGCACAAAAGTTTCTTGCTCTAAAATGAAAAGCATTGGATGTTAGAAGACCTGTGGTTTGTATCATTTTCAGAAGCAGAGTTGAACTAGATATGGTCCGTGTGTGTAGGAAACACAGTTCTTTTGTTCAGAGGACACTCACGTTTCCTGTTGTATTAGAGACTCCTGAAAGCAAGAGTGTGCTTCTCGCTCCAAAGCAGAGTGTGTTTCTTGGATGAGACCTGTGCTGTGTATTTCCCTTCAGAAACGGAGTTAAAGCCCATGCTCTGTGTCTTTCTGCAAGCAAGAATTCATTCCAGGTAAACCTAGTAACTTTTTAGCTCAAACGAAGCTACATCTTACACGAAGCTCACACGTTTCTCGCTCTTAACTGAAAACCATTGGATGTGAGAAGAGCTGTGGTTTGTATCAATTTCAGAAGCAGAGTTGAACTAGATGTGGTCCGTGTGTGTAGGAAACAAAGTAGTTTTCTTCAGAGCACACTCACGTTTCCTGTTTATTAGAGACTCCAGAAAGCAAGAGTGTGCTTCTTGCTCTAAAGCAGAGTGTGTTTCATGGGTGTGAACTGTGCTGTGTTTTTCCCTTCAGAAACGGAGTTAACTCCCATGCTCCTTGTCTTCCTAAAAGCAAGACTTTGTTTCAGGTAAACCCAGTCACTTTTTAGCTCAAACTAAGCTATATTGTATACAAAGCTCACTCGTTTCTCACTCTTAACTGAAAATCATTGGATGTTCGAGGACCTGTGGCTTGTATCAGTTTCAGGAGCAGAATTGAACTAGACATGATCTGTGTGTGTAGGAAAGAAAGTTCTTTTGTTTTGAGCACACTCATGTTTTCTGCTGTATTAGAGACTCTAGAAAGCAAGAGCGTGCTTCTTGGTATAAAGCAGAGTGTGTTTCATGGATGAGAACTTGCTGTGTTTTTACCTTCAGAAATTGAGTTAAATTCCAAGCTCTGTGTCTTCCTAAATGCAACATTTCTTTTCAGGTAAACACAGTCATTTTTCAGCTCAAACGAAGGAACGTTGTTCACGAAGCACAAAAGTTTCTTGCTCTAAAATGAAAAGCATTGGATGTTAGAAGACCTGTGGTTTGTATCATTTTCAGAAGCAGAGTTGAACTAGATATGGTCCGTGTGTGTAGGAAACACAGTTCTTTTGTTCAGAGGACACTCACGTTTCCTGTTGTATTAGAGACTCCTGAAAGCAAGAGTGTGCTTCTCGCTCCAAAGCAGAGTGTGTTTCTTGGATGAGACCTGTGCTGTGTATTTCCCTTCAGAAACGGAGTTAAAGCCCATGCTCTGTGTCTTTCTGCAAGCAAGAATTCATTCCAGGTAAACCTAGTAACTTTTTAGCTCAAACGAAGCTACATCTTACACGAAGCTCACACGTTTCTCGCTCTTAACTGAAAACCATTGGATGTGAGAAGAGCTGTGGTTTGTATCAATTTCAGAAGCAGAGTTGAACTAGATGTGGTCCGTGTGTGTAGGAAACAAAGTAGTTTTCTTCAGAGCACACTCACGTTTCCTGTTTACTAGAGACTCCAGAAAGCAAGAGTGTGCTTCTTGCTCTAAAGCAGAGTGTGTTTCATGGATGTGAACTGTGCTGTGTTTTTCCCTTCAGAAACGGAGTTAACTCCCATGCTCCTTGTCTTCCTAAAAGCAAGACTTTGTTTCAGGTAAACCCAGTCACTTTTTAGCTCAAACTAAGCT
Source organism: Onychomys leucogaster (assembly GCA_949786385.1). Lineage (NCBI taxonomy): Eukaryota > Metazoa > Chordata > Mammalia > Rodentia > Cricetidae > Onychomys > Onychomys leucogaster. Next base: position 407,272 of record CATKUP010000140.1, read on the forward strand.
ATATTGTATACAAAGCTCACTCGTTTCTCACTCTTAACTGAAAATCATTGGATGTTCGAGGACCTGTGGCTTGTATCAGTTTCAGGAGCAGAATTGAACTAGACATGATCTGTGTGTGTAGGAAAGAAAGTTCTTTTGTTTGAGCACACTCATGTTTTCTGCTGTATTAGAGACTCTAGAAAGCAAGAGCGTGCTTCTTGGTATAAAGCAGAGTGTGTTTCATGGATGAGAACTTGCTGTGTTTTTACCTTCAGAAATTGAGTTAAATTCCAAGCTCTGTGTCTTCCTAAATGCAACATTTCTTTTCAGGTAAACACAGTCATTTTTCAGCTCAAACGAAGGAACGTTGTTCACGAAGCACAAAAGTTTCTTGCTCTAAAATGAAAAGCATTGGATGTTAGAAGACCTGTGGTTTGTATCATTTTCAGAAGCAGAGTTGAACTAGATATGGTCCGTGTGTGTAGGAAACACAGTTCTTTTGTTCAGAGGACACTCACGTTTCCTGTTGTATTAGAGACTCCTGAAAGCAAGAGTGTGCTTCTCGCTCCAAAGCAGAGTGTGTTTCTTGGATGAGACCTGTGCTGTGTATTTCCCTTCAGAAACGGAGTTAAAGCCCATGCTCTGTGTCTTTCTGCAAGAAGGAATTCATTCCAGGTAAACCTAGTAACTTTTTAGCTCAAACGAAGCTACATCTTACACGAAGCTCACACGTTTCTCGCTCTTAACTGAAAACCATTGGATGTGAGAAGAGCTGTGGTTTGTATCAATTTCAGAAGCAGAGTTGAACTAGATGTGGTCCGTGTGTGTAGGAAACAAAGTAGTTTTCTTCAGAGCACACTCACGTTTCCTGTTTATTAGAGACTCCAGAAAGCAAGAGTGTGCTTCTTGCTCTAAAGCAGAGTGTGTTTCATGGATGAGAACTGTGCTGTGTGTTTCCCTTCAGAAACGGAGTTAATTCCCATGCTCTGTGTCTTCCTACAAGCAAGACTTCGCTTCAGGTAAACGCAGTCACTTTTCAGGTCAAACAAAGCAACATTGTTCATGAAACTCACACGTTTCTCGCTCTTAATTGAAAACAATTGGATGTTACAGGACCTGTGGAATGTATCAGTTACAGAAGCAGAGTTGAAATACATATGGTCCGTGTGTAGGAAACACAGTTCTTCTGTTCTGAGCACACTCACGTTTCCTGCTGTCTTAGAGATATTAGAAATCTAGAGCGTGCTTCTTGCTCTAGAGCAGGGTGTGTTTCATGGATGAGAACTGTGCTGTGTTTTTACCTTCAGAAATTGAGTTAAATCCCAAGCTCTGTGTCTTCCTAAATGCAACATTTCTTTTCAGGTAAACGCAGTCACTTTTAGATCAAAGGAAGGTACATTGTTAACCAAGCACAAAAGTTTCTCGTTCTAAAATGAAAAGCATTGGATGTTAGAGGACCTGTGGTTTGTATCAGTTTCAGAAGCAGAGTTGAACTAGATATGGTCCGTGTGTAGGAAACACAGTTCGTTTGTTCTGAGCACACTCATGTTTCCTGCTGTCTTAGATATTCTAGAAAGCAAGAGCATGCTTCTTGCTCTAAAGCAGAGTGTGTTTCATGGATGAGAACTGTGCTGTGTTTTTACCTTCAGATATTGAGTTAAATCCCAAGCTCTGTGTCTAACTAAATGCAACATTTCTTTTCAGGCAACCACAGTCACTTTTAGCTAAAGGAAGGTACATTGTTCACGAAGAACAAAAGTTTCTCGCTCTAAAATGAAAAGCATTGGATGTTAGAGGACCTGTGGTTTGTATCAGTTTCAGAACCAGAGTTGAACTAGATATGATCCGTGTGCGTAGGAAACAAAGTTTGTTTGGTTTGAGCACACTCACGTTTGCTGCTGTGTTATAGACTCTAGAAAGCAAGAGCCTGCTTCCGGCTCTAAAGAAGAGTGTGTTTCATGGATGAGAACTGTGCTGTGTTTTTACCTTCAGAAACTGAGTTAAATCCCAAGCTCTGTGTCTTCCCACAAGCAAGATTTCTTTTCAGGAAAATGCAGTCACTTTTCAGCTCACAGGAAGGTACATTGTTAACGAAGCACAAAAGATTCTCGCTCTGAAATGTAAAGCACTGGATTTTAGAAGACCTGTGGTTTGAATCAGTTTCAGAGGCAGAGTTGAACTAGATATGGTCCGTGTGTGTAGGAAACACAGTTCTTTTGTTTTGAGCACACTCCCGTTTCCTGCTGCCTTAGAGATTCTAGAATGCAAGAGCGTTCATCTTGCTCTAAAGCAGAGTGTGTTTCATGGATGAGAACTGTGCTGTGTGTTTCCCTTCAGAAACGGAGTTAAATCTCAGGCCCTGTGTCTTTCTACAAGCAAGACTTCGATTCAGGTATACCCAGTCACTTTTTAGCTCAAACGAAGCTACATCTTACACGAAGCTCACACGTTTCTCACGCTTAACTGAAAATCATTTGATGTTAGAGGACCTGTGGTTTGTATCAGTTTCAGAAGCAGAGTTGAACTCGATATGGTCGGTTTGTGTAGGAAACACAGTTCTTTTGTTCTGAGCACACTCACGTTTCCTGCTGTCTTAGAGATTCTAGAAAGCAATAGCGTTCTTCCTGCTCTAAAGCAGAGTGTGTTTCATGGTAGAGAACTGTGCTGTGTTTTTACCTTCAGAAATTGAGATAAATCCCAAGCTCTGTGTCTTCCTAAATGCAACCTTTCTTTTCAGGTTAACGCAGTCACTCTTCAGCTCAAAGGAAGGTACATTGTTCACGAAGCACAAAATTTTCTCGCTCAAAAGTGAAAAGCATTGGATGTTAGAAGACCTGTGGTTAGTAAGAGTTTCAGAAGCAGAGTTGAACTAAATGAGGTCCTTGTGTGTAGAAACACAGTTCTTTGGTTCTGAGCACACTCAAGTTTCCTGCTGTCTTACAGATTCTGGAAAGCAAGTGCGGGCTTCTTGCTCTAAAGCAGAGTGTGTTTCATGGATGAGAACTGTGTTCTGTGTTTCCCTTCAGAAACGGAGTTAAATCGCAAGCTCTGTGACTTCCTACAAGAAAGACTTCGCTTCAGGTAAACAAAGTCACTTTTCAGCTCAAATGAAGCAACATTATTCACGAAGATCACACGTTTCTCGATCATAGCTGAAAACCATTGGATGTTAGAGGAGCTGTGGTTTGTATCAGTTTCAGAAGCAGAGTTGAACTAGATATGATCCGTGTGTGTAGGAAACAAAGTTTGTTTGGTTTGACCACACTCACGTTTGCTGCTGTATTATAGAATCTAGAAAGCAAGAGCTTTCATCCTGCACTAAAGAAGAGTGTGTTTCATGGATGAGAACTGTGCTGTGTGTTTCCCTTCAGAAACGGAGTTAAATCCCAGGCTCTGTGTCTTCCTACAAGCAAGACTTCGCTTCAGGTAAACAAAGTCACTTTTCAGCTCAAACGAAGCAACATTATTCACGAAGCTCACAGGTTTCTTGCTCTTAAGTGAAAAACATTGGATGTTAGAAGAGCTGTGGTTTGTATCAGTTTCAGAGGCAGAGTTGAACTAGATATGGTCCATGTGAGTAGGAAACAAATTTCTTTTGTTTTGAGCACACTCACATTTGCTGTTGTATTAGAGACTCCAGAAAGAAAGAGTGTGCTTCTTGCTCTAAAGCAGAGTGTGTTTCATGGATGAGAACTGTGCTGTGTGATTCCCTTCAGAAACGGAGTAAAATCCCATGCTCTGTGTCTTCCTACAAGCAAGACTTCGATTCAGGTAAACGCAGTCACTTTTCATGTCAAACGAAGGTACCTCATACACGAAGCTCACACGTTTCTCACTCTTAATTGGAAACCATTTCATGTTAGAGAGCTGTGGTTTGTATGAGTTTCAGAAGCAGAGTTGAACTATATTTGGTCCGTTTGTTCAGGAAACACAGTTCTTTTGTTTTGAGCACACTCACGTTTGCTGTTGTATTAGAGACTCCAGAAAGCAAGAGTGAGCTTCTTGCTCTTAAGCAGAGTGTGTTTCATGGATGAGAACTGTGCTGTGTGTTTCCCTTCAGAAACGGAGTTAAATCCCAGGCTGTGTGTCTTCCTAAATGCAACATTTCTTTTCAATCAAACGCAGTCACTTTTAGCTCAGGGAAGGTACATTGTTCACGAAGCACAAAAGTTTCTTGCTCTAAAATGAAAAGCATTGGATGTTAGAAGACCTGTGGTTTGTATCAGGTTCAGAAGCAGCGTTGAACTAGATATGGACCGTGTGTAGGAAACACAGTTCTTTTGTTTTGAGCAAACTCACGTTTCCTGCTGTTTTCGAGATTCTAGAAAGCAAGAGCGTGCTTCTTGCTCTAAAGCAGAGTGTGTTTCATGGATGAGAACTGTGCTGTGTGTTTCCCTTCAGAAACGGAGTTAAATCGCAGGCTCTGTGTCTTCCTACCAGCAAGACTTCGCTTCAGGTAAACAAAGTCACTTTTCACCTCAAATGAAGCAACATTTTTCATGAAGCTCACACGTTTCTTGCTCATAACTGAAAACCATTGGATGTTAGAGGAGCTTTCGTTTGTATTAGTTTCAGAAGCAGAGTTGAACTGGATATGGTCCGTGTGTGTAGGAAACACAGTTCTTTTGTTCTGAGCACACACACGTTTCCTGCTGTATTAGAGATTCTAGAAAGCAAGTGCGTTCTTCTTGCTCTAAAGCAGAGTGTGTTTCATGGATGAGAACTGTGCTGTGTTTTTACCTTCAGATATTGAGTTAACTCCCAAGCTTTGTGTTTTCCTAAATGCAACATTTCAGGCAAACGCAGTCAATTTTAGCTCAAGGGAAGGTACATTGTTCACAAATCACAAAAGTTTCTTGCTCTAAAATGAAAAGCATTAGATGTTAGAAGACCTGTGGTTTGTATCAGATTCAGAAGCAGAGTTGAACGAGATATGGTCTGTTTGTGTAGGAAACACAGTTCTTTTGTTCTGAGCACACTCACGTTTCCTGCTGCCTTAGAGATTCTAGAAAGCAACAGCGTGCTTCTTGCTCTAAAGCAGAGTGTGTTTCATGGCTGAGAACTGTGCTGTGTGTTTCCCTCAGAAAGGGAGTTAAATCAAAAGCTCTGTTTCTTCCTACAAGCAAGACTTTACTTGAGGTAAATTCAGTCACTTTTCAGCTCAAACGAAGCAACATTGTTCACGAAGCTCACAGGTTTCTTGCTCTTAAGTGAAAAACATTGGATGTTATAAGAGCTGTGGTTTGTATCAGTTTCAGAAGCAGAGTTGCACTAGATATAGTCCGTGTGAGTAGGAAACACAGTTATATTGTTCTGAGCACACTCACATTTGCTGTTGTACTAGAGACTCCAGAATGCAAGAGTGTGCTTCTTGCTCTTAAGCAGAGTGTGTTTCATGGATGAGAACTGTGCTGTGTGTTTCCCTTCAGAAACAGAGTTAAATCCCATGCTCGGTATCTTCCTACAAGCAAGACTTCGCTTCAGGTAAACCTAGGCACTTTTCAGCTCAATTGAAGCATCGTTGTTCACGAAGCTTACACGTTTCGCGCTCTTAAATGAAAACCATTGGATGTTATAGGACCTGTGGTTTGTATCAGTTTCCAAAGCAGATTTGAACTAGATATGGTCCATGTGTGTAGAAAACACAGTTCTTTTGTTCGGGAGCACACTCATGTTTCCTGCTGTATTAGAGATTCTAGAAGGCAATTGCGTTCTTCTTGCTCTAAAGCAGAGTGTGTTTCATGGATGAGAACTGTGCTGTGTGTTTCCCTTCAGATATTGAGTTAAATCCCAAGCTCTGTGTCTTCCTAAATGCAACAATTCTTTTCATTCAAACGCAGTCACTTTTCAGCTCACAGGAAGGTACATTGTTCACGAAGCACAAAAGTTTCTCGCTCTAAAATGAAAAGCATTGGATGTCAGAAGACCTGTGGTTTGTATCAGGTTCAGAAGCAGCGTGAACTAGATATGGACCATGTGTAGGAAACACAGTTCTTTTGTTTTGAGTAAACTCACGTTTCCTGCTGTTTTCGAGATTCTAGAAAGCAAGAGCGTGCTTCTTGCTCTAAAGCAGAGTGTGTTTCATGGATGAGAACTGTGCTGTGTGTTTCCCTTCAGAAACGGAATTAATTCCCAGGCTGTGTGTCTTCCTACAAGCAAGAGTTCCCTTCAGGTAAACAAAGTCACTTTTCAGCTCAAACGAAGCAACATTTTTCATGAAGCTCACACGTGTCTTGCTCATAACTGTAAACCATTGGATGTTAGAGGAGCTGTCGTTTGTATGAGTTTCGGAAGCAGAGTTGAACTGGAGATGGTTGGTTTGTGTAGGAAACAGTTCTTTTGTTCTGCGCACACCAGCGTTTCCTGCAGTATTAGAGATTCTAGAAAGCAAGAGCGTGCTTCTTGCTCTAAAGCAGAGTGTGTTTCATGGATGAGAACTGTGCTGTGTGTTTCCCTTCAGAAACGGAGTTAAATCCCAGGTACTGTGTCTTCCTACAAGCAAGACTTCGCATCAGGTAAATGCAGTCACTTTTCAGCCAAAACGAATCAACATTGTTGACGAAGCTCACAGGTTTCTTGCTCTTAAGTGAAAAACATTGGATGTTAGAGGAGCTGTGGTTTGTATCGATTTCAGAAGCAGAGTTTAACTAGATATGGTCCGTGTGTAGGATAGAAAGTACTTTTGTTTTGAGCACACTCACGTTTGCTGTTGTATTAGAGACTCTCGAAAGCAAGAGCATGCTTCTTGCTCTAAAGCAGAGTGTGTTTCATGGATGAGAACTGTGCTATGTGTTTCCCTTCAGAAACGGAGTTAAATCCCAGGCTCTGTCTTCCTACCAGCAAGACTTCGCTACAGGTTAACAAAGTCACTTCTCAGCTCAAACGAAGCAACATTATTCACGAAGCTCACAGGTTTCTCGCTCATAACTGAAAACCATTGGATGTTAGAAGAGCTGTGGTCTGTATCAGATTCAGAAGCAAAGTTGAACTAGATATGGTCCGTGTGTGTAGGAAACACAGTTCTTTTGTTCTGAGCACACTCACGTTTCCTGCTGTATTAGAGATTCTAGAAAGCAAGTGCGTTCTTCTTGCTCTAAAGCAGAGTGTGTTTCATGGATGAAACTGGGCTGTGTTTTTACCTTCAGATATTGAGTTAATTCCAAAGGTCTGTGTCTTCCTAAATGCAACATTTCTTTTCAGGCATACGCAGTCACTTTTAGCACAAAGGAAGGTACATTATTCACGAAGCACAAAAGTTTCTTGCTCTAAAATGAAAAGCATTGGATGTTAGAAGACCTGATGTTTGTATCAGATTCAGAAGCAGAGTTGAACGAGATATGGTCCGTGTGTGTAGGAAATACAGTTCTTTTGTTCTGAGCACACTCACATTTCCTGCTGTCTTAGAGATTCTAGAAAGCAAGAGCGTGCTTCTTGCTCTAAAGCAGAGTGTGTTTCATGGCTGAGAACTGTGCTGTGTGTTTCGCTTCAGAAAGGGAGTTAAATCCCAAGCTCTGTGTCTTCCTACAAGCAAGACTTCGCTTCAGGTAAATTCAGTCACTTTTCAGCTCAAACGAAGCAACATTGTTCACGAAGCTCACAGGTTTCTTGTTCTTAAGTGAAAAACATTGGATGTTAGAAGAGCTGTGGTTTGTATCAGTTTCAGAAGCAGAGTTGAACTAGATATGGTCCGTGTGAGTAGGAAACAAAGTTCTTTTGTTTTGAGCACACTCACGTTTGCTGTTGTATTAGAGACTTTAGAAAGCAAGAGTGTGTTTCTTGCTCTAAAGAAGAGTGTGTTTCATGGATGAGAACTGTGCTGTGTGATTCCCTTCAGAAACGGAGTAAAATCCCATGCTCTGTGTCTTCCTACAAGCAAGACTTCGATTCAGGTAAACGCAATCACTTTTCATGTCAAACGAAGGTACATCATACACGAAGCTCACACATTTCTCACTCTTAACTGAAAACCATTGGATGTTAGAGGAGCTGTGGTTTGTATCAGATTCAGAAGCAGAGTTGAACTATATTTGGTCCGTGTGTGTAGGAAACACAGTTCTTTTGTTTTGAGCACACTCACGTTTGCTGTTGTATTAGAGACGCCAGAAAGCAAGAGTGTGCTTCTTGCTCTTAAGCAGAGTGTGTTTCATGGATGAGAACTGTGCTGTATGTTTCCCATCAGAAATGGAGTTAAATCCCATGCTCAGTATCTTCCTACAAGCAAGACTTCGCTTCAGGTAAACGCAGGCACTTTTCAGCTCAATTGAAGCATCGTTGTTCACGAAGCTTACACGTTTCACGCTCTTAAATGAAAACCATTGGATGTTATAGGACCTGTGGTTTGTATCAGTTTCCGAAGCAGAGTTGAACTAGATATGGTCTGTGTGTGTAGGAAACACAGTTCTTTTGTTCGGAGCACACTCATGTTTCCTGCTGTCTTAGAGATTCTAGAAAGCAGGAGCATGCTTCTTGCTCTAAAGCAGAGTGTGTTTCATGGATGAGAACTGTGCTGTGTTTTACCTTCAGATATTGAGTTAATTCCCAAGCTCTGTGTGTTCCTAAATGCAACATTTCTTTTCAGGCAAACACAGTCACTTTTAGCTAAAAGGAAGGAACATTGTTCACGAAGCATAAAAGTTTCTTGCTCTAAAATGAAAAGCATTGGATGTTAGAAGACCTGTGGTTTGTATGAGATTCAGAAGCAGAGTTGAACGAGATATTGTCCGTGTGTGTAGGAAACACAGTTCTTTTGTTCTGAGCACACTCACATTTCCTGCTGTCATAGAGATTCTAGAAAGCAAGAGCGTGCTTCTTGCTCTAAAGCAGAGTGTATTTTATGGCTGAGAACTGTGCTGTGTGTTTCCCTCAGAAAGGGAGTTAAATCAAAAGCTCTGTTTCTTCCTACAAGCAAGACTTTGCTTGAGGTAAATTCAGTCACTTTTCAGCTCAAACGAAGCAACGTTGTTCACGAAGCTCACAGGTTTCTTGCCCTTAAGTGAAAAACATTGGATGTTATAAGAGCTGTGGTTTGTATCAGTTTCAGAAGCAGAGTTGCACTAGATATAGTCCGTGTGAGTAGGAAACACAGTTATATTGTTCTGAGCACACTCACATTTGCTGTTGTACTAGAGACTCCAGAATGCAAGAGTGTGCTTCTTGCTCTTAAGCAGAGTGTGTTTCATGGATGAGAACTGTGCTGTGTGTTTCCCTTCAGAAACAGAGTTAAATCCCATGCTCTGTATCTTCCTACAAGCAAGACTTCGCTTCAGGTAAACCTAGGCACTTTTCAGCTCAATTGAAGCATCGTTGTTCACGAAGCTTACACGTTTCGCGCTCTTAAATGAAAACCATTGGATGTTATAGGACCTGTGGTTTGTATCAGTTTCCAAAGCAGATTTGAACTAGATATGGTCCATGTGTGTAGGAAACACAGTTCTTTTGTTCGGGAGCACACTCATGTTTCCTGCTGTATGAGAGATTCTAGAAGGCAATTGCGTTCTTCTTGCTCTAAAGCAGAGTGTGTTTCATGGATGAGAACTGTGCTGTGTGTTTCCCTTCAGATATTGAGTTAAATCCCAAGCTCTGTGTCTTCCTAAATGCAACAATTCTTTTCATTCAAACGCAGTCACTTTTCAGCTCAGAGGAAGGTACATTGTTCACGAAGCACAAAAGTTTCTCGCTCTAAAATGAAAAGCATTGGATGTCAGAAGACCTGTGGTTTGTATCAGGTTCAGAAGCAGCGTGAACTAGATATGGACCATGTGTAGGAAACACAGTTCTTTTGTTTTGAGCAAACTCACGTTTCCTGCTGTTTTCGAGATTCTAGAAAGCAAGAGCATGCTTCTTGCTCTAAAGCAGAGTGTGTTTCATGGATGAGAACTGTGCTGGGTGATTCCCTTCAGAAACGGAGTAAAATCCCATGCTCTGTGTCTTCCTACAAGCAAGACTTCGATTCAGGTAAACGCAGTCACTTTTCATGTCAAACGAAGGTACATCATACACGAAGCTCACACGTTTCTCACTCTTAATTGAAAACCATTGCATGTTAGAGAGCTGTGGTTTGTATCAGTTTCAGAAGCAGAGTTGAACTATATTTGGTCCGTTTGTTCAGGAAACACAGTTCTTTTGTTTTGAGCACACTCACGTTTGCTGTTTTATTAGAGACTCCAGAAGGCAAGAGTGTGCTTCTTGCTCTTAAGCAGAGTGTGTTTCATGGATGAGAACTGTGCTGTGTGTTTCCCTTCAGAAACGGAGTTAAATCCCAGGCTCTGTGTCTTCCTACCAGCAAGACTTCGCTTCAGGTAAACAAAGTCACTTTTCAGCTCAAACGAAGCAACATTTTTCATGAAGCTCACACGTTTCTTGCTCATAACTGAAAACCATTGGATGTTAGAGGAGCTTTCGTTTGTATTAGTTTCAGAAGCAGAGTTGAACTGGATATGGTCCGTGTGTGTAGGAAACACAGTTCTTTTGTTCTGAGCACACTCACGTTTCCTGCTGTATTAGAGATTCTAGAAAGCAAGTGCGTTCTTCTTGCTCTAAAGCAGAGTGTGTTTCATGGATGAGAACTGTGCTGTGTTTTTACCTTCAGATATTGAGTTAATTCCCAAGCTCTGTGTTTTCCTAAATGCAACATTTCTTTTCAGGCAAACGCAGTCAATTTTAGCTCAAGGGAAGTACATTGTTCACAAATCACAAAAGTTTCTTGCTCCTAAATGAAAAGCATTAGATGTTAGAAGACCTGTGGTTTGTATCAGATTCAGAAGCAGAGTTGAACGAGATATGGTCTGTTTGTGTAGGAAACACAGTTCTTTTGTTCTGAGCACACTCACGTTTCCTGCTGTCTTAGAGATTCTGGAAAGCAACAGCGTGCTTCTTGCTCTAAAGCAGAGTGTGTTTCATGGCTGAGAACTGTGCTGTGTGTTTCCCTTCAGAAAGGGAGTTAAATCACAAGCTCTGTTTCTTCCTACAAGCAAGACTTTGCTTCAGGTAAATTCAGTCACTTTTCAGCTCAAACGAAGCAACATTGTTCACGAAGCTCACAGGTTTCTTGCTCTTAAGTGAAAAACATTGGATGTTAGAAGAGCTGTGGTTTGTATCAGTTTCAGAAGCAGAGTTGAACTAGATATAGTCCGTGTGAGTAGGAAATACAGTTCTATTGTTCTGAGCACACTCACATTTGCTGTTGTACTAGAGACTCCAGAATGCAAGAGTGTGCTTCTTGCTCTTAAGCAGAGTGTGTTTCATGGATGAGAACTGTGCTGTGTGTTTCCCTTCAGAAACAGAGTTAAATCCCATGCTCTGTATCTTCCTACAAGCAAGACTTCGCTTCAGGTAAACCCAGGCACTTTTCAGCTCAATTGAAGCATCGTTGTTCACGAAGCTTACACGTTTCGCGCTCTTAAATGAAAACCATTGGATGTTATAAGACCTGTGGTTTGTATCAGTTTCCGAAGCAGATTTGAACTACATATGGTCCATGTGTGTAGGAAACACAGTTCTTTTGTTCTGAGCACACTCAGGTTTCCTGCTGTATTAGAGATTCTAGAAGGCAATTGCGTTCTTCTTGCTCTAAAGCAGAGTGTGTTTCATGGATGAGAACTGTGCTGTGTGTTTCCCTTCAGATATTGAGTTAAATCCCAAGCTCTGTGTCTTCCTAAATGCAACAATTCTTTTCATTCAAACGCAGTCACTTTTCAGCTCACAGGAAGGTACATTGTTCACGAAGCACAAAAGATTCTCGCTCTAAAATGAAAAGCATTGGATGTTAGAAGACCTGTGGTTTGTATCAGGTTCAGAAGCAGCGTGAACTAGATATGGACCATGTGTAGGAAACACAGTTCTTTTGTTTTGAGCAAACTCACGTTTCCTGCTGTTTTCGAGATTCTAGAAAGCAAGAGCGTGCTTCTTGCTCTAAAGCAGAGTGTGTTTCATGGATGAGAACTGTGCTGTGTGTTTCCCTTCAGAAACGGAATTAATTCCCAGGCTGTGTGTCTTCCTACAAGCAAGAGTTCCCTTCAGGTAAACAAAGTCACTTTTCAGCTCAAACGAAGCAACATTTTTCATGAAGCTCACACGTTTCTTGCTCATAACTGTAAACCATTGGATGTTAGAGGAGCTGTCGTTTGTATGAGTTTCAGAAGCAGAGTTGAACTAGATATGGTCCGTGTGAGTAGGAAACAAAGTTCTTTTGTTTTGAGCACACTCACGTTTGCTGTTGTATTAGAGACTCCAGAATGCAAGAGTGTGTTTCTTGCTCTAAAGAAGAGTGTGTTTCATGGATGAGAACTGTGCTGTGTGATTCCCTTCAGAAACGGAGTAAAATCCCATGCTCTGTGTCTTCCTACAAGCAAGACTTCGATTCAGGTAAACGCAATCACTTTTCATGTCAAACGAAGGTACATCATACACGAAGCTCACACATTTCTCACTCTTAACTGAAAACCATTGGATGTTAGAGGAGCTGTGGTTTGTATCAGATTCAGAAGCAGATTTGAACTATATTTGGTCCGTGTGTGTAGGAAACACAGTTCTTTTGTTTTGAGCACACTCACGTTTGCTGTTGTATTAGAGACGCCAGAAAGCAAGAGTGTGCTTCTTGCTCTTAAGCAGAGTGTGTTTCATGGATGAGAACTGTGCTGTATGTTTCCCATCAGAAATGGAGTTAAATCCCATGCTCAGTATCTTCCTACAAGCAAGACTTCGCTTCAGGTAAACGCAGGCACTTTTCAGCTCAATTGAAGCATCGTTGTTCACGAAGCTTACACGTTTCACGCTCTTAAATGAAAACCATTGGATGTTATAGGACCTGTGGTTTGTATCAGTTTCCGAAGCAGAGTTGAACTAGATATGGTCTGTGTGTGTAGGAAACACAGTTCTTTTGTTCGGAGCACACTCATGTTTCCTGCTGTCTTAGAGATTCTAGAAAGCAGGAGCATGCTTCTTGCTCTAAAGCAGAGTGTGTTTCATGGATGAGAACTGTGCTGTGTTTTACCTTCAGATATTGAGTTAATTCCCAAGCTCTGTGTGTTCCTAAATGCAACATTTCTTTTCAGGCAAACACAGTCACTTTTAGCTCAAAGGAAGGAACATTGTTCACGAAGCATAAAAGTTTCTTGCTCTAAAATGAAAAGCATTGGATGTTAGAAGACCTGTGGTTTGTATGAGATTCAGAAGCAGAGTTGAACGAGATATTGTCCGTGTGTGTAGGAAACACAGTTCTTTTGTTCTGAGCACACTCACATTTCCTGCTGTCATAGAGATTCTAGAAAGCAAGAGCGTGCTTCTTGCTCTAAAGCAGAGTTTATTTTATGGCTGAGAACTGTGCTGTGTGTTTCCCTTCAGAAAAGGATTTAAATCCCAGGCTCTATGTCTTCTTAAAAGCAAGACTTCGTTTCAGGTATACTCAATCACTTTTGAGCTCAAACGAAGCTACATCGTACACGAAGCTCACACGTTTCTTGCTCTTACTGAAAATCATTGGACGTTAGAGGACCTGTGGTTTGTATCAGTTTCAGAGGGAGAGTTGAACTAGATATGGTCCGTGTGTGTAGGAAACACAGTTCTTTTTTTCTGAGCACACTCACGTTTCCTGCTGTATTAGAGATTCTAGAAAGAAGGGCGTTCTTATTGCTCTAAAGCAGAGTGTGTTTCACGGATGAGAACTGTGCTGTGTTTTTACCTTCAGAAATTGAGTTAAATCCCAAGCTCTGTGTCTTCCTACAACAAGATTTCTTTTCAGGTAAATGCAGTCACTTTTCAGCTCACAGGTATGTTCATTGTTCACGAAGCACAAAAGATTCTCGCTCTGAAATGAAAAGCACTGGGTTTTAGAAGACCTGTTGTTTGAATCAGTTTCAGAAGCAGAGTTGAACTAGATATGGTCCGTGTGTGTGGGAAACACAGTTCTTTTTTTCTGAGCACACTCAACTGTGCTGCTGTCTTAGAGATTCGGGAAAGCAAGAGCATGCTTCTTGCTCTAAAGCAGAGTGTGTTTCATGGATGAGAACTTTGCTGTGTGTTTCCCTTCAGAAACGGAGTTAAATCCCAAGCTCTGTGTCTTCCTACAAGCAAGACTTCGCTTCAGGTAAACGCAGTCACTTTTCAGCTCAAACGAAGCAACATTGTTCACAAAGCTCACAGGTTTCTTGCTATTAAGTTAAAAACATTGGATGTTTGAAGAGCTGTGGTTTGTATCAGTTTCAGAAGCAGAGTTGAACTAGATATGGTCCGTGTGAGTAGGAAACAAAGTTCTTTTGTTTTGAGCACACTCACGTTTGCTGTTGTATTAGAGACTCCAGAAAGCAAGAGTGTGCTTCTTGCTCTAAATCAGAGTGTGTTTCATGGATGAAAACTGTGCTGTGTGATTCCCTTCAGAAACGGAGTAAAATCCCATGCTCTGTGTCTTCCTACAAGCAAGACTTCGATTCAGGTAAACGCAGTCACTTTTCATGTCAAACGAAGGTACATCATACACGAAGCTCACACGTTTCTCACTCTTAATTGAAAACCATTGCATGTTAGAGAGCTGTGGTTTGTATCAGTTTCAGAAGCAGAGATGAACTACATTTGAGCCGTGTGTTCAGGAAACACAGTTCTTTTGTTTTGAGCACACTCACGTTTGCTGTTGTATTAGAGACTCCAGAAAGCAAGAGTGTGCTTCTTTCTCTTATGCAGAGTGTGTTTCATGGATGAGAACTGTGCTGTGTGTTTCCCTTCAGAAACGGAGTTAAATCCCAGGCTCTGTGTCTTCCTACCAGCAAGACTTCGCTTCAGGTAAACAAAGTCACTTTTCAGCTCAAACAAAGCAACATTATTCACGAAGCTCACAAGTTTCTCGCTCATAACTGAAAACCATTGGATGTTAGAAGAGCTGTGGTTTGTATCACATTCAGAAGCAAAGTTGAACTAGATATGGTCTGTGTGTGTAGGAAACAGAGTTCTTTTGTTCTGAGCACACTAACGTTTCCTGCTGTATTAGAGATTCTAGAAGGCAATTGCGTTCTTCTTGCTCTAAAGCAGAGTGTGTTTCATGGATGAGAACTGTGCTGTGTGTTTCCCTTCAGATATTGAGTTAAATCCCAAGCTCTGTGTCTTCCTAAATGCAACATTTCCTTCCATTCAAACGCAGTCACTTTTAGCTCAGGGAAGGTACATTGTTCACGAAGCACAAAAGTTTCTCGCTCTAAAATGAAAAGCATTGGATGTTAGAAGACCTGTGGTTTGTATCAGGTTCAGAAGCAGCGTTGAACTAGATATGGACCGTGTGTAGGAAACATAGTTCTTTTGTTTTGAGCAAACTCACGTTTCCTGCTGTTTTCGAGATTCTAGAAAGCAAGAGCATGCTTCTTGCTCTAAAGCAGAGTGTGTTTCATGGATGAGAACTGTGCTGTGTGTTTCCCTTCAGAAACGGAGTTAAATCGCAGGCTCTGTGTCTTCCTACCAGCAAGACTTCGCTTCAGGTAAACAAAGTCACTTTTCAGCTCAAACGAAGGAACATTTTTCATGAAGCTCACACGTTTCTTGCTCATAACTGAAAACCATTGGATGTTAGAGGAGCTTTCGTTTTTATTAGTTTCAGAGGCAGAGTTGAACTGGATATGGTCCGTGAGTGTAGGAAACACAGTTCTTTTGTTCTGAGCACACTCACGTTTCCTGCTGTATTAGAGATTCTAGAAAGCAAGTGCATTCTTCTTGCTCTAAAGCAGAGTGTGTTTCATGGAAGAGAACTGTGCTGTGTTTTTACCTTCAGATATTGAGTTAATTCCCAAGCTCTGTGTTTTCCTAAATGCAACATTTCTTTTCAGGCAAACGCAGTCAATTTTAGCTCAAGGGAAGGTACATTGTTCACAAATCACAAAAGTTTCTTGCTCTAAAATGAAAAGAATTAGATATTAGAAGACCTGTGGTTTGTATCAGATTCAGAAGCAGAGTTGAACGAGATAAGGTCTGTGTGTGTAGGAAACACAGTTCTTTTGTTCTGAGCACACTCACGTTTCCTGCTGTCTTAGAGATTCTAGAAAGCAACAGCATGCTTCTTGCTCTAAAGCAGAGTGTGTTTCATGGCTGAGAACTGTGCTGTGTGTTTCCCTTCAGAAATGGAGCTAAATCCCAAGCTCTGTTTCTTCCTACAAGCAAGACTTTGCTTCAGGTAAATTCAGTCACTTTTCAGCTCAATCTAAGCAACATTGTTCACGAAGCTCACAGGTTTCTTGCTCTTAAGTGAAAAACATTGGATGTTAGAAGAGCTGTGGTTTGTATCAGTTTCAGAAGCAGAGTTGAACTAGATATAGTCTGTGTGAGTAGGAAACAAAGTTCTTTTGTTTTGAGCACACTCACGTTTGCTGATGTATTAGAGACTCCAGAAAGCAAGAGTGTGCTTCTTGCTCTAAAGCAGAGTGTGTTTCATGGATGAGAACTGTGCTGTGTGATTCCCTTCAGAAACGGAGTAAAATCCCATGCTCTGTGTCTTCCTACAAGCATGACTTTGATTCAGGTAAACGCAGTCAGTTTTCATGTCAAACGAAGGTACATCATACACGAAGCTCACACGTTTCTCACTCTTAACTGAAACCCATTGGATGTTAGAGGAGCTTGGTTTGTATCAGATTTAGAAGTAGAGTTGAACTAGATATGGTCCGTGTGTGTAGGAAACACAGTTCTATTGTTCTGAGCACACTCACGTTTGCTGTTGTACTAGAGACTCCAGAAAGCAAGAGTGTGCTTCTTGCTCTTAAGCAGAGTGTGTTTCATGGATGAGAACTGTGCTGTGTGTTTCCCTTCAGAAACAGAGTTAAATCCCATGCTCTGTATCTTCCTACAAGCAAGACTTCGCTTCAGGTAAACCCAGGTACTTTTCAGCTCAATTGAAGCAACGTTGTTCACGAAGCTTACATGTTTCATGCTCTTAAATGAAAACCATTGGATCTTATAGGACCTGTGGTTTGTATCAGTTTCCGAAGCAGATTTAAACTAGATATGGTCCATATGTGTAGGAAACACAGTTCTTTTGTTCTGAGCACACTCACCTTTCCTGCTGTATTAGAGATTCTAGAAGGCAAGTGCGTTCTTCTTGCTCTAAAGCAGAGTGTGTTTCATGGATGAGAACTGTGCTGTGTGTTTCCCTTCAGATATTGAGTTAAATCCCAAGCTCTGTGTCTTCCTACATGCAACATTTCTTTTCATTCAAACGCAGTCACTTTTCAGCTCACAGGAAGGTACATTGTTCACAAAGCACAAAAGTTTCTCGCTCTAAATTGAAAAGCATTGGATGTTAGAAGACCTGTGGTTTGTATCAGGTTCAGAAGCAGCGTGAACTAGATATGGACCATGTGTAGGAAACACAGTTCTTTTGTTTTGAGCAAACTCATGTTTCCTGCTGTTTTCGAGATTCTAGAAAGCAAGAGCGTGCTTCTTGCTCTAAAGCAGAGTGTGTTTCATGGATGAGAACTGTGCTGTGTGTTTCCGTTCAGATACCGAATTAATTCTCAGTCTCTGTGTCTGCCTACAAGCAAGAGTTCGCTTCAGGTAAACAAAGTCACTTTTCAGCTCAAACGAAGCAACATTTTTCATGAAGCTCACACGTTTCTTGCTCATAACTGAAAACCATTGGATGTTAGAGGAGCTGTCGTTTGTATGAGTTTCGGAAGCAGAGTTGAACTGGAGATGGTGCGTTTGTGTAGGAAACACAGTTCTTTTGTTCTGAGCACACCCATGTTTCCTGCTGTATTAGAGATTCTAGAAAGCAAGAGCGTGCTTCTTGCTCTAAAGCAGAGTGTGTTTCATGGATGAGAACTGTGCTGTGTGTTTCCCTGCAGAAACGGAGTTAAATCCCAGGCACTGTGTCTTCCTACAAGCAAGACTTCGCATCAGGTAAATGCAGTCACTTTTCAGCCAAAACGAATCAACATTGTTCACGAAGCTCACAGGTTTCTTGCTCTTAAGTGAAAAACAATGGATGTTAGAGGAGCTGTGGTTTGTATCGATTTCAGAAGCAGAGTTGAACTAGATATGGTCCGTGTGTAGGACAGAAAGTTCTTTTGTCTTGAGCACACTCACGTTTGCTGTTGTATTAGAGACTCTCGAAAGCAAGAGCAAGCTTCTTGCTCTAAAGCAGAGTGTGTTTCATGGATGAGAACTGTGCTGTGTGTTTCCCTTCAGAAACAGAGTTAAATCCCATGCTCTGTATCTTCCTACAAGCAAGACTTCGCTTCAGGTAAACCCAGGCACTTTTCAGCTCAATTGAAGCATCGTTGTTCACGAAGCTTACATGTTTCGTGCTCTTAAATGAAGACCATTGGATGTTATAGGACCTTTGGTTTGTATCAGTTTCCGAAGCAGATTTGAACTAGATATGGTCCATGTGTGCAGGAAACACAGTTCTTTTGTTCTGAGCACACTCACCTTTCCTGCTGTATTAGAGATTCTAGAAGGCAAGTGCGTTCTTCTTGCTCTAAAGCAGAGTGTGTTTCATGGATGAGAACTGTGCTGTGTGTTTCCCTTCAGATATTGAGTTAAATCCCAAGCTCTGTGTCTTCCTAAGTGCAACATTTCTTTTCATTCAAACACAGTCACTTTTCAGCTCACAGGAAGGTACATTGTTCACGAAGCACAAAAGTTTCTCGCTCTAAAATGAAAAGCATTGGATGTTAGAAGACCTGTGGTTTGTATCAGGTTCAGAAACAGCGTGAACTAGATATGGACCATGTGTAGGAAACACAGTTCTTTTGTTTTGAGCAAACTCACGTTTCCTGCTGTTTTCGAGATTGTAGAAAGCAAGAGCGTGCTTCTTGCTCTAAAGCAGAGTGTGTTTCATGGCTGAGAACTGTGCTGTGTGTTTCGCTTCAGAAAGGGGTTAAATCCCAAGCTCTGTGTCTTCCTACAAGCAAGACTTTGATTCAGGTAAAGGCAGTCACTTTTCATGTCAAACGAAGGTACATCATACACAAAGCTCACACGTTTCTCACTCTTAACTGAAAACCATTGGATGTTAGAGGAGCTGTGGTCTGTATCAGATTCAGAAGCAGAGTTGAACTAGATTTGGTCCGTGTGTGTAGGAATCACAGTTCTTTTGTTTTGAGCACACTCACGTTTGCTGTTGTATTAGAGACTCCAGAAAGCAAGAGTGTGCTTCTTGCTCTTATGCAGAGTGTGTTTCATGGATGAGAACTGTGCTGTGTGTTTCCCTTCAGAAACAGAGTTAAATCCCATGCTCTGTATCTTCCTACAAGCAAGACTTCGCTTCAGGTAAACCCAGGCACTTTTCAGCTCAATTGAAGCAACGTTGTTCACGAAGCTTACACGTTTCGTGCTCTAAAATGAAAACCATTGGATGTTATAGGACCTGTGGTTTGTATCAGTTTCCGAAGCAGATTTGAACTAGATATGGTCCATATGTGTAGGAAACACAGTTCTTTTGTTCTGAGCACACTGACCTTTCCTGCTGTATTAGAGATTCTAGAAGGCAATTGCGTTCTTCTTGCTCTAAAGCAGAGTGTGTTTCATGGATGAGAACTGTGCTGTGTGTTTCCCTTCAGATATTGAGTTAAATCCCAAGCTCTGTGTCTTCCTACATGCAACATTTCTTTTCATTCAAACGCAGTCACTTTTCACCTCACAGGAAGGTACATTGTTCACGAAGCACAAAAGTTTCTCGCTCTAAAATGAAAAGCATTGGATGTTAGAAGACCTGTGGTTTGTATCAGGTTCAGAAGCAGCATGAACTAGATATGGACCATGTGTAGGAAACACAGTTCTTTTGTTTTGAGCAAACTCACGTTTCCTGCTGTTTTCGAGAATCTAGAAAGCAAGAGCATGCTTCTTGCTCTAAAGCAGAGTGTGTTTCATGGATGAGAACTGTGCTGTGTGTTTCCGTTCAGAAACCGAATTAATTCCCAGTCTCTGTGTCATCCTACAAGCAAGAGTTCGCTTCAGGTAAACAAAGTCACTTTTCAGCTCAAACGAAGCAACATTTTTCATGAAGCTCACACGTTTCTTGCTCATAACTGAAAACCATTGGATGTTAGAGGAGCTGTCGTTTGTATGAGTTTCAGAAGCAGAGTTGAACTGGAGATGGTGCGTTTGTGTAGGAAACACAGTTCTTTTGTTCTGAGCACACCCACGTTTCCTGCTGTATTAGAGATTCTAGAAAGCAAGAGCGTGCTTCTTGCTCTAAAGCAGAGTGTGTTTCATGGATGAGAACTGTGCTGTGTTTTTCCCTGCAGAAACGGAGTTAAATCCCTGGCACTGTGTCTTCCTACAAGCAAGACTTCGCATCAGGTAAATGCAGTCACTTTTCAGCCAAAACGAATCAACATTGTTCACGAAGCTCACAGGTTTCCTGCTCTTAAGTGAAAAACATTGGATGTTAGAGGAGCTGTGGTTTGTATCGATTTCAGAAGCAGAGTTGAACTAGATATGGTCCGTGTGTAGGACAGAAAGTTCTTTTGTCTTGAGCACACTCACGTTTGCTGTTGTATTAGAGACTCTCGAAAGCAAGAGCAAGCTTCTTGCTCTAAAGCAGAGTGTGTTTCATGGATGAGAACTGTGCCGTGTGTTTCCCTTCAGAAACAGAGTTAAATCCCATGCTCTGTATCTTCCTACAAGCAAGACTTCGCTTCAGGTAAACACAGGCACTTTTCAGCTAAATCGAAGCATCTTGTTCACGAAGCTTACACGTTTCACGCTCTTAAATGAAAACCACTGGATGGTATAAGACCTGTGGTTTGTATCAGTTTCTGAAGCAGAGTTGAACTAGATATGGTCTGTGTGTGTAGGAAACACAGTTCTTTTGTTCGGAGCACACTCATGTTTCCTGCTGTCTTAGAGATCCTAGAAAGCAAGAGCATGCTTCTTGCTCTAAAGCAGAGTGTGTTTCATGGATGAGAACTGTGCTGTGTTTTTACCTTCAGATATTGAGTTAATTCCCAAGCTCTGTGTGTTCCTAAATGCAACATTTCTTTTCAGGCAAACGTAGTCACTTTTAGCTCAAAGGAAGGTACATTGTTCACGAAGCACAAAAGTTTCTTGCTCTAAAATGAAAAGCATTGGATGTTAGAAGACCTGTGGTTTGTATCAGATTCAGAAGCAGAGTTGAACGAGATATTGTCCGTGTGTGTAGGAAACACAGTTCTTTTGTACTGAGCACACTCACGTTTCCTGCTGTCTTAGAGATTCTAGAAAACAAGAGCGTGCTTCTTGCTCTAAAGCAGAGTGTGTTTTATGGCTGAGAACTGTGCTGTGTGTTTCCCTTCAGAAAAGGATTTAAATCCCAGGCTCTATGTCTTCCTAAAAGCAAGACTTCGTTTCAGGTATACTCAATCACTTTTGAGCTCAAACGAAGCTACATCGTACACGAAGCTCAGACGTTTCTTTCTCTTAACTGAAAATCATTGGACGTTAGAGGACCTGTGGTTTGTATCAGTTTCAGAGGGAGAGTTGAACTAGATATGGTCCGTGTGTGTAGGAAACACAGTTCTTTTTTTCTGAGCACAGTCACGTTTCCTGCTGTATTAGAGATTCTAGAAAGCAAGTGCGTTCTTCTTGCTCCAAAGCAGAGTGTGTTTTATGGCTGAGAACTGTGCTGTGTGTTTCCCTTCAGAAACGGAGTAAAATCCCATGCTCTGTGTCTTCCTACAAGCAAGACTTCGATTCAGGTAAACGCAATCACTTTTCATGTCAAACGAAGGTACATCATACACGAGGCTCACACGTTTCTCACTCTTAACTGAAAACCATTGGATGTTAGAGGAGCCGTGGTTTGTATCAGTTTCCAAAGCAGAGTTGAACTCGATATGGTCCGTGTGTGTAGGAAAGAAAATTCTTTTGTTTTGAGCACACGCACGTTTGCTGTTGTATTAGACACTCTCGAAAGCAACAGCATGCTTCTTGCTCTAAAGCAGAGTGTGTTTCATGGATGAGAACTGTGCTATGTGTTTCCCTTCAGAAACGGAGTTAAATCCCAGGCTCTGTGTCTTCCTACCAGCAAGACTTCGCTTCAGGTTAACAAAGTCACTTTTCAGCTCAAACGAAGCAACATTATTCACGAAGCTCCCAAGTTTCTTGCTCATAACTGAAAACCATTGGATGTTAGAAGAGCTGTCGTTTGTATCAGATTCAGAAGCAAATTTGAACTAGATAAGGTCCGTGTGTGTAGGAAACACAGTTCTTTTGTTCTGAGCACACACACGTTTCCTGCTGTATTAGAGATTCTAGAAAGCAAATGCGTTCTTCTTGCTCTAAAGCAGAGTGTGTTTCATGGATGAGAACTGGGGTGTGTTTTTACCTTCAGATATTGAGTTAATTCCCAAGCTCTGTGTGTTCCTAAATGCAACATTTCTTTTCAGGCAAACGCAGTCACTTTTAGCTCAAAGGAAGTTACATTGTTCACGAAGCACAAAAGTTTCTTGCTCTAAAATGAAAAGCATTGGATGTTAGAAGACCTGTGGTTTGTATCAGATTCAGAAGCAGAGTTGAACGAGATATTGTCCATGTGTGTAGGAAACACAGTTCTTTTGTTCTGAGCACACTCACGTTTCCTGCTGTCTTAGAGATTCTAGAAAGCAAGAGCGTGCTTCTTGCTCTAAAGCAGAGTGTGTTTTATGGCTGAGAACTGTGCTGTGTGTTTCCCTTCAGAAAGGGAGTTAAATCCCAAGCTCTGTGTCTTCCTACAAGCAACACTTCGCTTCAGGAAAATGCAGTCACTTTTCAGGTCAAACGAAGCAACATTGTTAACGAAGCTCACAGGTTTCTTGCTCTTAAGTGTAAAACATTGGATGTTAGAAGAGCTGTGGTTTGTATCAGTTTCAGAAGCAGAGTTGAACTAGATATGGTCCGTGTATGTAGGAAACACAGTTCTTTTGTTTTGAGCACACTCACGTTTGCTGTTGTATTAGAGACTCCAGAAAGCAACAGTGTGCTTCTTGCTCTTAAGCAGAGTGTGTTTCATGGATGAGAACTGTGCTGTGTGTTTCCCTTCAGAAACACAGTTAAATCCCATGCTCTGTATCTTCCTACAAGCAAGACTTCGCTTCAGGTAAACGCAGGCACTTTTCAGCTCAATCGTAGCATCGTTGTTCACGAAGCTTACACGTTTCGTGCTCTTAAATGGAAACCATTGGATATTATAGGACCTGTGGTTTGTATAAGTTTCAGAAGCTGAGTTGAACTAGATATGATCCGTCTGTGAAGGAAAAAAAGTTCCTTTGGTTTGAGCACACTCACGTTTGCTGCTGTATTATAGACTCTAGAAAGCAAGAGCTTGCTTCCCGATCTAAAGAAGAGTGTGTTTCATGGATGAGAACTGTGCTGTGTTTTTAACTTCCGAAACTGAGTTAAATCCCAAGTTCTCTGTCTTCATACAAGCAAGACTTCGATTCAGGTAAACGCAGTCACTTTTCATGTCAAACGAAGGTACATCATACACGAAGCTCACACGTTTCTCACTCTTAACTGAAAACCATTGGATGTTAGAGGAGCTGTGGTTTTATCAGTTTCAGAAGCAGAGTTGAACTAGTTTTGGTCCGTGTTTGTAGGAAACACAGTTCTTTTGTTTTGAGCACACTCACGGTTGCTGTTGTATTCGAGACTCCAGATAGCAAGAGTGTGCTTCTTGCTCTTAAGCAGAGTGTCTTTCATGGATGAGAACTGTGCTGTGTGTTTCCCTTCAGAAACGGAGTTAAATCCCAGGCTCTGTGGCTTCCTACCAGCAAGACTTCGCTTCAGGTAAACAAAGTCACTTTTCAGCTCATACGAAGCAACATTATTCACGAAGTTCACACGTTTCTCATCTTAAATGACAATCATTGGATGTTAGAGGACCAGTGCTTTGTATCAATTTCAGAAGCAGAGTTTGCCTACATATGGTCCGTATGTGTAGGAAACACTGTTCTTTTGTTCTCATCACACTCATGTTTCCTGCTCTCTTAGAGACTCTGCTAAGCAAGAGCGTGCTTCTTGCTCTAAAGCAGAGTGTGATCAATGGATGAGAACTCTGCTGTGTGTTTCACATCAGAAATGGAGTTAAATCCCAGGCTCTGAGTCTTCCTACATGCAATACTTCGTTTCAGGAAAGGGCAGTTACTTTACAGCTCAAACGAACTACATCATTCACGAAGCACACACGATTCTCATCTAAATTGACAAGCATTGGATGTTAGAGGACCTGTGGATTCTTTCAGTTTCAGAAGCAGAGTTGAACTAGATATGGTCCGTATGTGTAGGAAACACCGTTCTTTTGTTATGAGCACACTCAAGTTTCCTGCTCTATTAGAGATTCCAGGAAGCAAGAGCGTGCTTCTTGCTCCAAAGCAGAGTGTGATTTATATATGAGAACTCGGCTGTGTGTTTCACTTCAGAAATGGAGTTAAACCCCAGGCTCTGAGTCTTCCTACAAGCAAGACTTGGTTTCAGGTAAGGCAGTTACTTTACAGCTCAAATGAACTACATCGTTCACGAAGCTCACACGTTTCTCATCTAAACTGACAAGCACTGGATGTTAGAGGACTTGTGGTTTTTTTCAGTTTCAGAAGCACAGTGGAACTAAGTATGGGCCATATGTGTAGGATACACCGTTCTTTTGTTCTGAGCACACTCAAGTTTCCTTCTGTATTAGAGACTCTAGAAAGCAAGAGCGTGCTTCTTGCTCTAAAGCAGAGTGTTATTCATGCAAAAAAACTATGCTGTGTGTTTCCCTTCAGAAATGGAGTTAAATTCCAGGCTCTGAGTCTTCCTACAAGCAAGACTTGGTTTCAGGTAAGGGCAGTTACTTTACAGCTCAAATGAACTACATCGTTCACGAAGCTCACACGTTTATCATCTAAACTGCCAAGCATTGGATGTTAGAGGACCTTTGCTTTGTATCAATTTCAAGCAGAGTTGAACTATATATGGTCCCTATGTATAGGAAACACCGTTCAATTCTTCTGAGCACACTCAGGTTTCCTGCTGTATTAGAGACTCTAGACAGCAAGAGGGTGCTTCTTGCTCTAAAGCAGAGTGTGATAAATGGATGAAAACTCTGTTGTGTGTTTCACTTCAGAAATGGAATTAAATCCAAGGTTCTGAGTCTTCCTACAAGCAAGACTTCGTTTCAGGTAAGGGCAGTCACTTTTCAGCTCAAATGAACTACATCGTTCACAAAGCTCACATGTTTCTCATCTTAACTGACAAGCATCGAATGTTAGAAGGCCAGTGCTTTGTATCAGTTTCAGAAGCAGCGTTGGACTAATATGGTCCGTGTGTAGGAAAAACCGTTCTTTTTTTCTCAGCAAACTTACATTTTCTGCTCTCTTAGAGACTCTGGAAAGCAAGAGCGTGCTTCTTGCTCTAAGCAGAGTGTGATCCATGGATGAGAACTCTGCTGTGTGTTTGCCTTCAGAAATGGAGTTAAATCCCAGGCTCTGTGTCTTCCTAAAAGCAAGACTTCGTTTCAGGTAAGGGCAGTCACTTTTCAGCTCAAACGAACTACATCATTCACGAAGCTAACAAGTTTCCCATCTTAACTTCCAAGCATTGGATGTTAGAGGACCACTGGTTTGTTTCAGTTTCAGAAGCAGAGATGAACTAGATATGGTCCGTATGTGTAGGAAACACCGTTCTTTTGTTCTGAGCACACTCACGTTTCCTGCTGTCTTAGAGACTCTAGAAAGCAAGAGCGTCCTTCTTGCTCTAAAGCAGAGTGTGATCAATAAATGAGAACTCTGCTGTGTGTTTCACTTCAGAAATCGAGTTAAATCACAGGCTCTGAGTCTTCCTACTAGGAAGAAATAGTTTCAGGTTAGGGCAGTCACTTTTCAGCTCAAACGACCTACATCGTTCACGAACCTTACACGTTTCTCTTCTTAAATGACAAGCATTGGATGTTAGAGGACCTGTGGTTTGTATCAGTTTCAGAAGCAGAGTTGAACTAGATATGGGCCGTATGTGTAGGAAACACCGTTCTTTTGTTCTGAGCACACTCAAGTTTCCTTCTGTATTAGAGACTCTAGAAAGCAAGAGTGTGCCTCTTGCTCTAAAGCAGAGTGTTATTCTTGCAAGAAAACTATGCTGTGTGTTTCCCTTCAGAAATGGAGTTAAATTCCGGGCTCTGAGTCTTCCTACAAGCAAGAATTCGTTTCAGGTAAGGGCAGTTTCTTTACAGCTCAAACGAACTACATCGTTCATGAAGCTCACATGTTTCTAATCTTAAATGACAAGCATTGGATGTTAGAGGACCTTTGCTTTGTATCAATTTCCAGCAGAGTTGAACTATATATGGTCAGTATGTATAGGAAACACTGTTCATTTCTTCTGAGCACACTCATGTTTCCTGCTGTATTAGAGACTCTAGAAAGCAAGAGCGTGCTTCTTGCTCTAAAGCAGAGTGTGATGCATGGATGAGAACTGTGTTGTGTGTTTCCCTTCAGAAATGGAGTTAAATCCCAGGCTCTGAGTCTTCCTACCAGCAAGACTTCGTTTTAGGTAAGGGCAGTCACTTTTCAGCTCAAACGAACTACATCGTACAGGAAGTACACACGGTTCTCATCTTAACTGACAAGCATTGAATGTTAGAGAACCAGTGCTTTGTATCAGTTTCAGAAGCAGAGTTGGACTATATATGGTCTGTATGTGTAGGAAACACCGTTCATTTGTTCTCAGCACACTCAAGTTTCCTGCTGTCTTAGAGACTCTGGAAAGCTACAGCGTGCTTCTTGATCTAAAGCACAGTGTGATCAATGGATGTAAACTCTGCTGTGTGTTTCACTTCAGAAATGGAGTTAAATCCCAGGCTCTGAGTCTTCCTACATGCAATACTTCATTTCAGGTAAGGGCAGTTACTTTACAGCTCTAACGAACTACATCATTCACGAAGCACACACGTTTCTCGTCTAAATTGACAAGCATTGGATGTTAGAGGACCTGTGGATTCTTTCAGTTTCAGATGCAGAGTTGAACTAGGTATGGTCCGCATGTGTAAGAAACACCGTTCTTTTGTTATGAGCACACTCAAGTTTCCTTCTGTCTTAGAGAATTTAGAAAGCAAGAGCGTGGTTCTTGCTCTAAAGCAGAGTGTGATCAATGGATGAGAACTCTGTTGTGTGTTTCACTTCAGAAATGGAGTTAAATCCCAGGCTCTGAGTCTTCCTACATGCAATACTTCGTTTCAGGTAAGGGCAGATACTTTACAGCTCAAATGAACTACATCGTTCACGAAGCTCACACGTTTCTCATCTAAACTGACAAGCATTGGATGTTAGAGGACCTGAGGTTTGTTTCAGTTTCAGAAGCAGAGTTGAACTAGATATGGGCCGTATGTGTAGGAAACACCGTTCTTTTGTTCTGAGCACACTCAAGTTTCCTTCTGTCTTAGAGAATTTAGAAAGCAAGAGCGTGCTTCTTGCTCTAAAGCAGAGTGTGATCCATGGATGAGAACTCTGCTGTGTGTTTCCCTTCAGAAATGGAGTTAAATCCCAGGCTCTGTGTCTTCCTACAAGCAAGACTTCGTTTCAGGTAAGGGCAGTCACTTTTCAGCTCAAACGAACTACATCGTTCACGAAGCTAACAAGTTTCCCATCTTAACTTCCAAGCATTGGATGTTAGAGGACCTCTGGTTTGTTTCAGTTTCAGAAGCAGAGATGAACTAGATATGGTCTGTATGTGTAGGCAACACCGTTCTTTTGTTCTGAGCACACTCACGATTCCTTCTGTCTTAGAGAATTTAGAAAGCAAGAGCGTGCGCCTTGCTCTAAAGCAGAGTGTGATCAATGGATGAGAACTCTTTTGTGTGTTTCACTTCAGAAATGGAGTTAAATCCCATGCTCTGAGTCTTCCTACAAGCAATACTTCGTTTCAGGTAAGGGCAGATACTTTACAGCTCAAATGAACTACATCGTTCACGAAGCTCACACGTTTCTCATCTAAACTGACAAGCATTGGATGTTAGAGGACCTGTGGTTTGTTTCAGTTTCAGAAGCAGAGTGGAACTAGATATGGTCCGCATGTGCAGGAAACACCGTTCTTTTGTTCTGAGCACACTCAAGTTTCCTTCTGTATTAGAGACTCTAGAAAGCAAGAGCGTGCTTCTTGCTCTAAAGCAGAGTGTTATTCATGCAAGAAAACTATGCTGTGTGTTTCAATTCAGAAATGGAGTTAAATTCCAGGCTCTTAGTCTTCCTACAAGCAAGACTTCGTTTCATGTAAGGGCAGTTACTTTACAGCTCAAACGAACTACATCGTTCACAAAGCTCACACGTTTCTCTTCTTAACTGAGAAGCATTGGATGTTAGAGGACCTTTGCTTTGTATCAATTTCAAGCAGAGTTGAACTATATATGGTCCGTATGTATAGGAAACACCTTTCATTTCTTCTGAGCACACTCATGTTTCCTGCTGTATTAGAGACTCTAGAAAGCAAGAGCGTGCTTCTTGCTCTAAAGCAGAGTGTGATGCATGGATGAGAACTGTGTTGTGTGTTTCCCTTCAGAAATGGAGTTAAATCCCAGGATCTGTGTCTTCCTAAAAGCAAGACTTCGTTTCAGGTAAGGGCCGTCACTTTTCAGCTCAAACGAACTACATCGTTTAGGAAGTTCACACGGTTCTCATCTTTACTGACAAGCATTGAATGTTAGAGAACCAGTGCTTTGTATCAGTTTCAGAAGCAGAGTTGGACTATATATGGTCTGTATGTGTAGGAAACACCGTTCATTTGTTCTCAGCACACTCAAGTTTCCTGCTGTCTTAGAGACTCTGGAAAGCTACAGCGTGCTTCTTGCTCTAAAGCAGAGTGTGATCAATGGATGAAAACTCTGTTGTGTGTTTCACTTCAGAAATGGAGTTAAATCCAAGGCTCTGAGTCTTCCTACAAGCAAGACTTCGTTTCAGGTAAGGGCAGTCACTTTTCATCTCAAACGAACTACATCGTTCACAAAGCTCACACGTTTATCATCTTAAATGACAAGCATCGAATGTTAGAAGGCCAGTGCTTTGTATCAGTTTCAGAAGCAGCGTTGGACTAATATGGTCCGTGTGTAGGAAACACCGTTCTTTTTTTCTCAGCAACTTACATTTCCTGCTCTTTAGAGACTCTGGAAAGCAAGAGCGTGCTTCTTGCTCTAAAGCAGAGTGTGATGCATGGATGAGAACTGTGTTGTGTGTTTCCCTTCAGAAATGGAGTTAAATCCCAGGCTCTGTGTCTTCCTACAAGCAAGACTTCGTTTCAGGTAAGGGCAGTCACTTTTCAGCTCAAACGAACTACATCGTTCACAAAGCTAACAAGTTTCCCATCTTAACTTCCAAGCATTGGATGTTAGAGGACCTCTGGTTTGTTTCAGTTTCAGAAGCAGAGATGAACTAGATATGGTCCGTATGTGTAGGAAACACCGTTCTTTTGTTCTGAGCACAATCACATTTCCTGCTGTCTTAGAGACTCTAGAAAGCAAGAGCGTGCTTCTTGCTCTAAAGCAGAGTGTGATCAATAAATGAGAACTCTGCTGTGTGCTTCACTTCAGAAATGGAGTTAAATCACAGGCTCTGAGTCTTTCTACTAGGAAGACATAGTTTCAGGTTAGGGCAGTCACTTTTCAGCTCAAACGACCTACATCGTTCACAAAGCTCACACGGTTCTCTTCTTAAATGACAAGCATTGGATGTTAGAGGACCTGTGGTTTGTATCAGTTTCAGAAGCAGAGTTGGACTAGATATGGTCCGTATGTGTAGGAAACACCGTTCTTTTGTTCTCATCACACTCATGTTTCCTGCTCTCTTAGAGACTCTGCTAAGCAAGAGCGTGCTTCTTGCTCTAAAGCAGAGTGTGATCAATGGATGAGAACTCTGCTGTGTGTTTCACTTCAGAAATGGAGTTAAATCCCAGGCTCTGTGTCTTCCTACAAGCAAGACTTCGTTTCAGGTAAGGGCAGTCACTTTTCAGCTCAAACGAACTACATCGTTCACGAAGCTAACAAGTTTCCCATCTTAAATTCCAAGCATTGGATGTTAGAGGACCAGTGTTTGTATCACTTTCAGAAGCAGAGTAGGCCTAGATATGGTCCGTTTGTGTAGGAAACACCTTTCTTTTGTTCTTAGCACACTCACGTTTCCTGCTGTCTTAGAGCATATAGAAAGCAAGAGCGTGCTTCTTGCTCTAAAGCAGAGTTTGAGCAATGGATGAGAACTCTGCTGTGTGTTTCACTTCAGAAATGGAGTTAAATCCCAGGCTCTGAGGCTTCCTACAAGCAAGACTTCTTTGCAGGTTAGGGCAGTTACTATACAGCTCAAACGAACTACATCATTCACGAAGCTCACACGTTTCTCATCTAAACTGACAAGCGTTGGATGTTAGAGGACCTCTGGTTTGTTTCAGTTTAAGAAGCAGAGATGTACTAGATATGGTCCGTATATGTAGGAAACACCGTTCTTTTGTTATGAGCACACTCAATTTTCCTGCTGTAATAGAGACTCTAGAAAGCAAGAGAGTGCTTCTTGCTCTAAAGCAAAGTGTGATCCATGGATGAGAACTAAAATGTGTGTTTCTCTTCAGATATGGAGTTAAATCCCACGCTCCGTGTTTTCCTACTAGGAAGACTTCGTTTCAGGTAAGGGCAGTCACTTTTCAGCTCAAACGACCTACATCATTCACGAAGCTCACACGTTTCTCATCTTAAATGACAAGCATTGGATGTTAGAGGACCAGTGCTTTGTATCAGTTTCAGAAGCAGAGTTGGACTAGATATGGTCCGTATGTGTAGGAAACACCGTTCTTTTGCTCTCATCACACTCACGTTTCCTGCTCTCTTAGAGACTCTGGAAAGCTACAGCGTGCTTCTTGCTCTAAAGCAGAATGTCATCAATGGATGAAAACTCTGTTGTGTGTTTCACTTTAGAAATGGAGTTAAATCCCAGGCTCTGAGTCTTCCTACCAGCAAGACTTTGTTTCAGGTAAGGGCAGTTACTTTAAGCTCAAATGAACTACATCGTTCACGAAGCTCACACGTTTCTCATCTAAACTGACAAGCATTGGATGTTAGAGGACCTGTGGTTTGTTTCAGTTTCAGAAGCATAGTTGGACTATATATGGTCTGTATGTGTAGGAAACCCGTTCATTTGTTCTCAGCACACTCAAGTTTCCTGCTCTCTTAGAGACTCTGTAAAGCTACAGCATGCTTCTTGCTCTAAAGCAGAGTGTCATCAATGGATGAAAACTCTGTTGTGTGTTTCACTTCAGAAATGGAGTTAAATCCCAGGCTCTGAGTCTTCCTACCAGCAAGACTTCGTTTCAGGTAAGGGCAGTCACTTTTCAGCTCAAACGAACTACATCGTTCACAAAGCTCACACGTTTCTCATCTTAAATGACAAGCATCGGATGTTAGAGGACCTGTGGTTTGTATCAGTTTCAGAAGCAGAGTTGGACTAGATATGGTCCGTGTGTAGCAAACACCGTTCTTTTTTTCTCAGAAAACTTACATTTCCTCCTGTCTTAGAGACTCTGGAAAGCAAGAGCGTGCTTCTTGCTCTAAGCAGAGTGTGATCCATGGATGAGAACTCTGCTGTGAGTTACCCTTCAGAAATGGAGTTAAATCCCAGGCTCTGTGTCTTCCTACAAGCAAGACATCGTTTCAGGTAAGGGCAGTCACTTTTCAGCTCAAACGAACTACATCGTTCACGAAGCTAACAAGTTTCCCATCTTAACTTCCAAGCATTGGATGTTAGAGGACCTCTGGTTTATTTCAGTTTCAGAAGCAGAGATGAACTAGATATGGTCCGTATGTGTAGGAAACACCGTTCTTTTGTTATGAGCACACTCACGTTTCCTGCTGTCTTAGAGAATTTAGAAAGCAAGAGCGTGCTTCTTGCTCTAAAGCAGAGTGAGATCAATAAATGAGAACTCTGCTGTGTGTTTCACTTCAGAAATGGTGTTAAATCCCAGGCTCTGAGTCTTCCTACTAGGAAGACATCGTTTCAGGTTACGGCAGTCACTTTTCAGCTCAAATGACCTACATCATTCACGAAGCTCACACGTTTCTCATCTTAAATGACAAGCATTGGATGTTAGAGAACCAGTGCTTTGTATCAGTTTCAGAAGCAGAGTTGGACTAGATATGGTCCGTATGTGTAGGAAACACCGTTCTTTTGGTCTCATCACACTCATGTTTCCTGCTCTCTTAGAGACTCTGCTAAGCAAGAGCATGCTTCTTGCTCTAAAGCAGAGTGTGATCAATGGATGAGAACTCTGCTGTGTGTTTCACTTCAGAAATGGAGTTAAATCCCAAGCTCTGAGTCTTCCTACAAGCAATACTTCGTTTCAGGTAAGGGCAGATACTTTACAGCTCAAATGAACTACATCGTTCACGAAGCTCACACGTTTCTCATCTAAACTGACAAGCATTGGATGTTAGAGGACCTGTGGTTTGTTTCAGTTTCAGAAGCAGAGTGGAACTAGATATGGTCCGTATGTGTAGGAAACACCGTTCTTTTGTTATGAGAACACTCAAGTTTCCTGCTGTATTAGAGATTCCAGGAAGCAAGAGCGTGCTTCTTGCTCCAAAGCAGAGTGTGATTTTTATATGTGAACTCGGCTGTGTGTTTCACTTCAGAAATGGAGTTAAACCCCAGGCTCTGAGTCTTCCTACAAGCAAGACTTGGTTTCAGGTAAGGGCAGTTACTTTACAGCTCAAATGAACTACATCGTTCACGAAGCTCACACGTTTCTCATCTAAACTGACAAGCATTGGATGTTAGAGGACCTGTGGTTTGTTTCAGTTTCCGAAGCAGAGTTGGACTAGATATGGTCCGTATGTGTAGGAAACACCGTTCTTTTGTTCTCATCACACTCATGTTTCCTGCTCTCTTAGAGACTCTGCTAAGCAAGAGCGTGCTTCTTGCTCTAAAGCAGAGTGTGATCAATGGATGAGAACTCTGCTGTGTGTTTCACTTCAGAAATGGAGTTAAATCCCAGGCTCTGTGTCTTCCTACAAGCAAGACTTCGTTTCAGGTAAGGGCAGTCACTTTTCAGCTCAAACGAACTACATCGTTCACGAAGCTCACACGTTTCTCATCTTAAATGACAAGCATTGGATGTTAGAGGACCTGTGGTTTGTTTCAGTTTCAGAAGCAGAGTGGAACTAGATATGGGCCGTATGTGTAGGAAACACCGTTCTTTTGTTCTGAGCACACTCAAGTTTCCTTCTGTATTAGAGACTCTAGAAAGCAAGAGCGTGCTTCTTGCTCTAAAGCAGAGTGTTATTCATGCAAGAAAACTATGCTGTGTGTTTCCCTTCAGAAATGGAGTTAAATTCCAGGCTCTGATTCTTCCTACAAGCAAGACTTCCTTTCAGGTAAGGGCAGTTACTTTACAGCTCAAACGAACTACATCGTTCACGAAGCACACACGTTTCTCGTCTAAATTGCCAAGCATTGAATGTTAGAGGACCTGTGGATTCTTTCAGTTTCAGAAGCAGAGTTGAACTAGATATGGTCCGTATGTGTAGGAAACACCGTTCTTTTGTTATGAGAACACTCAAGTTTCCTGCTGTATTAGAGATTCCAGGAAGCAAGAGCGTGCTTCTTGCTCCAAAGCAGAGTGTGATTTTTATATGTGAACTCGGCTGTGTGTTTCACTTCAGAAATGGAGTTAAACCCCAGGCTCTGAGTCTTCCTACAAGCAAGACTTGGTTTCAGGTAAGGGCAGTTACTTTACAGCTCAAATGAACTACATCGTTCACGAAGCTCACACGTTTCTCATCTAAACTGACAAGCATTGGATGTTAGAGGACCTGTGGTTTGTTTCAGTTTCCGAAGCAGAGTTGGACTAGATATGGTCCGTATGTGTAGGAAACACCGTTCTTTTGTTCTCATCACACTCATGTTTCCTGCTCTCTTAGAGACTCTGCTAAGCAAGAGCGTGCTTCTTGCTCTAAAGCAGAGTGTTATCAATGGATGAGAACTCTGCTGTGTGTTTCACTTCAGAAATGGAGTTAAATCCCAGGCTCTGTGTCTTCCTACAAGCAAGACTTCGTTTCAGGTAAGGGCAGTCACTTTTCAGCTCAAACGAACTACATCGTTCACGAAGCTCACACGTTTCTCATCTTAAATGACAAGCATTGGATGTTAGTTGACCAGTGCTTTTTATCAGTTTCAGAAGCAGAGTTGGACTAGATATGGTCTGTATGTGTAGGAAACACGGTTCTTTTGCTCTCATCACACTCACCTTTCCTGCTCTCTTAGAGTCTCTGCTAAGCAAGAGCGTGCTTCTTGCTCTAAAGCAGAGTGTGATCAATGGATGAGAACTCTGCTGTGTGTTTCACTTCAGAAATGGAGTTAAATCCCATGCTCTGAGTCTTCCTACAAGCAAAACTTCATTTCAGGTAAGGGCAGTTACTTTACAGCTCAAACGAACTACATCGTTCACGAAGCACACACGTTTCTCGTCTAAATTGACAAGCACTGGATGTTAGAGGACCAGTGGATTCTTTCAGTTTCAGAAGCAGAGTTGAACTAGATATGCTCCGTATGTGTAGGAAACACCGTTCTATTGTTATGAGCACACTCAAGTTTCCTGCTGCATTAGAGATTCCAGGAAGCAAGAGCGTGCTTCTTGCTCCAAAGCAGAGTGTGATTTATATATGAGAACTCGGCTGTGTGTTTCACTTCAGAAATGGAGTTAAACCCTAGGCTCTGAGTCTTCCTACAAGCAAGACTTGGTTTCAGGTAAGGGCAGTTACTTTACAGCTCAAATGAACTACATCGTTCACGAAGATCACACGTTTCTCATCTAAACTGACAAGCATTGGATGTTACAGGACCTGTGGTTTGTTTCAGTTTCAGAAGCAGAGTTGGACTATATATGGTCTGTATGTGTAGGAAACCCGTTCATTTGTTCTCAGCACACTCAAGTTTCCTGCTGTCTTAGAGACTCTGGAAAGCTACAGCGTGCTTCTTGCTCTAAAGCAGAGTTTGAGCAATGGATGAGAACTCTGCTGTGTGTTTCACTTCAGAAATGGAGTTAAATTCCAGGCTCTGAGTCTTCCTACCAGCAAGACTTCGTTTCAGGTAAGGGCAGTTACTTTACAGCTCAAACGAACTACATTGTTCACGAAGCTCACACGTTTCTCTTCTTAACTGAGAAGCATTGGATGTTAGAGGACCTTTGCTTTGTATCAATTTCAAGCAGAGTTGAACTATATATGGTCCGTATGTATAGGAAACACATTTCATTTCTTCTGAGCACACTCATGTTTCCTGCTGTATTAGAGACTCTAGAAAGCAAGAGCGTGCTTCTTGCTCTAAAGCAGAGTGTGATGCATGGATGAGAACTGTGTTGTGTGTTTCCCTTCAGAAATGGAGTTAAATCCCAGGCTCTGTGTCTTCCTACAAGCAAGACTTCGTTTCAGTTAAGGGCAGTCACTTTTCAGCTCAAACGAACTACATCGCTCACAAAGCTCACACGTTTCTCATCTTAACTGACAAGCATCGAATGTTAGAAGGCCAGTGCTTTGTGTCAGTTTCAGAAGCAGCGTTGGACTAATATGGTCCGTGTGTAGGAAACACCGTTCTTTTTTTCTCAGCAAACTTACATTTTCTGCTCTCTTAGACACTCTGGAAAGAAAGAGCGTGCTTCTTGCTCTAAGCAGAGTGTGATCCATGGATGAGATCTCTGCTGTGTGTTTGCCTTCAGAAATGGAGTTAAATCCCAGGCTTTGTGTCTTCCTACAAGCAAGACTTCGTTTCAGGTAAGGGCAGTCACTTTTCAGCTCAAACGAACTACATCGTTCACGAAGCTAACAAGTTTCCCATCTTAACTTCCAAGCATTGGATGTTAGAGGACCTCTGGTTTGTTTCAGTTTCAGAAGCAGAGATGAACTAGATATGGTCCGTAT
Source organism: Onychomys leucogaster (assembly GCA_949786385.1). Classification (NCBI taxonomy): domain Eukaryota; kingdom Metazoa; phylum Chordata; class Mammalia; order Rodentia; family Cricetidae; genus Onychomys; species Onychomys leucogaster. The sequence continues at coordinate 443,093 of CATKUP010000140.1, forward strand.
GTGTAGGAAACACTGTTCTTTTGTTATGAGCACACTCACATTTCCTGCTGTCTTAGAGAATTTAGAAAGCAAGAGCGTGCTTCTTGCTCTAAAGCAGAGTGAGATCAATAAATGAGAACTCTGCTGTGTGTTTCACTTCAGAAATGGTGTTAAATCCCAGGCTCTGAGTCTTCCTACTAGGAAGACATCGTTTCAGGTTACGGCAGTCACTTTTCAGCTCAAACGACCTACATCATTCACGAAGCTCACACGTTTCTCATCTTAAATGACAAGCATTGGATGTTAGAGAACCAGTGCTTTGTATCAGTTTCAGAAGCAGAGTTGGACTAGATATGGTCCGTATGTGTAGGAAACACCGTTCTTTTGGTCTCATCACACTCATGTTTCCTGCTCTCTTAGAGACTCTGCTAAGCAAGAGCATGCTTCTTGCTCGAAAGCAGAGTGTGATCAATGGATGAGAACTCTGCTGTGTGTTTCACTTCAGAAATGGAGTTAAATCCCAAGCTCTGAGTCTTACTACAAGCAATACTTCGTTTCAGGTAAGGGCAGATAATTTACAGCTCAAATGAACTACATCGTTCACGAAGCTCACACGTTTCTCATCTAAACTGACAAGCATTGGATGTTAGAGGACCTGTGGTTTGTTTCAGTTTCAGAAGCAGAGTGGAACTAGATATGGGCCGTATGTGTAGGAAACACCGTTCTTTTGTTCTGAGGACACTCAAGTTTCCTTCTGTATTAGAGACTCTAGAAAGCAAGAGTGTGCTTCTTGCTCTAAAGCAGAGTGTTATTCATGCAAGAAAACTATGCTGTGTGTTTCCCTTCAGAAATGGAGTTAAATCCCAGGCTCTGTGTCTTCCTACAAGCAAGACTTCGTTTCAGGTAAGCGCAGTCACTTTTCAGCTCAAACGAACTACATCGTTCAGGAAGTTCACACGGTTCTCATCTTAACTGACAAGCATTGAATGTTAGAGAACCAGTGCTTTGTATCAGTTTCAGAAGCAGAGTTGGACTACATATGGTCTGTATGTGTAGGAAACACCGTTCATTTGTTCTCAGCACACTCAAGTTTCCTGCTGTCTTAGAGACTGTGGAAATCTACAGCGTGCTTCTTGCTCTAAAGCAGAGTGTGATCAATGGATGAAAACTCTGTTGTGTGTTTCACTTCAGAAATGGAGTTAAATCCAAGGCTCTGAGTCTTCCTACAAGCAAGACTTTGTTTCAGTTAAGGGCAGTCACTTTTCAGCTCAAACGAACTACATCGTTCACAAAGCTCACACGTTTCTCATCTTAACTGACAAGCATCGAATGTTAGAAGGCCAGTGCTTTGTATCAGTTTCAGAAGCAGCTTTGGACTAATATGGTCCGTGTGTAGGAAACACCGTTCTTTTTTTCTCAGCAAACTTACATTTTCTGCTCTCTTAGACACTCTGGAAAGAAAGAGCGTGCTTCTTGCTCTAAGCAGAGTGTGATCCATGGATGAGATCTCTGCTGTGTGTTTGCCTTCAGAAATGGAGTTAAATCCCAGGCTCTGTGTCTTCCTACAAGCAAGACTTCGTTTCAGGTAAGGGCAGTCACTTTTCAGCTCAAACGAACTACATCGTTCACGAAGCTAACAAGTTTCCCATCTTAACTTCCAAGCATTGGATGTTAGAGGACCTCTGGTTTGTTTCAGTTTCAGAAGCAGAGATGAACTAGATAGGGTCCGTATGTGTAGGAAACACCGTTCTTTTTTTATGAGCACACTCACATTTCCTGCTGTCTTAGAGAATTTAGAAAGCAAGAGCGTGCTTCTTGCTCTAAAGCAGAGTGAGATCAATAAATGAGAACTCTGCTGTGTGTTTCACTTCAGAAATGGTGTTAAAACCCAGGCTCTGAGTCTTCCTACTAGGAAGACATCGTTTCAGGTTAGGGCAGTCACTTTTCAGCTCAAACGACCTACATCATTCACGAAGCTCACACGTTTCTCATCTTAAATGACAAGCATTGGATGTTAGAGAACCAGTGCTTTGTATCAGTTTCAGAAGCAGAGTTGGACTAGATATGGTCCGTATGTGTAGGAAACACCGTTCTTTTGGTCTCATCACACTCATGTTTCCTGCTCTCTTAGAGATTCTGCTAAGCAAGAGCGTGCTTCTTGCTCTAAAGCAGAGTGTTATTCATGCAAGAAAACTATGCTGTGTGTTTCCCTTCAGAAATGGAGTTAAATTCCAGACTCTGAGTCTTCCTACAAGCAAGACTTCGTTTCAGGTAAGGGCAGTTACTTTACAGCTCAAACGAACTACATTGTTCACGAAGCTCACACGTTTCTCTTCTTAACTGAGAAGCATTGGATGTTAGAGGACCTTTGCCTTGTATCAATTTCAAGCAGAGTTGAACTATATATGGTCCGTATGTATAGGAATCACCTTTCATTTCTTCTGAGCACACTCATGTTTCCTGCTGTATTGGAGACTCTAGAAAGCAAGAGCGTGCTTCATGCTCTAAAGCAGAGTGTGATGCATGGATGAGAACTGTGTTGTGTGTTTCCCTTCAGAAATGGAGTTAAATCCCAGGCTCTGTGTCTTCCTACAAGCAAGACTTCGTTTCAGGTAAGGGCAGTCACTTTTCAGCTCAAACGAACTAAATCGTTCAGGAAGTTCACACGGTTCTCATCTTAACTGACAAGCATTGAATGTTAGAGAACCAGTGCTTTGTATCAGTTTCAGAAGCAGAGTTGGAGTACATAAGGTCTGTATGTGTAGGAAACACCGTTCATTTGGTCTCATCACACTCATGTTTCCTGCTCTCTTAGAGATTCTGCTAAGCAAGAGCGTGCTTCTTGCTCTAAAGCAGAGTGTGATCAATGGATGAGAACTCTGTTGTGTGTTTCACTTCAGAAATGGAGTTAAATCCCAGGCTCTGAGTCTTCCTACAAGCAATACTTCGTTTCAGGTAAGGGCAGATACTTTACAGCTCAAATGAACTACATCGTTCACGAAGCTCACACGTTTTTCATCTAAACTGACAAGCATTGGATGTTAGAGGACCTGTGGTTTGTTTCAGTTTCAGAAGCAGAGTGGAACTAGATATGGGCTGTATGTGTAGGAAACACCGTTCTTTTGTTCTGAGCACACTCAAGTTTCCTTCTGTATTAGAGACTCTAGAAAGCAAGAGCGTGCTTCTTGCTCTAACGCAGAGTGTTATTCATGCAAGAAAACTATGCTGTGTGTTTCCCTTCAGAAATGGAGTTAAATTCCAGGCTCTGAGTCTTCCAACAAGCAAGACTTCGTTTCAGGTAAGGGCAGTTACTTTACAGCTCAAACAAACTACATTGTTCACGAAGCTCACATGTTTCTCTTCTTAACTGAGAAGCATTGGATGTTAGAGGACCTTTGCTTTGTATCAATTTCAAGCATAGTTGAACTATATATGGTCCGTATGTATAGGAAACACCGTTCATTTCTTCTGAGCACACTCATGTTTCCTGCTGTATTAGAGACTCTAGAAAGCAAGAGCGTGCTTCTTGCTCTAAAGCAGAGTGTGATGCATGGATGAGAACTGTGTTGTGTGTTTCCCTTCAGAAATGGAGTTAAATCCCAGGCTCTGTGTCTTCCTACAAGCAAGACTTCGTTTCAGGTAAGGGCAGTCACTTTTCAGCTCAAACGAACTAAATCGTTCAGGAAGTTCACACGGTTCTCATCTTAACTGACAAGCATTGAATGTTAGAGAACCAGTGCTTTGTATCAGTTTCAGAAGCAGAGTTGGAGTACATAAGGTCTGTATGTGTAGGAAACACCGTTCATTTCTTCTCAGCACACTCAAGTTTCCTGCTATCTTAGAGACTGTGGAAATCTACAGCGTGCTTCTTGCTCTAAAGCAGAGTGTGATGCATGGATGAGAACTGTGTTGTGTGTTTCCCTTCAGAAATGGAGTTAAATCCCAGGCTCTGTGTCTTCCTACAAGCAAGACTTAGTTTCAGTTAAGGGCAGTCACTTTTCAGCTCAAACGAACTACATCGTTCACAAAGCTCACACGTTTCTCATCTTAACTGACAAGCATCGAATGTTAGAAGGCCAGTGCTTTGTGTCAGTTTCAGAAGCAGCGTTGGACTAATATGGTCCGTGTGTAGGAAACACCGTTCTTTTTTTCTCAGCAAACTTACATTTTCTGCTCTCTTAGACACTCTGGAAAGAAAGAGCGTGCTTCTTGCTCTAAGCAGAGTGTGATCCATGGATGAGATCTCTGCTGTGTGTTTGCCTTCAGAAATGGAGTTAAATCCCAGGCTCTGTATCTTCCTACAAGCAAGACTTCGTTTCAGGTAAGGGCAGTCACTTTTCAGCTCAAACGAACTACATCGTTCACGAAGCTAACAAGTTTCCCATCTTAACTTCCAAGCATTGGATGTTAGAGGACCTCTGGTTTGTTTCAGTTTCAGAAGCAGAGATGAACTAGATATGGTCCGTATGTGTAGGAAACACCGTTCTTTTGTTATGAGCACACTCACATTTCCTGCTGTCTTAGAGAATTTAGAAAGCAAGAGCGTGCTTCTTGCTCTAAAGCAGAGTGAGATCAATAAATGAGAACTCTGCTGTGTGTTTCACTTCATAAATGGTGTTAAATCCCAGGCTCTGAGTCTTCCTACTAGGAAGACATCATTTCAGGTTACGGCAGTCACTTTTCAGCTCAAACGACCTACATCATTCACGAAGCTCACACGTTTCTCATCTTAAATGACAAGCATTGGATGTTAGAGAACCAGTGCTTTGTATCAGTTTCAGAAGCAGAGTTGGACTAGATATGGTCCGTATGTGTAGGAAACACCGTTCTTTTGGTCTCATCACACTCATGTTTCCTGCTCTCTTAGAGACTCTGCTAAGCAAGAGCATGCTTCTTGCTCGAAAGCAGAGTGTGATCAATGGATGAGAACTCTGCTGTGTGTTTCACTTCAGAAATGGAGTTAAATCCCAAGCTCTGAGTCTTACTACAAGCAATACTTCGTTTCAGGTAAGGGCAGATAATTTACAGCTCAAATGAACTACATCGTTCACGAAGCTCACACGTTTCTCATCTAAACTGACAAGCATTGGATGTTAGAGGACCTGTGGTTTGTTTCAGTTTCAGAAGCAGAGTGGAACTAGATATGGGCCGTATGTGTAGGAAACACCGTTCTTTTGTTCTGAGGACACTCAAGTTTCCTTCTGTATTAGAGACTCTAGAAAGCAAGAGTGTGCTTCTTGCTCTAAAGCAGAGTGTTATTCATGCAAGAAAACTATGCTGTGTGTTTCCCTTCAGAAATGGAGTTAAATCCCAGGCTCTGTGTCTTCCTACAAGCAAGACTTCGTTTCAGGTAAGCGCAGTCACTTTTCAGCTCAAACGAACTACATCGTTCAGGAAGTTCACACGGTTCTCATCTTAACTGACAAGCATTGAATGTTAGAGAACCAGTGCTTTGTATCAGTTTCAGAAGCAGAGTTGGACTACATATGGTCTGTATGTGTAGGAAACACCGTTCATTTGTTCTCAGCACACTCAAGTTTCCTGCTGTCTTAGAGACTGTGGAAATCTACAGCGTGCTTCTTGCTCTAAAGCAGAGTGTGATCAATGGATGAAAACTCTGTTGTGTGTTTCACTTCAGAAATGGAGTTAAATCCAAGGCTCTGAGTCTTCCTACAAGCAAGACTTTGTTTCAGTTAAGGGCAGTCACTTTTCAGCTCAAACGAACTACATCGTTCACAAAGCTCACACGTTTCTCATCTTAACTGACAAGCATCGAATGTTAGAAGGCCAGTGCTTTGTATCAGTTTCAGAAGCAGCTTTGGACTAATATGGTCCGTGTGTAGGAAACACCGTTCTTTTTTTCTCAGCAAACTTACATTTTCTGCTCTCTTAGACACTCTGGAAAGAAAGAGCGTGCTTCTTGCTCTAAGCAGAGTGTGATCCATGGATGAGATCTCTGCTGTGTGTTTGCCTTCAGAAATGGAGTTAAATCCCAGGCTCTGTGTCTTCCTACAAGCAAGACTTCGTTTCAGGTAAGGGCAGTCACTTTTCAGCTCAAACGAACTACATCGTTCACGAAGCTAACAAGTTTCCCATCTTAACTTCCAAGCATTGGATGTTAGAGGACCTCTGGTTTGTTTCAGTTTCAGAAGCAGAGATGAACTAGATAGGGTCCGTATGTGTAGGAAACACCGTTCTTTTTTTATGAGCACACTCACATTTCCTGCTGTCTTAGAGAATTTAGAAAGCAAGAGCGTGCTTCTTGCTCTAAAGCAGAGTGAGATCAATAAATGAGAACTCTGCTGTGTGTTTCACTTCAGAAATGGTGTTAAAACCCAGGCTCTGAGTCTTCCTACTAGGAAGACATCGTTTCAGGTTAGGGCAGTCACTTTTCAGCTCAAACGACCTACATCATTCACGAAGCTCACACGTTTCTCATCTTAAATGACAAGCATTGGATGTTAGAGAACCAGTGCTTTGTATCAGTTTCAGAAGCAGAGCTGGACTAGATATGGTCCGTATGTGTACGAAACACCGTTCTTTTGGTCTCATCACACTCATGTTTCCTGCTCTCTTAGAGATTCTGCTAAGCAAGAGCGTGCTTCTTGCTCTAAAGCAGAGTGTTATTCATGCAAGAAAACTATGCTGTGTGTTTCCCTTCAGAAATGGAGTTAAATTCCAGGCTCTGAGTCTTCCTACAAGCAAGACTTCGTTTCAGGTAAGGGCAGTTACTTTACAGCTCAAACGAACTACATTGTTCACGAAGCTCACACGTTTCTCTTCTTAACTGAGAAGCATTGGATGTTAGAGGACCTTTGCCTTGTATCAATTTCAAGCAGAGTTGAACTATATATGGTCCGTATGTATAGGAATCACCTTTCATTTCTTCTGAGCACACTCATGTTTCCTGCTGTATTGGAGACTCTAGAAAGCAAGAGCGTGCTTCATGCTCTAAAGCAGAGTGTGATGCATGGATGAGAACTGTGTTGTGTGTTTCCCTTCAGAAATGGAGTTAAATCCCAGGCTCTGTGTCTTCCTACAAGCAAGACTTCGTTTCAGGTAAGGGCAGTCACTTTTCAGCTCAAACGAACTAAATCGTTCAGGAAGTTCACACGGTTCTCATCTTAACTGACAAGCATTGAATGTTAGAGAACCAGTGCTTTGTATCAGTTTCAGAAGCAGAGTTGGAGTACATAAGGTCTGTATGTGTAGGAAACACCGTTCATTTGGTCTCATCACACTCATGTTTCCTGCTCTCTTAGAGATTCTGCTAAGCAAGAGCGTGCTTCTTGCTCTAAAGCAGAGTGTGATCAATGGATGAGAACTCTGTTGTGTGTTTCACTTCAGAAATGGAGTTAAATCCCAGGCTCTGAGTCTTCCTACAAGCAATACTTCGTTTCAGGTAAGGGCAGATACTTTACAGCTCAAATGAACTACATCGTTCACGAAGCTCACACGTTTTTCATCTAAACTGACAAGCATTGGATGTTAGAGGACCTGTGGTTTGTTTCAGTTTCAGAAGCAGAGTGGAACTAGATATGGGCCGTATGTGTAGGAAACACCGTTCTTTTGTTATGAGCACACTCACGTTTCCTGCTGTCTTAGAGAATTTAGAAAGCAGGAGCGTGCTTCTTGCTCTAAAGCAGAGTGAGATCAATAAATGAGAACTCTGCTGTGTGTTTCACTTCAGAAATGGTGTTAAATCCCAGACTCTGAGTCTTCCTACTAGGAAGACATCGTTTCAGGTTAGGGTAGTCACTTTTCAGCTCCAACAACCTACATCATTCACGAAGCTCACACGTTTCTCATCTTAAATGACAAGCATTGGATGTTAGAGAACCAGTGCTTTGTATCAGTTTCAGAAGCAGAGTTGGACTAGATATGGTCCGTATGTGTAGGAAACACCGTTCTTTTGTTCTGAGCACACTCACGTTTCCTGCTGTCTTAGAGACTCTAGAAAGCAAGAGCATGCTTCTTGCTCTAAAGCAGAGTGTGATCAATGGATGAGAACTCTGCTGTGTGTTTCACTTCAGAAATGGAGTTAAATCCCAAGCTCTGAGTCTTCCTACAAGCAATACTGTGTTTCAGGTAAGGGCAGATACTTTACAGCTCAAATGAACTACATCGTTCACGAAGCTCACACGTTTCTCATCTAAACTGACAAGCATTGGATGTTAGAGGACCTGTGGTTTGTTTCAGAAGCAGAGTGGAACTAGATATGGGCCGTATGTGTAGGAAACACCGTTCTTTTGTTCTGAGCACACTCAAGTTTCCTTCTGTATTAGAGACTCTAGAAAGCAAGAGCGTGCTTTTTGCTCCAAAGCAGAGTGTTATTCATGCAAAAAAACTATGCTGTGTGTTTCCCTTCAGAAATGGAGTTAAATTCCAGGCTCTGAGTCTTCCTACAAGCAAGACTTCGTTTCAGGTAAGGGCAGTTACTTTACAGCTCAAACGAACTACATTGTTCACGAAGCTCACAAGTTTCTCTTCTTAACTGAGAAGCATTGGATGTTAGAGGACCTTTGCTTTGTATCAATTTCAAGCAGAGTTGAACTATATATGGTCCGTATGTATAGGAAACACCGTTCATTTCTTCTGAGCACACTCATGTTTCCTGCTGTATTAGAGACTCTAGAAAGCAAGAGCGTGCTTCTTGCTCTAAAGCAGAGTGTGATGCATGGATGAGAACTGTGTGTGTGTTTCCCTTCAGAAATGGAGTTAAATCCCAGGTTCTGTGTAATCCTACAAGCAAGACTTCGTTTCAGGTAAGGGCAGTCACTTTTCAGCTCAAACGAACTACATCGTTCACAAAGCTCACACGTTTCTCATCTTAACTGACAAGCATCGAATGTTAGAAGGCCAGTGCTTTGTATCAGTTTCAGAAGCAGCGTTGGACTAATATGGTCCGTGTGTAGGAAACACCGTTCTTTTTTTCTCAGCAAACTTACATTTTCTGCTCTCTTAGACACTCTGGAAAGGAAGAGCGTGCTTCTTGCTCTAAGCAGAGTGTGATCCATGGATTAGATCTCTGCTGTGTGTTTGCCTTCAGAAATGGAGTTAAATCCGAGGCTCTGTGTCTTCCTACAAGCAAGACTTCGTTTCAGGTAAGGGCAGTCACTTTTCAGCTCAAACGAACTACCTCGTTCACGAAGCTAACAAGTTTCCCATCTTAACTTCCAAGCATTGGATGTTAGAGGACCTCTGGTTTGTTTCAGTTTCAGAAGCAGAGATGAACTAGATATGGTCCGTATGTGTAGGAAACACCGTTCTTTTGTTATGAGCACACTCACGTTTCCTGCTGTCTTAGAGAATTTAGAAAGCAAGAGCGTGCTTCTTGCTCTAAAGCAGAGTGAGATCAATAAATGAGAACTCTGCTGTGTGTTTCACTTCAGAAATGGTGTTAAATCCCAGGCTCTGAGTCTTCCTACTAGGAAGACATCGTTTCAGGTTAGGGCAGTCACTTTTCAGCTCAAACGACCTACATCATTCACGAAGCTCACACGTTTCTCATCTTAAATGACAAGCATTGGATGTTAGAGAACCAGTGCTTTGTATCAGTTTCAGAAGCAGAGTTGGACTAGATATGGTCCGTATGTGTAGGAAACACCGTTCTTTTGGTCTCATCACACTCATGTTTCCTGCTCTCTTAGAGACTCTGCTAAGCAAGAGCATGCTTTTTGCTCTAAAGCAGAGTGTGATCAATGGATGAGAACTCTGCTGTGTGTTTCACTTCAGAAATGGAGTTAAATCCCAGGCTCTGAGTCTTCCTACAAGCAATACTTCGTTTCAGGTAAGGGCAGATACTTTACAGCTCTAATGAAGTACATCGTTCACGAAGCTCACACGTTTCTCATCTAAACTGACAAGCATTGGATGTTAGAGGACCTGTGGTTTGTTTCAGTTTCAGAAGCAGAGTGGAACTAGATATGGGCCGTATGTGTAGGAAACACCGTTCTTTTGTTCTGAGCACACTCAAGTTTCCTTCTGTATTAGAGACTCTAGAAAGCAAGAGCGTGCTTGTTGCTCTAAAGCAGAGTGTTATTCATGCAAAAAAACTATGCTGTGTGTTTCCCTTCAGAAATGGAGTTAAATTCCAGGCTCTGAGTCTTCCTACAAGCAAGACTTCGTTTCAGGTAAGGGCAGTTACTTTACAGCTCAAACGAACTACATTGTTCACGAAGCTCACACGTTTCTCTTCTTAACTGAGAAGCATTGGATGTTAGAGGACCTTTGCTTTGTATCAATTTCAAGCAGAGTTGAACTATATATGGTCCGTATGTATAGGAAACACCGTTCATTTCTTCTGAGCACACTCATGTTTCTTGCTGTAATAGAGACTCTAGAAAGCAAGAGCGTGCTTCTTGCTCTAAAGCAGAGTGTGATGCATGGATGAGAACTGTGTTGTGTGTTTCCCTTCAGAAATGGAGTTAAATCCCAGGTTCTGTGTCTTCCTACAAGCAAGACTTCGTTTCAGGTAAGGGCAGTCACTTTTCAGCTCAAACGAACTAAATCGTTCAGGAAGTTCACACGGTTCTCATCTTAACTGACAAGCATTGAATGTTAGAGAACCAGTGCTTTGTATCAGTTTCAGAAGCAGAGTTGGAGTACATACGGTCCGTATGTGTAGGAAACACCGTTCTATTGTTCTGAGCACACTCACGTTTTCTTCTGTCTTAGAGAATTTAGAAAGCAAGAGCGTGCTTCTTGCTCTAAAGCAGAGTGTGATTTATATATGAGAACTCTGCTGTGTGCTTCACTTCAGAAATGGAGTTAAATCCCTGGCTCTGAGTCTTCCTACCAGCAAGACTTCGTTTCAGGTAAGGGCAGTCACTTTTCAGCTCAAACGAACTACATCGTTCACAAAGCTCACACGTTTCTCATCTTAACTGACAAGCATCGAATATTAGAAGGCCAGTGCTTTGTATCAGTTTCAGAAGCAGCGTTGGACTAATATGGTCCGTGTGCAGCAAACACCGTTCTTTTTTTCTCAGAAAACTTACATTTCCTGCTGTCTTAGAGACTCTGGAAAGCAAGAGCGTGCTTCTTGCTCTAAGCAGAGTGTGATCCATGGATGAGAACTCTGCTGTGTGTTTCACTTCAGAAATGGAGTTAAATACCAGGCTCTGTGTCTTCCTACAAGCAAGACTTCATTTCAGGTAAGGGCAGATACTTTACAGCTCAAATTAACTACATCATTCACAAGGCTCACACGTTTCTCATCTAAACTGACAAGCATTGGATGTTAGAGGACCTGTGGTTTGTTTCAGTTTCAGAAGCAGAGTGGAACTAGATATGGGCCGTATGTGTAGTAAACACCATTCTTATGTTCTGAGCACACTCAAGTTTCATTCTGTATTAGAGACCCTAGAAAGCAAGAGCGTGCTTCTTGCTCTAAAGCAGAGTGTTATTCATGCAAGAAAACTATGCTGTGTGTTTCCCTTCAGAAATGGAGTTAAATTCCAGGCTCTGAGTCTTCCTACATGCAAGACTTCGTTTCAGGTAAGGGCAGTTACTTTACAGCTCAAACGAACTACATTGTTCACGAAGCTCACACGTTTCTCTTCTTAACTGAGAAGCATTGGATGTTAGAGGACCTTTGCTTTGTATCAATTTCAAGCAGAGTTGAACTATATATGGTCCGTATGTATAGGAAACACCGTTCATTTCTTCTGAGCACACTCATGTTTCCTGCTGTATTAGAGACTCTAGAAAGCAAGAGCGTGCTTCTTGCTCTAAAGCAGAGTGTGATGCATGGATGAGAACTGTGTTGTGTGTTTCCCTTCATAAATGGAGTTAAATCCCAGGCTCTGTGTCTTCCTACAAGCAAGACTTCGTTTCAGGTAAGGGCAGTCACTTTTCAGCTCAAACGAACTACATCGTTCACGAAGCTCACACGTTTCTCATCTAAACTGACAAGCGTTGGATGTTAGAGGACCTCTGGTTTGTTTCAGTTTAAGAATCAGAGATGTACTAGATATGGTCCGTATATGTAGGAAACACCGTTCATTTGTCATTAGCACACTCAATTTTCCTGCTGTATTAGAGACTCTAGAAAGCAAGAAAGTGCTTCTTGCTCTAAAGCAAAGTGTGATCCATGGATGAGAACTATGATGTGTGTTTCTCTTCAGCAATGGAGTTAAATCCCAGTCTCCGTGTTTTCCTACTAGGAAGACATCGTTTCAGGTTAGGGCAGTCACTTTTCAGCTCAAACGACCTACATCATTCACGAAGCTCACACGTTTCTCATCTTAAATGAGAAGCATTGGATTTTAGAGGACCAGTGCTTTGTATCAGTTTCAGAAGCAGAGTTGGACTAGATATGGTCCGTATGTGTAGGAAACACCGTTCCTTTGCTCTCATCACACTCACGTTTCCTGCTCTCTTAGAGACTCTGCTAAGCAAGAGCGTGCTTCTTGCTCTAAAGCAGAGTGTGATCAATGGATGAGAACTCTGCTGTGTGTTTCACTTCACAAATGGAGTTAAATACCAGGCTCTGAGTCTTCCTACAAGCAAAACTTCGTTTCAGGTAAGGTCAGTTACTTTACAGCTCAAACGAACTACATCGTTCACGAAGCACACAGGTTTCTCGTCTAAATTGCCAAGCATTGGATGTTAGAGGACCTGTGGATTCTTTCAGTTTCAGAAGCAGAGTTGAACTAGATATGGTCCATATGTGTAGGAAACACCGTTCTTTTGTTATGAGCACACTCAAGTTTCCTGCTGTATTAGAGATTCCAGGAAGCAAGAGCGTGCTTTTTGCTCCAAAGCAGAGTGTGATTTATATATGAGAACTCGGCTGTGTGTTTCACTTCAGAAATGGAGTTAAACCCCAGGCTCTGAGTCTTCCTACAAGCAAGACTTGGTTTCAGGTAAGGGCAGTCACTTTACAGCTCAAATGAACTACATCGTTCACGAAGCTCACACGTTTCTCATCTAAACTGACAAGCATTGGATGTTAGAGGACCTGTGGTTTGTTTCAGTTTCAGAAGCATAGTTGGACTATATATGGTCTGTATGTGTAGGAAACACCGTTCATTTGTTCTCAGCACACTCAAGTTTCCTGCTGTCTTAGAGACTGTGGAAATCTACAGCGTGCTTCTTGCTCTAAAGCAGAGTGTGATCAATGGATGAAAACTCTGTTGTGTGTTTCACTTCAGAAATGGAGTTAAATCCAAGGCTCTGAGTCTTACTACAAGCAAGACTTCGTTTCAGTTAAGGGCAGTCACTTTTCAGCTCAAACGAACTACATCGTTCACAAAGCTCACATGTTTCTCATCTTAACTGACAAGCATCGAATGTTAGAAGGCCAGTGCTTGGTATCAGTTTCAGAAGCAGCGTTGGACTAATATGGTCCGTGTGTAGGAAACACCGTTCTTTTTTTCTCAGCAAACTTACATTTTCTGCTCTCTTAGACACTCTGGAAAGAAAGAGCGAGCTTCTTGCTCAAAGCAGAGTGTGATCCATGGATGAGATCTCTGCTGTGTGTTTGCCTTCAGAAATGGAGTTAAATCCCAGGCTCTGTGTCTTCCTACAAGCAAGATTTCATTTCAGGTAAGGGCAGTCACTTTTCAGCTCAAACGAACTACATCGTTCACGAACCTAACAAGTTTCCCATCTTAACTTCCAAGCATTGGATGTTAGAGGACCACTGGTTTGTTTCAGTTTCAGAAGCAGAGATGAACTAGATATGGTCCGTATGTGTAGGAAACACCGTTCTTTTGTTCTGAGCACACTCACATTTCCTGCTGTCTTAGAGACTCTAGAAAGCAAGAGCGTGCTTCTTGCTCTAAAGCAGAGTGTGATCAATAAATAAGAACTCTGCTGTGTGTTTCACTTCAGAAATCGAGTTAAATCACAGGCTCTGAGTCTTCCTACTAGGAAGACATAGTTTCAGGTTAGGGCAGTCACTTTTCAGCTCAAACGACCTACATCGTTCACAAAGCTCACACGTTTCTCATCTTAAATGACAAGCATTGGATATTAGAGGACCTGTGGTTTGTATCAGTTTCAGAAGCAGAGTTGGACTAGATATGGTCCGTATGTGTAGGAAACACCATACTTTTGGTCTCATCACACTCATGTTTCCTGCTCTCTTAGAGAATCTGCTAAGCAAGAGCATGCTTCTTGCTCTAAAGCAGAGTGTGATCAATGGATGAGAACTCTGCTGTGTGTTTCACTTCAGAAATGGAGTTAAATCCCAAGCTCTGAGTCTTCCTACAAGCAAGACTTCGTTTCAGGTAAGGGCAGATACTTTACAGCTCAAATGAACTACATCGTTCACGAAGCTCACACATTTCTCATCTAAACTGACAAGCATTGGATGTTAGAGGACCTGTGGTTTGTTTCAGTTTCAGAAGCAGAGTGGAACTAGATATGGGCCGTATGTGTAGGAAACACCGTTCTTTTGTTCTGAGCACACTCACGTTTCCTTCTGTATTAGAGACCCTAGAAAGCAAGAGCGTGCTTCTTGCTCTAAAGCAGACTGTTATTCATGCAAGAAAACTATGCTGTGTGTTTCCCTTCAGCAATGGAGTTAAATTCCAGGCTCTGAGTCTTCCTACAAGCAAGACTTCGTTTCAGGTAAGGGCAGTTACTTTACAGCTCAAACGAACTACATTGTTCACGAAGCTCACACGTTTCTCTTCTTAACTGAGAAGCATTGAATGTTAGAGGACTTTTGCTTTGTATCAATTTCAAGCAGAGTTGAACTATATATGGTCCGTATGTATAGGAAACACCGTTCATTTCTTCTGAGCACACTCATGTTTCCTGCTGTATTAGAGACTCTAGAAAGCAAGAGCGTGCTTCTTGCTCTAAAGCAGAGTGTGATGCATGGATGAGAACTGTGTTGTGTGTTTCCCTTCAGAAATGGAGTTAAATCCCAGGCTCTGTGTCTTCCTACAAGCAAGACTTCGTTTCAGGTAAGGGCAGTCACTTTTCAGCTCAAACGAACTACATCGTTCACGAAGCTCACACGTTTCTCATCTAAACTGACAAGCATTGGATGTTAGAGGACCTCTGGTTTGTTTCAGTTTAAGAATCAGAGATGTACTAGATATGGTCCGTATATGTAAGAAACACCGTTCATTTGTTATTAGCACACTCAATTTTCCTGCTGTATTAGAGACTCTAGAAAGCAAGAGAGTGCTTCTTGCTCTAAAGCAAAGTGTGATCCATGGATGAGAACTATGATGTGTGTTTATCTTCAGAAATGGAGTTAAATCCCAGGCTCCGTGTTTTCCTACTAGGAAGACATCGTTTCAGGTTAGGGCAGTCACTTTTCAGCTCCAACGACCTACATCATTCACGAAGCTCACACGTTTCTCATCTTAAATGACAAGCATTGGATGTTAGAGGACCAGTGCTTTGTATCAGTTTCAGAAGCAGAGTTGGAATAGATATGGTCCGTATGTGTAGGAAACACCGTTCCTTTGCTCTCATCACACTCACGTTTCCTGCTCTCTTAGAGACTCTGCTAAGCAAGAGCGTGCTTCTTGCTCTAAAGCAGAGTGTGATCAATGGATGAGAACTCTGCTGTGTGTTTCACTTCACAAATGGAGTAAATACCAGGCTCTGAGTCTTCCTACAAGCAAAACTTCGTTTCAGGTAAGGGCAGTTACTTTACAGCTCAAACGAACTACATCGTTCACGAAGCACACACGTTTCTCGTCTAAATTGCCAAGCATTGGATGTTAGAGGACCTGTGGATTCTTTCAGTTTCAGAAACAGAGTTGAACTAGATATGGTCCATATGTGTAGGAAACACCGTTCTTTTGTTATGAGCACACTCAAGTTTCCTGCTGTATTAGAGATTCCAGGAAGCAAGAGCGTGCTTTTTGCTCCAAAGCAGAGTGTGATTTATATATGAGAACTCGGCTGTGTGTTTCACTTCAGAAATGGAGTTAAACCCCAGGCTCTGAGTCTTCCTACAAGCAAGACTTGGTTTCAGGTAAGGGCAGTCACTTTACAGCTCAAATGAACTACATCGTTCACGAAGCTCACACGTTTCTCATCTAAACTGACAAGCATTGGATGTTAGAGGACCTGTGGTTTGTTTCAGTTTCAGAAGCATAGTTGGACTATATATGGTCTGTATGTGTAGGAAACACCGTTCATTTGTTCTCAGCACACTCAAGTTTCCTGCTGTCTTAGAGACTGTGGAAATCTACAGCGTGCTTCTTGCTCTAAAGCAGAGTGTGATCAATGGATGAAAACTCTGTTGTGTGTTTCACTTCAGAAATGGAGTTAAATCCCAGGCTCTGTGTCTTCCTACAAGCAAGACTTCGTTTCAGGTAAGGGCAGTCACTTTTCAGCTCAAACGAACTACATCGTTCAGGAAGTTCACACGGTTCTCATCTTAACTGACAAGCATTGAATGTTAGAGAACCAGTGCTTTGTATCAGTTTCAGAAGCAGCGTTGGACTACATATGGTCCGTGTGTAGGAAACACCGTTCTTTTTTTCTCAGCAAACTTACATTTTCTGCTCTCTTAGACACTCTGGAAAGAAAGAGCGTGCTTCTTGCTCTAAGCAGAGTGTGATCCATGGATGAGATCTCTGCTGTGTGTTTGCCTTCAGAAATGGAGTTAAATCCCAGGTTCTGTGTCTTCCTACAAGCAAGATTTTTTTCAGGTAAGGGCAGTCACTTTTCAGCTCAAACGAACTACATCGTTCACGAAGCTAAAAAGTTTCCCATCTTAACTTCCAAGCATTGGATGTTAGAGGACCACTGGTTTGTTTCAGTTTCAGAAGCAGAGATGAACTAGATATGGTCCGTATGTGTAGGAAACACCGTTCTTTTGTTCTGAGCACACTCACGTTTCCTGCTGTCTTAGAGACTCTAGAAAGCAAGAGCGTGCTTCTTGCTCTAAAGCAGAGTGTGATCAATAAATGAGAACTCTGCTGTGTGTTTCACTTCAGAAATCGAGTTAAATCACAGGCTCTGAGTCTTCCTACTAGGAAGACATAGTTTCAGGGTAGGGCAGTCACTTTTCAGCTCAAACGACCTACATCGTTCACGAAGCTCACACGTTTCTCATCTTAAATGACAAGCATTGGATGTTAGAGGACCTGTGGTTTGTATCAGTTTCAGAGCAGAGTTGGACTAGATATGGTCCGTATGTGTAGGAAATACCGTTCTTTTGTTCTCATCACACTCATGTTTCGTGCTCTCTTAGAGACTCTAGAAAGCAAGAGCGTGCTTCTTGCTCTAAAGCAGAGTGTTATTCATGCAAGAAAACTATGCTGTGTGTTTCCCTTCAGAAATGGAGTTAAATTCCAGGCTCTGAGTCTTCCTACAAGCAAGACTTCGTTTCAGGTAAGGGCAGTTACTTTACAGCTCAAAAGAACTTCATCGTTCACGAAGCTCACACGTTTCTCTTCTTAACTGAGAAGCATTGGATGTTAGAGGACCTTTGCTTTGTATCAATTTCAAGCAGAGTTGAACTATATATGGTCCGTATGTATAGGAAACACCGTTCATTTCTTCTGAGCACACTCATGTTTCCTGCTGTATTAGAGACTCTAGAAAGCAAGAGCGTGCTTCTTGCTCTAAAGCAGAGTGTGATGCATGGATGAGAACTGTGTTGTGTGTTTCCCTTCAGAAATGGAGTTAAGTCCGAGGCTCTGTGTCTTCCTAAAAGCAAGACTTCGTTTCAGGTAAGGGCAGTCACTTTTCAGCTCAAACGAACTACATCGTTCACAAAGCTCACCTTTTCTCATCTTAACTGACAAGCATCGAATGTTAGAAGGCCAGTGCTTTGTATCAGTTTCAGAAGCAGCGTTGGACTAATATGGTCCGTGTGTAGGAAACATCGTTCTTATTTTCTCAGCAAACTTACATTTCCTGCTCTCTTAGAGACTCTGGAAAGCAAGAGCGTGCTTCTTGCTCTAAAGCAGAGTGTGATGCATGGATGAGAACTCTGCTGTGTGTTTCTCTTCAGAAATGGAGTTAAATCCCAGTCTCTGAGTCTTCCTACCATCAATACTTCGTTTCAGGTAAGGGCAGGTACTTTACAACTCAAATGATCTACATCGTTCACGAAGCTCACACATTTCTCATCTAAACTGACAAGCATTGGATGTTACAGGACCTGTGGTTTGTTTCAGTTTCAGAAGCAGAGTTGAACTAGATATGGGCCGTATGTGTAGGAAACACATTTCTTTTGTTCTGAGCACACAAAATTTTCCTTCTCTATTAGAGACTCTAGAAAGCAAGAGCGTGCTTCTTGCTCTAAAGCAGAGTGTGATGCATGGATGAGAACTCTGCTGTGTGTTTCCCTTCAGAAATGGAGTTAAATTCCAGGCTCTGAGTCTTCCTACAAGCAAGACTTCGTTTCAGGTAAGGGCAGTTTCTTTACAGCTCAAACGAACTACATCATTCACGAAGCTCACACGTTTCTCATCTTAACTGAGAAGCATTGGATGTTAGAGGGCCTTTGCTTTGTATCAATTTCAAGCAGAGTTGCACTATATACGGTCTGTATGTGTAGGAAACACCGTTCATTTGTTCTCAGCACACTCAAGTTTCCTGCTGTCTTAGAGACTGTGGAAAGCTACAGCGTGCTTCTTGCTCTAAAGCAGAGTGTGATCAATAGATGAAAACTCTGTTGTGTGTTTCACTTCAGAAATGGAGTTAAATCCAAGGCGCTGAGTCTTCCTACAAGCAAGACTTCGTTTCAGGTAAGGGCAGTTACTACACAGCTCAAAGGAACTACATCGTTCACGAAGAACATACCTTTCTCGTCTAAATTGACAAGCATTGGATGTTAGAGGACCTCTGGTTTGTTTCAGTTTCAGAAGCAGAGATGAACTAGATATGGTCTGTATGTGTAGGAAACACCGTTCTTTTGTTCTGAGCACACTCACGTTTCCTGCTGTATTAGAGACTCTAGAAAGCAAGAGCGTGCTTCTTGCTCTAAAGCAGAGTGTGATCAATGGATGAGAACTCTGCTGTGGATTTCCCTTCAGAAATGGAGATAAATTCCAGGCTCTGTGTTTTCCTACTATGAAGACATCGTTTCAGGTTAGGGCTGTCACTTTTCAGCTCAAACAACCTACTTTGTTCACGAAGCTCACAGGTTTTTCATCTTAAATGACAAGCATTGGATGTTAGAGGAACAGTGCTTTCTCTCAGTTTCAGAAGCAGAGTTGGACTAGATACGGTCCGTGTGTAGGAAACACCGTTCTTTTTTTCTCAGCAAACTTACATTTCCTGCTGTCTTAGAGACTCTGGAAAGCAAGAGCATGCTTCTTGTTCTAGGCAGAGTGTGGTCCATGGATGAGAACTCTGCTGTGTGTTTCCCTTCAGAAATGGAGTTAAATCCCAGGATCTGTGTCTTCCTACAAGCAAGAATTCGTTTCAGGTAAGGGCAGTCACTTTCAGCTCAAAAGAACTACATCGTTCACGAAGCTAACAAGTTTCCAATCTTAACTTCCAAGCTTTGGATGTTAGAGGACCAGTGCTTTGTATCAGTTTCAGAAGCAGAGTTGGCCTAGATATGGTCCGTATGTGTAGGAAACACCGTTCTTTGTTCTCATCACACTCACCTTTCCTGCTCTCTTAGAGACTCTCCTAAGCAAGAGCGTGCTTTTTGCTCTAAAGCAGAGTTTGATCAATGGATGAGAACTCTGCTGTGTGTTTCACTTCAGAAATGGAGTTAAATCCCAGGCTCTGGGTCTTCCTACAAGCAAGACTTCTTTTCAGGTAAGGGCAGTTACTATACAGCTCAAACGAACTACATCGTTCACGAAGCTCACACGTTTCTCATCTAAACTGACAAGCATTGGATGTTAGAGGACCTCTGGTTTGTTTCAGTTTCAGAAGCAGACTTGAACTAGATATGGGCCGTATGTGTAGGAAACACCGTTCTTTTGTTCTGAGCACACTCAAGTTCACTTCTATATTAGAGACTCTAGAAAGCAAGAGCGTGCTTCTTGCTCTAAAGCAGAGTGTTATTCATGCAATAAAACTATGCTGTGTGTTTCCCTTCAGAAATGGAGTTAAATCCCAGGCTTTGTGTCTTCCTACAAGCAAGACTTCGTTTCAGGTAAGGGCAGTTACTTTACAGCTCAAACGAACTACATCGTTCACAAAGCACATACATTTCTCATCTAAATTGACAAGCATTGGATGTTAGAGGACCTGTGGTTTCTTTCAGTTTCAGAAGCAGAGTTGAACTAGATATGGTCTGTATGTGTTGGAAACACCGTTCTTTGGTTATGAGCACACTCACGTTTCCTGCTGTATTAGAGACTCTAGAAAGCAAGAGCGTGCTTCTTGCTCTAAAGCAGAGTGTGATCTACATATAAGAACTCTGCTGTGTGTTTCACTTCAGAAATGGATTTGAATCCCAGCTTCTGTGTATTCCTACAAGCAAGACTTCGTTTCAAGAAGGGCAGTCACTTTTCAGCCCAAAAGAAATACATCATTCATGAAGCTCTCACGTTTCCCATCTTATCTGACAAGATTTGAACGTTAGAGGACCAGTGCTTTGTATCAGTTTCAGAAGCAGAGTTGGACTATATATGCTCCGTATGTGTAGGAAACACCGTTCTTTGTTCTCAGCACACTCATGTTTCCTGCTGTATTAGAGACTCTAGAAAGCAAGAGCGTGCTTCTTGCTCTAAAGCAGAGTGTGATCAATGGATGCGAACTCTGCTGTGTGTTTCCCTTCAGAAATGGAGTTAAATCCCTGGCTCTGAGTCTTCCTATAAGCAAGACTTCGTTTCAGGTAAGGGCAGTTACTTTACAGCTCAAACGAACTACATCGTTCACGAAGCTCACATGTTTCTCATCTAAACTGACAAGCATTTCATGTTAGAGGACCTTTGCTTTGTATCAATTTCAAGCAGAGTTCAACTAGATATGGTCCGTATATATAGGAAACACTGTTCTTTTCTTCTTAGCACACTCATGTTTCCTGCTGTATTAGAGACTCTAGAAAGCAAGAGCGTGCTTCTTGCTGTAAAGCAGAGTGTGAACCATGGACGGGAAGTCTGCTGTGTGTTTCCCTTCAACAATGGAGTTAAATCCCAGGCTCTGTGTCTTCCTACAAGCAAGACTTCGTTTCAGGTAAGGGCAGTCACATTACAGCTCAAACGAACTTCTTCGTTCACGACGCTCACACGTTTCTCATCTTAAATGACAAGCATTGGATGTTAGAGGACCTGTGCTTTGTATCAATTTCAGAAGCAGAGTTGGACTAGATGTGGTCCATATGTGTAGCAAACACCATTCTTTTGTTCTCAGCACACTCACGTTTCCTGCTGTCTTAGAGAATCTAGAAAGCTTGAGCGTGATTCTTGCTTTAAAGCACAGTGTGATTTATGGTTGAGAACTCTGCTGTGTGTTTCCCTTCAGAAATGGAGTTAAATTCCAGGCTTTGTGTCTTCCTACAAGCAAGACTTCATTTCAGGTAAGGGCAGTTACTTTACAGCTCAAATGAACTACATCGTTCACGAAGCACATACGTTTCTCATCTAAATTGACAAGCATTGGATGTTAGAGGACCTGTGGTTTCTTTCAGTTTCAGAAGCAGAGTTGAACTAGATATGGTCTGTAAGTGTTGGAAAAACTGTTCTTTGGTTATGAGCACACTCACGTTTCCTGCTGTATTAGAGACTCTAGAAAGCAAGAGCGTGCTTCTTGCTCTAAAGCAGAGTGTGATCTACATATAAGAACTCTGCTTTGTGTTTCACTTCAGAAATGGATTTGAATCCCAGCTTCTGTGTCTTCCTACAAGCAAGACTTCATTTCAAGAAGGGCAGTCACTTTCAGCGCAAACGAAATACATCATTCATGAAGCTCTCACATTTCCCATCTTATCTGACAAGATTTGAACGTTAGAGGACCAGTGCTTTGTATCAGTTTCAGAAGCAGAGTTGGACTATATATGGTCCGTATGTGTAGGAAACACCGTTCTTTTGTTCTCAGCACACTCACGTTTCCTGCTGTATTAGAGACTCTAGAAAGCAAGAGCGTGCTTCTTGCTCTAAAGCAGAGTGTGATCAATGGATGCGAACTCTGCTGTGTGTTTCCCTTCAGAAATGGAGTTAAATCCCTGCCTCTGAGTCTTCCTACAAGCAAGACTTCGTTTCAGGTAAGGGCAGTTACTTTACAGCTCGAACGAACTACATCGTTCACGAAGCTCACACGTTTCTCATCTAAACTGACAAGCATTTGATGTTAGAGGACCTTTGCTTTGTATCAATTTCAAGCAGAGTTGAACTAGATATGGTCCGTATATATAGGAAACACTGTTCTTTTCTTCTGAGCACACTCACATTTCCTGCTGTATTAGAGACTCTAGAATGCAAGAGCGTGCTTCTTGCTCTAAAGCAGAGTGTGAACCATGGACGGGAAGTCTGCAGTGTGTTTCCCTTCTGAAATGGAGTTAAATCCCAGGCTCTGTGTCTTCCTACAAGCAAGACTTCGTTTCAGGTAAGGGCAGTACATTACAGATCAAACGAACTTCTTCGTTCACGAAGCACACACGTTTCTCATCTTAAATGACAATCATTGCATGTTAGAGAACCTGTGCTTTGTATCAATTTCAGAAGCAGAGTTGGACTAGATGTGGTCCGTATGTGTAGCAAACACCGTTCTTTTGTTCTCAGCACACTCACGTTTCCCGCTGTCCTAGAGAATCTAGAAAGCAAGAGCGTGATTCTTGCTCTAAAGCACAGTGTGATTTATGGATGAGAACTCTGCTGTGTGTTTCAGTTCACAATGGAGTTAAATCCCAGGCTCTGTGTCTTCCTACAACAAGACTTAATTTCAGGTAAGGGCAGTTATTTGACAGCTCAAACGAACTACATCGTTCACGAAGCACACACGTTTCTCGTCTAAATTGCCAAGCATTGGATGTTAGAGGACCTGTGGATTCTTTCAGTTTCAGAAACAGAGTTGAACTAGATATGGTCCATATGTGTAGGAAACACCGTTCTTTTGTTATGAGCACACTCAAGTTTCCTGCTGTATTAGAGATTCCAGGAAGCAAGAGCGTGCTTTTTGCTCCAAAGCAGAGTGTGATTTATATATGAGAACTCGGCTGTGTGTTTCACTTCAGAAATGGAGTTAAACCCCAGGCTCTGAGTCTTCCTACAAGCAAGACTTGGTTTCAGGTAAGGGCAGTCACTTTACAGCTCAAATGAACTACATCGTTCACGAAGCTCACACGTTTCTCATCTAAACTGACAAGCATTGGATGTTAGAGGACCTGTGGTTTGTTTCAGTTTCAGAAGCATAGTTGGACTATATATGGTCTGTATGTGTAGGAAACACCGTTCATTTGTTCTCAGCACACTCAAGTTTCCTGCTGTCTT
The DNA here is from genome assembly GCA_949786385.1 of Onychomys leucogaster. Lineage (NCBI taxonomy): Eukaryota > Metazoa > Chordata > Mammalia > Rodentia > Cricetidae > Onychomys > Onychomys leucogaster. Next base: position 466,396 of record CATKUP010000140.1, read on the forward strand.
AGAGAATGTGGAAATCTACAGCGTGCTTCTTGCTCTAAAGCAGAGTGTGATCAATGGATGAAAACTCTGTTGTGTGTTTCACTTCAGAAATGGAGTTAAATCCAAGGCTCTGAGTCTTACTACAAGCAAGACTTCGTTTCAGTTAAGGGCAGTCACTTTTCAGCTCAAACGAACTACATCGTTCACAAAGCTCACATGTTTCTCATCTTAACTGACAAGCATCGAATGTTAGAAGGCCAGTGCTTGGTATCAGTTTCAGAAGCAGCATTGGACTAATATGGTCCGTGTGTAGGAAACACCGTTCTTTTGTTCTGAGCACACTCACATTTCCTGCTGTCTTAGAGACTCTAGAAAGCAAGAGCGTGCTTCTTGCTCTAAAGCAGAGTGTGATCAATAAATAAGAACTCTGCTGTGTGTTTCACTTCAGATATCGAGTTAAATCACAGGCTCTGAGTCTTCCTACTAGGAAGACATAGTTTCAGGTTAGGGCAGTCACTTTTCAGCTCAAACGACCTACATCGTTCACAAAGCTCACACGTTTCTCATCTTAAATGACAAGCATTGGATGTTAGAGGACCTGTGGTTTGTATCAGTTTCAGAAGCAGAGTTGGACTAGATATGGTCCGTATGTGTAGGAAACACCGTTCTTTTGGTCTCATCACACTCATGTTTCCTGCTCTCTTAGAGACTCTGCTAAGCAAGAGCGTGCTTCTTGCTCTAAAGCAGAGTGTGATCAATGGATGAGAACTCTGTTGTGTGTTTCACTTCAGAAATGGAGTTAAATCCCAGGCTCTGAGTCTTCCTACAAGCAATACTTCGTTTCAGGTAAGGGCAGATACTCTACAGCTCAAATGAACTACATCGTTCACGAAGCTCACACGTTTCTCATCTAAACTGACAAGCATTGGATGTTAGAGGACCTGTGGTTTGTTTCAGTTTCAGAAGCAGAATGGAACTAGATATGGGCCGTATGTGTAGGAAACACCGTTCTTTTGTTCTGAGCACACTCAAGTTTCCTTCTGTATTAGAGACTCTAGAAAGCAAGAGCGTGCTTGTTGCTCTAAAGCAGAGTGTTATTCATGCAAGAAAACTATGCTGTGTGTTTCCCTTCAGAAATGGAGTTAAATTCCAGGCTCTGAGTCTTCCTACAAGCAAGACTTCGTTTCAGGTAAGGGCAGTTACTTTACAGCTCAAACGACTTACATTGTTCACGAAGCTCACACGTTTCTCTTCTTAACTGAGAAGCATTGGATGTTAGAGGACCTTTGCTTTGTATCAATTTCAAGCAGAGTTGAACTATATATGGTCCGTATGTATAGGAAACACCGTTCATTTCTTCTGAGCACACTCATGTTTCCTGCTGTATTAGAGACTCTAGAAAGCAAGAGCGTGCTCCTTGCTCTAAAGCAGAGTGTGATGCATGGATGAGAACTGTGTTGTGTGTTTCCCTTCAGAAATGGAGTTAAATCCCAGGCTCTGTGTCTTCCTACAAGCAAGACTTCGTTTCAGGTAAGGGCAGTCACTTTTCAGCTCAAACGAACTACATCGTTCAGGAAGTTCACACGGTTCTCATCTTAACTGACAAGCATTGAATGTTAGAGAACCAGTGCTTTGTATCAGTTTCAGAAGCAGCGTTGGACTACATATGGTCCGTGTGTAGGAAACACCGTTCTTTTTTTCTCAGCAAACTTACATTTTCTGCTCTCTTAGACACTCTGGAAAGAAAGAGCGTGCTTCTTGCTCTAAGCAGAGTGTGATCCATGGATGAGATCTCTGCTGTGTGTTTGCCTTCAGAAATGGAGTTAAATCCCAGGTTCTGTGTCTTCCTACAAGCAAGATTTTTTTCAGGTAAGGGCAGTCACTTTTCAGCTCAAACGAACTACATCGTTCACGAAGCTAAAAAGTTTCCCATCTTAACTTCCAAGCATTGGATGTTAGAGGACCACTGGTTTGTTTCAGTTTCAGAAGCAGAGATGAACTAGATATGGTCCGTATGTGTAGGAAACACTGTTCTTTTGTTCTGAGCACACTCACGTTTCCTGCTGTCTTAGAGACTCTAGAAAGCAAGAGCGTGCTTCTTGCTCTAAAGCAGAGTGTGATCAATAAATGAGAACTCTGCTGTGTGTTTCACTTCAGAAATCGAGTTAAATCACAGGCTCTGAGTCTTCCTACTAGGAAGACATAGTTTCAGGGTAGGGCAGTCACTTTTCAGCTCAAACGACCTACATCGTTCACGAAGCTCACACGTTTCTCATCTTAAATGACAAGCATTGGATGTTAGAGGACCTGTGGTTTGTATCAGTTTCAGAAGCAGAGTTGGACTAGATATGGTCCGTATGTGTAGGAAATACCGTTCTTTTGTTCTCATCACACTCATGTTTCCTGCTCTCTTAGAGACTCTAGAAAGCAAGAGCATGCTTCTTGCTCTAAAGCAGAGTGTTATTCATGCAAGAAAACTATGCTGTGTGTTTCCCTTCAGAAATGGAGTTAAATTCCAGGCTCTGAGTCTTCCTACAAGCAAGACTTCGTTTCAGGTAAGGGCAGTTACTTTACAGGTCAAACGAACTTCATCGTTCACGAAGCTCACACGTTTCTCTTCTTAACTAGAAGCATTGGATGTTAGAGGACCTTTGCTTTGTATCAATTTCAAGCAGAGTTGAACTATATATGGTCCGTATGTATAGGAAACACCGTTCATTTCTTCTGAGCACACTCATGTTTCCTGCTGTATTAGAGACTCTAGAAAGCAAGAGCGTGCTTCTTGCTCTAAAGCAGAGTGTGATGCATGGATGAGAACTGTGTTGTGTGTTTCCCTTCAGAAATGGAGTTAAGTCCGAGGCTCTGTGTCTTCCTAAAAGCAAGACTTCGTTTCAGGTAAGGGCAGTCACTTTTCAGCTCAAACGAACTACATCGTTCACAAAGCTCACCTTTTCTCATCTTAACTGACAAGCATCGAATGTTAGAAGGCCAGTGCTTTGTATCAGTTTCAGAAGCAGCGTTGGACTAATATGGTCCGTGTGTAGGAAACATCGTTCTTATTTTCTCAGCAAACTTACATTTCCTGCTCTCTTAGAGACTCTGGAAAGCAAGAGCGTGCTTCTTGCTCTAAAGCAGAGTGTGATGCACGGATGAGAACTCTGCTGTGTGTTTCTCTTCAGAAATGGAGTTAAATCCCAGACTCTGAGTCTTCCTACCATCAATACTTCGTTTCAGGTAAGGGCAGGTACTTTACAACTCAAATGATCTACATCGTTCACGAAGCTCACACATTTCTCATCTAAACTGACAAGCATTGGATGTTACAGGACCTGTGGTTTGTTTCAGTTTCAGAAGCAGAGTTGAACTAGATATGGGCCGTATGTGTAGGAAACACATTTCTTTTGTTCTGAGCACACAAAATTTTCCTTCTCTATTAGAGACTCTAGAAAGAAAGAGCGTGCTTCTTGCTCTAAAGCAGAGTGTGATGCATGGATGAGAACTCTGCTGTGTGTTTCCCTTCAGAAATGGAGTTAAATTCCAGGCTCTGAGTCTTCCTACAAGCAAGACTTCGTTTCAGGTAAGGGCAGTTTCTTTACAGCTCAAACGAACTACATCATTCACGAAGCTCACACGTTTCTCATCTTAACTGAGAAGCATTGGATGTTAGAGGGCCTTTGCTTTGTATCAATTTCAAGCAGAGTTGCACTATATACGGTCTGTATGTGTAGGAAACACCGTTCATTTGTTCTCAGCACACTCAAGTTTCCTGCTGTCTTAGAGACTGTGGAAAGCTACAGCGTGCTTCTTGCTCTAAAGCAGAGTGTGATCAATAGATGAAAACTCTGTTGTGTGTTTCACTTCAGAAATGGAGTTAAATCCAAGGCGCTGAGTCTTCCTACAAGCAAGACTTCGTTTCAGGTAAGGGCAGTTACTACACAGCTCAAAGGAACTACATCGTTCACGAAGAACATACCTTTCTCGTCTAAATTGACAAGCATTGGATGTTAGAGGACCTCTGGTTTGTTTCAGTTTCAGAAGCAGAGATGAACTAGATATGGTCTGTATGTGTAGGAAACACCGTTCTTTTGTTCTGAGCACACTCACGTTTCCTGCTGTATTAGAGACTCTAGAAAGCAAGAGCGTGCTTCTTGCTCTAAAGCAGAGTGTGATCAATGGATGAGAACTCTGCTGTGGATTTCCCTTCAGAAATGGAGATAAATTCCAGGCTCTGTGTTTTCCTACTATGAAGACATCGTTTCAGGTTAGGGCTGTCACTTTTCAGCTCAAACAACCTACTTTGTTCACGAAGCTCACAGGTTTTTCATCTTAAATGACAAGCATTGGATGTTAGAGGAACAGTGCTTTCTCTCAGTTTCAGAAGCAGAGTTGGACTAGATACGGTCCGTGTGTAGGAAACACCGTTCTTTTTTTCTCAGCAAACTTACATTTCCTGCTGTCTTAGAGACTCTGGAAAGCAAGAGCATGCTTCTTGTTCTAGGCAGAGTGTGGTCCATGGATGAGAACTCTGCTGTGTGTTTCCCTTCAGAAATGGAGTTAAATCCCAGGATCTGTGTCTTCCTACAAGCAAGAATTCGTTTCAGGTAAGGGCAGTCACTTTCAGCTCAAAAGAACTACATCGTTCACGAAGCTAACAAGTTTCCAATCTTAACTTCCAAGCTTTGGATGTTAGAGGACCAGTGCTTTGTATCAGTTTCAGAAGCAGAGTTGGCCTAGATATGGTCCGTATGTGTAGGAAACACCGTTCTTTGTTCTCATCACACTCACCTTTCCTGCTCTCTTAGAGACTCTCCTAAGCAAGAGCGTGCTTTTTGCCCTAAAGCAGAGTTTGATCAATGGATGAGAACTCTGCTGTGTGTTTCACTTCAGAAATGGAGTTAAATCCCAGGCTCTGGGTCTTCCTACAAGCAAGACTTCTTTTCAGGTAAGGGCAGTTACTATACAGCTCAAACGAACTACATCGTTCACGAAGCTCACACGTTTCTCATCTAAACTGACAAGCATTGGATGTTAGAGGACCTCTGGTTTGTTTCAGTTTCAGAAGCAGACTTGAACTAGATATGGGCCGTATGTGTAGGAAACACCGTTCTTTTGTTCTGAGCACACTCAAGTTCACTTCTATATTAGAGACTCTAGAAAGCAAGAGCGTGCTTCTTGCTCTAAAGCAGAGTGTTATTCATGCAATAAAACTATGCTGTGTGTTTCCCTTCAGAAATGGAGTTAAATCCCAGGCTTTGTGTCTTCCTACAAGCAAGACTTCGTTTCAGGTAAGGGCAGTTACTTTACAGCTCAAACGAACTACATCGTTCACGAAGCACATACATTTCTCATCTAAATTGACAAGCATTGGATGTTAGAGGACCTGTGGTTTCTTTCAGTTTCAGAAGCAGAGTTGAACTAGATATGGTCTGTATGTGTTGGAAACACTGTTCTTTGGTTATGAGCACACTCACGTTTCCTGCTGTATTAGAGACTCTAGAAAGCAACAGCGTGCTTCTTGCTCTAAAGCAGAGTGTGATCTACATATAAGAACTCTGCTGTGTGTTTCACTTCAGAAATGGATTTGAATCCCAGCTTCTGTGTATTCCTACAAGCAAGACTTCGTTTCAAGAAGGGCAGTCACTTTTCAGCGCAAAAGAAATACATCATTCATGAAGCTCTCACGTTTCCCATCTTATCTGACAAGATTTGAACGTTAGAGGACCAGTGCTTTGTATCAGTTTCAGAAGCAGAGTTGGACTATATATGCTCCGTATGTGTAGGAAACACCGTTCTTTGTTCTCAGCACACTCATGTTTCCTGCTGTATTAGAGACTCTAGAAAGCAAGAGCGTGCTTCTTGCTCTAAAGCAGAGTGTGATCAATGGATGCGAACTCTGCTGTGTGTTTCCCTTCAGAAATGGAGTTAAATCCCTGGCTCTGAGTCTTCCTACAAGCAAGACTTCGTTTCAGGTAAGGGCAGTTACTTTACAGCTCAAACGAACTACATCGTTCACGAAGCTCACACGTTTCTCATCTAAACTGACAAGCATTTGATGTTAGAGGACCTTTGCTTTGTATCAATTTCAAGCAGAGTTCAACTAGATATGGTCCGTATATATAGGAAACACTGTTCTTTTCTTCTTAGCACACTCATGTTTCCTGCTGTATTAGAGACTCTAGAAAGCAAGAGCGTGCTTCTTGCTGTAAAGCAGAGTGTGAACCATGGACGGGAAGTCTGCTGTGTGTTTCCCTTCAACAATGGAGTTAAATCCCAGGCTCTGTGTCTTCCTACAAGCAAGACTTCGTTTCAGGTAAGGGCAGTCACATTACAGCTCAAACGAACTTCTTCGTTCACGACGCTCACACGTTTCTCATCTTAAATGACAAGCATTGGATGTTAGAGGACCTGTGCTTTGTATCAATTTCAGAAGCAGAGTTGGACTAGATGTGGTCCATACGTGTAGCAAACACCATTCTTTTGTTCTCAGCACACTCACGTTTCCTGCTGTCTTAGAGAATCTAGAAAGCTTGAGCGTGATTCTTGCTTTAAAGCACAGTGTGATTTATGGATGAGAACTCTGCTGTGTGTTTCCCTTCAGAAATGGAGTTAAATCCCAGGATTTGTGTCTTCCTACAAGCAAGACTTCGTTTCAGGTAAGGGCAGTTACTTTACAGCTCAAATGAACTACATCGTTCACGAAGCACATACGTTTCTCATCTAAATTGACAAGCATTGGATGTTAGAGGACCTGTGGTTTCTTTCAGTTTCAGAAGCAGAGTTGAACTAGATATGGTCTGTAAGTGTTGGAAAAACCGTTCTTTGGTTATGAGCACACTCACGTTTCCTGCTGTATTAGAGACTCTAGAAAGCAAGAGCGTGCTTCTTGCTCTAAAGCAGAGTGTGATCTACATATAAGAACTCTGCTGTGTGTTTCACTTCAGAAATGGATTTGAATCCCAGCTTCTGTGTCTTCCTACAAGCAAGACTTCATTTCAAGAAGGGCAGTCACTTTCAGCGCAAACGAAATACATCATTCATGAAGCTCTCACATTTCCCATCTTATCTGACAAGATTTGAACGTTAGAGGACCAGTGCTTTGTATCAGTTTCAGAAGCAGAGTTGGCCTAGATATGGTCCGTATGTGTAGGAAACACCGTTCTTTTGTTCTCAGCACACTCACGTTTCCTGCTGTATTAGAGACTCTAGAAAGCAAGAGCGTGCTTCTTGCTCTAAAGCAGAGTGTGATCAATGGATGCGAACTCTGCTGTGTGTTTCCCTTCAGAAATGGAGTTAAATCCCTGGCTCTGAGTCTTCCTACAAGCAAGACTTCGTTTCAGGTAAGGGCAGTTACTTTACAGCTCGAACGAACTACATCGTTCACGAAGCTCACACGTTTCTCATCTAAACTGACAAGCATTTGATGTTAGAGGACCTTTGCTTTGTATCAATTTCAAGCAGAGTTGAACTAGATATGGTCCGTATATATAGGAAACACTGTTCTTTTCTTCTGAGCACACTCACATTTCCTGCTGTATTAGAGACTCTAGAATGCAAGAGCGTGCTTCTTGCTCTAAAGCAGAGTGTGAACCATGGACGGGAAGTCTGCAGTGTGTTTCCCTTCTGAAATGGAGTTAAATCCCAGGCTCTGTGTCTTCCTACAAGCAAGACTTCGTTTCAGGTAAGGGCAGTACATTACAGATCAAACGAACTTCTTCGTTCACGAAGCACACACGTTTCTCATCTTAAATGACAATCATTGCATGTTAGAGAACCTGTGCTTTGTATCAATTTCAGAAGCAGAGTTGGACTAGATGTGGTCCGTATGTGTAGCAAACACCGTTCTTTTGTTCTCAGCACACTCACGTTTCCCGCTGTCCTAGAGAATCTAGAAAGCAAGAGCGTGATTCTTGCTCTAAAGCACAGTGTGATTTATGGATGAGAACTCTGCTGTGTGTTTCAGTTCACAATGGAGTTAAATCCCAGGCTCTGTGTCTTCCTACAACAAGACTTAATTTCAGGTAAGGGCAGTTATTTGACAGCTCAAATGAACTACATCGTTCACGAAGCACACACGTTTCTCGTCTAAATTGCCAAGCATTGGATGTTAGAGGACCTGTGGATTCTTTCAGTTTCAGAAACAGAGTTGAACTAGATATGGTCCATATGTGTAGGAAACACCGTTCTTTTGGTCTCATCACACTCAAGTTTCCTGCTGTATTAGAGATTCCAGGAAGCAAGAGCGTGCTTTTTGCTCCAAAGCAGAGTGTGATTTATATATGAGAACTCGGCTGTGTGTTTCACTTCAGAAATGGAGTTAAACCCCAGGCTCTGAGTCTTCCTACAAGCAAGACTTGGTTTCAGGTAAGGGCAGTCACTTTACAGCTCAAATGAACTACATCGTTCACGAAGCTCACACGTTTCTCATCTAAACTGACAAGCATTGGATGTTAGAGGACCTGTGGTTTGTTTCAGTTTCAGAAGCATAGTTGGACTATATATGGTCTGTATGTGTAGGAAACACCGTTCATTTGTTCTCAGCACACTCAAGTTTCCTGCTGTCTTAGAGACTGTGGAAATCTACAGCGTGCTTCTTGCTCTAAAGCAGAGTGTGATCAATGGATGAAAACTCTGTTGTGTGTTTCACTTCAGAAATGGAGTTAAATCCAAGGCTCTGAGTCTTACTACAAGCAAGACTTCGTTTCAGTTAAGGGCAGTCACTTTTCAGCTCAAACGAACTACATCGTTCACAAAGCTCACATGTTTCTCATCTTAACTGACAAGCATCGAATGTTAGAAGGCCAGTGCTTGGTATCAGTTTCAGAAGCAGCATTGGACTAATATGGTCCGTGTGTAGGAAACACCGTTCTTTTTTTCTCAGCAAACTTACATTTTCTGCTCTCTTAGACACTCTGGAAAGAAAGAGCGTGCTTCTTGCTCTAAGCAGAGTGTGATCCATGGATGAGATCTCTGCTGTGTGTTTGCCTTCAGAAATGGAGTTAAATCCCAGGCTCTGTGTCTTCCTACAAGCAAGATTTCATTTCAGTTAAGGGCAGTCACTTTTCAGCTCAAACGAACTACATCGTTCACGAAGCTAACAAGTTTCCCATCTTAACTTCCAAGCATTGGATGTTAGAGGACCACTGGTTTGTTTCAGTTTCAGAGCAGAGATGAACTAGATATGGTCCGTATGTGTAGGAAACACCGTTCTTTTGTTCTGAGCACACTCACATTTCCTGCTGTCTTAGAGACTCTAGAAAGCAAGAGCGTGCTTCTTGCTCTAAAGCAGAGTGTGATCAATAAATAAGAACTCTGCTGTGTGTTTCACATCAGATATCGAGTTAAATCACAGGCTCTGAGTCTTCCTACTAGGAAGACATAGTTTCTGGTTAGGGCAGTCACTTTTCAGCTCAAACAACCTACATCGTTCACAAAGCTCACACGTTTCTCATCTTAAATGACAAGCATTGGATGTTAGAGGACCTGTGGTTTGTATCAGTTTCAGAAGCAGAGTTGGACTAGATATGGTCCGTATGTGTAGGAAACACCGTTCTTTTGGTCTCATCACACTCATGTTTCCTGCTCTCTTAGAGACTCTGCTAAGCAAGAGCGTGCTTCTTGCTCTAAAGCAGAGTGTGATCAATGGATGAGAACTCTGTTGTGTGTTTCACTTCAGAAATGGAGTTAAATCCCAGGCTCTGAGTCTTCCTACAAGCAATACTTCGTTTCAGGTAAGGGCAGATACTCTACAGCTCAAATGAACTACATCGTTCACGAAGCTCACACGTTTCTCATCTAAACTGACAAGCATTGGATGTTAGAGGACCTGTGGTTTGTTTCAGTTTCAGAAGCAGAATGGAACTAGATATGGGCCGTATGTGTAGGAAACACCGTTCTTTTGTTCTGAGCACACTCAAGTTTCCTTCTGTATTAGAGACTCTAGAAAGCAAGAGCGTGCTTCTTGCTCTAAAGCAGAGTGTTATTCATGCAAGAAAACTATGCTGTGTGTTTCCCTTCAGAAATGGAGTTAAATTCCAGGCTCTGAGTCTTCCTACAAGCAAGACTTCGTTTCAGGTAAGGGCAGTTACTTTACAGCTCAAACGACTTACATTGTTCACGAAGCTCACACGTTTCTCTTCTTAACTGAGAAGCATTGGATGTTAGAGGACCTTTGCTTTGTATCAATTTCAAGCAGAGTTGAACTATATATGGTCCGTATGTATAGGAAACACCGTTCATTTCTTCTGAGCACACTCATGTTTCCTGCTGTATTAGAGACTCTAGAAAGCAAGAGCGTGCTCCTTGCTCTAAAGCAGAGTGTGATGCATGGATGAGAACTGTGTTGTGTGTTTCCCTTCAGAAATGGAGTTAAATCCCAGGCTCTGTGTCTTCCTACAAGCATGACTTCGTTTCAGGTAAGGGCAGTCACTTTTCAGCTCAAACGAACTACATCGTTCAGGAAGTTCACACGGTTCTCATCTTAACTGACAAGCATTGAATGTTAGAGAACCAGTGCTTTGTATCAGTTTCAGAAGCAGCGTTGGACTACATATGGTCCGTGTGTAGGAAACACCGTTCTTTTTTTCTCAGCAAACTTACATTTTCTGCTCTCTTAGACACTCTGGAAAGAAAGAGCGTGCTTCTTGCTCTAAGCAGAGTGTGATCCATGGATGAGATCTCTGCTGTGTGTTTGCCTTCAGAAATGGAGTTAAATCCCAGGTTCTGTGTCTTCCTACAAGCAAGATTTTTTTCAGGTAAGGGCAGTCACTTTTCAGCTCAAACGAACTACATCGTTCACGAAGCTAAAAAGTTTCCCATCTTAACTTCCAAGCATTGGATGTTAGGGGACCACTGGTTTGTTTCAGTTTCAGAAGCAGAGATGAACTAGATATGGTCCGTATGTGTAGGAAACACCGTTCTTTTGTTCTGAGCACACTCACGTTTCCTGCTGTCTTAGAGACTCTAGAAAGCAAGAGCGTGCTTCTTGCTCTAAAGCAGAGTGTGATCAATAAATGAGAACTCTGCTGTGTGTTTCACTTCAGAAATCGAGTTAAATCACAGGCTCTGAGTCTTCCTACTAGGAAGACATAGTTTCAGGCTAGGGCAGTCACTTTTCAGCTCAAACGACCTACATCGTTCACGAAGCTCACACGTTTCTCATCTTAAATGACAAGCATTGGATGTTAGAGGACCTGTGGTTTGTATCAGTTTCAGAAGCAGAGTTGGACTAGATATGGTCCGTATGTGTAGGAAATACCGTTCTTTTGTTCTGAGCACACTCATGTTTCCTGCTCTCTTAGAGACTCTAGAAAGCAAGAGCGTGCTTCTTGCTCTAAAGCAGAGTGTTATTCATGCAAGAAAACTATGCTGTGTGTTTCCCTTCAGAAATGGAGTTAAATTCCAGGCTCTGAGTCTTCCTACAAGCAAGACTTCGTTTCAGGTAAGGGCAGTTACTTTACAGCTCAAACGAACTTCATCGTTCACGAAGCTCACACGTTTCTCTTCTTAACTAGAAGCATTGGATGTTAGAGGACCTTTGCTTTGTATCAATTTCAAGCAGAGTTGAACTATATATGGTCCGTATGTATAGGAAACACCGTTCATTTCTTCTGAGCACACTCATGTTTCCTGCTGTATTAGAGACTCTAGAAAGCAAGAGCGTGCTTCTTGCTCTAAAGCAGAGTGTGATGCATGGATGAGAACTGTGTTGTGTGTTTCCCTTCAGAAATGGAGTTAAGTCCGAGGCTCTGTGTCTTCCTAAAAGCAAGACTTCGTTTCAGGTAAGGGCAGTCACTTTTCAGCTCAAACGAACTACATCGTTCACAAAGCTCACCTTTTCTCATCTTAACTGACAAGCATCGAATGTTAGAAGGCCAGTGCTTTGTATCAGTTTCAGAAGCAGCGTTGGACTAATATGGTCCGTGTGTAGGAAACATCGTTCTTATTTTCTCAGCAAACTTACATTTCCTGCTCTCTTAGAGACTCTGGAAAGCAAGAGCGTGCTTCTTGCTCTAAAGCAGAGTGTGATGCATGGATGAGAACTCTGCTGTGTGTTTCTCTTCAGAAATGGAGTTAAATCCCAGACTCTGAGTCTTCCTACCATCAATACTTCGTTTCAGGTAAGGGCAGGTACTTTACAACTCAAATGATCTACATCGTTCACGAAGCTCACACATTTCTCATCTAAACTGACAAGCATTGGATGTTACAGGACCTGTGGTTTGTTTCAGTTTCAGAAGCAGAGTTGAACTAGATATGGGCCGTATGTGTAGGAAACACATTTCTTTTGTTCTGAGCACACAAAATTTTCCTTCTCTATTAGAGACTCTAGAAAGAAAGAGCGTGCTTCTTGCTCTAAAGCAGAGTGTGATGCATGGATGAGAACTCTGCTGTGTGTTTCCCTTCAGAAATGGAGCTAAATTCCAGGCTCTGAGTCTTCCTACAAGCAAGACTTCGTTTCAGGTAAGGGCAGTTTCTTTACAGCTCAAACGAACTACATCATTCACGAAGCTCACACGTTTCTCATCTTAACTGAGAAGCATTGGATGTTAGAGGGCCTTTGCTTTGTATCAATTTCAAGCAGAGTTGCACTATATACAGTCTGTATGTGTAGGAAACACCGTTCATTTGTTCTCAGCACACTCAAGTTTCCTGCTGTCTTAGAGACTGTGGAAAGCTACAGCGTGCTTCTTGATCTAAAGCAGAGTGTGATCAATAGATGAAAACTCTGTTGTGTGTTTCACTTCAGAAATGGAGTTAAATCCTAGGCGCTGAGTCTTCCTACAAGCAAGACTTCGTTTCAGGTAAGGGCAGTTACTACACAGCTCAAAGGAACTACATCGTTCACGAAGAACATACCTTTCTCGTCTAAATTGACAAGCATTCGATGTAGAGGACCTCTGGTTTGTTTCAGTTTCAGAAGCAGAGATGAACTAGATATGGTCTGTATGTGTAGGAAACACCGTTCTTTTGTTCTGAGCACACTCACGTTTCCTGCTGTATTAGAGACACTAGAAAGCAAGAGCGTGCTTCTTGCTCTAAAGCAGAGTGTGATCAATGGATGAGAACTCTGCTGTGGGTTTCCCTTCAGAAATGGAGATAAATTCCAGGCTCTGTGTTTTCCTACTATGAAGACATCGTTTCAGGTTAGGGCTGTCACTTTTCAGCTCAAACAACCTACTTTGTTCACGAAGCTCACAGGTTTTTCATCTTAAATGACAAGCATTGGATGTTAGAGGAACAGTGCTTTCTCTCAGTTTCAGAAGCAGAGTTGGACTAGATACGGTCCTTGTGTAGGAAACACCGTTCTTTTTTTCTCAGCAAACTTACATTTCCTGCTGTCTTAGAGACTCTGGAAAGCAAGAGCATGCTTCTTGTTCTAGGCAGAGTGTGGTCCATGGATGAGAACTCTGCTGTGTGTTTCCCTTCAGAAATGGAGTTAAATCTCAGGATCTGTGTCTTCCTACAAGCAAGAATTCGTTTCAGGTAAGGGCAGTCACTTTCAGGTCAAAAGAACTACATCGTTCACGAAGCTAACAAGTTTCCAATCTTAACTTCCAAGCTTTGGATGTTAGAGGACCAGTGCTTTGTATCAGTTTCAGAAGCAGAGTTGGCCTAGATATGGTCCGTATGTGTAGGAAACACCGTTCTTTGTTCTCATCACACTCACCTTTCCTGCTCTCTTAGAGACTCTCCTAAGCAAGAGCGTGCTTTTTGCTCTAAAGCAGAGTTTGATCAATGGATGAGAACTCTGCTGTGTGTTTCACTTCAGAAATGGAGTTAAATCCCAGGCTCTGGGTCTTCCTACAAGCAAGACTTCTTTTCAGGTAAGGGCAGTTACTATACAGCTCAAACGAACTACATCGTTCACGAAGCTCACACGTTTCTCATCTAAACTGACAAGCATTGGATGTTAGAGGACCTCTGGTTTGTTTCAGTTTCAGAAGCAGACTTGAACTAGATATGGGCCGTATGTGTAGGAAACACCGTTCTTTTGTTCTGAGCACACTCAAGTTCACTTCTATATTAGAGACTCTAGAAAGCAAGAGCGTGCTTCTTGCTCTAAAGCAGAGTGTGATCTACATATAAGAACTCTGCTGTGTGTTTCACTTCAGAAATGGATTTGAATCCCAGCTTCTGTGTATTCCTACAAGCAAGACTTCGTTTCAAGAAGGGCAGTCACTTTTCAGCGCAAAAGAAATACATCATTCATGAAGCTCTCACGTTTCCCATCTTATCTGACAATATTTGAACGTTAGAGGACCAGTGCTTTGTATCAGTTTCAGAAGCAGAGTTGGACTATATATGCTCCGTATGTGTAGGAAACACCGTTCTTTGTTCTCAGCACACTCATGTTTCCTGCTGTATTAGAGACTCTAGAAAGCAAGAGCGTGCATCTTGCTCTAAAGCAGAGTGTGATCAATGGATGCGAACTCTGCTGTGTGTTTCCCTTCAGAAATGGAGTTAAATCCCTGGCTCTGAGTCTTCCTACAAGCAAGACTTCGTTTCAGGTAAGGGCAGTTACTTTACAGCTCAAACGAACTACATCGTTCACGAAGCTCACATGTTTCTCATCTAAACTGACAAGCATTTCATGTTAGAGGACCTTTGCTTTGTATCAATTTCAAGCAGAGTTCAACTAGATATGGTCCGTATATATAGGAAACACTGTTCTTTTCTTCTTAGCACACTCATGTTTCCTGCTGTATTAGAGACTCTAGAAAGCAAGAGAGTGCTTCTTGCTGTAAAGCAGAGTGTGAACCATGGACGGGAAGTCTGCTGTGTGTTTCCCTTCAACAATGGAGTTAAATCCCAGGCTCTGTGTCTTCCTACAAGCAAGACTTCGTTTCAGGTAAGGGCAGTCACATTACAGCTCAAACGAACTTCTTCGTTCACGACGCTCACACGTTTCTCATCTTAAATGACAAGCATTGGATGTTAGAGGACCTGTGCTTTGTATCAATTTCAGAAGCAGAGTTGGACTAGATGTGGTCCATATGTGTAGCAAACACCATTCTTTTGTTCTCAGCACACTCACGTTTCCTGCTGTCTTAGAGAATCTAGAAAGCTTGAGCGTGATTCTTGCTTTAAAGCACAGTGTGATTTATGGATGAGAACTCTGCTGTGTGTTTCCCTTCAGAAATGGAGTTAAATCCCAGGCTTTGTGTCTTCCTACAAGCAAGACTTCATTTCAGGTAAGGGCAGTTACTTTACAGCTCAAATGAACTACATCGTTCACGAAGCACATACGTTTCTCATCTAAATTGACAAGCATTGGATGTTAGAGGACCTGTGGTTTCTTTCAGTTTCAGAAGCAGAGTTGAACGAGGTATGGTCTGTAAGTGTTGGAAAAACCGTTCTTTGGTTATGAGCACACTCACGTTTCCTGCTGTATTAGAGACTCTAGAAAGCAAGAGCGTGCTTCTTGCTCTAAAGCAGAGTGTGATCTACATATAAGAACTCTGCTGTGTGTTTCACTTCAGAAATGGATTTGAATCCCAGCTTCTGTGTCTTCCTACAAGCAAGACTTCATTTCAAGAAGGGCAGTCACTTTCAGCGCAAACGAAATACATCATTCATGAAGCTCTCACATTTCCCATCTTATCTGACAAGATTTGAACGTTAGAGGACCAGTGCTTTGTATCAGTTTCAGAAGCAGAGTTGGACTATATATGGTCCGTATGTGTAGGAAACACCGTTCTTTTGTTCTCAGCACACTCACGTTTCCTGCTGTATTAGAGACTGTAGAAAGCAAGAGCGTGCTTCTTGCTCTAAAGCAGAGTGTGATCAATGGATGCGAACTCTGCTGTGTGTTTCCCTTCAGAAATGGAGTTAAATCCCTGGCTCTGAGTCTTCCTACAAGCAAGACTTCGTTTCAGGTAAGGGCAGTTACTTTACAGCTCGAACGAACTACATCGTTCACGAAGCTCACACGTTTCTCATCTAAACTGACAAGCATTTGATGTTAGAGGACCTTTGCTTTGTATCAATTTCAAGCAGAGTTGAACTAGATATGGTCCGTATATATAGGAAACACTGTTCTTTTCTTCTGAGCACACTCACATTTCCTGCTGTATTAGAGACTCTAGAATGCAAGAGCGTGCTTCTTGCTCTAAAGCAGAGTGTGAACCATGGACGGGAAGTCTGCAGTGTGTTTCCCTTCTGAAATGGAGTTAAATCCCAGGCTCTGTGTCTTCCTACAAGCAAGACTTCGTTTCAGGTAAGGGCAGTCACATTACAGATCAAACGAACTTCTTCGTTCACGAAGCACACACGTTTCTCATCTTAAATGACAATCATTGCATGTTAGAGAACCTGTGCTTTGTATCAATTTCAGAAGCAGAGTTGGACTAGATGTGGTCCGTATGTGTAGCAAACACCGTTCTTTTGTTCTCAGCACACTCACGTTTCCTGCTGTCCTAGAGAATCTAGAAAGCAAGAGCGTGATTCTTGCTCTAAAGCACAGTGTGATTTATGGATGAGAACTCTGCTGTGTGTTTCAGTTCACAATGGAGTTAAATCCCAGGCTCTGTGTCTTCCTACAAGCAATACTTCATTTCAAGTAAGGGCAGTCACTTTTCTGTGCAAACGAAATACATTGTTCAAGAAGCTCACACGTTTGCCATCTTAACTGACAAGCATTGGATGTTAGAGGACCTTTGCTTTGTATCAATTTCAATCAGAGTTGAACTAGATATGGTCCTTATGTATAGGAAACACTGTTCTTTTTTTCTCAGCACACTCACGTTTCCAGCTGTATTAGAGACTCTGGAAAGCAAGAGCGTGCTTCTTGCTCTAAAGCAAAGTGTGATCCATGGATGAGAACTCTGCTGTGTGTTTCCCTTCAGAAATGGAGTTAAATCCCTGGCTCTGAGTCTTCCTACAAGCAAGACTTCGTTTCAGGTAAGGGCAGTTACTTTACAGCTCAAACGAACTACATCGTTCACGAAGCTCACACGTTTCTCATCTAAACTGACAAGCATTTGATTGTAGAGGACCTTTGCTTTGTATCAATTTCAAGCAGAGTTGAACTAGATATGGTCCGTATATATAGGAAACACTGTTCTTTTCTTCTGAGCACACTCACATTTCCTGCTGTATTAGAGACTCTAGAAAGCAAGAAAGTGCTTCTTGCTCTAAAGCAGAGTGTGAACCATGGACGGGAAGTATGCAGTGTGTTTCCCTTCAGAAATGGAGTTAAATCCCAGGCTCTGTGTCTTCCTACAAGCAAGACTTCGTTTCAGGTAAGGGCAGTCACATTACAGCTCAAACGAACTTCTTCGTTCACGAAGCACACACGTTTCTCATCTTAAATGACAATCATTGCATGTTAGAGAACCTGTGCTTTGTATCAATTTCAGAAGCAGAGTTGGACTAGATGTGGTCCGTATGTGTAGCAAACACCGTTCTTTTGTTCTCAGCACACTCACGTTTCCTGCTGTCCTAGAGAATCTAGAAAGCAAGTGTGTGATTCTTGCTCTAAAGCACAGTGTGATTTATGGATGAGAACTCTGCTGTGTGTTTCAGTTCACAATGGAGTTAAATCCCAGGCTCTATATCTTCCTACAAGCAATACTTCATTTCAAGTAAGGGCAGTCACTTTTATGTGCAAACAAAATACATTGTTCATGAAGCTCACACGTTTGCCATCTTAACTGACAAGCATTGGATGTTAGAGGACCTTTGCTTTGTATCAATTTCAATCAGAGTTGAACTAGATATGGTCCGTATGTATAGGAAACACCGTTCTTTTCTTCTGAGCACACTCATGTTTCCTGCTGTCTTAGAGATTCTAGAAAGCAAGAGGGTGCTTCTTGCTCTAAAGCAGAGTGTGATCAATGGATGAGAACTCTGCTGTGTGTTTCACTTCAGAAATGGAGTTAAATCCCTGGCTCTGAGTCTTCCTACAAGCAATACTTCGTTTCAGGTAAGGGCAGTTACTTTACAGCCCAAACGAACTACATCGTTCACGAAGCTCACACTTTTCTCATCTAAACTGACAAGCATTTGATGTTAGAGGACCTTTGCTTTGTATCAATTTCAAGCAGAGTTGAACTAGATATGGTCCGTATATATAGGAAACACTGTTCTTTTCTTCTGAGCACACTCACATTTCCTGCTGTATTAGAGACTCTAGAAAGCAAGAACGTGCTTCTTGCTCTAAAGCAGAGTGTGAACCATGGACGGGAAGTCTGCAGTGTGTTTCCCTTCAGAAATGGAGTTAAATCCCAGGCTCTGTGTCTTCCTACAAGCAAGACTTCGTTTCAGGTAAGGGCAGTCACATTACAGCTCAAACGAACTTCTTCGTTCACGAAGCACACACGTTTCCCATCTTATCTGACAAGATTTGAATGTTAGAGGACCAGTGCTTTGTATCAGTTTCAGAAGCAGAGTTGGACTATATATGGTCCGTATGTGTAGGAAACACCGTTCTTTTGTTCTCAGCACACTCACGTTTCCTGCTGTCTTAGAGAATCTAGAAAGCAATAGCGTGATTCTTGCTATAAAGCAGAGTGTGATTTATGGATGAGAACTCTGCTGTGTGTTTCAGTTCACAATGGAGTTAAATGCCAGGCTCTGTGTCTTCCTACAAGCAATACTTCGTTTCAAGTAAGGGCAGTCACTTTTTTGTGCAAACGAAATACATCATTCACCAAACTCACACGTTTCCCATCATAACTGACAAGCATTGGATGTTAGAGGACCTTTGCTTTGTATCAATTTCAAGCAGAGTTGAACTAGATATGGTCCGTATGTATAGGAAACACCGTTCTTTTCTTCTGAGCACACTCACGTTTCCTGCTGTATTAGAGAATCTAGAATGCAAGAGCGTGCTTCTTGCTCTAAAGCAGAGTGTGATCAATGGATGAGAACTCTGCTGTGTGTTTCACTTCAGAAATGGAGTTAAATCCCTGGCTCTGAGTCTTCCTACAAGCAAGACTTCGTTTCAGGTAAGGGCAGTTACTTTACAGCTCAAACGAACTACATCGTTCACGAAGCTCACACGTTTCTCATCTAAACTGACAAGCATTTGATTGTAGAGGACCTTTGCTTTGTATCAATTTCAAGCAGAGTTGAACTAGATATGGTCCGTATATATAGGAAACACTGTTCTTTTCTTCTGAGCACACTCACATTTCCTGCTGTATTAGAGACTCTAGAAAGCAAGAAAGTGCTTCTTGCTCTAAAGCAGAGTGTGAACCATGGACGGGAAGTATGCAGTGTGTTTCCCTTCAGAAATGGAGTTAAATCCCAGGCTCTGTGTCTTCCTACAAGCAAGACTTCGTTTCAGGTAAGGGCAGTCACATTACAGCTCAAACGAACTTCTTCGTTCACGAAGCACACACGTTTCTCATCTTAAATGACAATCATTGCATGTTAGAGAACCTGTGCTTTGTATCAATTTCAGAAGCAGAGTTGGACTAGATGTGGTCCGTATGTGTAGCAAACACCGTTCTTTTGTTCTCAGCACACTCACGTTTCCTGCTGTCCTAGAGAATCTAGAAAGCAAGAGTGTGATTCTTGCTCTAAAGTACAGTGTGATTTATGGATGAGAACTCTGCTGTGTGTTTCAGTTCACAATGGAGTTAAATCCCAGGCTCTGTGTCTTCCTACAAGCAATACTTCATTTCAAGTAAGGGCAGTCACTTTTCTGTGCAAACGAAATACATTGTTCATGAAGCTCACACGTTTGCCATCTTAACTGACAAGCATTGGATGTTAGAGGACCTTTGCTTTGTATCAATTTCAATCAGAGTTGAACTAGATATGGTCCGTATGTATAGGAAACACCGTTCTTTTCTTCTGAGCACACTCATGTTTCCTGCTGTCTTAGAGATTCTAGAAAGCAAGAGGGTGCTTCTTGCTCTAAAGCAGAGTGTGATCAATGGATGAGAACTCTGCTGTGTGTTTCCCTTCAGAAATGGAGTTAAATCCCTGGCTCTGAGTCTTCCTACAAGCAATACTTCGTTTCAGGTAAGGGCAGTTACTTTACAGCCCAAACGAACTACATCGTTCACGAAGCTCACACTTTTCTCATCTAAACTGACAAGCATTTGATGTTAGAGGACCTTTGCTTTGTATCAATTTCAAGCAGAGTTGAACTAGATATGGTCCGTATATATAGGAAACACTGTTCTTTTCTTCTGAGCACACTCACATTTCCTGCTGTATTAGAGACTCTAGAAAGCAAGAACGTGCTTCTTGCTCTAAAGCAGAGTGTGAACCATGGACGGGAAGTCTGCATTGTGTTTCCCTTCAGAAATGGAGTTAAATCCCAGGCTCTGTGTCTTCCTAAAAGCAAGACTTCGTTTCAGGTAAGGGCAGTCACATTACAGCTCAAACGAACTTCTTCGTTCACGAAGCACACACGTTTCCCATCTTATCTGACAAGATTTGAATGTTAGAGGACCAGTGCTTTGTATCAGTTTCAGAAGCAGAGTTGGACTATATATGGTCCGTATGTGTAGGAAACACCGTTCTTTTGTTCTCAGCACACTCACGTTTCCTGCTGTCTTAGAGAATCTAGAAAGCAATAGCGTGATTCTTGCTATAAAGCAGAGTGTGATTTATGGATGAGAACTCTGCTGTGTGTTTCAGTCACAATGGAGTTAAATGCCAGGCTCTGTGTCTTCCTACAAGCAATACTTCGTTTCAAGTAAGGGCAGTCACTTTTTTGTGCAAACGAAATACATCATTCACCAAACTCACACGTTTCCCATCTTAACTGACAAGCATTGGATGTTAGAGGACCTTTGCTTTGTATCAATTTCAAGCAGAGTTGAACTAGATATGGTCCGTATGTATAGGAAACACCGTTCTTTTCTTCTGAGCACACTCACGTTTCCTGCTGTATTAGAGAATCTAGAATGCAAGAGCGTGCTTCTTGCTCTAAAGCAGAGTGTGATCAATGGATGAGAACTCTGCTGTGTGTTTCACTTCAGAAATGGAGTTAAATCCCTGGCTCTGAGTCTTCCTACAAGCAAGACTTCGTTTCAGGTAAGGGCAGTACCTTACAGCTCAAAATAACTACTTCATTCATGAAGCTCACACGTTTCTCATCTTAACTGACAAGCACTGGATGTTAGAAGCCCAGTGCTTTGTATCAGTTTCAGATCAGAGTTAGACTAATATGGTCCGTATGTATAGGAAACACTGTTCTTTTTTTCTCAGCACACTCACGTTTCCAGCTGTATTAGAGACTCTGTAAAGCAAGAGCGTGCTTCTTGCTCTAAAGCAAAGTGTGATCCATGGATGATAACTCTGCTGTGTGTTTCCCTTCAGAAATGGAATTAAATCCCAGGCTTTGTGTCTTCCTACAAGCAAGACTTCGTTTCAGGTAAGGGCAGTTACTTTACAGCTCAAACGAACTACATTGTTCACGAAGCACATACGTTTCTCATCTAAATTGACAAGCATTGGATGGTAGAGGACCTGTGGTTTCTTTCAGTTTCAGAAGCAGAGTTGAACTAGATATGGTCCGTATGTGTAGGAAACACCGTT
The DNA here is from genome assembly GCA_949786385.1 of Onychomys leucogaster. Classification (NCBI taxonomy): domain Eukaryota; kingdom Metazoa; phylum Chordata; class Mammalia; order Rodentia; family Cricetidae; genus Onychomys; species Onychomys leucogaster. Next base: position 487,873 of record CATKUP010000140.1, read on the forward strand.
CTTTGGATATGAGCACAATCAAGTTTCCTGCTGTATTAGAGATTCCAGGAAGCAACAGCGTGCTTCTTGCTCTAAAGCAGAGTGTGATCTATATATAAGAACTCTGCTGTGTGTTTCACTTCAAAAATGGATTTGAATCCCAGCTTCTGTGTCTTCCTACAAGCAAGACTTCGTTTCAAGAAGGGAAGTCACTTTTCAGCGCAAACGAACTACATCGTTCACAAAGCTCACACGTTTTTCATCTTAAAGGACAAGCATTGGAAGTTACAGCACCTGTGCTTTGTGACAATTTCAGAAGCAGAGTTGGACTAGATATGGTCTGTATGTGTAGCAAGCACCGTTCTTTTGTTCTCAGCACACTCACGTTTCCTGCTGTATTAGAGACTCTAGAAAGCAAGAGCGTGCTTATTGCTCTAATGCAGAGTGTGATCAATGGATGCGAACTCTGCTGTGTGTTTCGCTTCAGAAATGGAGTTAAATCCCTGGCTCTGAGTCTTCCTACAAGCAAGACTTCGTTTCAGGTAAGGGCAGGTACTTTACAGCTCAAACGAACTACACCGTTCACGAAGCTCACACGTTTCTCATCTAAACTGTCAAGCATTTGATGTTAGAGGACCTTTGCTTTGTATCAATATCAAGCAGAGTTGAACTACATATGGTCCGTATATATAGGAAACACCGTTCTTTTCTTCTGAGCACACTCACCTTTCCTGCTGTATTAGAGATCTAGAAAGCAAGAGCGTGCTTCTTGCTCTAAACCAGAGTGTGAACCATGGATGAGAACTCTGCTGTGTGTATCCCTTCAGAAATGGAGTTAAATCCCAGGCTCTGTGTCTTCCTACAAGCAAGACTTCGTTTCAGGTAATGGCAGTCACTTTTCAGCTCAAAAGAACTACATCGTTCATGAAGCTCGCACGTTTCTCATCTTAAAGGACAAGCATTGGATGTTACAGCACCTGTGCTTTTTGTCAATTTCAGAAGCACAGTTGGACTAGATATGATCCGTATGTGTAGGAAACACCGTTGTTTTTTTATGAGCACACTCAAGTTTCCTGCTGTATTAGAGAATCCAGGAAGCAACAGCGTGCTTCTTACTCTAAAGCAGAGTGTCATCTATATATAAAACTCTGCTGTGTGTTTCACTTCAGAAATGGATTTGAATCCCAGCTTCTGTGTCTTCTTACAAGCAAGACTTCGTTTCAAGAAGGGCAGTCACTTCTCAGCACAAAGGAAATACATCATTCACGAAGCTCTCACGTTTCCCATCTTATCTGACAAGATTTGAATGTTAGAGGTCCAGTGCTTTGTATCAGTTTCAGAAGCAGATTTGGACTAGATATTGTCCCTATGTGTAGGAATCACCGTTCTTTTGTTCTCAGCACACTCACGTTCCTGCTGTCTAGAGACTCTAGAAAGCAAAAGCATGCTTCTTGCTCTAAAGCAGAGTGTGATCCATGGATGAGAATTCTGCTGTGTGTTTCCCTGTAGAAATGGAATTAAATCCCAGGCTCTGTGTCTTCCTACAAGCACTACCTCGTTTCCGGAAAGGCCAGTCACTTTTCAGCTCAAACGAACTACATCACTCACGAAGCTCACACGTTTCTCATCTGAACTGAGAAGCATAGGATGTTAGAGTACCTTTGCTTTGTATCTATTTCAAGCAGAGTTGAACTAGATATTGTCCGTATGTATAGGAAACACCGTTCTTTTCCTCTGAGCCCACTCACGTTTCCTGCTGTCTTAGAGAATCTAGAAAGCAAGTGCGTGCTTCTTGCTCTAAAGCAGAGTGTGATGCATGGATGAGAACTGTGTTGTGTGTTTCCCTTCAGAAATGGAGTTAAATCCCAGGCTCTGTGTCTTCCTACAAGCAAGACTTCGTTTCAGGTAAGGGCAGTAACTTTTCAGCTCCAACGAACTACATCGTTCACGAAGCTAACAAGTTTCCTATCTTAAGTACCAAGTATTGTATGTTAGAGGACCAGTGATTTGTATCAGTTTCAGAAGCAGATTTGGATTAGATATGGTCTGTATGTGTAGGAATCACCGTTCTTTTGTTCTCAGCACACTCACCTTTCCTGCTGTCTTAGAGACTCTAGAAAGCAAGAGCGTGCTTCTTGCTCTAAAGCAGAGTGTGATCCATGGATGAGAACTCTGCTGTGTGTTTCCCTGCAGAAATGGAATTAAATCCCAGGCTCTGTGTCTTCCTACAAGCACTACCTCGTTTCAGGTAATGGCAGTCACTTTTCAGCTCAAACGAACTACATCACTCACGAAGCTCACACGTTTCTCATCTTAAATGACAAGCATTGGATGTTAGGGGACCTGTGCTTTGTATAAATTTCAGAAGCAGAGTTGGACTAGATGTGGTCCTTATGTTTATCAAACTCCGTTCTTTTGTTCTCAGCACACTCACGTTTGCTGCTGTCTTAGAGAATCTAGAAAGCAAGAGCATGCTTCTTGCTCTAAAGCAGAGTGTGATCAATGGATGAGAACTCTGCTGTGTGTTTCACCTCAGTAATGGAGTTAAATCACTGGCTCTGTGTTTTCCTACAAGCAAGACTTCGTTTCAGGTAAGGGCAGTCACTTTTCAGCTCAAACGAACTACATCATTCACAAAGCTCACACCTTTCTCATATTAACTGACAATCATCGAATGTTAGAAGGCTTTGCTTTGTATCAGTTTCAGAAGCAGAGCTGGACTAATATGGTCCGTGTGTAGGAAACACCGTTCTTTTTTTCTCAGCAAACTCACATTTCCTGCTGAATTAGAGACTCTGGAAAGCAAGAGCGTGCTTTTTGATATAAAGCAGAGTGTGATCCACGGAGGAGAACTCTGCTGTGTATTTCCCTTCAGAAATGGAGTTAAATCCAAGGCTCTGTGTCTTCCTACAAGGAAGACTTCGTTTCAGGTAATGGCAGTCACTTTTCAGCTCAAAAGAACTACATAGTTCACGAAGCTAACAGGTTTCCTATCTTAACTTCCAAGCATTGGATGTTATAGGACCAGTGCTTTGTATCAGTTTCAGAAGCCGAGTTGGCCTAGATATGGTCCGTATGTGAAGGAAACACTGTTCTTTGGTTCTTAGCACACTCACCTTTCCTGCTGTCTTAGAGAATGTAGAAAGCAAGAGCGTGCTTCTTGCTCTAAAGCAACGTTTGAACAATGGATGAGAACTCTGCTGTGTGTTTCCCTTGAGAAATGGAGTTAAATCCCAGGCTCTGACTCTTCCTACAAGCAAGAATTCGATTCAGGTAAGGACAGTCACTTTTCAGCTCAAACGAACTACATCGTTCACGAAGCTAACAAGTTTCCCATCTTAAGTGCCAAGCATTGTATGTTATAGGACCAGTGCTTTGTATCAGTTTCAGAAGCAGATTTGGATTAGATATGTTCTGTATGTGTAGGAAACACCGTTCTTTTGTTCTGAGCATGCTCAAGTTTCCTGCTGTATTAGAGACTCTAGAGAGCAAGAGCGTGCTTCTTGCTCTAAAGCAGAGTGTGATCCATGGATGAGAACTCTGCTGTGTGTTTCCCTTCAGAAATGGAGTTTAATCCCAGGGTCTGAGTCTTCCTACAAGCAAGTCTTCATTTCAGGTAAGGGCAGTTACTTTATAGCTCAAAAGAACTACATCGTTCATGAAGCTCACACATTTCTCATCTTAACTGACAAGCATTGGATGTTAGAGGACCTTTGTGTTGTATCAATTTCAAGCAGAGTTGAACTAGATATGGTCCCTATGTATAGGAAACACCGTTCTTTTATTCTGAGCACACTCACGTTTCCTGCTTTATTAGAGACTCTAGAAACCTAGAGCGTGCTTCTTGCTCTAAAGCAGAGTGTGATCAATGGATGAGGACTCTGCTGTGTGTTTCACTTCAGAAATGGAGTTAAATCCTAGGCTCTGAGTCTTCCTACAAGCAAGATTTCATTTCAGGTAAGGGTAGTTACTTTACAGCTCAAAGGAACTACATCGTTCAAGAATCTCACACGTTTCTCATCTACACTGACAAGCATTGGATGTTATAGGTCCTCTGGTTTGTTTCAGATTCAGAAGCAGAGATGAACTAGATATGGTACGTATGTGTATGTAACACCGTTCTTTTCTTCTGAGCCCACTCATGTTTCCTGCTGTATTAGAGACTCTAGAAAGCAAGAGCGTGCTTCTTGCTCTAAAGCAGAGTGTGATCCATGGATGAGAACTGTGTTGTGTGTTTCCCTGCAGAAATGGAGTTAAATCCCAGGCTCTGTGTCTTCCTACAAGAAAGACTTCGTTTCATGTAACGGCAGTCACGTTTCAGCTCAAACGAACTACATTGTTCAGGAAGATCACACGTTTCTCATCATAACTGACAAGCATCAAATGTTAGAAGCCCAGTGCTTTGTATCAGTTACAGAAGCAGAGTTAGACTAATATGGTCGGTATGTGTAGGAAACACTGTTCATTTTTTCTCAGCACACTCACGTTTCCTGCTGTATAAGAGACTCTGGAAAGCAAGAGCGTGCTTCTTGCTCTAAAGCAGAGTGTGATCCATGGATGAGAACTCTGCTGTGTGTTTCCCTTCAGAAATGGAGTTAAATCCCAGGCTCTGTGTCTTCCTACAAGCAAGACTTCGTTTCAGGTAAGGGCAGTCACTTTTCAGCTCAAACGAACTACATCGTTCACGAAGCTAACAAGTTTCCCATCTTAAGTTCCAAGAATTGGATGTTAGAGGACCAGTGCTTTGTATCAGTTTCAGAAGGAGATTTGGACTAGATATCGTCCGTATGTGTAGGAATCACCATTCTTTTGTTCTCAGCACACTCACCTTCCTGCTGTCTTAGAGACTGTAGAAAGCAAGAGCGTGCTTCTTGCTCTAAAGCAGAGTGTGATCCATGGATGAGAACTCTGCTGTGTGTTTCACCTCAGTAATGGAGTTAAATCCCAGGCTATGAGTCTTCCTACAAGCAAGACTTCGATTCAGGTAAGGGCAATCACTTTTCAGCTCCAACGAACTACATCGTTCACGAAGCTAAAAAGTTTCCCATCTTAAGTGCCAAGCATTGCATGTTAGAGGACAAGTGCTTTGTATCAGTTTCAAGCAGAGTTGAACTCGATATGGTCCGTATGTATAGGAAACACCGTTCTTTTCTTCTGAGCCCACTCATGTTTCCTGCTGTATTAGAGACTCTAGAAAGCAAGAGCGTGCTTCTTGCTCTAAAGCAGAGTGTGATCCATGGATGAGAACTGTGTTGTGTGTTTCCCTGCAGAAATGGAGTTAAATCCCAGGCTCTGTGTCTTCCTACAAGAAAGACTTCGTTTCATGTAAAGGCAGTCACGTTTCAGCTCAAACGAACTACATTGTTCAGGAAGATCACACGTTTCTCATCATAACTGACAAGCATCAAATGTTAGAAGCCCAGTGCTTTGTATCAGTTACAGAAGCAGAGTTAGACTAATATGGTCGGTATGTGTAGGAAACACTGTTCATTTTTTCTCAGCACACTCACGTTTCCTGCTGTATAAGAGACTCTGGAAAGCAAGAGCGTGCTTCTTGCTCTAAAGCAGAGTGTGATCAATGGATGAGAACTCTGCTGTGTGTTTCCCTTCAGAAATGGAGTTAAATCCCAGGCTCTGTGTCTTCCTACAAGCAAGACTTCGTTTCAGGTAAGGGCAGTCACTTTTCAGCTCAAACGAACTACATCGTTCACGAAGCTAACAAGTTTCCCATCTTAAGTTCCAAGAATTGGATGTTAGAGGACCAGTGCTTTGTATCAGTTTCAGAAGGAGATTTGGACTAGATATCGTCCGTATGTGTAGGAATCACCATTCTTTTGTTCTCAGCACACTCACCTTCCTGCTGTCTTAGAGACTGTAGAAAGCAAGAGCGTGCTTCTTGCTCTAAAGGAGAGTGTGATCCATGGATGAGAACTCTGCTGTGTGTTTCCCTTCAGAAATGGAGTTAAATCCCAGGCTCTGAGTCTTCATACAAGCAAGACTTCTTTTAAGGTAAGGGCAGTTTCTATACAGCTCAAACGAACTACATCGTTCACGAAGCTCACACGTTTCTCATCTAAACTGACAAGCATTGGATGTTAGAAGACCTCTGGTTTGTTTCAGTTTCAGAACCAGAGCTGAACTAGATATGGTCCATATGTGTAGGAAACACCGTTCTTTTGTTCTGAGCACACTCACGTTTCCTGCTGTCTTAGAGACTCTAGAAAACAAGAGCGTGCTTCTTGCTCTAAAGCAGAGTGTGATCAATGTATGAGAACTCTGCTGTGTGTTTCACCTCAGTAATGGAGTTAAATACCTGGCTCTGAGTCTTCCTACAAGCAAGACTTCGATTCAGGTAAGGGCAGTCACTTTTCAGCTCAAACGAACTACTTCGTTCACGAAGCTAACAAGTTTCCCATCTTAAGTGCCAAGCATTGAATGTTAGAGGACCAGTGCTTTGTATCAGTTTCAGAAGCAGATTTGGACTAGATATGGTCCCTATGTGTAGGAATCACCGTTCTTTTGTTCTCAGCACACTCACGTTCCTGCTGTCTTAGAGACTCTAGAAAAAAGTGCGTGCTTCTTGCTCTAAAGCAGAGTGTGATCCATGGAAGAGAACTCTGCTGTGTTTTTCCCTTCAGAAATGGAGTTAAATCCCAGGCTCTGTGTTTTCCTACTATGAAGACATCGTTTCAGGTTAGGGCAGTCACTTTTCAGCTCAAACAACCTACATCGTTCACGAAGCTCACACGTTTCTCATCTTAAATGACAAGCATTGGATGTTAGAGGACCAGTGCTTTGTATCAGTTTCAGAAGCAGATTTGGACTAGATATGGTCCGTATGTGTAGGAAACACCGTTCTTTTGTTCTGAGCACGCTCAAGTTTCCTGCTGTATTAGAGACTCTAGAGAGCAAGAGCGTGCTTCTTGCTCTAAAGCAGAGTGTGATCCATGGATGAGAACTCTGCTGTGTGTTTCCCTTCAGAAATGGAGTTTAATCCCAGGGTCTGAGTCTTCCTACAAGCAAGTCTTCATTTCAGGTAAGGGCAGTTACTTTATAGCTCAAAAGAACTACATCGTTCATGAAGCTCACACATTTCTCATCTTAACTGACAAGCATTGGATGTTAGAGGACCTTTGTGTTGTATCAATTTCAAGCAGAGTTGAACTAGATATGGTCCCTATGTATAGGAAACACCGTTCTTTTATTCTGAGCACACTCACGTTTCCTGCTTTATTAGAGACTCTAGAAACCTAGAGCGTGCTTCTTGCTCTAAAGCAGAGTGTGATCAATGGATGAGGACTCTGCTGTGTGTTTCACTTCAGAAATGGAGTTAAATCCTAGGCTCTGAGTCTTCCTACAAGCAAGATTTCATTTCAGGTAAGGGTAGTTACTTTACAGCTCAAAGGAACTACATCGTTCAAGAATCTCACACGTTTCTCATCTACACTGACAAGCATTGGATGTTATAGGTCCTCTGGTTTGTTTCAGATTCAGAAGCAGAGATGAACTAGATATGGTACGTATGTGTATGTAACACCGTTCTTTTCTTCTGAGCCCACTCATGTTTCCTGCTGTATTAGAGACTCTAGAAAGCAAGAGCGTGCTTCTTGCTCTAAAGCAGAGTGTGATCCATGGATGAGAACTGTGTTGTGTGTTTCCCTGCAGAAATGGAGTTAAATCCCAGGCTCTGTGTCTTCCTACAAGAAAGACTTCGTTTCATGTAACGGCAGTCACGTTTCAGCTCAAACGAACTACATTGTTCAGGAAGATCACACGTTTCTCATCATAACTGACAAGCATCAAATGTTAGAAGCCCAGTGCTTTGTATCAGTTACAGAAGCAGAGTTAGACTAATATGGTCGGTATGTGTAGGAAACACTGTTCATTTTTTCTCAGCACACTCACGTTTCCTGCTGTATAAGAGACTCTGGAAAGCAAGAGCGTGCTTCTTGCTCTAAAGCAGAGTGTGATCCATGGATGAGAACTCTGCTGTGTGTTTCCCTTCAGAAATGGAGTTAAATCCCAGGCTCTGTGTCTTCCTACAAGCAAGACTTCGTTTCAGGTAAGGGCAGTCACTTTTCAGCTCAAACGAACTACATCGTTCACGAAGCTAACAAGTTTCCCATCTTAAGTTCCAAGAATTGGATGTTAGAGGACCAGTGCTTTGTATCAGTTTCAGAAGGAGATTTGGACTAGATATCGTCCGTATGTGTAGGAATCACCATTCTTTTGTTCTCAGCACACTCACCTTCCTGCTGTCTTAGAGACTGTAGAAAGCAAGAGCGTGCTTCTTGCTCTAAAGCAGAGTGTGATCCATGGATGAGAACTCTGCTGTGTGTTTCACCTCAGTAATGGAGTTAAATCCCTGGCTATGAGTCTTCCTACAAGCAAGACTTCGATTCAGGTAAGGGCAATCACTTTTCAGCTCCAACGAACTACATCGTTCACGAAGCTAAAAAGTTTCCCATCTTAAGTGCCAAGCATTGCATGTTAGAGGACAAGTGCTTTGTATCAGTTTCAAGCAGAGTTGAACTCGATATGGTCCGTATGTATAGGAAACACCGTTCATTTCTTCTGAGCCCACTCATGTTTCCTGCTGTATTAGAGACTCTAGAAAGCAAGAGCGTGCTTCTTGCTCTAAAGCAGAGTTTGATCCATGGATGAGAACTGTGTTGTGTGTTTCCCTGCAGAAATGGAGTTAAATCCCAGGCTCTGTGTCTTCCTACAAGAAAGACTTCGTTTCATGTAAAGGCAGTCACGTTTCAGCTCAAACGAACTACATTGTTCAGGAAGATCACACGTTTCTCATCATAACTGACAAGCATCAAATGTTAGAAGCCCAGTGCTTTGTATCAGTTACAGAAGCAGAGTTAGACTAATATGGTCGGTATGTGTAGGAAACACTGTTCATTTTTTCTCAGCACACTCACGTTTCCTGCTGTATAAGAGACTCTGGAAAGCAAGAGCGTGCTTCTTGCTCTAAAGCAGAGTGTGATCAATGGATGAGAACTCTGCTGTGTGTTTCCCTTCAGAAATGGAGTTAAATCCCAGGCTCTGTGTCTTCCTACAAGCAAGACTTCGTTTCAGGTAAGGGCAGTCACTTTTCAGCTCAAACGAACTACATCGTTCACGAAGCTAACAAGTTTCCCATCTTAAGTTCCAAGAATTGGATGTTAGAGGACCAGTGCTTTGTATCAGTTTCAGAAGGAGATTTGGACTAGATATCGTCCGTATGTGTAGGAATCACCATTCTTTTGTTCTCAGCACACTCACCTTCCTGCTGTCTTAGAGACTGTAGAAAGCAAGAGCGTGCTTCTTGCTCTAAAGGAGAGTGTGATCCATGGATGAGAACTCTGCTGTGTGTTTCCCTTCAGAAATGGAGTTAAATCCCAGGCTCTGAGTCTTCATACAAGCAAGACTTCTTTTAAGGTAAGGGCAGTTTCTATACAGCTCAAACGAACTACATCGTTCACGAAGCTCACACGTTTCTCATCTAAACTGACAAGCATTGGATGTTAGAAGACCTCTGGTTTGTTTCAGTTTCAGAAGCAGAGCTGAACTAGATATGGTCCATATGTGTAGGAAACACCGTTCTTTTGTTCTGAGCACACTCACGTTTCCTGCTGTCTTAGAGACTCTAGAAAACAAGAGCGTGCTTCTTGCTCTAAAGCAGAGTGTGATCAATGTATGAGAACTCTGCTGTGTGTTTCACCTCAGTAATGGAGTTAAATACCTGGCTCTGAGTCTTCCTACAAGCAAGACTTCGATTCAGGTAAGGGCAGTCACTTTTCAGCTCAAACGAACTACTTCGTTCACGAAGCTAACAAGTTTCCCATCTTAAGTGCCAAGCATTGAATGTTAGAGGACCAGTGCTTTGTATCAGTTTCAGAAGCAGATTTGGACTAGATATGGTCCCTATGTGTAGGAATCACCGTTCTTTTGTTCTCAGCACACTCACGTTCCTGCTGTCTTAGAGACTCTAGAAAAAAGTGCGTGCTTCTTGCTCTAAAGCAGAGTGTGATCCATGGAAGAGAACTCTGCTGTGTTTTTCCCTTCAGAAATGGAGTTAAATCCCAGGCTCTGTGTTTTCCTACTATGAAGACATCGTTTCAGGTTAGGGCAGTCACTTTTCAGCTCAAACAACCTACATCGTTCACGAAGCTCACACGTTTCTCATCTTAAATGACAAGCATTGGATGTGAGAGGACCAGTGCTTTGTATCAGTTTCAGAAGCAGATTTGGACTAGATATGGTCCGTATGTGTAGGAAACACCGTTCTTTTGTTCTGAGCATGCTCAAGTTTCCTGCTGTATTAGAGACTCTAGAGAGCAAGAGCGTGCTTCTTGCTCTAAAGCAGAGTGTGATCCATGGATGAGAACTCTGCTGTGTGTTTCCCTTCAGAAATGGAGTTTAATCCCAGGGTCTGAGTCTTCCTACAAGCAAGTCTTCATTTCAGGTAAGGGCAGTTACTTTATAGCTCAAAAGAACTACATCGTTCATGAAGCTCACACATTTCTCATCTTAACTGACAAGCATTGGATGTTAGAGGACCTTTGTGTTGTATCAATTTCAAGCAGAGTTGAACTAGATATGGTCCCTATGTATAGGAAACACCGTTCTTTTATTCTGAGCACACTCACGTTTCCTGCTTTATTAGAGACTCTAGAAACCTAGAGCGTGCTTCTTGCTCTAAAGCAGAGTGTGATCAATGGATGAGGACTCTGCTGTGTGTTTCACTTCAGAAATGGAGTTAAATCCTAGGCTCTGAGTCTTCCTACAAGCAAGATTTCATTTCAGGTAAGGGTAGTTACTTTACAGCTCAAAGGAACTACATCGTTCAAGAATCTCACACGTTTCTCATCTACACTGACAAGCATTGGATGTTATAGGTCCTCTGGTTTGTTTCAGATTCAGAAGCAGAGATGAACTAGATATGGTACGTATGTGTATGTAACACCGTTCTTTTCTTCTGAGCCCACTCATGTTTCCTGCTGTATTAGAGACTCTAGAAAGCAAGAGCGTGCTTCTTGCTCTAAAGCAGAGTGTGATCCATGGATGAGAACTGTGTTGTGTGTTTCCCTGCAGAAATGGAGTTAAATCCCAGGCTCTGTGTCTTCCTACAAGAAAGACTTCGTTTCATGTAACGGCAGTCACGTTTCAGCTCAAACGAACTACATTGTTCAGGAAGATCACACGTTTCTCATCATAACTGACAAGCATCAAATGTTAGAAGCCCAGTGCTTTGTATCAGTTACAGAAGCAGAGTTAGACTAATATGGTCGGTATGTGTAGGAAACACTGTTCATTTTTTCTCAGCACACTCACGTTTCCTGCTGTATAAGAGACTCTGGAAAGCAAGAGCGTGCTTCTTGCTCTAAAGCAGAGTGTGATCCATGGATGAGAACTCTGCTGTGTGTTTCCCTTCAGAAATGGAGTTAAATCCCAGGCTCTGTGTCTTCCTACAAGCAAGACTTCGTTTCAGGTAAGGGCAGTCACTTTTCAGCTCAAACGAACTACATCGTTCACGAAGCTAACAAGTTTCCCATCTTAAGTTCCAAGAATTGGATGTTAGAGGACCAGTGCTTTGTATCAGTTTCAGAAGGAGATTTGGACTAGATATCGTCCGTATGTGTAGGAATCACCATTCTTTTGTTCTCAGCACACTCACCTTCCTGCTGTCTTAGAGACTGTAGAAAGCAAGAGCGTGCTTCTTGCTCTAAAGCAGAGTGTGATCCATGGATGAGAACTCTGCTGTGTGTTTCACCTCAGTAATGGAGTTAAATCCCAGGCTATGAGTCTTCCTACAAGCAAGACTTCGATTCAGGTAAGGGCAATCACTTTTCAGCTCCAACGAACTACATCGTTCACGAAGCTAAAAAGTTTCCCATCTTAAGTGCCAAGCATTGCATGTTAGAGGACAAGTGCTTTGTATCAGTTTCAAGCAGAGTTGAACTCGATATGGTCCGTATGTATAGGAAACACCGTTCTTTTCTTCTGAGCCCACTCATGTTTCCTGCTGTATTAGAGACTCTAGAAAGCAAGAGCGTGCTTCTTGCTCTAAAGCAGAGTGTGATCCATGGATGAGAACTGTGTTGTGTGTTTCCCTGCAGAAATGGAGTTAAATCCCAGGCTCTGTGTCTTCCTACAAGAAAGACTTCGTTTCATGTAAAGGCAGTCACGTTTCAGCTCAAACGAACTACATTGTTCAGGAAGATCACACGTTTCTCATCATAACTGACAAGCATCAAATGTTAGAAGCCCAGTGCTTTGTATCAGTTACAGAAGCAGAGTTAGACTAATATGGTCGGTATGTGTAGGAAACACTGTTCATTTTTTCTCAGCACACTCACGTTTCCTGCTGTATAAGAGACTCTGGAAAGCAAGAGCGTGCTTCTTGCTCTAAAGCAGAGTGTGATCAATGGATGAGAACTCTGCTGTGTGTTTCCCTTCAGAAATGGAGTTAAATCCCAGGCTCTGTGTCTTCCTACAAGCAAGACTTCGTTTCAGGTAAGGGCAGTCACTTTTCAGCTCAAACGAACTACATCGTTCACGAAGCTAACAAGTTTCCCATCTTAAGTTCCAAGAATTGGATGTTAGAGGACCAGTGCTTTGTATCAGTTTCAGAAGGAGATTTGGACTAGATATCGTCCGTATGTGTAGGAATCACCATTCTTTTGTTCTCAGCACACTCACCTTCCTGCTGTCTTAGAGACTGTAGAAAGCAAGAGCGTGCTTCTTGCTCTAAAGGAGAGTGTGATCCATGGATGAGAACTCTGCTGTGTGTTTCCCTTCAGAAATGGAGTTAAATCCCAGGCTCTGAGTCTTCATACAAGCAAGACTTCTTTTAAGGTAAGGGCAGTTTCTATACAGCTCAAACGAACTACATCGTTCACGAAGCTCACACGTTTCTCATCTAAACTGACAAGCATTGGATGTTAGAAGACCTCTGGTTTGTTTCAGTTTCAGAACCAGAGCCTAACTAGATATGGTCCATATGTGTAGGAAACACCGTTCTTTTGTTCTGAGCACACTCACGTTTCCTGCTGTCTTAGAGACTCTAGAAAACAAGAGCGTGCTTCTTGCTCTAAAGCAGAGTGTGATCAATGTATGAGAACTCTGCTGTGTGTTTCACCTCAGTAATGGAGTTAAATACCTGGCTCTGAGTCTTCCTACAAGCAAGACTTCGATTCAGGTAAGGGCAGTCACTTTTCAGCTCAAACGAACTACTTCGTTCACGAAGCTAACAAGTTTCCCATCTTAAGTGCCAAGCATTGAATGTTAGAGGACCAGTGCTTTGTATCAGTTTCAGAAGCAGATTTGGACTAGATATGGTCCCTATGTGTAGGAATCACCGTTCTTTTGTTCTCAGCACACTCACGTTCCTGCTGTCTTAGAGACTCTAGAAAAAAGTGCGTGCTTCTTGCTCTAAAGCAGAGTGTGATCCATGGAAGAGAACTCTGCTGTGTTTTTCCCTTCAGAAATGGAGTTAAATCCCAGGCTCTGTGTTTTCCTACTATGAAGACATCGTTTCAGGTTAGGGCAGTCACTTTTCAGCTCAAACAACCTACATCGTTCACGAAGCTCACACGTTTCTCATCTTAAATGACAAGCATTGGATGTTAGAGGACCAGTGCTTTGTATCAGTTTCAGAAGCAGATTTGGACTAGATATGGTCCGTATGTGTAGGAAACACCGTTCTTTTGTTCTGAGCACGCTCAAGTTTCCTGCTGTATTAGAGACTCTAGAGAGCAAGAGCGTGCTTCTTGCTCTAAAGCAGAGTGTGATCCATGGATGAGAACTCTGCTGTGTGTTTCCCTTCAGAAATGGAGTTTAATCCCAGGGTCTGAGTCTTCCTACAAGCAAGTCTTCATTTCAGGTAAGGGCAGTTACTTTATAGCTCAAAAGAACTACATCGTTCATGAAGCTCACACATTTCTCATCTTAACTGACAAGCATTGGATGTTAGAGGACCTTTGTGTTGTATCAATTTAAAGCAGAGTTGAACTAGATATGGTCCCTATGTATAGGAAACACCGTTCTTTTATTCTGAGCACACTCACGTTTCCTGCTTTATTAGAGACTCTAGAAACCTAGAGCGTGCTTCTTGCTCTAAAGCAGAGTGTGATCAATGGATGAGGACTCTGCTGTGTGTTTCACTTCAGAAATGGAGTTAAATCCTAGGCTCTGAGTCTTCCTACAAGCAAGATTTCATTTCAGGTAAGGGTAGTTACTTTACAGCTCAAAGGAATTACATCGTTCAAGAATCTCACACGTTTCTCATCTACACTGACAAGCATTGGATGTTATAGGTCCTCTGGTTTGTTTCAGATTCAGAAGCAGAGATGAACTAGATATGGTACGTATGTGTATGTAACACCGTTCTTTTCTTCTGAGCCCACTCATGTTTCCTGCTGTATTAGAGACTCTAGAAAGCAAGAGCGTGCTTCTTGCTCTAAAGCAGAGTGTGATCCATGGATGAGAACTGTGTTGTGTGTTTCCCTGCAGAAATGGAGTTAAATCCCAGGCTCTGTGTCTTCCTACAAGAAAGACTTCGTTTCATGTAACGGCAGTCACGTTTCAGCTCAAACGAACTACATTGTTCAGGAAGATCACACGTTTCTCATCATAACTGACAAGCATCAAATGTTAGAAGCCCAGTGCTTTGTATCAGTTACAGAAGCAGAGTTAGACTAATATGGTCGGTATGTGTAGGAAACACTGTTCATTTTTTCTCAGCACACTCACGTTTCCTGCTGTATAAGAGACTCTGGAAAGCAAGAGCGTGCTTCTTGCTCTAAAGCAGAGTGTGATCCATGGATGAGAACTCTGCTGTGTGTTTCCCTTCAGAAATGGAGTTAAATCCCAGGCTCTGTGTCTTCCTACAAGCAAGACTTCGTTTCAGGTAAGGGCAGTCACTTTTCAGCTCAAACGAACTACATCGTTCACGAAGCTAACAAGTTTCCCATCTTAAGTTCCAAGAATTGGATGTTAGAGGACCAGTGCTTTGTATCAGTTTCAGAAGGAGATTTGGACTAGATATCGTCCGTATGTGTAGGAATCACCATTCTTTTGTTCTCAGCACACTCACCTTCCTGCTGTCTTAGAGACTGTAGAAAGCAAGAGCGTGCTTCTTGCTCTAAAGCAGAGTGTGATCCATGGATGAGAACTCTGCTGTGTGTTTCCCTTCAGAAATGGAGTTAAATCCCAGGCTCTGAGTCTTCATACAAGCAAGACTTCTTTTAAGGTAAGGGCAGTTTCTATACAGCTCAAACGAACTACATCGTTCACGAAGCTCACACGTTTCTCATCTAAACTGACAAGCATTGGATGTTAGAAGACCTCTGGTTTGTTTCAGTTTCAGAAGCAGAGCTGAACTAGATATGGTCCATATGTGTAGGAAACACCGTTCTTTTGTTCTGAGCACACTCACGTTTCCTGCTGTCTTAGAGACTCTAGAAAACAAGAGCGTGCTTCTTGCTCTAAAGCAGAGTGTGAAAAATGGATGCGAACTCTGCTGTGTGTTTCGCTTCAGAAATGGAGTTAAATCCCTGGCTCTGAGTCTTCCTACAAGCAAGACTTCGATTCAGGTAAGGGCAGTCACTTTTCAGCTCAAACGAACTACTTCGTTCACGAAGCTAACAAGTTTCCCATCTTAAGTGCCAAGCATTGAATGTTAGAGGACCAGTGCTTTGTATCAGTTTCAGAAGCAGATTTGGACTAGATATGGTCCCTATGTGTAGGAATCACCGTTCTTTTGTTCTCAGCACACTCACGTTCCTGCTGTCTTAGAGACTCTAGAAAACAAGAGCGTGCTTCTTGCTCTAAAGCAGAGTGTGATCCATGGAAGAGAACTCTGCTGTGTTTTTCCCTTCAGAAATGGAGTTAAATCCCAGGCTCTGTGTTTTCCTACTATGAAGACATCGTTTCAGGTTAGGGCAGTCACTTTTCAGCTCAAACAACCTACATCGTTCACGAAGCTCACACGTTTCTCATCTTAAATGACAAGCATTGGATGTTAGAGGACCAGTGCTTTGTATCAGTTTCAGAAGCAGATTTGGACTAGATATGGTCCGTATGTGTAGGAAACACCGTTCTTTTGTTCTGAGCATGCTCAAGTTTCCTGCTGTATTAGAGACTCTAGAGAGCAAGAGCGTGCTTCTTGCTCTAAAGCAGAGTGTGATCCATGGATGAGAACTCTGCTGTGTGTTTCCCTTCAGAAATGGAGTTAAATCCCAGGCTCTGTGTCTTCCTACAAGCAAGACTTCGTTTCAGGTAAGGGCAGTCACTTTTCAGCTCAAACGAACTACATCGTTCACGAAGCTAACAAGTTTCCCATCTTAAGTTCCAAGAATTGGATGTTAGAGGACCAGTGCTTTGTATCAGTTTCAGAAGGAGATTTGGACTAGATATCGTCCGTATGTGTAGGAATCACCATTCTTTTGTTCTCAGCACACTCACCTTCCTGCTGTCTTAGAGACTGTAGAAAGCAAGAGCGTGCTTCTTGCTCTAAAGGAGAGTGTGATCCATGGATGAGAACTCTGCTGTGTGTTTCCCTTCAGAAATGGAGTTAAATCCCAGGCTCTGAGTCTTCATACAAGCAAGACTTCTTTTAAGGTAAGGGCAGTTTCTATACAGCTCAAACGAACTACATCGTTCACGAAGCTCACACGTTTCTCATCTAAACTGACAAGCATTGGATGTTAGAAGACCTCTGGTTTGTTTCAGTTTCAGAACCAGAGCTGAACTAGATATGGTCCATATGTGTAGGAAACACCGTTCTTTTGTTCTGAGCACACTCACGTTTCCTGCTGTCTTAGAGACTCTAGAAAACAAGAGCGTGCTTCTTGCTCTAAAGCAGAGTGTGATCAATGTATGAGAACTCTGCTGTGTGTTTCACCTCAGTAATGGAGTTAAATTCCTGGCTCTGAGTCTTCCTACAAGCAAGACTTCGATTCAGGTAAGGGCAGTCACTTTTCAGCTCAAACGAACTACTTCGTTCACGAAGCTAACAAGTTTCCCATCTTAAGTGCCAAGCATTGAATGTTAGAGGACCAGTGCTTTGTATCAGTTTCAGAAGCAGATTTGGACTAGATATGGTCCCTATGTGTAGGAATCACCGTTCTTTTGTTCTCAGCACACTCACGTTCCTGCTGTCTTAGAGACTCTAGAAAAAAGTGCGTGCTTCTTGCTCTAAAGCAGAGTGTGATCCATGGAAGAGAACTCTGCTGTGTTTTTCCCTTCAGAAATGGAGTTAAATCCCAGGCTCTGTGTTTTCCTACTATGAAGACATCATTTCAGGTTAGGGCAGTCACTTTTCAGCTCAAACAACCTACATCGTTCACGAAGCTCACACGTTTCTCATCTTAAATGACAAGCATTGGATGTTAGAGGACCAGTGCTTTGTATCAGTTTCAGAAGCAGATTTGGACTAGATATGGTCCGTATGTGTAGGAAACACCGTTCTTTTGTTCTGAGCACGCTCAAGTTTCCTGCTGTATTAGAGACTCTAGAGAGCAAGAGCGTGCTTCTTGCTCTAAAGCAGAGTGTGATCCATGGATGAGAACTCTGCTGTGTGTTTCCCTTCAGAAATGGAGTTTAATCCCAGGGTCTGAGTCTTCCTACAAGCAAGTCTTCATTTCAGGTAAGGGCAGTTACTTTATAGCTCAAAAGAACTACATCGTTCATGAAGCTCACACATTTCTCATCTTAACTGACAAGCATTGGATGTTAGAGGACCTTTGTGTTGTATCAATTTCAAGCAGAGTTGAACTAGATATGGTCCCTATGTATAGGAAACACCGTTCTTTTATTCTGAGCACACTCACGTTTCCTGCTTTATTAGAGACTCTAGAAACCTAGAGCGTGCTTCTTGCTCTAAAGCAGAGTGTCATCAATGGATGAGGACTCTGCTGTGTGTTTCACTTCAGAAATGGAGTTAAATCCTAGGCTCTGAGTCTTCCTACAAGCAAGATTTCATTTCAGGTAAGGGTAGTTACTTTACAGCTCAAAGGAACTACATCGTTCAAGAATCTCACACGTTTCTCATCTACACTGACAAGCATTGGATGTTATAGGTCCTCTGGTTTGTTTCAGATTCAGAAGCAGAGATGAACTAGATATGGTACGTATGTGTATGTAACACCGTTCTTTTCTTCTGAGCCCACTCATGTTTCCTGCTGTATTAGAGACTCTAGAAAGCAAGAGCGTGCTTCTTGCTCTAAAGCAGAGTGTGATCCATGGATGAGAACTGTGTTGTGTGTTTCCCTGCAGATATGGAGTTAAATCCCAGGCTCTGTGTCTTCCTACAAGAAAGACTTCGTTTCATGTAACGGCAGTCACGTTTCAGCTCAAACGAACTACATTGTTCAGGAAGATCACACGTTTCTCATCATAACTGACAAGCATCAAATGTTAGAAGCCCAGTGCTTTGTATCAGTTACAGAAGCAGAGTTAGACTAATATGGTCGGTATGTGTAGGAAACACTGTTCATTTTTTCTCAGCACACTCACGTTTCCTGCTGTATAAGAGACTCTGGAAAGCAAGAGCGTGCTTCTTGCTCTAAAGCAGAGTGTGATCCATGGATGAGAACTCTGCTGTGTGTTTCCCTTCAGAAATGGAGTTAAATCCCAGGCTCTGTGTCTTCCTACAAGCAAGACTTCGTTTCAGGTAAGGGCAGTCACTTTTCAGCTCAAACGAACTACATCGTTCACGAAGCTAACAAGTTTCCCATCTTAAGTTCCAAGAATTGGATGTTAGAGGACCAGTGCTTTGTATCAGTTTCAGAAGGAGATTTGGACTAGATATCGTCCGTATGTGTAGGAATCACCATTCTTTTGTTCTCAGCACACTCACCTTCCTGCTGTCTTAGAGACTGTAGAAAGCAAGAGCGTGCTTCTTGCTCTAAAGCAGAGTGTGATCCATGGATGAGAACTCTGCTGTGTGTTTCCCTTCAGAAATGGAGTTAAATCCCAGGCTCTGAGTCTTCATACAAGCAAGACTTCTTTTAAGGTAAGGGCAGTTTCTATACAGCTCAAACGAACTACATCGTTCACGAAGCTCACACGTTTCTCATCTAAACTGACAAGCATTGGATGTTAGAAGACCTCTGGTTTGTTTCAGTTTCAGAAGCAGAGCTGAACTAGATATGGTCCATATGTGTAGGAAACACCGTTCTTTTGTTCTGAGCACACTCACCTTTCCTGCTGTCTTAGAGACTCTAGAAAACAAGAGCGTGCTTCTTGCTCTAAAGCAGAGTGTGATCAATGGATGCGAACTCTGCTGTGTGTTTCGCTTCAGAAATGGAGTTAAATCCCTGGCTCTGAGTCTTCCTACAAGCAAGACTTCGATTCAGGTAAGGGCAGTCACTTTTCAGCTCAAACGAACTACTTCGTTCACGAAGCTAACAAGTTTCCCATCTTAAGTGCCAAGCATTGAATGTTAGAGGACCAGTGCTTTGTATCAGTTTCAGAAGCAGATTTGGACTAGATATGGTCCCTATGTGTAGGAATCACCGTTCTTTTGTTCTCAGCACACTCACGTTCCTGCTGTCTTAGAGACTCTAGAAAACAAGAGCGTGCTTCTTGCTCTAAAGCAGAGTGTGATCCATGGAAGAGAACTCTGCTGTGTTTTTCCCTTCAGAAATGGAGTTAAATCCCAGGCTCTGTGTTTTCCTACTATGAAGACATCGTTTCAGGTTAGGGCAGTCACTTTTCAGCTCAAACAACCTACATCGTTCACGAAGCTCACACGTTTCTCATCTTAAATGACAAGCATTGGATGTTAGAGGACCAGTGCTTTGTATCAGTTTCAGAAGCAGATTTGGACTAGATATGGTCCGTATGTGTAGGAAACACCGTTCTTTTGTTCTGAGCATGCTCAAGTTTCCTGCTGTATTAGAGACTCTAGAGAGCAAGAGCGTGCTTCTTGCTCTAAAGCAGAGTGTGATCCATGGATGAGAACTCTGCTGTGTGTTTCCCTTCAGAAATGGAGTTTAATCCCAGGGTCTGAGTCTTCCTACAAGCAAGTCTTCATTTCAGGTAAGGGCAGTTACTTTATAGCTCAAAAGAACTACATCGTTCATGAAGCTCACACATTTCTCATCTTAACTGACAAGCATTGGATGTTAGAGGACCTTTGTGTTGTATCAATTTCAAGCAGAGTTGAACTAGATATGGTCCCTATGTATAGGAAACACCGTTCTTTTATTCTGAGCACACTCACGTTTCCTGCTTTATTAGAGACTCTAGAAACCTAGAGCGTGCTTCTTGCTCTAAAGCAGAGTGTGATCAATGGATGAGGACTCTGCTGTGTGTTTCACTTCAGAAATGGAGTTAAATCCTAGGCTCTGAGTCTTCCTACAAGCAAGATTTCATTTCAGGTAAGGGTAGTTACTTTACAGCTCAAAGGAACTACATCGTTCAAGAATCTCACACGTTTCTCATCTACACTGACAAGCATTGGATGTTATAGGTCCTCTGGTTTGTTTCAGATTCAGAAGCAGAGATGAACTAGATATGGTACGTATGTGTATGTAACACCGTTCTTTTCTTCTGAGCCCACTCATGTTTCCTGCTGTATTAGAGACTCTAGAAAGCAAGAGCGTGCTTCTTGCTCTAAAGCAGAGTGTGATCCATGGATGAGAACTGTGTTGTGTGTTTCCCTGCAGAAATGGAGTTAAATCCCAGGCTCTGTGTCTTCCTACAAGAAAGACTTCGTTTCATGTAACGGCAGTCACGTTTCAGCTCAAACGAACTACATTGTTCAGGAAGATCACACGTTTCTCATCATAACTGACAAGCATCAAATGTTAGAAGCCCAGTGCTTTGTATCAGTTACAGAAGCAGAGTTAGACTAATATGGTCGGTATGTGTAGGAAACACTGTTCATTTTTTCTCAGCACACTCACGTTTCCTGCTGTATAAGAGACTCTGGAAAGCAAGAGCGTGCTTCTTGCTCTAAAGCAGAGTGTGATCCATGGATGAGAACTCTGCTGTGTGTTTCCCTTCAGAAATGGAGTTAAATCCCAGGCTCTGTGTCTTCCTACAAGCAAGACTTCGTTTCAGGTAAGGGCAGTCACTTTTCAGCTCAAACGAACTACATCGTTCACGAAGCTAACAAGTTTCCCATCTTAAGTTCCAAGAATTGGATGTTAGAGGACCAGTGCTTTGTATCAGTTTCAGAAGGAGATTTGGACTAGATATCGTCCGTATGTGTAGGAATCACCATTCTTTTGTTCTCAGCACACTCACCTTCCTGCTGTCTTAGAGACTATAGAAAGCAAGAGCGTGCTTCTTGCTCTAAAGCAGAGTGAGATCCATGGATGAGAACTCTGCTGTGTGTTTCCCTTCAGAAATGGAGTTAAATCCCAGGCTCTGAGTCTTCATACAAGCAAGACTTCTTTTAAGGTAAGGGCAGTTTCTATACAGCTCAAACGAACTACATCGTTCACGAAGCTCACACGTTTCTCATCTAAACTGACAAGCATTGGATGTTAGAAGACCTCTGGTTTGTTTCAGTTTCAGAAGCAGAGCTGAACTAGATATGGTCCATATGTGTAGGAAACACCGTTCTTTTGTTCTGAGCACACTCACGTTTCCTGCTGTCTTAGAGACTCTAGAAAACAAGGGCGTGCTTCTTGCTCTAAAGCAGAGTGTGATCAATGTATGAGAACTCTGCTGTGTGTTTCACCTCAGTAATGGAGTTAAATTCCTGGCTCTGAGTCTTCCTACAAGCAAGACTTCGATTCAGGTAAGGGCAGTCACTTTTCAGCTCAAACGAACTACTTCGTTCACGAAGCTAACAAGTTTCCCATCTTAAGTGCCAAGCATTGAATGTTAGAGGACCAGTGCTTTGTATCAGTTTCAGAAGCAGATTTGGACTAGATATGGTCCCTATGTGTAGGAATCACCGTTCTTTTGTCCTCAGCACACTCACGTTCCTGCTGTCTTAGAGACTCTAGAAAAAAGTGCGTGCTTCTTGCTCTAAAGCAGAGTGTGATCCATGGAAGAGAACTCTGCTTTGTTTTTCCCTTCAGAAATGGAGTTAAATCCCAGGCTCTGTGTTTTCCTACTATGAAGACATCGTTTCAGGTTAGGGCAGTCACTCTTCAGCTCAAACAACCTACATCGTTCACGAAGCTCACACGTTTCTCATCTTAAATGACAAGCATTGGATGTTAGAGGACCAGTGCTTTGTATCAGTTTCAGAAGCAGATTTGGACTAGATATGGTCCGTATGTGTAGGAAACACCGTTCTTTTGTTCTGAGCACGCTCAAGTTTCCTGCTGTATTAGAGACTCTAGAGAGCAAGAGCGTGCTTCTTGCTCTAAAGCAGAGTGTGATCCATGGATGAGAACTCTGCTGTGTGTTTCCCTTCAGAAATGGAGTTTAATCCCAGGGTCTGAGTCTTCCTACAAGCAAGTCTTCATTTCAGGTAAGGGCAGTTACTTTATAGCTCAAAAGAACTACATCGTTCATGAAGCTCACACATTTCTCATCTTAACTGACAAGCATTGGATGTTAGAGGACCTTTGTGTTGTATCAATTTCAAGCAGAGTTGAACTAGATATGGTCCCTATGTATAGGAAACACCGTTCTTTTATTCTGAGCACACTCACGTTTCCTGCTTTATTAGAGACTCTAGAAACCTAGAGCATGCTTCTTGCTCTAAAGCAGAGTGTGATCAATGGATGAGGACTCTGCTGTGTGTTTCACTTCAGAAATGGAGTTAAATCCTAGTCTCTGAGTCTTCCTACAAGCAAGATTTCGTTTCAGGTAAGGGTAGTTACTTTACAGCTCAAAGGAACTAAATCATTCAAGAATCTCACACGTTTCTCATCTACACTGACAAGCATTGGATGTTATAGGTCCTCTGGTTTGTTTCAGATTCAGAAGCAGAGATGAACTAGATATGGTACGTATGTGTAGGTAACACCGTTCTTTTGTTCTGAGCACACTCAAGTTTCCTGCTGTATTAGAGACTCTAGAAAGCAAGAGTGTGCTTCTTGCTCTAAAGCAGAGTGTGATCCATTGATGAGAACTATGCAGTGTGTTTCCATTCAGAAATGGAGTTAAATCCCAGGCTCTGTGTCTTCCTACAAGCACTACTTCTTTTCAGGTAACGGCAGTCACATTTCAGCTCAAATGAACTACATCGTTCACAAAGCTCACACGTTTCTCATTTTAAATAACAAGCATTGGATGTTAGAGGACCTGTGCTTTGTATCAATTTCAGAAGCAGAGTTGGACTAGATATGGTCCGTATGTGTAGGAAACTCCGTTCTTTTGTTCTGAGCACACTTATGTTTCCTGCTGTATTAGAGACTCTAGAAAGCAAGAGCGTGCTTCTTGCTCTAAAGCAGAGTGTGTTTTATGGATGAGAACTCTGCTGTGTGTTTCACTTCAGAAATGGAGTTAAATCCCAGGCTGAGTCTTCCTACTTGCAAGACTTCGTTTCAAGTAAGGGCAGTTCTTTATATCTCAAAAGAACTACATCGTTCACGAAGCACACACGTTTCTATTCTAAATTGACAAGCATTGGATGTTAGAGGACCTGTGGTTTGTTTCAGTTTTAGAAGCAGAGATGAACTAGATATGGTCTGTATGTGTAGGAAACACCGTTCATTTGTTCTGAGCACACTCAAGTTTTCTGCTGTATTAGAGACTCTAGAAAGCAAGAGCGTTCTTCTTGTTCTGAAGCAGAGTGAGATCCATGGATGAGAACTGTGCTGTGTGTTTCCCTTCAGAAATGGAGTTAAATCCCAGGCTCTGTGTCTTCCTACAAGCAAGACATCGTTTCAGGTAACGGCAGTCACTTTTAAGCTTAAATGAACTTCATCATTCATGATGCTCACACATTTCTAATCTTATCTGACAAGCATTGGATGTTAGAGGACCTGTGGTTTGTTTCAGTTTCAAAAGCAGAGATGAACTAGATATGGTCCATATGTGTAGGAAACACCGTTCCTTTGTTCTGAGCCCACTCAAGTTTACTGCTCTATTAGAGACTATAGAAAGCAAGAGCGTTCTTCTTGTTCTAAAGCAGAGAGAGATCCATGGATGAGAACTGTGCTGTGTGTTTCCCTTCAAAAATGGAGTTAAATCCCAGGCTCTGTGTCTTCCTACAAGCAAGATTTCGTTTCAGGTAAATGCAGTCCATTTTCAGCTCAAATGAAGCTACATCATTCATGAAGGTCAAATTTTTCTCGCTTTTAACTGAGAAGCATTGAATGTTAGAGGATCTGTGGGTACTCATTTCCAGAAGCAGAGTTGAACTAGATGTGTTCCATATGGGTAGGAAACACCGTCCTTTTGTTTTGAGCACACTCACGTTTCCTGCTGTATTAGAGACTCTAGAAAGCAAGAGCGTCCTTCTTGCTCTAAAGCAGAGTGTTTTTCATGGATGGGAACTGTGCTGAGCGTTGCCCTTCACAAATGGAGTTAAATCCCAGGCTCTGTGTCTTCCTAAAAGAAAGACTTCGTTTCAGGTAATCAGAGTAACTTTTCAGATCAAACAATGCTACATCGTTCACGAAGTTCACACGAATATCGCTCTTAACTGAGAAGCATTGGATGTTAGAGGATCTGTGGTTGCTATCAGTTTCAGAAGCAGAGTTGAACAAGATGTGGTCCATATGGGTAGGAAACACCGCCCATTTGTTTTAAGCACACTCACATTTCCTGCTGTATTAGAGACTCTAGAAAGCAAGATCGTGCTTCTTGCTCTAAATCAGAGTGAGTTTCATGAATGAGAACTGTGCTGTTTGTTTCCCTTCAGAAATGGAGTTAAATCCCAGCCTCTGTGTCTTCCTACAAGCAAGACTTCGTTTAAGGTAAACACAGTCACTTTTCAGATCAAACAAAACAACAATGTTCACGAAGCTCACATGTTTCTTGCTCTTAACGCAAAAGCATTGTATGTTAGAGGACCTGTGGTTTGTATCAGTTTCAGAAGCAGAGTTGAACTAGATATGGTCCGTATGTGTAGGAAACACAGTCCTTTGGTGATGATCACACTCACGTTTCCTGCTGTATTACAGACTCTAGAAAGCAAGAGCATGCTACTTGCTCTAAAGCAGAAGGTGTTTCATGGATGAGAACTGTGCTGTGTGTTTCCCTTCAGAAATGGAGTTAAATCCGAGGCTCTGTGTCTTCCTACAAGCAAGACTTCGTTTCAGGTAAACACAGTCCCTTTTCAGCTCAAAGGAAGCTACATCGTTCACGAAGCTCACAAGTTTCTCTCACTTAACTGAAAAGCATTGGATGTTAGAGGACCTGTGGTTTGTATCATTTTCAGAAGAAGAGTTGAACTAGATGTGGTCCATATGGGTAGGAAACACAGCTCTTTTTTTTGAGCACACTCACG
Source organism: Onychomys leucogaster (assembly GCA_949786385.1). Classification (NCBI taxonomy): domain Eukaryota; kingdom Metazoa; phylum Chordata; class Mammalia; order Rodentia; family Cricetidae; genus Onychomys; species Onychomys leucogaster. The sequence continues at coordinate 513,215 of CATKUP010000140.1, forward strand.
TTTCCTTCTGTATTAGAGACTCTAGAACGCAAGAGCGGGCTTCTTGCTCTAAAGTAGAGTGTGTTTCATGGATGAGAACTGTGCAGTGAGTTTCCCTTCAGAATTTGAGTTAAATCACAGGTTCTGTGTCTTCCTACAAGCAAGACATCGTTTCAGGTAAAAGCAGTCACTTTTCAGCTCAAACAAAACTACAACGTCCACAAAGCTCACACGTTTCTGGCGCTTAACTGAAAAGAATTGGATGTTAGAGAACCTGTGGTTTGTATCAGTTTCAGAAGCAGAGTTGAACTAGATAATGTCTGTATGTGTAGGAAATACCATTCTTTTGTTCTGGGAACACTCACGTTTCCTTCTGTATTAGAGACTTTAGAAAGAAAGAGCATGCTTCTTTCTCTAAAGCAGAGTGGGTTTCATGGTTGGGAACTGTGCACTGTGTTTCCTTCAGAAATGGTGTTAAATCCCAGGCTCTGTCTTCCAACAAGCAAGATTCCATTTCAGGTACATGCAGTCCCATTTCAGCTCAAAGGAAGCTACATCATTCACGAAGCTCACACAATTTTCGCTCTTAACGGAAAAGAATTGGATGTTATAGGACCTGTGGTTTGTACCAATTTCAGAAGCAGAGTTGAACTCGATATGGTCGGTATGTGTAGGACACACAGTCCTTTGGTTATTATCACACTCACATTTCCTGCTGTATTACAGACTCTAGAAAGCAAGAGAGTCCTTCTTGCTCTAAAGCAGAGTGTTTTTCATGGATGGGAACTGTGCTGAGTGTTGCCATTCACAAATGGAGTTAAATCCCAGGCTCTGTGTCTTCCTAAAAGAAAGACTTCGTTTCAGGTAATCAGAGTAACTTTTCAGATCAAACAATGCTACATCGTTCACGAAGTTCACACGATTGTCGCTCTTAACTGAGAAGCATTGGATGTTAGAGGATCTGTGGTTGCTAACAGTTTCAGAAGCAGAGTTGAACAAGATGTGGTCCACATGGGTAGGAAACACCGTCCATTTGTTTTAAGCACACTCACGTTTCCTGCTGTATTAGAGACTCTAGAAAGCAAGATCGTGCTTCTTGCTGTAAATCAGAGTGAGTTTCATGAATGAGAACTGTGCTGTTTGTTTCCCTTCAGAAATGGAGTTAAATCCCAGCCTCTGTGTCTTCCTACAAGCAAGACTTCGTTTAAGGTAAACACAGTCACTTTTCAGATCAAACAAAACAACAATGTTCACGAAGCTCACACATTTCTCGCTCTTATCGGAAAAGCATTGGATGTTAGAGGACCTGTGGTTTGTATCAGTTTCAGAAGCAGAGTTGAACTAGATATGGTCCGTATGTGTAGTTAACACCGCTCTTTTGTTCTGAGCACACTCACGTTTCCGGCTGTATTAGAGAATCTAGAAAGCAAGAGCATGCTTCTTGCTCTAAAGCAGAGTGTTTTTCATGGATGAAAACTATGCTGTGTGTTTCCCTTCAGAAATTGAGTTAATTCACAGGTTCTGTGTCTTCCTACAAGCAAGACTTCGTTTCAGGTAAAAGCAGTCACTTTTCAGCTCAAACAAAACCACAACGTTCACAAAGCTCACACGTTCTGGTGCTTAACTGAAAAGCCTTGGATGTTAGAGAACATGTGGTTTGTATCAGTTTCAGAAGCAGAGTTGAAATAGATAGGGTCTGTATGTGTAGGAAACACCATTCTTTTGTTCTGTGAACACTCACGTTTCCTGTTGTAATACAGAATTTAGAAAGTAAGAGCGTGCTTCTTTCTCTAAAGCAGAGTGTGTTTCAGGGTTGGGAACTGTGCACTGTGTTTCCTTCAGAAATGGTGTTAAATCCCAGGCTCTGTCTTCCAACAAGCAAGATTCCATTTCAGGTACATGCAGTCCCATTTCAGCTCAAAGGAAGCTACATCATTCACGATGCTCACACAATTTTCGCTCTTAACGGAAAAGCATTGGATGTTATAGGACCTGTGGTTTGTACCAATTCCAGAAGCAGAGTTGAACTCGATATGGTCGGTATGTGTAGGAAACACAGTCCTTTGGTTATGATCACACTCACATTTATTGCTGTATTACAGACTCTAGAAAGCAAGAGCGTCCTTCTTGCTCTAAAGCAGAGTGTTTTTCATGGATGGGAACTGTGCTGAGTGTTGCCCTTTAAAAATGGAGTTAAATCCCAGGCTCTGTGTCTTCCTAAAAGAAAGACTTCGTTTCAGGTAATCAGAGTAACTTTTCAGATCAAACAATGCTACATCTTTCACGAAGTTCACACGATTATCGCTCTTAACTGAGAAGCATTGGATGTTAGAGGATCTGTGGTTGCTATCTGTTTCAGAAGCAGAGTTGAACAAGATGTGGTCCATGAGGGGAGGAAACACCGTGCATTTGTTTTAAGCACACTCAAGTTTCCTGTTGTATTAGAGACTCTAGAAAGCAAGATCGTGCTTCTTGCTCTAAATCAGAGTGAGTTTCATGAATGAGAACTGTGCTGTTTGTTTCCCTTCAGAAATGGAGTTAAATCCCAGCCTCTGTGTCTTCCTACAAGCAAGACTTCGTTTAAGGTAAACACAGTCACTTTTCAGATCAAACAAAACAACAATGTTCACGAAGCTCACACATTTCTTGCTCTTAACGGAAAAGCATTGGATGTTAGAGGACCTGTGGTTTGTATCAGTTTCAGAAGCAGAGTTGAACTAGATATGGTCCGTATGTGTAGGAAACACAGTCCTTTGGTTATGATCACACTCACATTTCCTGCTGTATTACAGACTCTAGAAAGCAAGAGCATGCTACTTGCTCTAAAGCAGAGTGTGTTTCATGGATGAGAACTGTGCTGTGTGTTTCCCTTCAGAAATGGAGTTAAATCTGAGGCTCTGTGTCTTCCTACAAGCAAGACTTCGTTTCAGGTAAACACAGTCCCTTTTCAGCTCAAAGGAAGCTACATCGTTCACGAAGCTCACAAGTTTCTCGCACTTAACTGAAAAGCATTGGATGTTAGAGGAACTGTGGCTTGTATCAGTTTCAGAAGAAGAGTTGAACTAGATGTGGTCTATATGGGTAGGAAACACAGCTCTTTTTTTTTGAGCACACTCACGTTTCCTTCTATATTAGAGACTCTAGAACGCAAGAGCGGGCATCTTGCTCTAAAGTAGAGTGTGTTTCATGGATGAGAACTGTGCAGTGAGTTTCCCTTCAGAAAGTGAGTTAAATCACAGGTTCTGTGTCTTCCTACAAGCAAGACATCGTTTCAGGTAAAAGCAGTCACTTTTCAGCTCAAACAAAACTACAACGTCCACAAAGCTCACACATTTCTGGCGCTTAACTGAAAAGCATTGGATGTTAGAGAACCTGTGGTTTGTATCAGTTTCAGAAGCAGAGGTGAACTAGATAAGGTCCGTATATGTAGGAAACACAGTCCTTTGGTTATGATCACTCTCACATTTCATGGTGTATTATACTCCCTATAATGCAAGAGCGTCCTTCTTGCTCTAAAGGAGAGTGTTTTTCATGGATGGGAACTGTGCTGAGTGTTGCCCTTCACAAATGGAGTTAAATCCCAGGCTCTGTGTCTTCCTACAAGAAAGACTTCGTTTCAGGTAAACGCAGTCACTTTTCAGCTCAAACAATGCTACATTGTTCACGAAGCTCACACGTTTCTCGCTCTTAATTAAGAAGCATTGGATGTTAGAGGATCTGTGGTTTGTATCAGTTTCAGAAGCAGAGTTGAACTAGATATGGTCCGTTTGTGTAGGAAACACAGTTCTTTTTTATGATCAAACTCAATTTCCTGCTGTATTACAGACTGTAGAAAGCAAGAGCATGCTACTTGCTCCAAAGCAGAGTGTGTTTCATGGATGAGAACTGTGCTGTTTGTTTCCCTTCAGAAATGGAGTTAAATCCCCAGCTTTGTGTCTACCTACAAGGACGACTTCTTTTCAGGTAAACGCAGTAACTTTTCAGCGCAAACAAAGGAACAATGTTCACGAAGCTCACACGTTTCTCGCTCTTAAGTGAAAACATTGGATGTTAGAGGACCTGTGGTGTGTATCAGTTTCAGAAGCAGAGTTGATCGATATATGGTCCATACGTGTAGGAAACAACGCTCATTTGTTCTGTGCACACTCACGTTTCCTGCTCTATTAGAGACTCTGGAAAGCAAAAGCCTGCTTCTTGCTCTAAAGCAGGGTGTGTTTCAGGATGAGAACTGTGCTGTGTGTTTCCCTTCAGAAATGGAGTTAAATCCCAGGCTCTGTGTCTTCCTAAAGCAAGACTTGATTTCAGGTAAACACAATTCCTTTTCAGCTCAAACGAAGCTACATCGTTCATGAATCTCACACGTTTCTCGCTATTAACTGAAAAGCATTGGATGTTAGAGGACCTATGGATTGTATCAGTTTCAGAAGAAGAGTTGAACTAGATGTGGTCCATATGGGTAGGAAACACAGCTTTTTTTTTTTTTGAGCACACTCACAGTTTCCTGCTATATTAGAGACTCTAGAAAGGAAGAGCGTGCTTCTTTCTCAAAAGTAGTGTGTGGTTCATGGATGAGAACTTTGCTGTGTGTTTCCCTTCAGAAATTGAGTTAAATCACATGGTCTGTGTCATCCTACAAGCAAGAATTTGTTTCAGGTAAACGCAATCACTTTTCAGCTCAAATGATGCTACATCGTTCACTAAGCTCACACGTTTCTCGCTCTTAACTGAAAAGCATTTGATGTTAGAGGACCTGTGGTTTGTATCAGTGTCAGAAGCAGAGTTGAAATAGATACAGTTTGTATGTGTAGTTAACACCGCTCTTTTGTTCTGAGCACACTCACGTTTCCGGCTATATTAGAGAATCTAGAAAGCAAGAGCATGCTTCTTGCTCTAAACCAGAGAGTTTTTCATGGATGAGAACTGTGCTGTGTGTTTCCCTTCAGAAATTGAGTTAAATCACAGGTTCTGTGTCTTCCTACAAGCAAGACTTCGTTTCAGGTAAAAGCAGTCACTTTTCAGCTCAAAGGAAGCTACATCATTCACGAAGCTCACACGATTTTCGCTCTTAACGGGAAAGCATTGGATGTTATAGGACCTGTGGTTTGTACCAATTTCAGAAGCAGAGTTGAACTCGATATGGTCCGTATGTGTAGGAAACACAGTCCTTTGGTTATGATCACACTCAAATTTCCTGCTGTATTACAGACTCTAGAAAGCAAGAGCGTCCTTCTTGCTCTAAAGCAGAGTGTTTTTCATGGATGGGAACTGTGCTGAGTGTTGCCCTTCACAAATGGAGTTAAATCCCAGGCTCAGTGTCTTCCTAAAAGAAAGACTTCGTTTCAGGTAATCAGAGTATCTTTTCAGATCAAACAATGCTACATCGTTCACGAAGTTCACACGATTATCGCTCTTAACTGAGAAGCATTGGATGTTAGAGGATCTGTGGTTGCTATCAGTTTCAGAAGCAGAGTTGAACAAGATGTGGTCCATATGGGTAGGAAACACCGTCCATTTGTTTTAAGCACACTCACGTTTCCTGCTGTATTAGAGACTCTAGAAAGCAAGATCGTGCTTCTTGCTCTAAATCAGAGTGAGTTTCATGAATGAGAACTGTGCTGTTTGTTTCCCTTCAGAAATGGAGTTAAATCCCAGCCTCTGTGTCTTCCTACAAGCAAGACATCGTTTAAGGTAAACACAGTCACTTTTCAGATCAAACAAAACAACAATGTTCACGAAGCTCACACGTTTCTTGCTCTTAACGGAAAAGCATTGGATGTTAGAGGACCTGTGGTTTGTATCAGTTTCAGAAGCAGAGTTGAACTAGATATGGTCCGTATGTGTAGGAAACACAGTCCTTTGGTGATGATCACACTCACATTTCCTGCTGTATTACAGACTCTAGAAAGCAAGAGCATGCTACTTGCTCTAAAGCAGAAGGTGTTTCATGGATGAGAACTGTGCTGTGTGTTTCCCTTCAGAAATGGAGTTAAATCCGAGGCTCTGTGTCTTCCTACAAGCAAGACTTCATTTCAGGTAAACACAGTCCCTTTTCAGCTCAAAGGAAGCTACATCGTTCACGAAGCTCACAAGTTTCTCGCACTTAACTGAAAGGCATTGGATGTTAGAGGACCTGTGGTTTGTATCAGTTTCAGAAGAAGAGTTGAACTAGATGTGGTCCATATGGGTAGGAAACACAGATCTTTTTTTTTGAGCACACTCACGTTTCCTTCTATATTAGAGACTCTAGAACGCAAGAGCGGGCTTCTTGCTCTAAAGTAGAGTGTGTTTAATGGATGAGAACTGTGCAGTTAGTTTCCCTTCAGAAATTGAGTTAAATCACAGGTGCTGTGTCTTCCTACAAGCAAGACATCGTTTCAGGTAAAAGCAGTCACTTTTCAGCTCAAACAAAACTACAACGTCCACAAAGCTCACACGTTTCTGGCGCTTAACTGAAAAGAATTGGATGTTAGAGAACCTGTGGTTTGTATCAGTTTCAGAAGCAGAGTTGAACTAGATAAGGTCTGTATGTGTAGGAAATACCATTCTTTTGTTCTGGGAACACTCACGTTTCCTTCTGTATTAGAGACTTTAGAAAGAAAGAGCGTGCTTCTTTCTCTAAAGCAGAGTGTGTTTCATGGTTGGAAACAGTGCAGTGTGTTTCCTTCAGAAATGGTGTTAAATCCCAGGCTCTGTTGTCCTACAAGCAAGATTCCGTTTCAGGTAAATGCAGAACCATTTCAGCTCCAAGAAAGCTACATCGTTCACAAAGCTCACACGTTTCTCGCTCTTAACTGTAAAGCGTTGGATGTTGGAGGACCTGTAGTTTGTATCAGTTTCAGAAGCAAAGTTGAACTCGATGTGGTCCGTATATGTAGGAAACACAGTCCTTTGGTTATGATCACACTCACATTTCATGGTGTATTACAGTCCCTATAAAGCAAGAGCGTCCTTCTTGCTCTAGAGGAGAGTGTTTTTCATGGATGGGAACTGTGCTGAGTGTTGCCCTACACAAATGGAGTTAAATCCCAGGCTCTGTGTCTTCCTATAAGAAAGACTTCGTATCAGGTAAACGCAGTCTCTTTTCAGCTCAAAAAATGCTACATTGTTCACGAAGCTCACACGTTTCTCGCTCTTAATTGAGAAGCATTGGATGTTAGAGGATCTGTGGTTTGTATCAGTTTCAGAAGCAGAGTTGAACTAGATATGGTCCGTTTGTGTAGGGAACACAGTTCTTTTTTATGATCAAACTCAATTTGCTGCTGTATTACAGACTGTAGAAAGCAAGAGCATGCTACTTGCTCCAAAGCAGAGTGTGTTTCATGGATGAGAACTGTGCTGTTTGTTTCCCTTCAGAAATGGAGTTAAATCCCCAGCTCTGTGTCTACCTACAAGGAAGACTTCTTTTCAGGTAAACGCAGTCACTTTTCAGCGCAAACAAAGCAACAAGTTCACGAAGCTCACATGTTTCTCGCTCTTAACTGAAAACATTGGATGTTAGAGGACCTGTGGTGTGTATCAGTTTCAGAAGCAGAGTTGATCGATATATGGTCCGTACGTGTAGGAAACATCGCTCATTTGTTCTGCTCACACTCCCGTTTCCTGCTCTATTAGAGACTCTGGAAAGCAAAAGCCTGCTTCTTGCTCTAAATCAGGGTGTGTTTCAGGATGAAAACTGTGCTGTGTGTTTCCCTTCAGAAATGGAGTTAAATCCCAGGCTCTGTGTCTTCCTAAAGCAAGACGTGATTTCAGGTAAACATAATTCCTTTTCAGCTCAAACGAAGCTACATCGTTCATGAATCTCACACGTTTCTTGCTATTAACTGAAAAGCATTGGATGTTAGAGGACCTATGGTTTATTTCAGTTTCAGAAGAAGAGTTGAACTAGATGTGGTCCATATGGGTAGGAAACACAGCTCTTTTTTTTTTTTTTTGAGCACACTCACGTTTCCTGCTATATTAGAGACTCTAGAAAGCAAGAGCGTGCTTCTTTCTCAAAAGTAGAGTGTGGTTCATGGATGAGAACTTTGCTGTGTGTTTCCCTTCAGAAATTGAGTTAAATCACATGGTCTGTGTCATCCTACAAGCAAGAATTTGTTTTAGGTAAACGCAATCACTTTTCAGCTCAAATGATGCTACATCGTTCACTAAGCTCACACGTTTCTCGCTCTTAACTGAAAAGCATTTGATGTTAGAGGACCTGTGGTTTGTATCAGTTTCAGAAGCAGAGTTGAAATAGATACAGTTTGTATGTGTAGTTAACACCGCTCTTTTGTTCTGAGCACACTCACGTTTCCGGCTATATTAGAGAATCTAGAAAGCAAGAGCATGCTTCTTGCTCTAAACCAGAGTGTTTTTCATGGATGAGAACTGTGCTGTGTGTTTCCCTTCAGAAATTGAGTTAAATCACAGGTTCTGTGTCTTCCTACAAGCAAGACTTCGTTTCAGGTAAAAGCAGTTACTTTTCAGCTCAAACAAAACTACAACGTTCACAAAGCTCACACGTTCTGGTGCTTAACTGAAAAGCCTTGGATGTTAGAGAACATGTGGTTTGTATCAGTTTCAGAAGCAGAGTTGAAATAGATAGAGTCTGTATGTGTAGGAAACACCATTCTTTTGTTCTGGGAACACTCACGTTTCCTGGTGAATTAGAGAATTTAGAAAGCCAGAGCATGCTTCTTTCTCTAAAGCAGAGTGTGTTTCAGGGTTGGGAACTGTGCACTGTGTTTCCTTCAGAAATGGTGTTAAATCCCAGGCTCTGTCTTCCTACAAGCAAGATTCCATTTCAGGTACATGCAGTCCCATTTCAGCTCAAAGGAAGCTACATCGTTCACGAAGCTCACACGATTTTCGCTCTTAATGGAAAAGCATTGGATGTTATAAGACCTGTGGTTTGTACCAGTTTCAGAAGCAGAGTTGAACTCGATATGGTCCGTATGTGTAGGAAACACAGTCCTTTGGTTATGATCACACTCACATTTCCTGCTGTATTACAGACTCTAGAAAGCAAGAGCGTCCTTCTTGCTCTAAAGCAGAGTGTTTTTTATGGATTGGAACTGTGCTGAGTGTTTCCCTTCACAAATGGAGTTAAATCCCAGGCTCTGTGTCTTCCTAAAAGAAAGACTTTGTTTCAGGTAATCAGAGTAACTTTTCAGATCAAACAATGCTACATCGTTCATGAAGTTCACACGATTATCGCTCTTAACTGAGAAGCATTGGATGTTAGAGGATCAGTGGTTTCTATCAGTTTCAGAAGCAGAGTTGAAGAAGATGTGGTCCATATGTGTAGGAAACACCGTCCATTTGTTTTAAGCACACTCACGTTTCCTGCTGTATTAGAGACTCTAGAAAGCAAGAGCATGCTACTTGCTCTAAATCAGAGTGTGTTTCATGGATGAGAACTGTGCTGTTTGTTTCCCTTCAGAAATGGAGTTAAATCCCAGGCTCGGTGTCTTCCTACAAGCAAGACTTTGTTTCAGGTAAACACAGTCACTTTGCAGCTCAATGAAGCTACATTGTTCACGAAGCTCACACGTTTATCGCGCTTAACTGAAGAGCATTGGATATTAGAGGAACTTCGATTTTTATCAGTATCAGAGGCAGAGTTGAACTAGATGTGGTCTGTATGTGTAGGAAACACAGTTCATTTGTTCTGAGCACACTCACGTTTCCTGTTGTATTAGAGACTCTAGAAAGCAAGAGCCTGCTTCTTGTTCTAAAGCAGATATGTGTCATGGATGAGAACTGTGCTGTGTGTTTTCCTTCAGAAATGGAGTTAAATCCCAGGCTCTGTGTCTTCCTACAAGCAAGACATCGTTTCAGGTAAACGCAGTCCCTTTTCAGCTCAAAGGAAGCTACATTGTTCACGAAGCTCACACTGTTCTCTCTCTTAACTGAGAAGCACTGGATGTTAGAGGACTTGTGTTTTCTATGAGTTTCAGAAGGAGAGCTGAACTAGATGTTGTCCATATGGGTAGGAAACACCGTTCTTTTGTTTTGAGCACACTCATATTTCCTGCTCTGTTAGAGACTCGAGAAAGCAACAGCATACTTCTTGCTCTAAAGCAGAGTATGTTTCATGGATGAGAACTGTGCTGTGTGTTTCCCTTCAGAAATGGAGTTAAATCCCAGGCTCTGTGTCTTCCCACAAGCAAGATTTCATTTAAGGTAAATGCAGTCACTTTTCAGCTCAAAGATCTACATGGTTCACAAAGCTCACACGTTTCTCGCTCTTAACTGAAAAGTATTGGATGTTCAGGAACTGTGGTTTGTACAAGTTTCAGAAGCAGAGTTGAACTAGATGTGGTCTGTATGTTTAGGAAACACCGTTCTTTTTTTCTGAGCACACTCATGTTTCCTGCTATCTGAGAGACTCTAGAAAGCAAGAGCGTGCTTGTTGCTCTAAAGCAGAGTGTGTTTCATGGATGAGAACTGTGCTGTGTTTTTCCCTTCAGAAATGGAGTTAAATCCCAGGCTCTTTGTCTTCCTACAAGCAAGACTTCATTTCAGGTAAATGCAGTCCCTTTTCAGCTCAAAGGAAGCTACATCGTTCACGAAGCTCACACTGTTCTCTCTCTTAACTGAGAAGCACTGGATGTTAGCGGAGCTGTGGTTTCTATGAGTTTCAGAAGCAGAGCTGAACTCGATGTTGTCCATATGGGTAGGAAACACCATTCTTTTGTTTTGAGCACACTCAAAAATCCTGCTTTGTTAGAGACTCGAGAAAACAACAGCATTTTTCTTGCTCTAAAGCAGAGTGTTTTTCATGGATGAGAACTGTGCTGTGTGTTTCCCTTCAGAAATGGAGTAAAATCAAAGGCTCAGTGTCTTCCTATAAGCAAGACTTTGTTTCAGGTAAACACATTCACTTTTCAGCTCAAAGGAATCTACATCGTTCACGAAGCTCACACGTTTCTCACTCTTAACTGAAAAGCATTGGATGTAAGAGGACCTGTGGTTTGTATCAGTTTCAACGCAGAGTTTACCTAGATATGGTCCATATCTGTAGGAAACTCCGTTCTTGGAGTTAAATTCGAGGCTCTGTGTCTTCCTCCAATCAAGACTTCATTTCAGGTAAACTCAGTCACTTCTCAGCTCAAACGAAGCTATGTCATTCATGAAACTCACACGTTTATCGCGCTTAAATGAAAAGCATTGGATATTAGAGTAGCTGTGGTTTGTATCAGTTTCAGAAGGAGATTTGAAATAGATATGGTCCGTATTTGCAGGAAACACCGTTCATTTTTCTGAGCACACTCACGGTCTTTCTACATGTAATACAAAGTTGCAGATAAACGCAGTCACTTTTCAGCTCAAAGGAAGATACATCGTTCACAAAGCTCACACGTTTCCTGCTCTTAACTGAAAAGCATTGGATATTAGAGGAACTGTGGTTTGTATCAGTTTCAGAAGCGGAGTTGAACTAGATTTGATCCGTATGTGTAGCAAACACCGTTCTTTTGTTCTGAGCACACTCATATTTCCTGCTGTATTAGAGACTCCAGAATGCAAGAGCGTGCTTCTTCCTGTAAAGCAGAGGGTGTTTCTTGGATGAGAACTGTGCTGTGTGTTTCCGTTCAGAAATGGAGTTAAATCCCAGGCTCTGTGTCTTTCTACAAGTAAGACTTTTTATCAGGTAAACAAAGTTACTTTTCAGCTCAATGAAGCTACATCGTTCATGAAGCACACACGTTTATGGCGCTTAAGTGAAAAGCATTGGATGTTAGAGGACATGGGCTTTGTATCAGTATCTGAATCAGAGTTGAAGTAGATACGGTCCTCATGTGTAGGAAACACCGTTCTTTTGCTCTGAGCACACTCACGTTTCAAGCTATATTAAAGATTCTAGAAAGCCAGAGCGTGCTTCTTGCTCTAAAGCAGAGTGTGTTTGATGGCTGATAACTGTGCTGTGTGTTTCCCTTCAGAAATGGAGTTAAATCCCAGGCTCTGTGTCTTCCTACAAACAAGACTTCATTTCAGGTAAACACAGTCACTTTTAAGCTCAAACAAAGCTAAGTTGTTATGAAGCACTCACGTTGCTCAGTCTTAACTGAAGAGCATTGGATATTAGAGGAACTTGAGTTTGTATCAGTATCAGAAGCAAAGTTGAACTAGATGTGGTCTGTATGTGTAGGAAATACAGTTCTTTTGTTCTGAGCACACTCATGTTTCCTTCTCCATTAGAGACTCCAGAAGGCAAGAGCGTGCTTCTTGCTCTAAAGCACAGTGTGTTTCTTGAATGAGAACTGTGCTGTGTGTTTCCCTTCAGAAATGGAGGTAAATCCCAGGCTCTGTGTTTTTTTACAAGTAAGACTTCTTTGCAGGTAAACGCAGTCACTTTTCAGCTCAAAGGAAGCTATGTCTTACATGAAGGTAACTCGTTTCTCGCTCTTAACTGAAAAGCATTGGATGTTCAGGAACTGTGGTTTATATCAGTTTTATAATCAGAGTTGAACGAGATGTTGTCTGTATGTGTAGCAAACACCGTTCTTTTGTTCTGAGCACAATCACGTTTCCTGCTGTTTTAGAGACTCCAGAAAGCAAGAGCGTGCTTCTTGCTCTAAAGCAGAGTGTGTTTCTTGGATGAGAACTGTGCTGTGTGTTTCCCTTCAGAAATGGAGTTAAATCCCAGGCTCTGTGTCTTTCTACAAGAAAGACTTCGTTGCAGGTAAACGCAGTCAATTTTCAGCTCAATGAAGCTACATCGTTCACGAAGCTCACACGTTTCTCGCTCTTAACTGAAAAGCATTGGATGTTAGATGACCTGTGGTTTGTTTCAGTTTCACTAGCAGAGTTGAAGTAGATGTGGTCTGTATGTGTAGGAAACTCCGTTGTTTTGTTCTGATCACTCTCACGTTTCTTGCTGTATTAGAGACTCTAAAAAGCAAGAGCGTGCTTCTTGCTCTAAAGCAGAGTGTGTTTCTCTGAGGAGAACTGTGCTGTGTGTTTCCCTTCAGAAATGAAGTTAAAACCCAGGCTCTGTGTCTTTCTACAAGTAAGATATCGTTGCAGGTAAACGTAGTCACTTTTCAGCTCAAAGGAAGCTAAATCATTCACGAAGCTCACACGTTTATCTCTCTTAACGTAAAAGCATTGGATATTCGAGGAACTGTGGTTTGCATCAGTTTCAGAAGCAGAGTTGAACTAGATGTGGTCTGTATGTGTATGAAACACCGTTCTTTTGTTCTGAACACACTCACGTTTCCTGCTGTATTAGAGACTGTAGAAATCAAGAGCGTGCTTCTTGCTTGAAAGCAGAGTGTGTCATGGATGAGAACTGTGCTGTGTGTTTCTATTTAGAGTTGGTGTTAAATACCAGGTTCTGCGTATTCCTACAAGCAGGACTTTGTTTCAGGTAAACACAGTCACTTTTCAGCTCAATGAAGATACATCGTTCATGAAGCTCACACGTTTATGGCGCTTAAGTGAAAAGCATTGGATGTTAGAGGACGTGGGCTTTGTATCAGTTTCTGAAGCAGAGTTGAAGTAGATACTGTCCTTATGTGTAGGAAACACCGTTCTTTTGTTCTGAGCACACTCATGTTTCCTGCTATATTAGAGACTCTAGAAATCAAGAGTGTGCTTCTTGCTCTAAAGCAGAGACTGTCATGGATGAGAACTGTGCTCTGTGTTTCCCTTCAGAAATGGAGTTAAATGCCAGGGTCTGTGTCTTTCTACAAGCAAGACTTCATTTCAAGGTAAACACAGTCACTTTTCAGCTCAAACGAAGCTACGTCGTTCATGAAGATCACTCGATTCTCGCTCTTAACTGAAAAGCATTGGATATTATAGCAGCTGTGGTTTGTATCAGTTTCAGAAGGAGAGTTGAACTAGATATGGTCCGTATTTGTAGGAAACACCGTTCTTTTTTTCTGAGCACACTCATGTTTCCTGCTGTCTTAGAGACTCTAGAAAGCAAGAGCGTGCTTGTTGCTCTAGAGCCGAGTGTGTTTCATGGATGAGAACTGTGCTGTGTGTTTCCCTTCAGAAATGGAGTTAAATCCCAGGCTCTGTGTCTTCCTACAAGCAAGACTTCATTTCAGGTAAACACAGTCACTTTTTATCTGAAAGAATCTACATCGTTCAGGAAGCTCACCCGTTTCTAGCTCTTAACTGAAAATCATTTGATGTTAGAGGACCTGTGGTTTGTATCAGTTTCAGAAGCAGAGTTGAACTAGATGTGGTCGGTATGTGTAGGAAACTCCGTTGATTTGTTCTGATCACACTCACGCTTCCTGCTGTATTAGAGATTCTAGAAAACAAGAGCATGCTTCTTGCTCTAAAGCAGAGTATGTTTCTTGGATGAGAACTGTGCTGTGTGTTTCCCTTCAGAAATGGAGTTAAATCCCAGGTTCTGTGTCTTTCTACATGTAAGACATCATTGCAGGTAAACTAAGTCACTTTTCAGCTCAAAGGAAGCTACATTGTTCACGAAGCTCACACGTTTCTCGCTCCGAACTGAAAAGCATTGGATGTTAGAGGACCTGTGGTTAATATCAGTTTCAGAAGCAGAGTTGAACTAGATGTGGTCTGTTTGTGTAGGAAACTCCGTTGATTTGTTCTGATCACACTCACGTTTCCTGCTGTATTAGAGATTCTAGAAAACAAGTGCATGCTTCTTGCTCTAAAGCAGATATGTGTTATGGATGAGAACTGTGCTGTGTGTTTCCCTTCAGAAATGGAGTTAAATCCCAGGCTCTTTGTCTTCCTACAAGCAAGACTTCATTTAGGGTAAATGCAGTCACTATTCAGCTCAAAGAATCTACATCCTTCAGGCAGGTCACACCTTTCTAACTCTTAACAGAAAATCATTGGATGTTAGAGGACCTGTTGTTTGTATCACTTTCAGAAGCAGAGTTGAACTAGATATGATCCGTATGTGTAGGAAACACCGTACTTTTTTTCTGAGCACACTCACGTTTACTGCTCTTTTAGAGACTCTAGAAAGCAAGTGCATGCTTCTTGCTCTAAAGCAGAGTGTGTTTGATGGATGATAACTGTGCTGTGTGTTTCCCTTCAGAAATGGAGTTAAATCCCAGGCTCTGTGTCTTCCTACAAACAAGACTTCATTTCAGGTAAACACAGTCACTTTTAAGCTCAAACAAAGCTAAGTTGTTATGAAGCACTCACGTTGCTCAGTCTTAACTGAAGAGCATTGGATATTAGAGGAACTTGAGTTTGTATCAGTATCAGAAGCAAAGTTGAACTAGATGTGGTCTGTATGTGTAGGAAATACAGTTCTTTTGTTCTGAGCACACTCACGTTTCCTTCTCCATTAGAGACTCCAGAAGGCAAGAGCGTGCTTCTTGCTCTAAAGCACAGTGTGTTTCTTGAATGAGAACTGTGCTGTGTGTTTCCCTTCAGAAATGGAGGTAAATCCCAGGCTCTGTGTTTTTTTACAAGTAAGACTTCTTTGCAGGTAAACGCAGTCACTTTTCAGCTCAAAGGAAGCTATGTCTTACATGAAGGTAACTCGTTTCTCGCTCTTAACTGAAAAGCATTGGATGTTCAGGAACTGTGGTTTATATCAGTTTTATAATCAGAGTTGAACGAGATGTTGTCTGTATGTGTAGCAAACACCGTTCTTTTGTTCTGAGCACAATCACGTTTCCTGCTGTTTTAGAGACACCAGAAAGCAAGAGCGTGCTTCTTGCTCTAAAGCAGAGTGTGTTTCTTGGATGAGAACTGTGCTGTGTGTTTCCCTTCAGAAATGGAGTTAAATCCCAGCCTCTGTGTCTTCCTACAAGCAAGACTTCATTTCAGGTAAATGCAGTCACTTTTCAGCTCAAAGAATCTACATCGTTCAGGAAACTCACACGTTTCTAGCTCTTAACTGAAAATCATTGGATGTTAGAGGACCTGTGGTTTGTATCAGTTTCAGAAGCAGAGTTAAACTAGATATGGTCCGTATGTGTAGAAAACACCGTTCTTTTGTTTTGAGCACACTCACGTTTCCTGCTCTATTAGAGACTCCAGAATGCAGGAGCGTGCTTCTTGCTCTAAAGCAGAATCTGGTTCTTGGATGAGAACTGTGCTGTGTGTTTCCCTTCAGTAATGGAGTTAAATCCCAGGCTTGGTGTCTTCCTACAAGCAAGACTTTGTTTCAGGTAAATGCAGTCACTTTTCAGCTCAATGAAACTACATCATTCACGAAGCTCACACGTTTATCGCGCTTAAATGAAAAGCATTGGATATTAGAGTAGCTGCGGTTTGTATCAGTTTCAGAAGGAGATTTGAAATAGATATGGTCCGTATTTGCAGGAAACACCGTTCATTTTTCTGAGCACACTCACGTTTCCTGCTGTATTAGAGACTTTAGAAAGCAAGAGCGTTCTTCTTGCTCACAAGCAGAATGTGTTTCTTGGATGAGAACTGTGCGGTGTGTTTCCCTACAGAAATGGAGTTAAAACCCAGGTTCTCTGTCTTTCTACATGTAATACAAAGTTGCAGATAAACGCAGTCACTTTTCAGCTCAAAGGAAGATACATCGTTCACGAAGCTCACACGTTTCTTGCTCTTAACTGAAAAGCATTGGATATTAGAGGAACTGTGGTTTGTATCAGTTTCAGAAGCGGAATTGAACTAGATTTGATCCGTATGTGTAGCAAACACCGTTCTTTTGTTCTGAGCACACTCATATTTCCTGCTGTATTAGAGACTCCAGAATGCAAGAGTGTGCTTCTTCCTCTAAAGCAGAGGGTGTTTCTTGGATGAGAACTGTGCTGTGTGTTTCCCTTCAGAAATGGAGTTAAATCCCAGGCTCTGTGTCTTTCTACAAGTAAGAATTCTTTGCAGGTAAATGCAGTCACTTTTCAGCTCAAAGAAGATACATGGTACAAGAAGCTCACACGTTTCTCGCTCTTAACTGAAAAACATTGGATATTAGAGCATCTGTGGTTTATATCAGTTTCAGAAGCAGAGTTGAACTCCATGTGGTCTGTATGTGTAAGAAACTCCGTTGAATTGTTCTGATCACACTCACGTTTCCTGGTGTATTAGGGAATCTAGAAAGCAAGAGCATGCTTCTTGTTCTAAAGCAGATATGTGTCATGGATGAGAACTGTGCTGTGTGTTTCCCTTCAGAAATGGAGTTAAATCCCAGGCTCTGTGTCTTCCTACAAGCAACACTTCATTTAAGGTAAACGCAGTCACTTTTCAGCTCAAAGATCTACACCGTTCACGAAGCTTACACATTTCTCGCTCTTAACTGGAAAGTATTGGATGTTCAGGAACTGTGGTTTGTACCAGTTTCAGAAGCATAGATGAACTTGATGTGATCTGTTTGTGTAGGAAACTCCGTAGATTTTTTCTGATCACACTCACGTTTCCTGTTGTATTAGAGACTCTAGAAAGCAAGAGCCTGCTTCTTGCTCTAAAGCAGATATGTGTCATGGATGAGAACTGTGCTGTGTGTTTCGCTTCAGAAATGGAGTTAAATCCCAGGCTCTGTGTCTCCCTACAAGCAAGACTTCCTTTCAGGTAAACGCAGTCCCTTTTCAGCTCAAAGGAAGCTACATCGTTCACAAAGCTCACACTGTTCTCTCTCTTAACTGAGAAGCACTGGATGTTAGAGGACCTGTGGTTTCTATGAGGTTCAGAAACAGAGTTGAACTAGATGTTGTCCATATGGGTAGGAAACACCGTTCTTTTGTTTTGAGCACACTCATATTTCCTGCTGTGTAGGAGACTCGAGAAAGCAACAGCATAATTCTTGCTCTAAAGCAGAGTGTGTTTCATGGATGAGAACTGTGCTGTGTGTTTCCCTTCAGAAATGGAATTAAATCCCAGGCTCGGTGTCTTCCTATAATCCAGACTTTGTTTCAGGTAAACACAGTCACTTTTCAGCTCAAAGGAAGCTACATCGTTCATGAAGCTCACACTTTTCTCGCTCTTAACTGAAAAGTATTGGATGTTCAGGAACTGTGGTTTGTACCAGTTTCAGAAACAGAGTTGAACTAGATGTGGTCTGTATGTGTAGCAAACACCGTTCTTTTGTTCTGAGCACACTCACATTTACTGCTCTATTAGAGCCTCTGGAAAGCAAGAGCGTGCTTCTTGCTCTAAAGCAGAGTGTGTCATGGATGAGAATTTTGCTGTGTGTTTCCCTTCAGAAATGGAGTTAAATCCCAGGCTCTGTGTCTTCCTACAAGCAAGACTTCATTTCAGGTAAATGCAGTCACTATTCTGCTCAAAGGATCTACATCGTTAAGGATGCTCACACGATTCTAGCTCTTAATTGAAAATCATAGGTTGTTAGAGGACCTGTGGTTTGTATCAATTTCAGAAGCAGAGTTAAACTAGATATGATCCGTATGTGTAGGAAACACAGTTCTTTTGTTCTGAGCACACTCACGTTTCCTGCTCTATTAGAGACTCCAGAATGCAAGAGTGTGCTTCTTGCTCTAAAGCAGAGAGTGTTTCTTGCATGAGAATTGTGCTGTGTGTTTCCCTTCAGAAATGGAGTTAAATCCCAGGCTCTGTGTCTTTCTACAAGTATGAATTCTTTGCAGGTAAACGCAGTCACTTTTCAGCTCAAAGGAAGCTACATGGTTCACGAAGCTCATTTGTTTCTCGCTCTTAACTGAAAAGCACTTGATGCTAGAGGATCAGAGGTTTGTATCAGTTTCAGAAGCAGAGTTGAACTAGATGTTGTCCATATGTGTAGGAAACACTGTTCTTTTGTTTTGAACACACTCAAGGATCCTGCTGTATTAGAGACTGTAGAAATCAAGAGCATGCTTCTTGCTCTAATGCAGAGTGTGTCATGGATGAGAACTGTGCTGTGTGTTTCTCTTCAGAATTGGAGTTAAATACCAGGTTCTGCGTCTTCCTACAAGCAAGACTTTGTTTCAGGTAAACACAGTCACTTTTCAGCTCAATGAAGCTTCATCGTTCATGAATCTCACACGTTTATGGCGCTTATGTGAAAAGCATTGGATGTTAGAGGACCTGGGCTTTGTATCAGTTTCCGAAGCAGAGTTGAACTAGATACAGTCCTTATGTGTAGGAAACACCGTTCTTTTGTTCTGAGCACACTCACATTTCCTGCTGTATTAGAGACTCTAGAAAGCAAGAGCATGCTTCTTGCTCTAAAGACGAGTGTGTTTCATGGATGAGAACTGTGCAGTGGGTTTCACATCAGAAATGGAGTTAAATCCCAGGCTCTGGGTCTTCCTACAAACAAGACTTCGTTTCAGGTAAACGCAGTCCCTTTTCAGCTCAAATGAAGCTACATTGTTCACGAAGCTCATATGTTTCTCGCTCTTAACTGAAAAGCACTTGATGCTAGAGGATCAGTGGTTTGTATCAGTTTCAGAAGCAGAGTTGAACTAGATGTTGTCCATATGTGTAGGAAACACTGTTCTTTTGTTTTGAACACACTCACATTTCCTGCTGTGTTAGAGACTCCAGAAAAAAGAGCGTGCTTCTTGCTCTAAAGCAGAGTGTGTTTCATGGATGAGAACTGTGCTGTGTGTTTCCCTTCAGGAATGGAGTTAAATCCCAGGCTCTGTGTCTTTCTACAAGTAAGACTTCGTTGCAGGTAAACACAGTCAATTTTCAACTCAAAGGAAGCTACATCATTCACAAAGCTCACACGTTTCTCGCTCTTAACTGAAAAGCATTGGATTTTAGAGGAACTGTGGTTTTTATCAGGTTCAGAAGCAGAGTTGAACTTGTTGTGGTCTGTATGTGTAGGAAACTCCGTTGTTTTGTTCTGATCACATTCATATTTCCTGCTGTATTAGAGACTCTAAAAAGCAAGAGCGTGCTTCATGCTCTAAAGCAGAGTGTGTCATGGAAGAGAACTGTGCTGTGTGTTTTTCTTCAGAATTCGAGTTAAATACCACCTTCTGCGTCTTCCTACAAGCAAGACTTTTTATCAGGTAAACAAAGTTACTTTTCAGCTCAATGAAGCTACATCGTTCATGAAGCACACACGTTTATGGCGCTTAAGTGAAAAGCATTGGATGTTAGAGGACATGGGCTTTGTATCAGTATCTGAATCAGAGTTGAAGTAGATACGGTCCTCATGTGTAGGAAACACCGTTCTTTTGCTCTGAGCACACTCACGTTTCAAGCTATATTAAAGATTCTAGAAAGCCAGAGCGTGCTTCTTGCTCTAAAGCAGAGTGTGTTTGATGGATGATAACTGTGCTGTGTGTTTCCCTTCAGAAATGGAGTTAAATCCCAGGCTCTGTGTCTTCCTACAAACAAGACTTCATTTCAGGTAAACACAGTCACTTTTAAGCTCAAACAAAGCTAAGTTGTTATGAAGCACTCACGTTGCTCAGTCTTAACTGAAGAGCATTGGATATTAGAGGAACTTGAGTTTGTATCAGTATCAGAAGCAAAGTTGAACTAGATGTGGTCTGTATGTGTAGGAAATACAGTTCTTTTGTTCTGAGCACACTCACGTTTCCTTCTCCATTAGAGACTCCAGAAGGCAAGAGCGTGCTTCTTGCTCTAAAGCACAGTGTGTTTCTTGAATGAGAACTGTGCTGTGTGTTTCCCTTCAGAAATGGAGGTAAATCCCAGGCTCTGTGTTTTTTTACAAGTAAGACTTCTTTGCAGGTAAACGCAGTCACTTTTCAGCTCAAAGGAAGCTATGTCTTACATGAAGGTAACTCGTTTCTCGCTCTTAACTGAAAAGCATTGGATGTTCAGGAACTGTGGTTTATATCAGTTTTATAATCAGAGTTGAACGAGATGTTGTCTGTATGTGTAGCAAACACCGTTCTTTTGTTCTGAGCACAATCAAGTTTCCTGCTGTTTTAGAGACTCCAGAAAGCAAGAGCGTGCTTCTTGCTCTAAAGCAGAGTGTGTTTCTTGGATGAGAACTGTGCTGTGTGTTTCCCTTCAGAAATGGAGTTAAATCCCAGGCTCTGTGTCTTTCTACAAGAAAGACTTCGTTGCAGGTAAACGCAGTCAATTTTCAGCTCAATGAAGCTACATCGTTCACGAAGCTCACACGTTTCTCGCTCTTAACTGAAAAGCATTGGATGTTAGATGACCTGTGGTTTGTATCAGTTTCACTAGCAGAGTTGAAGTAGATGTGGTCTGGATGTGTAGGAAACTCCGTTGTTTTGTTCTGATCACTCTCACGTTTCTTGCTGTATTAGAGACTCTAAAAAGCAAGAGCGTGCTTCTTGCTCTAAAGCAGAGTGTGTTTCTCTGAGGAGAACTGTGCTGTGTGTTTCCCTTCAGAAATGAAGTTAAAACCCAGGCTCTGTGTCTTTCTACAAGTAAGATATCGTTGCAGGTAAACGTAGTCACTTTTCAGCTCAAAGGAAGCTAAATCATTCACGAAGCTCACACGTTTATCTCTCTTAACGTAAAAGCATTGGATATTCGAGGAACTGTGGTTTGCATCAGTTTCAGAAGCAGAGTTGAACTAGATGTGGTCTGTATGTGTATGAAACACCGTTCTTTTGTTCTGAACACACTCACGTTTCCTGCTGTATTAGAGACTGTAGAAATCAAGAGCGTGCTTCTTGCTTGAAAGCAGAGTGTGTCATGGATGAGAACTGTGCTGTGTGTTTCTATTTAGAGTTGGTGTTAAATACCAGGTTCTGCATATTCCTACAAGCAGGACTTTGTTTCAGGTAAACACAGTCACTTTTCAGCTCAATGAAGATACATCGTTCATGAAGCTCACACGTTTATGGCGCTTAAGTGAAAAGCATTGGATGTTAGAGGACGTGGGCTTTGTATCAGTTTCTGAAGCAGAGTTGAAGTAGATACTGTCCTTATGTGTAGGAAACACCGTTCTTTTGTTCTGAGCACACTCATGTTTCCTGCTATATTAGAGACTCTAGAAATCAAGAGTGTGCTTCTTGCTCTAAAGCAGAGACTGTCATGGATGAGAACTGTGCTCTGTGTTTCCCTTCAGAAATGGAGTTAAATGCCAGGGTCTGTGTCTTTCTACAAGCAAGACTTCATTTCAAGGTAAACACAGTCACTTTTCAGCTCAAACGAAGCTACGTCGTTCATGAAGATCACTCGATTCTCGCTCTTAACTGAAAAGCATTGGATATTATAGCAGCTGTGGTTTGTATCAGTTTCAGAAGGAGAGTTGAACTAGATATGGTCCGTATTTGTAGGAAACACCGTTCTTTTTTTCTGAGCACACTCATGTTTCCTGCTGTCTTAGAGACTCTAGAAAGCAAGAGCGTGCTTGTTGCTCTAAAGCCGAGTGTGTTTCATGGATGAGAACTGTGCTGTGTGTTTCCCTTCAGAAATGGAGTTAAATCCCAGGCTCTGTGTCTTCCTACAAGCAAGACTTCATTTCAGGTAAACACAGTCACTTTTTATCTGAAAGAATCTACATCGTTCAGGAAGCTCACCCGTTTCTAGCTCTTAACTGAAAATCATTTGATGTTAGAGGACCTGTGGTTTGTATCAGTTTCAGAAGCAGAGTTGAACTAGATGTGGTCGGTATGTGTAGGAAACTCCGTTGATTTGTTCTGATCACACTCACGCTTCCTGCTGTATTAGAGATTCTAGAAAACAAGAGCATGCTTCTTGCTCTAAAGCAGAGTATGTTTCTTGGATGAGAACTGTGCTGTGTGTTTCCCTTCAGAAATGGAGTTAAATCCCAGGTTCTGTGTCTTTCTACATGTAAGACATCATTGCAGGTAAACTAAGTCACTTTTCAGCTCAAAGGAAGCTACATTGTTCACGAAGCTCACACGTTTCTCGCTCCGAACTGAAAAGCATTGGATGTTAGAGGACCTGTGGTTAATATCAGTTTCAGAAGCAGAGTTGAACTAGATGTGGTCTGTTTGTGTAGGAAACTCCGTTGATTTGTTCTGATCACACTCACGTTTCCTGCTGTATTAGAGATTCTAGAAAACAAGTGCATGCTTCTTGCTCTAAAGCAGATATGTGTTATGGATGAGAACTGTGCTGTGTGTTTCCCTTCAGAAATGGAGTTAAATCCCAGGCTCTTTGTCTTCCTACAAGCAAGACTTCATTTAGGGTAAATGCAGTCACTATTCAGCTCAAAGAATCTACATCCTTCAGGCAGGTCACACCTTTCTAACTCTTAACAGAAAATCATTGGATGTTAGAGGACCTGTTGTTTGTATCACTTTCAGAAGCAGAGTTGAACTAGATATGATCCGTATGTGTAGGAAACACCGTACTTTTTTTCTGAGCACACTCACGTTTACTGCTCTTTTAGAGACTCTAGAAAGCAAGTGCATGCTTCTTGCTCTAAAGCAGAGTGTGTTTGATGGATGATAACTGTGCTGTGTGTTTCCCTTCAGAAATGGAGTTAAATCCCAGGCTCTGTGTCTTCCTACAAACAAGACTTCATTTCAGGTAAACACAGTCACTTTTAAGCTCAAACAAAGCTAAGTTGTTATGAAGCACTCACGTTGCTCAGTCTTAACTGAAGAGCATTGGATATTAGAGGAACTTGAGTTTGTATCAGTATCAGAAGCAAAGTTGAACTAGATGTGGTCTGTATGTGTAGGAAATACAGTTCTTTTGTTCTGAGCACACTCACGTTTCCTTCTCCATTAGAGACTCCAGAAGGCAAGAGCGTGCTTCTTGCTCTAAAGCACAGTGTGTTTCTTGAATGAGAACTGTGCTGTGTGTTTCCCTTCAGAAATGGAGGTAAATCCCAGGCTCTGTGTTTTTTTACAAGTAAGACTTCTTTGCAGGTAAACGCAGTCACTTTTCAGCTCAAAGGAAGCTATGTCTTACATGAAGGTAACTCGTTTCTCGCTCTTAACTGAAAAGCATTGGATGTTCAGGAACTGTGGTTTATATCAGTTTTATAATCAGAGTTGAACGAGATGTTGTCTGTATGTGTAGCAAACACCGTTCTTTTGTTCTGAGCACAATCACGTTTCCTGCTGTTTTAGAGACACCAGAAAGCAAGAGCGTGCTTCTTGCTCTAAAGCAGAGTGTGTTTCTTGGATGAGAACTGTGCTGTGTGTTTCCCTTCAGAAATGGAGTTAAATCCCAGCCTCTGTGTCTTCCTACAAGCAAGACTTCATTTCAGGTAAATGCAGTCACTTTTCAGCTCAAAGAATCTACATCGTTCAGGAAACTCACACGTTTCTAGCTCTTAACTGAAAATCATTGGATGTTAGAGGACCTGTGGTTTGTATCAGTTTCAGAAGCAGAGTTAAACTAGATATGGTCCGTATGTGTAGAAAACACCGTTCTTTTGTTTTGAGCACACTCACGTTTCCTGCTCTATTAGAGACTCCAGAATGCAGGAGCGTGCTTCTTGCTCTAAAGCAGAATCTGGTTCTTGGATGAGAACTGTGCTGTGTGTTTCCCTTCAGTAATGGAGTTAAATCCCAGGCTTGGTGTCTTCCTACAAGCAAGACTTTGTTTCAGGTAAATGCAGTCACTTTTCAGCTCAATGAAACTACATCATTCACGAAGCTCACACGTTTATCGCGCTTAAATGAAAAGCATTGGATATTAGAGTAGCTGCGGTTTGTATCAGTTTCAGAAGGAGATTTGAAATAGATATGGTCCGTATTTGCAGGAAACACCGTTCATTTTTCTGAGCACACTCACGTTTCCTGCTGTATTAGAGACTTTAGAAAGCAAGAGCGTTCTTCTTGCTCACAAGCAGAATGTGTTTCTTGGATGAGAACTGTGCGGTGTGTTTCCCTACAGAAATGGAGTTAAAACCCAGGTTCTCTGTCTTTCTACATGTAATACAAAGTTGCAGATAAACGCAGTCACTTTTCAGCTCAAAGGAAGATACATCGTTCACGAAGCTCACACGTTTCTTGCTCTTAACTGAAAAGCATTGGATATTAGAGGAACTGTGGTTTGTATCAGTTTCAGAAGCGGAATTGAACTAGATTTGATCCGTATGTGTAGCAAACACCATTCTTTTGTTCTGAGCACACTCATATTTCCTGCTGTATTAGAGACTCCAGAATGCAAGAGTGTGCTTCTTCCTCTAAAGCAGAGGGTGTTTCTTGGATGAGAACTGTGCTGTGTGTTTCCCTTCAGAAATGGAGTTAAATCCCAGGCTCTGTGTCTTTCTACAAGTAAGAATTCTTTGCAGGTAAATGCAGTCACTTTTCAGCTCAAAGAAGATACATGGTACAAGAAGCTCACACGTTTCTCGCTCTTAACTGAAAAACATTGGATATTAGAGCATCTGTGGTTTATATCAGTTTCAGAAGCAGAGTTGAACTCCATGTGGTCTGTATGTGTAAGAAACTCCGTTGAATTGTTCTGATCACACTCACGTTTCCTGGTGTATTAGGGAATCTAGAAAGCAAGAGCATGCTTCTTGTTCTAAAGCAGATATGTGTCATGGATGAGAACTGTGCTGTGTGTTTCCCTTCAGAAATGGAGTTAAATCCCAGGCTCTGTGTCTTCCTACAAGCAACACTTCATTTAAGGTAAACGCAGTCACTTTTCAGCTCAAAGATCTACACCGTTCACGAAGCTTACACATTTCTCGCTCTTAACTGGAAAGTATTGGATGTTCAGGAACTGTGGTTTGTACCAGTTTCAGAAGCATAGATGAACTTGATGTGATCTGTTTGTGTAGGAAACTCCGTAGATTTTTTCTGATCACACTCACGTTTCCTGTTGTATTAGAGACTCTAGAAAGCAAGAGCCTGCTTCTTGCTCTAAAGCAGATATGTGTCATGGATGAGAACTGTGCTGTGTGTTTCGCTTCAGAAATGGAGTTAAATCCCAGGCTCTGTGTCTCCCTACAAGCAAGACTTCCTTTCAGGTAAACGCAGTCCCTTTTCAGCTCAAAGGAAGCTACATCGTTCACAAAGCTCACACTGTTCTCTCTCTTAACTGAGAAGCACTGGATGTTAGAGGACCTGTGGTTTCTATGAGGTTCAGAAACAGAGTTGAACTAGATGTTGTCCATATGGGTAGGAAACACCGTTCTTTTGTTTTGAGCACACTCATATTTCCTGCTGTGTAGGAGACTCGAGAAAGCAACAGCATAATTCTTGCTCTAAAGCAGAGTGTGTTTCATGGATGAGAACTGTGCTGTGTGTTTCCCTTCAGAAATGGAATTAAATCCCAGGCTCGGTGTCTTCCTATAATCCAGACTTTGTTTCAGGTAAACACAGTCACTTTTCAGCTCAAAGGAAGCTACATCGTTCATGAAGCTCACACTTTTCTCGCTCTTAACTGAAAAGTATTGGATGTTCAGGAACTGTGGTTTGTACCAGTTTCAGAAACAGAGTTGAACTAGATGTGGTCTGTATGTGTAGCAAACACCGTTCTTTTGTTCTGAGCACACTCACATTTACTGCTCTATTAGAGCCTCTGGAAAGCAAGAGCGTGCTTCTTGCTCTAAAGCAGAGTGTGTCATGGATGAGAATTTTGCTGTGTGTTTCCCTTCAGAAATGGAGTTAAATCCCAGGCTCTGTGTCTTCCTACAAGCAAGACTTCATTTCAGGTAAATGCAGTCACTATTCTGCTCAAAGGATCTACATCGTTAAGGATGCTCACACGATTCTAGCTCTTAATTGAAAATCATAGGTTGTTAGAGGACCTGTGGTTTGTATCAATTTCAGAAGCAGAGTTAAACTAGATATGATCCGTATGTGTAGGAAACACAGTTCTTTTGTTCTGAGCACACTCACGTTTCCTGCTCTATTAGAGACTCCAGAATGCAAGAGTGTGCTTCTTGCTCTAAAGCAGAGAGTGTTTCTTGCATGAGAATTGTGCTGTGTGTTTCCCTTCAGAAATGGAGTTAAATCCCAGGCTCTGTGTCTTTCTACAAGTATGAATTCTTTGCAGGTAAACGCAGTCACTTTTCAGCTCAAAGGAAGCTACATGGTTCACGAAGCTCATTTGTTTCTCGCTCTTAACTGAAAAGCACTTGATGCTAGAGGATCAGAGGTTTGTATCAGTTTCAGAAGCAGAGTTGAACTAGATGTTGTCCATATGTGTAGGAAACACTGTTCTTTTGTTTTGAACACACTCAAGGATCCTGCTGTATTAGAGACTGTAGAAATCAAGAGCATGCTTCTTGCTCTAATGCAGAGTGTGTCATGGATGAGAACTGTGCTGTGTGTTTCTCTTCAGAATTGGAGTTAAATACCAGGTTCTGCGTCTTCCTACAAGCAAGACTTTGTTTCAGGTAAACACAGTCACTTTTCAGCTCAATGAAGCTTCATCGTTCATGAATCTCACACGTTTATGGCGCTTATGTGAAAAGCATTGGATGTTAGAGGACCTGGGCTTTGTATCAGTTTCCGAAGCAGAGTTGAACTAGATACAGTCCTTATGTGTAGGAAACACCGTTCTTTTGTTCTGAGCACACTCACATTTCCTGCTGTATTAGAGACTCTAGAAAGCAAGAGCATGCTTCTTGCTCTAAAGACGAGTGTGTTTCATGGATGAGAACTGTGCAGTGGGTTTCACATCAGAAATGGAGTTAAATCCCAGGCTCTGGGTCTTCCTACAAACAAGACTTCGTTTCAGGTAAACGCAGTCCCTTTTCAGCTCAAATGAAGCTACATTGTTCACGAAGCTCATATGTTTCTCGCTCTTAACTGAAAAGCACTTGATGCTAGAGGATCAGTGGTTTGTATCAGTTTCAGAAGCAGAGTTGAACTAGATGTTGTCCATATGTGTAGGAAACACTGTTCTTTTGTTTTGAACACACTCACATTTCCTGCTGTGTTAGAGACTCCAGAAAAAAGAGCGTGCTTCTTGCTCTAAAGCAGAGTGTGTTTCATGGATGAGAACTGTGCTGTGTGTTTCCCTTCAGGAATGGAGTTAAATCCCAGGCTCTGTGTCTTTCTACAAGTAAGACTTCGTTGCAGGTAAACACAGTCAATTTTCAACTCAAAGGAAGCTACATCATTCACAAAGCTCACACGTTTCTCGCTCTTAACTGAAAAGCATTGGATTTTAGAGGAACTGTGGTTTTTATCAGGTTCAGAAGCAGAGTTGAACTTGTTGTGGTCTGTATGTGTAGGAAACTCCGTTGTTTTGTTCTGATCACATTCATATTTCCTGCTGTATTAGAGACTCTAAAAAGCAAGAGCGTGCTTCATGCTCTAAAGCAGAGTGTGTCATGGAAGAGAACTGTGCTGTGTGTTTTTCTTCAGAATTCGAGTTAAATACCACCTTCTGTGTCTTCCTACAAGCAAGACTTTTTATCAGGTAAACAAAGTTACTTTTCAGCTCAATGAAGCTACATCGTTCATGAAGCACACACGTTTATGGCGCTTAAGTGAAAAGCATTGGATGTTAGAGGACATGGGCTTTGTATCAGTATCTGAATCAGAGTTGAAGTAGATACGGTCCTCATGTGTAGGAAACACCGTTCTTTTGCTCTGAGCACACTCACGTTTCAAGCTATATTAAAGATTCTAGAAAGCCAGAGCGTGCTTCTTGCTCTAAAGCAGAGTGTGTTTGATGGATGATAACTGTGCTGTGTGTTTCCCTTCAGAAATGGAGTTAAATCCCAGGCTCTGTGTCTTCCTACAAACAAGACTTCATTTCAGGTAAACACAGTCACTTTTAAGCTCAAACAAAGCTAAGTTGTTATGAAGCACTCACGTTGCTCAGTCTTAACTGAAGAGCATTGGATATTAGAGGAACTTGAGTTTGTATCAGTATCAGAAGCAAAGTTGAACTAGATGTGGTCTGTATGTGTAGGAAATACAGTTCTTTTGTTCTGAGCACACTCACGTTTCCTTCTCCATTAGAGACTCCAGAAGGCAAGAGCGTGCTTCTTGCTCTAAAGCACAGTGTGTTTCTTGAATGAGAACTGTGCTGTGTGTTTCCCTTCAGAAATGGAGGTAAATCCCAGGCTCTGTGTTTTTTTACAAGTAAGACTTCTTTGCAGGTAAACGCAGTCACTTTTCAGCTCAAAGGAAGCTATGTCTTACATGAAGGTAACTCGTTTCTCGCTCTTAACTGAAAAGCATTGGATGTTCAGGAACTGTGGTTTATATCAGTTTTATAATCAGAGTTGAACGAGATGTTGTCTGTATGTGTAGCAAACACCGTTCTTTTGTTCTGAGCACAATCAAGTTTCCTGCTGTTTTAGAGACTCCAGAAAGCAAGAGCGTGCTTCTTGCTCTAAAGCAGAGTGTGTTTCTTGGATGAGAACTGTGCTGTGTGTTTCCCTTCAGAAATGGAGTTAAATCCCAGGCTCTGTGTCTTTCTACAAGAAAGACTTCGTTGCAGGTAAACGCAGTCAATTTTCAGCTCAATGAAGCTACATCGTTCACGAAGCTCACACGTTTCTCGCTCTTAACTGAAAAGCATTGGATGTTAGATGACCTGTGGTTTGTATCAGTTTCACTAGCAGAGTTGAAGTAGATGTGGTCTGGATGTGTAGGAAACTCCGTTGTTTTGTTCTGATCACTCTCACGTTTCTTGCTGTATTAGAGACTCTAAAAAGCAAGAGCGTGCTTCTTGCTCTAAAGCAGAGTGTGTTTCTCTGAGGAGAACTGTGCTGTGTGTTTCCCTTCAGAAATGAAGTTAAAACCCAGGCTCTGTGTCTTTCTACAAGTAAGATATCGTTGCAGGTAAACGTAGTCACTTTTCAGCTCAAAGGAAGCTAAATCATTCACGAAGCTCACACGTTTATCTCTCTTAACGTAAAAGCATTGGATATTCGAGGAACTGTGGTTTGCATCAGTTTCAGAAGCAGAGTTGAACTAGATGTGGTCTGTATGTGTATGAAACACCGTTCTTTTGTTCTGAACACACTCACGTTTCCTGCTGTATTAGAGACTGTAGAAATCAAGAGCGTGCTTCTTGCTTGAAAGCAGAGTGTGTCATGGATGAGAACTGTGCTGTGTGTTTCTATTTAGAGTTGGTGTTAAATACCAGGTTCTGCGTATTCCTACAAGCAGGACTTTGTTTCAGGTAAACACAGTCACTTTTCAGCTCAATGAAGATACATCGTTCATGAAGCTCACACGTTTATGGCGCTTAAGTGAAAAGCATTGGATGTTAGAGGACGTGGGCTTTGTATCAGTTTCTGAAGCAGAGTTGAAGTAGATACTGTCCTTATGTGTAGGAAACACCGTTCTTTTGTTCTGAGCACACTCATGTTTCCTGCTATATTAGAGACTCTAGAAATCAAGAGTGTGCTTCTTGCTCTAAAGCAGAGACTGTCATGGATGAGAACTGTGCACTGTGTTTCCCTTCAGAAATGGAGTTAAATGCCAGGGTCTGTGTCTTTCTACAAGCAAGACTTCATTTCAAGGTAAACACAGTCACTTTTCAGCTCAAACGAAGCTACGTCGTTCATGAAGATCACTGGATTCTCGCTCTTAACTGAAAAGCATTGGATATTATAGCAGCTGTGGTTTGTATCAGTTTCAGAAGGAGAGTTGAACTAGATATGGTCCGTATTTGTAGGAAACACCGTTCTTTTTTTCTGAGCACACTCATGTTTCCTGCTGTCTTAGAGACTCTAGAAAGCAAGAGCGTGCTTGTTGCTCTAAAGCCGAGTGTGTTTCATGGATGAGAACTGTGCTGTGTGTTTCCCTTCAGAAATGGAGTTAAATCCCAGGCTCTGTGTCTTCCTACAAGCAAGACTTCATTTCAGGTAAACACAGTCACTTTTTATCTGAAAGAATCTACATCGTTCAGGAAGCTCACCCGTTTCTAGCTCTTAACTGAAAATCATTTGATGTTAGAGGACCTGTGGTTTGTATCAGTTTCAGAAGCAGAGTTGAACTAGATGTGGTCGGTATGTGTAGGAAACTCCGTTGATTTGTTCTGATCACACTCACGCTTCCTGCTGTATTAGAGATTCTAGAAAACAAGAGCATGCTTCTTGCTCTAAAGCAGAGTATGTTTCTTGGATGAGAACTGTGCTGTGTGTTTCCCTTCAGAAATGGAGTTAAATCCCAGGTTCTGTGTCTTTCTACATGTAAGACATCATTGCAGGTAAACTAAGTCACTTTTCAGCTCAAAGGAAGCTACATTGTTCACGAAGCTCACACGTTTCTCGCTCCGAACTGAAAAGCATTGGATGTTAGAGGACCTGTGGTTAATATCAGTTTCAGAAGCAGAGTTGAACTAGATGTGGTCTGTTTGTGTAGGAAACTCCGTTGATTTGTTCTGATCACACTCACGTTTCCTGCTGTATTAGAGATTCTAGAAAACAAGTGCATGCTTCTTGCTCTAAAGCAGATATGTGTTATGGATGAGAACTGTGCTGTGTGTTTCCCTTCAGAAATGGAGTTAAATCCCAGGCTCTTTGTCTTCCTACAAGCAAGACTTCATTTAGGGTAAATGCAGTCACTATTCAGCTCAAAGAATCTACATCCTTCAGGCAGGTCACACCTTTCTAACTCTTAACAGAAAATCATTGGATGTTAGAGGACCTGTTGTTTGTATCACTTTCAGAAGCAGAGTTGAACTAGATATGATCCGTATGTGTAGGAAACACCGTACTTTTTTTCTGAGCACACTCACGTTTACTGCTCTTTTAGAGACTCTAGAAAGCAAGTGCATGCTTCTTGCTCTAAAGCAGAGTGTGTTTGATGGATGATAACTGTGCTGTGTGTTTCCCTTCAGAAATGGAGTTAAATCCCAGGCTCTGTGTCTTCCTACAAACAAGACTTCATTTCAGGTAAACACAGTCACTTTTAAGCTCAAACAAAGCTAAGTTGTTATGAAGCACTCACGTTGCTCAGTCTTAACTGAAGAGCATTGGATATTAGAGGAACTTGAGTTTGTATCAGTATCAGAAGCAAAGTTGAACTAGATGTGGTCTGTATGTGTAGGAAATACAGTTCTTTTGTTCTGAGCACACTCACGTTTCCTTCTCCATTAGAGACTCCAGAAGGCAAGAGCGTGCTTCTTGCTCTAAAGCACAGTGTGTTTCTTGAATGAGAACTGTGCTGTGTGTTTCCCTTCAGAAATGGAGGTAAATCCCAGGCTCTGTGTTTTTTTACAAGTAAGACTTCTTTGCAGGTAAACGCAGTCACTTTTCAGCTCAAAGGAAGCTATGTCTTACATGAAGGTAACTCGTTTCTCGCTCTTAACTGAAAAGCATTGGATGTTCAGGAACTGTGGTTTATATCAGTTTTATAATCAGAGTTGAACGAGATGTTGTCTGTATGTGTAGCAAACACCGTTCTTTTGTTCTGAGCACAATCACGTTTCCTGCTGTTTTAGAGACACCAGAAAGCAAGAGCGTGCTTCTTGCTCTAAAGCAGAGTGTGTTTCTTGGATGAGAACTGTGCTGTGTGTTTCCCTTCAGAAATGGAGTTAAATCCCAGCCTCTGTGTCTTCCTACAAGCAAGACTTCATTTCAGGTAAATGCAGTCACTTTTCAGCTCAAAGAATCTACATCGTTCAGGAAACTCACACGTTTCTAGCTCTTAACTGAAAATCATTGGATGTTAGAGGACCTGTGGTTTGTATCAGTTTCAGAAGCAGAGTTAAACTAGATATGGTCCGTATGTGTAGAAAACACCGTTCTTTTGTTTTGAGCACACTCACGTTTCCTGCTCTATTAGAGACTCCAGAATGCAGGAGCGTGCTTCTTGCTCTAAAGCAGAATCTGGTTCTTGGATGAGAACTGTGCTGTGTGTTTCCCTTCAGTAATGGAGTTAAATCCCAGGCTTGGTGTCTTCCTACAAGCAAGACTTTGTTTCAGGTAAATGCAGTCACTTTTCAGCTCAATGAAACTACATCATTCACGAAGCTCACACGTTTATCGCGCTTAAATGAAAAGCATTGGATATTAGAGTAGCTGCGGTTTGTATCAGTTTCAGAAGGAGATTTGAAATAGATATGGTCCGTATTTGCAGGAAACACCGTTCATTTTTCTGAGCACACTCACGTTTCCTGCTGTATTAGAGACTTTAGAAAGCAAGAGCGTTCTTCTTGCTCACAAGCAGAATGTGTTTCTTGGATGAGAACTGTGCGGTGTGTTTCCCTACAGAAATGGAGTTAAAACCCAGGTTCTCTGTCTTTCTACATGTAATACAAAGTTGCAGATAAACGCAGTCACTTTTCAGCTCAAAGGAAGATACATCGTTCACGAAGCTCACACGTTTCTTGCTCTTAACTGAAAAGCATTGGATATTAGAGGAACTGTGGTTTGTATCAGTTTCAGAAGCGGAATTGAACTAGATTTGATCCGTATGTGTAGCAAACACCGTTCTTTTGTTCTGAGCACACTCATATTTCCTGCTGTATTAGAGACTCCAGAATGCAAGAGTGTGCTTCTTCCTCTAAAGCAGAGGGTGTTTCTTGGATGAGAACTGTGCTGTGTGTTTCCCTTCAGAAATGGAGTTAAATCCCAGGCTCTGTGTCTTTCTACAAGTAAGAATTCTTTGCAGGTAAATGCAGTCACTTTTCAGCTCAAAGAAGATACATGGTACAAGAAGCTCACACGTTTCTCGCTCTTAACTGAAAAACATTGGATATTAGAGCATCTGTGGTTTATATCAGTTTCAGAAGCAGAGTTGAACTCCATGTGGTCTGTATGTGTAAGAAACTCCGTTGAATTGTTCTGATCACACTCACGTTTCCTGGTGTATTAGGGAATCTAGAAAGCAAGAGCATGCTTCTTGTTCTAAAGCAGATATGTGTCATGGATGAGAACTGTGCTGTGTGTTTCCCTTCAGAAATGGAGTTAAATCCCAGGCTCTGTGTCTTCCTACAAGCAACACTTCATTTAAGGTAAACGCAGTCACTTTTCAGCTCAAAGATCTACACCGTTCACGAAGCTTACACATTTCTCGCTCTTAACTGGAAAGTATTGGATGTTCAGGAACTGTGGTTTGTACCAGTTTCAGAAGCATAGATGAACTTGATGTGATCTGTTTGTGTAGGAAACTCCGTAGATTTTTTCTGATCACACTCACGTTTCCTGTTGTATTAGAGACTCTAGAAAGCAAGAGCCTGCTTCTTGCTCTAAAGCAGATATGTGTCATGGATGAGAACTGTGCTGTGTGTTTCGCTTCAGAAATGGAGTTAAATCCCAGGCTCTGTGTCTCCCTACAAGCAAGACTTCCTTTCAGGTAAACGCAGTCCCTTTTCAGCTCAAAGGAAGCTACATCGTTCACAAAGCTCACACTGTTCTCTCTCTTAACTGAGAAGCACTGGATGTTAGAGGACCTGTGGTTTCTATGAGGTTCAGAAACAGAGTTGAACTAGATGTTGTCCATATGGGTAGGAAACACCGTTCTTTTGTTTTGAGCACACTCATATTTCCTGCTGTGTAGGAGACTCGAGAAAGCAACAGCATAATTCTTGCTCTAAAGCAGAGTGTGTTTCATGGATGAGAACTGTGCTGTGTGTTTCCCTTCAGAAATGGAATTAAATCCCAGGCTCGGTGTCTTCCTATAATCCAGACTTTGTTTCAGGTAAACACAGTCACTTTTCAGCTCAAAGGAAGCTACATCGTTCATGAAGCTCACACTTTTCTCGCTCTTAACTGAAAAGTATTGGATGTTCAGGAACTGTGGTTTGTACCAGTTTCAGAAACAGAGTTGAACTAGATGTGGTCTGTATGTGTAGCAAACACCGTTCTTTTGTTCTGAGCACACTCACATTTACTGCTCTATTAGAGCCTCTGGAAAGCAAGAGCGTGCTTCTTGCTCTAAAGCAGAGTGTGTCATGGATGAGAATTTTGCTGTGTGTTTCCCTTCAGAAATGGAGTTAAATCCCAGGCTCTGTGTCTTCCTACAAGCAAGACTTCATTTCAGGTAAATGCAGTCACTATTCTGCTCAAAGGATCTACATCGTTAAGGATGCTCACACGATTCTAGCTCTTAATTGAAAATCATAGGTTGTTAGAGGACCTGTGGTTTGTATCAATTTCAGAAGCAGAGTTAAACTAGATATGATCCGTATGTGTAGGAAACACAGTTCTTTTGTTCTGAGCACACTCACGTTTCCTGCTCTATTAGAGACTCCAGAATGCAAGAGTGTGCTTCTTGCTCTAAAGCAGAGAGTGTTTCTTGCATGAGAATTGTGCTGTGTGTTTCCCTTCAGAAATGGAGTTAAATCCCAGGCTCTGTGTCTTTCTACAAGTATGAATTCTTTGCAGGTAAACGCAGTCACTTTTCAGCTCAAAGGAAGCTACATGGTTCACGAAGCTCATTTGTTTCTCGCTCTTAACTGAAAAGCACTTGATGCTAGAGGATCAGAGGTTTGTATCAGTTTCAGAAGCAGAGTTGAACTAGATGTTGTCCATATGTGTAGGAAACACTGTTCTTTTGTTTTGAACACACTCAAGGATCCTGCTGTATTAGAGACTGTAGAAATCAAGAGCATGCTTCTTGCTCTAATGCAGAGTGTGTCATGGATGAGAACTGTGCTGTGTGTTTCTCTTCAGAATTGGAGTTAAATACCAGGTTCTGCGTCTTCCTACAAGCAAGACTTTGTTTCAGGTAAACACAGTCACTTTTCAGCTCAATGAAGCTTCATCGTTCATGAATCTCACACGTTTATGGCGCTTATGTGAAAAGCATTGGATGTTAGAGGACCTGGGCTTTGTATCAGTTTCCGAAGCAGAGTTGAACTAGATACAGTCCTTATGTGTAGGAAACACCGTTCTTTTGTTCTGAGCACACTCACATTTCCTGCTGTATTAGAGACTCTAGAAAGCAAGAGCATGCTTCTTGCTCTAAAGACGAGTGTGTTTCATGGATGAGAACTGTGCAGTGGGTTTCACATCAGAAATGGAGTTAAATCCCAGGCTCTGGGTCTTCCTACAAACAAGACTTCGTTTCAGGTAAACGCAGTCCCTTTTCAGCTCAAATGAAGCTACATTGTTCACGAAGCTCATATGTTTCTCGCTCTTAACTGAAAAGCACTTGATGCTAGAGGATCAGTGGTTTGTATCAGTTTCAGAAGCAGAGTTGAACTAGATGTTGTCCATATGTGTAGGAAACACTGTTCTTTTGTTTTGAACACACTCACATTTCCTGCTGTGTTAGAGACTCCAGAAAAAAGAGCGTGCTTCTTGCTCTAAAGCAGAGTGTGTTTCATGGATGAGAACTGTGCTGTGTGTTTCCCTTCAGGAATGGAGTTAAATCCCAGGCTCTGTGTCTTTCTACAAGTAAGACTTCGTTGCAGGTAAACACAGTCAATTTTCAACTCAAAGGAAGCTACATCATTCACAAAGCTCACACGTTTCTCGCTCTTAACTGAAAAGCATTGGATTTTAGAGGAACTGTGGTTTTTATCAGGTTCAGAAGCAGAGTTGAACTTGTTGTGGTCTGTATGTGTAGGAAACTCCGTTGTTTTGTTCTGATCACATTCATATTTCCTGCTGTATTAGAGACTCTAAAAAGCAAGAGCGTGCTTCATGCTCTAAAGCAGAGTGTGTCATGGAAGAGAACTGTGCTGTGTGTTTTTCTTCAGAATTCGAGTTAAATACCACCTTCTGCGTCTTCCTACAAGCAAGACTTTTTATCAGGTAAACAAAGTTACTTTTCAGCTCAATGAAGCTACATCGTTCATGAAGCACACACGTTTATGGCGCTTAAGTGAAAAGCATTGGATGTTAGAGGACATGGGCTTTGTATCAGTATCTGAATCAGAGTTGAAGTAGATACGGTCCTCATGTGTAGGAAACACCGTTCTTTTGCTCTGAGCACACTCACGTTTCAAGCTATATTAAAGATTCTAGAAAGCCAGAGCGTGCTTCTTGCTCTAAAGCAGAGTGTGTTTGATGGATGATAACTGTGCTGTGTGTTTCCCTTCAGAAATGGAGTTAAATCCCAGCCTCTGTGTCTTCCTACAAACAAGACTTCATTTCAGGTAAACACAGTCACTTTTAAGCTCAAACAAAGCTAAGTTGTTATGAAGCACTCACGTTGCTCAGTCTTAACTGAAGAGCATTGGATATTAGAGGAACTTGAGTTTGTATCAGTATCAGAAGCAAAGTTGAACTAGATGTGGTCTGTATGTGTAGGAAATACAGTTCTTTTGTTCTGAGCACACTCACGTTTCCTTCTCCATTAGAGACTCCAGAAGGCAAGAGCGTGCTTCTTGCTCTAAAGCACAGTGTGTTTCTTGAATGAGAACTGTGCTGTGTGTTTCCCTTCAGAAATGGAGGTAAATCCCAGGCTCTGTGTTTTTTTACAAGTAAGACTTCTTTGCAGGTAAACGCAGTCACTTTTCAGCTCAAAGGAAGCTATGTCTTACATGAAGGTAACTCGTTTCTCGCTCTTAACTGAAAAGCATTGGATGTTCAGGAACTGTGGTTTATATCAGTTTTATAATCAGAGTTGAACGAGATGTTGTCTGTATGTGTAGCAAACACCGTTCTTTTGTTCTGAGCACAATCAAGTTTCCTGCTGTTTTAGAGACTCCAGAAAGCAAGAGCGTGCTTCTTGCTCTAAAGCAGAGTGTGTTTCTTGGATGAGAACTGTGCTGTGTGTTTCCCTTCAGAAATGGAGTTAAATCCCAGGCTCTGTGTCTTTCTACAAGAAAGACTTCGTTGCAGGTAAACGCAGTCAATTTTCAGCTCAATGAAGCTACATCGTTCACGAAGCTCACACGTTTCTCGCTCTTAACTGAAAAGCATTGGATGTTAGATGACCTGTGGTTTGTATCAGTTTCACTAGCAGAGTTGAAGTAGATGTGGTCTGGATGTGTAGGAAACTCCGTTGTTTTGTTCTGATCACTCTCACGTTTCTTGCTGTATTAGAGACTCTAAAAAGCAAGAGCGTGCTTCTTGCTCTAAAGCAGAGTGTGTTTCTCTGAGGAGAACTGTGCTGTGTGTTTCCCTTCAGAAATGAAGTTAAAACCCAGGCTCTGTGTCTTTCTACAAGTAAGATATCGTTGCAGGTAAACGTATCACTTTTCAGCTCAAAGGAAGCTAAATCATTCACGAAGCTCACACGTTTATCTCTCTTAACGTAAAAGCATTGGATATTCGAGGAACTGTGGTTTGCATCAGTTTCAGAAGCAGAGTTGAACTAGATGTGGTCTGTATGTGTATGAAACACCGTTCTTTTGTTCTGAACACACTCACGTTTCCTGCTGTATTAGAGACTGTAGAAAAAAAGAGCGTGCTTCTTGCTTGAAAGCAGAGTGTGTCATGGATGAGAACTGTGCTGTGTGTTTCTATTTAGAGTTGGTGTTAAATACCAGGTTCTGCGTATTCCTACAAGCAGGACTTTGTTTCAGGTAAACACAGTCACTTTTCAGCTCAATGAAGATACATCGTTCATGAAGCTCACACGTTTATGGCGCTTAAGTGAAAAGCATTGGATGTTAGAGGACGTGGGCTTTGTATCAGTTTCTGAAGCAGAGTTGAAGTAGATACTGTCCTTATGTGTAGGAAACACCGTTCTTTTGTTCTGAGCACACTCATGTTTCCTGCTATATTAGAGACTCTAGAAATCAAGAGTGTGCTTCTTGCTCTAAAGCAGAGACTGTCATGGATGAGAACTGTGCTCTGTGTTTCCCTTCAGAAATGGAGTTAAATGCCAGGGTCTGTGTCTTTCTACAAGCAAGACTTCATTTCAAGGTAAACACAGTCACTTTTCAGCTCAAACGAAGCTACGTCGTTCATGAAGATCACTGGATTCTCGCTCTTAACTGAAAAGCATTGGATATTATAGCAGCTGTGGTTTGTATCAGTTTCAGAAGGAGAGTTGAACTAGATATGGTCCGTATTTGTAGGAAACACCGTTCTTTTTTTCTGAGCACACTCATGTTTCCTGCTGTCTTAGAGACTCTAGAAAGCAAGAGCGTGCTTGTTGCTCTAAAGCCGAGTGTGTTTCATGGATGAGAACTGTGCTGTGTGTTTCCCTTCAGAAATGGAGTTAAATCCCAGGCTCTGTGTCTTCCTACAAGCAAGACTTCATTTCAGGTAAACACAGTCACTTTTTATCTGAAAGAATCTACATCGTTCAGGAAGCTCACCCGTTTCTAGCTCTTAACTGAAAATCATTTGATGT
This sequence comes from Onychomys leucogaster, assembly GCA_949786385.1. Taxonomy (NCBI): domain Eukaryota; kingdom Metazoa; phylum Chordata; class Mammalia; order Rodentia; family Cricetidae; genus Onychomys; species Onychomys leucogaster. The sequence continues at coordinate 552,064 of CATKUP010000140.1, forward strand.
TAGAGGACCTGTGGTTTGTATCAGTTTCAGAAGCAGAGTTGAACTAGATGTGGTCGGTATGTGTAGGAAACTCCGTTGATTTGTTCTGATCACACTCACGCTTCCTGCTGTATTAGAGATTCTAGAAAACAAGAGCATGCTTCTTGCTCTAAAGCAGAGTATGTTTCTTGGATGAGAACTGTGCTGTGTGTTTCCCTTCAGAAATGGAGTTAAATCCCAGGTTCTGTGTCTTTCTACATGTAAGACATCATTGCAGGTAAACTAAGTCACTTTTCAGCTCAAAGGAAGCTACATTGTTCACGAAGCTCACACGTTTCTCGCTCCGAACTGAAAAGCATTGGATGTTAGAGGACCTGTGGTTAATATCAGTTTCAGAAGCAGAGTTGAACTAGATGTGGTCTGTTTGTGTAGGAAACTCCGTTGATTTGTTCTGATCACACTCACGTTTCCTGCTGTATTAGAGATTCTAGAAAACAAGTGCATGCTTCTTGCTCTAAAGCAGATATGTGTTATGGATGAGAACTGTGCTGTGTGTTTCCCTTCAGAAATGGAGTTAAATCCCAGGCTCTTTGTCTTCCTACAAGCAAGACTTCATTTAGGGTAAATGCAGTCACTATTCAGCTCAAAGAATCTACATCCTTCAGGCAGGTCACACCTTTCTAACTCTTAACAGAAAATCATTGGATGTTAGAGGACCTGTTGTTTGTATCACTTTCAGAAGCAGAGTTGAACTAGATATGATCCGTATGTGTAGGAAACACCGTACTTTTTTTCTGAGCACACTCACGTTTACTGCTCTTTTAGAGACTCTAGAAAGCAAGTGCATGCTTCTTGCTCTAAAGCAGAGTGTGTTTGATGGATGATAACTGTGCTGTGTGTTTCCCTTCAGAAATGGAGTTAAATCCCAGGCTCTGTGTCTTCCTACAAACAAGACTTCATTTCAGGTAAACACAGTCACTTTTAAGCTCAAACAAAGCTAAGTTGTTATGAAGCACTCACGTTGCTCAGTCTTAACTGAAGAGCATTGGATATTAGAGGAACTTGAGTTTGTATCAGTATCAGAAGCAAAGTTGAACTAGATGTGGTCTGTATGTGTAGGAAATACAGTTCTTTTGTTCTGAGCACACTCACGTTTCCTTCTCCATTAGAGACTCCAGAAGGCAAGAGCGTGCTTCTTGCTCTAAAGCACAGTGTGTTTCTTGAATGAGAACTGTGCTGTGTGTTTCCCTTCAGAAATGGAGGTAAATCCCAGGCTCTGTGTTTTTTTACAAGTAAGACTTCTTTGCAGGTAAACGCAGTCACTTTTCAGCTCAAAGGAAGCTATGTCTTACATGAAGGTAACTCGTTTCTCGCTCTTAACTGAAAAGCATTGGATGTTCAGGAACTGTGGTTTATATCAGTTTTATAATCAGAGTTGAACGAGATGTTGTCTGTATGTGTAGCAAACACCGTTCTTTTGTTCTGAGCACAATCACGTTTCCTGCTGTTTTAGAGACACCAGAAAGCAAGAGCGTGCTTCTTGCTCTAAAGCAGAGTGTGTTTCTTGGATGAGAACTGTGCTGTGTGTTTCCCTTCAGAAATGGAGTTAAATCCCAGCCTCTGTGTCTTCCTACAAGCAAGACTTCATTTCAGGTAAATGCAGTCACTTTTCAGCTCAAAGAATCTACATCGTTCAGGAAACTCACACGTTTCTAGCTCTTAACTGAAAATCATTGGATGTTAGAGGACCTGTGGTTTGTATCAGTTTCAGAAGCAGAGTTAAACTAGATATGGTCCGTATGTGTAGAAAACACCGTTCTTTTGTTTTGAGCACACTCACGTTTCCTGCTCTATTAGAGACTCCAGAATGCAGGAGCGTGCTTCTTGCTCTAAAGCAGAATCTGGTTCTTGGATGAGAACTGTGCTGTGTGTTTCCCTTCAGTAATGGAGTTAAATCCCAGGCTTGGTGTCTTCCTACAAGCAAGACTTTGTTTCAGGTAAATGCAGTCACTTTTCAGCTCAATGAAACTACATCATTCACGAAGCTCACACGTTTATCGCGCTTAAATGAAAAGCATTGGATATTAGAGTAGCTGCGGTTTGTATCAGTTTCAGAAGGAGATTTGAAATAGATATGGTCCGTATTTGCAGGAAACACCGTTCATTTTTCTGAGCACACTCACGTTTCCTGCTGTATTAGAGACTTTAGAAAGCAAGAGCGTTCTTCTTGCTCACAAGCAGAATGTGTTTCTTGGATGAGAACTGTGCGGTGTGTTTCCCTACAGAAATGGAGTTAAAACCCAGGTTCTCTGTCTTTCTACATGTAATACAAAGTTGCAGATAAACGCAGTCACTTTTCAGCTCAAAGGAAGATACATCGTTCACGAAGCTCACACGTTTCTTGCTCTTAACTGAAAAGCATTGGATATTAGAGGAACTGTGGTTTGTATCAGTTTCAGAAGCGGAATTGAACTAGATTTGATCCGTATGTGTAGCAAACACCGTTCTTTTGTTCTGAGCACACTCATATTTCCTGCTGTATTAGAGACTCCAGAATGCAAGAGTGTGCTTCTTCCTCTAAAGCAGAGGGTGTTTCTTGGATGAGAACTGTGCTGTGTGTTTCCCTTCAGAAATGGAGTTAAATCCCAGGCTCTGTGTCTTTCTACAAGTAAGAATTCTTTGCAGGTAAATGCAGTCACTTTTCAGCTCAAAGAAGATACATGGTACAAGAAGCTCACACGTTTCTCGCTCTTAACTGAAAAACATTGGATATTAGAGCATCTGTGGTTTATATCAGTTTCAGAAGCAGAGTTGAACTCCATGTGGTCTGTATGTGTAAGAAACTCCGTTGAATTGTTCTGATCACACTCACGTTTCCTGGTGTATTAGGGAATCTAGAAAGCAAGAGCATGCTTCTTGTTCTAAAGCAGATATGTGTCATGGATGAGAACTGTGCTGTGTGTTTCCCTTCAGAAATGGAGTTAAATCCCAGGCTCTGTGTCTTCCTACAAGCAACACTTCATTTAAGGTAAACGCAGTCACTTTTCAGCTCAAAGATCTACACCGTTCACGAAGCTTACACATTTCTCGCTCTTAACTGGAAAGTATTGGATGTTCAGGAACTGTGGTTTGTACCAGTTTCAGAAGCATAGATGAACTTGATGTGATCTGTTTGTGTAGGAAACTCCGTAGATTTTTTCTGATCACACTCACGTTTCCTGTTGTATTAGAGACTCTAGAAAGCAAGAGCCTGCTTCTTGCTCTAAAGCAGATATGTGTCATGGATGAGAACTGTGCTGTGTGTTTCGCTTCAGAAATGGAGTTAAATCCCAGGCTCTGTGTCTCCCTACAAGCAAGACTTCCTTTCAGGTAAACGCAGTCCCTTTTCAGCTCAAAGGAAGCTACATCGTTCACAAAGCTCACACTGTTCTCTCTCTTAACTGAGAAGCACTGGATGTTAGAGGACCTGTGGTTTCTATGAGGTTCAGAAACAGAGTTGAACTAGATGTTGTCCATATGGGTAGGAAACACCGTTCTTTTGTTTTGAGCACACTCATATTTCCTGCTGTGTAGGAGACTCGAGAAAGCAACAGCATAATTCTTGCTCTAAAGCAGAGTGTGTTTCATGGATGAGAACTGTGCTGTGTGTTTCCCTTCAGAAATGGAATTAAATCCCAGGCTCGGTGTCTTCCTATAATCCAGACTTTGTTTCAGGTAAACACAGTCACTTTTCAGCTCAAAGGAAGCTACATCGTTCATGAAGCTCACACTTTTCTCGCTCTTAACTGAAAAGTATTGGATGTTCAGGAACTGTGGTTTGTACCAGTTTCAGAAACAGAGTTGAACTAGATGTGGTCTGTATGTGTAGCAAACACCGTTCTTTTGTTCTGAGCACACTCACATTTACTGCTCTATTAGAGCCTCTGGAAAGCAAGAGCGTGCTTCTTGCTCTAAAGCAGAGTGTGTCATGGATGAGAATTTTGCTGTGTGTTTCCCTTCAGAAATGGAGTTAAATCCCAGGCTCTGTGTCTTCCTACAAGCAAGACTTCATTTCAGGTAAATGCAGTCACTATTCTGCTCAAAGGATCTACATCGTTAAGGATGCTCACACGATTCTAGCTCTTAATTGAAAATCATAGGTTGTTAGAGGACCTGTGGTTTGTATCAATTTCAGAAGCAGAGTTAAACTAGATATGATCCGTATGTGTAGGAAACACAGTTCTTTTGTTCTGAGCACACTCACGTTTCCTGCTCTATTAGAGACTCCAGAATGCAAGAGTGTGCTTCTTGCTCTAAAGCAGAGAGTGTTTCTTGCATGAGAATTGTGCTGTGTGTTTCCCTTCAGAAATGGAGTTAAATCCCAGGCTCTGTGTCTTTCTACAAGTATGAATTCTTTGCAGGTAAACGCAGTCACTTTTCAGCTCAAAGGAAGCTACATGGTTCACGAAGCTCATTTGTTTCTCGCTCTTAACTGAAAAGCACTTGATGCTAGAGGATCAGAGGTTTGTATCAGTTTCAGAAGCAGAGTTGAACTAGATGTTGTCCATATGTGTAGGAAACACTGTTCTTTTGTTTTGAACACACTCAAGGATCCTGCTGTATTAGAGACTGTAGAAATCAAGAGCATGCTTCTTGCTCTAATGCAGAGTGTGTCATGGATGAGAACTGTGCTGTGTGTTTCTCTTCAGAATTGGAGTTAAATACCAGGTTCTGCGTCTTCCTACAAGCAAGACTTTGTTTCAGGTAAACACAGTCACTTTTCAGCTCAATGAAGCTTCATCGTTCATGAATCTCACACGTTTATGGCGCTTATGTGAAAAGCATTGGATGTTAGAGGACCTGGGCTTTGTATCAGTTTCCGAAGCAGAGTTGAACTAGATACAGTCCTTATGTGTAGGAAACACCGTTCTTTTGTTCTGAGCACACTCACATTTCCTGCTGTATTAGAGACTCTAGAAAGCAAGAGCATGCTTCTTGCTCTAAAGACGAGTGTGTTTCATGGATGAGAACTGTGCAGTGGGTTTCACATCAGAAATGGAGTTAAATCCCAGGCTCTGGGTCTTCCTACAAACAAGACTTCGTTTCAGGTAAACGCAGTCCCTTTTCAGCTCAAATGAAGCTACATTGTTCACGAAGCTCATATGTTTCTCGCTCTTAACTGAAAAGCACTTGATGCTAGAGGATCAGTGGTTTGTATCAGTTTCAGAAGCAGAGTTGAACTAGATGTTGTCCATATGTGTAGGAAACACTGTTCTTTTGTTTTGAACACACTCACATTTCCTGCTGTGTTAGAGACTCCAGAAAAAAGAGCGTGCTTCTTGCTCTAAAGCAGAGTGTGTTTCATGGATGAGAACTGTGCTGTGTGTTTCCCTTCAGGAATGGAGTTAAATCCCAGGCTCTGTGTCTTTCTACAAGTAAGACTTCGTTGCAGGTAAACACAGTCAATTTTCAACTCAAAGGAAGCTACATCATTCACAAAGCTCACACGTTTCTCGCTCTTAACTGAAAAGCATTGGATTTTAGAGGAACTGTGGTTTTTATCAGGTTCAGAAGCAGAGTTGAACTTGTTGTGGTCTGTATGTGTAGGAAACTCCGTTGTTTTGTTCTGATCACATTCATATTTCCTGCTGTATTAGAGACTCTAAAAAGCAAGAGCGTGCTTCATGCTCTAAAGCAGAGTGTGTCATGGAAGAGAACTGTGCTGTGTGTTTTTCTTCAGAATTCGAGTTAAATACCACCTTCTGTGTCTTCCTACAAGCAAGACTTTTTATCAGGTAAACAAAGTTACTTTTCAGCTCAATGAAGCTACATCGTTCATGAAGCACACACGTTTATGGCGCTTAAGTGAAAAGCATTGGATGTTAGAGGACATGGGCTTTGTATCAGTATCTGAATCAGAGTTGAAGTAGATACGGTCCTCATGTGTAGGAAACACCGTTCTTTTGCTCTGAGCACACTCACGTTTCAAGCTATATTAAAGATTCTAGAAAGCCAGAGCGTGCTTCTTGCTCTAAAGCAGAGTGTGTTTGATGGATGATAACTGTGCTGTGTGTTTCCCTTCAGAAATGGAGTTAAATCCCAGGCTCTGTGTCTTCCTACAAACAAGACTTCATTTCAGGTAAACACAGTCACTTTTAAGCTCAAACAAAGCTAAGTTGTTATGAAGCACTCACGTTGCTCAGTCTTAACTGAAGAGCATTGGATATTAGAGGAACTTGAGTTTGTATCAGTATCAGAAGCAAAGTTGAACTAGATGTGGTCTGTATGTGTAGGAAATACAGTTCTTTTGTTCTGAGCACACTCACGTTTCCTTCTCCATTAGAGACTCCAGAAGGCAAGAGCGTGCTTCTTGCTCTAAAGCACAGTGTGTTTCTTGAATGAGAACTGTGCTGTGTGTTTCCCTTCAGAAATGGAGGTAAATCCCAGGCTCTGTGTTTTTTTACAAGTAAGACTTCTTTGCAGGTAAACGCAGTCACTTTTCAGCTCAAAGGAAGCTATGTCTTACATGAAGGTAACTCGTTTCTCGCTCTTAACTGAAAAGCATTGGATGTTCAGGAACTGTGGTTTATATCAGTTTTATAATCAGAGTTGAACGAGATGTTGTCTGTATGTGTAGCAAACACCGTTCTTTTGTTCTGAGCACAATCAAGTTTCCTGCTGTTTTAGAGACTCCAGAAAGCAAGAGCGTGCTTCTTGCTCTAAAGCAGAGTGTGTTTCTTGGATGAGAACTGTGCTGTGTGTTTCCCTTCAGAAATGGAGTTAAATCCCAGGCTCTGTGTCTTTCTACAAGAAAGACTTCGTTGCAGGTAAACGCAGTCAATTTTCAGCTCAATGAAGCTACATCGTTCACGAAGCTCACACGTTTCTCGCTCTTAACTGAAAAGCATTGGATGTTAGATGACCTGTGGTTTGTATCAGTTTCACTAGCAGAGTTGAAGTAGATGTGGTCTGGATGTGTAGGAAACTCCGTTGTTTTGTTCTGATCACTCTCACGTTTCTTGCTGTATTAGAGACTCTAAAAAGCAAGAGCGTGCTTCTTGCTCTAAAGCAGAGTGTGTTTCTCTGAGGAGAACTGTGCTGTGTGTTTCCCTTCAGAAATGAAGTTAAAACCCAGGCTCTGTGTCTTTCTACAAGTAAGATATCGTTGCAGGTAAACGTAGTCACTTTTCAGCTCAAAGGAAGCTAAATCATTCACGAAGCTCACACGTTTATCTCTCTTAACGTAAAAGCATTGGATATTCGAGGAACTGTGGTTTGCATCAGTTTCAGAAGCAGAGTTGAACTAGATGTGGTCTGTATGTGTATGAAACACCGTTCTTTTGTTCTGAACACACTCACGTTTCCTGCTGTATTAGAGACTGTAGAAATCAAGAGCGTGCTTCTTGCTTGAAAGCAGAGTGTGTCATGGATGAGAACTGTGCTGTGTGTTTCTATTTAGAGTTGGTGTTAAATACCAGGTTCTGCGTATTCCTACAAGCAGGACTTTGTTTCAGGTAAACACAGTCACTTTTCAGCTCAATGAAGATACATCGTTCATGAAGCTCACACGTTTATGGCGCTTAAGTGAAAAGCATTGGATGTTAGAGGACGTGGGCTTTGTATCAGTTTCTGAAGCAGAGTTGAAGTAGATACTGTCCTTATGTGTAGGAAACACCGTTCTTTTGTTCTGAGCACACTCATGTTTCCTGCTATATTAGAGACTCTAGAAATCAAGAGTGTGCTTCTTGCTCTAAAGCAGAGACTGTCATGGATGAGAACTGTGCTCTGTGTTTCCCTTCAGAAATGGAGTTAAATGCCAGGGTCTGTGTCTTTCTACAAGCAAGACTTCATTTCAAGGTAAACACAGTCACTTTTCAGCTCAAACGAAGCTACGTCGTTCATGAAGATCACTCGATTCTCGCTCTTAACTGAAAAGCATTGGATATTATAGCAGCTGTGGTTTGTATCAGTTTCAGAAGGAGAGTTGAACTAGATATGGTCCGTATTTGTAGGAAACACCGTTCTTTTTTTCTGAGCACACTCATGTTTCCTGCTGTCTTAGAGACTCTAGAAAGCAAGAGCGTGCTTGTTGCTCTAAAGCCGAGTGTGTTTCATGGATGAGAACTGTGCTGTGTGTTTCCCTTCAGAAATGGAGTTAAATCCCAGGCTCTGTGTCTTCCTACAAGCAAGACTTCATTTCAGGTAAACACAGTCACTTTTTATCTGAAAGAATCTACATCGTTCAGGAAGCTCACCCGTTTCTAGCTCTTAACTGAAAATCATTTGATGTTAGAGGACCTGTGGTTTGTATCAGTTTCAGAAGCAGAGTTGAACTAGATGTGGTCGGTATGTGTAGGAAACTCCGTTGATTTGTTCTGATCACACTCACGCTTCCTGCTGTATTAGAGATTCTAGAAAACAAGAGCATGCTTCTTGCTCTAAAGCAGAGTATGTTTCTTGGATGAGAACTGTGCTGTGTGTTTCCCTTCAGAAATGGAGTTAAATCCCAGGTTCTGTGTCTTTCTACATGTAAGACATCATTGCAGGTAAACTAAGTCACTTTTCAGCTCAAAGGAAGCTACATTGTTCACGAAGCTCACACGTTTCTCGCTCCGAACTGAAAAGCATTAGATGTTAGAGGACCTGTGGTTAATATCAGTTTCAGAAGCAGAGTTGAACTAGATGTGGTCTGTTTGTGTAGGAAACTCCGTTGATTTGTTCTGATCACACTCACGTTTCCTGCTGTATTAGAGATTCTAGAAAACAAGTGCATGCTTCTTGCTCTAAAGCAGATATGTGTTATGGATGAGAACTGTGCTGTGTGTTTCCCTTCAGAAATGGAGTTAAATCCCAGGCTCTTTGTCTTCCTACAAGCAAGACTTCATTTAGGGTAAATGCAGTCACTATTCAGCTCAAAGAATCTACATCCTTCAGGCAGGTCACACCTTTCTAACTCTTAACAGAAAATCATTGGATGTTAGAGGACCTGTTGTTTGTATCACTTTCAGAAGCAGAGTTGAACTAGATATGATCCGTATGTGTAGGAAACACCGTACTTTTTTTCTGAGCACACTCACGTTTACTGCTCTTTTAGAGACTCTAGAAAGCAAGTGCATGCTTCTTGCTCTAAAGCAGAGTGTGTTTGATGGATGATAACTGTGCTGTGTGTTTCCCTTCAGAAATGGAGTTAAATCCCAGGCTCTGTGTCTTCCTACAAACAAGACTTCATTTCAGGTAAACACAGTCACTTTTAAGCTCAAACAAAGCTAAGTTGTTATGAAGCACTCACGTTGCTCAGTCTTAACTGAAGAGCATTGGATATTAGAGGAACTTGAGTTTGTATCAGTATCAGAAGCAAAGTTGAACTAGATGTGGTCTGTATGTGTAGGAAATACAGTTCTTTTGTTCTGAGCACACTCAGGTTTTCTTCTCCATTAGAGACTCCAGAAGGCAAGAGCGTGCTTCTTGCTCTAAAGCACAGTGTGTTTCTTGAATGAGAACTGTGCTGTGTGTTTCCCTTCAGAAATGGAGGTAAATCCCAGGCTCTGTGTTTTTTTACAAGTAAGACTTCTTTGCAGGTAAACGCAGTCACTTTTCAGCTCAAAGGAAGCTATGTCTTACATGAAGGTAACTCGTTTCTCGCTCTTAACTGAAAAGCATTGGATGTTCAGGAACTGTGGTTTATATCAGTTTTATAATCAGAGTTGAACGAGATGTTGTCTGTATGTGTAGCAAACACCGTTCTTTTGTTCTGAGCACAATCACGTTTCCTGCTGTTTTAGAGACACCAGAAAGCAAGAGCGTGCTTCTTGCTCTAAAGCAGAGTGTGTTTCTTGGATGAGAACTGTGCTGTGTGTTTCCCTTCAGAAATGGAGTTAAATCCCAGCCTCTGTGTCTTCCTACAAGCAAGACTTCATTTCAGGTAAATGCAGTCACTTTTCAGCTCAAAGAATCTACATCGTTCAGGAAACTCACACGTTTCTAGCTCTTAACTGAAAATCATTGGATGTTAGAGGACCTGTGGTTTGTATCAGTTTCAGAAGCAGAGTTAAACTAGATATGGTCCGTATGTGTAGAAAACACCGTTCTTTTGTTTTGAGCACACTCACGTTTCCTGCTCTATTAGAGACTCCAGAATGCAGGAGCGTGCTTCTTGCTCTAAAGCAGAATCTGGTTCTTGGATGAGAACTGTGCTGTGTGTTTCCCTTCAGTAATGGAGTTAAATCCCAGGCTTGGTGTCTTCCTACAAGCAAGACTTTGTTTCAGGTAAATGCAGTCACTTTTCAGCTCAATGAAACTACATCATTCACGAAGCTCACACGTTTATCGCGCTTAAATGAAAAGCATTGGATATTAGAGTAGCTGCGGTTTGTATCAGTTTCAGAAGGAGATTTGAAATAGATATGGTCCGTATTTGCAGGAAACACCGTTCATTTTTCTGAGCACACTCACGTTTCCTGCTGTATTAGAGACTTTAGAAAGCAAGAGCGTTCTTCTTGCTCACAAGCAGAATGTGTTTCTTGGATGAGAACTGTGCGGTGTGTTTCCCTACAGAAATGGAGTTAAAACCCAGGTTCTCTGTCTTTCTACATGTAATACAAAGTTGCAGATAAACGCAGTCACTTTTCAGCTCAAAGGAAGATACATCGTTCACGAAGCTCACACGTTTCTTGCTCTTAACTGAAAAGCATTGGATATTAGAGGAACTGTGGTTTGTATCAGTTTCAGAAGCGGAATTGAACTAGATTTGATCCGTATGTGTAGCAAACACCGTTCTTTTGTTCTGAGCACACTCATATTTCCTGCTGTATTAGAGACTCCAGAATGCAAGAGTGTGCTTCTTCCTCTAAAGCAGAGGGTGTTTCTTGGATGAGAACTGTGCTGTGTGTTTCCCTTCAGAAATGGAGTTAAATCCCAGGCTCTGTGTCTTTCTACAAGTAAGAATTCTTTGCAGGTAAATGCAGTCACTTTTCAGCTCAAAGAAGATACATGGTACAAGAAGCTCACACGTTTCTCGCTCTTAACTGAAAAACATTGGATATTAGAGCATCTGTGGTTTATATCAGTTTCAGAAGCAGAGTTGAACTCCATGTGGTCTGTATGTGTAAGAAACTCCGTTGAATTGTTCTGATCACACTCACGTTTCCTGGTGTATTAGGGAATCTAGAAAGCAAGAGCATGCTTCTTGTTCTAAAGCAGATATGTGTCATGGATGAGAACTGTGCTGTGTGTTTCCCTTCAGAAATGGAGTTAAATCCCAGGCTCTGTGTCTTCCTACAAGCAACACTTCATTTAAGGTAAACGCAGTCACTTTTCAGCTCAAAGATCTACACCGTTCACGAAGCTTACACATTTCTCGCTCTTAACTGGAAAGTATTGGATGTTCAGGAACTGTGGTTTGTACCAGTTTCAGAAGCATAGATGAACTTGATGTGATCTGTTTGTGTAGGAAACTCCGTAGATTTTTTCTGATCACACTCACGTTTCCTGTTGTATTAGAGACTCTAGAAAGCAAGAGCCTGCTTCTTGCTCTAAAGCAGATATGTGTCATGGATGAGAACTGTGCTGTGTGTTTCGCTTCAGAAATGGAGTTAAATCCCAGGCTCTGTGTCTCCCTACAAGCAAGACTTCCTTTCAGGTAAACGCAGTCCCTTTTCAGCTCAAAGGAAGCTACATCGTTCACAAAGCTCACACTGTTCTCTCTCTTAACTGAGAAGCACTGGATGTTAGAGGACCTGTGGTTTCTATGAGGTTCAGAAACAGAGTTGAACTAGATGTTGTCCATATGGGTAGGAAACACCGTTCTTTTGTTTTGAGCACACTCATATTTCCTGCTGTGTAGGAGACTCGAGAAAGCAACAGCATAATTCTTGCTCTAAAGCAGAGTGTGTTTCATGGATGAGAACTGTGCTGTGTGTTTCCCTTCAGAAATGGAATTAAATCCCAGGCTCGGTGTCTTCCTATAATCCAGACTTTGTTTCAGGTAAACACAGTCACTTTTCAGCTCAAAGGAAGCTACATCGTTCATGAAGCTCACACTTTTCTCGCTCTTAACTGAAAAGTATTGGATGTTCAGGAACTGTGGTTTGTACCAGTTTCAGAAACAGAGTTGAACTAGATGTGGTCTGTATGTGTAGCAAACACCGTTCTTTTGTTCTGAGCACACTCACATTTACTGCTCTATTAGAGCCTCTGGAAAGCAAGAGCGTGCTTCTTGCTCTAAAGCAGAGTGTGTCATGGATGAGAATTTTGCTGTGTGTTTCCCTTCAGAAATGGAGTTAAATCCCAGGCTCTGTGTCTTCCTACAAGCAAGACTTCATTTCAGGTAAATGCAGTCACTATTCTGCTCAAAGGATCTACATCGTTAAGGATGCTCACACGATTCTAGCTCTTAATTGAAAATCATAGGTTGTTAGAGGACCTGTGGTTTGTATCAGTTTCAGAAGCAGAGTTGAACTAGATGTTGTCCATATGTGTAGGAAACACTGTTCTTTTGTTTTGAACACACTCAAGGATCCTGCTGTATTAGAGACTGTAGAAATCAAGAGCGTGCTTCTTGCTCTAATGCAGAGTGTGTCATGGATGAGAACTGTGCTGTGTGTTTCTCTTCAGAATTGGAGTTAAATACCAGGTTCTGCGTCTTCCTACAAGCAAGACTTTGTTTCAGGTAAACACAGTCACTTTTCAGCTCAATGAAGCTTCATCGTTCATGAATCTCACACGTTTATGGCGCTTATGTGAAAAGCATTGGATGTTAGAGGACCTGGGCTTTGTATCAGTTTCCGAAGCAGAGTTGAACTAGATACAGTCCTTATGTGTAGGAAACACCGTTCTTTTGTTCTGAGCACACTCACATTTCCTGCTGTATTAGAGACTCTAGAAAGCAAGAGCGTGCTTCTTGCTCTAAAGCCGAGTGTGTTTCATGGATGAGAACTGTGCAGTGTGTTTCACATCAGAAATGGAGTTAAATCCCAGGCTCTGGGTCTTCCTACAAACAAGACTTCGTTTCAGGTAAACGCAGTCCCTTTTCAGCTCAAATGAAGCTACATTGTTCACGAAGCTCATATGTTTCTCGCTCTTAACTGAAAAGCACTTGATGCTAGAGGATCAGTGGTTTGTATCAGTTTCAGAAGCAGAGTTGAACTAGATGTTGTCCATATGTGTAGGAAACACTGTTCTTTTGTTTTGAACACACTCACATTTCCTGCTGTGTTAGAGACTCCAGAAAAAAGAGCGTGCTTCTTGCTCTAAAGCAGAGTGTGTTTCATGGATGAGAACTGTGCTGTATGTTTCCCTTCAGGAATGGAGTTAAATCACAGGCTCTGTGTCTTTCTACAAGTAAGACTTCGTTGCAGGTAAACACAGTCAATTTTCAACTCAAAGGAAGCTACATCATTCACAAAGCTCACACGTTTCTCGCTCTTAACTGAAAAGCATTGGATTTTAGAGGAACTGTGGTTTTTATCAGGTTCAGAAGCAGAGTTGAACTTGTTGTGTTCTGTATGTGTAGGAAACTCCGTTGTTTTGTTCTGATCATGTTCATATTTCCTGCTGTATTAGAGACTCTAAAAAGCAAGAGCGTGCTTCATGCTCTAAAGCAGAGTGTGTCATGGAAGAGAACTGTGCTGTGTGTTTTTCTTCAGAATTCGAGTTAAATACCAGCTTCTGCGTCTTCCTACAAGCAAGACTTTTTATCAGGTAAACAAAGTTACTTTTCAGCTCAATGAAGCTACATCGTTCATGAAGCTCACACGTTTATGGCGCTTAAGTGAAAAGCATTGGATGTTAGAGGACATGGGCTTTGTATCAGTATCTGAAGCAGAGTTGAAGTAGATACGGTCCTCATGTGTAGGAAACACCGTTCTTTTGCTCTGAGCACACTCACGTTTCAAGCTATATTAAAGATTCTAGAAAGCCAGAGCGTGCTTCTTGCTCTAAAGCAGAGTGTGTTTTGTGGATCAGAACTGTGCAGTGTTTTTCACTTCTGAAATGGAGTTAAATCCCAGGCTCTGGGTCTTCCTACAAGCAAGACTTCGTTTCAGGTAAACGCAGTCCCTTCTCAGCTCAAAGAATCTACATCGTTCAGGAAACCTACACGTTTCTAGCTCTTAACTGAAAATCTTTGGATGTTAGAGGACCTGTGGTTTGTATTAGTTTCAGAAGCAGAGTTAAACTAGATATGATCCATATGTGTACGAAACACCGTTCTTTTGTTCTGAGCACACTCATGTTTCCTGCTCTATTAGAGACTCCAGAATGCAAGAGCGGGCTTCTTGCTCTAAAGCAGAGTGTTTCTTGGAAGAGAACTGTGCTGTGTGTTTGCCTTCAGAAATGGAGTTAAATCCCAGGCTCTGTGTCTTTCTACAAGAAAGACTTCGTTGCAGGTAAACGCAGTCAATTTTCAGCTCAATGAAGCTACATCGTTCACGAAGCTCACACGTTTCTCGCTCTTAACTGAAAAGCATTGGATGTTAGATGACCTGTGGTTTGTATCAGTTTCACTAGCAGAGTTGAAGTAGATGTGGTCTGGATGTGTAGGAAACTCCGTTGTTTTGTTCTGATCACTCTCACGTTTCTTGCTGTATTAGAGACTCTAAAAAGCAAGAGCGTGCTTCTTGCTCTAAAGCAGAGTGTGTTTCTCTGAGGAGAACTGTGCTGTGTGTTTCCCTTCAGAAATGAAGTTAAAACCCAGGCTCTGTGTCTTTCTACAAGTAAGATATCGTTGCAGGTAAACGTAGTCACTTTTCAGCTCAAAGGAAGCTAAATCATTCACGAAGCTCACACGTTTATCTCTCTTAACGTAAAAGCATTGGATATTCGAGGAACTGTGGTTTGCATCAGTTTCAGAAGCAGAGTTGAACTAGATGTGGTCTGTATGTGTATGAAACACCGTTCTTTTGTTCTGAACACACTCACGTTTCCTGCTGTATTAGAGACTGTAGAAATCAAGAGCGTGCTTCTTGCTTGAAAGCAGAGTGTGTCATGGATGAGAACTGTGCTGTGTGTTTCTATTTAGAGTTGGTGTTAAATACCAGGTTCTGCGTATTCCTACAAGCAGGACTTTGTTTCAGGTAAACACAGTCACTTTTCAGCTCAATGAAGATACATCGTTCATGAAGCTCACACGTTTATGGCGCTTAAGTGAAAAGCATTGGATGTTAGAGGACGTGGGCTTTGTATCAGTTTCTGAAGCAGAGTTGAAGTAGATACTGTCCTTATGTGTAGGAAACACCGTTCTTTTGTTCTGAGCACACTCATGTTTCCTGCTATATTAGAGACTCTAGAAATCAAGAGTGTGCTTCTTGCTCTAAAGCAGAGACTGTCATGGATGAGAACTGTGCTCTGTGTTTCCCTTCAGAAATGGAGTTAAATGCCAGGGTCTGTGTCTTTCTACAAGCAAGACTTCATTTCAAGGTAAACACAGTCACTTTTCAGCTCAAACGAAGCTACGTCGTTCATGAAGATCACTCGATTCTCGCTCTTAACTGAAAAGCATTGGATATTATAGCAGCTGTGGTTTGTATCAGTTTCAGAAGGAGAGTTGAACTAGATATGGTCCGTATTTGTAGGAAACACCGTTCTTTTTTTCTGAGCACACTCATGTTTCCTGCTGTCTTAGAGACTCTAGAAAGCAAGAGCGTGCTTGTTGCTCTAAAGCCGAGTGTGTTTCATGGATGAGAACTGTGCTGTGTGTTTCCCTTCAGAAATGGAGTTAAATCCCAGGCTCTGTGTCTTCCTACAAGCAAGACTTCATTTCAGGTAAACACAGTCACTTTTTATCTGAAAGAATCTACATCGTTCAGGAAGCTCACCCGTTTCTAGCTCTTAACTGAAAATCATTTGATGTTAGAGGACCTGTGGTTTGTATCAGTTTCAGAAGCAGAGTTGAACTAGATGTGGTCGGTATGTGTAGGAAACTCCGTTGATTTGTTCTGATCACACTCACGCTTCCTGCTGTATTAGAGATTCTAGAAAACAAGAGCATGCTTCTTGCTCTAAAGCAGAGTATGTTTCTTGGATGAGAACTGTGCTGTGTGTTTCCCTTCAGAAATGGAGTTAAATCCCAGGTTCTGTGTCTTTCTACATGTAAGACATCATTGCAGGTAAACTAAGTCACTTTTCAGCTCAAAGGAAGCTACATTGTTCACGAAGCTCACACGTTTCTCGCTCCGAACTGAAAAGCATTGGATGTTAGAGGACCTGTGGTTAATATCAGTTTCAGAAGCAGAGTTGAACTAGATGTGGTCTGTTTGTGTAGGAAACTCCGTTGATTTGTTCTGATCACACTCACGTTTCCTGCTGTATTAGAGATTCTAGAAAACAAGTGCATGCTTCTTGCTCTAAAGCAGATATGTGTTATGGATGAGAACTGTGCTGTGTGTTTCCCTTCAGAAATGGAGTTAAATCCCAGGCTCTTTGTCTTCCTACAAGCAAGACTTCATTTAGGGTAAATGCAGTCACTATTCAGCTCAAAGAATCTACATCCTTCAGGCAGGTCACACCTTTCTAACTCTTAACAGAAAATCATTGGATGTTAGAGGACCTGTTGTTTGTATCACTTTCAGAAGCAGAGTTGAACTAGATATGATCCGTATGTGTAGGAAACACCGTACTTTTTTTCTGAGCACACTCACGTTTACTGCTCTTTTAGAGACTCTAGAAAGCAAGTGCATGCTTCTTGCTCTAAAGCAGAGTGTGTTTGATGGATGATAACTGTGCTGTGTGTTTCCCTTCAGAAATGGAGTTAAATCCCAGGCTCTGTGTCTTTCTACAAGTATGAATTCTTTGCAGGTAAACGCAGTCACTTTTCAGCTCAAAGGAAGCTACATGGTTCACGAAGCTCATATGTTTCTCGCTCTTAACTGAAAAGCACTTGATGCTAGAGGATCAGAGGTTTGTATCAGTTTCAGAAGCAGAGTTGAACTAGATGTTGTCCATATGTGTAGGAAACACTGTTCTTTTGTTTTGAACACACTCAAGGATCCTGCTGTATTAGAGTCTGTAGAAATCAAGAGCGTGCTTCTTGCTCTAATGCAGAGTGTGTCATGGATGAGAACTGTGCTGTGTGTTTCTCTTCAGAATTGGAGTTAAATACCAGGTTCTGCGTCTTCCTACAAGCAAGACTTTGTTTCAGGTAAACACAGTCACTTTTCAGCTCAATGAAGCTTCATCGTTCATGAATCTCACACGTTTATGGCGCTTATGTGAAAAGCATTGGATGTTAGAGGACCTGGGCTTTGTATCAGTTTCCGAAGCAGAGTTGAACTAGATACAGTCCTTATGTGTAGGAAACACCGTTCTTTTGTTCTGAGCACACTCACATTTCCTGCTGTATTAGAGACTCTAGAAAGCAAGAGCGTGCTTCTTGCTCTAAAGCCGAGTGTGTTTCATGGATGAGAACTGTGCAGTGTGTTTCACATCAGAAATGGAGTTAAATCCCAGGCTCTGGGTCTTCCTACAAACAAGACTTCGTTTCAGGTAAACGCAGTCCCTTTTCAGCTCAAATGAAGCTACATTGTTCACGAAGCTCATATGTTTCTCGCTCTTAACTGAAAAGCACTTGATGCTAGAGGATCAGTGGTTTGTATCAGTTTCAGAAGCAGAGTTGAACTAGATGTTGTCCATATGTGTAGGAAACACTGTTCTTTTGTTTTGAACACACTCACATTTCCTGCTGTGTTAGAGACTCCAGAAAAAAGAGCGTGCTTCTTGCTCTAAAGCAGAGTGTGTTTCATGGATGAGAACTGTGCTGTGTGTTTCCCTTCAGGAATGGAGTTAAATCCCAGGCTCTGTGTCTTTCTACAAGTAAGACTTCGTTGCAGGTAAACACAGTCAATTTTCAACTCAAAGGAAGCTACATCATTCACAAAGCTCACACGTTTCTCGCTCTTAACTGAAAAGCATTGGATTTTAGAGGAACTGTGGTTTTTATCAGGTTCAGAAGCAGAGTTGAACTTGTTGTGGTCTGTATGTGTAGGAAACTCCGTTGTTTTGTTCTGATCACATTCATATTTCCTGCTGTATTAGAGACTCTAAAAAGCAAGAGCGTGCTTCATGCTCTAAAGCAGAGTGTGTCATGGAAGAGAACTGTGCTGTGTGTTTTTCTTCAGAATTCGAGTTAAATACCACCTTCTGCGTCTTCCTACAAGCAAGACTTTTTATCAGGTAAACAAAGTTACTTTTCAGCTCAATGAAGCTACATCGTTCATGAAGCACACACGTTTATGGCGCTTAAGTGAAAAGCATTGGATGTTAGAGGACATGGGCTTTGTATCAGTATCTGAAGCAGAGTTGAAGTAGATACGGTCCTCATGTGTAGGAAACACCGTTCTTTTGCTCTGAGCACACTCACGTTTCAAGCTATATTAAAGATTCTAGAAAGCCAGAGCGTGCTTCTTGCTCTAAAGCAGAGTGTGTTTGATGGATGATAACTGTGCTGTGTGTTTCCCTTCAGAAATGGAGTTAAATCCCAGGCTCTGTGTCTTCCTACAAACAAGACTTCATTTCAGGTAAACACAGTCACTTTTAAGCTCAAACAAAGCTAAGTTGTTATGAAGCACTCACGTTGCTCAGTCTTAACTGAAGAGCATTGGATATTAGAGGAACTTGAGTTTGTATCAGTATCAGAAGCAAAGTTGAACTAGATGTGGTCTGTATGTGTAGGAAATACAGTTCTTTTGTTCTGAGCACACTCACGTTTCCTTCTCCATTAGAGACTCCAGAAGGCAAGAGCGTGCTTCTTGCTCTAAAGCACAGTGTGTTTCTTGAATGAGAACTGTGCTGTGTGTTTCCCTTCAGAAATGGAGGTAAATCCCAGGCTCTGTGTTTTTTTACAAGTAAGACTTCTTTGCAGGTAAACGCAGTCACTTTTCAGCTCAAAGGAAGCTATGTCTTACATGAAGGTAACTCGTTTCTCGCTCTTAACTGAAAAGCATTGGATGTTCAGGAACTGTGGTTTATATCAGTTTTATAATCAGAGTTGAACGAGATGTTGTCTGTATGTGTAGCAAACACCGTTCTTTGTTCTGAGCACAATCACGTTTCCTGCTGTTTTAGAGACTCCAGAAAGCAAGAGCGTGCTTCTTGCTCTAAAGCAGAGTGTGTTTCTTGGATGAGAACTGTGCTGTGTGTTTCCCTTCAGAAATGGAGTTAAATCCCAGGCTCTGTGTCTTTCTACAAGAAAGACTTCGTTGCAGGTAAACGCAGTCAATTTTCAGCTCAATGAAGCTACATCGTTCACGAAGCTCACACGTTTCTCGCTCTTAACTGAAAAGCATTGGATGTTAGATGACCTGTGGTTTGTTTCAGTTTCACTAGCAGAGTTGAAGTAGATGTGGTCTGTATGTGTAGGAAACTCCTTTGTTTTGTTCTGATCACTCTCACGTTTCTTGCTGTATTAGAGACTCTAAAAAGCAAGAGCGTGCTTCTTGCTCTAAAGCAGAGTGTGTTTCTCTGAGGAGAACTGTGCTGTGTGTTTCCCTTCAGAAATGAAGTTAAAACCCAGGCTCTGTGTCTTTCTACAAGTAAGATATCGTTGCAGGTAAACGTAGTCACTTTTCAGCTCAAAGGAAGCTAAATCATTCACGAAGCTCACACGTTTATCTCTCTTAACGTAAAAGCATTGGATATTCGAGGAACTGTGGTTTGCATCAGTTTCAGAAGCAGAGTTGAACTAGATGTGGTCTGTATGTGTATGAAACACCGTTCTTTTGTTCTGAACACACTCACGTTTCCTGCTGTATTAGAGACTGTAGAAATCAAGAGCGTGCTTCTTGCTTGAAAGCAGAGTGTGTCATGGATGAGAACTGTGCTGTGTGTTTCTATTTAGAGTTGGTGTTAAATACCAGGTTCTGCGTATTCCTACAAGCAGGACTTTGTTTCAGGTAAACACAGTCACTTTTCAGCTCAATGAAGATACATCATTCATGAAGCTCACACGTTTATGGCGCTTAAGTGAAAAGCATTGGATGTTAGAGGACGTGGGCTTTGTATCAGTTTCTGAAGCAGAGTTGAAGTAGATACTGTCCTTATGTGTAGGAAACACCGTTCTTTTGTTCTGAGCACACTCATGTTTCCTGCTATATTAGAGACTCTAGAAATCAAGAGTGTGCTTCTTGCTCTAAAGCAGAGACTGTCATGGATGAGAACTGTGCTCTGTGTTTCCCTTCAGAAATGGAGTTAAATGCCAGGGTCTGTGTCTTTCTACAAGCAAGACTTCATTTCAAGGTAAACACAGTCACTTTTCAGCTCAAACGAAGCTACGTCGTTCATGAAGATCACTCGATTCTCGCTCTTAACTGAAAAGCATTGGATATTATAGCAGCTGTGGTTTGTATCAGTTTCAGAAGGAGAGTTGAACTAGATATGGTCCGTATTTGTAGGAAACACCGTTCTTTTTTTCTGAGCACACTCATGTTTCCTGCTGTCTTAGAGACTCTAGAAAGCAAGAGCGTGCTTGTTGCTCTAAAGCCGAGTGTGTTTCATGGATGAGAACTGTGCTGTGTGTTTCCCTTCAGAAATGGAGTTAAATCCCAGGCTCTGTGTCTTCCTACAAGCAAGACTTCATTTCAGGTAAACACAGTCACTTTTTATCTGAAAGAATCTACATCGTTCAGGAAGCTCACCCGTTTCTAGCTCTTAACTGAAAATCATTTGATGTTAGAGGACCTGTGGTTTGTATCAGTTTCAGAAGCAGAGTTGAACTAGATGTGGTCGGTATGTGTAGGAAACTCCGTTGATTTGTTCTGATCACACTCACGCTTCCTGCTGTATTAGAGATTCTAGAAAACAAGAGCATGCTTCTTGCTCTAAAGCAGAGTATGTTTCTTGGATGAGAACTGTGCTGTGTGTTTCCCTTCAGAAATGGAGTTAAATCCCAGGTTCTGTGTCTTTCTACATGTAAGACATCATTGCAGGTAAACTAAGTCACTTTTCAGCTCAAAGGAAGCTACATTGTTCACGAAGCTCACACGTTTCTCGCTCCGAACTGAAAAGCATTGGATGTTAGAGGACCTGTGGTTAATATCAGTTTCAGAAGCAGAGTTGAACTAGATGTGGTCTGTTTGTGTAGGAAACTCCGTTGATTTGTTCTGATCACACTCACGTTTCCTGCTGTATTAGAGATTCTAGAAAACAAGTGCATGCTTCTTGCTCTAAAGCAGATATGTGTTATGGATGAGAACTGTGCTGTGTGTTTCCCTTCAGAAATGGAGTTAAATCCCAGGCTCTTTGTCTTCCTACAAGCAAGACTTCATTTAGGGTAAATGCAGTCACTATTCAGCTCAAAGAATCTACATCCTTCAGGCAGGTCACACCTTTCTAACTCTTAACAGAAAATCATTGGATGTTAGAGGACCTGTTGTTTGTATCACTTTCAGAAGCAGAGTTGAACTAGATATGATCCGTATGTGTAGGAAACACCGTACTTTTTTTCTGAGCACACTCACGTTTACTGCTCTTTTAGAGACTCTAGAAAGCAAGTGCATGCTTCTTGCTCTAAAACAGAGTGTGTTTGATGGATGATAACTGTGCTGTGTGTTTCCCTTCAGAAATGGAGTTAAATCCCAGGCTCTGTGTCTTCCTACAAACAAGACTTCATTTCAGGTAAACACAGTCACTTTTAAGCTCAAACAAAGCTAAGTTGTTATGAAGCACTCACGTTGCTCAGTCTTAACTGAAGAGCATTGGATATTAGAGGAACTTGAGTTTGTATCAGTATCAGAAGCAAAGTTGAACTAGATGTGGTCTGTATGTGTAGGAAATACAGTTCTTTTGTTCTGAGCACACTCACGTTTCCTTCTCCATTAGAGACTCCAGAAGGCAAGAGCGTGCTTCTTGCTCTAAAGCACAGTGTGTTTCTTGAATGAGAACTGTGCTGTGTGTTTCCCTTCAGAAATGGAGGTAAATCCCAGGCTCTGTGTTTTTTTACAAGTAAGACTTCTTTGCAGGTAAACGCAGTCACTTTTCAGCTCAAAGGAAGCTATGTCTTACATGAAGGTAACTCGTTTCTCGCTCTTAACTGAAAAGCATTGGATGTTCAGGAACTGTGGTTTATATCAGTTTTATAATCAGAGTTGAACGAGATGTTGTCTGTATGTGTAGCAAACACCGTTCTTTTGTTCTGAGCACAATCACGTTTCCTGCTGTTTTAGAGACACCAGAAAGCAAGAGCGTGCTTCTTGCTCTAAAGCAGAGTGTGTTTCTTGGATGAGAACTGTGCTGTGTGTTTCCCTTCAGAAATGGAGTTAAATCCCAGCCTCTGTGTCTTCCTACAAGCAAGACTTCATTTCAGGTAAATGCAGTCACTTTTCAGCTCAAAGAATCTACATCGTTCAGGAAACTCACACGTTTCTAGCTCTTAACTGAAAATCATTGGATGTTAGAGGACCTGTGGTTTGTATCAGTTTCAGAAGCAGAGTTAAACTAGATATGGTCCGTATGTGTAGAAAACACCGTTCTTTTGTTTTGAGCACACTCACGTTTCCTGCTCTATTAGAGACTCCAGAATGCAGGAGCGTGCTTCTTGCTCTAAAGCAGAATCTGGTTCTTGGATGAGAACTGTGCTGTGTGTTTCCCTTCAGTAATGGAGTTAAATCCCAGGCTTGGTGTCTTCCTACAAGCAAGACTTTGTTTCAGGTAAATGCAGTCACTTTTCAGCTCAATGAAACTACATCATTCACGAAGCTCACACGTTTATCGCGCTTAAATGAAAAGCATTGGATATTAGAGTAGCTGCGGTTTGTATCAGTTTCAGAAGGAGATTTGAAATAGATATGGTCCGTATTTGCAGGAAACACCGTTCATTTTTCTGAGCACACTCACGTTTCCTGCTGTATTAGAGACTTTAGAAAGCAAGAGCGTTCTTCTTGCTCACAAGCAGAATGTGTTTCTTGGATGAGAACTGTGCGGTGTGTTTCCCTACAGAAATGGAGTTAAAACCCAGGCTCTCTGTCTTTCTACATGTAATAAAAAGTTGCAGATAAACGCAGTCACTTTTCAGCTCAAAGGAAGATACATCGTTCACGAAGCTCACACGTTTCTTGCTCTTAACTGAAAAGCATTGGATATTAGAGGAACTGTGGTTTGTATCAGTTTCAGAAGCGGAATTGAACTAGATTTGATCCGTATGTGTAGCAAACACCGTTCTTTTGTTCTGAGCACACTCATATTTCCTGCTGTATTAGAGACTCCAGAATGCAAGAGTGTGCTTCTTCCTCTAAAGCAGAGGGTGTTTCTTGGATGAGAACTGTGCTGTGTGTTTCCCTTCAGAAATGGAGTTAAATCCCAGGCTCTGTGTCTTTCTACAAGTAAGAATTCTTTGCAGGTAAATGCAGTCACTTTTCAGCTCAAAGAAGATACATGGTACAAGAAGCTCACACGTTTCTCGCTCTTAACTGAAAAACATTGGATATTAAAGCATCTGTGGTTTATATCAGTTTCAGAAGCAGAGTTGAACTCCATGTGGTCTGTATGTGTAGGAAACTCCGTTGAATTGTTCTGATCACACTCACGTTTCCTGGTGTATTAGGGAATCTAGAAAGCAAGAGCATGCTTCTTGTTCTAAAGCAGATATGTGTCATGGATGAGAACTGTGCTGTGTGTTTCCCTTCAGAAATGGAGTTAAATCCCAGGCTCTGTGTCTTCCTACAAGCAACACTTCATTTAAGGTAAACGCAGTCACTTTTCAGCTCAAAGATCTACACCGTTCACGAAGCTTACACATTTCTCGCTCTTAACTGGAAAGTATTGGATGTTCAGGAACTGTGGTTTGTACCAGTTTCAGAAGCATAGATGAACTTGATGTGATCTGTTTGTGTAGGAAACTCCGTAGATTTTTTCTGATCACACTCACGTTTCCTGTTGTATTAGAGACTCTAGAAAGCAAGAGCCTGCTTCTTGCTCTAAAGCAGATATGTGTCATGGATGAGAACTGTGCTTTGTGTTTCGCTTCAGAAATGGAGTTAAATCCCAGGCTCTGTGTCTCCCTACAAGCAAGACTTCCTTTCAGGTAAACGCAGTCCCTTTTCAGCTCAAAGGAAGCTACATCGTTCACGAAGCTCACACTGTTCTCTCTCTTAACTGAGAAGCACTGGATGTTAGAGGACCTGTGGTTTCTATGAGGTTCAGAAACAGAGTTGAACTAGATGTTGTCCATATGGGTAGGAAACACCGTTCTTTTGTTTTGAGCACACTCATATTTCCTGCTGTGTAGGAGACTCGAGAAAGCAACAGCATAATTCTTGCTCTAAAGCAGAGTGTGTTTCATGGATGAGAACTGTGCTGTGTGTTTCCCTTCAGAAATGGAATTAAATCCCAGGCTTGGTGTCTTCCTATAATCCAGACTTTGTTTCAGGTAAACACAGTCACTTTTCAGCTCAAAGGAAGCTACATCGTTCATGAAGCTCACACTTTTCTCGCTCTTAACTGAAAAGTATTGGATGTTCAGGAACTGTGGTTTGTACCAGTTTCAGAAACAGAGTTGAACTAGATGTGGTCTGTATGTGTAGCAAACACCGTTCTTTTGTTCTGAGCACACTCACATTTACTGCTCTATTAGAGCCTCTGGAAAGCAAGAGCGTGCTTCTTGCTCTAAAGCAGAGTGTGTCATGGATGAGAATTTTGCTGTGTGTTTCCCTTCAGAAATGGAGTTAAATCCCAGGCTCTGTGTCTTCCTACAAGCAAGACTTCATTTCAGGTAAATGCAGTCACTATTCTGCTCAAAGGATCTACATCGTTAAGGATGCTCACACGATTCTAGCTCTTAATTGAAAATCATAGGTTGTTAGAGGACCTGTGGTTTGTATCAATTTCAGAAGCAGAGTTAAACTAGATATGATCCGTATGTGTAGGAAACACAGTTCTTTTGTTCTGAGCACACTCACGTTTCCTGCTCTATTAGAGACTCCAGAATGCAAGAGTGTGCTTCTTGCTCTAAAGCAGAGAGTGTTTCTTGGATGAGAATTGTGCTGTGTGTTTCCCTTCAGAAATGGAGTTAAATCCCAGGCTCTGTGTCTTTCTACAAGTATGAATTCTTTGCAGGTAAACGCAGTCACTTTTCAGCTCAAAGGAAGCTACATGGTTCACGAAGCTCATATGTTTCTCGCTCTTAACTGAAAAGCACTTGATGCTAGAGGATCAGTGGTTTGTATCAGTTTCAGAAGCAGAGTTGAACTAGATGTTGTCCATATGTGTAGGAAACACTGTTCTTTTGTTTTGAACACACTCAAGGATCCTGCTGTATTAGAGACTGTAGAAATCAAGAGCGTGCTTCTTGCTCTAATGCAGAGTGTGTCATGGATGAGAACTGTGCTGTGTGTTTCTCTTCAGAATTGGAGTTAAATACCAGGTTCTGCGTCTTCCTACAAGCAAGACTTTGTTTCAGGTAAACACAGTCACTTTTCAGCTCAATGAAGCTTCATCGTTCATGAATCTCACACGTTTATGGCGCTTATGTGAAAAGCATTGGATGTTAGAGGACCTGGGCTTTGTATCAGTTTCCGAAGCAGAGTTGAACTAGATACAGTCCTTATGTGTAGGAAACACCGTTCTTTTGTTCTGAGCACACTCACATTTCCTGCTGTATTAGAGACTCTAGAAAGCAAGAGCGTGCTTCTTGCTCTAAAGCCGAGTGTGTTTCATGGATGAGAACTGTGCAGTGTGTTTCACATCAGAAATGGAGTTAAATCCCAGGCTCTGGGTCTTCCTACAAACAAGACTTCGTTTCAGGTAAACGCAGTCCCTTTTCAGCTCAAATGAAGCTACATTGTTCACGAAGCTCATATGTTTCTCGCTCTTAACTGAAAAGCACTTGATGCTAGAGGATCAGTGGTTTGTATCAGTTTCAGAAGCAGAGTTGAACTAGATGTTGTCCATATGTGTAGGAAACACTGTTCTTTTGTTTTGAACACACTCACATTTCCTGCTGTGTTAGAGACTCCAGAAAAAAGAGCGTGCTTCTTGCTCTAAAGCAGAGTGTGTTTCATGGATGAGAACTGTGCTGTATGTTTCCCTTCAGGAATGGAGTTAAATCCCAGGCTCTGTGTCTTTCTACAAGTAAGACTTCGTTGCAGGTAAACACAGTCAATTTTCAACTCAAAGGAAGCTACATCATTCACAAAGCTCACACGTTTCTCGCTCTTAACTGAAAAGCATTGGATTTTAGAGGAACTGTGGTTTTTATCAGGTTCAGAAGCAGAGTTGAACTTGTTGTGGTCTGTATGTGTAGGAAACTCCGTTGTTTTGTTCTGATCACGTTCATATTTCCTGCTGTATTAGAGACTCTAAAAAGCAAGAGCGTGCTTCATGCTCTAAAGCAGAGTGTGTCATGGAAGAGAACTGTGCTGTGTGTTTTTCTTCAGAATTCGAGTTAAATACCAGCTTCTGCGTCTTCCTACAAGCAAGACTTTTTATCAGGTAAACAAAGTTACTTTTCAGCTCAATGAAGCTACATCGTTCATGAAGCTCACACGTTTATGGCGCTTAAGTGAAAAGCATTGGATGTTAGAGGACATGGGCTTTGTATCAGTATCTGAAGCAGAGTTGAAGTAGATACGGTCCTCATGTGTAGGAAACACCGTTCTTTTGCTCTGAGCACACTCACGTTTCAAGCTATATTAAAGATTCTAGAAAGCCAGAGCGTGCTTCTTGCTCTAAAGCAGAGTGTGTTTTGTGGATCAGAACTGTGCAGTGTTTTTCACTTCTGAAATGGAGTTAAATCCCAGGCTCTGGGTCTTCCTACAAGCAAGACTTCGTTTCAGGTAAACGCAGTCCCTTCTCAGCTCAAAGAATCTACATCGTTCAGGAAACCTACACGTTTCTAGCTCTTAACTGAAAATCTTTGGATGTTAGAGGACCTGTGGTTTGTATTAGTTTCAGAAGCAGAGTTAAACTAGATATGATCCATATGTGTACGAAACACCGTTCTTTTGTTCTGAGCACACTCATGTTTCCTGCTCTATTAGAGACTCCAGAATGCAAGAGCGGGCTTCTTGCTCTAAAGCAGAGTGTTTCTTGGAAGAGAACTGTGCTGTGTGTTTGCCTTCAGAAATGGAGTTAAATCCCAGGCTCTGTGTCTTTCTACAAGAAAGACTTCGTTGCAGGTAAACGCAGTCAATTTTCAGCTCAATGAAGCTACATCGTTCACGAAGCTCACACGTTTCTCGCTCTTAACTGAAAAGCATTGGATGTTAGATGACCTGTGGTTTGTATCAGTTTCACTAGCAGAGTTGAAGTAGATGTGGTCTGTATGTGTAGGAAACTCCGTTGTTTTGTTCTGATCACTCTCACGTTTCTTGCTGTATTAGAGACTCTAAAAAGCAAGAGCGTGCTTCTTGCTCTAAAGCAGAGTGTGTTTCTCTGAGGAGAACTGTGCTGTGTGTTTCCCTTCAGAAATGGAGTTAAATCCCAGGCTCTGTGTCTTCCTACAAACAAGACTTCATTTCAGGTAAACACAGTCACTTTTAAGCTCAAACAAAGCTAAGTTGTTATGAAGCACTCACGTTGCTCAGTCTTAACTGAAGAGCATTGGATATTAGAGGAACTTGAGTTTGTATCAGTATCAGAAGCAAAGTTGAACTAGATGTGGTCTGTATGTGTAGGAAATACAGTTCTTTTGTTCTGAGCACACTCACGTTTCCTTCTCCATTAGAGACTCCAGAAGGCAAGAGCGTGCTTCTTGCTCTAAAGCACAGTGTGTTTCTTGAATGAGAACTGTGCTGTGTGTTTCCCTTCAGAAATGGAGGTAAATCCCAGGCTCTGTGTTTTTTTACAAGTAAGACTTCTTTGCAGGTAAACGCAGTCACTTTTCAGCTCAAAGGAAGCTATGTCTTACATGAAGGTAACTCGTTTCTCGCTCTTAACTGAAAAGCATTGGATGTTCAGGAACTGTGGTTTATATCAGTTTTATAATCAGAGTTGAACGAGATGTTGTCTGTATGTGTAGCAAACACCGTTCTTTTGTTCTGAGCACAATCACGTTTCCTGCTGTTTTAGAGACACCAGAAAGCAAGAGCGTGCTTCTTGCTCTAAAGCAGAGTGTGTTTCTTGGATGAGAACTGTGCTGTGTGTTTCCCTTCAGAAATGGAGTTAAATCCCAGCCTCTGTGTCTTCCTACAAGCAAGACTTCATTTCAGGTAAATGCAGTCACTTTTCAGCTCAAAGAATCTACATCGTTCAGGAAACTCACACGTTTCTAGCTCTTAACTGAAAATCATTGGATGTTAGAGGACCTGTGGTTTGTATCAGTTTCAGAAGCAGAGTTAAACTAGATATGGTCCGTATGTGTAGAAAACACCGTTCTTTTGTTTTGAGCACACTCACGTTTCCTGCTCTATTAGAGACTCCAGAATGCAGGAGCGTGCTTCTTGCTCTAAAGCAGAATCTGGTTCTTGGATGAGAACTGTGCTGTGTGTTTCCCTTCAGTAATGGAGTTAAATCCCAGGCTTGGTGTCTTCCTACAAGCAAGACTTTGTTTCAGGTAAATGCAGTCACTTTTCAGCTCAATGAAACTACATCATTCACGAAGCTCACACGTTTATCGCGCTTAAATGAAAAGCATTGGATATTAGAGTAGCTGCGGTTTGTATCAGTTTCAGAAGGAGATTTGAAATAGATATGGTCCGTATTTGCAGGAAACACCGTTCATTTTTCTGAGCACACTCACGTTTCCTGCTGTATTAGAGACTTTAGAAAGCAAGAGCGTTCTTCTTGCTCACAAGCAGAATGTGTTTCTTGGATGAGAACTGTGCGGTGTGTTTCCCTACAGAAATGGAGTTAAAACCCAGGCTCTCTGTCTTTCTACATGTAATAAAAAGTTGCAGATAAACGCAGTCACTTTTCAGCTCAAAGGAAGATACATCGTTCACGAAGCTCACACGTTTCTTGCTCTTAACTGAAAAGCATTGGATATTAGAGGAACTGTGGTTTGTATCAGTTTCAGAAGCGGAATTGAACTAGATTTGATCCGTATGTGTAGCAAACACCGTTCTTTTGTTCTGAGCACACTCATATTTCCTGCTGTATTAGAGACTCCAGAATGCAAGAGTGTGCTTCTTCCTCTAAAGCAGAGGGTGTTTCTTGGATGAGAACTGTGCTGTGTGTTTCCCTTCAGAAATGGAGTTAAATCCCAGGCTCTGTGTCTTTCTACAAGTAAGAATTCTTTGCAGGTAAATGCAGTCACTTTTCAGCTCAAAGAAGATACATGGTACAAGAAGCTCACACGTTTCTCGCTCTTAACTGAAAAACATTGGATATTAAAGCATCTGTGGTTTATATCAGTTTCAGAAGCAGAGTTGAACTCCATGTGGTCTGTATGTGTAGGAAACTCCGTTGAATTGTTCTGATCACACTCACGTTTCCTGGTGTATTAGGGAATCTAGAAAGCAAGAGCATGCTTCTTGTTCTAAAGCAGATATGTGTCATGGATGAGAACTGTGCTGTGTGTTTCCCTTCAGAAATGGAGTTAAATCCCAGGCTCTGTGTCTTCCTACAAGCAACACTTCATTTAAGGTAAACGCAGTCACTTTTCAGCTCAAAGATCTACACCGTTCACGAAGCTTACACATTTCTCGCTCTTAACTGGAAAGTATTGGATGTTCAGGAACTGTGGTTTGTACCAGTTTCAGAAGCATAGATGAACTTGATGTGATCTGTTTGTGTAGGAAACTCCGTAGATTTTTTCTGATCACACTCACGTTTCCTGTTGTATTAGAGACTCTAGAAAGCAAGAGCCTGCTTCTTGCTCTAAAGCAGATATGTGTCATGGATGAGAACTGTGCTTTGTGTTTCGCTTCAGAAATGGAGTTAAATCCCAGGCTCTGTGTCTCCCTACAAGCAAGACTTCCTTTCAGGTAAACGCAGTCCCTTTTCAGCTCAAAGGAAGCTACATCGTTCACGAAGCTCACACTGTTCTCTCTCTTAACTGAGAAGCACTGGATGTTAGAGGACCTGTGGTTTCTATGAGGTTCAGAAACAGAGTTGAACTAGATGTTGTCCATATGGGTAGGAAACACCGTTCTTTTGTTTTGAGCACACTCATATTTCCTGCTGTGTAGGAGACTCGAGAAAGCAACAGCATAATTCTTGCTCTAAAGCAGAGTGTGTTTCATGGATGAGAACTGTGCTGTGTGTTTCCCTTCAGAAATGGAATTAAATCCCAGGCTTGGTGTCTTCCTATAATCCAGACTTTGTTTCAGGTAAACACAGTCACTTTTCAGCTCAAAGGAAGCTACATCGTTCATGAAGCTCACACTTTTCTCGCTCTTAACTGAAAAGTATTGGATGTTCAGGAACTGTGGTTTGTACCAGTTTCAGAAACAGAGTTGAACTAGATGTGGTCTGTATGTGTAGCAAACACCGTTCTTTTGTTCTGAGCACACTCACATTTACTGCTCTATTAGAGCCTCTGGAAAGCAAGAGCGTGCTTCTTGCTCTAAAGCAGAGTGTGTCATGGATGAGAATTTTGCTGTGTGTTTCCCTTCAGAAATGGAGTTAAATCCCAGGCTCTGTGTCTTCCTACAAGCAAGACTTCATTTCAGGTAAATGCAGTCACTATTCTGCTCAAAGGATCTACATCGTTAAGGATGCTCACACGATTCTAGCTCTTAATTGAAAATCATAGGTTGTTAGAGGACCTGTGGTTTGTATCAATTTCAGAAGCAGAGTTAAACTAGATATGATCCGTATGTGTAGGAAACACAGTTCTTTTGTTCTGAGCACACTCACGTTTCCTGCTCTATTAGAGACTCCAGAATGCAAGAGTGTGCTTCTTGCTCTAAAGCAGAGAGTGTTTCTTGGATGAGAATTGTGCTGTGTGTTTCCCTTCAGAAATGGAGTTAAATCCCAGGCTCTGTGTCTTTCTACAAGTATGAATTCTTTGCAGGTAAACGCAGTCACTTTTCAGCTCAAAGGAAGCTACATGGTTCACGAAGCTCATATGTTTCTCGCTCTTAACTGAAAAGCACTTGATGCTAGAGGATCAGTGGTTTGTATCAGTTTCAGAAGCAGAGTTGAACTAGATGTTGTCCATATGTGTAGGAAACACTGTTCTTTTGTTTTGAACACACTCAAGGATCCTGCTGTATTAGAGACTGTAGAAATCAAGAGCGTGCTTCTTGCTCTAATGCAGAGTGTGTCATGGATGAGAACTGTGCTGTGTGTTTCTCTTCAGAATTGGAGTTAAATACCAGGTTCTGCGTCTTCCTACAAGCAAGACTTTGTTTCAGGTAAACACAGTCACTTTTCAGCTCAATGAAGCTTCATCGTTCATGAATCTCACACGTTTATGGCGCTTATGTGAAAAGCATTGGATGTTAGAGGACCTGGGCTTTGTATCAGTTTCCGAAGCAGAGTTGAACTAGATACAGTCCTTATGTGTAGGAAACACCGTTCTTTTGTTCTGAGCACACTCACATTTCCTGCTGTATTAGAGACTCTAGAAAGCAAGAGCGTGCTTCTTGCTCTAAAGCCGAGTGTGTTTCATGGATGAGAACTGTGCAGTGTGTTTCACATCAGAAATGGAGTTAAATCCCAGGCTCTGGGTCTTCCTACAAACAAGACTTCGTTTCAGGTAAACGCAGTCCCTTTTCAGCTCAAATGAAGCTACATTGTTCACGAAGCTCATATGTTTCTCGCTCTTAACTGAAAAGCACTTGATGCTAGAGGATCAGTGGTTTGTATCAGTTTCAGAAGCAGAGTTGAACTAGATGTTGTCCATATGTGTAGGAAACACTGTTCTTTTGTTTTGAACACACTCACATTTCCTGCTGTGTTAGAGACTCCAGAAAAAAGAGCGTGCTTCTTGCTCTAAAGCAGAGTGTGTTTCATGGATGAGAACTGTGCTGTATGTTTCCCTTCAGGAATGGAGTTAAATCCCAGGCTCTGTGTCTTTCTACAAGTAAGACTTCGTTGCAGGTAAACACAGTCAATTTTCAACTCAAAGGAAGCTACATCATTCACAAAGCTCACACGTTTCTCGCTCTTAACTGAAAAGCATTGGATTTTAGAGGAACTGTGGTTTTTATCAGGTTCAGAAGCAGAGTTGAACTTGTTGTGGTCTGTATGTGTAGGAAACTCCGTTGTTTTGTTCTGATCACGTTCATATTTCCTGCTGTATTAGAGACTCTAAAAAGCAAGAGCGTGCTTCATGCTCTAAAGCAGAGTGTGTCATGGAAGAGAACTGTGCTGTGTGTTTTTCTTCAGAATTCGAGTTAAATACCAGCTTCTGCGTCTTCCTACAAGCAAGACTTTTTATCAGGTAAACAAAGTTACTTTTCAGCTCAATGAAGCTACATCGTTCATGAAGCTCACACGTTTATGGCGCTTAAGTGAAAAGCATTGGATGTTAGAGGACATGGGCTTTGTATCAGTATCTGAAGCAGAGTTGAAGTAGATACGGTCCTCATGTGTAGGAAACACCGTTCTTTTGCTCTGAGCACACTCACGTTTCAAGCTATATTAAAGATTCTAGAAAGCCAGAGCGTGCTTCTTGCTCTAAAGCAGAGTGTGTTTTGTGGATCAGAACTGTGCAGTGTTTTTCACTTCTGAAATGGAGTTAAATCCCAGGCTCTGGGTCTTCCTACAAGCAAGACTTCGTTTCAGGTAAACGCAGTCCCTTCTCAGCTCAAAGAATCTACATCGTTCAGGAAACCTACACGTTTCTAGCTCTTAACTGAAAATCTTTGGATGTTAGAGGACCTGTGGTTTGTATTAGTTTCAGAAGCAGAGTTAAACTAGATATGATCCATATGTGTACGAAACACCGTTCTTTTGTTCTGAGCACACTCATGTTTCCTGCTCTATTAGAGACTCCAGAATGCAAGAGCGGGCTTCTTGCTCTAAAGCAGAGTGTTTCTTGGAAGAGAACTGTGCTGTGTGTTTGCCTTCAGAAATGGAGTTAAATCCCAGGCTCTGTGTCTTTCTACAAGAAAGACTTCGTTGCAGGTAAACGCAGTCAATTTTCAGCTCAATGAAGCTACATCGTTCACGAAGCTCACACGTTTCTCGCTCTTAACTGAAAAGCATTGGATGTTAGATGACCTGTGGTTTGTATCAGTTTCACTAGCAGAGTTGAAGTAGATGTGGTCTGTATGTGTAGGAAACTCCGTTGTTTTGTTCTGATCACTCTCACGTTTCTTGCTGTATTAGAGACTCTAAAAAGCAAGAGCGTGCTTCTTGCTCTAAAGCAGAGTGTGTTTCTCTGAGGAGAACTGTGCTGTGTGTTTCCCTTCAGAAATGAAGTTAAAACCCAGGCTCTGTGTCTTTCTACAAGTAAGATATCGTTGCAGGTAAACGTGGTCACTTTTCAGCTCAAAGGAAGCTAAATCATTCACGAAGCTCACACGTTTATCTCTCTTAACGTAAAAGCATTGGATATTCGAGGAACTGTGGTTTGCATCAGTTTCAGAAGCAGAGTTGAACTAGATGTGGTCTGTATGTGTATGAAACACCGTTCTTTTGTTCTGAACACACTCACGTTTCCTGCTGTATTAGAGACTGTAGAAATCAAGAGCGTGCTTCTTGCTTGAAAGCAGAGTGTGTCATGGATGAGAACTGTGCTGTGTGTTTCTATTTAGAGTTGGTGTTAAATACCAGGTTCTGCGTATTCCTACAAGCAGGACTTTGTTTCAGGTAAACACAGTCACTTTTCAGCTCAATGAAGATACATCGTTCATGAAGCTCACACGTTTATGGCGCTTAAGTGAAAAGCATTGGATGTTAGAGGACGTGGGCTTTGTATCAGTTTCTGAAGCAGAGTTGAAGTAGATACTGTCCTTATGTGTAGGAAACACCGTTCTTTTGTTCTGAGCACACTCATGTTTCCTGCTATATTAGAGACTCTAGAAATCAAGAGTGTGCTTCTTGCTCTAAAGCAGAGACTGTCATGGATGAGAACTGTGCTCTGTGTTTCCCTTCAGAAATGGAGTTAAATGCCAGGGTCTGTGTCTTTCTACAAGCAAGACTTCATTTCAAGGTAAACACAGTCACTTTTCAGCTCAAACGAAGCTACGTCGTTCATGAAGATCACTCGATTCTCGCTCTTAACTGAAAAGCATTGGATATTATAGCAGCTGTGGTTTGTATCAGTTTCAGAAGGAGAGTTGAACTAGATATGGTCCGTATTTGTAGGAAACACCGTTCTTTTTTTCTGAGCACACTCATGTTTCCTGCTGTCTTAGAGACTCTAGAAAGCAAGAGCGTGCTTGTTGCTCTAAAGCCGAGTGTGTTTCATGGATGAGAACTGTGCTGTGTGTTTCCCTTCAGAAATGGAGTTAAATCCCAGGCTCTGTGTCTTCCTACAAGCAAGACTTCATTTCAGGTAAACACAGTCACTTTTTATCTGAAAGAATCTACATCGTTCAGGAAGCTCACCCGTTTCTAGCTCTTAACTGAAAATCATTTGATGTTAGAGGACCTGTGGTTTGTATCAGTTTCAGAAGCAGAGTTGAACTAGATGTGGTCGGTATGTGTAGGAAACTCCGTTGATTTGTTCTGATCACACTCACGCTTCCTGCTGTATTAGAGATTCTAGAAAACAAGAGCATGCTTCTTGCTCTAAAGCAGAGTATGTTTCTTGGATGAGAACTGTGCTGTGTGTTTCCCTTCAGAAATGGAGTTAAATCCCAGGTTCTGTGTCTTTCTACATGTAAGACATCATTGCAGGTAAACTAAGTCACTTTTCAGCTCAAAGGAAGCTACATTGTTCACGAAGCTCACACGTTTCTCGCTCCGAACTGAAAAGCATTGGATGTTAGAGGACCTGTGGTTAATATCAGTTTCAGAAGCAGAGTTGAACTAGATGTGGTCTGTTTGTGTAGGAAACTCCGTTGATTTGTTCTGATCACACTCACGTTTCCTGCTGTATTAGAGATTCTAGAAAACAAGTGCATGCTTCTTGCTCTAAAGCAGATATGTGTTATGGATGAGAACTGTGCTGTGTGTTTCCCTTCAGAAATGGAGTTAAATCCCAGGCTCTTTGTCTTCCTACAAGCAAGACTTCATTTAGGGTAAATGCAGTCACTATTCAGCTCAAAGAATCTACATCCTTCAGGCAGGTCACACCTTTCTAACTCTTAACAGAAAATCATTGGATGTTAGAGGACCTGTTGTTTGTATCACTTTCAGAAGCAGAGTTGAACTAGATATGATCCGTATGTGTAGGAAACACCGTACTTTTTTTCTGAGCACACTCACGTTTACTGCTCTTTTAGAGACTCTAGAAAGCAAGTGCATGCTTCTTGCTCTAAAGCAGAGTGTGTTTGATGGATGATAACTGTGCTGTGTGTTTCCCTTCAGAAATGGAGTTAAATCCCAGGCTCTGTGTCTTCCTACAAACAAGACTTCATTTCAGGTAAACACAGTCACTTTTAAGCTCAAACAAAGCTAAGTTGTTATGAAGCACTCACGTTGCTCAGTCTTAACTGAAGAGCATTGGATATTAGAGGAACTTGAGTTTGTATCAGTATCAGAAGCAAAGTTGAACTAGATGTGGTCTGTATGTGTAGGAAATACAGTTCTTTTGTTCTGAGCACACTCAGGTTTCCTTCTCCATTAGAGACTCCAGAAGGCAAGAGCGTGCTTCTTGCTCTAAAGCACAGTGTGTTTCTTGAATGAGAACTGTGCTGTGTGTTTCCCTTCAGAAATGGAGGTAAATCCCAGGCTCTGTGTTTTTTTACAAGTAAGACTTCTTTGCAGGTAAACGCAGTCACTTTTCAGCTCAAAGGAAGCTATGTCTTACATGAAGGTAACTCGTTTCTCGCTCTTAACTGAAAAGCATTGGATGTTCAGGAACTGTGGTTTATATCAGTTTTATAATCAGAGTTGAACGAGATGTTGTCTGTATGTGTAGCAAACACCGTTCTTTTGTTCTGAGCACAATCACGTTTCCTGCTGTTTTAGAGACACCAGAAAGCAAGAGCGTGCTTCTTGCTCTAAAGCAGAGTGTGTTTCTTGGATGAGAACTGTGCTGTGTGTTTCCCTTCAGAAATGGAGTTAAATCCCAGCCTCTGTGTCTTCCTACAAGCAAGACTTCATTTCAGGTAAATGCAGTCACTTTTCAGCTCAAAGAATCTACATCGTTCAGGAAACTCACACGTTTCTAGCTCTTAACTGAAAATCATTGGATGTTAGAGGACCTGTGGTTTGTATCAGTTTCAGAAGCAGAGTTAAACTAGATATGGTCCGTATGTGTAGAAAACACCGTTCTTTTGTTTTGAGCACACTCACGTTTCCTGCTCTATTAGAGACTCCAGAATGCAGGAGCGTGCTTCTTGCTCTAAAGCAGAATCTGGTTCTTGGATGAGAACTGTGCTGTGTGTTTCCCTTCAGTAATGGAGTTAAATCCCAGGCTTGGTGTCTTCCTACAAGCAAGACTTTGTTTCAGGTAAATGCAGTCACTTTTCAGCTCAATGAAACTACATCATTCACGAAGCTCACACGTTTATCGCGCTTAAATGAAAAGCATTGGATATTAGAGTAGCTGCGGTTTGTATCAGTTTCAGAAGGAGATTTGAAATAGATATGGTCCGTATTTGCAGGAAACACCGTTCATTTTTCTGAGCACACTCACGTTTCCTGCTGTATTAGAGACTTTAGAAAGCAAGAGCGTTCTTCTTGCTCACAAGCAGAATGTGTTTCTTGGATGAGAACTGTGCGGTGTGTTTCCCTACAGAAATGGAGTTAAAACCCAGGCTCTCTGTCTTTCTACATGTAATACAAAGTTGCAGATAAACGCAGTCACTTTTCAGCTCAAAGGAAGCTACATCGTTCACGAAGCTCACACATTTCTTGCTCTTAACTGAAAAGCATTGGATATTAGAGGAACTGTGGTTTGTATCAGTTTCAGAAGCGGAATTGAACTAGATTTGATCCGTATGTGTAGCAAACACCATTCTTTTGTTCTGAGCACACTCATATTTCCTGCTGTATTAGAGACTCCAGAATGCAAGAGTGTGCTTCTTCCTCTAAAGCAGAGGGTGTTTCTTGGATGAGAACTGTGCTGTGTGTTTCCCTTCAGAAATGGAGTTAAATCCCAGGCTCTGTGTCTTTCTACAAGTAAGAATTCTTTGCAGGTAAATGCAGTCACTTTTCAGCTCAAAGAAGATACATGGTACAAGAAGCTCACACGTTTCTCGCTCTTAACTGAAAAACATTGGATATTAGAGCATCTGTGGTTTATATCAGTTTCAGAAGCAGAGTTGAACTCCATGTGGTCTGTATGTGTAGGAAACTCCGTTGAATTGTTCTGATCACACTCACGTTTCCTGGTGTATTAGGGAATCTAGAAAGCAAGAGCATGCTTCTTGTTCTAAAGCAGATATGTGTCATGGATGAGAACTGTGCTGTGTGTTTCCCTTCAGAAATGGAGTTAAATCCCAGGCTCTGTGTCTTCCTACAAGCAACACTTCATTTAAGGTAAATGCAGTCACTTTTCAGCTCAAAGATCTACACCGTTCACGAAGCTTACACATTTCTCGCTCTTAACTGGAAAGTATTGGATGTTCAGGAACTGTGGTTTGTACCAGTTTCAGAAGCATAGATGAACTTGATGTGATCTGTTTGTGTAGGAAACTCCGTAGATTTTTTCTGATCACACTCACGTTTCCTGTTGTATTAGAGACTCTAGAAAGCAAGAGCCTGCTTCTTGCTCTAAAGCAGATATGTGTCATGGATGAGAACTGTGCTTTGTGTTTCGCTTCAGAAATGGAGTTAAATCCCAGGCTCTGTGTCTTTCTACATGTAAGACATCATTGCAGGTAAACTAAGTCACTTTTCAGCTCAAAGGAAGCTACATTGTTCACGAAGCTCACACGTTTCTCGCTCCGAACTGAAAAGCATTGGATGTTAGAGGACCTGTGGTTAATATCAGTTTCAGAAGCAGAGTTGAACTAGATGTGGTCTGTTTGTGTAGGAAACTCCGTTGATTTGTTCTGATCACACTCACGTTTCCTGCTGTATTAGAGATTCTAGAAAACAAGTGCATGCTTCTTGCTCTAAAGCAGATATGTGTTATGGATGAGAACTGTGCTGTGTGTTTCCCTTCAGAAATGGAGTTAAATCCCAGGCTCTTTGTCTTCCTACAAGCAAGACTTCATTTAGGGTAAATGCAGTCACTATTCAGCTCAAAGAATCTACATCCTTCAGGCAGGTCACACCTTTCTAACTCTTAACAGAAAATCATTGGATGTTAGAGGACCTGTTGTTTGTATCACTTTCAGAAGCAGAGTTGAACTAGATATGATCCATATGTGTAGGAAACACCGTACTTTTTTTCTGAGCACACTCACGTTTACTGCTCTTTTAGAGACTCTAGAAAGCAAGTGCATGCTTCTTGCTCTAAAGCAGAGTGTGTTTGATGGATGATAACTGTGCTGTGTGTTTCCCTTCAGAAATGGAGTTAAATCCCAGGCTCTGTGTCTTCCTACAAACAAGACTTCATTTCAGGTAAACACAGTCACTTTTAAGCTCAAACAAAGCTAAGTTGTTATGAAGCACTCACGTTGCTCAGTCTTAACTGAAGAGCATTGGATATTAGAGGAACTTGAGTTTGTATCAGTATCAGAAGCAAAGTTGAACTAGATGTGGTCTGTATGTGTAGGAAATACAGTTCTTTTGTTCTGAGCACACTCACGTTTCCTTCTCCATTAGAGACTCCAGAAGGCAAGAGCGTGCTTCTTGCTCTAAAGCACAGTGTGTTTCTTGAATGAGAACTGTGCTGTGTGTTTCCCTTCAGAAATGGAGGTAAATCCCAGGCTCTGTGTTTTTTTACAAGTAAGACTTCTTTGCAGGTAAACGCAGTCACTTTTCAGCTCAAAGGAAGCTATGTCTTACATGAAGGTAACTCGTTTCTCGCTCTTAACTGAAAAGCATTGGATGTTCAGGAACTGTGGTTTATATCAGTTTTATAATCAGAGTTGAACGAGATGTTGTCTGTATGTGTAGCAAACACCGTTCTTTTGTTCTGAGCACAATCACGTTTCCTGCTGTTTTAGAGACACCAGAAAGCAAGAGCGTGCTTCTTGCTCTAAAGCAGAGTGTGTTTCTTGGATGAGAACTGTGCTGTGTGTTTCCCTTCAGAAATGGAGTTAAATCCCAGCCTCTGTGTCTTCCTACAAGCAAGACTTCATTTCAGGTAAATGCAGTCACTTTTCAGCTCAAAGAATCTACATCGTTCAGGAAACTCACACGTTTCTAGCTCTTAACTGAAAATCATTGGATGTTAGAGGACCTGTGGTTTGTATCAGTTTCAGAAGCAGAGTTAAACTAGATATGGTCCGTATGTGTAGAAAACACCGTTCTTTTGTTTTGAGCACACTCACGTTTCCTGCTCTATTAGAGACTCCAGAATGCAGGAGCGTGCTTCTTGCTCTAAAGCAGAATCTGGTTCTTGGATGAGAACTGTGCTGTGTGTTTCCCTTCAGTAATGGAGTTAAATCCCAGGCTTGGTGTCTTCCTACAAGCAAGACTTTGTTTCAGGTAAATGCAGTCACTTTTCAGCTCAATGAAACTACATCATTCACGAAGCTCACACGTTTATCGCGCTTAAATGAAAAGCATTGGATATTAGAGTAGCTGCGGTTTGTATCAGTTTCAGAAGGAGATTTGAAATAGATATGGTCCGTATTTGCAGGAAACACCGTTCATTTTTCTGAGCACACTCACGTTTCCTGCTGTATTAGAGACTTTAGAAAGCAAGAGCGTTCTTCTTGCTCACAAGCAGAATGTGTTTCTTGGATGAGAACTGTGCGGTGTGTTTCCCTACAGAAATGGAGTTAAAACCCAGGCTCTCTGTCTTTCTACATGTAATACAAAGTTGCAGATAAACGCAGTCATTTTCAGCTCAAAGGAAGCTACATCGTTCACGAAGCTCACACTGTTCTCTCTCTTAACTGAGAAGCACTGGATGTTAGAGGACCTGTGGTTTCTATGAGGTTCAGAAACAGAGTTGAACTAGATGTTGTCCATATGGGTAGGAAACACCGTTCTTTTGTTTTGAGCACACTCATATTTCCTGCTGTGTAGGAGACTCGAGAAAGCAACAGCATAATTCTTGCTCTAAAGCAGAGTGTGTTTCATGGATGAGAACTGTGCTGTGTGTTTCCCTTCAGAAATGGAATTAAATCCCAGGCTTGGTGTCTTCCTATAATCCAGACTTTGTTTCAGGTAAACACAGTCACTTTTCAGCTCAAAGGAAGCTACATCGTTCATGAAGCTCACACTTTTCTCGCTCTTAACTGAAAAGTATTGGATGTTCAGGAACTGTGGTTTGTACCAGTTTCAGAAACAGAGTTGAACTAGATGTGGTCTGTATGTGTAGCAAACACCGTTCTTTTGTTCTGAGCACACTCACATTTACTGCTCTATTAGAGCCTCTGGAAAGCAAGAGCGTGCTTCTTGCTCTAAAGCAGAGTGTGTCATGGATGAGAATTTTGCTGTGTGTTTCCCTTCAGAAATGGAGTTAAATCCCAGGCTCTGTGTCTTCCTACAAGCAAGACTTCATTTCAGGTAAATGCAGTCACTATTCTGCTCAAAGGATCTACATCGTTAAGGATGCTCACACGATTCTAGCTCTTAATTGAAAATCATAGGTTGTTAGAGGACCTGTGGTTTGTATCAATTTCAGAAGCAGAGTTAAACTAGATATGATCCGTATGTGTAGGAAACACAGTTCTTTTGTTCTGAGCACACTCACGTTTCCTGCTCTATTAGAGACTCCAGAATGCAAGAGTGTGCTTCTTGCTCTAAAGCAGAGAGTGTTTCTTGGATGAGAATTGTGCTGTGTGTTTCCCTTCAGAAATGGAGTTAAATCCCAGGCTCTGTGTCTTTCTACAAGTATGAATTCTTTGCAGGTAAACGCAGTCACTTTTCAGCTCAAAGGAAGCTACATGGTTCACGAAGCTCATATGTTTCTCGCTCTTAACTGAAAAGCACTTGATGCTAGAGGATCAGTGGTTTGTATCAGTTTCAGAAGCAGAGTTGAACTAGATGTTGTCCATATGTGTAGGAAACACTGTTCTTTTGTTTTGAACACACTCAAGGATCCTGCTGTATTAGAGACTGTAGAAATCAAGAGCGTGCTTCTTGCTCTAATGCAGAGTGTGTCATGGATGAGAACTGTGCTGTGTGTTTCTCTTCAGAATTGGAGTTAAATACCAGGTTCTGCGTCTTCCTACAAGCAAGACTTTGTTTCAGGTAAACACAGTCACTTTTCAGCTCAATGAAGCTTCATCGTTCATGAATCTCACACGTTTATGGCGCTTATGTGAAAAGCATTGGATGTTAGAGGACCTGGGCTTTGTATCAGTTTCCGAAGCAGAGTTGAACTAGATACAGTCCTTATGTGTAGGAAACACCGTTCTTTTGTTCTGAGCACACTCACATTTCCTGCTGTATTAGAGACTCTAGAAAGCAAGAGCGTGCTTCTTGCTCTAAAGCCGAGTGTGTTTCATGGATGAGAACTGTGCAGTGTGTTTCACATCAGAAATGGAGTTAAATCCCAGGCTCTGGGTCTTCCTACAAACAAGACTTCGTTTCAGGTAAACGCAGTCCCTTTTCAGCTCAAATGAAGCTACATTGTTCACGAAGCTCATATGTTTCTCGCTCTTAACTGAAAAGCACTTGATGCTAGAGGATCAGTGGTTTGTATCAGTTTCAGAAGCAGAGTTGAACTAGATGTTGTCCATATGTGTAGGAAACACTGTTCTTTTGTTTTGAACACACTCACATTTCCTGCTGTGTTAGAGACTCCAGAAAAAAGAGCGTGCTTCTTGCTCTAAAGCAGAGTGTGTTTCATGGATGAGAACTGTGCTGTATGTTTCCCTTCAGGAATGGAG
Organism: Onychomys leucogaster; assembly: GCA_949786385.1. NCBI lineage: Eukaryota > Metazoa > Chordata > Mammalia > Rodentia > Cricetidae > Onychomys > Onychomys leucogaster. Next base: position 593,847 of record CATKUP010000140.1, read on the forward strand.
TTAAATCCCAGGCTCTGTGTCTTTCTACAAGTAAGACTTCGTTGCAGGTAAACACAGTCAATTTTCAACTCAAAGGAAGCTACATCATTCACAAAGCTCACACGTTTCTCGCTCTTAACTGAAAAGCATTGGATTTTAGAGGAACTGTGGTTTTTATCAGGTTCAGAAGCAGAGTTGAACTTGTTGTGGTCTGTATGTGTAGGAAACTCCGTTGTTTTGTTCTGATCACGTTCATATTTCCTGCTGTATTAGAGACTCTAAAAAGCAAGAGCGTGCTTCATGCTCTAAAGCAGAGTGTGTCATGGAAGAGAACTGTGCTGTGTGTTTTTCTTCAGAATTCGAGTTAAATACCAGCTTCTGCGTCTTCCTACAAGCAAGACTTTTTATCAGGTAAACAAAGTTACTTTTCAGCTCAATGAAGCTACATCGTTCATGAAGCTCACACGTTTATGGCGCTTAAGTGAAAAGCATTGGATGTTAGAGGACATGGGCTTTGTATCAGTATCTGAAGCAGAGTTGAAGTAGATACGGTCCTCATGTGTAGGAAACACCGTTCTTTTGCTCTGAGCACACTCACGTTTCAAGCTATATTAAAGATTCTAGAAAGCCAGAGCGTGCTTCTTGCTCTAAAGCAGAGTGTGTTTTGTGGATCAGAACTGTGCAGTGTTTTTCACTTCTGAAATGGAGTTAAATCCCAGGCTCTGGGTCTTCCTACAAGCAAGACTTCGTTTCAGGTAAACGCAGTCCCTTCTCAGCTCAAAGAATCTACATCGTTCAGGAAACCTACACGTTTCTAGCTCTTAACTGAAAATCTTTGGATGTTAGAGGACCTGTGGTTTGTATTAGTTTCAGAAGCAGAGTTAAACTAGATATGATCCATATGTGTACGAAACACCGTTCTTTTGTTCTGAGCACACTCATGTTTCCTGCTCTATTAGAGACTCCAGAATGCAAGAGCGGGCTTCTTGCTCTAAAGCAGAGTGTTTCTTGGAAGAGAACTGTGCTGTGTGTTTGCCTTCAGAAATGGAGTTAAATCCCAGGCTCTGTGTCTTTCTACAAGAAAGACTTCGTTGCAGGTAAACGCAGTCAATTTTCAGCTCAATGAAGCTACATCGTTCACGAAGCTCACACGTTTCTCGCTCTTAACTGAAAAGCATTGGATGTTAGATGACCTGTGGTTTGTATCAGTTTCACTAGCAGAGTTGAAGTAGATGTGGTCTGTATGTGTAGGAAACTCCGTTGTTTTGTTCTGATCACTCTCACGTTTCTTGCTGTATTAGAGACTCTAAAAAGCAAGAGCGTGCTTCTTGCTCTAAAGCAGAGTGTGTTTCTCTGAGGAGAACTGTGCTGTGTGTTTCCCTTCAGAAATGAAGTTAAAACCCAGGCTCTGTGTCTTTCTACAAGTAAGATATCGTTGCAGGTAAACGTAGTCACTTTTCAGCTCAAAGGAAGCTAAATCATTCACGAAGCTCACACGTTTATCTCTCTTAACGTAAAAGCATTGGATATTCGAGGAACTGTGGTTTGCATCAGTTTCAGAAGCAGAGTTGAACTAGATGTGGTCTGTATGTGTATGAAACACCGTTCTTTTGTTCTGAACACACTCACGTTTCCTGCTGTATTAGAGACTGTAGAAATCAAGAGCGTGCTTCTTGCTTGAAAGCAGAGTGTGTCATGGATGAGAACTGTGCTGTGTGTTTCTATTTAGAGTTGGTGTTAAATACCAGGTTCTGCGTATTCCTACAAGCAGGACTTTGTTTCAGGTAAACACAGTCACTTTTCAGCTCAATGAAGATACATCGTTCATGAAGCTCACACGTTTATGGCGCTTAAGTGAAAAGCATTGGATGTTAGAGGACGTGGGCTTTGTATCAGTTTCTGAAGCAGAGTTGAAGTAGATACTGTCCTTATGTGTAGGAAACACCGTTCTTTTGTTCTGAGCACACTCACGTTTCCTGCTATATTAGAGACTCTAGAAATCAAGAGTGTGCTTCTTGCTCTAAAGCAGAGACTGTCATGGATGAGAACTGTGCTCTGTGTTTCCCTTCAGAAATGGAGTTAAATGCCAGGGTCTGTGTCTTTCTACAAGCAAGACTTCATTTCAAGGTAAACACAGTCACTTTTCAGCTCAAACGAAGCTACGTCGTTCATGAAGATCACTCGATTCTCGCTCTTAACTGAAAAGCATTGGATATTATAGCAGCTGTGGTTTGTATCAGTTTCAGAAGGAGAGTTGAACTAGATATGGTCCGTATTTGTAGGAAACACCGTTCTTTTTTTCTGAGCACACTCATGTTTCCTGCTGTCTTAGAGACTCTAGAAAGCAAGAGCGTGCTTGTTGCTCTAAAGCCGAGTGTGTTTCATGGATGAGAACTGTGCTGTGTGTTTCCCCTCAGAAATGGAGTTAAATCCCAGGCTCTGTGTCTTCCTACAAGCAAGACTTCATTTCAGGTAAACACAGTCACTTTTTATCTGAAAGAATCTACATCGTTCAGGAAGCTCACCCGTTTCTAGCTCTTAACTGAAAATCATTTGATGTTAGAGGACCTGTGGTTTGTATCAGTTTCAGAAGCAGAGTTGAACTAGATGTGGTCGGTATGTGTAGGAAACTCCGTTGATTTGTTCTGATCACACTCACGCTTCCTGCTGTATTAGAGATTCTAGAAAACAAGAGCATGCTTCTTGCTCTAAAGCAGAGTATGTTTCTTGGATGAGAACTGTGCTGTGTGTTTCCCTTCAGAAATGGAGTTAAATCCCAGGTTCTGTGTCTTTCTACATGTAAGACATCATTGCAGGTAAACTAAGTCACTTTTCAGCTCAAAGGAAGCTACATTGTTCACGAAGCTCACACGTTTCTCGCTCCGAACTGAAAAGCATTGGATGTTAGAGGACCTGTGGTTAATATCAGTTTCAGAAGCAGAGTTGAACTAGATGTGGTCTGTTTGTGTAGGAAACTCCGTTGATTTGTTCTGATCACACTCACGTTTCCTGCTGTATTAGAGATTCTAGAAAACAAGTGCATGCTTCTTGCTCTAAAGCAGATATGTGTTATGGATGAGAACTGTGCTGTGTGTTTCCCTTCAGAAATGGAGTTAAATCCCAGGCTCTTTGTCTTCCTACAAGCAAGACTTCATTTAGGGTAAATGCAGTCACTATTCAGCTCAAAGAATCTACATCCTTCAGGCAGGTCACACCTTTCTAACTCTTAACAGAAAATCATTGGATGTTAGAGGACCTGTTGTTTGTATCACTTTCAGAAGCAGAGTTGAACTAGATATGATCCATATGTGTAGGAAACACCGTACTTTTTTTCTGAGCACACTCACGTTTACTGCTCTTTTAGAGACTCTAGAAAGCAAGTGCATGCTTCTTGCTCTAAAGCAGAGTGTGTTTGATGGATGATAACTGTGCTGTGTGTTTCCCTTCAGAAATGGAGTTAAATCCCAGGCTCTGTGTCTTCCTACAAACAAGACTTCATTTCAGGTAAACACAGTCACTTTTAAGCTCAAACAAAGCTAAGTTGTTATGAAGCACTCACGTTGCTCAGTCTTAACTGAAGAGCATTGGATATTAGAGGAACTTGAGTTTGTATCAGTATCAGAAGCAAAGTTGAACTAGATGTGGTCTGTATGTGTAGGAAATACAGTTCTTTTGTTCTGAGCACACTCAGGTTTCCTTCTCCATTAGAGACTCCAGAAGGCAAGAGCGTGCTTCTTGCTCTAAAGCACAGTGTGTTTCTTGAATGAGAACTGTGCTGTGTGTTTCCCTTCAGAAATGGAGGTAAATCCCAGGCTCTGTGTTTTTTTACAAGTAAGACTTCTTTGCAGGTAAACGCAGTCACTTTTCAGCTCAAAGGAAGCTATGTCTTACATGAAGGTAACTCGTTTCTCGCTCTTAACTGAAAAGCATTGGATGTTCAGGAACTGTGGTTTATATCAGTTTTATAATCAGAGTTGAACGAGATGTTGTCTGTATGTGTAGCAAACACCGTTCTTTTGTTCTGAGCACAATCACGTTTCCTGCTGTTTTAGAGACACCAGAAAGCAAGAGCGTGCTTCTTGCTCTAAAGCAGAGTGTGTTTCTTGGATGAGAACTGTGCTGTGTGTTTCCCTTCAGAAATGGAGTTAAATCCCAGCCTCTGTGTCTTCCTACAAGCAAGACTTCATTTCAGGTAAATGCAGTCACTTTTCAGCTCAAAGAATCTACATCGTTCAGGAAACTCACACGTTTCTAGCTCTTAACTGAAAATCATTGGATGTTAGAGGACCTGTGGTTTGTATCAGTTTCAGAAGCAGAGTTAAACTAGATATGGTCCGTATGTGTAGAAAACACCGTTCTTTTGTTTTGAGCACACTCACGTTTCCTGCTCTATTAGAGACTCCAGAATGCAGGAGCGTGCTTCTTGCTCTAAAGCAGAATCTGGTTCTTGGATGAGAACTGTGCTGTGTGTTTCCCTTCAGTAATGGAGTTAAATCCCAGGCTTGGTGTCTTCCTACAAGCAAGACTTTGTTTCAGGTAAATGCAGTCACTTTTCAGCTCAATGAAACTACATCATTCACGAAGCTCACACGTTTATCGCACTTAAATGAAAAGCATTGGATATTAGAGTAGCTGCGGTTTGTATCAGTTTCAGAAGGAGATTTGAAATAGATATGGTCCGTATTTGCAGGAAACACCGTTCATTTTTCTGAGCACACTCACGTTTCCTGCTGTATTAGAGACTTTAGAAAGCAAGAGCGTTCTTCTTGCTCACAAGCAGAATGTGTTTCTTGGATGAGAACTGTGCGGTGTGTTTCCCTACAGAAATGGAGTTAAAACCCAGGCTCTCTGTCTTTCTACATGTAATACAAAGTTGCAGATAAACGCAGTCATTTTCAGCTCAAAGGAAGCTACATCGTTCACGAAGCTCACACGTTTCTTGCTCTTAACTGAAAAGCATTGGATATTAGAGGAACTGTGGTTTGTATCAGTTTCAGAAGCGGAATTGAACTAGATTTGATCCGTATGTGTAGCAAACACCGTTCTTTTGTTCTGAGCACACTCATATTTCCTGCTGTATTAGAGACTCCAGAATGCAAGAGTGTGCTTCTTCCTCTAAAGCAGAGGGTGTTTCTTGGATGAGAACTGTGCTGTGTGTTTCCCTTCAGAAATGGAGTTAAATCCCAGGCTCTGTGTCTTTCTACAAGTAAGAATTCTTTGCAGGTAAATGCAGTCACTTTTCAGCTCAAAGAAGATACATGGTACAAGAAGCTCACACGTTTCTCGCTCTTAACTGAAAAACATTGGATATTAAAGCATCTGTGGTTTATATCAGTTTCAGAAGCAGAGTTGAACTCCATGTGGTCTGTATGTGTAGGAAACTCCGTTGAATTGTTCTGATCACACTCACGTTTCCTGGTGTATTAGGGAATCTAGAAAGCAAGAGCATGCTTCTTGTTCTAAAGCAGATATGTGTCATGGATGAGAACTGTGCTGTGTGTTTCCCTTCAGAAATGGAGTTAAATCCCAGGCTCTGTGTCTTCCTACAAGCAACACTTCATTTAAGGTAAACGCAGTCACTTTTCAGCTCAAAGATCTACACCGTTCACGAAGCTTACACATTTCTCGCTCTTAACTGGAAAGTATTGGATGTTCAGGAACTGTGGTTTGTACCAGTTTCAGAAGCATAGATGAACTTGATGTGATCTGTTTGTGTAGGAAACTCCGTAGATTTTTTCTGATCACACTCACGTTTCCTGTTGTATTAGAGACTCTAGAAAGCAAGAGCCTGCTTCTTGCTCTAAAGCAGATATGTGTCATGGATGAGAACTGTGCTTTGTGTTTCGCTTCAGAAATGGAGTTAAATCCCAGGCTCTGTGTCTCCCTACAAGCAAGACTTCCTTTCAGGTAAACGCAGTCCCTTTTCAGCTCAAAGGAAGCTACATCGTTCACGAAGCTCACACTGTTCTCTCTCTTAACTGAGAAGCACTGGATGTTAGAGGACCTGTGGTTTCTATGAGGTTCAGAAACAGAGTTGAACTAGATGTTGTCCATATGGGTAGGAAACACCGTTCTTTTGTTTTGAGCACACTCATATTTCCTGCTGTGTAGGAGACTCGAGAAAGCAACAGCATAATTCTTGCTCTAAAGCAGAGTGTGTTTCATGGATGAGAACTGTGCTGTGTGTTTCCCTTCAGAAATGGAATTAAATCCCAGGCTTGGTGTCTTCCTATAATCCAGACTTTGTTTCAGGTAAACACAGTCACTTTTCAGCTCAAAGGAAGCTACATCGTTCATGAAGCTCACACTTTTCTCGCTCTTAACTGAAAAGTATTGGATGTTCAGGAACTGTGGTTTGTACCAGTTTCAGAAACAGAGTTGAACTAGATGTGGTCTGTATGTGTAGCAAACACCGTTCTTTTGTTCTGAGCACACTCACATTTACTGCTCTATTAGAGCCTCTGGAAAGCAAGAGCGTGCTTCTTGCTCTAAAGCAGAGTGTGTCATGGATGAGAATTTTGCTGTGTGTTTCCCTTCAGAAATGGAGTTAAATCCCAGGCTCTGTGTCTTCCTACAAGCAAGACTTCATTTCAGGTAAATGCAGTCACTATTCTGCTCAAAGGATCTACATCGTTAAGGATGCTCACACGATTCTAGCTCTTAATTGAAAATCATAGGTTGTTAGAGGACCTGTGGTTTGTATCAATTTCAGAAGCAGAGTTAAACTAGATATGATCCGTATGTGTAGGAAACACAGTTCTTTTGTTCTGAGCACACTCACGTTTCCTGCTCTATTAGAGACTCCAGAATGCAAGAGTGTGCTTCTTGCTCTAAAGCAGAGAGTGTTTCTTGGATGAGAATTGTGCTGTGTGTTTCCCTTCAGAAATGGAGTTAAATCCCAGGCTCTGTGTCTTTCTACAAGTATGAATTCTTTGCAGGTAAACGCAGTCACTTTTCAGCTCAAAGGAAGCTACATGGTTCACGAAGCTCATATGTTTCTCGCTCTTAACTGAAAAGCACTTGATGCTAGAGGATCAGTGGTTTGTATCAGTTTCAGAAGCAGAGTTGAACTAGATGTTGTCCATATGTGTAGGAAACACTGTTCTTTTGTTTTGAACACACTCAAGGATCCTGCTGTATTAGAGACTGTAGAAATCAAGAGCGTGCTTCTTGCTCTAATGCAGAGTGTGTCATGGATGAGAACTGTGCTGTGTGTTTCTCTTCAGAATTGGAGTTAAATACCAGGTTCTGCGTCTTCCTACAAGCAAGACTTTGTTTCAGGTAAACACAGTCACTTTTCAGCTCAATGAAGCTTCATCGTTCATGAATCTCACACGTTTATGGCGCTTATGTGAAAAGCATTGGATGTTAGCGGACCTGGGCTTTGTATCAGTTTCCGAAGCAGAGTTGAACTAGATACAGTCCTTATGTGTAGGAAACACCGTTCTTTTGTTCTGAGCACACTCACATTTCCTGCTGTATTAGAGACTCTAGAAAGCAAGAGCGTGCTTCTTGCTCTAAAGCCGAGTGTGTTTCATGGATGAGAACTGTGCAGTGTGTTTCACATCAGAAATGGAGTTAAATCCCAGGCTCTGGGTCTTCCTACAAACAAGACTTCGTTTCAGGTAAACGCAGTCCCTTTTCAGCTCAAATGAAGCTACATTGTTCACGAAGCTCATATGTTTCTCGCTCTTAACTGAAAAGCACTTGATGCTAGAGGATCAGTGGTTTGTATCAGTTTCAGAAGCAGAGTTGAACTAGATGTTGTCCATATGTGTAGGAAACACTGTTCTTTTGTTTTGAACACACTCACATTTCCTGCTGTGTTAGAGACTCCAGAAAAAAGAGCGTGCTTCTTGCTCTAAAGCAGAGTGTGTTTCATGGATGAGAACTGTGCTGTATGTTTCCCTTCAGGAATGGAGTTAAATCCCAGGCTCTGTGTCTTTCTACAAGTAAGACTTCGTTGCAGGTAAACACAGTCAATTTTCAACTCAAAGGAAGCTACATCATTCACAAAGCTCACACGTTTCTCGCTCTTAACTGAAAAGCATTGGATTTTAGAGGAACTGTGGTTTTTATCAGGTTCAGAAGCAGAGTTGAACTTGTTGTGGTCTGTATGTGTAGGAAACTCCGTTGTTTTGTTCTGATCACGTTCATATTTCCTGCTGTATTAGAGACTCTAAAAAGCAAGAGCGTGCTTCATGCTCTAAAGCAGAGTGTGTCATGGAAGAGAACTGTGCTGTGTGTTTTTCTTCAGAATTCGAGTTAAATACCAGCTTCTGCGTCTTCCTACAAGCAAGACTTTTTATCAGGTAAACAAAGTTACTTTTCAGCTCAATGAAGCTACATCGTTCATGAAGCTCACACGTTTATGGCGCTTAAGTGAAAAGCATTGGATGTTAGAGGACATGGGCTTTGTATCAGTATCTGAAGCAGAGTTGAAGTAGATACGGTCCTCATGTGTAGGAAACACCGTTCTTTTGCTCTGAGCACACTCACGTTTCAAGCTATATTAAAGATTCTAGAAAGCCAGAGCGTGCTTCTTGCTCTAAAGCAGAGTGTGTTTTGTGGATCAGAACTGTGCAGTGTTTTTCACTTCTGAAATGGAGTTAAATCCCAGGCTCTGGGTCTTCCTACAAGCAAGACTTCGTTTCAGGTAAACGCAGTCCCTTCTCAGCTCAAAGAATCTACATCGTTCAGGAAACCTACACGTTTCTAGCTCTTAACTGAAAATCTTTGGATGTTAGAGGACCTGTGGTTTGTATTAGTTTCAGAAGCAGAGTTAAACTAGATATGATCCATATGTGTACGAAACACCGTTCTTTTGTTCTGAGCACACTCATGTTTCCTGCTCTATTAGAGACTCCAGAATGCAAGAGCGGGCTTCTTGCTCTAAAGCAGAGTGTTTCTTGGAAGAGAACTGTGCTGTGTGTTTGCCTTCAGAAATGGAGTTAAATCCCAGGCTCTGTGTCTTTCTACAAGAAAGACTTCGTTGCAGGTAAACGCAGTCAATTTTCAGCTCAATGAAGCTACATCGTTCACGAAGCTCACACGTTTCTCGCTCTTAACTGAAAAGCATTGGATGTTAGATGACCTGTGGTTTGTATCAGTTTCACTAGCAGAGTTGAAGTAGATGTGGTCTGGATGTGTAGGAAACTCCGTTGTTTTGTTCTGATCACTCTCACGTTTCTTGCTGTATTAGAGACTCTAAAAAGCAAGAGCGTGCTTCTTGCTCTAAAGCAGAGTGTGTTTCTCTGAGGAGAACTGTGCTGTGTGTTTCCCTTCAGAAATGAAGTTAAAACCCAGGCTCTGTGTCTTTCTACAAGTAAGATATCGTTGCAGGTAAACGTAGTCACTTTTCAGCTCAAAGGAAGCTAAATCATTCACGAAGCTCACACGTTTATCTCTCTTAACGTAAAAGCATTGGATATTCGAGGAACTGTGGTTTGCATCAGTTTCAGAAGCAGAGTTGAACTAGATGTGGTCTGTATGTGTATGAAACACCGTTCTTTTGTTCTGAACACACTCACGTTTCCTGCTGTATTAGAGACTGTAGAAATCAAGAGCGTGCTTCTTGCTTGAAAGCAGAGTGTGTCATGGATGAGAACTGTGCTGTGTGTTTCTATTTAGAGTTGGTGTTAAATACCAGGTTCTGCGTATTCCTACAAGCAGGACTTTGTTTCAGGTAAACACAGTCACTTTTCAGCTCAATGAAGATACATCGTTCATGAAGCTCACACGTTTATGGCGCTTAAGTGAAAAGCATTGGATGTTAGAGGACGTGGGCTTTGTATCAGTTTCTGAAGCAGAGTTGAAGTAGATACTGTCCTTATGTGTAGGAAACACCGTTCTTTTGTTCTGAGCACACTCACGTTTCCTGCTATATTAGAGACTCTAGAAATCAAGAGTGTGCTTCTTGCTCTAAAGCAGAGACTGTCATGGATGAGAACTGTGCTCTGTGTTTCCCTTCAGAAATGGAGTTAAATGCCAGGGTCTGTGTCTTTCTACAAGCAAGACTTCATTTCAAGGTAAACACAGTCACTTTTCAGCTCAAACGAAGCTACGTCGTTCATGAAGATCACTCGATTCTCGCTCTTAACTGAAAAGCATTGGATATTATAGCAGCTGTGGTTTGTATCAGTTTCAGAAGGAGAGTTGAACTAGATATGGTCCGTATTTGTAGGAAACACCGTTCTTTTTTTCTGAGCACACTCATGTTTCCTGCTGTCTTAGAGACTCTAGAAAGCAAGAGCGTGCTTGTTGCTCTAAAGCCGAGTGTGTTTCATGGATGAGAACTGTGCTGTGTGTTTCCCCTCAGAAATGGAGTTAAATCCCAGGCTCTGTGTCTTCCTACAAGCAAGACTTCATTTCAGGTAAACACAGTCACTTTTTATCTGAAAGAATCTACATCGTTCAGGAAGCTCACCCGTTTCTAGCTCTTAACTGAAAATCATTTGATGTTAGAGGACCTGTGGTTTGTATCAGTTTCAGAAGCAGAGTTGAACTAGATGTGGTCGGTATGTGTAGGAAACTCCGTTGATTTGTTCTGATCACACTCACGCTTCCTGCTGTATTAGAGATTCTAGAAAACAAGAGCATGCTTCTTGCTCTAAAGCAGAGTATGTTTCTTGGATGAGAACTGTGCTGTGTGTTTCCCTTCAGAAATGGAGTTAAATCCCAGGTTCTGTGTCTTTCTACATGTAAGACATCATTGCAGGTAAACTAAGTCACTTTTCAGCTCAAAGGAAGCTACATTGTTCACGAAGCTCACACGTTTCTCGCTCCGAACTGAAAAGCATTGGATGTTAGAGGACCTGTGGTTAATATCAGTTTCAGAAGCAGAGTTGAACTAGATGTGGTCTGTTTGTGTAGGAAACTCCGTTGATTTGTTCTGATCACACTCACGTTTCCTGCTGTATTAGAGATTCTAGAAAACAAGTGCATGCTTCTTGCTCTAAAGCAGATATGTGTTATGGATGAGAACTGTGCTGTGTGTTTCCCTTCAGAAATGGAGTTAAATCCCAGGCTCTTTGTCTTCCTACAAGCAAGACTTCATTTAGGGTAAATGCAGTCACTATTCAGCTCAAAGAATCTACATCCTTCAGGCAGGTCACACCTTTCTAACTCTTAACAGAAAATCATTGGATGTTAGAGGACCTGTTGTTTGTATCACTTTCAGAAGCAGAGTTGAACTAGATATGATCCATATGTGTAGGAAACACCGTACTTTTTTTCTGAGCACACTCACGTTTACTGCTCTTTTAGAGACTCTAGAAAGCAAGTGCATGCTTCTTGCTCTAAAGCAGAGTGTGTTTGATGGATGATAACTGTGCTGTGTGTTTCCCTTCAGAAATGGAGTTAAATCCCAGGCTCTGTGTCTTCCTACAAACAAGACTTCATTTCAGGTAAACACAGTCACTTTTAAGCTCAAACAAAGCTAAGTTGTTATGAAGCACTCACGTTGCTCAGTCTTAACTGAAGAGCATTGGATATTAGAGGAACTTGAGTTTGTATCAGTATCAGAAGCAAAGTTGAACTAGATGTGGTCTGTATGTGTAGGAAATACAGTTCTTTTGTTCTGAGCACACTCAGGTTTCCTTCTCCATTAGAGACTCCAGAAGGCAAGAGCGTGCTTCTTGCTCTAAAGCACAGTGTGTTTCTTGAATGAGAACTGTGCTGTGTGTTTCCCTTCAGAAATGGAGGTAAATCCCAGGCTCTGTGTTTTTTTACAAGTAAGACTTCTTTGCAGGTAAACGCAGTCACTTTTCAGCTCAAAGGAAGCTATGTCTTACATGAAGGTAACTCGTTTCTCGCTCTTAACTGAAAAGCATTGGATGTTCAGGAACTGTGGTTTATATCAGTTTTATAATCAGAGTTGAACGAGATGTTGTCTGTATGTGTAGCAAACACCGTTCTTTTGTTCTGAGCACAATCACGTTTCCTGCTGTTTTAGAGACACCAGAAAGCAAGAGCGTGCTTCTTGCTCTAAAGCAGAGTGTGTTTCTTGGATGAGAACTGTGCTGTGTGTTTCCCTTCAGAAATGGAGTTAAATCCCAGCCTCTGTGTCTTCCTACAAGCAAGACTTCATTTCAGGTAAATGCAGTCACTTTTCAGCTCAAAGAATCTACATCGTTCAGGAAACTCACACGTTTCTAGCTCTTAACTGAAAATCATTGGATGTTAGAGGACCTGTGGTTTGTATCAGTTTCAGAAGCAGAGTTAAACTAGATATGGTCCGTATGTGTAGAAAACACCGTTCTTTTGTTTTGAGCACACTCACGTTTCCTGCTCTATTAGAGACTCCAGAATGCAGGAGCGTGCTTCTTGCTCTAAAGCAGAATCTGGTTCTTGGATGAGAACTGTGCTGTGTGTTTCCCTTCAGTAATGGAGTTAAATCCCAGGCTTGGTGTCTTCCTACAAGCAAGACTTTGTTTCAGGTAAATGCAGTCACTTTTCAGCTCAATGAAACTACATCATTCACGAAGCTCACACGTTTATCGCACTTAAATGAAAAGCATTGGATATTAGAGTAGCTGCGGTTTGTATCAGTTTCAGAAGGAGATTTGAAATAGATATGGTCCGTATTTGCAGGAAACACCGTTCATTTTTCTGAGCACACTCACGTTTCCTGCTGTATTAGAGACTTTAGAAAGCAAGAGCGTTCTTCTTGCTCACAAGCAGAATGTGTTTCTTGGATGAGAACTGTGCGGTGTGTTTCCCTACAGAAATGGAGTTAAAACCCAGGCTCTCTGTCTTTCTACATGTAATACAAAGTTGCAGATAAACGCAGTCATTTTCAGCTCAAAGGAAGCTACATCGTTCACGAAGCTCACACGTTTCTTGCTCTTAACTGAAAAGCATTGGATATTAGAGGAACTGTGGTTTGTATCAGTTTCAGAAGCGGAATTGAACTAGATTTGATCCGTATGTGTAGCAAACACCGTTCTTTTGTTCTGAGCACACTCATATTTCCTGCTGTATTAGAGACTCCAGAATGCAAGAGTGTGCTTCTTCCTCTAAAGCAGAGGGTGTTTCTTGGATGAGAACTGTGCTGTGTGTTTCCCTTCAGAAATGGAGTTAAATCCCAGGCTCTGTGTCTTTCTACAAGTAAGAATTCTTTGCAGGTAAATGCAGTCACTTTTCAGCTCAAAGAAGATACATGGTACAAGAAGCTCACACGTTTCTCGCTCTTAACTGAAAAACATTGGATATTAAAGCATCTGTGGTTTATATCAGTTTCAGAAGCAGAGTTGAACTCCATGTGGTCTGTATGTGTAGGAAACTCCGTTGAATTGTTCTGATCACACTCACGTTTCCTGGTGTATTAGGGAATCTAGAAAGCAAGAGCATGCTTCTTGTTCTAAAGCAGATATGTGTCATGGATGAGAACTGTGCTGTGTGTTTCCCTTCAGAAATGGAGTTAAATCCCAGGCTCTGTGTCTTCCTACAAGCAACACTTCATTTAAGGTAAACGCAGTCACTTTTCAGCTCAAAGATCTACACCGTTCACGAAGCTTACACATTTCTCGCTCTTAACTGGAAAGTATTGGATGTTCAGGAACTGTGGTTTGTACCAGTTTCAGAAGCATAGATGAACTTGATGTGATCTGTTTGTGTAGGAAACTCCGTAGATTTTTTCTGATCACACTCACGTTTCCTGTTGTATTAGAGACTCTAGAAAGCAAGAGCCTGCTTCTTGCTCTAAAGCAGATATGTGTCATGGATGAGAACTGTGCTTTGTGTTTCGCTTCAGAAATGGAGTTAAATCCCAGGCTCTGTGTCTCCCTACAAGCAAGACTTCCTTTCAGGTAAACGCAGTCCCTTTTCAGCTCAAAGGAAGCTACATCGTTCACGAAGCTCACACTGTTCTCTCTCTTAACTGAGAAGCACTGGATGTTAGAGGACCTGTGGTTTCTATGAGGTTCAGAAACAGAGTTGAACTAGATGTTGTCCATATGGGTAGGAAACACCGTTCTTTTGTTTTGAGCACACTCATATTTCCTGCTGTGTAGGAGACTCGAGAAAGCAACAGCATAATTCTTGCTCTAAAGCAGAGTGTGTTTCATGGATGAGAACTGTGCTGTGTGTTTCCCTTCAGAAATGGAATTAAATCCCAGGCTTGGTGTCTTCCTATAATCCAGACTTTGTTTCAGGTAAACACAGTCACTTTTCAGCTCAAAGGAAGCTACATCGTTCATGAAGCTCACACTTTTCTCGCTCTTAACTGAAAAGTATTGGATGTTCAGGAACTGTGGTTTGTACCAGTTTCAGAAACAGAGTTGAACTAGATGTGGTCTGTATGTGTAGCAAACACCGTTCTTTTGTTCTGAGCACACTCACATTTACTGCTCTATTAGAGCCTCTGGAAAGCAAGAGCGTGCTTCTTGCTCTAAAGCAGAGTGTGTCATGGATGAGAATTTTGCTGTGTGTTTCCCTTCAGAAATGGAGTTAAATCCCAGGCTCTGTGTCTTCCTACAAGCAAGACTTCATTTCAGGTAAATGCAGTCACTATTCTGCTCAAAGGATCTACATCGTTAAGGATGCTCACACGATTCTAGCTCTTAATTGAAAATCATAGGTTGTTAGAGGACCTGTGGTTTGTATCAATTTCAGAAGCAGAGTTAAACTAGATATGATCCGTATGTGTAGGAAACACAGTTCTTTTGTTCTGAGCACACTCACGTTTCCTGCTCTATTAGAGACTCCAGAATGCAAGAGTGTGCTTCTTGCTCTAAAGCAGAGAGTGTTTCTTGGATGAGAATTGTGCTGTGTGTTTCCCTTCAGAAATGGAGTTAAATCCCAGGCTCTGTGTCTTTCTACAAGTATGAATTCTTTGCAGGTAAACGCAGTCACTTTTCAGCTCAAAGGAAGCTACATGGTTCACGAAGCTCATATGTTTCTCGCTCTTAACTGAAAAGCACTTGATGCTAGAGGATCAGTGGTTTGTATCAGTTTCAGAAGCAGAGTTGAACTAGATGTTGTCCATATGTGTAGGAAACACTGTTCTTTTGTTTTGAACACACTCAAGGATCCTGCTGTATTAGAGACTGTAGAAATCAAGAGCGTGCTTCTTGCTCTAATGCAGAGTGTGTCATGGATGAGAACTGTGCTGTGTGTTTCTCTTCAGAATTGGAGTTAAATACCAGGTTCTGCGTCTTCCTACAAGCAAGACTTTGTTTCAGGTAAACACAGTCACTTTTCAGCTCAATGAAGCTTCATCGTTCATGAATCTCACACGTTTATGGCGCTTATGTGAAAAGCATTGGATGTTAGCGGACCTGGGCTTTGTATCAGTTTCCGAAGCAGAGTTGAACTAGATACAGTCCTTATGTGTAGGAAACACCGTTCTTTTGTTCTGAGCACACTCACATTTCCTGCTGTATTAGAGACTCTAGAAAGCAAGAGCGTGCTTCTTGCTCTAAAGCCGAGTGTGTTTCATGGATGAGAACTGTGCAGTGTGTTTCACATCAGAAATGGAGTTAAATCCCAGGCTCTGGGTCTTCCTACAAACAAGACTTCGTTTCAGGTAAACGCAGTCCCTTTTCAGCTCAAATGAAGCTACATTGTTCACGAAGCTCATATGTTTCTCGCTCTTAACTGAAAAGCACTTGATGCTAGAGGATCAGTGGTTTGTATCAGTTTCAGAAGCAGAGTTGAACTAGATGTTGTCCATATGTGTAGGAAACACTGTTCTTTTGTTTTGAACACACTCACATTTCCTGCTGTGTTAGAGACTCCAGAAAAAAGAGCGTGCTTCTTGCTCTAAAGCAGAGTGTGTTTCATGGATGAGAACTGTGCTGTATGTTTCCCTTCAGGAATGGAGTTAAATCCCAGGCTCTGTGTCTTTCTACAAGTAAGACTTCGTTGCAGGTAAACACAGTCAATTTTCAACTCAAAGGAAGCTACATCATTCACAAAGCTCACACGTTTCTCGCTCTTAACTGAAAAGCATTGGATTTTAGAGGAACTGTGGTTTTTATCAGGTTCAGAAGCAGAGTTGAACTTGTTGTGGTCTGTATGTGTAGGAAACTCCGTTGTTTTGTTCTGATCACGTTCATATTTCCTGCTGTATTAGAGACTCTAAAAAGCAAGAGCGTGCTTCATGCTCTAAAGCAGAGTGTGTCATGGAAGAGAACTGTGCTGTGTGTTTTTCTTCAGAATTCGAGTTAAATACCAGCTTCTGCGTCTTCCTACAAGCAAGACTTTTTATCAGGTAAACAAAGTTACTTTTCAGCTCAATGAAGCTACATCGTTCATGAAGCTCACACGTTTATGGCGCTTAAGTGAAAAGCATTGGATGTTAGAGGACATGGGCTTTGTATCAGTATCTGAAGCAGAGTTGAAGTAGATACGGTCCTCATGTGTAGGAAACACCGTTCTTTTGCTCTGAGCACACTCACGTTTCAAGCTATATTAAAGATTCTAGAAAGCCAGAGCGTGCTTCTTGCTCTAAAGCAGAGTGTGTTTTGTGGATCAGAACTGTGCAGTGTTTTTCACTTCTGAAATGGAGTTAAATCCCAGGCTCTGGGTCTTCCTACAAGCAAGACTTCGTTTCAGGTAAACGCAGTCCCTTCTCAGCTCAAAGAATCTACATCGTTCAGGAAACCTACACGTTTCTAGCTCTTAACTGAAAATCTTTGGATGTTAGAGGACCTGTGGTTTGTATTAGTTTCAGAAGCAGAGTTAAACTAGATATGATCCATATGTGTACGAAACACCGTTCTTTTGTTCTGAGCACACTCATGTTTCCTGCTCTATTAGAGACTCCAGAATGCAAGAGCGGGCTTCTTGCTCTAAAGCAGAGTGTTTCTTGGAAGAGAACTGTGCTGTGTGTTTGCCTTCAGAAATGGAGTTAAATCCCAGGCTCTGTGTCTTTCTACAAGAAAGACTTCGTTGCAGGTAAACGCAGTCAATTTTCAGCTCAATGAAGCTACATCGTTCACGAAGCTCACACGTTTCTCGCTCTTAACTGAAAAGCATTGGATGTTAGATGACCTGTGGTTTGTATCAGTTTCACTAGCAGAGTTGAAGTAGATGTGGTCTGTATGTGTAGGAAACTCCGTTGTTTTGTTCTGATCACTCTCACGTTTCTTGCTGTATTAGAGACTCTAAAAAGCAAGAGCGTGCTTCTTGCTCTAAAGCAGAGTGTGTTTCTCTGAGGAGAACTGTGCTGTGTGTTTCCCTTCAGAAATGAAGTTAAAACCCAGGCTCTGTGTCTTTCTACAAGTAAGATATCGTTGCAGGTAAACGTAGTCACTTTTCAGCTCAAAGGAAGCTAAATCATTCACGAAGCTCACACGTTTATCTCTCTTAACGTAAAAGCATTGGATATTCGAGGAACTGTGGTTTGCATCAGTTTCAGAAGCAGAGTTGAACTAGATGTGGTCTGTATGTGTATGAAACACCGTTCTTTTGTTCTGAACACACTCACGTTTCCTGCTGTATTAGAGACTGTAGAAATCAAGAGCGTGCTTCTTGCTTGAAAGCAGAGTGTGTCATGGATGAGAACTGTGCTGTGTGTTTCTATTTAGAGTTGGTGTTAAATACCAGGTTCTGCGTATTCCTACAAGCAGGACTTTGTTTCAGGTAAACACAGTCACTTTTCAGCTCAATGAAGATACATCGTTCATGAAGCTCACACGTTTATGGCGCTTAAGTGAAAAGCATTGGATGTTAGAGGACGTGGGCTTTGTATCAGTTTCTGAAGCAGAGTTGAAGTAGATACTGTCCTTATGTGTAGGAAACACCGTTCTTTTGTTCTGAGCACACTCACGTTTCCTGCTATATTAGAGACTCTAGAAATCAAGAGTGTGCTTCTTGCTCTAAAGCAGAGACTGTCATGGATGAGAACTGTGCTCTGTGTTTCCCTTCAGAAATGGAGTTAAATGCCAGGGTCTGTGTCTTTCTACAAGCAAGACTTCATTTCAAGGTAAACACAGTCACTTTTCAGCTCAAACGAAGCTACGTCGTTCATGAAGATCACTCGATTCTCGCTCTTAACTGAAAAGCATTGGATATTATAGCAGCTGTGGTTTGTATCAGTTTCAGAAGGAGAGTTGAACTAGATATGGTCCGTATTTGTAGGAAACACCGTTCTTTTTTTCTGAGCACACTCATGTTTCCTGCTGTCTTAGAGACTCTAGAAAGCAAGAGCGTGCTTGTTGCTCTAAAGCCGAGTGTGTTTCATGGATGAGAACTGTGCTGTGTGTTTCCCCTCAGAAATGGAGTTAAATCCCAGGCTCTGTGTCTTCCTACAAGCAAGACTTCATTTCAGGTAAACACAGTCACTTTTTATCTGAAAGAATCTACATCGTTCAGGAAGCTCACCCGTTTCTAGCTCTTAACTGAAAATCATTTGATGTTAGAGGACCTGTGGTTTGTATCAGTTTCAGAAGCAGAGTTGAACTAGATGTGGTCGGTATGTGTAGGAAACTCCGTTGATTTGTTCTGATCACACTCACGCTTCCTGCTGTATTAGAGATTCTAGAAAACAAGAGCATGCTTCTTGCTCTAAAGCAGAGTATGTTTCTTGGATGAGAACTGTGCTGTGTGTTTCCCTTCAGAAATGGAGTTAAATCCCAGGTTCTGTGTCTTTCTACATGTAAGACATCATTGCAGGTAAACTAAGTCACTTTTCAGCTCAAAGGAAGCTACATTGTTCACGAAGCTCACACGTTTCTCGCTCCGAACTGAAAAGCATTGGATGTTAGAGGACCTGTGGTTAATATCAGTTTCAGAAGCAGAGTTGAACTAGATGTGGTCTGTTTGTGTAGGAAACTCCGTTGATTTGTTCTGATCACACTCACGTTTCCTGCTGTATTAGAGATTCTAGAAAACAAGTGCATGCTTCTTGCTCTAAAGCAGATATGTGTTATGGATGAGAACTGTGCTGTGTGTTTCCCTTCAGAAATGGAGTTAAATCCCAGGCTCTTTGTCTTCCTACAAGCAAGACTTCATTTAGGGTAAATGCAGTCACTATTCAGCTCAAAGAATCTACATCCTTCAGGCAGGTCACACCTTTCTAACTCTTAACAGAAAATCATTGGATGTTAGAGGACCTGTTGTTTGTATCACTTTCAGAAGCAGAGTTGAACTAGATATGATCCATATGTGTAGGAAACACCGTACTTTTTTTCTGAGCACACTCACGTTTACTGCTCTTTTAGAGACTCTAGAAAGCAAGTGCATGCTTCTTGCTCTAAAGCAGAGTGTGTTTGATGGATGATAACTGTGCTGTGTGTTTCCCTTCAGAAATGGAGTTAAATCCCAGGCTCTGTGTCTTCCTACAAACAAGACTTCATTTCAGGTAAACACAGTCACTTTTAAGCTCAAACAAAGCTAAGTTGTTATGAAGCACTCACGTTGCTCAGTCTTAACTGAAGAGCATTGGATATTAGAGGAACTTGAGTTTGTATCAGTATCAGAAGCAAAGTTGAACTAGATGTGGTCTGTATGTGTAGGAAATACAGTTCTTTTGTTCTGAGCACACTCAGGTTTCCTTCTCCATTAGAGACTCCAGAAGGCAAGAGCGTGCTTCTTGCTCTAAAGCACAGTGTGTTTCTTGAATGAGAACTGTGCTGTGTGTTTCCCTTCAGAAATGGAGGTAAATCCCAGGCTCTGTGTTTTTTTACAAGTAAGACTTCTTTGCAGGTAAACGCAGTCACTTTTCAGCTCAAAGGAAGCTATGTCTTACATGAAGGTAACTCGTTTCTCGCTCTTAACTGAAAAGCATTGGATGTTCAGGAACTGTGGTTTATATCAGTTTTATAATCAGAGTTGAACGAGATGTTGTCTGTATGTGTAGCAAACACCGTTCTTTTGTTCTGAGCACAATCACGTTTCCTGCTGTTTTAGAGACACCAGAAAGCAAGAGCGTGCTTCTTGCTCTAAAGCAGAGTGTGTTTCTTGGATGAGAACTGTGCTGTGTGTTTCCCTTCAGAAATGGAGTTAAATCCCAGCCTCTGTGTCTTCCTACAAGCAAGACTTCATTTCAGGTAAATGCAGTCACTTTTCAGCTCAAAGAATCTACATCGTTCAGGAAACTCACACGTTTCTAGCTCTTAACTGAAAATCATTGGATGTTAGAGGACCTGTGGTTTGTATCAGTTTCAGAAGCAGAGTTAAACTAGATATGGTCCGTATGTGTAGAAAACACCGTTCTTTTGTTTTGAGCACACTCACGTTTCCTGCTCTATTAGAGACTCCAGAATGCAGGAGCGTGCTTCTTGCTCTAAAGCAGAATCTGGTTCTTGGATGAGAACTGTGCTGTGTGTTTCCCTTCAGTAATGGAGTTAAATCCCAGGCTTGGTGTCTTCCTACAAGCAAGACTTTGTTTCAGGTAAATGCAGTCACTTTTCAGCTCAATGAAACTACATCATTCACGAAGCTCACACGTTTATCGCACTTAAATGAAAAGCATTGGATATTAGAGTAGCTGCGGTTTGTATCAGTTTCAGAAGGAGATTTGAAATAGATATGGTCCGTATTTGCAGGAAACACCGTTCATTTTTCTGAGCACACTCACGTTTCCTGCTGTATTAGAGACTTTAGAAAGCAAGAGCGTTCTTCTTGCTCACAAGCAGAATGTGTTTCTTGGATGAGAACTGTGCGGTGTGTTTCCCTACAGAAATGGAGTTAAAACCCAGGCTCTCTGTCTTTCTACATGTAATACAAAGTTGCAGATAAACGCAGTCATTTTCAGCTCAAAGGAAGCTACATCGTTCACGAAGCTCACACGTTTCTTGCTCTTAACTGAAAAGCATTGGATATTAGAGGAACTGTGGTTTGTATCAGTTTCAGAAGCGGAATTGAACTAGATTTGATCCGTATGTGTAGCAAACACCGTTCTTTTGTTCTGAGCACACTCATATTTCCTGCTGTATTAGAGACTCCAGAATGCAAGAGTGTGCTTCTTCCTCTAAAGCAGAGGGTGTTTCTTGGATGAGAACTGTGCTGTGTGTTTCCCTTCAGAAATGGAGTTAAATCCCAGGCTCTGTGTCTTTCTACAAGTAAGAATTCTTTGCAGGTAAATGCAGTCACTTTTCAGCTCAAAGAAGATACATGGTACAAGAAGCTCACACGTTTCTCGCTCTTAACTGAAAAACATTGGATATTAAAGCATCTGTGGTTTATATCAGTTTCAGAAGCAGAGTTGAACTCCATGTGGTCTGTATGTGTAGGAAACTCCGTTGAATTGTTCTGATCACACTCACGTTTCCTGGTGTATTAGGGAATCTAGAAAGCAAGAGCATGCTTCTTGTTCTAAAGCAGATATGTGTCATGGATGAGAACTGTGCTGTGTGTTTCCCTTCAGAAATGGAGTTAAATCCCAGGCTCTGTGTCTTCCTACAAGCAACACTTCATTTAAGGTAAACGCAGTCACTTTTCAGCTCAAAGATCTACACCGTTCACGAAGCTTACACATTTCTCGCTCTTAACTGGAAAGTATTGGATGTTCAGGAACTGTGGTTTGTACCAGTTTCAGAAGCATAGATGAACTTGATGTGATCTGTTTGTGTAGGAAACTCCGTAGATTTTTTCTGATCACACTCACGTTTCCTGTTGTATTAGAGACTCTAGAAAGCAAGAGCCTGCTTCTTGCTCTAAAGCAGATATGTGTCATGGATGAGAACTGTGCTTTGTGTTTCGCTTCAGAAATGGAGTTAAATCCCAGGCTCTGTGTCTCCCTACAAGCAAGACTTCCTTTCAGGTAAACGCAGTCCCTTTTCAGCTCAAAGGAAGCTACATCGTTCACGAAGCTCACACTGTTCTCTCTCTTAACTGAGAAGCACTGGATGTTAGAGGACCTGTGGTTTCTATGAGGTTCAGAAACAGAGTTGAACTAGATGTTGTCCATATGGGTAGGAAACACCGTTCTTTTGTTTTGAGCACACTCATATTTCCTGCTGTGTAGGAGACTCGAGAAAGCAACAGCATAATTCTTGCTCTAAAGCAGAGTGTGTTTCATGGATGAGAACTGTGCTGTGTGTTTCCCTTCAGAAATGGAATTAAATCCCAGGCTTGGTGTCTTCCTATAATCCAGACTTTGTTTCAGGTAAACACAGTCACTTTTCAGCTCAAAGGAAGCTACATCGTTCATGAAGCTCACACTTTTCTCGCTCTTAACTGAAAAGTATTGGATGTTCAGGAACTGTGGTTTGTACCAGTTTCAGAAACAGAGTTGAACTAGATGTGGTCTGTATGTGTAGCAAACACCGTTCTTTTGTTCTGAGCACACTCACATTTACTGCTCTATTAGAGCCTCTGGAAAGCAAGAGCGTGCTTCTTGCTCTAAAGCAGAGTGTGTCATGGATGAGAATTTTGCTGTGTGTTTCCCTTCAGAAATGGAGTTAAATCCCAGGCTCTGTGTCTTCCTACAAGCAAGACATCATTTCAGGTAAATGCAGTCACTATTCTGCTCAAAGGATCTACATCGTTAAGGATGCTCACACGATTCTAGCTCTTAATTGAAAATCATAGGTTGTTAGAGGACCTGTGGTTTGTATCAATTTCAGAAGCAGAGTTAAACTAGATATGATCCGTATGTGTAGGAAACACAGTTCTTTTGTTCTGAGCACACTCACGTTTCCTGCTCTATTAGAGACTCCAGAATGCAAGAGTGTGCTTCTTGCTCTAAAGCAGAGAGTGTTTCTTGGATGAGAATTGTGCTGTGTGTTTCCCTTCAGAAATGGAGTTAAATCCCAGGCTCTGTGTCTTTCTACAAGTATGAATTCTTTGCAGGTAAACGCAGTCACTTTTCAGCTCAAAGGAAGCTACATGGTTCACGAAGCTCATATGTTTCTCGCTCTTAACTGAAAAGCACTTGATGCTAGAGGATCAGTGGTTTGTATCAGTTTCAGAAGCAGAGTTGAACTAGATGTTGTCCATATGTGTAGGAAACACTGTTCTTTTGTTTTGAACACACTCAAGGATCCTGCTGTATTAGAGACTGTAGAAATCAAGAGCGTGCTTCTTGCTCTAATGCAGAGTGTGTCATGGATGAGAACTGTGCTGTGTGTTTCTCTTCAGAATTGGAGTTAAATACCAGGTTCTGCGTCTTCCTACAAGCAAGACTTTGTTTCAGGTAAACACAGTCACTTTTCAGCTCAATGAAGCTTCATCGTTCATGAATCTCACACGTTTATGGCGCTTATGTGAAAAGCATTGGATGTTAGAGGACCTGGGCTTTGTATCAGTTTCCGAAGCAGAGTTGAACTAGATACAGTCCTTATGTGTAGGAAACACCGTTCTTTTGTTCTGAGCACACTCACATTTCCTGCTGTATTAGAGACTCTAGAAAGCAAGAGCGTGCTTCTTGCTCTAAAGCCGAGTGTGTTTCATGGATGAGAACTGTGCAGTGTGTTTCACATCAGAAATGGAGTTAAATCCCAGGCTCTGGGTCTTCCTACAAACAAGACTTCGTTTCAGGTAAACGCAGTCCCTTTTCAGCTCAAATGAAGCTACATTGTTCACGAAGCTCATATGTTTCTCGCTCTTAACTGAAAAGCACTTGATGCTAGAGGATCAGTGGTTTGTATCAGTTTCAGAAGCAGAGTTGAACTAGATGTTGTCCATATGTGTAGGAAACACTGTTCTTTTGTTTTGAACACACTCACATTTCCTGCTGTGTTAGAGACTCCAGAAAAAAGAGCGTGCTTCTTGCTCTAAAGCAGAGTGTGTTTCATGGATGAGAACTGTGCTGTATGTTTCCCTTCAGGAATGGAGTTAAATCCCAGGCTCTGTGTCTTTCTACAAGTAAGACTTCGTTGCAGGTAAACACAGTCAATTTTCAACTCAAAGGAAGCTACATCATTCACAAAGCTCACACGTTTCTCGCTCTTAACTGAAAAGCATTGGATTTTAGAGGAACTGTGGTTTTTATCAGGTTCAGAAGCAGAGTTGAACTTGTTGTGGTCTGTACGTGTAGGAAACTCCGTTGTTTTGTTCTGATCACGTTCATATTTCCTGCTGTATTAGAGACTCTAAAAAGCAAGAGCGTGCTTCATGCTCTAAAGCAGAGTGTGTCATGGAAGAGAACTGTGCTGTGTGTTTTTCTTCAGAATTCGAGTTAAATACCAGCTTCTGCGTCTTCCTACAAGCAAGACTTTTTATCAGGTAAACAAAGTTACTTTTCAGCTCAATGAAGCTACATCGTTCATGAAGCTCACACGTTTATGGCGCTTAAGTGAAAAGCATTGGATGTTAGAGGACATGGGCTTTGTATCAGTATCTGAAGCAGAGTTGAAGTAGATACGGTCCTCATGTGTAGGAAACACCGTTCTTTTGCTCTGAGCACACTCACGTTTCAAGCTATATTAAAGATTCTAGAAAGCCAGAGCGTGCTTCTTGCTCTAAAGCAGAGTGTGTTTTGTGGATCAGAACTGTGCAGTGTTTTTCACTTCTGAAATGGAGTTAAATCCCAGGCTCTGGGTCTTCCTACAAGCAAGACTTCGTTTCAGGTAAACGCAGTCCCTTCTCAGCTCAAAGAATCTACATCGTTCAGGAAACCTACACGTTTCTAGCTCTTAACTGAAAATCTTTGGATGTTAGAGGACCTGTGGTTTGTATTAGTTTCAGAAGCAGAGTTAAACTAGATATGATCCATATGTGTACGAAACACCGTTCTTTTGTTCTGAGCACACTCATGTTTCCTGCTCTATTAGAGACTCCAGAATGCAAGAGCGGGCTTCTTGCTCTAAAGCAGAGTGTTTCTTGGAAGAGAACTGTGCTGTGTGTTTGCCTTCAGAAATGGAGTTAAATCCCAGGCTCTGTGTCTTTCTACAAGAAAGACTTCGTTGCAGGTAAACGCAGTCAATTTTCAGCTCAATGAAGCTACATTGTTCACGAAGCTCACACGTTTCTCGCTCTTAACTGAAAAGCATTGGATGTTAGATGACCTGTGGTTTGTATCAGTTTCACTAGCAGAGTTGAAGTAGATGTGGTCTGTATGTGTAGGAAACTCCGTTGTTTTGTTCTGATCACTCTCACGTTTCTTGCTGTATTAGAGACTCTAAAAAGCAAGAGCGTGCTTCTTGCTCTAAAGCAGAGTGTGTTTCTCTGAGGAGAACTGTGCTGTGTGTTTTCCTTCAGAAATGAAGTTAAAACCCAGGCTCTGTGTCTTTCTACAAGTAAGATATCGTTGCAGGTAAACGTAGTCACTTTTCAGCTCAAAGGAAGCTAAATCATTCACGAAGCTCACACGTTTATCTCTCTTAACGTAAAAGCATTGGATATTCGAGGAACTGTGGTTTGCATCAGTTTCAGAAGCAGAGTTGAACTAGATGTGGTCTGTATGTGTATGAAACACCGTTCTTTTGTTCTGAACACACTCACGTTTCCTGCTGTATTAGAGACTGTAGAAATCAAGAGCGTGCTTCTTGCTTGAAAGCAGAGTGTGTCATGGATGAGAACTGTGCTGTGTGTTTCTATTTAGAGTTGGTGTTAAATACCAGGTTCTGCGTATTCCTACAAGCAGGACTTTGTTTCAGGTAAACACAGTCACTTTTCAGCTCAATGAAGATACATCATTCATGAAGCTCACACGTTTATGGCGCTTAAATGAAAAGCATTGCATGTTAGAGGACGTGGGCTTTGTATCAGTTTCTGAAGCAGAGTTGAAGTAGATACTGTCCTTATGTGTAGGAAACACCGTTCTTTTGTTCTGAGCACACTCACGTTTCCTGCTATATTAGAGACTCTAGAAATCAAGAGTGTGCTTCTTGCTCTAAAGCAGAGACTGTCATGGATGAGAACTGTGCTCTGTGTTTCCCTTCAGAAATGGAGTTAAATGCCAGGGTCTGTGTCTTTCTACAAGCAAGACTTCATTTCAAGGTAAACACAGTCACTTTTCAGCTCAAACGAAGCTACGTCGTTCATGAAGATCACTCGATTCTCGCTCTTAACTGAAAAGCATTGGATATTATAGCAGCTGTGGTTTGTATCAGTTTCAGAAGGAGAGTTGAACTAGATATGGTCCGTATTTGTAGGAAACACCGCTCTTTTTTTCTGAGCACACTCATGTTTCCTGCTGTCTTAGAGACTCTAGAAAGCAAGAGCGTGCTTGTTGCTCTAAAGCCGAGTGTGTTTCATGGATGAGAACTGTGCTGTGTGTTTCCCTTCAGAAATGGAGTTAAATCCCAGGCTCTGTGTCTTCCTACAAGCAAGACTTCATTTCAGGTAAACACAGTCACTTTTTATCTGAAAGAATCTACATCGTTCAGGAAGCTCACCCGTTTCTAGCTCTTAACTGAAAATCATTTGATGTTAGAGGACCTGTAGTTTGTATCAGTTTCAGAAGCAGAGTTGAACTAGATGTGGTCGGTATGTGTAGGAAACTCCGTTGATTTGTTCTGATCACACTCACGCTTCCTGCTGTATTAGAGATTCTAGAAAACAAGAGCATGCTTCTTGCTCTAAAGCAGAGTATGTTTCTTGGATGAGAACTGTGCTGTGTGTTTCCCTTCAGAAATGGAGTTAAATCCCAGGTTCTGTGTCTTTCTACATGTAAGACATCATTGCAGGTAAACTAAGTCACTTTTCAGCTCAAAGGAAGCTACATTGTTCACGAAGCTCACACGTTTCTCGCTCCGAACTGAAAAGCATTGGATGTTAGAGGACCTGTGGTTAATATCAGTTTCAGAAGCAGAGTTGAACTAGATGTGGTCTGTTTGTGTAGGAAACTCCGTTGATTTGTTCTGATCACACTCACGTTTCCTGCTGTATTAGAGATTCTAGAAAACAAGTGCATGCTTCTTGCTCTAAAGCAGATATGTGTTATGGATGAGAACTGTGCTGTGTGTTTCCCTTCAGAAATGGAGTTAAATCCCAGGCTCTTTGTCTTCCTACAAGCAAGACTTCATTTAGGGTAAATGCAGTCACTATTCAGCTCAAAGAATCTACATCCTTCAGGCAGGTCACACCTTTCTAACTCTTAACAGAAAATCATTGGATGTTAGAGGACCTGTTGTTTGTATCACTTTCAGAAGCAGAGTTGAACTAGATATGATCCGTATGTGTAGGAAACACCGTACTTTTTTTCTGAGCACACTCACGTTTACTGCTCTTTTAGAGACTCTAGAAAGCAAGTGCATGCTTCTTGCTCTAAAGCAGAGTGTGTTTGATGGATGATAACTGTGCTGTGTGTTTCCCTTCAGAAATGGAGTTAAATCCCAGGCTCTGTGTCTTCCTACAAACAAGACTTCATTTCAGGTAAACACAGTCACTTTTAAGCTCAAACAAAGCTAAGTTGTTATGAAGCACTCACGTTGCTCAGTCTTAACTGAAGAGCATTGGATATTAGAGGAACTTGAGTTTGTATCAGTATCAGAAGCAAAGTTGAACTAGATGTGGTCTGTATGTGTAGGAAATACAGTTCTTTTGTTCTGAGCACACTCACGTTTCCTTCTCCATTAGAGACTCCAGAAGGCAAGAGCGTGCTTCTTGCTCGAAAGCACAGTGTGTTTCTTGAATGAGAACTGTGCTGTGTGTTTCCCTTCAGAAATGGAGGTAAATCCCAGGCTCTGTGTTTTTTTACAAGTAAGACTTCTTTGCAGGTAAACGCAGTCACTTTTCAGCTCAAAGGAAGCTATGTCTTACATGAAGGTAACTCGTTTCTCGCTCTTAACTGAAAAGCATTGGATGTTCAGGAACTGTGGTTTATATCAGTTTTATAATCAGAGTTGAACGAGATGTTGTCTGTATGTGTAGCAAACACCGTTCTTTTGTTCTGAGCACACTCACGTTTCCTGCTCTATTAGAGACTCCAGAATGCAGGAGCGTGCTTCTTGCTCTAAAGCAGAATCTGGTTCTTGGATGAGAACTGTGCTGTGTGTTTCCCTTCAGTAATGGAGTTAAATCCCAGGCTTGGTGTCTTCCTACAAGCAAGACTTTGTTTCAGGTAAATGCAGTCACTTTTCAGCTCAATGAAACTACATCATTCACGAAGCTCACACGTTTATCGCGCTTAAATGAAAAGCATTGGATATTAGAGTAGCTGTGGTTTGTATCAGTTTCAGAAGGAGATTTGAAATAGATATGGTCCGTATTTGCAGGAAACACCGTTCATTTTTCTGAGCACACTCACGTTTCCTGCTGTATTAGAGACTTTAGAAAGCAAGAGCGTGCATCTTGCTCTAAAGCAGAGTGTGTATCATGGATGAGAACTGTGCAGTTGGTTTCACTTCAGAAATTGTGTTAAATTCCAGGCTCTGTGTCTCCCTACAAGCAAGACTTCGTTTCAGGTAAACGAAGTCCCTTTTCAGCTCAGAGGATGCTACATCGGTCACAAAGCTCACACGTTTCTCACTCTTAACTGAAAAGCATTTGATGCTAGAGGACATGTGGTTTGTGTCAGTTTTAGAAGCAGAGTTGAACTAGATGTTGTCCATATGTGTAGGAAACACTGTTCTTTTGTTTTGAGCACACTCACATTTCCTGGTGTGTTAGAGACTCCAGAAAAAAGAGCGTGCTTCTTGCTCTAAAGCAGAGTGTGTTTCATGGATGACAACTGTGCAGTGTGTTTCCCTTCAGAAATGGAGTTAAATCCCAGGGTCTGTGTCTTCCTACAAGCAAGACTTCGTTTCAGGTAAACGAAGTCTCTTTTCAGCTCAAACGAAGCTACATCGTTCACGAAGCTCACACGTTTCTTGCTCTTAACTGAAAAGCATTGAATGTTAGAGGATCTGTGGTTTCTATCAGTTTCAGAGGCAGAGTTGAACTAGATGTGGTCTGGATATGTAGGAAACACCGTTCTTTTGTTCGCAGCACAATCACGTTTCCTGCTGTTTTAGAGAATCTAGAAAGGAAGAGCATGCTTCTTGCTCTAAAGCAGAGTGTGTTTCTTGGATGAGAACTGTGCTGTGTGTTTCCCTTCAGAAATGGAGTTAAATCCCAGGCTCTGTGTCTTTCTACAAGTAAGACATCTTTGCTGGTAAACGCAGTCACTTTTCAGCTCACAGGAAGCTACATTGTTCACGAAGCTCACACGTTTCTCACTCCTAACTGAAAATCATTGGCTGTTAGAGGACCTCTGGTTTCTATCAGTTTCAGAAGCAGAGTTGAACTAGATGTTGTCCAAATGGGTAGGAAACACCGTTCTTTTGTTCTCAGCACACTCACGTTTCCTGCTCTATCAGAGACTTTAGAAAGCAAGAGCATGTTTCTTGCTCTAAAGCAGCGTGTGTTTCATGGATGAGAACTGTGCAGTGTGTTTCCATTCAGAAATAGAGTTAAATCCTAGGCTCTGTGTCTTCCTACAAGCATGACTTCGTTTCAGGTGAACGCAGTCTATTTTCAGCTCAAACTAAGCTACATCATTCATGAAGCTCAAACGTTTCTCACTCTTAACTGACAAGCATTTAATGCTAGAGGACCTGTGGTTTGTATAAGTTTCAGAAGCAGAGTTCTAATAGATATGGTCCACATATGTAGGAAAAACAGTCCTTTGGTTATGATCACACTCACTTTTCTTGCTGTATTAGAGACTCTAGAAAGCAAGAGCGTGCTTCTTGCTCTAAAGCAGAGTGTGTTTCATGGATGAGAACTGTGCTGTTTGTTTCCCTTCAGAAATGGAGTTAAATCCCAGGCTCGGTGTCTTCCTACAAGCAAGATTTTGTTTCAGGTAGACACAGTCACTTTTCAGCTCAATGAAGCTACATTGTTCACAAAGCTCACACGTTTATCGCTCTTAAATGAAAAGCATTGGATGTTAGAGCAGCTGTGGTTTCTATCAGTTTCAGAAGGAGTGTTGAGCTAGATATGGTCCGTATTTGTAGGAAACACCGTTATTTTGTTCTGAGCACACTCACGTTTCCTGCTGTATTAGAGACTTTAGAAAGCAAGAAATTGTGTCTTGCTCTAAAGCAGCGAGTGTTTCATGGATGATAACGGTGCAGTGTGTTTCCCTTCAGAAATGGAGTTAAATCCCAGGCTCTGTGTCTTCCTACAAGCAAGACTTCGTTTCAGGTAAACGCAGTCAATTTTCAGCTCAAAGGAAGCTACATCGTTCACGAAGCTCACACGTTTCTCGCTCTTAAATGAAAAGCATTGGATGTTAGAGGACCTGTGGTTTGTATCAGTTTCAGAAGCAGAGTTGAACTAGATGTGGTCTGTATGTGTACGAAACTCCGTTGTTTTGTTCTGATCACACTCACGTTTCCTGCTGTATTAGAGACTCTAAAAAGCAAGAGCGTGCTTCTTGCTCTAAAACAGAGTGTGTTTCTCTGAGGAGAACTGTGCTGTGTGTTTTCCTTCAGTAATGGAGTTAAATTCCGGGCTCTGTGTCTTTCTACAGGTAAGACTCCGTTGCAGGTAAACGCAGTCACTCTTCAGCTCAAAGGAAGCTACATCATTCACGAAGCTCACACATTTCTCACTCTTAACTGAAAAGCATTGGATATTGGAGGAAATGTGGTTTGTATCAGTTTCAGAGCAGAGTTGAACTAGATATGGTCCGTATTTGTAGGAAACATCGTTCTTTTGTTCTGAGCACACTCACGTTTCCTGCTGTATTAGGGATTTTAGAAAGCAAGAGCCTGTTTCTTGCTCTAAAGCAGCATGTGTTTCATGGATGAGAACGGTGCAGTGTGTTTCCCTTCAGAAATGGAGTTAAATCCCAGGCTCTGTGTCTTCCTACAAGGAAGACTTCGTTGAAGGTAAACGCAGTCCCTTTTCAGCTCAAAGGAAGCTACATCGTTCAAAAAGCTCACACGTTTATGGCGCTTAACTAAAAAGCATTGGATGTTAGAGGACCAGTGCTTTGTATCAGATTCCGTAGTAGAGTTGAACTAGATGTGGTCCATATGGGTAGGAAACACCGTTCAGTTTTTCTGAGGACATTCACGTTTCCTGCTGTATTAGAGACTCTAGAAAGCAAGAGGGTGCATCTTGCTCTAAAGCAGAGTGTGTTTTATCGATGATAACTGTGGTGTATGTTTCCCTTCAGAAATGGAGTTAAATCCCAGGTTCTGTGTCTTCCTACAGGCAAGACTTTGTTTCAGGTAAAAGCAGTCACTTTTCAGCTCAATGAAGCTTCATCGTTAAAGAAGCTCACACGTTTACGCGCTTAACTAAAAAGCATTGGATGTTAGAGCAGCTGTGGTTTGTATCAGTTTCAGAAGGAGAGTTGAACTAGATGTTGTCCATATGTGTAGGAAACACCATTCTTTTGTTTTGAGCACACTCATATTTCCTGCTGTGTTAGACACTCTAGAAAGCAACAGCGGTCTTCATGCTCTAAAGCAGATTGTGTTTCATGGATGAGAACTGTGCTCTGTGTTTCCCTTCAGAAATGGAGTTAAATCCCAGGCTCTTTGTCTTCCTACAAGCAAGTCTTTGTTTCAGGTAAACACAGTCACTATTCAGCTCAATGAAGCTACATCGTTCACGAAGCTCACACGTTTATCGCGCTTAACTGAAAAGCATTGGATGTTAGAGCAGCTGTGGTTTGTATCAGTTTCAGAAGGAGAGTTGAACTTGATATGGTCCGTATTTGTAGGAAACACCGTTCTTTTGTTCTGAGCACACTCACGTTTCATGCTGTATTAGAGAATTTAGAAAGCAAGAGCGTGTTTCTTCCTCTAAAGCAGCGTGTGTTTCATCGATGAGAACTGTGCAGTGTGTTTCCCTTCAGAAATGGAGTTAAATCCCAGGCTCTGTGTCTTCCTAAAAGCAAGACTTCGTTTCAGGTAAACGAAGTCCCTTTTTAGCTCAGAGGATGCTACATCGGTCACAAAGCTCACACGTTTCTCACTCTTAACTGAAAAGCATTTGATGCTAGAGGACCTGTGGTTTGTGTCAGTTTTAGAAGCAGAGTTGAACTAGATGTTGTCCATATGTGTAGGAAACACTGTTCTTTTGTTTTGAGCACACTCACATTTCCTGGTGTGTTAGAGATTCCAGAAAAAAGAGCGTGCTTCTTGCTCTAAAGCAGCATGTGTTTCTTGGATGAGAACTGTGCTGTGTGTTTCCCTTCAGTAATGGAGTTAAATCCCAGGCTTGGTGTCTTCCTACAAGCAAGACTTTGTTTCAGGTAAATGCAGTCACTTTTCAGCTCAATGAAACTACATCATTCACGAAGCTCACACGTTTATCGCGCTTAAATGAAAAGCATTGGATATTAGAGTAGCTGCGGTTTGTATCAGTTTCAGAAGGAGATT
Organism: Onychomys leucogaster; assembly: GCA_949786385.1. Lineage (NCBI taxonomy): Eukaryota > Metazoa > Chordata > Mammalia > Rodentia > Cricetidae > Onychomys > Onychomys leucogaster. Next base: position 625,979 of record CATKUP010000140.1, read on the forward strand.
TGAAATAGATATGGTCCGTATTTGCAGGAAACACCGTTCATTTTTCTGAGCACACTCACGTTTCCTGCTGTATTAGAGACTTTAGAAAGCAAGAGCGTTCTTCTTGCTCACAAGCAGAATGTGTTTCTTGGATGAGAACTGTGCGGTGTGTTTCCCTACAGAAATGGAGTTAAAACCCAGGCTCTCTGTCTTTCTACATGTAATACAAAGTTGCAGATAAACGCAGTCACTTTTCAGCTCAAAGGAAGATACATCGTTCATGAAGCTCACACGTTTCTTGCTCTTAACTGAAAAGCATTGGATATTAGAGGAACTGTGGTTTGTATCAGTTTCAGAAGCGGAATTGAACTAGATTTGATCCGTATGTGTAGCAAACACCGTTCTTTTGTTCTGAGCACACTCATATTTCCTGCTGTATTAGAGACTCCAGAATGCAAGAGTGTGCTTCTTCCTCTAAAGCAGAGGGTGTTTCTTGGATGAGAACTGTGCTGTGTGTTTCCCTTCAGAAATGGAGTTAAATCCCAGGCTCTGTGTCTTTCTACAAGTAAGAATTCTTTGCAGGTAAATGCAGTCACTTTTCAGCTCAAAGAAGATACATGGTACAAGAAGCTCACACGTTTCTCGCTCTTAACTGAAAAACATTGGATATTAGAGCATCTGTGGTTTATATCAGTTTCAGAAGCAGAGTTGAACTCCATGTGGTCTGTATGTGTAGGAAACTCCGTTGAATTGTTCTGATCACACTCACGTTTCCTGGTGTATTAGGGAATCTAGAAAGCAAGAGCATGCTTCTTGTTCTAAAGCAGATATGTGTCATGGATGAGAACTGTGCTGTGTGTTTCCCTTCAGAAATGGAGTTAAATCCCAGGCTCTGTGTCTTCCTACAAGCAACACTTCATTTAAGGTGAACGCAGTCACTTTTCAGCTCAAAGATCTACACCGTTCACGAAGCTTACACATTTCTCGCTCTTAACTGGAAAGTATTGGATGTTCAGGAACTGTGGTTTGTACCAGTTTCAGAAGCATAGATGAACTTGATGTGATCTGTTTGTGTAGGAAACTCCGTAGATTTTTTCTGATCACACTCACGTTCCTGTTGTATTAGAGACTCTAGAAAGCAAGAGCCTGCTTCTTGCTCTAAAGCAGATATGTGTCATGGATGAGAACTGTGCTGTGTGTTTCGCTTCAGAAATGGAGTTAAATCCCAGGCTCTGTGTCTCCCTACAAGCAAGACTTCCTTTCAGGTAAACGCAGTCCCTTTTCAGCTCAAAGGAAGCTACATCGTTCACAAAGCTCACACTGTTCTCTCTCTTAACTGAGAAGCACTGGATGTTAGAGGACCTGTGGTTTCTATGAGGTTCAGAAACAGAGTTGAACTAGATGTTGTCCATATGGGTAGGAAACACCGTTCTTTTGTTTTGAGCACACTCATATTTCCTGCTGTGTAGGAGACTCGAGAAAGCAACAGCATAATTCTTGCTCTAAAGCAGAGTGTGTTTCATGGATGAGAACTGTGCTGTGTGTTTCCCTTCAGAAATGGAATTAAATCCCAGGCTCGGTGTCTTCCTATAATCCAGACTTTGTTTCAGGTAAACACAGTCACTTTTCAGCTCAAAGGAAGCTACATCGTTCATGAAGCTCACACTTTTCTCGCTCTTAACTGAAAAGTATTGGATGTTCAGGAACTGTGGTTTGTACCAGTTTCAGAAACAGAGTTGAACTAGATGTGGTCTGTATGTGTAGCAAACACCGTTCTTTTGTTCTGAGCACACTCACATTTACTGCTCTATTAGAGCCTCTGGAAAGCAAGAGCGTGCTTCTTGCTCTAAAGCAGAGTGTGTCATGGATGAGAATTTTGCTGTGTGTTTCCCTTCAGAAATGGAGTTAAATCCCAGCCTCTGTGTCTTCCTACAAGCAAGACTTCATTTCAGGTAAATGCAGTCACTATTCTGCTCAAAGGATCTACATCGTTAAGGATGCTCACACGATTCTAGCTCTTAATTGAAAATCATAGGTTGTTAGAGGACCTGTGGTTTGTATCAATTTCAGAAGCAGAGTTAAACTAGATATGATCCGTATGTGTAGGAAACACAGTTCTTTTGTTCTGAGCACACTCACGTTTCCTGCTCTATTAGAGACTCCAGAATGCAAGAGTGTGCTTCTTGCTCTAAAGCAGAGAGTGTTTCTTGGATGAGAATTGTGCTGTGTGTTTCCCTTCAGAAATGGAGTTAAATCCCAGGCTCTGTGTCTTTCTACAAGTATGAATTCTTTGCAGGTAAACGCAGTCACTTTTCAGCTCAAAGGAAGCTACATGGTTCACGAAGCTCATATGTTTCTCGCTCTTAACTGAAAAGCACTTGATGCTAGAGGATCAGTGGTTTGTATCAGTTTCAGAAGCAGAGTTGAACTAGATGTTGTCCATATGTGTAGGAAACACTGTTCTTTTGTTTTGAACACACTCAGGATCCTGCTGTATTAGAGACTGTAGAAATCAAGAGCGTGCTTCTTGCTCTAATGCAGAGTGTGTCATGGATGAGAACTGTGCTGTGTGTTTCTCTTCAGAATTGGAGTTAAATACCAGGTTCTGCGTCTTCCTACAAGCAAGACTTTGTTTCAGGTAAACACAGTCACTTTTCAGCTCAATGAAGCTTCATCGTTCATGAATCTCACACGTTTATGGCGCTTATGTGAAAAGCATTGGATGTTAGAGGACCTGGGCTTTGTATCAGTTTCCGAAGCAGAGTTGAACTAGATACAGTCCTTATGTGTAGGAAACACCGTTCTTTTGTTCTGAGCACACTCACATTTCCTGCTGTATTAGAGACTCTAGAAAGCAAGAGCGTGCTTCTTGCTCTAAAGCCGAGTGTGTTTCATGGATGAGAACTGTGCAGTGTGTTTCACATCAGAAATGGAGTTAAATCCCAGGCTCTGGGTCTTCCTACAAACAAGACTTCGTTTCAGGTAAACGCAGTCCCTTTTCATCTCAAATGAATCTACATTGTTCACGAAGCTCATATGTTTCTCGCTCTTAACTGAAAAGCACTTGATGCTAGAGGATCAGTGGTTTGTATCAGTTTCAGAAGCAGAGTTGAACTAGATGTTGTCCATATGTGTAGGAAACACTGTTCTTTTGTTTTGAACACACTCACATTTCCTGCTGTGTTAGAGACTCCAGAAAAAAGAGCGTGCTTCTTGCTCTAAAGCAGAGTGTGTTTCATGGATGAGAACTGTGCTGTATGTTTCCCTTCAGGAATGGAGTTAAATCCCAGGCTCTGTGTCTTTCTACAAGTAAGACTTCGTTGCAGGTAAACACAGTCAATTTTCAACTCAAAGGAAGCTACATCATTCACAAAGCTCACACGTTTCTCGCTCTTAACTGAAAAGCATTGGATTTTAGAGGAACTGTGGTTTTTATCAGGTTCAGAAGCAGAGTTGAACTTGTTGTGGTCTGTATGTGTAGGAAACTCCGTTGTTTTGTTCTGATCACATTCATATTTCCTGCTGTATTAGAGACTCTAAAAAGCAAGAGCGTGCTTCATGCTCTAAAGCAGAGTGTGTCATGGAAGAGAACTGTGCTGTGTGTTTTTCTTCAGAATTCGAGTTAAATACCAGCTTCTGCGTCTTCCTACAAGCAAGACTTTTTATCAGGTAAACAAAGTTACTTTTCAGCTCAATGAAGCTACATCGTTCATGAAGCTCACACGTTTATGGCGCTTAAGTGAAAAGCATTGGATGTTAGAGGACATGGGCTTTGTATCAGTATCTGAAGCAGAGTTGAAGTAGATACGGTCCTCATGTGTAGGAAACACCGTTCTTTTGCTCTGAGCACACTCACGTTTCAAGCTATATTAAAGATTCTAGAAAGCCAGAGCGTGCTTCTTGCTCTAAAGCAGAGTGTGTTTTGTGGATCAGAACTGTGCAGTGTTTTTCACTTCTGAAATGGAGTTAAATCCCAGGCTCTGGGTCTTCCTACAAGCAAGACTTCGTTTCAGGTAAACGCAGTCCCTTCTCAGCTCAAAGAATCTACATCGTTCAGGAAACCTACACGTTTCTAGCTCTTAACTGAAAATCTTTGGATGTTAGAGGACCTGTGGTTTGTATTAGTTTCAGAAGCAGAGTTAAACTAGATATGATCCATATGTGTACGAAACACCGTTCTTTTGTTCTGAGCACACTCATGTTTCCTGCTCTATTAGAGACTCCAGAATGCAAGAGCGGGCTTCTTGCTCTAAAGCAGAGTGTTTCTTGGAAGAGAACTGTGCTGTGTGTTTGCCTTCAGAAATGGAGTTAAATCCCAGGCTCTGTGTCTTTCTACAAGAAAGACTTCGTTGCAGGTAAACGCAGTCAATTTTCAGCTCAATGAAGCTACATCGTTCACGAAGCTCACACGTTTCTCGCTCTTAACTGAAAAGCATTGGATGTTAGATGACCTGTGGTTTGTATCAGTTTCACTAGCAGAGTTGAAGTAGATGTGGTCTGGATGTGTAGGAAACTCCGTTGTTTTGTTCTGATCACTCTCACGTTTCTTGCTGTATTAGAGACTCTAAAAAGCAAGAGCGTGCTTCTTGCTCTAAAGCAGAGTGTGTTTCTCTGAGGAGAACTGTGCTGTGTGTTTCCCTTCAGAAATGAAGTTAAAACCCAGGCTCTGTGTCTTTCTACAAGTAAGATATCGTTGCAGGTAAACGTAGTCACTTTTCAGCTCAAAGGAAGCTAAATCATTCACGAAGCTCACACGTTTATCTCTCTTAACGTAAAAGCATTGGATATTCGAGGAACTGTGGTTTGCATCAGTTTCAGAAGCAGAGTTGAACTAGATGTGGTCTGTATGTGTATGAAACACCGTTCTTTTGTTCTGAACACACTCACGTTTCCTGCTGTATTAGAGACTGTAGAAATCAAGAGCGTGCTTCTTGCTTGAAAGCAGAGTGTGTCATGGATGAGAACTGTGCTGTGTGTTTCTATTTAGAGTTGGTGTTAAATACCAGGTTCTGCGTATTCCTACAAGCAGGACTTTGTTTCAGGTAAACACAGTCACTTTTCAGCTCAATGAAGATACATCGTTCATGAAGCTCACACGTTTATGGCGCTTAAGTGAAAAGCATTGGATGTTAGAGGACGTGGGCTTTGTATCAGTTTCTGAAGCAGAGTTGAAGTAGATACTGTCCTTATGTGTAGGAAACACCGTTCTTTTGTTCTGAGCACACTCATGTTTCCTGCTATATTAGAGACTCTAGAAATCAAGAGTGTGCTTCTTGCTCTAAAGCAGAGACTGTCATGGATGAGAACTGTGCTCCGTGTTTCCCTTCAGAAATGGAGTTAAATGCCAGGGTCTGTGTCTTTCTACAAGCAAGACTTCATTTCAAGGTAAACACAGTCACTTTTCAGCTCAAACGAAGCTACGTCGTTCATGAAGATCACTGGATTCTCGCTCTTAACTGAAAAGCATTGGATATTATAGCAGCTGTGGTTTGTATCAGTTTCAGAAGGAGAGTTGAACTAGATATGGTCCGTATTTGTAGGAAACACCGCTCTTTTTTTCTGAGCACACTCATGTTTCCTGCTGTCTTAGAGACTCTAGAAAGCAAGAGCGTGCTTGTTGCTCTAAAGCCGAGTGTGTTTCATGGATGAGAACTGTGCTGTGTGTTTCCCTTCAGAAATGGAGTTAAATCCCAGGCTCTGTGTCTTCCTACAAGCAAGACTTCATTTCAGGTAAACACAGTCACTTTTTATCTGAAAGAATCTACATCGTTCAGGAAGCTCACCCGTTTCTAGCTCTTAACTGAAAATCATTTGATGTTAGAGGACCTGTAGTTTGTATCAGTTTCAGAAGCAGAGTTGAACTAGATGTGGTCGGTATGTGTAGGAAACTCCGTTGATTTGTTCTGATCACACTCACGCTTCCTGCTGTATTAGAGATTCTAGAAAACAAGAGCATGCTTCTTGCTCTAAAGCAGAGTATGTTTCTTGGATGAGAACTGTGCTGTGTGTTTCCCTTCAGAAATGGAGTTAAATCCCAGGTTCTGTGTCTTTCTACATGTAAGACATCATTGCAGGTAAACTAAGTCACTTTTCAGCTCAAAGGAAGCTACATTGTTCACGAAGCTCACACGTTTCTCGCTCCGAACTGAAAAGCATTGGATGTTAGAGGACCTGTGGTTAATATCAGTTTCAGAAGCAGAGTTGAACTAGATGTGGTCTGTTTGTGTAGGAAACTCCGTTGATTTGTTCTGATCACACTCACGTTTCCTGCTGTATTAGAGATTCTAGAAAACAAGTGCATGCTTCTTGCTCTAAAGCAGATATGTGTTATGGATGAGAACTGTGCTGTGTGTTTCCCTTCAGAAATGGAGTTAAATCCCAGGCTCTTTGTCTTCCTACAAGCAAGACTTCATTTAGGGTAAATGCAGTCACTATTCAGCTCAAAGAATCTACATCCTTCAGGCAGGTCACACCTTTCTAACTCTTAACAGAAAATCATTGGATGTTAGAGGACCTGTTGTTTGTATCACTTTCAGAAGCAGAGTTGAACTAGATATGATCCGTATGTGTAGGAAACACCGTACTTTTTTTCTGAGCACACTCACGTTTACTGCTCTTTTAGAGACTCTAGAAAGCAAGTGCATGCTTCTTGCTCTAAAGCAGAGTGTGTTTGATGGATGATAACTGTGCTGTGTGTTTCCCTTCAGAAATGGAGTTAAATCCCAGGCTCTGTGTCTTCCTACAAACAAGACTTCATTTCAGGTAAACACAGTCACTTTTAAGCTCAAACAAAGCTAAGTTGTTATGAAGCACTCACGTTGCTCAGTCTTAACTGAAGAGCATTGGATATTAGAGGAACTTGAGTTTGTATCAGTATCAGAAGCAAAGTTGAACTAGATGTGGTCTGTATGTGTAGGAAATACAGTTCTTTTGTTCTGAGCACACTCACGTTTCCTTCTCCATTAGAGACTCCAGAAGGCAAGAGCGTGCTTCTTGCTCTAAAGCACAGTGTGTTTCTTGAATGAGAACTGTGCTGTGTGTTTCCCTTCAGAAATGGAGGTAAATCCCAGGCTCTGTGTTTTTTTACAAGTAAGACTTCTTTGCAGGTAAACACAGTCACTTTTCAGCTCAAAGGAAGCTATGTCTTACATGAAGGTAACTCGTTTCTTGCTCTTAACTGAAAAGCATTGGATGTTCAGGAACTGTGGTTTATATCAGTTTTATAATCAGAGTTGAACGAGATGTTGTCTGTATGTGTAGCAAACACCGTTCTTTTGTTCTGAGCACAATCACGTTTCCTGCTGTTTTAGAGACTCCAGAAAGCAAGAGCGTGCTTCTTGCTCTAAAGCAGAGTGTGTTTCTTGGATGAGAACTGTGCTGTGTGTTTCCCTTCAGAAATGGAGTTAAATCCCAGCCTCTGTGTCTTCCTACAAGCAAGACTTCATTTCAGGTAAATGCAGTCACTTTTCAGCTCAAAGAATCTACATCGTTCAGGAAACTCACACGTTTCTAGCTCTTAACTGAAAATCATTGGATGTTAGAGGACCTGTGGTTTGTATCAGTTTCAGAAGCAGAGTTAAACTAGATATGGTCTGTATGTGTAGAAAACACCGTTCTTTTGTTTTGAGCACACTCACGTTTCCTGCTCTATTAGAGACTCCAGAATGCAGGAGCGTGCTTCTTGCTCTAAAGCAGAATCTGGTTCTTGGATGAGAACTGTGCTGTGTGTTTCCCTTCAGTAATGGAGTTAAATCCCAGGCTTGGTGTCTTCCTACAAGCAAGACTTTGTTTCAGGTAAATGCAGTCACTTTTCAGCTCAATGAAACTACATCATTCACGAAGCTCACACGTTTATCGCGCTTAAATGAAAAGCATTGGATATTAGAGTAGCTGTGGTTTGTATCAGTTTCAGAAGGAGATTTGAAATAGATATGGTCCGTATTTGCAGGAAACACCGTTCATTTTTCTGAGCACACTCACGTTTCCTGCTGTATTAGAGACTTTAGAAAGCAAGAGCGTTCTTCTTGCTCACAAGCAGAATGTGTTTCTTGGATGAGAACTGTGCGGTGTGTTTCCCTACAGAAATGGAGTTAAAACCCAGGCTCTCTGTCTTTCTACATGTAATACAAAGTTGCAGATAAACGCAGTCACTTTTCAGCTCAAAGGAAGATACATCGTTCACGAAGCTCACACGTTTCTTGCTCTTAACTGAAAAGCATTGGATATTAGAGGAACTGTGGTTTGTATCAGTTTCAGAAGCGGAATTGAACTAGATTTGATCCGTATGTGTAGCAAACACCGTTCTTTTGTTCTGAGCACACTCATATTTCCTGCTGTATTAGAGACTCCAGAATGCAAGAGTGTGCTTCTTCCTCTAAAGCAGAGGGTGTTTCTTGGATGAGAACTGTGCTGTGTGTTTCCCTTCAGAAATGGAGTTAAATCCCAGGCTCTGTGTCTTTCTACAAGTAAGAATTCTTTGCAGGTAAATGCAGTCACTTTTCAGCTCAAAGAAGATACATGGTACAAGAAGCTCACACGTTTCTTGCTCTTAACTGAAAAGCATTGGATATTAGAGGAACTGTGGTTTGTATCAGTTTCAGAAGCAGAGTTGAACTAGATGTTGTCCATATGTGTAGGAAACACTGTTCTTTTGTTTTGAACACACTCACATTTCCTGCTGTGTTAGAGACTCCAGAAAAAAGAGCGTGCTTCTTGCTCTAAAGCAGAGTGTGTTTCATGGATGAGAACTGTGCTGTATGTTCCCCTTCAGGAATGGAGTTAAATCCCAGGCTCTGTGTCTTTCTACAAGTAAGACTTCGTTGCAGGTAAACACAGTCAATTTTCAACTCAAAGGAAGCTACATCATTCACAAAGCTCACACGTTTCTCGCTCTTAACTGAAAAGCATTGGATTTTAGAGGAACTGTGGTTTTTATCAGGTTCAGAAGCAGAGTTGAACTTGTTGTGGTCTGTATGTGTAGGAAACTCCGTTGTTTTGTTCTGATCACATTCATATTTCCTGCTGTATTAGAGACTCTAAAAAGCAAGAGCGTGCTTCATGCTCTAAAGCAGAGTGTGTCATGGAAGAGAACTGTGCTGTGTGTTTTTCTTCAGAATTCGAGTTAAATACCAGCTTCTGCGTCTTCCTACAAGCAAGACTTTTTATCAGGTAAACAAAGTTACTTTTCAGCTCAATGAAGCTACATCGTTCATGAAGCTCACACGTTTATGGCGCTTAAGTGAAAAGCATTGGATGTTAGAGGACATGGGCTTTGTATCAGTATCTGAAGCAGAGTTGAAGTAGATACGGTCCTCATGTGTAGGAAACACCGTTCTTTTGCTCTGAGCACACTCACGTTTCAAGCTATATTAAAGATTCTAGAAAGCCAGAGCGTGCTTCTTGCTCTAAAGCAGAGTGTGTTTTGTGGATCAGAACTGTGCAGTGTTTTTCACTTCTGAAATGGAGTTAAATCCCAGGCTCTGGGTCTTCCTACAAGCAAGACTTCGTTTCAGGTAAACGCAGTCCCTTCTCAGCTCAAAGAATCTACATCGTTCAGGAAACCTACACGTTTCTAGCTCTTAACTGAAAATCTTTGGATGTTAGAGGACCTGTGGTTTGTATTAGTTTCAGAAGCAGAGTTAAACTAGATATGATCCATATGTGTACGAAACACCGTTCTTTTGTTCTGAGCACACTCATGTTTCCTGCTCTATTAGAGACTCCAGAATGCAAGAGCGGGCTTCTTGCTCTAAAGCAGAGTGTTTCTTGGAAGAGAACTGTGCTGTGTGTTTGCCTTCAGAAATGGAGTTAAATCCCAGGCTCTGTGTCTTTCTACAAGAAAGACTTCGTTGCAGGTAAACGCAGTCAATTTTCAGCTCAATGAAGCTACATCGTTCACGAAGCTCACACGTTTCTCGCTCTTAACTGAAAAGCATTGGATGTTAGATGACCTGTGGTTTGTATCAGTTTCACTAGCAGAGTTGAAGTAGATGTGGTCTGGATGTGTAGGAAACTCCGTTGTTTTGTTCTGATCACTCTCACGTTTCTTGCTGTATTAGAGACTCTAAAAAGCAAGAGCGTGCTTCTTGCTCTAAAGCAGAGTGTGTTTCTCTGAGGAGAACTGTGCTGTGTGTTTCCCTTCAGAAATGAAGTTAAAACCCAGGCTCTGTGTCTTTCTACAAGTAAGATATCGTTGCAGGTAAACGTAGTCACTTTTCAGCTCAAAGGAAGCTAAATCATTCACGAAGCTCACACGTTTATCTCTCTTAACGTAAAAGCATTGGATATTCGAGGAACTGTGGTTTGCATCAGTTTCAGAAGCAGAGTTGAACTAGATGTGGTCTGTATGTGTATGAAACACCGTTCTTTTGTTCTGAACACACTCACGTTTCCTGCTGTATTAGAGACTGTAGAAATCAAGAGCGTGCTTCTTGCTTGAAAGCAGAGTGTGTCATGGATGAGAACTGTGCTGTGTGTTTCTATTTAGAGTTGGTGTTAAATACCAGGTTCTGCGTATTCCTACAAGCAGGACTTTGTTTCAGGTAAACACAGTCACTTTTCAGCTCAATGAAGATACATCGTTCATGAAGCTCACACGTTTATGGCGCTTAAGTGAAAAGCATTGGATGTTAGAGGACGTGGGCTTTGTATCAGTTTCTGAAGCAGAGTTGAAGTAGATACTGTCCTTATGTGTAGGAAACACCGTTCTTTTGTTCTGAGCACACTCATGTTTCCTGCTATATTAGAGACTCTAGAAATCAAGAGTGTGCTTCTTGCTCTAAAGCAGAGACTGTCATGGATGAGAACTGTGCTCCGTGTTTCCCTTCAGAAATGGAGTTAAATGCCAGGGTCTGTGTCTTTCTACAAGCAAGACTTCATTTCAAGGTAAACACAGTCACTTTTCAGCTCAAACGAAGCTACGTCGTTCATGAAGATCACTGGATTCTCGCTCTTAACTGAAAAGCATTGGATATTATAGCAGCTGTGGTTTGTATCAGTTTCAGAAGGAGAGTTGAACTAGATATGGTCCGTATTTGTAGGAAACACCGCTCTTTTTTTCTGAGCACACTCATGTTTCCTGCTGTCTTAGAGACTCTAGAAAGCAAGAGCGTGCTTGTTGCTCTAAAGCCGAGTGTGTTTCATGGATGAGAACTGTGCTGTGTGTTTCCCTTCAGAAATGGAGTTAAATCCCAGGCTCTGTGTCTTCCTACAAGCAAGACTTCATTTCAGGTAAACACAGTCACTTTTTATCTGAAAGAATCTACATCGTTCAGGAAGCTCACCCGTTTCTAGCTCTTAACTGAAAATCATTTGATGTTAGAGGACCTGTAGTTTGTATCAGTTTCAGAAGCAGAGTTGAACTAGATGTGGTCGGTATGTGTAGGAAACTCCGTTGATTTGTTCTGATCACACTCACGCTTCCTGCTGTATTAGAGATTCTAGAAAACAAGAGCATGCTTCTTGCTCTAAAGCAGAGTATGTTTCTTGGATGAGAACTGTGCTGTGTGTTTCCCTTCAGAAATGGAGTTAAATCCCAGGTTCTGTGTCTTTCTACATGTAAGACATCATTGCAGGTAAACTAAGTCACTTTTCAGCTCAAAGGAAGCTACATTGTTCACGAAGCTCACACGTTTCTCGCTCCGAACTGAAAAGCATTGGATGTTAGAGGACCTGTGGTTAATATCAGTTTCAGAAGCAGAGTTGAACTAGATGTGGTCTGTTTGTGTAGGAAACTCCGTTGATTTGTTCTGATCACACTCACGTTTCCTGCTGTATTAGAGATTCTAGAAAACAAGTGCATGCTTCTTGCTCTAAAGCAGATATGTGTTATGGATGAGAACTGTGCTGTGTGTTTCCCTTCAGAAATGGAGTTAAATCCCAGGCTCTTTGTCTTCCTACAAGCAAGACTTCATTTAGGGTAAATGCAGTCACTATTCAGCTCAAAGAATCTACATCCTTCAGGCAGGTCACACCTTTCTAACTCTTAACAGAAAATCATTGGATGTTAGAGGACCTGTTGTTTGTATCACTTTCAGAAGCAGAGTTGAACTAGATATGATCCATATGTGTAGGAAACACCGTACTTTTTTTCTGAGCACACTCACGTTTACTGCTCTTTTAGAGACTCTAGAAAGCAAGTGCATGCTTCTTGCTCTAAAGCAGAGTGTGTTTGATGGATGATAACTGTGCTGTGTGTTTCCCTTCAGAAATGGAGTTAAATCCCAGGCTCTGTGTCTTCCTACAAACAAGACTTCATTTCAGGTAAACACAGTCACTTTTAAGCTCAAACAAAGCTAAGTTGTTATGAAGCACTCACGTTGCTCAGTCTTAACTGAAGAGCATTGGATATTAGAGGAACTTGAGTTTGTATCAGTATCAGAAGCAAAGTTGAACTAGATGTGGTCTGTATGTGTAGGAAATACAGTTCTTTTGTTCTGAGCACACTCACGTTTCCTTCTCCATTAGAGACTCCAGAAGGCAAGAGCGTGCTTCTTGCTCTAAAGCACAGTGTGTGTCTTGAATGAGAACTGTGCTGTGTGTTTCCCTTCAGAAATGGAGGTAAATCCCAGGCTCTGTGTTTTTTTACAAGTAAGACTTCTTTGCAGGTAAACACAGTCACTTTTCAGCTCAAAGGAAGCTATGTCTTACATGAAGGTAACTCGTTTCTTGCTCTTAACTGAAAAGCATTGGATGTTCAGGAACTGTGGTTTATATCAGTTTTATAATCAGAGTTGAACGAGATGTTGTCTGTATGTGTAGCAAACACCGTTCTTTTGTTCTGAGCACAATCACGTTTCCTGCTGTTTTAGAGACTCCAGAAAGCAAGAGCGTGCTTCTTGCTCTAAAGCAGAGTGTGTTTCTTGGATGAGAACTGTGCTGTGTGTTTCCCTTCAGAAATGGAGTTAAATCCCAGCCTCTGTGTCTTCCTACAAGCAAGACTTCATTTCAGGTAAATGCAGTAACTTTTCAGCTCAAAGAATCTACATCGTTCAGGAAACTCACACGTTTCTAGCTCTTAACTGAAAATCATTGGATGTTAGAGGACCTGTGGTTTGTATCAGTTTCAGAAGCAGAGTTAAACTAGATATGGTCCGTATGTGTAGAAAACACCGTTCTTTTGTTTTGAGCACACTCACGTTTCCTGCTCTATTAGAGACTCCAGAATGCAGGAGCGTGCTTCTTGCTCTAAAGCAGAATCTGGTTCTTGGATGAGAACTGTGCTGTGTGTTTCCCTTCAGTAATGGAGTTAAATCCCAGGCTTGGTGTCTTCCTACAAGCAAGACTTTGTTTCAGGTAAATGCAGTCACTTTTCAGCTCAATGAAACTACATCATTCACGAAGCTCACACGTTTATCGCGCTTAAATGAAAAGCATTGGATATTAGAGTAGCTGTGGTTTGTATCAGTTTCAGAAGGAGATTTGAAATAGATATGGTCCGTATTTGCAGGAAACACCGTTCATTTTCTGAGCACACTCACGTTTCCTGCTGTATTAGAGACATTAGAAAGCAAGAGCGTGCATCTTGCTCTAAAGCAGAGTGTGTATCATGGATGAGAACTGTGCAGTTGGTTTCACTTCAGAAATTGTGTTAAATTCCAGGCTCTGTGTCTCCCTACAAGCAAGACTTCGTTTCAGGTAAACGAAGTCCCTTTTCAGCTCAGAGGATGCTACATCGGTCACAAAGCTCACACGTTTCTCACTCTTAACTGAAAAGCATTTGATGCTAGAGGACCTGTGGTTTGTGTCAGTTTTAGAAGCAGAGTTGAACTAGATGTTGTCCATATGTGTAGGAAACACTGTTCTTTTGTTTTGAGCACACTCACATTTCCTGGTGTGTTAGAGACTCCAGAAAAAAGAGCGTGCTTCTTGCTCTAAAGCAGAGTGTGTTTCATGGATGACAACTGTGCAGTGTGTTTCCCTTCAGAAATGGAGTTAAATCCCAGGGTCTGTGTCTTCCTACAAGCAAGACTTCGTTTCAGGTAAACGAAGTCTCTTTTCAGCTCAAACGAAGCTACATCGTTCACGAAGCTCACACGTTTCTTGCTCTTAACTGAAAAGCATTGAATGTTAGAGGATCTGTGGTTTCTATCAGTTTCAGAGGCAGAGTTGAACTAGATGTGGTCTGGATATGTAGGAAACACCGTTCTTTTGTTCGCAGCACAATCACCTTTCCTGCTGTTTTAGAGAATCTAGAAAGGAAGAGCATGCTTCTTGCTCTAAAGCAGAGTGTGTTTCTTGGATGAGAACTGTGCTGTGTGTTTCCCTTCAGAAATGGAGTTAAATCCCAGGCTCTGTGTCTTTCTACAAGTAAGACATCTTTGCTGGTAAACGCAGTCACTTTTCAGCTCACAGGAAGCTACATCGTTCACGAAGCTCACACGTTTCTCACTCTTAACTGAAAAGCATTGGATATTCGAGGAACTGTGGTTTATATCAGTTTCAGAAGCAGTGTTGAACTAGATGTTGTCTGTATGTGTAGGAATCACCGTTCTTTTGTTCTGAACACACTCACGTTTCCTGCTGTATTAGAGACTTTAGAAAGCAAGAGCTTGCTTCTTGCTCTAAAGCAGAGTGTGTTTCATGGATGAGAACTGTGCAGTGTGTTTCACGTCAGATATGGAGTTAAGTCCCAGGTTCTGGAACTTTCTACAAACAAGACTTTCTTTCAGGTAAACACTGTCCCTTTTCAGGTCAAAGGATGCTACATCGGTCACAATGCTCACATGTTTCTCACTCTTAACTGAAAAGCATTTGATGCTAGAGGACCTGTGGTTTGTGTCAGTTTTAGAAGCAGAGTTGAACTAGATGTTGTCCATATGCGTAGGAAACACTGTTCTTTTGTTTTGAGTACACTCACATTTCCTGGTGTGTTAGAGACTCCAGAAAAAAGAGGGTGCTTCTAGCTCTAAAGTAGAGTGTGTTTCATGGATGACAACTGTGCAGTGTGTGTCAGTTCTGAAATGGAGTTAAATCCCAGGGTCTGTGTCTTCCTACAATCAAGACTTCGTTTCAGGTAAACGCAGTCACTTTTCAGCTCAAACGAAGCTACATCGTTCACGAAGCTCACACGTTTCTTGCTCTTAACTGAAAAGCATTGAATGTTAGAGGATCTGTGGTTTCTATCAGTTTCAGAGGCAGAGTTGAACTAGATGTGGTCTGGATGTGTAGGAAACACTGTTCTTTTGTTCTGAGCACACTCACGTTTCCTGGTGTTTTAGAGAATCTACAAAGGAAGAGCGTGCTTCTTGCTCTAAAGCAGAGTGTGTTTCTTGGATGAGAACTGTGCTGTGTGTTTCCCTTCAGAAATGGAGTGAAATCCCAGACTCTGTGTCTTCCTACAATCAAGACTTCATTTCAGGTAATCACAGTCACTTTTCAGCTCAAAGAATCTACATCGTTCAGGAAACTCACACGTTTCTAGCTCTTAACTGAAAATCATTGGATGTTAGAGGACCTGTGGTTTGTATCAGTTTCAGAAGCAGAGTTAAAATAGATATGATCCGTATGTGTAGGAAACACCGTTCTTTTGTTCTGAGCATACTCACGTTTCCTACTCTATTAGAGACTCTAGAATGCAAGAGCGTGCCTCTTGCTCTAAAGCCGAGTGTGTTTCTTGGATGAGAACTGTGCTGTGTGTTTCTCTTCAGAAATGGAGTTAAATCCCAGGCTCTGTGTCTTTCTACATGTAAGACTTCGGTGCAGGTAAACACAGTCTCTTTTCAGCTCAAAGGAAGCTACATCGTTCACGAAGCTCACACATTTCTTGCTCCTAACTGAAAATCATTGGCTGTTAGAGGACCTCTGGTTTCTATCAGTTTCAGAAGCAGAGTTGAACTAGATGTTGTCCAAATGGGTAGGAAACACCGTTCTTTTGTTCTGAGCACACTCACGTTTCCTGCTCTATCAGAGACTTTAGAAAGCAAGAGCATGTTTCTTGCTCTAAAGCAGCGTGTGTTTCATGGATGAGAACTGTGCAGTGTGTTTTCATTCAGAAATAGAGTTAAATCCTAGGCTCTGTGTCTTCCTACAAGCATGACTTCGTTTCAGGTGAACGCAGTCCATTTTCAGCTCAAACTAAGCTACATCATTCACGAAGCTCAAACGTTTCTCACTCTTAACTGACAAGCATTTAATGCTAGAGGACCTGTGGTTTGTATAAGTTTCAGAAGCAGAGTTGTAATAGATATGGTCCACATATGTAGGAAAAACAGTCCTTTGGTTATGATCACACTCACTTTTCTTGCTGTATTAGAGACTCTAGAAAGCAAGAGCGTGCTTCTTGCTCTAAAGCAGAGTGTGTTTCATGGATGAGAACTGTGCTATTTGTTTCCCTTCAGAAATGGAGTTAAATCCCAGGCTCGGTGTCTTCCTACAAGCAAGATTTTGTTTCAGGTAGACACAGTCACTTTTCAGCTCAATGAAGCTACATTGTTCACAAAGCTCACACGTTTATCGCTCTTAAATGAAAAGCATTGGATGTTAGAGCAGCTGTGGTTTCTATCAGTTTCAGAAGGAGTGTTGAGCTAGATATGGTCCGTATTTGTAGGAAACACCGTTATTTTGTTCTGAGCACACTCACGTTTCCTGCTGTATTAGAGACTTTAGAAAGCAAGAATTTGTTTCTTGCTCTAAAGCAGCGAGTGTTTCATGGATGATAACGGTGCAGTGTGTTTCCCTTCAGAAATGGAGTTAAATCCCAGGCTCTGTGTCTTCCTACAAGCAAGACTTCGTTTCAGGTAAACGCAGTCAATTTTCAGCTCAAAGGAAGCTACATCGTTCACGAAGCTCACACGTTTCTCGCTCTTAAATGAAAAGCATTGGATGTTAGAGGACCTGTGGTTTGTATCAGTTTCAGAAGCAGAGTTGAACTAGATGTGGTCTGTATGTGTACGAAACTCCGTTGTTTTGTTCTGATCACACTCACGTTTCCTGCTGTATTAGAGACTCTAAAAAGCAAGAGCGTGCTTCTTGCTCTAAAACAGAGTGTGTTTCTCTGAGGAGAACTGTGCTGTGTGTTTTCCTTCAGTAATGGAGTTAAATTCCAGGCTCTGTGTCTTTCTACAGGTAAGACTCCGTTGCAGGTAAACGCAGTCACTCTTCAGCTCAAAGGAAGCTACATCATTCACGAAGCTCACACATTTCTCACTCTTAACTGAAAAGCATTGGATATTGGAGGAAATGTGGTTTGTATCAGTTTCAGAGCAGAGTTGAACTAGATATGGTCCGTATTTGTAGGAAACATCGTTCTTTTGTTCTGAGCACACTCACGTTTCCTGCTGTATTAGGGACTTTAGAAAGCAAGAGCCTGTTTCTTGCTCTAAAGCAGCATGTGTTTCATGGATGAGAACGGTGCAGTGTGTTTCCCTTCAGAAATGGAGTTAAATCCCAGGCTCTGTGTCTTCCTACAAGGAAGACTTCGTTGAAGGTAAACGCAGTCCCTTTTCAGCTCAAAGGAAGCTACATCGTTCAAAAAGCTCACACGTTTATGGCGCTTAACTAAAAAGCATTGGATGTTAGAGGACCAGTGCTTTGTATCAGATTCCGTAGTAGAGTTGAACTAGATGTGGTCCATATGGGTAGGAAACACCGTTCAGTTTTTCTGAGGACATTCACGTTTCCTGCTGTATTAGAGACTCTAGAAAGCAAGAGGGTGCATCTTGCTCTAAAGCAGAGTGTGTTTTATCGATGATAACTGTGGTGTATGTTTCCCTTCAGAAATGGAGTTAAATCCCAGGTTCTGTGTCTTCCTACAGGCAAGACTTTGTTTCAGGTAAAAGCAGTCACTTTTCAGCTCAATGAAGCTTCATCGTTAAAGAAGCTCACACGTTTACGCGCTTAACTAAAAAGCATTGGATGTTAGAGCAGCTGTGGTTTGTATCAGTTTCAGAAGGAGAGTTGAACTAGATGTTGTCAATATGTGTAGGAAACACCATTCTTTTGTTTTGAGCACACTCATATTTCCTGCTGTGTTAGACACTCTAGAAAGCAACAGCGGTCTTCATGCTCTAAAGCAGATTGTGTTTCATGGATGAGTACTGTGCTCTGTGTTTCCCTTCAGAAATGGAGTTAAATCCCAGGCTCTTTGTCTTCCTACAAGCAAGTCTTTGTTTCAGGTAAACACAGTCACTATTCAGCTCAATGAAGCTACATCGTTCACGAAGCTCACACGTTTATCGCGCTTAACTGAAAAGCATTGGATGTTAGAGCAGCTGTGGTTTGTATCAGTTTCAGAAGGAGAGTTGAACTTGATATGGTCCGTATTTGTAGGAAACACCGTTCTTTTGTTCTGAGCACACTCACGTTTCATGCTGTATTAGAGACTTTAGAAAGCAAGAGCGTGTTTCTTCCTCTAAAGCAGCGTGTGTTTCATCGATGAGAACTGTGCAGTGTGTTTCCCTTCAGAAATGGAGTTAAATCCCAGGCTCTGTGTCTTCCTAAAAGCAAGACTTCGTTTCAGGTAAACGAAGTCCCTTTTCAGCTCAGAGGATGCTACATCGGTCACAAAGCTCACACGTTTCTCACTCTTAACTGAAAAGCATTTGATGCTAGAGGACCTGTGGTTTGTGTCAGTTTTAGAAGCAGAGTTGATCTAGATGTTGTCCATATGTGTAGGAAACACTGTTCTTTTGTTTTGAGCACACTCACATTTCCTGGTGTGTTAGAGATTCAAGAAAAAAGAGCGTGCTTCTTGCTCTAAAGCAGCATGTGTTTCTTGGATGACAACTGTGCAGTGTGTTTCCCTTCAGAAATGGAGTTAAATCCCAGGCTCTGTGTCTTTCTACAAGTAAGACATCTTTGCTGGTAAACGCAGTCACTTTTCAGCTCACATTAAGCTACATCATTCACGAAGCTCACACGTTTCTCACTCTTAACTGAAAAGCATTGGATATTCGAGGAACTGTGGTTTGTATCAGTTTCAGAAGCAGTGTTGAACTAGATATGGTCCGTATTTGTAGGAAACATCGTTCTTTTGTTCTGAGCACACTCACGTTTCCTGCTGTATTATGGACTTAAGAAAGCAAGCGCCTGTTTCTTGCTCTAAAGCAGCATGTGTTTCATGGATGAGAACGGTGCAGTGTGTTTCCCTTCAGAAATGGAGTTAAATCCCAGGCTCGGTGTCTTCCTACAAGCAAGATTTTGTTTCAGGTAGACACAGTCACTTTTCAGCTCAATGAAGCTACATTGTTCACAAAGCTCACACGTTTATCGCTCTTAAATGAAAAGCATTGGATGTTAGAGCAGCTGTGGTTTCTATCAGTTTCAGAAGGAGTGTTGAGCTAGATATGGTCCGTATTTGTAGGAAACACCGTTATTTTGTTCTGAGCACACTCACGTTTCCTGCTGTATTAGAGACTTTAGAAAGCAAGAAATTGTTTCTTGCTCTAAAGCAGCGAGTGTTTCATGGATGATAACGGTGCAGTGTGTTTCCCTTCAGAAATGGAGTTAAATCCCAGGCTCTGTGTCTTCCTACAAGCAAGACTTCGTTTCAGGTAAACGCAGTCAATTTTCAGCTCAAAGGAAGCTACATCGTTCACGAAGCTCACACGTTTCTCGCTCTTAAATGAAAAGCATTGGATGTTAGAGGACCTGTGGTTTGTATCAGTTTCAGAAGCAGAGTTGAACTAGATGTGGTCTGTATGTGTACGAAACTCCGTTGTTTTGTTCTGATCACACTCACGTTTCCTGCTGTATTAGAGACTCTAAAAAGCAAGAGCGTGCTTCTTGCTCTAAAACAGAGTGTGTTTCTCTGAGGAGAACTGTGCTGTGTGTTTTCCTTCAGTAATGGAGTTAAATTCCAGGCTCTGTGTCTTTCTACAGGTAAGACTCCGTTGCAGGTAAACGCAGTCACTCTTCAGCTCAAAGGAAGCTACATCATTCACGAAGCTCACACATTTCTCACTCTTAACTGAAAAGCATTGGATATTGGAGGAAATGTGGTTTGTATCAGTTTCAGAGCAGAGTTGAACTAGATATGGTCCGTATTTGTAGGAAACATCGATCTTTTGTTCTGAGCACACTCACGTTTCCTGCTGCATTAGGGACTTTAGAAAGCAAGAGCCTGTTTCTTGCTCTAAAGCAGCATGTGTTTCATGGATGAGAACGGTGCAGTGTGTTTCCCTTCAGAAATGGAGTTAAATCCCAGGCTCTGTGTCTTCCTACAAGGAAGACTTCGTTGAAGGTAAACGCAGTCCCTTTTCAGCTCAAAGGAAGCTACATCGTTCAAAAAGCTCACACGTTTATGGCGCTTAACTAAAAAGCATTGGATGTTAGAGGACCAGTGCTTTGTATCAGATTCCGTAGTAGAGTTGAACTAGATGTGGTCCATATGGGTAGGAAACACCGTTCAGTTTTTCTGAGGACATTCACGTTTCCTGCTGTATTAGAGACTCTAGAAAGCAAGAGGGTGCATCTTGCTCTAAAGCAGAGTGTGTTTTATCGATGATAACTGTGGTGTATGTTTCCCTTCAGAAATGGAGTTAAATCCCAGGTTCTGTGTCTTCCTACAGGCAAGACTTTGTTTCAGGTAAAAGCAGTCACTTTTCAGCTCAATGAAGCTTCATCGTTAAAGAAGCTCACACGTTTACGCGCTTAACTAAAAAGCATTGGATGTTAGAGCAGCTGTGGTTTGTATCAGTTTCAGAAGGAGAGTTGAACTAGATGTTGTCCATATGTGTAGGAAACACCATTCTTTTGTTTTGAGCACACTCATATTTCCTGCTGTTTTAGACACTCTAGAAAGCAACAGTGGTCTTCATGCTCTAAAGCAGATTGTGTTTCATGGATGAGAACTGTGCTCTGTGTTTCCCTTCAGAAATGGAGTTAAATCCCAGGCTCTTTGTCTTCCTACAAGCAAGTCTTTGTTTCAGGTAAACACAGTCACTATTCAGCTCAATGAAGCTACATCGTTCACGAAGCTCACACGTTTATCGCGCTTAACTGAAAAGCATTGGATGTTAGAGCAGCTGTGGTTTGTATCAGTTTCAGAAGGAGAGTTGAACTTGATATGGTCCGTATTTGTAGGAAACACCGTTCTTTTGTTCTGAGCACACTCACGTTTCATGCTGTATTAGAGACTTTAGAAAGCAAGAGCGTGTTTCTTCCTCTAAAGCAGCGTGTGTTTCATCGATGAGAACTGTGCAGTGTGTTTCCCTTCAGAAATGGAGTTAAATCCCAGGCTCTGTGTCTTCCTAAAAGCAAGACTTCGTTTCAGGTAAACGAAGTCCCTTTTCAGCTCAGAGGATGCTACATCGGTCACAAAGCTCACACGTTTCTCACTCTTAACTGAAAAGCATTTAATGCTAGAGGACCTGTGGTTTGTGTCAGTTTTAGAAGCAGAGTTGAACTAGATGTTGTTCATATGTGTAGGAAACACTGTTCTTTTGTTTTGAGCACACTCACATTTCCTGGTGTGTTAGAGATTCCAGAAAAAAGAGCGTGCTTCTTGCTCTAAAGCAGAGTGTGTTTCTTGGATGACAACTGTGCAGTGTGTTTCCCTTCAGAAATGGAGTTAAATCCCAGGCTCTGTGTCTTTCTACAAGTAAGACATCTTTGCTGGTAAACGCAGTCACTTTTCAGCTCACAGGAAGCTACATCGTTCACGAAGCTCACACGTTTCTCACTCTTAACTGAAAAGCATTGGATATTCGAGGAACTGTGGTTTATATCAGTTTCAGAAGCAGTGTTGAACTAGATGTTGTCTGTATGTGTAGGAATCACCGTTCTTTTGTTCTGAACACACTCACGTTTCCTGCTGTATTAGAGACTTTAGAAAGCAAGAGCTTGCTTCTTGCTCTAAAGCAGAGTGTGTTTCATGGATGAGAACTGTGCAGTGTGTTTCACGTCAGATATGGAGTTAAGTCCCAGGTTCTGGAACTTTCTACAAACAAGACTTTCTTTCAGGTAAACACTGTCCCTTTTCAGGTCAAAGGATGCTACATCGGTCACAATGCTCACATGTTTCTCACTCTTAACTGAAAAGCATTTGATGCTAGAGGACCTGTGGTTTGTGTCAGTTTTAGAAGCAGAGTTGAACTAGATGTTGTCCATATGCGTAGGAAACACTGTTCTTTTGTTTTGAGTACACTCACATTTCCTGGTGTGTTAGAGACTCCAGAAAAAAGAGGGTGCTTCTAGCTCTAAAGTAGAGTGTGTTTCATGGATGACAACTGTGCAGTGTGTGTCAGTTCTGAAATGGAGTTAAATCCCAGGGTCTGTGTCTTCCTACAATCAAGACTTCGTTTCAGGTAAACGCAGTCACTTTTCAGCTCAAACGAAGCTACATCGTTCACGAAGCTCACACGTTTCTTGCTCTTAACTGAAAAGCATTGAATGTTAGAGGATCTGTGGTTTCTATCAGTTTCAGAGGCAGAGTTGAACTAGATGTGGTCTGGATGTGTAAGAAACACTGTTCTTTTGTTCTGAGCACACTCACGTTTCCTGGTGTTTTAGAGAATCTACAAAGGAAGAGCGTGCTTCTTGCTCTAAAGCAGAGTGTGTTTCTTGGATGAGAACTGTGCTGTGTGTTTCCCTTCAGAAATGGAGTGAAATCCCAGACTCTGTGTCTTCCTACAATCAAGACTTCATTTCAGGTAATCACAGTCACTTTTCAGCTCAAAGAATCTACATCGTTCAGGAAACTCACACGTTTCTTGCTCTTAACTGAAAATCATTGGATGTTAGAGGACCTGTGGTTTGTATCAGTTTCAGAAGCAGAGTTAAAATAGATATGATCCGTATGTGTAGGAAACACCGTTCTTTTGTTCTGAGCATACTCACGTTTCCTACTCTATTAGAGACTCTAGAATGCAAGAGCGTGCTTCTTGCTCTAAAGCCGAGTGTGTTTCTTGGATGAGAACTGTGCTGTGTGTTTCCCTTCAGAAATGGAGTTAAATCCCAGGCTCTGTGTCTTTCTACATGTAAGACTTCGGTGCAGGTAAACACAGTCTCTTTTCAGCTCAAAGGAAGCTACATCGTTCACGAAGCTCACACATTTCTTGCTCCTAACTGAAAATCATTGGCTGTTAGAGGACCTCTGGTTTCTATCAGTTTCAGAAGCAGAGTTGAACTAGATGTTGTCCAAATGGGTAGGAAACACCGTTCTTTTGTTCTGAGCACACTCACGTTTCTTGCTCTATCAGAGACTTTAGAAAGCAAGAGCATGTTTCTTGCTCTAAAGCAGCGTGTGTTTCATGGATGAGAACTTTGCAGTGTGTTTTCATTCAGAAATAGAGTTAAATCCTAGGCTCTGTGTCTTCCTACAAGCATGACTTCGTTTCAGGTGAACGCAGTCCATTTTCAGCTCAAACTAAGCTACATCATTCATGAAGCTCAAACGTTTCTCACTCTTAACTGACAAGCATTTAATGCTAGAGGACCTGTGGTTTGTATAAGTTTCAGAAGCAGAGTTGTAATAGATATGGTCCACATATGTAGGAAAAACAGTCCTTTGGTTATGATCACACTCACTTTTCTTGCTGTATTAGAGACTCTAGAAAGCAAGAGCGTGCTTCTTGCTCTGAAGCAGAGTGTGTTTCATGGATGAGAACTGTGCTATTTGTTTCCTTTCAGAAATGGAGTTAAATCCCAGGCTCGGTGTCTTCCTACAAGCAAGATTTTGTTTCAGGTAGACACAGTCACTTTTCAGCTCAATGAAGCTACATTGTTCACAAAGCTCACACGTTTATCGCTCTTAAATGAAAAGCATTGGATGTTAGAGCAGCTGTGGTTTCTATCAGTTTCAGAAGGAGTGTTGAGCTAGATATGGTCCGTATTTGTAGGAAACACCGTTATTTTGTTCTGAGCACACTCACGTTTCCTGCTGTATTAGAGACTTTAGAAAGCAAGAAATTGTTTCTTGCTCTAAAGCAGCGAGTGTTTCATGGATGATAACGGTGCAGTGTGTTTCCCTTCAGAAATGGAGTTAAATCCCAGGCTCTGTGTCTTCCTACAAGCAAGACTTCGTTTCAGGTAAACGCAGTCAATTTTCAGCTCAAAGGAAGCTACATCGTTCACGAAGCTCACACGTTTCTCGCTCTTAAATGAAAAGCATTGGATGTTAGAGGACCTGTGGTTTGTATCAGTTTCAGAAGCAGAGTTGAACTAGATGTGGTCTGTATGTGTACGAAACTCCGTTGTTTTGTTCTGATCACACTCACGTTTCCTGCTGTATTAGAGACTCTAAAAAGCAAGAGCGTGCTTCTTGCTCTAAAACAGAGTGTGTTTCTCTGAGGAGAACTGTGCTGTGTGTTTTCCTTCAGTAATGGAGTTAAATTCCAGGCTCTGTGTCTTTCTACAGGTAAGACTCCGTTGCAGGTAAACGCAGTCACTCTTCAGCTCAAAGGAAGCTACATCATTCACGAAGCTCACACATTTCTCACTCTTAACTGAAAAGCATTGGATATTGGAGGAAATGTGGTTTGTATCAGTTTCAGAGCAGAGTTGAACTAGATATGGTCCGTATTTGTAGGAAACATCGTTCTTTTGTTCTGAGCACACTCACGTTTCCTGCTGTATTAGGGACTTTAGAAAGCAAGAGCCTGTTTCTTGCTCTAAAGCAGCATGTGTTTCATGGATGAGAACGGTGCAGTGTGTTTCCCTTCAGAAATGGAGTTAAATCCCAGGCTCTGTGTCTTCCTACAAGGAAGACTTCGTTGAAGGTAAACGCAGTCCCTTTTCAGCTCAAAGGAAGCTACATCGTTCAAAAAGCTCACACGTTTATGGCGCTTAACTAAAAAGCATTGGATGTTAGAGGACCAGTGCTTTGTATCAGATTCCGTAGTAGAGTTGAACTAGATGTGGTCCATATGGGTAGGAAACACCGTTCAGTTTTTCTGAGGACATTCACGTTTCCTGCTGTATTAGAGACTCTAGAAAGCAAGAGGGTGCATCTTGCTCTAAAGCAGAGTGTGTTTTATCGATGATAACTGTGGTGTATGTTTCCCTTCAGAAATGGAGTTAAATCCCAGGTTCTGTGTCTTCCTACAGGCAAGACTTTGTTTCAGGTAAAAGCAGTCACTTTTCAGCTCAATGAAGCTTCATCGTTAAAGAAGCTCACACGTTTACGCGCTTAACTAAAAAGCATTGGATGTTAGAGCAGCTGTGGTTTGTATCAGTTTCAGAAGGAGAGTTGAACTAGATGTTGTCCATATGTGTAGGAAACACCATTCTTTTGTTTTGAGCACACTCATATTTCCTGCTGTGTTAGACACTCTAGAAAGCAACAGCGGTCTTCATGCTCTAAAGCAGATTGTGTTTCATGGATGAGAACTGTGCTCTGTGTTTCCCTTCAGAAATGGAGTTAAATCCCAGGCTCTTTGTCTTCCTACAAGCAAGTCTTTGTTTCAGGTAAACACAGTCACTATTCAGCTCAATGAAGCTACATCGTTCACGAAGCTCACACGTTTATCGCGCTTAACTGAAAAGCATTGGATGTTAGAGCAGCTGTGGTTTGTATCAGTTTCAGAAGGAGAGTTGAACTTGATATGGTCCGTATTTGTAGGAAACACCGTTCTTTTGTTCTGAGCACACTCACGTTTCATGCTGTATTAGAGACTTTAGAAAGCAAGAGCGTGTTTCTTCCTCTAAAGCAGCGTGTGTTTCATCGATGAGAACTGTGCAGTGTGTTTCCCTTCAGAAATGGAGTTAAATCCCAGGCTCTGTGTCTTCCTAAAAGCAAGACTTCGTTTCAGGTAAACGAAGTCCCTTTTCAGCTCAGAGGATGCTACATCGGTCACAAAGCTCACACGTTTCTCACTCTTAACTGAAAAGCATTTGATGCTAGAGGACCTGTGGTTTGTGTCAGTTTTAGAAGCAGAGTTGAACTAGATGTTGTCCATATGTGTAGGAAACACTGTTCTTTTGTTTTGAGCACACTCACATTTCCTGGTGTGTTAGAGATTCCAGAAAAAAGAGCGTGCTTCTTGCTCTAAAGCAGCATGTGTTTCTTGGATGACAACTGTGCAGTGTGTTTCCCTTCAGAAATGGAGTTAAATCCCAGGCTCTGTGTCTTTCTACAAGTAAGACATCTTTGCTGGTAAACGCAGTCACTTTTCAGCTCACAGGAAGCTACATCATTCACGAAGCTCACACGTTTCTCACTCTTAACTGAAAAGCATTGGATATTCGAGGAACTGTGGTTTGTATCAGTTTCAGAAGCAGTGTTGAACTAGATATGGTCCGTATTTGTAGGAAACATCGTTCTTTTGTTCTGAGCACACTCACGTTTCCTGCTGTATTATGGACTTAAGAAAGCAAGCGCCTGTTTCTTGCTCTAAAGCAGCATGTGTTTCATGGATGAGAACGGTGCAGTGTGTTTCCCTTCAGAAATGGAGTTAAATCCCAGGCTCGGTGTCTTCCTACAAGCAAGATTTTGTTTCAGGTAGACACAGTCACTTTTCAGCTCAATGAAGCTACATTGTTCACAAAGCTCACACGTTTATCGCTCTTAAATGAAAAGCATTGGATGTTAGAGCAGCTGTGGTTTCTATCAGTTTCAGAAGGAGTGTTGAGCTAGATATGGTCCGTATTTGTAGGAAACACCGTTATTTTGTTCTGAGCACACTCACGTTTCCTGCTGTATTAGAGACTTTAGAAAGCAAGAAATTGTTTCTTGCTCTAAAGCAGCGAGTGTTTCATGGATGATAACGGTGCAGTGTGTTTCCCTTCAGAAATGGAGTTAAATCCCAGGCTCTGTGTCTTCCTACAAGCAAGACTTCGTTTCAGGTAAACGCAGTCAATTTTCAGCTCAAAGGAAGCTACATCGTTCACGAAGCTCACACGTTTCTCGCTCTTAAATGAAAAGCATTGGATGTTAGAGGACCTGTGGTTTGTATCAGTTTCAGAAGCAGAGTTGAACTAGATGTGGTCTGTATGTGTACGAAACTCCGTTGTTTTGTTCTGATCACACTCACGTTTCCTGCTGTATTAGAGACTCTCAAAAGCAAGAGCGTGCTTCTTGCTCTAAAACAGAGTGTGTTTCTCTGAGGAGAACTGTGCTGTGTGTTTTCCTTCAGTAATGGAGTTAAATTCCAGGCTCTGTGTCTTTCTACAGGTAAGACTCCGTTGCAGGTAAACGCAGTCACTCTTCAGCTCAAAGGAAGCTACATCATTCATGAAGCTCACACATTTCTCACTCTTAACTGAAAAGCATTGGATATTGGAGGAAATGTGGTTTGTATCAGTTTCAGAGCAGAGTTGAACTAGATATGGTCCGTATTTGTAGGAAACATCGTTCTTTTGTTCTGAGCACACTCACGTTTCCTGCTGTATTAGGGACTTTAGAAAGCAAGAGCCTGTTTCTTGCTCTAAAGCAGCATGTGTTTCATGGATGAGAACGGTGCAGTGTGTTTCCCTTCAGAAATGGAGTTAAATCCCAGGCTCTGTGTCTTCCTACAAGGAAGACTTCGTTGAAGGTAAACGCAGTCCCTTTTCAGCTCAAAGGAAGCTACATCGTTCAAAAAGCTCACACGTTTATGGCGCTTAACTAAAAAGCATTGGATGTTAGAGGACCAGTGCTTTGTATCAGATTCCGTAGTAGAGTTGAACTAGATGTGGTCCATATGGGTAGGAAACACCGTTCAGTTTTTCTGAGGACATTCACGTTTCCTGCTGTATTAGAGACTCTAGAAAGCAAGAGGGTGCATCTTGCTCTAAAGCAGAGTGTGTTTTATCAATGATAACTGTGGTGTATGTTTCCCTTCAGAAATGGAGTTAAATCCCAGGTTCTGTGTCTTCCTACAGGCAAGACATTGTTTCAGGTAAAAGCAGTCACTTTTCAGCTCAATGAAGCTTCATCGTTAAAGAAGCTCACACGTTTACGCGCTTAACTAAAAAACATTGGATGTTAGAGCAGCTGTGGTTTGTATCAGTTTCAGAAGGAGAGTTGAACTTGATATGGTCCGTATTTGTAGGAAACACCGTTCTTTTGTTCTGAGCACACTCACGTTTCATGCTGTATTAGAGACTTTAGAAAGCAAGAGCGTGTTTCTTCCTCTAAAGCAGCGTGTGTTTCATCGATGAGAACTGTGCAGTGTGTTTCCCTTCAGAAATGGAGTTAAATCCCAGGCTCTGTGTCTTCCTAAAAGCAAGACTTCGTTTCAGGTAAACGAAGTCCCTTTTCAGCTCAGAGGATGCTACATCGGTCACAAAGCTCACACGTTTCTCACTCTTAACTGAAAAGCATTTGATGCTAGAGGACCTGTGGTTTGTGTCAGTTTTAGAAGCAGAGTTGAACTAGATGTTGTCCATATGTGTAGGAAACACTGTTCTTTTGTTTTGAGCACACTCACATTTCCTGGTGTGTTAGAGATTCCAGAAAAAAGAGCGTGCTTCTTGCTCTAAAGCAGAGTGTGTTTCTTGGATGACAACTGTGCAGTGTGTTTCCCTTCAGAAATGGAGTTAAATCCCAGGCTCTGTGTCTTTCTACAAGTAAGACATCTTTGCTGGTAAACGCAGTCACTTTTCAGCTCACAGGAAGCTACATCGTTCACGAAGCTCACACGTTTCTCACTCTTAACTGAAAAGCATTGGATATTCGAGGAACTGTGGTTTATATCAGTTTCAGAAGCAGTGTTGAACTAGATGTTGTCTGTATGTGTAGGAATCACCGTTCTTTTGTTCTGAACACACTCACGTTTCCTGCTGTATTAGAGACTTTAGAAAGCAAGAGCTTGCTTCTTGCTCTAAAGCAGAGTGTGTTTCATGGATGAGAACTGTGCAGTGTGTTTCACGTCAGATATGGAGTTAAGTCCCAGGTTCTGGAACTTTCTACAAACAAGACTTTCTTTCAGGTAAACACTGTCCCTTTTCAGCTCAAAGGATGCTACATCGGTCACAATGGTCACATGTTTCTCACTCTTAACTGAAAAGCATTTGATGCTAGAGGACCTGTGGTTTGTGTCAGTTTTAGAAGCAGAGTTGAACTAGATGTTGTCCATATGCGTAGGAAACACTGTTCTTTTGTTTTGAGCACACTCACATTTCCTGGTGTGTTAGAGACTCCAGAAAAAAGAGGGTGCTTCTAGCTCTAAAGCAGAGTGTGTTTCATGGATGACAACTGTGCAGTGTGTTTCAGTTCTGAAATGGAGTTAAATCCCAGGGTCTGTGTCGTCCTACAATCAAGACTTCATTTCAGGTAAACGCAGTCACTTTTCAGCTCAAACGAAGCTACATCGTTCACAAAGCTCACACGTTTCTTGCTCTTAACTGAAAAGCATTGAATGTTAGAGGATCTGTGGTTTCTATCAGTTTCAGAGGCAGAGTTGAACTAGATGTGGTCTGGATGTGTAGGAAAGAAACACTGTTCTTTTGTTCTGAGCACACTCACGTTTCCTGGTGTTTTAGAGAATCTAGAAAGGAAGAGCGTGCTTCTTGCTCTAAAGCAGATATGTGTCATGGATGAGAACTGTGCTGTGTGTTTCGCTTCAGAAATGGAGTTAAATCCCAGGCTCTGTGTCTCCCTACAAGCAAGACTTCCTTTCAGGTAAACGCAGTCCCTTTTCAGCTCAAAGGAAGCTACATCGTTCACGAAGCTCACACTGTTGTCTCTCTTAACTGAGAAGCACTGGATGTTAGAGGACCTGTGGTTTCTATGAGGTTCAGAAACAGAGTTGAACTAGATGTTGTCCATATGGGTAGGAAACACCGTTCTTTTGTTTTGAGCACACTCATATTTCCTGCTGTGTAGGAGACTCGAGAAAGCAACAGCATAATTCTTGCTCTAAAGCAGAGTGTGTTTCATGGATGACAACTGTGCTGTGTGTTTCCCTTCAGAAATGGAATTAAATCCCAGGCTCGGTGTCTTCCTATAATCCAGACTTTGTTTCAGGTAAACACAGTCACTTTTCAGCTCAAAGGAAGCTACATCGTTCATGAAGCTCACACTTTTCTCGCTCTTAACTGAAAAGTATTGGATGTTCAGGAACTGTGGTTTGTACCAGTTTCAGAAACAGAGTTGAACTAGATGTGGTCTGTATGTGTAGCAAACACCGTTCTTTTGTTCTGAGCACACTCACATTTACTGCTCTATTAGAGCCTCTGGAAAGCAAGAGCGTGCTTCTTGCTCTAAAGCAGAGTGTGTCATGGATGAGAATTTTGCTGTGTGTTTCCCTTCAGAAATGGAGTTAAATCCCAGGCTCTGTGTCTTCCTACAAGCAAGACTTCATTTCAGGTAAATGCAGTCACTATTCTGCTCAAAGGATCTACATCGTTAAGGATGCTCACACGATTCTAGCTCTTAATTGAAAATCATAGGTTGTTAGAGGACCTGTGGTTTGTATCAATTTCAGAAGCAGAGTTAAACTAGATATGATCCGTATGTGTAGGAAACACAGTTCTTTTGTTCTGAGCACACTCAGGTTTCCTTCTCCATTAGAGACTCCAGAAGGCAAGAGCATGCTTCTTGCTCTAAAGCACAGTGTGTTTCTTGAATGAGAACTGTGCTGTGTGTTTCCCTTCAGAAATGGAGGTAAATCCCAGGCTCTGTGTTTTTTTTACAAGTAAGACTTCTTTGCAGGTAAACGCAGTCACTTTTCAGCTCAAAGGAAGCTATGTCTTACATGAAGGTAACTCGTTTCTCGCTCTTAACTGAAAAGCATTGGATGTTCAGGAACTGTGGTTTATATCAGTTTTATAATCAGAGTTGAACGAGATGTTGTCTGTATGTGTAGCAAACACCGTTCTTTTGTTCTGAGCACAATCACGTTTCCTGCTGTTTTAGAGACTCCAGAAAGCAAGAGCGTGCTTCTTGCTCTAAAGCAGAGTGTGTTTCTTGGATGAGAACTGTGCTGTGTGTTTCCCTTCAGAAATGGAGTTAAATCCCAGCCTCTGTGTCTTCCTACAAGCAAGACTTCATTTCAGGTAAATGCAGTCACTTTTCAGCTCAAAGAATCTACATCGTTCAGGAAACTCACACGTTTCTAGCTCTTAACTGAAAATCATTGGATGTTAGAGGACCTGTGGTTTGTATCAGTTTCAGAAGCAGAGTTAAACTAGATATGGTCCATATGTGTAGAAAACAGCGTTCTTTTGTTTTGAGCACACTCACGTTTCCTGCTCTATTAGAGACTCCAGAATGCAGGAGCGTGCTTCTTGCTCTAAAGCAGAATCTGGTTCTTGGATGAGAACTGTGCTGTGTGTTTCCCTTCAGTAATGGAGTTAAATCCCAGGCTTTGTGTCTTCCTACAAGCAAGACTTTGTTTCAGGTAAATGCAGTCACTTTTCAGCTCAATGAAACTACATCATTCACGAAGCTCACACGTTTATCGCGCTTAAATGAAAAGCATTGGATATTAGAGTAGCTGTGGTTTGTATCAGTTTCAGAAGGAGATTTGAAATAGATATGGTCCGTATTTGCAGGAAACACCGTTCATTTTTCTGAGCACACTCACGTTTCCTGCTGTATTAGAGACTTTAGAAAGCAAGAGCGTGCATCTTGCTCTAAAGCAGAGTGTGTATCATGGATGAGAACTGTGCAGTTGGTTTCACTTCAGAAATTGTGTTAAATTCCAGGCTCTGTGTCTCCCTACAAGCAAGACTTCGTTTCAGGTAAACGAAGTCCCTTTTCAGCTCAGAGGATGCTACATCGGTCACAAAGCTCACACGTTTCTCACTCTTAACTGAAAAGCATTTGATGCTAGAGGACCTGTGGTTTGTGTCAGTTTTAGAAGCAGAGTTGAACTAGATGTTGTCCATATGTGTAGGAAACACTGTTCTTTTGTTTTGAGCACACTCACATTTCCTGGTGTGTTAGAGACTCCAGAAAAAAGAGCGTGCTTCTTGCTCTAAAGCAGAGTGTGTTTCATGGATGACAACTGTGCAGTGTGTTTCCCTTCAGAAATGGAGTTAAATCCCAGGGTCTGTGTCTTCCTACAAGCAAGACTTCGTTTCAGGTAAACGAAGTCTCTTTTCAGCTCAAACGAAGCTACATCGTTCACGAAGCTCACACGTTTCTTGCTCTTAACTGAAAAGCATTGAATGTTAGAGGATCTGTGGTTTCTATCAGTTTCAGAAGCAGAGTTGAACTAGATGTGGTCTGGATATGTAGGAAACACCGTTCTTTTGTTCGGAGCACAATCACGTTTCCTGCTGTTTTAGAGAATCTAGAAAGGAAGAGCATGCTTCTTGCTCTAAAGCAGAGTGTGTTTCTTGGATGAGAACTGTGCTGTGTGTTTCCCTTCAGAAATGGAGTTAAATCCCAGGCTCTGTGTCTTTCTACAAGTAAGACATCTTTGCTGGTAAACGCAGTCACTTTTCAGCTCACAGGAAGCTACATCGTTCACGAAGCTCACACGTTTCTCACTCTTAACTGAAAAGCATTGGATATTCGA
The DNA here is from genome assembly GCA_949786385.1 of Onychomys leucogaster. Classification (NCBI taxonomy): domain Eukaryota; kingdom Metazoa; phylum Chordata; class Mammalia; order Rodentia; family Cricetidae; genus Onychomys; species Onychomys leucogaster. The sequence goes on from CATKUP010000140.1 coordinate 658,282, forward strand.
GGAACTGTGGTTTGTATCAGTTTCAGAAGCAGTGTTGAACTAGATGTGGTCTGTATGTGTAGGAATCACCGTTCTTTTGTTCTGAACACACTCAGGTTTCCTGATGTATTAGAGACTTTAGAAAGCAAGAGCTTGCTTCTTGCTCTAAAGCAGAGTGTGTTTCATCGATGAGAACTGTGCAGTGTGTTTCACGTCAGATATGGAGTTAAGTCCCAGGTTCTGGAACTTTCTACAAACAAGACTTTCTTTCAGGTAAACACTGTCCCTTTTCAGCTCAAAGGATGCTACATCGGTCACAATGCTCACATGTTTCTCACTCTTAACTGAAAAGCATTTGATGCTAGAGGACCTGTGGTTTGTGTCAGTTTTAGAAGCAGAGTTGAACTAGATGTTGTCCATATGCGTAGGAAACACTGTTCTTTTGTTTTGAGTACACTCACATTTCCTGGTGTGTTAGAGACTCCAGAAAAAAGAGGGTGCTTCTAGCTCTAAAGTAGAGTGTGTTTCATGGATGACAACTGTGCAGTGTGTGTCAGTTCTGAAATGGAGTTAAATCCCAGGGTCTGTGTCTTCCTACAATCAAGACTTCGTTTCAGGTAAACGCAGTCACTTTTCAGCTCAAACGAAGCTACATCGTTCACGAAGCTCACACATTTCTTGCTCTTAACTGAAAAGCATTGAATGTTAGAGGATCTGTGGTTTCTATCAGTTTCAGAGGCAGAGTTGAACTAGATGTGGTCTGGATGTGTAGGAAACACTGTTCTTTTGTTCTGAGCACACTCACGTTTCCTGGTGTTTTAGAGAATCTAGAAAGGAAGAGCGTGCTTCTTGCTCTAAAGCAGAGTGTGTTTCTTGGATGAGAACTGTGCTGTGTGTTTCCCTTCAGAAATGGAGTTAAATCCCAGGCTCTGTGTCTTCCTACAAGCAAGACTTCATTTCAGGTAATCACAGTCACTTTTCAGCTCAAAGAATCTACATCGTTCAGGAAACTCACACGTTTCTAGCTCTTAACTGAAAATCATTGGATGTTAGAGGACCTGTGGTTTGTATCAGTTTCAGAAGCAGAGTTAAAATAGATATGATCTGTATGTGTAGGAAACACCGTTCTTTTGTTCTGAGCATACTCACGTTTCCTACTCTATTAGAGACTCTAGAATGCAAGAGCGTGCTTCTTGCTCTAAAGCCGAGTATGTTTCTTGGATGAGAACTGTGCTGTGTGTTTCCCTTCAGAAATGGAGTTAAATCCCAGGCTCTGTGTCTTTCTACATATAAGACTTCGGTGCAGGTAAACACAGTCTCTTTTCAGCTCAAAGGAAGCTACATCGTTCATGAAGCTCACACATTTCTTGCTCCTAACTGAAAATCATTGGCTGTTAGAGGACCTCTGGTTACTATCAGTTTCAGAAGCAGAGTTGAACTAGATGTTGTCCAAATGGGTAGGAAACACCGTTCTTTTGTTCTGAGCACACTCACCTTTCCTGCTCTATCAGAGACTTTAGAAAGCAAGAGCATGTTTCTTGCTCTAAAGCAGCGTGTGTTTCATGGATGAGAACTGTGCAGTGTGTTTCCAATCAGAAATAGAGTTAAATCCTAGGCTCTGTGTCTTCCTACAAGCATGACTTCGTTTCAGGTGAACGCAGTCCATTTTCAGCTCAAACTAAGCTACATCATTCATGAAGCTCAAACGTTTCTCACTCTTAACTGACAAGCATTTAATGCTAGAGGACCTGTGGTTTGTATAAGTTTCAGAAGCAGAGTTGTAATAGATATGGTCCACATATGTAGGAAAAACAGTCCTTTGGTTATGATCACACTCACTTTTCTTGCTGTATTAGAGACTCTAGAAAGCAAGAGCGTGCTTCTTGCTCTAAAGCAGAGTGTGTTTCATGGATGAGATCTGTGCTGTTTGTTTCCCTTCAGAAATGGAGTTAAATCCCAGGCTCGGTGTCTTCCTACAAGCAAGATTTTGTTTCAGGTAGACACAGTCACTTTTCAGCTCAATGAAGCTACATTGTTCACAAAGCTCACACGTTTATCGCTCTTAAATGAAAAGCATTGGATGTTAGAGCAGCTGTGGTTTCTATCAGTTTCAGAAGGAGTGTTGAGCTAGATATGGTCCGTATTTGTAGGAAACACCGTTATTTTGTTCTGAGCACACTCACGTTTCCTGCTGTATTAGAGACTTTAGAAAGCAAGAAATTGTTTCTTGCTCTAAAGCAGCGAGTGTTTCATGGATGATAACGGTGCAGTGTGTTTCCCTTCAGAAATGGAGTTATATCCCAGGCTCTGTGTCTTCCTACAAGCAAGACTTCGTTTCAGGTAAACGCAGTCAATTTTCAGCTCAAAGGAAGCTACATCGTTCACGAAGCTCACACGTTTCTCGCTCTTAAATGAAAAGCATTGGATGTTAGAGGACCTGTGGTTTGTATCAGTTTCAGAAGCAGAGTTGAACTAGATGTGGTCTGTATGTGTACGAAACTCCGTTGTTTTGTTCTGATCACACTCACGTTTCCTGCTGTATTAGAGACTCTAAAAAGCAAGAGCGTGCTTCTTGCTCTAAAGCAGAGTGTTTTTCTCTGAGGAGAACTGTGCTGTGTGTTTTCCTTCAGTAATGGAGTTAAATTCCAGGCTCTGTGTCTTTCTACAGGTAAGACTCCGTTGCAGGTAAACGCAGTCACTCTTCAGCTCAAAGGAAGCTACATCATTCACGAAGCTCACACATTTCTCACTCTTAACTGAAAAGCATTGGATATTGGAGGAAATGTGGTTTGTATCAGTTTCAGAGCAGAGTTGAACTAGATATGGTCCGTATTTGTAGGAAACATCGTTCTTTTGTTCTGAGCACACTCACGTTTCCTGCTGTATTAGGGACTTTAGAAAGCAAGAGCCTGTTTCTTGCTCTAAAGCAGCATGTGTTTCATGGATGAGAACGGTGCAGTGTGTTTCCCTTCAGAAATGGAGTTAAATCCCAGGCTCTGTGTCTTCCTACAAGGAAGACTTCGTTGAAGGTAAACGCAGTCCCTTTTCAGCTCAAAGGAAGCTACATCGTTCAAAAAGCTCACACGTTTATGGCGCTTAACTAAAAAGCATTGGATGTTAGAGGACCAGTGCTTTGTATCAGATTCCGTAGTAGAGTTGAACTAGATGTGGTCCATATGGGTAGGAAACACCGTTCAGTTTTTCTGAGGACATTCACGTTTCCTGCTGTATTAGAGACTCTAGAAAGCAAGAGGGTGCATCTTGCTCTAAAGCAGAGTGTGTTTTATCGATGATAACTGTGGTGTATGTTTCCCTTCAGAAATGGAGTTAAATCCCAGGTTCTGTGTCTTCCTACAGGCAAGACTTTGTTTCAGGTAAAAGCAGTCACTTTTCAGCTCAATGAAGCTTCATCGTTAAAGAAGCTCACACGTTTACGCGCTTAACTAAAAAGCATTGGATGTTAGAGCAGCTGTGGTTTGTATCAGTTTCAGAAGGAGAGTTGAACTAGATGTTGTCCATATGTGTAGGAAACACCATTCTTTTGTTTTGAGCACACTCATATTTCCTGCTGTGTTAGACACTCTAGAAAGCAACAGCGGTCTTCATGCTCTAAAGCAGATTGTGTTTCTTGGATGACAACTGTGCAGTGTGTTTCCCTTCAGAAATGGAGTTAAATCCCAGGCTCTGTGTCTTTCTACAAGTAAGACATCTTTGCTGGTAAACGCAGTCACTTTTCAGCTCACAGGAAGCTACATCGTTCACGAAGCTCACACGTTTCTCACTCTTAACTGAAAAGCATTGGATATTCGAGGAACTGTGGTTTGTATCAGTTTCAGAAGCAGTGTTGAACTAGATGTGGTCTGTATGTGTAGGAATCACCGTTCTTTTGTTCTGAACACACTCACGTTTCCTGCTGTATTAGAGACTCTAGAAAGCAAGAGCATGCTTCTTGCTCTAAAGCAGAGTGTGTTTCATGGATGAGAACTGTGCAGTGTGTTTCACATCAGATATGGAGTTAAGTCCCAGGTTCTGGATCTTTCTACAAGCAAGACTTCCTTTCAGGTAAACACAGTCCCTTTTCAGCTCAAAGGATGCTACATCGGTCACAAAGCTCACACGTTTCTCACTCTTAACCTAAAAGCATTTGATGCTAGAGGACCTGTGGTTTGTGTCAGTTTTAGAAGCAGAGTTGAACTAGATGTTGTCCATATGTGTAGGAAACACTGTTCTTTTGTTTTGAGCACACTCACATTTCCTGGTGTGTTAGAGACTCCAGAAAAAAGAGGGTGCTTCTAGCTCTAAAGCAGAGTGTGTTTCATGGATGACAACTGTGCAGTGTGTTTCAGTTCTGAAATGGAGTTAAATCCCAGGGTCTGTGTCGTCCTACAATCAAGACTTCATTTCAGGTAAACGCAGTCACTTTTCAGCTCAAACGAAGCTACATCGTTCACGAAGCTCACACGTTTCTTGCTCTTAACTGAAAAGCATTGAATGTTAGAGGATCTGTGGTTTCTATCAGTTTCAGAGGCAGAGTTGAACTAGATGTGGTCTGGATGTGTAGGAAAGAAACACTGTTCTTTTGTTCTGAGCACACTCACGTTTCCTGGTGTTTTAGAGAATCTAGAAAGGAAGAGCATGCTTCTTGCTCTAAAGCAGAGTGTGTTTCTTGGATGAGAACTGTGCTGTGTGTTTCCCTTCAGAAATGGAGTTAAATCCCAGGCTGTGGGTCTTCCTACAAGCAAGACTTCGTTTCAGCTAAGGGCAGTCCTTTTCAGCTCAAACGAAGTACATCGTTCATGAAGGTCACACATTTCTCATCTTAACTTGCAAGCATTGGATGTTAGAGAACCTGTGGTTTGCATCAGTTTCAGAAGCAGAGTTCAACTACATATGGTCCGTATGTGTAGGAAACACCGTTCTTTTGTTCAGAGCACACTCACATTTCCTAATGTCTTAGAGACTCTAGAAAGCAAGATCCTGGCTTCTTGCTCTAAAGCAGAGTGTGTTTCATGGATGAGAACTCTGCTGTGCGTTTCCTTCAGAAATGGAGTTAAATCCCAGGCTCTGTGTCTTACTACAATCAAGATTTCGTTTCAGGTAAATGCAGTCACTTTTCAGCTCAAACATGCTACATCATCCACAAAGCTCAAACGTTTTTCGCTCTTAACTGAAAAGCATTGGATGTTAGACGACCTGTGGTTGGTATCAGTTTCAGAAGCAGAGTTGAACTAGATATGATCCGTATGTGTAGGAAACACAGTTCTTTTGTTCTGAGCACACTCATGTTTCCTGCTGTATTAGAGACTCTAGATAGAAAGAGCATTCTTCTTGCTCTAAAGCAGAGTGTGTACAATGGATGAGAACAGTGCCTTGTGTTTCCCTTCAGAAGAGGAGTTAAATCCCAGGCTCTGTGTCTTCCTACAAGCAAGACTTCGTTTCAGGTAAGGGCAGTCACTTTTCAGCTCAAACGAACTACATCGTTCATGAAGCTCACACGTTTCCCATATTAACTGGCAAGCATTGGATGTTAGAGAACCAGTGGTTTGCATCAGTTTCAGAAGCAGAGTTGAACTAGTTATGGTCCGTATGTGTAGGAAACACCATTCTTTTGTAAGGAGCACACTCACGTTTCCTACAGTCTTAGAGAATCTAGAAAGCAAGAGCGTGGCTTCTTGCTCTAAAGCAGAGTGTGATCCATGGATGAGAACTGTGCTGTGTGTTTCCTACAGAAATGGAGTTAAATCCCAGGCTCTGTGTCTTCTTACAATCAAGACTTCGTTTCAGATAAATGCAGTCACTTTTCAGCTCAAACAAGCTACATCATCCACGAAGCTCACACGTTTCTCGCTCTTAACTGAAAAGCATTGGATGTTAGAGGACTTGTGGTTTGTATCAGTTTCGAAGCAGAGATCAACGACACGTGGTCCGTATGTGTAGGAAACACTGTTCTTTTGCTCAGAGCACACTGAAGTTTCCTACTGTCTTAGAGACTCTAGAAGGAAGTGTGTGGCTTCTTGCTCTAAATCAGTGTGTGGTTCATGGATGAGAACTGTGCTGTGTGTTTACATCAGAAATGGAGTGAAATACCAGGCTCTGTGTCTTCCTACAAGAAAGATTTCGTTTCAGTTAAGGGCAGTCTCTTTTCAGCTCAAATGATCTAAAACGTTCACGAAGCTCCTATGTTCTCATCTTAACTGACAAGCATTGAATGTTAGGGGACCTGTGGTTTGTATCAGTTTCAGAAGCAGAGATGAACTAGATATGGTACGTATGTTTAGGACACACAGTTCTTTTGTTCAGAGCACACTCATGTTTCCTGCTGTATTAGAGACTCTAGAAAGAAAGAGCGTGCTTCTTGATCTAAAGCAGATTGCGATTCATGGAAGAAACTGTGCTGGTGTTTCCCTTCAGAAATGGAGTTAAATCCCAGGCTCTGAGTCTTCCTAAAAGCAAGACTTCGTTTCAGGTAAGGGCAGTCACTTTTCAGCTCAAACAAACTACATCGTTCATGAAGCTCACACGTTTCTCATCTTAACTGGCAAGCATTGGATGTTAGAGAACCTGTGGTTTGCTTCAGTTTCAGAAGCAGAGTTGAACTAGATATGGTCCGTATGTGTTGGAAACACCGTTCTTTGGAAGGAGCACACTCATGTTTCCTACTGTGTTAGAGACTCTAGAAAGCAAGTGCGTGGCTTCTTGCTCTAAAGCAGAGTGTGTTTCATGGATGAGAACTGTGCTGTGTGTTTCCTTCAGAAATGGAGTTAAATCCCAGGCTCTGTATCTTCCTACAAGCAAGACTTCGTTTCAGGTAAATGCAGTCACTTTTCAGCTCAAACAAGCTACATCATCCACGAAGCTCACACGTTTCTCGCTCTTAACTGACAAGCATTGGATGTTAGAATACCTGTGGTTTGTATCAGTTTCAGAAGCAGAGATGAACTAGATATGGTACGTATGTTTAGGACACACAGTTCTTTTGTTCAGAGCACACTCATGTTTCCTGCTGTATTAGAGACTCTAGAAAGAAAGAGCGTACTTCTTGATCTAAATCAGAGTGTGTACCATGGATGAGAACTAAGCTGTGTGTTTTCCTTCAGAAATGGTGTTAAATCACAGGCTCTGTGTCTTCCTACAAGCAAGATTTCGTTTCAGTTAAGGGCAGTCTCTTTTCAGCTCAAACGATCTACATCATTGTCGAAGCACCCACACTTGTCATCTTAACTTATAAGCATTGGATGTTAGAGGACCTGTGGTTTATATCAGTTTCAGAAGCAGAGTTGAACTAGATATGGTCCATATGTGTAGGATGCACAGTTCTTTCGTTCTGAGCACACTCACATTTCTTGCTCTCTTAGAGAATCTAGAAAGCGAGAGCATGCTTCTTGCTCTAAAGCAGAGTGTGTTTCATGGAGGAGAACTGTGCTGTGTGTTTTGCTTCAGAAATGGAGTTATATCCCAGGCTCTTTGTCTTTCTACAAGCATGTCTTCATGTTAGCAAAACAAAGTCACTTTAGAGCTGAAATGAAGCTACATCGTTCACAAAGCTGACAAGTTTTTTGCTCTTAAGTGAAAAGCATTGGATGTTAGAGGACCTGTGGTTTGTATCAGTTTCTGAAGCAGAGTTGAACTAGATATGCTCCGTATGTGTAGGAAACACAGTTCTTTTGTTCTGAGCACACTCACGTTTCCTGTTGTATTAGAGACTCTAGAAAGCAAGAGCATGCTTCTTGTTCTAAAGCAGAGTGTTTCATGGATGAGAACTGTGTGGTGTTTTTCCTTCAGAAATGTAGTTCAATCCCAGGCTCTGTGTCTTGCTACAAGCAAGACTTTGTTTCAGGTAAACGCAGTCACTTTTCAGCTCAAAGAATCTACATCGTTCAGGAAACTCACACGTTTCTAGCTCTTAACTGAAAATCATTGGATGTTAGAGGACCTGTGGTTTGTATCAGTTTCAGAAGCAGAGTTAAAATAGATATGATCCGTATGTGTAGGAAACACCGTTCTTTTGTTCTGAGCATACTCACGTTTCCTACTCTATTAGAGACTCTAGAATGCAAGAGCGTGCTTCTTGCTCTAAAGCCGAGTGTGTTTCTTGGATGAGAACTGTGCTGTGTGTTTCCCTGCAGAAATGGAGTTAAATCCCAGGCTCTGTGTCTTTCTACATGTAAGACTTCGGTGCAGGTAAACACAGTCTCTTTTCAGCTCAAAGGAAGCTACATCGTTCACGAAGCTCAAACATTTCTTGCTCTTAACTGAAAATCATTGGCTGTTAGAGGACCTCTGGTTTCTATCAGTTTCAGAAGCAGAGTTGAACTAGATGTTGTCCATATGGGTAGGAAACACCGTTCTTTTGTTCTGAGCACACTCACGTTTCCTGCTCTATCAGAGACTTTAGAAAGCAAGAGCATGTTTCTTGCTCTAAAGCAGCGTGTGTTTCATGGATGATAACGGTGCAGTGTGTTTCCCTTAAGAAATGGAGTTAAATCCCAGGCTCTGTGTCTTCCTACAAGCATGTCTTCATTTAAGGAAAACAAAATCGCTCTAGAGCTCAAATGATGCTACATCATTCACTAAGCTCACACGTTTTTCGCTCTTAACTGAAAAGCATTGGATTTTAGAGGACCTGTCATTTGTATCAGTTTCAGAAGCCAAGTTGAATTAATTATGGTCCGTATGTGTAGGAAACACAGTTCTTTTGTTCTGAGCACACTCAGGTTTCCTGCTGTCTTAGAGACTCTACAAAGCAAGAGCATGCTTCTCCCTCTAAAGCAGAGTGTGTTTCATGGAGGAGAACTGTGCTGTGTGTTTCCCTTCAGAAATGGAGTTAAATCACAGGCTCTGTGTCTTCCTAGAAGCAAGTCTTCATTTAAGGAAAACAAAGTCACTTTAGAGCTCAAATGTAGCTACATTGTTCACGAAGCTCACATGTTTTTCGCTCTTAAGTGAAAAGCATTGGATGTTAGAGGACCTGTGGTTTGTATCAGTTTCTGAAGCAGAGTTGAACTAGATATGGTCCGTATGTGTAGGAAACACAGTTCTTTTATTCTGAGCACACTCACATTTCTTGCTGTATTAGAGACTCTAGAAAGCAAGAGCGTGCTTCTTGCTCAAAAGCAGAGTGTGTACCATTGATGAGAACTGTGCTGTGTGTTTCCCTTCAGAAGAGGAGTTAAATCCCTGGCTCTGTGTCTTCCTACTAGCAGACTTCGTTTCAGGTAAGGGCAGTCACTTTTCCGCTCAAAGGAACTTTATTGTTCATGAAGCTCACACCTTTCTCATCTTAACTGGCAAGCATTGGATGTTAGAGAACCTGTCGTTTGCATAAGTTTCAGAAGCAGAGTTCAACTACATATAGTCCACATGAGTAGGAAACACAGTTCTTTTGTTCACAGCACACTCACTTTTCCTATTGTCTTAGAGACTCTAGAAAGCAAGAGCGTGGCTTCTTGCTCTAAAGCAGAGTGTGGTTCATGGATGAGAACTGTGCTGTGTGTTTCCATCAGAAATGGAGTTAAATACCAGGTTCTGTGTCTTCTTACAAGGAAGATTTTGTTTCAGTTAAGGGCAGTCTCTTTTCAGCTCAAACGATCTACATCGTTCACAAAGCTCCTATGTTTCTCATCTTAACTGACAAGCATTGGATGTTAGAGGACCTGTTGTTTGTATCAGTTTCAGAAGCAGAGTTCAACTAGATATGGTACGTATGTTTAGGACACAGGGTTCTATTGTTCTGAGCACACTCATGTGTCCTGCTGTCTTAGAGACTCTAGAAAGCAAGAGCATGGCTTCTTGCTTTAAAGCAGGGTGTGTACCAGGGATTTGAACTGTGCTGTGTGTTTTACTTCAGAAAAGGAGTTAAATCACAGGATCTGTGTCTTCCTACAAGCAAGACTTGGTTTCACGTTAGGGCAGGCACCTTCAGGAAACTGACGTTTCCTGCTGTATTAGAGTCTCTAGAAAGCAAGAGCGTGCTTCTTGCTCTAAAGCAGAGTGTGTACCATGGTTGAGAACTTAACTGTGTGTTTTCCTTACGAAATGGAGTTAAATCCCAGGCTCTGTGTCTTTCTACAAGCAAGAGTTCTTTTCAGTTAAGGGCAGTCTCTTTTCAGCTCAAAGGATCCACATCCTTCAGGAAACTCCCACAATTCTCATCTTAACTGACAAGCATTGGATGTTAGAGGACCTATGGTTTGTATCATTTCATAAGCAGAGTTGAACTAGATATGGTCCGTATATGTAGGACACACAGTTCTTTTCTTCTGAGCACACTCACGTTTCTTGCTGTCTCAGAGAATCTAGATATCAATAGCTTGCTTCTTGCTCTAAAGCAGAGTGTGTCCCATGGATGAGAACTGTGCTGTGTGTTTACCTTCAGAAAAGGAGTTAAATCCCAGGCTCTGTGTCTTCCTACAAGCAAGACTTCGTTGCAGGTAAGGGCATTCACTTTTCAGCTCAAACGAACTACATCGTTCCCGAATCTAACACGTTTTTCATCTTATATGGCAAGCATTGGATTTTAGAGGACCTGTTGTTTGAATCAGTTTCAGAAGCAGAGTTGAACTAGATATGTTCCGTATGTGTAGGCCACACAGTTCTTTGTTCAGAGCAGACTCACGTTTCCTGCTGTCTTAGAGACTCTGGAAGCAGGAACGTGCTTATTGATCTAAAGCAGAGCGTGTTTCATGGATGAGAACAGTGCTGTGTGTTACGCTTCAGAAATGGTGTTAAATCCCTGTCTCTATGTCTTCCTACAAGCAAGTCTTCATTTTAGGAAAACAAAGTTACTTTAGAGCTCAAATGAAGCTACATCATTCATGAAGCTCACATGTTTCTCATCTTAACTGGCAAGCATTGGATGTTAGGGAACCTGTCGTTTGCATAAGTTTCAGAAGCAGAGTTCAACTACATATGGTCCAAATGAGTAGGAAACACAGTTCTTTTGTTCAGAGCACACACACGTTTCCTACTGTCTTAGAGAATCTAGAAAGCAAGAGCGTGGTTTCTTGCTCTAAAGCAGGGTGTGGTTCATGAATGAGAACTGTGCTGTGTGTTTCCATCAGAAATGGAGTTAAATACCAGGTTCTGTGTCTTCTTACAAGCAAGATTTCGTTTCAGTTAAGGGCAGTCTCTTTTCAGCTCAAACGATCTACATCGTTCACGAAGCTCTTATGTTTCTCATCTTAACTGACAAGCATTGGATGTTAGGGGACCTGTGGTTTGTATCAGTTTCAGAAGCACAGATGAACTAGATATTGTACGTATGTTTAAGACACACAGATCTTTTGTTCTGAGCACACTCATGTTTACTGCTGTCTTAGAGACTCTAGAAAGCAAGAGCGTGCTTCTTGCTGTTAAGCAGAGTGTGTTTCATGGATGAGAACTGTGCTGTGTGTTTTTCTTCAGAAACGGTGTTAAATCCCAGGCTCTTTGTCTTCCTACAAGCATGTCTTCATTTAAGGACAACAAAATCGCTTTAGAGCTCAAATGAAGCTACATCGTTCACTAAGCTCACACGTTTTTCGCTCTTAACTGAAAAGCATTGGATTTTAGAGGACCTGTCATTTGTATCAGTTTCAGAAGCAGAGTTGAAATAGATATGGTCCGTTTGTGTAGGAAACACAGTTCTTTTGTTCTGAGCACACTCACGTTTCCTGCTGTCTTAGAGACTCTACAAAGCAAGAGCATGCTTCTCCCTCTAAAGTAGAGTGTGTTTCATGGAGGAGAACTGTGGTGTGTGTTTCCCTTCAGAAATGGAGTTTAATCCCAGGCTCTGTGTTTTCCTAGAAGCAAGTCTTCATTTAAGGAATACAAAGTCACTTTAGAACTCAAATGTAGCTACATTGTTCACGAAGCTCACACGTTTTTCGCTCTTAAGTGAAAAGCATTGGATGTTAGAGGACCTGTGGTTTGTATCAGTTTCCGAAGCAGAGTTGAACTAGATATGGTCCGTATGTGTAGGAAACACAGTTCTTTTATTCTGAGCACACTCACATTTCCTGCTGTCTTAGAGACTCTAGAAATCAAGAGCATGCTTCTTGCTCTAAAGCAGAGTGTGTGCCATGGATGAGAACTGTGCTGTGTGTTTCCCTTCAGAAAAGGAGTTCAATCCCAGCTTCTGTGTCTTCCTACAAGCAAGACTTTGTGTCAGGTAAGGGCAGTCACATTTCACCTCAAATAAACTACATCGTTCATGGAGCTCACATGTTTCTCATCTTAACTTGCAAGCATTGGATGTTAGAGAACCAGTGGTTTGCATCAGTTTCAGAAGCAGAGTTGAACTAGTTATGGTCCGTATGTGTAGGACACACCGTTCTTTTGTAAGGAGCACACTCACGTTTCCTAATGTCTTAGAGACTCTAGAAAGAAAGAGCGTGCTTCTTGCTCTACAGCAGAGTGTGTACCATGGAAGAGAACTGTGCTGTGTGTTTCCCTTCAGAAGAGGAGCTAAATCCCAGGCTCTGTGTCTTCCCACAAGCAAGACTTCATTTCAGGTAAGGGCAGTCACTTTTCAGCTCAAACGAACTACATCGTTCATGAAGCTCCTATGTTTCTCATCTTAACTGACAAGCATTGGATGTTAGGGGACCTGTGGTTTGTATCAGTTTCAGAAGCAGAGATGAACTGGATATGGTACGTATGTTTAGGACACACAGTTCTTTTGTTCTGAGCACACTCACGTTTCCTGCTGTCTTAGAGACTCTACAAAGCAAGAGCATGCTTCTCCCTCTAAAGCAGAGTGTGTTTCATGGAGGAGAACTGTGCTGTGTGTTTCCCTTCAGAAATGGAGTTAAATCACAGGCTCTGTGTCTTCCTAGAAGCAAGTCTTCATTTAAGGAAAACAAAGTCACTTTAGAGCTCAAATGTAGCTACATTGTTCACGAAGCTCACACGTATATCGCTCTTAAGTGAAAAGCATTGGATGTTAGAGGACCTGTGGTTTGTATCAGTTTCCGAAGCAGAGTTGAACTAGATATGGTCCGTATGTGTAGGAAACACAGTTCTTTTATTCTGAGCACACTCACATTTCTTGCTGTAAAGAGACTCTAGAAAGCAAGAGCGTGCTTCTTGCTCAAAAGCAGAGTGTGTACCATTGATGAGAACTGTGCTGTGTGTTTCCCTTCAGAGGAGGAGTTAAATCCCTGGCTCTGTGTCTTCCTACTAGCAGACTTCGTATCAGGTAAGGGCAGTCACTTTTCAGCTCAAAGGAACTTTATCGTTCAAGAAGCTCACATGTTTCTCATCTTAACTGGCAAGCATTGGATGTTAGAGAACCTGTCGTTTGCATAAGTTTCAGAAGCAGAGTTCAACTACATATAGTCCCCATGAGTGGGAAACACAGTTCTTTTGTTCACAGCACACTCACTTTTCCTACTGTCTTAGAGACTCTAGAAAGCAAGAGCGTGGCTTCTTGCTCTAAAGCAGAGTGTGGTTCATGGATGAGAACTGTGCTGTGTGTTTCCATCAGAAATGGAGTTAAATACCAGGTTCTGTGTCTTCTTACAAGGAAGATTTTGTTTCAGTTAAGGGCAGTCTCTTTTCAGCTCAAACGATCTACATCATTCACGAAGCTCCTATGTTTCTCATCTTAACTGACAAGCATTGGATGTTAGAGGACCTGTGGTTTGTATCAGTTTCAGAAGCAGAGTTCAACTAGATATGGTACGTATGTTTAGGACACAGGGTTCTATTGTTCTGAGCAGACTCATGTGTCCTGCTGTCTTAGAGACTCTACAAAGCAAGAGCATGCTTCTTGCCGTAAAGCAGAGTGTGTGCCATGGATGAGAACTGTGCTGTGTGTTTCCCTTCAGAAAAGGAGTTCAATCCCAGGTTCTATGTCTTCCTACAAGCAAGACTTTGTTTCAGGTAAGGGCAGTCATTTTTCACCTCAAATAAACTACATCATTCATGAAGCTCACACGTTTCTCATCTTAACTGGCAAGCATTGGATGTTAGAGAACCAGTGGTTTGCATCAGTTTCACAAGCAGAGTTGAACTAGATATGGTCCGTATGTGTAGGAAACACCATTCTTTTGTAAGGAGCACACTCACGTTTCCTAATGTCTTAGAGACTCTAGAAAGCAAGAGCGTGGCTCTTGATCTAAAGCAGAGTGTGGTTCATGGATGAGAACTGTGCTGTGAGTTTCTCTTCAGAAATGTTGTTAAATCGCAGGCTCTTTGTCTTCCTACAATCATGTCTTCATTTTAGGAAAACAATGTCACCTTAGAGCTCAAATGAAGCTAAATTGTTCACGAAGATCCCACGTTTTTCGCTATTAAGTGAAAAGCATTGGATGTTAGAGGAACTGTGGTTTGTATCAGTTTCAGAAGCAGAGTTGAACTAGATATGGTCCGTATAAGTAGGAAACACAGTTCTTTTGTTCTGAGCACACTCACGTTTCCTGCTGTATTAGAGAATCTAGAAAGAAAGAGCGTGCTTCTTGCTCTAAAGCAGAGTGTGTACAATGGATGAGAACAGTGCCTTGTGTTTGCCTTCAGACATGGAATTGAATCCCAGGCTGTGGGTCTTCCTACAAGCAAGACTTCGTTTCAGCTAAGGGCAGTCCTTTTCAGCTCAAACGAAGTACATCGTTCATGAAGGTCACACATTTCTCATCTTAACTTGCAAGCATTGGATGTTAGAGAACCTGTGGTTTGCATCAGTTTCAGAAGCAGAGTTCAACTACATATGGTCCGTATGTGTAGGAAACACCGTTCTTTTGTTCAGAGCACACTCACATTTCCTAATGTCTTAGAGACTCTAGAAAGCAAGATCCTGGCTTCTTGCTCTAAAGCAGAGTGTGTTTCATGGATGAGAACTCTGCTGTGCGTTTCCTTCAGAAATGGAGTTAAATCCCAGGCTCTGTGTCTTACTACAATCAAGATTTCGTTTCAGGTAAATGCAGTCACTTTTCAGCTCAAACATGCTACATCATCCACAAAGCTCAAACGTTTTTCGCTCTTAACTGAAAAGCATTGGATGTTAGACGACCTGTGGTTGGTATCAGTTTCAGAAGCAGAGTTGAACTAGATATGATCCGTATGTGTAGGAAACACAGTTCTTTTGTTCTGAGCACACTCACGTTTCCTGCTGTATTAGAGACTCTAGATAGAAAGAGCATTCTTCTTGCTCTAAAGCAGAGTGTGTACAATGGATGAGAACAGTGCCTTGTGTTTCCCTTCAGAAGAGGAGTTAAATCCCAGGCTCTGTGTCTTCCTACAAGCAAGACTTCGTTTCAGGTAAGGGCAGTCACTTTTCAGCTCAAACGAACTACATCGTTCATGAAGCTCACACGTTTCCCATATTAACTGGCAAGCATTGGATGTTAGAGAACCAGTGGTTTGCATCAGTTTCAGAAGCAGAGTTGAACTAGTTATGGTCCGTATGTGTAGGAAACACCATTCTTTTGTAAGGAGCACACTCACGTTTCCTACAGTCTTAGAGAATCTAGAAAGCAAGAGCGTGGCTTCTTGCTCTAAAGCAGAGTGTGATCCATGGATGAGAACTGTGCTGTGTGTTTCCTACAGAAATGGAGTTAAATCCCAGGCTCTGTGTCTTCTTACAATCAAGACTTCGTTTCAGATAAATGCAGTCACTTTTCAGCTCAAACAAGCTACATCATCCACGAAGCTCACACGTTTCTCGCTCTTAACTGAAAAGCATTGGATGTTAGAGGACTTGTGGTTTGTATCAGTTTCGAAGCAGAGATCAACGACACGTGGTCCGTATGTGTAGGAAACACTGTTCTTTTGCTCAGAGCACACTGAAGTTTCCTACTGTCTTAGAGACTCTAGAAGGAAGTGTGTGGCTTCTTGCTCTAAATCAGTGTGTGGTTCATGGATGAGAACTGTGCTGTGTGTTTACATCAGAAATGGAGTGAAATACCAGGCTCTGTGTCTTCCTACAAGAAAGATTTCGTTTCAGTTAAGGGCAGTCTCTTTTCAGCTCAAATGATCTAAAACGTTCACGAAGCTCCTATGTTCTCATCTTAACTGACAAGCATTGAATGTTAGGGGACCTGTGGTTTGTATCAGTTTCAGAAGCAGAGATGAACTAGATATGGTACGTATGTTTAGGACACACAGTTCTTTTGTTCAGAGCACACTCATGTTTCCTGCTGTATTAGAGACTCTAGAAAGAAAGAGCGTGCTTCTTGATCTAAAGCAGATTGCGATTCATGGAAGAAACTGTGCTGGTGTTTCCCTTCAGAAATGGAGTTAAATCCCAGGCTCTGAGTCTTCCTAAAAGCAAGACTTCGTTTCAGGTAAGGGCAGTCACTTTTCAGCTCAAACGAACTACATCGTTCATGAAGCTCACAAGTTTCTCATCTTAACTGGCAAGCATTGGATGTTAGAGAACCTGTGGTTTGCTTCAGTTTCAGAAGCAGAGTTGAACTAGATATGGTCCGTATGTGTTGGAAACACCGTTCTTTGGAAGGAGCACACTCATGTTTCCTACTGTGTTAGAGACTCTAGAAAGCAAGTGCGTGGCTTCTTGCTCTAAAGCAGAGTGTGTTTCATGGATGAGAACTGTGCTGTGTGTTTCCTTCAGAAATGGAGTTAAATCCCAGGCTCTGTATCTTCCTACAAGCAAGACTTCGTTTCAGGTAAATGCAGTCACTTTTCAGCTCAAACAAGCTACATCATCCACGAAGCTCACACGTTTCTCGCTCTTAACTGACAAGCATTGGATGTTAGAATACCTGTGGTTTGTATCAGTTTCAGAAGCAGAGATGAACTAGATATGGTACGTATGTTTAGGACACACAGTTCTTTTGTTCAGAGCACACTCATGTTTCCTGCTGTATTAGAGACTCTAGAAAGAAAGAGCGTACTTCTTGATCTAAATCAGAGTGTGTACCATGGATGAGAACTAAGCTGTGTGTTTTCCTTCAGAAATGGTGTTAAATCACAGGCTCTGTGTCTTCCTACAAGCAAGATTTCGTTTAAGTTAAGGGCAGTCTCTTTTCAGCTCAAACGATCTACATCATTGTCGAAGCACCCACACTTGTCATCTTAACTTATAAGCATTGGATGTTAGAGGACCTGTGGTTTATATCAGTTTCAGAAGCAGAGTTGAACTAGATATGGTCCATATGTGTAGGATGCACAGTTCTTTCGTTCTGAGCACACTCACATTTCTTGCTCTCTTAGAGAATCTAGAAAGCGAGAGCATGCTTCTTGCTCTAAAGCAGAGTGTGTTTCATGGAGGAGAACTGTGCTGTGTGTTTTGCTTCAGAAATGGAGTTATATCCCAGGCTCTTTGTCTTTCTACAAGCATGTCTTCATGTTAGCAAAACAAAGTCACTTTAGAGCTGAAATGAAGCTACATCGTTCACAAAGCTGACAAGTTTTTTGCTCTTAAGTGAAAAGCATTGGATGTTAGAGGACCTGTGGTTTGTATCAGTTTCTGAAGCAGAGTTGAACTAGATATGCTCCGTATGTGTAGGAAACACAGTTCTTTTGTTCTGAGCACACTCACATTTCCTGTTGTATTAGAGACTCTAGAAAGCAAGAGCATGCTTCTTGTTCTAAAGCAGAGTGTTTCATGGATGAGAACTGTGTGGTGTTTTTCCTTCAGAAATGTAGTTCAATCCCAGGCTCTGTGTCTTGCTACAAGCAAGACTTTGTTTCAGGTAAACGCAGTCACTTTTGAGCTCAAACGATGCTACATCGTTCACGAAGTTCACACGTTACTCACTCTTAACTGAAAATCATGGGATATTATAGAACCTGTGGTTTGTATCAGTTTCAGAAGCAGAGTTGAACTAGACATGGTCTGTATGTGTAGGACACACAGTTCTCTTGTTCTGAGCACACTCACGTTTCCTGCTGTCTTAGAGACTCTAGAGAGCAAGAGCTTGCTTCTTGATCTAAAGCAGAGTGTGTTTCATTGATGAGAACTGTGCTGTGAGTTTCGCTTCAGAAATGGAGTTTAATCCCAGGCTCTGTGTCTTTCTACAGGCAAGACTTCGTTTCAGGTAAGGGCAGTCACTTTTTAGCTCAAACGAACTTTATCGTTCATTAAGCTCACATGATTCTCATCTTAACTGGCAAGCATTGGATATTACAGGACCAGTGGTTTCCATAAGTTTCAGAAGCAGAGTTGAACTAGATATGGTCCAAATGAGTAGGAAACACAGTTCATTTGTTCTGAGCACACTCATGTTTCCTGCTCTATTAGAGACTCTACAAAGCAAGACCATGCTTCTTGCCGTAAAGCAGAGTGTTTCATGGAGGAGACATGTGCTGGGTTTTTCGTTCAGATATGTAGTTAAATCCCAGGCTCTGTGTCTTCTTACAAGCAAGACTTGTTTTCAGGTAATTGCAGTCACTTTTCAGCTCAAATGAATCTACATTGTTCATGAAGCTCACACATTTCTCACTCTTAACTGAAAAGCATTGGATGTTAGAGGACCTGTGGTTTGCATCAGTTCCAGAAGCAGAGTTGAAGTAGATATGGTCAGAATATGTAGGATACAAAGTTCTTTTGTTCACAGCACACTCACGTTTCCTGCTGTCTTAGAGACACTAGAAAGCAAGAGCGTGCTTCTTGCTATAAAGCACAGTGTGGTTCATGGATGAGAACTGTGCTGTGTGTTTCCATCAGAAATGGAGTAAAATACCATGCTCCTTGTCTTCCTACAAGCAAGATTTTGTTTCAGTTACAGGCAGTTTCTTTTCTGCTCAAATTATCTACATCGTTCATGAAGCTCCTATGTTTCTCATCTGAAATGACAAGCATTGGATGTTAGAATACCTGTGGTTTGTATCAGTTTCAGAAGCAGAGATGAACTAGATATGGTACGTATGTTTAGGACACACAGTTCTTTTGTTCTGAGCACACTCATGTTTCCTGCTCTCTTAGAGACTCTAGAAAAAAGAGCGTTCTTCTTGCCGTAAAGCAGTGTGTGTACCATGGATGAGAACTGTGCTGTGTGTTTCTCTTCAGAAATCTTGTCAAATCCCAGGCTCTTTGTCTTCCTACAAGCATGTCTTCATTTAAGGAAAACAAAATCACTTTAGAGCTCAAATGAAGCTACATCGTTCACTAAGCTCACACGTTTTTCACTCTTAAATGAAAAGCATTGGATATTAGAGGACCTGTATTTTGTATCAGTTTCAGAAGCAGATTGAACTAGATATGATCCGTATGTGTAGGAAAAACAGTTCTTTTGTTCTGAGCACACTCACATTTCCTCTGTATTAGAGACTCTAGAAAGCAAGAGCGTGCTTCTTGCTCAAAAGCAGAGTGTGTACCATTGATGAAAACTGTGCTGTGTGTTTCCCTTCAGAAGAGGAGTTAAATCCCAGGCTCTGTGTCTTCCTACAAGTAAGAGTTCGTATCAGGTAAGGGCTGTCACTTTTCAGCTCAAAGGAACTTTATCGTTCATGAAGCTCACACGTTTCTCATCTTAACTGAAAAGCATTGGATGTTAGAGAACCTGTCGTTTGCATCAGTTTCAGAAGCAGAGTTCAACTACATATGGTCCAAATGAGTAGGAAACACAGTTCTCTTGTTCAGAGCACACTCACGTTTCCTACTGTCTTGGAGACTCTAGATAGCAAGAGCGTGTCTTCTTGCTCTAAAGCAGAGTGTGGTTCATGGATGAGAACTGTGCTGTGTGTTTCCATCAGAAATGGAGTTAAATACCAGGCTCTGTGTCTTCTTACAAGCAAGATTTTCTTTCAGTTAAGGGCAGTCTCTTTTCAGCTAAAACGATCTACATCGTTCACGAAGCTCCTATGTTTCTCATCTTAACTGACAAACATTGGATGTTAGAGGACCTGTGGTTTGTATCAGTTTCAGAAGCAGAGTTGAACTAGATATGGTCCGTTTGTGTGGGAAACACAGTTCTTTTGTTCAGAGCACACTCACGTTTCCTAAAGTCTTAGAGACTCTTGAAAGCAAGAGCATGCCTTCTTGCTCTAAAGCAGAGTGTGTTTCATGGATGAGAACTGTGCTGTGTGTTTCCTTCAGAAATGGAGTTAAATCCCAGGCTCTGTGTCTTCCTACAAACAAGATTTCGTTTCACTTAAGGGCAGTCTCTTTTCAGCTCAAACGATCTACATCGTTCAGGAATCTTCTATGTTTCTCATCTTAACTGACAAGCATCGGATGTTAGAATACCTGTGGTTTGTATCAGTTTCAGAAGGAGAGATGAACTAGATATGGTATGTATGTTTAGGACACACAGTTCTTTTGTTCAGAGCACACTCATGTTTCCTGCTGTATTAGAGAATCTAGAAAGAAAGAGCGTGCTTCGTGATCTAAAGCAGAGTGTGTACCATGGATGAGAACTGAGCTGTGTGTTTTCCTTTCAGAAATGGAGTTAAATCACAGGCTATGTGTCTTCCTACAAGCAAGATTTTCTTTCAGTTAAGGGCAGTCTCTTTTCAGCTCAAACGATCTACATCGTTCTCGAAGCACCCACGTTTCTCCTCTTAACTTACAAGCATTGGATGTTAGAGGACCTGTGGTTTATATCAGTTTCAGAAGCAGAGTTGAACTAGATATGATCCATATGTGTAGGATGAACAGTACTTTTGTTCTGAGCACACTCACGTTTCTTGCTCTCTTAGAGACTCTAGAAAGCAAGAGCATACTTCTTGCTCTAAAGCAGAGTGTGTTTCATGGAGGAAAACTGTGCTGTGTGTTTTGCTTCAGAAATGGAGTTATATCCCAGGCTCTTTGTCTTCCTACAAGCAATTCTTCATTTTAGGAAAACAAAGTCACTTTAGAGCTCAAATGAAGCTACATCGTTCACTGAGCTCACACGTTTTTCGCTCTTAACTGAGAAGCATTGGTTGTTAGAGAACCTGTGGTTTGCATCAGTTTCAGAAGCAGAGTTGGACTAGATATGGTCCGTATGTGTAGGAAACACCATTCTTTTCTTCAGAGAACACTCAAGTTTCCTGCTGTCTTAGAGACGCTGGAAAGCAATAGTGTTCTTCTTGCTCTAAAGCAGAGTGTGTTTCATGGATGAGAACTGTGCTGTGTGTTTCCTTCAGAAATGGAGTTAAATCCCAGGCTCTGTGTCTTCCTACAATCAAGACTTCGTTTCAGGTAAATGCAGTCACTTTTCTGCTCAAACAAGCTACATCATCCACGATGCTCACACGTTTCTCGCTCTTAACTGAAAAGCATTGGATGTTAGTGGACCTGTGGTTTGTATCAGTTTCAGAAGCAGAGATCAACTACATATGGTCCGTATGTGTAGGAAACAGTGTTCTTTTGTTCAGAGCACACTCACGTTTCCTACTGTCTTAGAGACTCTAGAAAGGAAGAGCGTGGCTTCATTCTCTAATGCAGTGTGTGGTTCATGGATGAGAACTGTGCTGTGTGTTTTCTTCAGAAATGGAGTTAAATCCCAGGCTCTGTTTCTGGCTACAAGCAAGATTTCATTTCAGGTAAACACAGTCACTTTTCAGCTCAAACGATGCTACAACTTTCACGAATCTCACACGTTACTCGCTCTTAACTGAAAATCATGAGATACTATAGGACCTGTGGTTTGTATCAGTTTCAGAAGCAGAGTTGAACTAGATATGGTCCGTATGTGTAGGACACACAGTTCTTTTGTTCTGAGCACACTCATTTTTCCTGCTGTCTTAGAGACGCTAGAAAGCAATAGTGTTCTTCTTGCTCTAAAGCAGAGTGTGTACCATGGATGAGAACTGTGCTGTGTGTTTCCCCTCAGAAATGGAGTTAAATCCCAGGCTCTGTGTCTTGCTACAAGCAAGACTTCTTTTCAGGTAAACGCAGTCACTTTTCAGCTCAAAAGATGCTGCATTGTTCACGAAGCTGACACGTTTTTCGCTGTTAAGTGAAAAGCATTGGATGTTAGAGGACCTGTGGTTTGTATCAGGTTCCGAAGCAGAGTTGAACTAGATACGGTCCGTATGTGTAGGACACACAGTTCTTTTGTTTTGAGCACACTCATTTTTCCTGCTGTATTAGAGACTCTAGAAAGCAAGAGCATTTTTCTTGCTCAAAAGCAGAGTGTGTACCATGGATGAGAACTGTGCTGTGTGTTTCCCCTCAGAAATGGAGTTAAATCCCAGGCTCTGTGTCTTGCTACAAGCAAGACTTCTTTTCAGGTAAACGCAGTCACTTTTCAGCTCAAAAGATGCTGCATTGTTCACGAAGCTGACACGTTTTTCGCTGTTAAGTGAAAAGCATTGGATGTTAGAGGACCTGTGGTTTGTATCAGGTTCCGAAGCAGAGTTGAACTAGATACGGTCCGTATGTGTAGGACACACAGTTCTTTTGTTTTGAGCACACTCATTTTTCCTGCTGTATTAGAGACTCTAGAAAGCAAGAGCATTTTTCTTGCTCAAAAGCAGAGTGTGTACCATGGATGAGAACTGTGCTGTGTGTTTCCCTTCAGAAGAGGAGTTAAATCCCAGGCTCTGTGTCTTCCTACAAGAAAGACTTCGTTCCATGTAAGGGCAGTCACTTTTCAGCTCAAACTAACTTTGTCCTTCATTAAGCTCACATGATTCTCATCTTAAATGGCAAGCATTTGATGTTAGAGAACCTGTCGTTTGCATAAGTTTCAGAAGCATAGTAAACGAGATATGGTCGAAATGAGTAGGAGACACAGTTTTTTGTTCTGTTAACACTCACGTTTCCTGCTGTATTAGAGACTCTAGAAAGCAAGCGCGTGCTTCATGCTCTAAAGCAGTGCTATCCTTGGATGAGAACTGTGCTGTGTGTTTCCCATCAGAAATGGAGTTAAATACCAGGCTCTGTGTCTTGCTACAAGCAAAACTTCGTTTCAGGTAAACGCTGTCAATTTTCACCTCAAAAGATGCTACATTGTTCACGAAGCTCACACGTAACTCGCTCTTAACTGAAAATCATGGGATATTATAGGACCTGTGGTTTGTATCAGTTTCAGAAGCAGAGTTGAATTTGATATGGTCCGTATGTGTAGGAAACACCTTTCTTTTGTTAAGAGCACATTCACGTTTCCTGCTGTATTAGAGAGTCTAGAAAGCAAGAGCGTGCTTCTTGATCTAAAGCAGAGTGTGTTTCATGGAGGAGAACTTTGCTGTGTGTTTCCCTTCATAAATGGAGTTAAATCCCATGCTCTATGTCTTCCTACAAGCAAGTCTTCATTTTAGGAAAACAAAGTCACTTTAGAGCTCAAATGAAGCTACATTGTTACGAAGCTCACACTTTTTTCGCTTGTAAGTGAGAAGCATTGGATGTTGGAGGACCTGTGGTTTGTATCAGTTTCAGAAGCAGAGTTGAACTAGATACGGTCCGTATGTGTAGGAAACACAGTTCTTTTGTTCTGAGCACACTCACATTTCCTGCTGTCTTAGAGACTCTAGAAAGCAAGAGTGTTCTTCTTTCTCTAAATCAGAGTGTGTACCATGGATGAGAACTGTGCTGTTTGTTTCCCTTCAGAAGAGGAGTTAAATCCCAGGCTCTGTGTCTTCCTAAAAGCAAGATATGTTTCCAGGTAAGGGCAGTCACTTTTCCGCTCAATCGAAATTTTTCGTTCATTAAGCTCTTATGATTCTCATCTTAACTGGCAAGCATTGGATGTTAGAGAACCTGTCATTTGCATAAGTTTCAGAAGCAGAGTTCCATGAGATATGGTCGAAATGAGTAGGAAACACAGGTCTTTTGTCCTGAGCACACTCACGTTTCCTGCTGTATTAGAGAGTATAGAAAGCAAGAATGTGCTTCTTGCTCTAAAGCAGAGTGTGTTACGTGGATGACTACTGTGCTGTGTGTTTCACTTCAGAAATGGAGTTAAATCCCAGCCTCATTGTCTTCCTACAAGCAAGTCTTCATTTTAGGAAAACAAAGTCACTTTAGAGTTCAAATGAAGCTACATCGTTCACGAAGCTCACACGTTTTTCGCTCTTAACAGAGAAGCATTGTATGTTAGAGGACCTGTGGTTTGTATCAGTTTCAGAAGCAGAGTTGAACTAGATATTCTCAGAATGTGTAAGAAACACAGTTCTTTTGTACTGAGCACACTCACGTTTCGTGCTGTAATAGAGATTCTAGAAAGCAAGAAAGTGCTTCTTGCTCTAAAGCAGAGTGTGTTACATGGATGAGAACAGCCTTGTGTGTTTCCCTTCAGAAATGGAGTTATATCCCAGGTTCTTTTTCTTTCTACAAGCATGTCTTCATTTTAGGAAAAAAAGTCACTTTAGAGCTCAAATGAAGCTACATCGTTCACGAAGCTGACACGTTTTTCGCTCTTAAGTGAAAAGCATTGGATGTTAGAGGACCTGTGGTTTGTATCAGTTTCCAAAGCAGAGTTGAACTAGATATGGTCCGTATATGTAGGAAACACAGTTCTTTTGTTCTGAGCACACGCACGTTTCCTGCTGTATTAGAGATTCTAGAAAGCAAGAGCGTGCTTCTTGCTCTAAAGCAGAGTGTGGTACGTGGAGGAGAACTGTGCTGTGTGTTTCCCTTCAGAAATGGAGTTAAATCCCAGGCTCTTTGTCTTCCTAAAAGCATGTCTTCATTTTAGGAAAAAAAAGTCACTTTAGAGCTCAAATGAAGCTACATCGTTCACGAAGCTCACTCGTTTTTCGCTCTAAACGGAGAAGCATTGGATGTTAGAGGACCTGTGGTTTGTATCAGTTTCAGAAGCAGAGTTGAACTTGATATTCTCAGAATGTGTAAGAAACACAGTTCTTTTGTTCTGAGCACACTCACGTTTCCTGCTGTATTAGAGAGTCTAGAAAGCAAGAGCTTTCTTCTTGCTCTAAAGCAGAGTGTGTACCATGGATGAGAACTGTGCTGTGTGTTTCCCTTCAGAAGAGGAGGTAAATCCCAGGCTCTGTGTCTGTCTGCACGCAAGACTTTGTTCCAGGTAGGGCAGTCTCTTTTCAGCTCAAAGGAACTTTATCATTCATTAAGCTCACACGATTCTCATCTTAACTGGAAAGCATTGGATGTTCAAGAAACTGTTGTTTGCACAAGTTTCAGAAGCAGAGTTGAACTAGATATGGTCCAAATGAGTAGGAAACACAGTTCTTTGTTCTTAGCACACTCACGTTTCCTGCTGTCTTAGAGACTCTGGAAACAAGAGCATGCTTCTTGCTCTAAAGCAGAGTGTGTTATGTGGATGAGAACTGTGCTGTGTGTTTCCCTTCAGAAATGGAGTTAAATACCAGGTTCCTTGTCTTCCTACAAGCAAGACTTCGTTTCAGATAAACGCAGTCACTTTTCAGCTCAAACGATGCTACATCGTTCATGAAGCTCACACGTTACTCGCTCTTAACGGAAAATCATGGGATATTATACGACCTGTGGTTTGTATCAGTTTCAGAAGCAGAGTTGAACTAGACATGGTCTGTATGTGTATGACACACAGTTTTTTTGTTCTGAGCACACTCACGTTTCCTGCTGTATTAGAGACTCTAGAAAGCAAGAGCATTCTTCTTGCTCGAAAGCAGAGTGTGTACCACGGATGAGAACTGTGCTGTGTGTTTCCCTTCAGAAGAGGAGTTAAATCCCAGGCTCTATGTCTTCCTACAAAAAAGACTTCGTTCCATGTAAGGGCAGTCACTTTTCAGCTAAAACGAACTTCATTGTTCATTAAGCTCACATGATTCTCATCTTCAATGGCAAGCATTGGATGTTAGAGGACCTGTGGTTTTTATCAGTTTCAGAAGCAGAGTTGAACTAGATATGGTCCAAATGAGCAGGAAACACAGTTCTTTTGTTCTGAGCACACTCATGCTTCCTGACGTATTAGAGATTCTAGAAATCAAGAGCATGCTTCTTGCTCTAAAGCAGAGTGTGTTATGTGGATGAGAACTGTGCTGTGTGTTTCCCCTCAGAAGAGGAGTTCAATCCCAGGCTCTGTGTCTTCCTACAAGCAAGACTTGTTTTCAGGTAAACGCAGTCACTTTTCAGCTCAAACGAATCTACATTGTTCATGAAGCCCACATGTTTCTCGGTCTTAACTGAAAAGCATTGGATGTTAGAGGACCTGTGGTTTGTATCAGTTCCAGAGGCAGATTTGAACTAGATATGGTCAGAATGTGTAGGAAACAAAGTTCTTTTCTTCTAGCACACTCATGTTTCCTGCTGTATTAGAGACTCTAGAAAGCAAGAGCGTGCTTCATGCTCTAAAGCAGAGTGTGATCCTTGGATGAGAACTGTGCTGTGTGTTTCACTTCAGAAATGGAGTTAAATCCCAGCCTCATTGTCTTCCTGCAAGCAAGTCTTCATTTTAGGAAAACAAAGTCACTTTTCAGCTCAAACGATGCTACATCGTTCACGAAGCTCACACGTTTTTCGCTTGTAAGTGAGAAGCATTGGATGTTAGAGAACCAGTGGTTTGCATCAGTTTCAGAAGCAGAGTTGAACTAGTTATGGTCCGTATGTGTAGGACACACCGTTCTTTTGTAAGGAGCACACTCACGTTTCCTAATGTCTTAGAGACTCTAGAAAGAAAGAGCGTGCTTCTTGCTCTACAGCAGAGTGTGTACCATGGAAGAGAACTGTGCTGTGTGTTTCCCTTCAGAAGAGGAGCTAAATCCCAGGCTCTGTGTCTTCCCACAAGCAAGACTTCGTTTCAGGTAAGGGCAGTCACTTTTCAGCTCAAACGAACTACATCGTTCATGAAGCTCCTATGTTTCTCATCTTAACTGACAAGCATTGGATGTTAGGGGACCTGTGGTTTGTATCGGTTTCAGAAGCAGAGATGAACTGGATATGGTACGTATGTTTAGGACACACAGTTCTTTTGTTCTGAGCACACTCAGGTTTCCTGTTGTCTTACAGACTCTAGAAAGCAAGAGCATTCTTCTTGCTCGAAAACAGAGTGTGTACCATGGATGAGAACTGTGCTGTTTGTTTCCCTTCAGAAGAGGAGTTAAATCCCAGGCTCTGTGTCTTCCTACAAAAAAGACTTCGTTCCATGTAAGGGCAGTCACTTTTCAGCTAAAACGAACTTCATTGTTCATTAAGCTCTTATGATTCTCATCTTAACTGGCAAGCATTGGATGTTAGAGGACCTGTGGTTTTTATCAGTTTCAGAAGCAGAGTTGAACTAGATATGGTCCAAATGAGCAGGAAACACAGTTCTTTTGTTCTGAGCACACTCATGCTTCCTGATGTATTAGAGATTCTAGAAATCAAGAGCATGCTTCTTGCTCTAAAGCAGAGTGTGTTACGTGGATGAGAACTGTGCTGTGTGTTTCACTTCATAAATGGAGTTCAATCCCAGTCTCTTTGTCTTCCTACAAGCATGTCTTCATTTTAGGAAAACAAAGTCACTTTAGAGCTCAAATGAAGCTACATCGTTCACGAAGCTCACAGGTTTTTCGCTCTTAACGGAGAAGCATTGGATGTTAGAGGACCTGTGGTTTGTATCAGTTTCAGAAGCAGAGTTGAACTAGATATTCTCAGAATGTGTAAGAAACACAGTTCTTTTGTACTGAGCACACTCACATTTCCTGCTGTATTAGAGTGTCTAGAAAGCAAGAACGTGCTTCTTGCTCTAAAGCAGAGTGTGTTACGTGGATGACTACTGTGCTGTGTGTTTCACTTCAGAAATGGAATTAAATCCCAGCCTCATTGTCTTCCTACAAGCAAGTCTTCATTTTAGGAAAACAAAGTCACTTTAGAGTTCAAATGAAGCTACATCGTTCACGAAGCTCACACGTTTTTCGCTCTTAACAGAGAAGCATTGTATGTTAGAGGACCTGTGGTTTGTATCAGTTTCAGAAGCAGAGTTGAACTAGATATTCTCAGAATGTGTAAGAAACACAGTTCTTTTGTACTGAGCACACTCACGTTTCGTGCTGTAATAGAGACTCTAGAAAGCAAGAAAGTGCTTCTTGCTCTAAAGCAGAGTGTGTTACATGGATGAGAACAGCCTTGTGTGTTTCCCTTCAGAAATGGAGTTATATCCCAGGTTCTTTTTCTTTCTACAAGCATGTCTTCATTTTAGGAAAAAAAGTCACGTTAGAGCTCAAATGAAGCTACATCGTTCACGAAGCTGACACGTTTTTCGCTCTTAAGTGAAAAGCATTGGATGTTACAGGACCTGTGGTTTGTATCAGTTTCCAAAGCAGAGTTGAACTAGATATGGTCCGTATATGTAGGAAACACAGTTCTTTTGTTCTGAGCACACGCACGTTTCCTGCTGTATTAGAGATTCTAGAAAGCAAGAGCGTGCTTCTTGCTCTAAAGCAGAGTGTGGTACGTGGAGGAGAACTGTGCTGTGTGTTTCCCTTCAGAAATGGAGTTAAATCCCAGGCTCTTTGTCTTCCTAAAAGCATGTCTTCATTTTAGGAAAAAAAAGTCACTTTAGAGCTCAAATGAAGCTACATCGTTCACGAAGCTCACTCGTTTTTCGCTCTAAACGGAGAAGCATTGGATGTTAGAGGACCTGTGGTTTGTATCAGTTTCAGAAGCAGAGTTGAACTTGATATTCTCAGAATGTGTAAGAAACACAGTTCTTTTGTTCTGAGCACACTCACGTTTCCTGCTGTATTAGAGACTCTAGAAAGCAAGAGCTTTCTTCTTGCTCTAAAGCAGAGTGTGTACCATGGATGAGAACTGTGCTGTGTGTTTCCCTTCAGAAGAGGAGGTAAATCCCAGGCTCTGTGTCTGTCTGCACGCAAGACTTCTTTCCAGGTAGGGCAGTCTCTTTTCAGCTCAAAGGAACTTTATCATTCATTAAGCTCACACGATTCTCATCTTAACTGGAAAGCATTGGATGTTCAAGAAACTGTCGTTTGCATAAGTTTCAGAAGCAGAGTTGAACTAGATATGGTCCAAATGAGTAGGAAACACAGTTCTTTGTTCTTAGCACACTCACGTTTCCTGCTGTCTTAGAGACTCTGGAAACAAGAGCATGCTTCTTGCTCTAAAGCAGAGTGTGTTATGTGGATGAGAACTGTGCTGTGTGTTTCCCTTCAGAAATGGAGTTAAATACCAGGTTCCTTGTCTTCCTACTAGCAAGACTTCGTTTCAGATAAACGCAGTCACTTTTCAGCTCAAACGATGCTACATCGTTCATGAAGCTCACACGTTACTCGCTCTTAAAGGAAAATCATGGGATATTATACGACCTGTGGTTTGTATCAGTTTCAGATGCAGAGTTGAACTAGACATGGTCTGTATGTGTATGACACACAGTTCTTTTTTTCTGAGCACACTCACGTTTCCTGCTGTATTAGAGACTCTAGAAAGCAAGAGCATTCTTCTTGCTCGAAAGCAGAGTGTGTACCATGGATGAGAACTGTGCTGTGTGTTTCCCTTCAGAAGAGGAGTTAAATCCCAGGCTCTGTGTCTTCCTACAAAAAAGACTTCGTTCCATGTAAGGGCAGTCACTTTACAGCTAAAACGAACTTCATTGTTCATTAAGCTCACATGATTCTCATCTTCAATGGCAAGCATTGGATGTTAGAGGACCTGTGGTTTTTATCAGTTTCAGAAGCAGAGTTGAACTAGATATGGTCCAAATGAGCAGGAAACACAGTTCTTTTGTTCTGAGCACACTCATGCTTCCTGACGTATTAGAGATTCTAGAAATCAAGAGCATGCTTCTTGCTCTAAAGCAGAGTGTGTTATGTGGATGAGAACTGTGCTGTGTGTTTCCCCTCAGAAGAGGAGTTCAATCCCAGGCTCTGTGTCTTCCTACACGCAAGACTTGTTTTCAGGTAAACGCAGTCACTTTTCAGCTCAAACGAATCTACATTGTTCATGAAGCCCACATGTTTCTCGGTCTTAACCGAAAAGCATTGGATGTTAGAGGACCTGTGGTTTGTATCAGTTCCAGAGGCAGATTTGAACTAGATATGGTCAGAATGTGTAGGAAACAAAGTTCTTTTCTTCTAGCACACTCATGTTTCCTGCTGTATTAGAGACTCTAGAAAGCAAGAGCGTGCTTCATGCTCTAAAGCAGAGTGTGATCTTTGGATGAGAACTGTGCTGTGTGTTTCCCTTCAGAAATGGAGTTAAATCCCAGGCTCTTTGTCTTCCTAAAAGCATGTCTTCATTTTAGGAAAAAAAAGTCACTTTAGAGCTCAAATGAAGCTACATCGTTCACGAAGCTCACTCGTTTTTCGCTCTAAACGGAGAAGCATTGGATGTTAGAGGACCTGTGGTTTGTATCAGTTTCAGAAGCAGAGTTGAACTTGATATTCTCAGAATGTGTAAGAAACACAGTTCTTTTGTTCTGAGCACACTCACGTTTCCTGCTGTATTAGAGACTCTAGAAAGCAAGAGCTTTCTTCTTGCTCTAAAGCAGAGTGTGTACCATGGATGAGAACTGTGCTGTGTGTTTCCCTTCAGAAGAGGAGGTAAATCCCAGGCTCTGTGTCTGTCTGCACGCAAGACTTCTTTCCAGGTAGGGCAGTCTCTTTTCAGCTCAAAGGAACTTTATCATTCATTAAGCTCACACGATTCTCATCTTAACTGGAAAGCATTGGATGTTCAAGAAACTGTCGTTTGCATAAGTTTCAGAAGCAGAGTTGAACTAGATATGGTCCAAATGAGTAGGAAACACAGTTCTTTGTTCTTAGCACACTCACGTTTCCTGCTGTCTTAGAGACTCTGGAAACAAGAGCATGCTTCTTGCTCTAAAGCAGAGTGTGTTATGTGGATGAGAACTGTGCTGTGTGTTTCCCTTCAGAAATGGAGTTAAATACCAGGTTCCTTGTCTTCCTACAAGCAAGACTTCGTTTCAGATAAACGCAGTCACTTTTCAGCTCAAACGATGCTACATCGTTCATGAAGCTCACACGTTACTCGCTCTTAAAGGAAAATCATGGGATATTATACGACCTGTGGTTTGTATCAGTTTCAGAAGCAGAGTTGAACTAGACATGGTCTGTATGTGTATGACACACAGTTCATTTGTTCTGAGCACACTCACGTTTCCTGCTGTATTAGAGACTCTAGAAAGCAAGAGCATTCTTCTTGCTCGAAAGCAGAGTGTGTACCATGGATGAGAACTGTGCTGTGTGTTTCCCTTCAGAAGAGGAGTTAAATCCCAGGCTCTGTGTCTTCCTACAAAAAAGACTTCGTTCCACGTAAGGGCAGTCACTTTACAGCTAAAACGAACTTCATTGTTCATTAAGCTCACATGATTCTCATCTTCAATGGCAAGCATTGGATGTTAGAGGACCTGTGGTTTTTATCAGTTTCAGAAGCAGAGTTGAACTAGATATGGTCCAAATGAGCAGGAAACACAGTTCTTTTGTTCTGAGCACACTCATGCTTCCTGACGTATTAGAGATTCTAGAAATCAAGAGCATGCTTCTTGCTCTAAAGCAGAGTGTGTTATGTGGATGAGAACTGTGCTGTGTGTTTCCCCTCAGAAGAGGAGTTCAATCCCAGGCTCTGTGTCTTCCTACACGCAAGACTTGTTTTCAGGTAAACGCAGTCACTTTTCAGCTCAAACGAATCTACATTGTTCATGAAGCCCACATGTTTCTCGGTCTTAACCGAAAAGCATTGGATGTTAGAGGACCTGTGGTTTGTATCAGTTCCAGAGGCAGATTTGAACTAGATATGGTCAGAATGTGTAGGAAACAAAGTTCTTTTCTTCTAGCACACTCATGTTTCCTGCTGTATTAGAGACTCTAGAAAGCAAGAGCGTGCTTCATGCTCTAAAGCAGAGTGTGATCTTTGGATGAGAACTGTGCTGTGTGTTTCACTTCAGAAATGGAGTTAAATCCCAGCCTCATTGTCTTCCTGCAAGCAAGTCTTCATTTTAGGAAAACAAAGTCACTTTTCAGCTCAAACGATGCTACATCGTTCACGAAGCTCACACTTTTTTCGCTTGTAAGTGAGAAGCATTGGATGTTGGAGGACCTGTGGTTTGTATCAGTTTCAGAAGCAGAGATGAACTAGACATGGTCTGTATGTGTAGGACACACAGTTCTTTTGTTCTGAGCACACTCACGTTTCCTGCTGTATTTGAGACTCTTGAAAGCAAGAGCATTCTTCTTGCTCGAAAGCAGAGTGTGTACCATGGATGAGAACTGTGCTGTTTGTTTCCCTTCAGAAGAGGAGTTAAATCCCAGGCTCTGTGTCTTCCTACAAAAAAGACTTCGTTCCATGTAAGGGCAGTCACTTTTCAGCTAAAACGAACTTCATTGTTCATTAAGCTCTTATGATTCTCATCTTAACTGGCAAGCATTGGATGTTAGAGGACCTGTGGTTTTTATCAGTTTCAGAAGCAAAGTTGAACTAGATATGGTCCAAATGAGCAGGAAACACAGTTCTTTTGTTCTGAGCACACTCATGCTTCCTGATGTATTAGAGATTCTAGAAATCAAGAGCATGCTTCTTGCTCTAAAGCAGAGTGTGTTACGTGGATGAGAACTGTGCTGTGTATTTCACTTCATAAATGGAGTTCAATCCCAGTCTCTTTGTCTTCCTACAAGCATGTCTTCATTTTAGGAAAACAAAGTCACTTTAGAGCTCAAATGAAGCTACATCGTTCACGAAGCTCACAGGTTTTTCGCTCTTAACGGAGAAGCATTGGATGTTAGAGGACCTGTGGTTTGTATCAGTTTCAGAAGCAGAGTTGAACTAGATATTCTCAGAATGTGTAAGAAACACAGTTCTTTTGTACTGAGCACACTCACATTTCCTGCTGTATTAGAGTGTCTAGAAAGCAAGAACGTGCTTCTTGCTCTAAAGCAGAGTGTGTTACGTGGATGAGAACTGTGCTGTGTGTTTCCCCTCAGAAGAGGAGTTCAATCCCAGGCTCTGTGTCTTCCAACAAGCAAGACTTGTTTTCAGGTAAACGCAGTCACCTTTCAGCTCAAACGAATCTACATTGTTCATGAAGCCCACATGTTTCTCGGTCTTAACCGAAAAGCATTGGATGTTAGAGGACCTGTGGTTTGTATCAGTTCCAGAGGCAGATTTGAACTAGATATGGTCAGAATGTGTAGGAAACAAAGTTCTTTTCTTCTAGCACACTCACGTTTCCTGCTGTATTAGAGACTCTAGAAAGCAAGAGTGTGCTTCATGCTCTAAAGCAGAGTGTGTTCCTTGGATGAGAACTGTGGTGTGTGTTTCGCTTCAGAAATGGAGTTAAATACCAGGCTCTGTGTCTTGCTACAAGCAAGACTTCGTTTCAGGTAAGGGGAGTCACTTTTCAGCTCAAACGAACTTTATCGTTCATTAAGCTCACACGTTTCTCTTCTTAACTGGCAAGCATTGGATGTTAGAGGACCTGTGGTTTGCATAAGTTTCAGAAGCAAAGTTGAACTAGATATGGTCAGAATGTGTAAGAAATGCAGTTCTTTTGTTCTGAGAACACTCACGTTTAATGTTGTATTAGAGACTCTAGAAAGGAAGAGCGTGCTTCTTGATCTAAAGCAGAGTATGTACCATGGATTTGAACTGTGCTGTGTGTTTACCTTCATAAAAGGAGTTAAATCCCAGGCTCTGAGTCTTCCTACAAGCAATACTTCGTTTCAGGTAAGGGCAGTCACTTTTGACTCAAATGAAGCTACATCATTCACAA
Organism: Onychomys leucogaster; assembly: GCA_949786385.1. NCBI lineage: Eukaryota > Metazoa > Chordata > Mammalia > Rodentia > Cricetidae > Onychomys > Onychomys leucogaster. The sequence goes on from CATKUP010000140.1 coordinate 691,746, forward strand.
AGCTGAAAAGTTTTTGCTCTTAACTGAAAAGCATTGGATGTTAGAGGACCTGTGGTTGGTATCAGTTTCTGAAGCAGAGTTGAAGTAGATATGATCCGTATGTGTAGGAAACACCGTTCTTTTGTTCAGAGCACACTCACTTATCCTGCTGTTTTAGAGACTCTAGAAAGCAAGAGCATGCTTCTTGATCTAATGCAGAGTGTGTACCATGGATGAGAACTGAGGTGTGTTTTTTCATTCAGAAATGGAGTTAAATCACAGGCTCTCTGTCTTCCAACAAGCAAGATTTTGTTTCAGTTAAGGGCAGTCTCTTTTCAGCTCAAACGATCAACATCGTTCACGAAGCACCCATGTTTCTCATCTTAACTGACAAGCATTGGATATTAGAGGACCTGTTGTTTGTATCAGTTTCAGAAGCAGAGTTGAACTAGATATGGTCCATATGTGTAGGATGCACAGTTCTTTTGTTCTGAGCTTACTCACGTTTCTTGCTCTCTTAGAGACTCTAGAAAGCAAAAGCGTGCTTCTTGCTCTAAAGCAGAGTGTGTTTCATGGAGGAGAACTGTGCTGTGTGTTTTGCTTCAGAAATGGAGTTATATCCCAGGCTCTTTGTCTTCCTACAAGCATGTCTTCATTTTAGGAAAACAAAGTCACTTTAGAGCTCAAATGAAGCTACATCGTTCACAATGGTGTCAAGTTTTTTGCTCTTATGTGAAAATCATTGGATGTTAGAGGAACTGTGGTTTGTATCAGTTTCCAAAGCAGAGTTGAACTAGATATGCTCCGTATGTGTAGGAAACACTGTTCTTTTGTTCTGAGCACACTCACGTTTCCTGCTGTATTAGAGACTCTAGAAAGCAAGAGTGTTCTTCTTCCTCTAAAGCAGAGTGTGTACCATGGATGAGACCTGTGCTGTGTGTTTCCCCTCAGAACAGGACTTAAATCCCAGGCTCTGTGTCTTCCTACAAGCAAGACTTGTTTTCAGGTAAACACAGTCACTTTTCAGCTCAAACGAATCTACATTGTTCATGAAGCCCACACGTTTCAAGCTCTTAACTGAAAAGCATTTGATGTTAGAGGACCTGTGGTTTGTATCATTTCCAGAGGCTGAGTTGAACTAGATATGGTCAGAATGTGTAGGAAACGAAGTTCTTTCTTCTAGCACACTCACGTTTCCTGCTGTATTAGAGACTCTAGAAAGCAAGAGCGTGCTTCATGCTCTCAAGCAGAGTGTGATCCTTGGATGAGAACTGTGCTGTGCGTTTCGCTTCAGAAATGGAGTTAAATGCCAGGCTCTTTTTCTTCCTATAAGCGTGTCTTCATTTTAGGAAAACAAAGTCACTTTAGAGCTCAAATGAAGCTACATCGTTCACGAAGCTCACACGTTTTTCGCTCTTAACTGAGAAGCATTGGATGTTGCAATACCTGTGGTTTGTATCAGTTTCAGAAGCAGAGTTGAACTAGATATGGGCAGAATGTGTAGGAAACACTGATCTTTTGTTCTCAGCACACTCACGTTTCCTGCTCTATTAGAGACACTAGAAAGCAAGAGCGTGCTTCTTGATCTAAAGCAGAGTGTGATCCTGGGAGGAGAACTGTGCTGTGTTTTTCCCTTCAGAAGAGGAGTTAAACCCCAGGCTCTGTGTCTTCCTACAAGCAAGACTTGTTTTCAGATAAACGCAGTCACTTTTTAGCTCAAACGAATCTACATTGTTCATGAAGCCCACACGTTTCAAGCTCTGAACTGAAAAGCATTGGATGTTAGAGGACCTTTGGTTTGTATCAGTTTCAGAAGCAGAGTTGAACTAGATATGGTCCGTATGTGTAGGACACACAGTTCTTTTGTTTTGAGCACACTCACGTTTCCTGCTGTCTTAGAGACTCTAGAAAGTAAGAGATTGCTTCTTGCTCTAAAGCAGAGTGTGTTTCATGGATGAGAACTGAGCTGTGTGTTTCCCTTCAGAAATGTAGTTATATCCCAGGCTCTTTGTCTTACTACAAGCATGTCTTCATTTTAGGAGAATAAAGTCACTTAGGAGCTCATATGAAGCTACATCGTTCACAAAGCTCACACGTTTCTCATCTTATATTGCAAGCATTGGATGTTAGAGGACCTGTGGGTGGCATAAGTTTCAGAAGCCTAGTTGAACTAGATATTGTCCAAATGAGTAGGAAACACAGTTCTTTTGTTCTGAGCACACTCACGTTTCCTGCTCTATTAGACACTCTAGAAAGCTAGAGCGTGCTTCTTGCTCTAAATCAGAGTGTGATCAACAGATGAGAACTCTGCTGTGTGTTTAACTTCAGAAATGGAGTTAAATCCCAGGCTCTGAGTCTTCCTACATACCAAACTTCGTTTCAGGTAAGTGCAGTTACCTTACAGCTCAAACGAACTAGATCGTTCACAAAGATCACACGTTTCTCATCTTAACTGACAAGCATTGGATGTTACAGGACCAGTGCTTTGTATCAGTTTCAGAAGCAGAGTTCGACTAGATGTGGACCATATGTGTAGGAAACACCGTTCTTTTGTTCTCAGCACACTCAATTTACTGCTGTATTAGAGACTCTAGAAAGCAAGAGCGTGCTTCTTGCGCTAAAGCAGAGTGTGATCAATGGATGAGAACTCTGTTGCGTGTTTCACTTCAGAAATGGAGTTAAATCCCTGGCTCTGAGTCTTCCTACAAGCAAGACTTCGTTTCAGGTAAGGGCAGTTACTTTACATCTCAAACGAACTACATCGTTCACAAAGCTCACATGTTTCTCATCTTAACTGACAAGCATTGGATGTTAGAGTACCTGTGGTTTGTTTCAGTTTCAGAAGCAGAGTTGAACTGGATGTGGCCCGTATGTGTAGGAAACACGGTTCTTTAGTTCTGAGCACACTCAAGTTTCCTTCTCTATTAGAGACTCTAGAAAGCAAGAGCGTGCTTCTTGCTCTAAATCAGAATGTGATCCATGGATGAGAACTATGCTGTGTGTTTCCCTTCAGAAATGGAGTTAAATTCCAGTCTCTGTGTCTTCCTACAAGCAAGACCTCGTTTCAGGTAATAGCTGTTACTTTACAGCTCAAACGAACTTATCGTTCACGAAGCTCACATGTTTCTCATCTTAACGGACAAGCATTGGAAGTTAGAGGACATGTGGTTTGTATCAGTTTCAGAAGCAGAGTTGAACTAGATATGGGCAGAATGTGTAGGAAACACTGATCTTTTGTTCTCAGTACACTCACGTTTCCTGCTCTATTAGAGACACTAGAAAGCAAGAGCATGCTTCTTGATCTAAAGCAGAGTGTGATCCTTGGAGGAGAACTGTGCTGTTTTTTTCCCTTCAGAAGAGGAGTTAAATCCCAGGCTCTGTGTCTTCCTACAAGCAAGACTTGTTTTCAGATAAACGCAGTCACTTTTTAGCTCAAACGAATCTACATTGTTCATGAAGCCCACACGTTTCAAGCTCTGAACTGAAAAGCATTGGATGTTAGAGGACCTTTGGTTTGTATCAGTTTCAGAAGCAGAGTTGAACTAGATATGGTCCGTATGTGTAGGACACACAGTTCTTTCTTCTGAGCACACTCACATTTCCTGCTGTCTTAGAGACTCTAGAAAGGAAGAGCGTGCTTCTTGCCCTAAAGCAGAGTGTGTTTCATGGATGAGAACTGTGCTGTGTGTTTCGCTTCAGAAATGCAGTTAAATCCCAGGCTCTGTGTCTTTCTACAAGCAAGACTTCGTTTCAGGTAAGGGCAGTCACTTTTCAGCTCAAACGAACTTTATCGTTCATTAAGCACACACGTTTCTCATCTTAAATGGCAAGCATTGGATGTTAGAGGACCTGTGGTTTGCATAAGTTTCTGAAGCAGAGTTGAAGTAGATATGGTCCAAATGAGTAGGAAACACAGTTCTTTTGTTCTGGGCACAATCACGTTTCCTGCTGTTTTAGAGACTCTAGAAAGCAAGAGCATTCTTCTTTCTCTAAACCAGAGTTTGTTTTCTGGAGGAGAACTGTGCTGTGTGTTTTGCTTCAGAAATGGAGTTATATCCCACGCTATTTGTCTTCCTACAAGCATGTCTTCATTTTAGGAAAATAAAGTCACTTTAGAGCTCAAATGAAGCTACATCATTCACAAAGCTCACACGTTACTCGCTCTTAACTGAAAAGCATGGGATATGATAGGACCTGTGGGTTGCATCAGTTTCAGAAGCAGAGTTGAACTAGATATGGTCCGTATGTTTAAGACACACAGTTCTTTTGTTCTGAGCACACTCACGTTTCCTGCTATCTTAGAGACTCTAGAAAGCCATAGCTTGCTTCTTGCTCTAAAGCAGAGTGTGTTTCATGGAAGAGAACTTTGCTGTTTGTTTCGCTTCAGAAATGGAGGTAAATCCTAGGATCTGTGTCTTTCCACAAGCAAGACTTCATATCAGGTAAGGGCAGTCACTTTTCGGCTCAAACGAACTTTATCGTTCATTAAGATCACACGTTTCTCATCTTAAACGGCAAGCATTGGATGTTAGAGGACCTGTGGTTTGCATAAGTTTCAGAAGCAGAGTTGAACTTGATATGGCCTATATGTGTAGGAAACACAGTTCTTTAGTTCTGGGCACACTCACGTTTCCTGCTGTTTTAGAGACTCTAGAAAGCAAGGGCGTGCTTCACACTCTAAAGCAGAGTGTGATCCTTGGATGAGAACTGTGCTGTGTGTTTACCTTCAGAAAAGGAGTTAAATCCCAGGCTCTGAGTCTTCCTACAAGCAATACTTCGTTTCAGGTAAGGGCAGTCACTTTTGAGCTCAAATGAAGCTACATCGTTCACAAAGCTCACACGTTTCTCGCTCTTAACTGAAACGCACTGGATGTTAGAGGACCTGTGGTTTGTATCAGTTTCAGAAGCAGAGTTGAACTAGATATGGTCCGTATGTGTAGGAAACACAGTTCTTTTGTTCTGAGCACTCTCACGTGTCCCGCCTTATTAGAGACTCTAGAAAGCAAGAGCGTGCTTCTTGATCTAAAGCAGAGTGTGTACCATGGATGAGAACTGAGGTGTGTGTTTTCATTCAGAAATGGAGTTAAATCACAGGCTCTCTGTCTTCCTACAAGCAAGAATTTGTTTCAATTAAGGGCAGTCTCTTTTAAGCTCAAACGATTTACATCGTTCACGAAGCACCCACGTTTCTCATCTTAACTGACAAGCATTGGATATTAGAGGACCTGTGGTTTGTATCAGTTTCAGAAGCAGAGTTGAACTAGATATGGTCCATATGTGTAGGATGTACAGTTCTTTTGTTCTGAGCATACTCATGTTTCTTGCTCTCTTAGAGACTCTAGAAAGCAAGAGCGTGCTTCTTGCTCTATAGCAGAGTGTGTTTCATGGAGGAGAACTGTGCTGTGTGTTTTGCTGCAGAAATGGAGTTATATCTCAGGCTCTTTGTCTTCCTACAAGCATGTCTTCTTTTTCGGAAAACAAAGTCAGTTTAGAGCTCAAATGAAGCTACATCGTTGACGAAGATGACAAGTTTATGGCTCTTAAGTGAAAAGCATTGGATGTTAGATGACCTGTGGTTTGTATCTTTTTTCCGAAGCAGAGTTGAACTAGATATGGTCCGTATGTGTAGGACACACAGTTCTTTTGTTCTGAGCACACTCACGTTTCCTGCTGTCTTAGAGACTCTAGAAAGCAAGAGCTTGCTTCTTGCTCTAAAGCAGAGTGTGTTTCATAGATGAGAACTGTGCTGTGTGTTTCGCTTCAGAAATGGAGTTAAATTCCAGGCTCTGTTTCTTTCTTCATGCAAGACTTCGTTTCAGGTAAGGGCAGTCACTTTTCAGCTCAAACGAACTTTATCGTTCATTAAGCTCAAAAGTTTCTCATCTTAACTGGCAAGCATTGGATGTTAGAGGACCTGTGGTTTGTATCAGTTTCAGAAGCAGGGTTGAACTAGATATGGTCCAAATGACCAGGAAACACAGTTCTTTTGTTCTGAGCACACTCATGCTTCCTGATGTATTAGAGATTCTCGAAATCAAGAGCATGCTTCTTGCTCTAAAGCAGAGTGTGTACCATGGATGAGAACTGTGCTGTGTGTTTCCCCTCAGAAGAGGAGTTAAATCCCAAGCTCTGTGTCTTCCTACAAGCAACACTTGTTTTCAGGTAAACGCAGTCACTTTTCAGCTCAAACGAATCTACATTGTTCATGAAGCCCACATGTTTCACGGTCATAACCGAAAAGCATTGGATGTTAGCGGACCTGTGGTTTGTATCAGTTCCAAAGGCAGATTTGAACTAGATATGGTCAGAATGTGTAGGAAACAAAGTTCTTTTCTTCTGGCACACTCACATTTCCTGCTGTATTAGAGACACTAGAAAGCAAGAGCGTGCTTCATGCTCTAAAGCAGAGTGTGATCCTTGGATGAGAACTGTGTTGTGTGTTTCCCTTCAGAAATGGAGTTAAATACCAGGCTCTGTGTCTTGCTACAAGCAAGACTTCGTTTCAGGTAAGGGGAGTCACTTTTCAGCTCAAACGACCTTTATCGTTCATTAAGCTCACACGTTTCTCTTCTTAACTGGCAAGCATTGGATGTTACAGGACCTGTGGTTTGCATAAGTTTCAGAAGCAAAGTTGAACTAGATATGGTCAGAAAGTGTAAGAAATACAGTTCTTTTGTTCTGAACACACGCACGTTTAATGTTGTATTAGAGACTCTAGAAAGGAAGAGCGTGCTTCTTGATCTAGAGCAGAGTATGTACCATGGATTTGAACTGTGCTGTGTGTTTACCTTCAGAAAAGGAGTTAAATCCCAGGCTCTGAGTCTTCCTACAAGCAATACTTCATTTCAGGTAAGGGCAGTCACTTTTGACTCAAATGAAGCTACATCATTCACAAAGCTGAAAAGTTTTTGCTCTTAAGTGAAAAGCATTGGATGTTGGAGGACCTGTGGTTTGTATCAGTTTCTGAAGCAGAGTTGAAGTAGATATGATCCGTATGTGTAGGAAACACCGTTCTTTTGTTCAGAGCACACTCACTTATCCTGCTGATTTAGAGACTCTAGAAAGCAAGAGCATGCTTCTTGATCTAATGCAGAGTGTGTACCATGGATGAGAACTGAGGTGTGTGCTTTCTTTCAGAAATGGAGTTAAATCACAGGCTCTCTGTCTTCCAACAAGCAAGATTTTGTTTCAGTTAAGGGCAGTGTCTTTTCAGCTCAAACGATCAACATCATTCACGAAGCACCCATGTTTCTCATCTTAACTGACAAGCAATGGATATTAGAGGACCTGTGGTTTGTATCAGTTTCAGAAGCAGAGTTGAACTAGATATGGTCCATATGTGTAGGATGCACAGTTCTTTTGTTCTGAGCTTACTCACGTTTCTTCCTCTCTTAGAGACTCTAGAAAGCAAAAGCGTGCTTCTTGCTCTTAAGCAGAGTGTGTACCATGGATGAGAACTGTGCTGTGTGTTTCCCCTCAGAAGAGGACTTAAATCCCAGGCTCTGTGTCTTCCTACAAGCAAGACTTGTTTTCAGGTAAACGCAGTCACTTTTCAGCTGAAACGAATCTACATTGTTCATGAAGCCCACACGTTTCAAGCTCTTAACTGAAAAGCATTTGATGTTAGAGGACCTGTGGTTTGTATCATTTCCAGAGGCTGAGTTGAACTAGATATGGTCAGAATGTCTAGGAAACAAAGTTCTTTTCTTCTAGCACACTCACGTTTCCTGCTGTATTAGAGACTCTAGAAAGCAAGAGCGTGCTTCATGCTCTCAAGCAGAGTGTGATCCCTGGATGAGAACTGTGCTGTGTGTTTCGCTTCAGAAATGGAGTTAAATGCCAGGCTCTTTTTCTTTCTACAAGCTTGTCTTCATTTTAGGAAAACAAAATCACTTTAGAGCTCAAATGAAGCTACATCGTTCACGAAGCTCACACGTTTTTCGCTCTTAACTGAGAAGCATTGGATGTTGCAATACCTGTGGTTTGTTTCAGTTTCAGAAGCAGAGTTGAACTAGATATGGGCAGAACGTGTAGGAAACACTTATCTTTTGTTCTCAGCACACTCACGTTTCCTGCTCTATTAGAGACACTAGAAAGCAACAGCGTGCTTCTTGATCTAAAGCAGAGTGTGATCCTTGGAGGAGAACTGTGCTGTGTTTTTCCCTTCAGAAGAGGAGTTAAATCCCAGGCACTGTGTCTTCCTACAAGCAAGACTTGTTTTCAGATAAACGCAGTCACTTTTTAGCTCAAACGAATCTACATTGTTCATGAAGCCCACACGTTTCAAGCTCTGAACTGAAAAGCATTGGATGTAAGAGGACCTTTGGTTTGTATCAGTTTCCAAAGCAGAGTTGAACTAGATATGGTCCGTATGTGTAGGAAACACAGTTCTTTTGTTCTGAGCACACTCACGTTTCCTGCTGTATAAGAGACTCTAGAAAGCAAGAGCGTTCTTCTTCCTCTAAAGCAGAGTTTGTACCATGGATGAGAACTGTGCTGTGTGTTTCCCCTCAGAAGAGGAGTTAAATCCCAGGCTCTGTGTCTTCCTACAAGCAAGACTTGTTTTCAGGTAAACGCAGTCACTTTTCAGCTCAAACGAATCTATATTGTTCATGAAGCCCACATGTTTCTCGGTCTTAACCGAAAAGCATTGGATGTTAGAGTACCTGTGGTTTGTATCAGTTCCAGAGGCAGATTTGAACTAGATATGGTCCAAATGAGAAGGAAACACAGTTCTTTTGTTCTGAGGACACTCATGCTTCCTGATGTATTAGAGATTCTAGAAATCAAGAGCATGCTCCTTGCTCTAAAGCAGAGTGTGTTATGTGGATGAGAACTGTGTTGTGTGTTTCGCTTCAGAAATGGAGTTAAATGCCAGGCTCTTTTTCTTCCCACAAGCGTGTCTTCATTTTAGGAAAACAAAGTCACTTTAGAGCTCAAATGAAGCTACATCATTCACGAAGCTCACACGTTTTTCACTCTTAACTGAGAAGCATTGGATGTTGCAGTGCCTGTGGTTTGTATCAGTTTCAAAAGCAGATTTGAACTAGATATGGGCAGAATGTGTAGGAAACATTGATCTTTTGTTCTCAGCACTCTCATGTTTCCTGCTGTATTAGAGACTCTAGAAAGCAAGAGCGTGCTTCTTGCTCTAAAGCACAGTGTGTTTCATGGATGAGAACTGAGCTGTGTGTTTCCCTTCAGAAATGTAGTTATATCCCAGGCTCTTTGTCTTCCTACAAGCATGTCTTCATTTTAGGAGAATAAAGTCACTTAGGAGCTCATATGAAGCTACATCGTTCACGAAGCTCACACGTTTCTCATCTTATATTGCAAGCATTGGATGTTAGAGGACCTGTGGGTGGAATAAGTTTCAGAAGCCTATTTGAACTAGATATTGTCCAAAAGAGTAGGAAACACAGTTCTTTTGTTCTGAGGACACTCACGTTTCCTGCTCTATTAGACACTCTAGAAAGCTAGAGCGTGCTTCTTGCTCTAAATCAGAGTGTGATCAACATATGAGAACTCTGCTGTGTGTTTAACTTCAGAAATGGAGTTAAATCCCAGGCTCTGAGTCTTCCCACATACCAGACTTCGTTTCAGGTAAGTGCAGTTACTTTACAGATCAAACGAACTAGATCGTTCACAAAGATCACACGTTTCTCATCTTAACTGACAAGCATTGGATGTTAGAGGACCAGTGCTTTGTATCAGTTTCAGAAGCAGAGTTCGACTAGATGTGGACCATATGTGTAGGAAACACCGTTCTTTTGTTCTCAGCACACTCAATTTACTGCTGTATTAGAGACTCTAGAAAGCAAGAGCGTGCTTCTTGCGCTAAAGCAGAGTGTGATCAATGGATGAGAACTCTGTTGTGTGCTTCACTTCAGAAATGGAGTTAAATCCCTGGCTCTGAGTCTTCCTACAAGCAAGACTTCGTTTCAGGTAAGGGCAGTTACTTTACATCTCAAACGAACTACATCGTTCACAGAGCTCACATGTTTCTCATCTTAACTGACAAGCATTGGATGTTAGAGTACCTATGGTTTGTTTCAGTTTCAGAAGCAGAGTTGAACTGGATGTGGCCCGTATGTGTAGGAAACACGGTTCTTTAGTTCTGAGCACACTCAAGTTTCCTTCTCTATTAGAGACTCGAAAAAGCAAGAGCGTGCTTCTTGCTCTAAATCAGAATGTGATCCATGGATAAGAACTATGCTGTGTGTTTCCCTTCAGAAATGGAGTTAAATCCCACAGTCTGTGTCTTCCTACAAGCAATACCTCGTTTCAGGTAATAGCTGTTACTTTACAGCTCAAACGAACTTATCGTTCACGAAGCTCACACGTTTCTCCTCTTAACGGACAAGCATTGGATGTTAGAGGACATGTGGGTTGTTTCAGTTTCAGAAGCAGAGTTGGACTAGATATGGTCTGTATGTGTATGAAACACTGTTCTTTTGTTCTGAGCACACTCAAGTTTCCAGCTGTACTAGAGATTCTAGAAAGCAAGAGCGTGCATCTTGCTCTAAAGCAGAGTGTGATCGATGGATGAGAACAGCCTTGTGTTTTTCCCTTCAGAAATGGAGTTATATCCCAGGCTCTGGGTCTTCCTAAAAGCAAGACTTCATTTCAAGTAAGGGCAGTCTCTTTTCAGCTCATACGAAATACATCGTTCACAAAGCTCACACGTTTCTCATCTTAACTGACAAGCATTGGATGTTAGTGGACCAGTGCTTTGTATCAGTTTCAGCAGCAGAGTTGGACTAGATATGGTCCGTATGTGTAGGACACACAGTTCTTTTCTTCTGAGCACACTCACGTTTCCTGCTGTCTTAGAGACTCTAGAAAGGAAGAGCGTGCTTCTTGCCCTAAAGCAGAGTGTGTTTCATGGATGAGAACTGTGCTGTGTGTTTTGCTTCAGAAATGCAGTTAAATCCCAGGCTCTGTGTCTTTCTACAAGCAAGACTTCGTTTCAGGTAAGGGCAGTCACTTTTCAGCTCAAACGAACTTTATCGTTCATTAAGCACACACGTTTCTCATCTTAAATGGCAAGCATTGGATGTTAGAGGACCTGTGGTTTGCATAAGTTTCTGAAGCAGAGTTGAAGTAGATATGGTCCAAATGAGTAGGAAACACAGTTCTTTTGTTCTGGGCACAATCACGTTTCCTGCTGTTTTAGAGACTCTAGAAAGCAAGAGCATTCTTCTTTCTCTAAACCAGAGTTTGTTTCCTGGAGGAGAACTGTGCTGTGTGTTTTGCTTCAGAAATGGAGTTATATCCCAGGCTCTGTGTCTTCCTACAAGCATGTCTTCATTTTAGGAAAATAAAGTCACTTTAGAGCTCAAATGAAGCTACATCATTCACAAAGCTCACACGTTACTCGCTCTTAACTGAAAAGCATGGGATATGATAGGACCTGTGGGTTGCATCAGTTTCAGAAGCAGAGTTGAACTAGATATGGTCTGTATGTTTAGGACACACAGTTCTTTTGTTCTGAGCACACTCACGTTTCCTGCTATCTTAGAGACTCTAGAAAGCAAGAGCTTGCTTCTTGCTCTAAAGCAGAGCGTGTTTCATGGATGAGAACTTTGCTGTTTGTTTCCCTTCAGAAATGGAGGTAAATCCTAGGATCTGTGTCTTTCCACAAGCAAGACTTCATTTCAGGTAAGGGCAGTCACTTTTCGGCTCAAACGAACTTTATTGTTCATTAAGATCACACGTTACTCATCTTAAATGGCAAGCATTGGATGTTAGAGGACATGTGGTTTGCATAAGTTTCAAAAGCAGAGTTGAACTGGATATGGTCCAAATGAGTAGGAAACACAGTTCTTTTGTTCTGGGCACACTCACGTTTCCTGCTGTTTTAGAGACTCTAGAAAGCAAGAGCGTGCTTCTTCCTCTAAAGCAGAGTGTGTTACATGGATGAGAACAGTCTTGTGTGTTTCCCTTCAGAAATTGAGTTATATCCCAGGCTCTGTGTCTTCCTACAAGCAAGATTTCGTTTCAGTTAAGGGCAGTCTCTTTTAAGCTCAAATGATCTACATCGTTCATGAAGCATACACGTTTCTCATCTTAACTGGCAAGCATTGGATGTTAGAGGACCTGTGGTTTGCATAAGTTTCAGAAGCAGAGTTGAACTAGATATGGCCTGTATGTGTAGGAAACACAGTTCTTTAGTTCTGGGCACACTCACGTTTCCTGCTGTTTTAGAGACTCTAGAAAGCAAGGGCGTGCTTCATACTCTAAAGCAGAGTGTGATCCTTGGATGAGAACTGTGCTGTGTGTTTACCTTCAGAAAAGGAGTTAAATCCCAGGCTCTGAGTCTTCCTACAAGCCATACTTCGTTTCAGGTAAGGGCAGTCACTTTTGAGCTCAAATGAAGCTACATCGTTCACAAAGCTGACAAGTCTTTGCTCTTAAGTGAAAAGAATTGTATGTTAGAGGACCTGTGGTTTGTATCAGTTTCTAAAGCAGAGTTGAACTAGATACGATCCGTATGTGTAGGAAACACCGTTCTTTTGTTCAGAGCACACTCACTTATCCTGCTGTTTTAGAGACTCTAGAAAGCAAGAGAATGTTTCTTGATCTAAAGCAGAGTGTGTACCATGGATGAGAACTGAGGTGTGTGTTTTCTTTCAGAAATGGATTTAAATCACAGGCTCTCTGTCTTCCTATAAGCAAGATTTTGTTTCAATTAAGGGCAGTCTCTTTTCAGCTCAAACGATTTACATCGTTCACGAAGCACCCACGTTTCTCATCTTAACTGACAAGCATTGGATATTAGAGGACCTGTGGTTTGTATCAGTTTCAGAAGCAGAGTTGAACTAGATATGGTCCATATGTGTAGGATGTACAGTTCTTTTGTTCTGAGCATACTCATGTTTCTTGCTCTCTTAGAGACTCTAGAAAGCAAGAGCGTGCTTCTTGCTCTATAGCAGAGTGTGTTTCATGGAGGAGAACTGTGCTGTGTGTTTTGCTGCAGAAATGGAGTTATATCTCAGGCTCTTTGTCTTCCTACAAGCATGTCTTCTTTTTGGGAAAACAAAGTCAGTTTAGAGCTCAAATGAAGCTACATCGTTGACGAAGATGACAAGTTTATGGCTCTTAAGTGAAAAGCATTGGATGTTAGAGGACCTGTGGTTTGTATCTTTTTCCGAAGGAGAGTTGAACTAGATATGGTCCGTATGTGTAGGACACACAGTTCTCTTGTTCTGAGCACACTCACGTTTCCTGCTGTCTTAGAGACTCTAGAAAGCAAGAGCTTGCTTCTTGCTCTAAAGCAGAGTGTGTTTCATAGATGAGAACTGTGCTGTGTGTTTCGCTTCAGAAATGGATTTAAATTCCAGGCTCTGTTTCTTTCTTCATGCAAGACTTCGTTTCAGGTAAGGGCAGTCACTTTTCAGCTCAAACGAACTTTATCGTTCATTAAGCTCACACGTTTCTCATCTTAACTGGCAAGCATTGGATGTTAGAGGACCTGTGGTTTGTATCAGTTTCAGAAGCAGAGTTGAACTAGATATGGTTCAAATGAGGAAGAAACACAGTTCTTTTGTTCTGAGCACACTCATGCTTCCTGATGTATTAGAGATTCTAGAAATCAAGAGCATGCTCCTTGCTCTAAAGCAGAGTGTGTTATGTGGATGAGAACTGTGCTGTGTGTTTCGCTTCAGAAATGGAGTTAAATGCCAGGCTCTTTTTCTTCCTAAAGCGGGTCTTCATTTTAGGAAAACAAAGTCACTTTAGAGCTCAAATGAAGCTACATCGTTCACGAAGCTCACACGTTTTTCGCTCTTAACTGAGAAGCATTGGATGTTGCAGTGCCTGTGGTTTGTATCAGTTTCAAAAGCAGATTTGAACTAGATATGGGCAGAATGTGTAGGAAATATTGATCTTTTGTTCTCAGCACTCTCATGTTTCCTGCTGTATTAGAGACTCTAGAAAGCAAGAGCGTGCTTCTTGCTCTAAAGCACAGTGTGTTTCATGGATGAGAACTGAGCTGTGTGTTTCCCTTCAGAAATGTAGTTATATCCCAGGCTCTTTGTCTTCCTACAAGCATGTCTTCATTTTAGGAGAATAAAGTCACTTAGGAGCTCATATGAAGCTACATCGTTCACGAAGCTCACACGTTTCTCATCTTATATTGCAAGCATTGGATGTTAGAGGACCTGTGGGTGGAATAAGTTTCAGAAGCCTATTTGAACTAGATATTGTCCAAAAGAGTAGGAAACACAGTTCTTTTGTTCTGAGCACACTCACGTTTCCTGCTCTATTAGACACTCTAGAAAGCTAGAGCGTGCTTCTTGCTCTAAATCAGAGTGTGATCAACATATGAGAACTCTGCTGTGTGTTTAACTTCAGAAATGGAGTTAAATCCCAGGCTCTGAGTCTTCCCACATACCAGACTTCGTTTCAGGTAAGTGCAGTTACTTTACAGATCAAACGAACTAGATCGTTCACAAAGATCACACGTTTCTCATCTTAACTGACAAGCATTGGATGTTAGAGGACCAGTGCTTTGTATCAGTTTCAGAAGCAGAGTTCGACTAGATGTGGACCATATGTGTAGGAAACACCGTTCTTTTGTTCTCAGCACACTCAATTTACTGCTGTATTAGAGACTCTAGAAAGCAAGAGCGTGCTTCTTGCGCTAAAGCAGAGTGTGATCAATGGATGAGAACTCTGTTGTGTGCTTCACTTCAGAAATGGAGTTAAATCCCTGGCTCTGAGTCTTCCTACAAGCAAGACTTCGTTTCAGGTAAGGGCAGTTACTTTACATCTCAAACGAACTACATCGTTCACAGAGCTCACATGTTTCTCATCTTAACTGACAAGCATTGGATGTTAGAGTACCTATGGTTTGTTTCAGTTTCAGAAGCAGAGTTGAACTGGATGTGGCCCGTATGTGTAGGAAACACGGTTCTTTAGTTCTGAGCACACTCAAGTTTCCTTCTCTATTAGAGACTCTAAAAAGCAAGAGCGTGCTTCTTGCTCTAAATCAGAATGTGATCCATGGATAAGAACTATGCTGTGTGTTTCCCTTCAGAAATGGAGTTAAATCCCACAGTTTGTGTCTTCCTACAAGCAATACCTCGTTTCAGGTAATAGCTGTTACTTTACAGCTCAAACGAACTTATCGTTCACGAAGCTCACACGTTTCTCCTCTTAACGGACAAGCATTGGATGTTAGAGGACATGTGGGTTGTTTCAGTTTCAGAAGCAGAGTTGGACTAGATATGTTCTGTATGTGTATGAAACACTGTTCTTTTGTTCTGAGCACACTCAAGTTTCCAGCTGTACTAGAGAATCTAGAAAGCAAGAGCGTGCATCTTGCTCTAAAGCAGAGTGTGATCAATGGATGAGAACAGCCTTGTGTTTTTCCCTTCAGAAATGGAGTTATATCCCAGGCTCTGGGTCTTCCTAAAAGCAAGACTTCATTTCAAGTAAGGGCAGTCTCTTTTCAGCTCATACGAAATACATCGTTCACAAAGCTCACACGTTTCTCATCTTAACTGACAAGCATTGGATGTTAGTGGACCAGTGCTTTGTATCAGTTTCAGCAGCAGAGTTGGACTAGATATGGTCCGTATGTGTAGGACACACAGTTCTTTTCTTCTGAGCACACTCACGTTTCCTGCTGTCTTAGAGACTCTAGAAAGGAAGAGCGTGCTTCTTGCCCTAAAGCAGAGTGTGTTTCATGGATGAGAACTGTGCTGTGTGTTTTGCTTCAGAAATGCAGTTAAATCCCAGGCTCTGTGTCTTTCTACAAGCAAGACTTCGTTTCAGGTAAGGGCAGTCACTTTTCAGCTCAAACGAACTTTATCGTTCATTAAGCACACACGTTTCTCATCTTAAATGGCAAGCATTGGATGTTAGAGGACCTGTGGTTTGCATAAGTTTCTGAAGCAGAGTTGAAGTAGATATGGTCCAAATGAGTAGGAAACACAGTTCTTTTGTTCTGGGCACAATCACGTTTCCTGCTGTTTTAGAGACTCTAGAAAGCAAGAGCATTCTTCTTTCTCTAAACCAGAGTTTGTTTCCTGGAGGAGAACTGTGCTGTGTGTTTTGCTTCAGAAATGGAGTTATATCCCAGGCTCTGTGTCTTCCTACAAGCATGTCTTCATTTTAGGAAAATAAAGTCACTTTAGAGCTCAAATGAAGCTACATCATTCACAAAGCTCACACGTTACTCGCTCTTAACTGAAAAGCATGGGATATGATAGGACCTGTGGGTTGCATCAGTTTCAGAAGCAGAGTTGAACTAGATATGGTCTGTATGTTTAGGACACACAGTTCTTTTGTTCTGAGCACACTCACGTTTCCTGCTATCTTAGAGACTCTAGAAAGCAAGAGCTTGCTTCTTGCTCTAAAGCAGAGCGTGTTTCATGGATGAGAACTTTGCTGTTTGTTTCCCTTCAGAAATGGAGGTAAATCCTAGGATCTGTGTCTTTCCACAAGCAAGACTTCATTTCAGGTAAGGGCAGTCACTTTTCGGCTCAAACGAACTTTATTGTTCATTAAGATCACACGTTACTCATCTTAAATGGCAAGCATTGGATGTTAGAGGACATGTGGTTTGCATAGGTTTCAAAAGCAGAGTTGAACTGGATATGGTCCAAATGAGTAGGAAACACAGTTCTTTTGTTCTGGGCACACTCACGTTTCCTGCTGTTTTAGAGACTCTAGAAAGCAAGAGCGTGCTTCTTCCTCTAAAGCAGAGTGTTTTACATGGATGAGAACAGTCTTGTGTGTTTCCCTTCAGAAATTGAGTTATATCCCAGGCTCTGTGTCTTCCTACAAGCAAGATTTCGTTTCAGTTAAGGGCAGTCTCTTTTAAGCTCAAATGATCTACATCGTTCATGAAGCATACACGTTTCTCATCTTAACTGGCAAGCATTGGATGTTAGAGGACCTGTGGTTTGCATAAGTTTCAGAAGCAGAGTTGAACTAGATATGGCCTGTATGTGTAGGAAACACAGTTCTTTAGTTCTGGGCACACTCACGTTTCCTGCTGTTTTAGAGACTCTAGAAAGCAAGGGCGTGCTTCATACTCTAAAGCAGAGTGTGATCCTTGGATGAGAACTGTGCTGTGTGTTTACCTTCAGAAAAGGAGTGAAATCCCAGGCTCTGAGTCTTCCTACAAGCCATACTTCGTTTCAGGTAAGGGCAGTCACTTTTTAGCTCAAATGAAGCTACATTGTTCACAAAGCTGACAAGTCTTTGCTCTTAAGTGAAAAGAATTGTATGTTAGAGGACCTGTGGTTTGTATCAGTTTCTAAAGCAGAGTTGAACTAGATACGATCCGTATGTGTAGGAAACACCGTTCTTTTGTTCAGAGCACACTCACTTATCCTGCTGTTTTAGAGACTCTAGAAAGCAAGAGAATGCTTCTTGATCTAAAGCAGAGTGTGTACCATGGATGAGAACTGAGGTGTGTGTTTTCTTTCAGAAATGGATTTAAATCACAGGCTCTCTGTCTTCCTATAAGCAAGATTTTGTTTCAATTAAGGGCAGTCTCTTTTCAGCTCAAACGATTTACATCGTTCACGAAGCACCCACGTTTCTCATCTTAACTGACAAGCATTGGATATTAGAGGACCTGTGGTTTGTATCAGTTTCAGAAGCAGAGTTGAACTAGATATGGTCCATATTTGTAGGATGTACAGTTCTTTTGTTCTGAGCATACTCATGTTTCTTGCTCTCTTAGAGACTCTAGAAAGCAAGAGCGTGCTTCTTGCTCTATAGCAGAGTGTGTTTCATGGAGGAGAACTGTGCTGTGTGTTTTGCTGCAGAAATGGAGTTATATCTCAGGCTCTTTGTCTTCCTACAAGCATGTCTTCTTTTTGGGAAAACAAAGTCAGTTTAGAGCTCAAATGAAGCTACATCGTTGACGAAGATGACAAGTTTATGGCTCTTAAGTGAAAAGCATTGGATGTTAGAGGACCTGTGGTTTGTATCTTTTTCCGAAGGAGAGTTGAACTAGATATGGTCCGTATGTGTAGGACACACAGTTCTCTTGTTCTGAGCACACTCACGTTTCCTGCTGTCTTAGAGACTCTAGAAAGCAAGAGCTTGCTTCTTGCTCTAAAGCAGAGTGTGTTTCATAGATGAGAACTGTGCTGTGTGTTTCGCTTCAGAAATGGATTTAAATTCCAGGCTCTGTTTCTTTCTTCATGCAAGACTTCGTTTCAGGTAAGGGCAGTCACTTTTCAGCTCAAACGAACTTTATCGTTCATTAAGCTCACACGTTTCTCATCTTAACTGGCAAGCATTGGATGTTAGAGGACCTGTGGTTTGTATCAGTTTCAGAAGCAGAGTTGAACTAGATATGGTTCAAATGAGGAAGAAACACAGTTCTTTTGTTCTGAGCACACTCATGCTTCCTGATGTATTAGAGATTCTAGAAATCAAGAGCATGCTCCTTGCTCTAAAGCAGAGTGTGTTATGTGGATGAGAACTGTGCTGTGTGTTTCGCTTCAGAAATGGAGTTAAATGCCAGGCTCTTTTTCTTCCTAAAGCGTGTCTTCATTTTAGGAAAACAAAGTCACTTTAGAGCTCAAATGAAGCTACATCGTTCACGAAGCTCACACGTTTTTCGCTCTTAACTGAGAAGCATTGGATGTTGCAGTGCCTGTGGTTTGTATCAGTTTCAAAAGCAGATTTGAACTAGATATGGGCAGAATGTGTAGGAAACATTGATCTTTTGTTCTCAGCACTCTCATGTTTCCTGCTGTATCAGAGATTCTAGAAAGCAAGAGCGTGCTTCTTGATCTAAAGCAGATTGTGATCCTTGGATGAGAACTTGCAGTGTGTTTCCCTTCAGAAATGCATTTAAATACCAGGCTCTGTGTCTTCCTACAAGCAAGGTATCGTTTCAGTTAAACGCAGTCACTTTTTAGCTCAAACTAAGCTACATTGTTCAGGAAGCTCACACGTTACTTCCTCTTAACTGAAAATCTTGGGATATTATAGGACCTGTGGGTTGTATCAGTTTCTGAAGCAGAGTTGAAATAGATATGATCCGTATGTGTAGGAAAAACCGTACTTTTGTTCTGAGCACACTCACGTTTCCTGCTGTATTAGAGACTCTAGAAAGCAAGAGCGTGCTTCTTGCTCTAAAGCACAGTGTGTTTCATGGATGAGAACTGAGCTTTGTGTTTCCCTTCAGAAATGTAGTTATATCCCAGGCTCTTTGTATACCTACAAGCATGTCTTCATTTTAGGAGAATAAATTCACTTAGGAGCTCATATGAAGCTACATCGTTCACGAAGCTCACACGTTTCTCATCTTAAATTGCAAGCATTGGATGTTAGAGGACCTGTGGGTGGCATAAGTTTCAGAAGCAGAGTTGAACTAGATATTGTCCAAATGAGTAGGAAACACAGTCCTTTTGTTCTGAGCACACTCACGTTTCCTGCTCTATTAGACACTCTAGAAAGCTAGAGCGTGCTTCTTGCTCTAAATCAGAGTGTGATCAACGGATGAGAACTCTGCTGTGTGTTTAACTTCAGAAATGGAGTTAAATCCCAGGCTCTGAGTCTGCCTACATACCAGACTTCGTTTCAGGTAAGTGCAGTTACTTTACAGCTCAAATGAACTAGATCGTTCACAAAGATCACACGTTTCTCATCTTAACTGACAAGCATTGGATGTTAGAGGACCAGTGCTTTGTATCAGTTTCAAAAGCAGAGTTCGACTAGATGTGGACCGTATGTGTAGGAAACACCGTTCTTTTGTTCTCAGCACACTCAATTTACTGCTGTATTAGAGACTCTAGAAAGCAAGAGCGTGCTTCTTGCGCTAAAGCAGAGTGTGATCAATGGATGAGAACTCTGTTGTGTGTTTCACTTCAGAAATTGAGTTAAATCCCTGGCTCTGAGTCTTCCTACAAGCAAGACTTCGTTTCAGGTAAGGGAAGTTACTTTACATCTCAAACGAACTACATCGCTCACGAAGCTCACATGTTTCTCATCTTAACTGACAAGCATTGGATGTTAGAGTACCTGTGCTTTGTTTCAGTTTCAGAAGCAGAGTTGAACTAGATATGATCCGTATGTGTAGGAAACACCGTTCTTTTGTTCAGAGCACACTCACTTATCCTGCTGTTTTAGAGACTCTAGAAAGCAAGAGCATGCTTCTTGATCTAAAGCAGAGTGTGTACCATGGACGAGTACTGAGGTGTGTGTTTTCATTCAGAAATGGAGTTAAATCACAGGCTCTCTGTCTTCCTACAAGCAAGAATTTGTTTCAATTAAGGGCAGTCTCTTTTCAGCTCAAACGATTTACATCGTTCACGAAGCACCCACGTTTCTCATCTTAACTGACAAGCATTGGATATTAGAGGACCTGTGGTTTGTATCAGTTTCTGAAGCAGAGTTGAACTAGATATGGTCCATATGTGTAGGATGTACAGTTCTTTTGTTCTGAGCATACTCATGTTTCTTGCTCTCTTAGAGACTCTAGAAAGCAAGAGCGTGCTTCTTGCTCTATAGCAGAGTGTGTTTCATGGAGGAGAACTGTGCTGTGTGTTTTGCTGCAGAAATGGAGTTATATCTCAGGCTCTTTGTCTTCCTACAAGCATGTCTTCTTTTTGGGAAAACAAAGTCAGTTTAGAGCTCAAATGAAGCTACATCGTTGACGAAGATGACAAGTTTATGGCTCTTAAGTGAAAAGCATTGGATGTTAGAGGACCTGTGGTTTGTATCTTTTTCCGAAGCAGAGTTGAACTAGATATGGTCCGTATGTGTAGGACACACAGTTCTTTTGTTCTGAGCACACTCACGTTTCCTGCTGTCTTAGAGACTCTAGAAAGCAAGAGCTTGCTTCTTGCTCTAAAGCAGAGTGTGTTTCATAGATGAGAACTGTGCTGTGTGTTTCGCTTCAGAAATGGATTTAAATTCCAGGCTCTGTTTCTTTATTCATGCAAGACTTCGTTTCAGGTAAGGGCAGTCACTTTTCAGCTCAAATGAACTTTATCGTTCATTAAGCTCACACGTTTCTCATCTTAACTGGCAAGCATTGGATGTTAGACGACCTATGGTTTGTATCAGTTTCAGAAGCAGAGTTGAACTAGATATGGTCCAAATGACCAGGAAACACAGTTCTTTTGTTCTGAGCACACTCATGCTTCCAGATGTATTAGAGATTCTAGAAATCAAGAGCATGCTTCTTGCTCTAAACAGAGTGTGTTATGTGGATGAGAACTGTGCTGTGTGTTTCGCTTCAGAAATGGAGTTAAATGCCAGGCTCTTTTTCTTCCTAAAGCGTGTCTTCATTTTAGGAAAACAAAGTCACTTTAGAGCTCAAATGAAGCTACATCGTTCACGAAGCTCACACGTTTTTCGCTCTTAACTGAGAAGCATTGGATGTTGCAGTGCCTGTGGTTTGTATCAGTTTCAAAAGCTGAGTTTAACTAGATATGGGCAGAATGTGTAGGAAACACTGATCTTTTGTTCTCAGCACTCTCATGTTTCCTGCTGTATTAGAGACTCTAGAAAGCAAGAGCGTGCTTCTTGATCTAAAGCAGATTGTGATCCTTGGAGGAGAACTTGCTGTGTGTTTCCCTTCAGAAATGGATTTAAATACCAGGCTCTGTGTCTTCCTACAAGCAAGGTATCGTTTCAGTTAAACGCAGTCACTTTTTAGCTCAAACTAAGCTACAATGTTCAGGAAGCTCACATGTTACTTCCTCTTAACTGAAAATCTTGGGATATTGTAGGACCTGTGGGTTGTATCAGTTTCTGAAGCAGAGTTGAAATAGATATGATCCGTATGTGTAGGAAACACCGTACTTTTGTTCTGAGCACACTCACGTTTCCTGCTGTATTAGAGACTCTAGAAAGCAAGAGCGTGCTTCTTCCTCTAAAGCACAGTGTGTTTCATGGATGAGAACTGAGCTGTGTGTTTCCCTTCAGAAATGTAGTTATATCCCAAGCTCTTTGTCTTCCTACAAGCATGTCTTCATTTTAGGAGAATAAAGTCACTTAGGAGCTCATATGAAGCTACATCGTTCACGAAGATCACACGTTTCTCATCTTAAATTGCAAGCATTGGATGTTAGAGGACCTGTGGGTGGCGTAAGTTTCAGAAGCAGAGTTGAACTAGATATTGTCCAAATGAGTAGGACACAGTTCTTTTGTTCTGAGCACACTCACGTTTCCTGCTCTATTAGACACTCTAGAAAGCTAGAGCGTGCTTCTTGCTCTAAATCAGAGTGTGATCAACGGATGAGAACTCTGCTGTGTGTTTAACTTCAGAAATGGTGTTAAATCCCAGGCTCTGAGTCTTCCTACAAGCAAGACTTCCTTTCAGGTAAGGGAAGTCACTTTTCAGCTCAAACGAACTACATCGTTCACGAAGCTCACATGTTTCTCATCTTAACTGACAAGCATTGGATGTTAGAGGACCAGTGCTTTGTAACAGTTTCAGAAGCAGAGTTGGACTAGATATGATCCGTATGTGTAAGAAACACCCTTCATTTGTTTTCAGGATACTCAAGTTTCAAGCTGTATTAGAGTATCTGGAAAGCAAGTGCGTGCTTCTTGCTCTGAAGCAGAGTGTGATCCATGGATGAGAACTCTGCTGTATGTTTCTCTTCAGAAATGGAGTTAAATCCCAGGATCTGTGTCTTCCTACAAGCAAGACTTCGTTTCAGGTAAGGTCAGTCAATTTTCGGCTCAAATGAACTACATCCTTCACGAAGCTCACAGGTTTCTCATCTTAACTGACAAGCATTGGATGTTAGAGGACCTCTGGTTTGTTTCAGTTTCAGAAGCAGAGTTAGACTAGATATCGTCCGTATGTGTAGAAAAACACCGTTGTTTTGTTCTGAGCACACTCATGTACCTGCGGTATTAGAGAATCTAGAAAGCAATAGCGTTCTTCTTGCTCTAAAGCAGAGTGTGATCCATGGATGAGAACTCTGCTGTGTGTTTCGCTTCAGAAATGGAGTTAAAGCCCAGGCTCTTTGTCTTCCTACTAGCAAGACTTCGTTTCAGGTAAGGGCAGTCACTTTTCAGCTCAAACAAACTACATCGTTCACGAAGCTAACAAGTTTCCCATCTTAACTGACAGGCATTGGATGTTAGAGGACATGTGGTTTGTTTCAGTTTCAGAAGCAGAGTTGGACTAGATATGGTCTGTATGTGTATGAAACACTGTTCTTTTGTTATGAGCACACTCAAGTTTCCAGCTGTATTAGAGATTCTAGAAAGCAAGAGCGTGCATCTTGCTCTAAAGCAGAGTGTGATCAATGGATGAGAACAGCCTTGTGTTTTTCCCTTCAGAAATGGAGTTATATCCCAGGCTCTGGGTCTTCCTAAAAGCAAGACTTCATTTCAAGTAAGGGCAGTCACTTTTCAGCTCATACGAAATACATCGTTCACAAAGCTCACACGTTTCTCATCTTAACTGACAAGCATTGGATGTTAGTGGACCAGTGCTTTGTATCAGTTTCAGCAGAAGAGTTGGACTAGATATGGTCCGTATGTGTAGGACACACAATACTTTTGTTCTGAGCACACTCACGTTTCCTGCTGTTTTAGAGACTCTAGAAAGCAAGCGCGTTCTTCTTGCTCTAAACCAGAGTGTGTTTCCTGGAGGAGAACTGTGCTGTGTGTTTTGCTTCAGAAATGGAGTTATATCCCAGGCTCTTTGTCTTCCTATAAGCATGTCTTCATTTTAGGAAAATAAAGTCACTTTAGAGCTCAAATGAGGCTACATCATTCACGAAGCTGACACGTTTTTTGCTCTTAAGTGAAAAGCATTGGATGTTAGAGATCCTGTGTTTTCTATCACTTTCCGAAGCAGAGTTGAACTAGATATGGTCCGAAGGTGTAGGAAACACAGTTCTTTTGTTCTGAGCACACTCACGTTTCCTGCTGTATTAGAGACTCTAGAGAGCAAGAGCTTTTTTCTTGCTCTAAAGCAGAGTGTGTACCATGCATGAGAACTGTTCTGTGTGTTTCGCTTCAGAAATGCAGTTAAATCCCAGGATCGGTGACTTCCTGCAAGCAAGACTTCGTTCCAGGTAAGGGCAGTCACTTTTCTGCTCAAAGGAACTTTATCGTTCATTAAACTCACACGTTTCTCATCTAAAATGGCAAGCATTGGATGTTAGAGGACCTCTGGTTTGCAGAAGTTTCTGAAGCAGAGTTGAAGTAGATATTGTCCAAATGAGTAGGAAACACAGTTCTTTTGTTCTGGGCACAATCACGTTTCCTGCTGTTTTAGAGACTCTAGAAAGCAAGAGCATTTTTCTTTCTCTAAACAAGAGTTTGTTTCCTGGAGGAGAACTGTGCTGTGTGTTTTGCTTCAGAAATGGAGTTATATCCCACGCTATTTGTCTTCCTACAAGCATGTCTTCATTTTAGGAAAATAAAGTCACTTTAGAGCTCAAATGAAGCTACATGATTCACAAAGCTCACACGTTACTCGCTCTTAACTGAAAAGCATGGGATATTATAGGACCTGTGGGTTGCATCAGTTTCAGAAGCAGAGTTGAACTAGATATGGTCCGTATGTGTAGGACACACAGTTCTTTTGTTCTGAGCACACTCACGTTTCCTGCTGTTTTAGAGACTCTAGAAAGCAAGAGCGTGCTTCTTCCTCTAAAGCAGAGTGTGTTACATGGATGAGAACAGTCTTGTGTGTTTCCCTTCAGAAATGGAGTTATATCCCAGGCTCTGTGACTTCCTACAAGCAAGATTTCATTTCAGTTAAGGGCAGTCTCTTTTAAGCTCAAATGATCTACATCGTTCATGAAGCATACACGTTTCTCATCTTAACTGGCAAGCATTGGATGTTAGAGGACCTGTGGTTTGCATAAGTTTCAGAAGCAGAGTTGAACTAGATATGGCCTGTATGTGTAGGAAACACAGTTCTTTAGTTCTGGGCACAATCACGTTTCCTGCTGTTTTAGAGACTCTAGAAAGCAAGAGCGTTCTTCTTGCTCTAAACCAGAGTGTGTTTCCTGGAGGAGAACTGTGCTGTGTGTTTTGCTTCAGAAATGGAGTTATATCCCAGGCTCTTTGTCTTCCTATAAGCATGTCTTCATTTTAGGAAAATAAAGTCACTTTAGAGCTCAAATGAGGCTACATCATTCACGAAGCTGACACGTTTTTCGCTCTTAAGTGAAAAGCATTGGATGTTAGAGATCCTGTGGTTTCTATCACTTTCCGAAGCAGAGTTGAACTAGATATGGTCCGAAGGTGTAGGAAACACAGTTCTTTTGTTCTGAGCACACTCACATTTCCTGCTGTATTAGAGACTCTAGAGAGCAAGAGCATTTTTCTTGCTCTAAAGCAGAGGGTGTACCATGCATGAGAACTGTGCTGTGTGTTTCCCTTCAGAAGAGGTGTTAAATCCCAGGATCGGTGTCTTCCTGCAAGCAAGACTTCGTTCCAGGTAAGGGCAGTCACTTTTCTGCTCAAACGAAATTTATCGTTCATTAAACTCACACGTTTCTCATCTAAAATGGCAAGCATTGGATGTTAGAGGACCTGTGGTTTGCAGAAGTTTCTGAAGCAGAGTTGAACTAGATATGGTCCAAATGAGTAGGAAACACAGTTCTTTTGTTCTGGGCACAATCACGTTTCCTGATGTTTTAAAGACTCTAGAAAGCAAGAGAGTTCTTCTTTCTCTAAACCAGAGTTTGTTTCCTGGAGGAGAACTGTGCTCTGTGTTTTGCTTCAGAAATGGAGTTATATCCCAATCTATTTGTCTTCCTACAAGCATGTCTTCATTTTAGGAAAATAAAGTCACTTTAGAGCTCAAATGAAGCTACATCATTCACAAAGCTCACACGTTACTCGCTCTTAACTGAAAAGCATGGGATATTATAGGACCTGTGGGTTGCATCAGTTTCAGAAGCAGAGTTGAACTAGATATGGTCCGTATGTGTAGGACACACAGTTCTTTTGTTCTGAGCACACTCACGTTTCCTGCTGTTTTAGAGACTCTAGAAAGCAAGAGCGTGCTTCTTCCTCTAAAGCAGAGTGTGTTACATGGATGAGAACAGTCTTGTGTGTTTCCCTTCAGAAATGGAGTTATATCCCAGGCTCTGTGACTTCCTACAAGCAAGATTTCGTTTCAGTTAAGGGCAGTCGCTTTTTAGCTCAAATGATCTACATCGTTCACGAAACTTCTATGTTTCTCATCTTAACTGACAAGCATTGGATGTTAGAAGGCCTGTGGTTTGTATCAGTTTCAGAAGCAGATTTGAACTAGCCATTGTATGTATGTTTAGGACACACAGTTCTTTTGTTCTGAGCACACTCACGTTTCCTGCAGTCTTAGAGACTCTAGAAAGCAAGAGCGTGCTTCTTGCCCTAAAGCAGAGAGTGTTTCATGGATGAGAACTGTGCTGTGTGTTTCGCTTCAGAAATGGAGTTAAATCTCAGGCTCTGTGTCTTTCTACAAGCAAGACTTCTTTTCAGGTAAGGGCAGTCACTTTTCAGCTCAAATGAACTTTATCGTTCATTAAGCTCACACGTTTCTCATCTTAAATGGCAAGCATTGGATGTTAGAGGACCGGTGGTTTGCATAAGTTTCATAAGCAGAGTTGAACGAGATATGGTCCAAATGAGTAGGAAACACAGTTCTTTTGTTCTGGGCACAATCACGTTTCCTGCTGTTTTAGAGACTCTAGAAAGCAAGAGCGTTCTTCTTGCTCTAAACCAGAGTGCGTTTCCTGGAGGAGAACTGTGCTGTGTGTTTTGCTTCAGAAATGGAGTTATATCCCAGGCTCTTTGTCTTCCTATAAGCATGTCTTCATTTTAAGAAAATAAAGTCACTTTAGAGCTCAAATGAGGCTACATCATTCACGAAGCTGACACGTTTTTCGCTATTAAGTGAAAAGCATTGGATGTTAGAGATCCTGTGGTTTCTATCACTTTCCGAAGCAGAGTTGAACTAGATATGGTCCGAAGGTGTAGGAAACACAGTTCTTTTGTTCTGAGCACACTCACGTTTCCTGCTGTATTAGAGACTCTAGAGAGCAAGAGCTTTTTTCTTGCTCTAAAGCAGAGTGTGTACCATGCATGAGAACTGTGCTGTGTGTTTCCCTTCAGAAGAGGAGTTAAATCCCAGGATCGGTGTCTTCCTGCAAGCAAGACTTCGTTCCAGGTAAGGGCAGTCACTTTTCTGCTCAAACAAACTTTATCATTCATTAAACTCACACGTTTCTCATCTAAAATGGCAAGCATTGGATGTTAGAGGACCTGTGGTTTGCAGAAGTTTCTGAAGCAGAGTTGAACTAGATATGGTCCAAATGAGTAGGAAACACAGTTCTTTTGTTCTGGGCACAATCACGTTTCCTGATGTTTTAAAGACTCTAGAAAGCAAGAGCATTCTTCTTTCTCTAAACCAGAGTTTGTTTCCTGGAGGAGAACTCTGCTCTGTGTTTTGCTTCAGAAATGGAGTTATATCCCAAGCTATTTGTCTTCCTACAAGCATGTCTTCATTTTAGGAAAATAAAGTCACTTTAGATCTCAAATGAAGCTACATCATTCACAAAGCTCACACGTTACTTGCTCTTAACTGAAAAGCATGGGATATTATAAGACCTGTGGGTTGCATCAGTTTCAGAAGCAGAGTTGAACTAGATATGGTCCGTATGTGTAGGACACACAGTTCTTTGTTCTGAGCACACTCACGTTTCCTGCTGTTTTAGAGACTCTAGAAAGCAAGAGCGTGCTTCTTCCTCTAAAGCAGAGTGTGTTACATGGATGAGAACAGTCTTGTGTGTTTCCCTTCAGAAATGGAGTTATATCCCAGGCTCTGTGTCTTCCTATAAGCAAGATTTCGTTTCAGTTAAGGGCAGTCGCTTTTTAGCTCAAATGATCTACATCGTTCATGAACCATACACGTTTCTCATCTTAACTGACAAGCATTGGATGTTAGAAGGCCTGTGGTTTGTATCACTTTCAGAAGCAGATTTGAACTAGCCATTGTATGTATGTTTAGGACACACAGTTCTTTTGTTCTGAGCACACTCACGTTTCCTGCTGTCTTAGAGACTCTTGAAAGCAAGAGCGTGCTTCTTGCCCTAAAGCAGAGAGTGTTTCATGGATGAGAACTGTGCTGTGTGTTTCGCTTCAGAAATGGAGTTAAATCTCAGGCTCTGTGTCTTTCTACAAGCAAGACTTCTTTTCAGGTAAGGGCAGTCACTTTTCAGCTCAAACGAACTTTATCGTTCATTAAGCTCACACGTTTCTCATCTTAAATGGCAAGCATTGGATGTTAGAGGACCTGTGGTTTGCATAAGTTTCAGAAGCAGAGTTGAACTAGATATGGTCCAAATGAGTAGGAAACACAGTTCTTTAATTCTGGGCACAATCACGTTTCCTGATGTTTTAAAGACTCTAGAAAGCAAGAGCGTTCTTCTTTCTCTAAACCAGAGTTTGTTTCCTGGAGGAGAACTGTGCTCTGTGTTTTGCTTCAGAAATGGAGTTATATCCCAAGCTATTTGTCTTCCTACAAGCATGTCTTCATTTTAGGAAAATAAAGTCACTTTAGATCTCAAATGAAGCTACATCATTCACAAAGCTCACACGTTACTTGCTCTTAACTGAAAAGCATGGGATATTATAGGACCTGTGGGTTGCATCAGTTTCAGAAGCAGAGTTGAACTAGATATGGTCCGTATGTGTAGGACACACAGTTCTTTGTTCTGAGCACACTCACGTTTCTTGCTGTTTTAGAGACTCTAGAAAGCAAGAGCGTGCTTCTTCCTCTAAAGCAGAGTGTGTTTCATGGATGAGAACAGTACTGTGTGTTTTCCTTCAGAAGTGGAGTTAAAACCCAGGATCTGTGTCTTTCTACCATCAAGACTTCATTTCAGGTAAGGGCAGTCACTTTTCAGCTCAAACGAACTTTATCGTTCATTAAGCTCACACGTTTCTCATCTTAAATTGCAAGCATTGGATGTTAGAGGACCTGTGGTTTGCATAAGTTTCAGAAGCAGAGTTGAACTAGATATGGCCTGTATGTGTAGGAAACACAGTTCTTTAGTTCTGGGCACACTCACGTTTCCTGCTGTTTTAGAGACTCTAGAAAGCAAGGGAGTTCTTCTTCCTCTAAAGCAGAGTGTGTTACATGGATGAGAACAGCCTTGTGTGTTTCCCTTCAGAAATGGAGTTATATCCCAGGCTCTGTGTCTTCCTACAAGCAAGATTTCGTTTCAGTTAAGGGCAGTCGCTTTTTAGCTCAAATGATCTACATCGTTCACGAAACTTCTATGTTTCTCATCTTAACTGACAAGCATTGGATGTTAGAAGGCCTGTGGTTTGTATCAGTTTCAGAAGCAGATTTGAACTAGCCATTGTATGTATGTTTAGGACACACAGTTCTTTTGTTCTGAGCACACTCACGTTTCCTGCTGTATTAGAGACTCTAGAGAGCAAGAGCTTTTTTCTTGCTCTAAAGCAGAGTGTGTACCATGCATGAGAACTGTGCTGTGTGTTTCCCTTCAGAAGAGGAGTTAAATCCCAGGATCGGTGTCTTCCTGCAAGCAAGACTTCGTTCCAGGTAAGGGCAGTCACTTTTCTGCTCAAACGAACTTTATCATTCATTAAACTCACACGTTTCTCATCTAAAATGGCAAGCATTGGATGTTAGAGGACCTGTGGTTTGCAGAAGTTTCTGAAGCAGAGTTGAACTAGATATTGTCCAAATGAGTAAGAAACACAGTTCTTTTGTTCTGAGCACACTCACGTTTCCTGCTCTCTTAGAGAATCTGGAAAGCAAGAACGTGCTTCTTGCTCTAAAGCAGAGTGTGTTTCATGGATGAGTACTGTGCTGTGTGTTTCCCTTCAGAAATGGAGTTAAATCCCACGCTCTGTGTCTTCCTACATGCAAGTCTTCATTTTAGGAAAACAAATTCACTATAGAGCTCAAATGAAGCTACATCATTCACGAAGCTCACACGTTACTCGCTCTTAACTGAAAAGCAAGGGATATTATAGGACCTGTGGGTTGCATCAGTTTCAGAAGCAGAGTTGAACTAGATATTCCCAGAATGTGTAAGAAAAACAGTTCTTTTGTTCTGAGCACACACACGTTTCCTGTTGTATTAGAGAATCTAGAAAGAAAGAGCATGCTTCTTACTCTAGAGCAGAGTGTGTTACATGGATGAGAACAGTCTTGTGTGTTTCCCTTCTGAAATGGAGTTAAATCCCAGTCTCTGTGTCTTCCTACAAGCAAGACTTCGTTACATGTAAGGCCAGTCACCTTTCAGGTCAAAGGAACTACATCATTCACGAAGCTAACACGATTCTCATTTTAACTGAAAAGCATTGGATGTTAGAGGACCTGTGGTTTGCATAAGTTTCAGAAGCAGAGTTGAACTAGATATGGCCTGTATGTGTAGGAAACACAGTTCTTTAGTTCTGGGCACACTCACGTTTCCTGCTGTTTTAGAGACTCTAGAAAGCAAGGGAGTTCTTCTTCCTCTAAAGCAGAGTGTGTTACATGGATGAGAACAGCCTTGTGTGTTTCCCTTCAGAAATGGAGTTATATCCCAGGCTCTGTGTCTTCCTACAAGCAAGATTTCGTTTCAGTTAAGGGCAGTCTCTTTTAAGCTCAAATGATCTACATCATTCATGAAGCATACACGTTTCTCATCTTAACTGGCAAGCATTGGATGTTAGAGGACCTGTGGTTTGCATAAGTTTCAGAAGCAGAGTTGAACTAGATATGGTCCGTATGTGTAGGACACACAGTTCTTTTGTTCTGAGCACACTCACGTTTCCTGCTGTTTTAGAGACTCTAGAAAGCAAGAGCGTGCTTCTTCCTCTAAAGCAGAGTGTGTTACGTGGATGAGAACAGTCTTGTGTGTTTCCCTTCAGAAATGGAGTTATATCCCAGGCTGTGTGTCTTCCTACAAGCAAGATTTCGTTTCAGTTAAGGGCAGTCGCTTTTTAGCTCAAATGATCTACATCGTTCACGAAACTTCTATGTTTCTCATCTTAACTGACAAGCATTGGATGTTAGAAGGCCTGTGGTTTGTATCAGTTTCAGAAGCAGATTTGAACTAGCCATTGTATGTATGTTTAGGACACACAGTTCTTTTGTTCTGAGCACACTCACGTTTCCTGCTGTCTTAGAGAATCTAGAAAGCAAGAGCATGCTTCTTGCCCTAAAGCAGAGAGTGTTTCATGGATGAGAACTGTGCTGTGTGTTTCGCTTCAGAAATGGAGTTAAATCTCAGGCTCTGTGTCTTTCTACAAGCAAGACTTCTTTTCAGGTAAGGGCAGTCACTTTTCAGCTCAAACGAACTTTATCGTTCATTAAGCTCACACGTTTCTCATCTTAAATCGCAAGCATTGGATGTTAGAGGACCTGTGGTTTGCATAAGTTTCAGAAGCAGAGTTGAACTAGATATGGTCCAAATGAGTAGGAAACACAGTTCTTTTGTTCTGGGCACAATCACGTTTCCTGCTGTTTTAGAGACTCTAGAAAGCAAGAGCGTTCTTCTTGCTCTAAACCAGAGTGTGTTTCCTGGAGGAGAACTGTGCTGTGTGTTTTGCTTCAGAAATGGAGTTATATCCCAGGCTCTTTGTCTTCCTACAAGCATGTCTTCATTTTAGGAAAATAAAGTCACTTTAGAGCTCAAATGAGGCTACATCATTCACGAAGCTGACACGTTTTTCACTCTTAAGTGAAAAGCATTGGATGTTAGAGATCCTGGGGTTTCTATCACTTTCCGAAGCAGAGTTGAACTAGATATGGTCCGAAGGTGTAGGAAACACAGTTCTTTTGTTCTGAGCACACTCACGTTTCCTGCTGTATTAGAGACTCTAGAGAGCAGTAGCTTTTTTTTGCTCTAAAGCAGAGTGTGTACCATGCATGAGAACTGTGCTGTGTGTTTCCCTACAGAAGAGGAGTTAAATCCCAGGATCGGTGTCTTCCTGCAAGCAAGACTTCGTTCCAGGTAAGGGCAGTCACTTTTCTGCTCAAACGAACTTTATCATTCATTAAACTCACACGTTTCTCATCTAAAATGGCAAGCATTGGATGTTAGAGGACCTGTGGTTTGCAGAAGTTTCTGAAGCAGAGCTGAACTAGATATGGTCCAAATGAGTAGGAAACACAGTTCTTTTGTTCTGGGCACAATCACGTTTCCTGATGTTTTAAAGACTCTAGAAAGCAAGAGCGTTCTTCTTTCTCTAAACCAGAGTTTGTTTCCTGGAGGAGAACTGTGCTCTGTGTTTTGCTTCAGAAATGGAGTTATATCCCAAGCTATTTGTCTTCCTACAAGCATGTCTTCATTTTAGGAAAATAAAGTCACTTTAGATCTCAAATGAAGCTACATCATTCACAAAGCTCACACGTTACTTGCTCTTAACTGAAAAGCATGGGATATTATAGGACCTGTGGGTTGCATCAGTTTCAGAAGCAGAGTTGAACTAGATATGGTCCGTATGTGTAGGACACACAGTTCTTTGTTCTGAGCACACTCACGTTTCTTGCTGTTTTAGAGACTCTAGAAAGCAAGAGCGTGCTTCTTCCTCTAAAGCAGAGTGTGTTTCATGGATGAGAACAGTACTGTGTGTTTTCCTTCAGAAGTGGAGTTAAAACCCAGGACCTGTGTCTTTCTACCATCAAGACTTCATTTCAGGTAAGGGCAGTCACTTTTCAGCTCAAACGAACTTTATCGTTCATTAAGCTCACACGTTTCTCATCTTAAATTGCAAGCATTGGATGTTAGAGGACCTGTGGTTTGCAGAAGTTTCTGAAGCAGAGTTGAACTAGATATGGTCCAAATGAGTAGGAAACACAGTTCTTTTGTTCTGGGCACAATCACGTTTCCCGATGTTTTAAAGACTCTAGAAAGCAAGAGCGTTCTTCTTTCTCTAAACCAGAGTGTGTTTCCCGGAGGAGAACTGTGCTCTGTGTTTTGCTTCAGAAATGGATTTATATCCCACGCTATTTGTCTTCCTACAAGCATGTCTTCATTTAGGAAAATAAAGTCACTTTAGAGCTCAAATGAAGCTACATCATTCACGAAGCTCACACGTTCCTCGCTCTTAACTGAAAAGCATGGGATTTTATAGGACCTGTGGGTTGCATCAGTTTCAGAAGCAGATTTGAACTACATATTGTCCGTATGTGTAGGACACACAGTTCTTTTTTTCTGAGCACACTCATGTTTCTTGCTGTATTAGAAAATCTAGAAAGCAAGAGCGTGCTTCTTGCTCTAAAGCAGAGTGTGTTTCATGGATGAGAACAGTACTGTGTGTTTTCCTTCAGAAGT
The DNA here is from genome assembly GCA_949786385.1 of Onychomys leucogaster. Lineage (NCBI taxonomy): Eukaryota > Metazoa > Chordata > Mammalia > Rodentia > Cricetidae > Onychomys > Onychomys leucogaster. The sequence continues at coordinate 724,973 of CATKUP010000140.1, forward strand.
GGAGTTAAAACCCAGGATCTGTGTCTTTCTACCATCAAGACTTCATTTCAGGTAAGGGCAGTCACTTTTCAGCTCAAACGAACTTTATCGTTCATTAAGCTCACACGTTTCTCATCTTAAATTGCAAGCATTGGATGTTAGCGGACCTGTGGGTGGCATAAGTTTCAGAAGCAGAGTTGAACTAGATATTGTCCAAATGAGTAGGAAACACAGTTCTTTTGTTCTGAGCACACTCACGTTTCCTGCTCTCTTAGAGAATCTGGAAAGCAAGAACGTGCTTCTTGCTCTAAAGCAGAGTGTGTTTCATGGATGAGTACTATGCTGTGTGTTTCCCTTCAGAAATGGAGTTAAATCCCACGCTCTGTGTCTTCCTACATGCAAGTCTTCATTTTAGGAAAACAAATTCACTATAGAGCTCAAATGAAGCTACATCATTCACGAAGCTCACACGTTACTCGCTCTTAACTGAAAAGCAAGGGATATTATAGGACCTGTGGGTTGCATCAGTTTCAGAAGCAGAGTTGAACTAGATATTCTCAGAATGTGTAAGAAAAACAGTTCTTTTGTTCTGAGCACACACACGTTTCCTGTTGTATTAGAGAATCTAGAAAGAAAGAGCATGCTTCTTACTCTAGAGCAGAGTGTGTTACATGGATGAGAACAGTCTTGTGTGTTTCCCTTCTGAAATGGAGTTAAATCCCAGTCTCTGTGTCTTCCTACAAGCAAGACTTCGTTACATGTAAGGCCAGTCACCTTTCAGGTCAAAGGAACTACATCATTCACGAAGCTAACACGATTCTCATTTTAACTGAAAAGCATTGGATGTTAGAGGACCTGTGGTGTATATCAGTTTCAGAAGAGGAGTTGAACTAGACATGATCCGTATGTGTAGGAAACACCGTTCTTTTTTTCAGAGCACACTCACCTTTCCTGCTGTATTAGTGACTCTAGAAAGCAAGAGCGTGCTTCTTGCTCTGAAGCAGAGTGTGTACCATGGATGAGACCTGAGCTGTGTGTTATCCCTCAGAAATGGAGTTAAATCACAGGATCTGTTTCTTCCTACAAGCAAGAGTTCGTTTCAGATAAGGGCAGTCACTTTTCAGCTCAAACGATCTACATCGTTCACGAAGCACCCACGTTTCTCATCTTAAATGACAATCATTGGATGTTAGAGGACTTGTTGTTTTTATCAGTTTCAGAAGCAGAGTTGTACTAGATATGATCCATATGTGTAGGATGCACAGTTCTTTTGTACTGAGCACACTCACGTTTCTTGCTGTCTTAGACACTCTAGAAAGCAAGAACTTGCTTCTTGCTGTAAAGCAGAGTGTGTTTCATGGAGGAGAACTGTGCTGTGTGTTTCCCTCAGAAATGGAGTTAAATCCCACGCTCTGTGTCTTCCTCCAAGCAAGACTTGGTTTCCGGTAAACGCAGTCAATTTTCAGCTCAAAGGAAGCTACATTGTTCATGAATCTCACACGTTTCTCACTCTTAAATAAAAAGCATTGGATGTTAGAGTACCCGGGGTTTCTATCAGTTTCAGAAGCAGAGTTGAACTGCATATGGTTTGTATGTGTAGGAAACACCATTCTTTTGTTCTCAGCACACTCACATTTCCTGCTGTATTAGAGACTCTAGAAAGCAAGAGTGTGATTCTTGCTCTAAAGCAGAGTGTGTACAATGTATGAGAACTGTGCTGTGTGTTTCCCTTCATAAATGGAGTTAAATCCCAGGCTCTGTTTCATTCTACATGCAAGATTTCATTTCACTTAAGGGCAGTCTCTTTTCAGCTCAAAAGATCTACATTGTTCACGAAGCTCCCACGTTTCTCATCTTAACTGACAATCATTGGATGTTAGAGGACGTGTGGTTTGTATCAGTTTCTGAAGCAGTGTTGAACTAGACAGGGTCCATATGTGTAGGATGCACAGTTGTTTTGTTCTGAGCACACTCAGTTTTCCTGGTTTATTAGAGACTCTAGAAAGCAAGAGCGTGTTTCTTGCCCTAAAGCAGAGTGTTTTTCATGGATGAGAACTGTGATGTGTTTTTACCTTCAAAAATTGATTTAAATCCTGGCTCTGTGTCTTCCCTCAAGCAAGACTTCTTTTTAGGTAAGGGCAGTCAATTTTCAGCTCAAAATATCTACATCGATCATGAAGCTCAAACATTTCTCATCTTAACTGGCAAGCATTGGATGATAGAGGACCTGTGGTTTGCTTCAGTTTCAGAAGGAGAGTTGAACTAGATATGGTCTGTATGTGTAGGAAACACCGTTATTATGTTCTGAGCACACTCAAGTTGTCTGGTGTATTAGAGACTCTAGAAGCAAGAGCGTGATTCTTGTTCTAAAGCAGAGTGTGATCCAAGGATGAGAACAGTGCTGTATGTTTCCCTTCAGAAATGGAGTTAAATCCCAGGCTCTGTGTCTTCCTATAAGCAAGACTTGGTTTCAGGTAAACGCACTCACTTTTCAGCTCAAAGGAAGCTACATAATACACGAGCTCACATGTTTTTGTTCTTAACTGACAAGCATTGGATGTTAGAGGAGCTGTAGTTTGTATCAGTTTCAGAAGCAGAGTTGAACTAGATATGGTCTGTATGTGTAGGAAACACCGTGCTTTTGTTCTGAGCATACTCACGTTTCCTGGTGAATTAGAAAGTCTAGAAAGCAATAGCGTGCTTCTTCCTCTAAAGCAAGGTGTGCTTCATGAATGAGAACTGTACTGTGTGTTACCCTTGAGAAATGGAGTTAAAACCTAGGCTCTCTGTCTTACTACAAGCAAGAATTCGTTTCAGGTAAACGCAGTCACTTTTCAGCTCAAAGGAAGCTACATCATTCACGAAGCTCACAGGTTTCTCCCTCTTATCTGAAAAGCATGGGATATTAGAGGAGCTGTGATTTGTATCAGTTTCAGAAGCAGAGTTGACCTAGATATGGTCGGTATGTGTAGGGCACACAGTTAGTTTTTTCTGAACACACTCATGTTTCATGTTGTCTTCGAGACTCTAGAAGCAAGAGCGTGCTTCTTGCTCTAAAGCAGAGTGTGTTTCATGGATGAGAACTGTGTTGTGTGTTTCCCTTCATAAATGGAATTAAATTCCAGGCTCTGTGTCTTCCTACAAACAAGAATTCGTTTCAGGTAAACACAGTCACTTTTCAGCTCAAAGGAAGCTACATTGTTCATAAAGCTCACACGTTTCTCGCTCTTAAATGAAAAGCATTGAAAGTTTGAGGTCCTGTGGTTTGTATCAGTTTCAGAAGCAGAGTCGAACTAGATATGGTCCGTATGTGTACGAAACTCCGTTCTTTTTTTCTGAGCACATTCATGTTTCATGCTGTATTAGAAACTTTACAAAGCAAGAGCGTGCTTCTTGTTCTAATCCAGAGAGTGTTTCATGAATGAGAACTGTGCTGTGTGTTACCCTACAGAAATGGAGTTAAATACCAGGCTCTGTGTCTTCCTACAAGCAAGACTTCGTTTCATGTAAACGCAGTCACTTTTCAGCTCAAACGAAACTACATCATACACGAGCTAACATGTTTTTCGCTCTTAACTGACAAACATTGGATGTTAGAGGACCTGTGGTTTGCATGAGTTACAGAAGCATAGTTGAACGAGATATAGTCCGCATGTGTAGAACACACAGCTCTTTTGTTCTGTGCACACTCACGTTTCTTGATGGTTTAGGGACTCTAGAAAGCAAGAGCATGCTTCTTGCTCTAAAGCAGAGTGTGTTTAATGGATGAGAACTGTGCTGTGTGTTTCCTTCAAAAGTGTAGTTAAATTCCAGGCACTGTGTCTTCCTACAAGCAAAACTTGGTTTCAGGTAAACACAGTTAATTTTCAGCTCAGAGGAAGCTACATTGTTCATGAAACTCACACGTTTCTCTCTCATAACTGGAAAGCATTGGATATTAGAGGTCCTGTGGTTTGTATCAGTTTCAGAAGCAGAGTTGAACTAGATATGGTCCGTAGTTGTACAAAACTCCGTTCTTTTTTTCTGAGCACACTCACTTTTCCTCTTGTATTAGAGACTCTAGAAAGCAAGAGCATGCTTCTGCTCTAAAGCAAAGTGTGTTTCATTAATGAGAACTGTGCTGTGTGTTACCCTACAGAAATGGAGTTAAATCCCAAGCTCTGTGTCTTACTACAAGCAAGATTTCTTTTCAGTTAAACGCAGTCATTTTGCAGCTCAAAGGAAGCTACATAATTCATGAAGTTCACAGGTTTCTCGCTCTTATCTGAAAAGCGTGGGATATTAGAGGAGCTGTGATTTGTTTCAGTTTCAGAAGGAGAGTTGAGCTGGATATGGTCCGTATGAGTAGGACAAAGAGTTATTTTGTTCTGAGCACACTCATGTTTCATGTTGTCTTAGAGACTCTAGAAGCAAGAGCGTGCTTCTTGCTAAAAGCATAGAGTGTCTCATGGATGAGAACTGTGTTGTGTGTTTCCCTTCAGAAATGGAGTTAAATCCCAGGCTCTGTGTCTTCCTAAAAGGAAGATTTCGTTTCAGTTAAGGGCAGTCTCTTTTCACCTCAAACGATCTACATCGTTCACGAAGCTTCTATGTTTCACATCTTAACTGGCAAGCATTGGATGTTAGAGGACCTGTGGTTTGCATAAGTTTCAGAAGCAGAGTTGAACTAGATATGGTCCAAAAGAGTAGGAAACACAGTTCTTTTGTTCTGAGCACACTCACGTTTCCTGCTGTATTAGAGACCGTAGAAAGCAAGAGTGTGCTTCTTGCTCTAAAGTAGAGTGTGTTAGGTGGATGAGAACTGTGCTGTGTGTTTTGCTTCAGAAATGGAGTTAAATCCCATGCTCTTTGTCTTCCTACAAGCATGTCTTCATTTTAGGAAAACAAAGTCTCTTTAGAGCTCAAATGAATCTACATCGTTCACGAAGATCAAACGTTTTTCGCTCTTAACTGAGAAGCATTGGATGTTAGAGGACCTGTGGTTTGTATCAGTTTCAGAAGCAGACTTGAACTAGATATTCTCAGAATGTGTAAGAAACACAGTTCTTTTGTTCTGAGCACACTCAAGTTTCCTGCTGTATTAGAGACTCTAAAAAGCAAGAGCGTGCTTCTTGCTCTAAAGGAGAGTGTGTTCCATGGATGAGAACCGCCTTGTGTGTTTCCCTTCAAAAATGGAGTTAAATACCAGGCTCTGTGTCTTCCTACAAGCAAGACTTTATTTCACTTAAGGCCAGTCACCTTTAAGCTCAAAGGAACTACATTGTTCACGAAGCTAACACGTTTCTCATTTTAACTGAAAAGCATTGGATGTAAGAGGACCTGTGGTGTGTATCAGTTTCAGAAGCAGAGTTGAACTAGATATGATCCCTATGTGTAGGAAACACCATTCATTTGTTCAGAGCACACTCACGTTTCCTGCTGTATTAGTGACTCTAGAAAGCAAGAGCGTTCTTCTTGTTCTAAAGCAGAGTGTGTACCATGGATGAGATCTGTGCTGTGTGTTTCCCTTCATAAATGGAGTTAAATCCCAGGCTCTGTGTCTTCCTACAAGATAGATTTCATTTCAGTTAAGGGCAGTCTCTTTTCAGCTCAAATGATCTACATCGTTCATGAAGCTTCTATGTTTCTCATCTTAACTGACAAGAATTGGATGTTAGAAGACCTGTGGTTTGTATGAGTTTCAGAAGCAGAGTTGAACTAGACATAGTACGTACGTTTAGGACACACAGTTCTTTTGTTCTGAGCACACTCACGTTTCCTGCTTTCTTAGAGACTCTAGAAAGCAAGAGCGTGCTACTTGCTCTAAAGCAGAGTGTGTTTCACGGATGAGTACTGCGCTGTGTGTTTCCCTTCAGAAGTGTAGTTAAATCCCAGGCTCTGTGTCTTTGTACAAGCATGTCTTCATTTACGGAAAACAAAGTCACTTTAGAGCTCAAATGAAGCTACATCCTTCACGAAGCTGACACGTTTTTCGCTCTTAAGTGAAAAGCATTGGATGTTAGAGGACCTGCGTTTTTGTATCAGTTTCCGAAGCAGAGTTGAACTAGATATGCTCCGTATGTGTAGGAAACACAGTTCTTTTGTTCTGAGCACACTCAGGTTTCCTGCTGTATTAGAGACTCTAGAATGCAAGAGCGTTATTCTTGCTCTAAAGCAGAGTGTGTACCATGGATGAGAACTGTGCTGTGTGTTTCCCTACAGAAGAGGAGTTAAATCGCAGGCTATGTGTCTTCCTACAAGCAAGACTTCGTTTCAGTTTAGGGCAGTCACTTTTCAGCTCAAACGAACTACATCATTCAGGAAGCTCACACGTTACTTGCTCTTAACTGAAAATCATGGGATATTATACGAACTGTGGGTTGTATCAGTTTCCGAAGCAGAGTTGAACTAGATATGGTCCGAAGGTGTAGGAAACACAGTTCTTTTGTTCTGAGCACACTCACGTTTCCTGCTGTCTTAGAGACTCTAGAAAGCAAGAACGTGCTTCTTGCTCTAAAGCAGAGTGTGTTACGTGGATGAGAGCTGGGCTGTGTGTTTCGCTTCAGAAATGGAGTTAAATCCCAGGCTCTTTTGTCTTCCTACAAGCATGTCTTCATTTTAGGAAAACAAAGTCACTTTAGAGCTTAAATGAAGCTACATCGTTCATGAAGCTCACATGTTTTTCGCTCTTAACTGAGAAGCATTGGATGTTAGAGGACTTGTGGTTTGTATCAGTTTCAGAAGCAGAGTTGAACTAGATATTCTCAGAATGTGTAAGAAACACAGTTCTTTTGTTCTGAGCACACATACGTTTCCTGTTGTATTAGAGACTCTAGAAAGCAACAGCGTACTTCTCACTCTAAAGCAGAGTGTGTTACATGGATGAGAACAGCCTTGTGTGTTTCCCTTCTGAAATGGAGTTAAATCCCAGTCTCTGTGTCTTCCTACAAGCAAGACTTCGTTTCATGTAAGGCCAGTCACCTTTCAGGTCAAAGGAACTACATCGTTCACGAAGCTAACACGATTCTCATTTTAAATGAAAAGCATTGGATGTTAGAGGACCTGTGGTGTGTATCAGTTTCAGAAGAAGAGTTGAACTAGACATGATCCGTATGTGTAGGAAACACCGTTGTTTTTTTCAGAGCACACTCACCTTTCCTGCTGTATTAGTGACTCTAGAAAGCAAGAGCGTGCTTCTTGCTCTGAAGCAGAGTGTGTACCATGGATGAGACCTGAGCTGTGTGTTTCCCTACAGAAGAGGAGTTAAATCCCAGGCTATGTGTCTTCCTACAAGCAAGACTTCGTTTCAGTTTAGGGCAGTCACTTTTAAGCTCAAACGAGTATACATCGTTCAGGAAGCTCACACATTACTTGCTCTTAACTGAAAATCATGGGATATTATATGAACTGTGGGTTGTATCAGTTTCAGAAGCAGAGTTTAACTAGATATAGTCCGTATGTGTAGGAAACACAGTTCTTTTGTTCTGAGCACACTCACGTTTCCTGCTGTCTTAGAGACTCTAGAAAGCAAGAGCATGTGTCTTGCTTTAAAGCAGAGTGTGTACCATGGATTTGAACTCTGCTGTTTGTTTACCTTCAGAAAAGGAGTTAAATCCCAGGCTCTATGTCGTCCTGCAAGCAAGACTTCGTTTCAGTTTAGGGCAGTCACTTTTCAGCTCAAACGAACTACATCATTCATGAAGCTCACACGTTTCTCATCTTCACTGGCTAGCATTGGATTTTAGAGAACCTGTGGTTTGCATCAGTTTCAGAAGCAGAGTTGAACTAGATAGGGTCCAAATGTGTAGGTAACACAGTTCTTTTGTTCTGAGCACACTCATGTTTCTTGCTGTATTAGAAAATCTAGAAAGCAAGAGCGTGCTTCTTGCTCTAAAGCAGAGTGTGTTTCATGGATGAGAACAGTACTGTGTGTTTTTCTTCAGAAATGGAGTTAAATACCAGGCTCTGTATCTTCCCACAAGCAAGAATTTGTTTCACGTAAACAAAGTCACTATTCAGCTCAAACGATGCTACATCGTCCTCGAGGCTCACACGTTTTTCTCTCTTAACTGTAAAGCATTGGATGTTAGAGGACCTGTGGTTTGCATCAGTTTCAGAAGCTGAGATGAACTAGATATGATCCACATATGTAGGAAAAACAGTTCTTTGCTCTGAGCACACTCATGTTTCCTGCCCTATCAGAGATTCTAGAAAGCAACAGTGTAATTCTTGCTCTAAAGCGGAGTGTGTTTCATGGATGAGAACTGTGCTGTGTGTTTCCCTTTAGAAATGTAGTTAAAGCTTGGCTCTGTGTCTTCCTACAAGCAAGACTTCGTTTCAGGTAAGGGCAGTCACTTTTCAGCTCAAATGATCTACATCGTTCATGAAGCTCAAACGTTTCTCAACTTAACTGGCAAGCATTGGATGTTAGAGGACCTGTGATTTGTATCAGGTTCAGAAGCAGAGTTGAAGTTGATATGGAGCATATGTGTAGGACGCACAGTTTTTTGTTCTGAGCTCACTCACGTTTCCTGCTGTATTAGAGACTCTAGAAAGCAAGAGCGTGCTTTTTGCTCTAAAGCAGAGAGTGTACCATGGATGAGAACTGTGCTGTGTGATTTGCTTCAGAAACGTAATTAAATCCCAGGCTCTGTGTCTTCTTACAAGCAAGTCTTGATTACAGTAAAACAAAGTCACTTTAGAGCTCAAATGAAGCAACATTTTTAACGAAGCTCACACGTTTTTCGCTCTTAAGTGAAAAGCATTGGATGTTAGAGGACCTGAGGTTTGTAACAGTTTCAGAAGCAGAGTTGAGCTAGACATGGTCCGAATGTGTAGGAAACTCTGTTCTTTTGTTCTGAGCACACTCATGTTTCCTGCTGTCTTAGAGACTCTAGAAAGCAAGAGCATGTGTCTTGCTCTAAAGCAGAGTGTGTACCATGGATTTGAACTCTGCTGTTTGTTTACCTTCAGAAAAGGAGTTAAATCCCAGGGTCTATGTCGTCCTGCAAGCAAGACTTCGTTTCAGTTTAGGACAGTCACTTTTCAGCTCAAACGAACTACATCATTCATGAAGCTCACACGTTTCTCATCTTCACTGGCTAACATTGGATGTTAGAGAACCTGTGGTTTGCATCAGTTTCAGAAGCAGATTTGAACTAGATAGGGTCCAAATGTGTAGGTACCACAGTTCTTTTGTTCTGAGCACACTCATGTTTCTTGCTGTATTAGAAAATCTAGAAAGCAAGAGCGTGCTTCTTGCTCTAAAGCAGAGTGTGTTTCATGGATGAGAACAGTTCTGTGTGTTTTCCTTCAGAAATGGAGTTAAATCCCAAGCTCTGTTTCTTTCTACAAGCAAGATTTCGTTTCACTTAAGGGCAGTCTCTTTTCAGCTCAAACGAGATACATTGTTCACGAAGCTCCCACGTTTCTCATCTTAAATGACAAGCATTGGATGTTAGAGGACCTGTGGTTTGTATCAGTTTCTGAAGCAGTGTTGAAGTAGAGAGGGTCCATATGTGTAGGACACACAGTTCTTTTGTTCTGAGCACACTCACATTTCGTGCTGTATTAGAGACTCTAGAAAGCAAGAACGTGCTTCTTGCTCTAAAGCAGAGTGTGTTACGTGGATGAGAGCTGGGCTGTGTGTTTCGCTTCAGAAATGGAGTTAAATCCCAGGCTCTTTTGTCTTCCTACAAGCATGTCTTCATTTTAGGAAAACAAAGTCACTTTAGAGCTTAAATGAAGCTACATCGTTCATGAAGCTCACATGTTTTTCGCTCTTAACTGAGAAGCATTGGATGTTAGAGGACTTGTGGTTTGTATCAGTTTCAGAAGCAGAGTTGAACTAGATATTCTCAGAATGTGTAAGAAACACAGTTCTTTTGTTCTGAGCACACATACGTTTCCTGTTGTATTAGAGACTCTAGAAAGCAACAGCGTACTTCTCACTCTAAAGCAGAGTGTGTTACATGGATGAGAACAGCCTTGTGTGTTTCCCTTCTGAAATGGAGTTAAATCCCAGTCTCTGTGTCTTCCTACAAGCAAGACTTCGTTTCATGTAAGGCCAGTCACCTTTCAGGTCAAAGGAACTACATCGTTCACGAAGCTAACACGATTCTCATTTTAAATGAAAAGCATTGGATGTTAGAGGACCTGTGGTGTGTATCAGTTTCAGAAGAAGAGTTGAACTAGACATGATCCGTATGTGTAGGAAACACCGTTGTTTTTTTCAGAGCACACTCACCTTTCCTGCTGTATTAGTGACTCTAGAAAGCAAGAGCGTGCTTCTTGCTCTGAAGCAGAGTGTGTACCATGGATGAGACCTGAGCTGTGTGTTTCCCTACAGAAGAGGAGTTAAATCCCAGGCTATGTGTCTTCCTACAAGCAAGACTTCGTTTCAGTTTAGGGCAGTCACTTTTAAGCTCAAACGAGTATACATCGTTCAGGAAGCTCACACGTTACTTGCTCTTAACTGAAAATCATGGGATATTATATGAACTGTGGGTTGTATCAGTTTCAGAAGCAGAGTTTAACTAGATATAGTCCGTATGTGTAGGAAACACAGTTCTTTTGTTCTGAGCACACTCACGTTTCCTGCTGTCTTAGAGACTCTAGAAAGCAAGAGCATGTGTCTTGCTTTAAAGCAGAGTGTGTACCATGGATTTGAACTCTGCTGTTTGTTTACCTTCAGAAAAGGAGTTAAATCCCAGGCTCTATGTCGTCCTGCAAGCAAGACTTCGTTTCAGTTTAGGGCAGTCACTTTTCAGCTCAAACGAACTACATCATTCATGAAGCTCACACGTTTCTCATCTTCACTGGCTAGCATTGGATTTTAGAGAACCTGTGGTTTGCATCAGTTTCAGAAGCAGAGTTGAACTAGATAGGGTCCAAATGTGTAGGTTACACAGTTCTTTTGTTCTGAGCACACTCATGTTTCTTGCTGTATTAGAAAATCTAGAAAGCAAGAGCGTGCTTCTTGCTCTAAAGCAGAGTGTGTTTCATGGATGAGAACAGTACTGTGTGTTTTTCTTCAGAAATGGAGTTAAATACCAGGCTCTGTATCTTCCCACAAGCAAGAATTTGTTTCACGTAAACAAAGTCACTATTCAGCTCAAACGAAGCTACATCGTCCTCGAGGCTCACACGTTTTTCTCTCTTAACTGTAAAGCATTGGATGTTAGAGGACCTGTGGTTTGCATCAGTTTCAGAAGCTGAGATGAACTAGATATGATCCACATATGTAGGAAAAACAGTTCTTTGCTCTGAGCACACTCATGTTTCCTGCCCTATCAGAGATTCTAGAAAGCAACAGTGTAATTCTTGCTCTAAAGCGGAGTGTGTTTCATGGATGAGAACTGTGCTGTGTGTTTCCCTTTAGAAATGTAGTTAAAGCTTGGCTCTGTGTCTTCCTACAAGCAAGACTTCGTTTCAGGTAAGGGCAGTCACTTTTCAGCTCAAATGATCTACATCGTTCATGAAGCTCAAACGTTTCTCAACTTAACTGGCAAGCATTGGATGTTAGAGGACCTGTGATTTGTATCAGGTTCAGAAGCAGAGTTGAAGTTGATATGGAGCATATGTGTAGGACGCACAGTTTTTTGTTCTGAGCTCACTCACGTTTCCTGCTGTATTAGAGACTCTAGAAAGCAAGAGCGTGCTTTTTGCTCTAAAGCAGAGGGTATACCATGGATGAGAACTGTGCTGTGTGATTTGCTTCAGAAACGTAATTAAATCCCAGGCTCTGTGTCTTCTTACAAGCAAGTCTTGATTACAGGAAAACAAAGTCACTTTAGAGCTCAAATGAAGCAACATTTTTAACGAAGCTCACACGTTTTTCGCTCTAAAGTGAAAAGCATTGCATGTTAGAGGACCTGAGGTTTGTAACAGTTTCAGAAGCAGAGTTGAGCTAGACATGGTCCGAATGTGTAGGAAACTCTGTTCTTTTGTTCTGAGCACACTCATGTTTCCTGCTGTCTTAGAGACTCTAGAAAGCAAGAGCATGTGTCTTGCTCTAAAGCAGAGTGTGTACTATGGATTTGAACTCTGCTGTTTGTTTACCTTCAGAAAAGGAGTAAAATACCAGGCTCTATGTCGTCCTGCAAGCAAGACTTCGTTTCAGTTTAGGGCAGTCACTTTTCAGCTCAAACGAACTACATCATTCATGAAGCTCACACGTTTCTCATCTTCACTGGCTAGCATTGGATGTTAGAGAACCTGTGGTTTGCATCAGTTTCAGAAGCAGATTTGAACTAGATAGGGTCCAAATGTGTAGGTAACACAGTTCTTTTGTTCTGAGCACACTCATGTTTCTTGCTGTATTAGAAAATCTAGAAAGCAAGAGCGTGCTTCTTGCTCTAAAGCAGAGTGTGTTTCATGGATGAGAACAGTTCTGTGTGTTTTCCTTCAGAAATGGAGTTAAATCCCAAGCTCTGTTTCTTTCTACAAGCAAGATTTCGTTTCACTTAAGGGCAGTCTCTTTTCAGCTCAAACGAGATACATTGTTCACGAAGCTCCCACGTTTCTCATCTTAAATGACAAGCATTGGATGTTAGAGGACCTGTGGTTTGTATCAGTTTCTGAAGCAGTGTTGAAGTAGAGAGGGTCCATATGTGTAGGACACACAGTTCTTTTGTTCTGAGCACACTCACATTTCGTGCTGTATTAGAGACTCTAGAAAGCAAGAACGTGCTTCTTGCTCTAAAGCAGAGTGTGTTACGTGGATGAGAGCTGGGCTGTGTGTTTCGCTTCAGAAATGGAGTTAAATCCCAGGCTCTTTTGTCTTCCTACAAGCATGTCTTCATTTTAGGAAAACAAAGTCACTTTAGAGCTTAAATGAAGCTACATCGTTCATGAAGCTCACATGTTTTTCGCTCTTAACTGAGAAGCATTGGATGTTAGAGGACTTGTGGTTTGTATCAGTTTCAGAAGCAGAGTTGAACTAGATATTCTCAGAATGTGTAAGAAACACAGTTCTTTTGTTCTGAGCACACATACGTTTCCTGTTGTATTAGAGACTCTAGAAAGCAACAGCGTACTTCTCACTCTAAAGCAGAGTGTGTTACATGGATGAGAACAGCCTTGTGTGTTTCCCTTCTGAAATGGAGTTAAATCCCAGTCTCTGTGTCTTCCTACAAGCAAGACTTCGTTTCATGTAAGGCCAGTCACCTTTCAGGTCAAAGGAACTACATCGTTCACGAAGCTAACACGATTCTCATTTTAAATGAAAAGCATTGGATGTTAGAGGACCTGTGGTGTGTATCAGTTTCAGAAGAAGAGTTGAACTAGACATGATCCGTATGTGTAGGAAACACCGTTGTTTTTTTCAGAGCACACTCACCTTTCCTGCTGTATTAGTGACTCTAGAAAGCAAGAGCGTGCTTCTTGCTCTGAAGCAGAATGTGTACCATGGATGAGACCTGAGCTGTGTGTTTCCCTACAGAAGAGGAGTTAAATCCCAGGCTATGTGTCTTCCTACAAGCAAGACTTCGTTTCAGTTTAGGGCAGTCACTTTTAAGCTCAAACGAGTATACATCGTTCAGGAAGCTCACACGTTACTTGCTCTTAACTGAAAATCATGGGATATTATATGAACTGTGGGTTGTATCAGTTTCAGAAGCAGAGTTTAACTAGATATAGTCCGTATGTGTAGGAAACACAGTTCTTTTGTTCTGAGCACACTCACGTTTCCTGCTGTCTTAGAGACTCTAGAAAGCAAGAGCATGTGTCTTGCTTTAAAGCAGAGTGTGTACCATGGATTTGAACTCTGCTGTTTGTTTACCTTCAGAAAAGGAGTTAAATCCCAGGCTCTATGTCGTCCTGCAAGCAAGACTTCGTTTCAGTTTAGGGCAGTCACTTTTCAGCTCAAACGAACTACATCATTCATGAAGCTCACACGTTTCTCATCTTCACTGGCTAGCATTGGATTTTAGAGAACCTGTGGTTTGCATCAGTTTCAGAAGCAGAGTTGAACTAGATAGGGTCCAAATGTGTAGGTTACACAGTTCTTTTGTTCTGAGCACACTCATGTTTCTTGCTGTATTAGAAAATCTAGAAAGCAAGAGCGTGCTTCTTGCTCTAAAGCAGAGTGTGTTTCATGGATGAGAACAGTACTGTGTGTTTTTCTTCAGAAATGGAGTTAAATACCAGGCTCTGTATCTTCCCACAAGCAAGAATTTGTTTCACGTAAACAAAGTCACTATTCAGCTCAAACGAAGCTACATCGTCCTCGAGGCTCACACGTTTTTCTCTCTTAACTGTAAAGCATTGGATGTTAGAGGACCTGTGGTTTGCATCAGTTTCAGAAGCTGAGATGAACTAGATATGATCCACATATGTAGGAAAAACAGTTCTTTGCTCTGAGCACACTCATGTTTCCTGCCCTATCAGAGATTCTAGAAAGCAACAGTGTAATTCTTGCTCTAAAGCGGAGTGTGTTTCATGGATGAGAACTGTGCTGTGTGTTTCCCTTTAGAAATGTAGTTAAAGCTTGGCTCTGTGTCTTCCTACAAGCAAGACTTCGTTTCAGGTAAGGGCAGTCACTTTTCAGCTCAAATGATCTACATCGTTCATGAAGCTCAAACGTTTCTCAACTTAACTGGCAAGCATTGGATGTTAGAGGACCTGTGATTTGTATCAGGTTCAGAAGCAGAGTTGAAGTTGATATGGAGCATATGTGTAGGACGCACAGTTTTTTGTTCTGAGCTCACTCACGTTTCCTGCTGTATTAGAGACTCTAGAAAGCAAGAGCGTGCTTTTTGCTCTAAAGCAGAGGGTATACCATGGATGAGAACTGTGCTGTGTGATTTGCTTCAGAAACGTAATTAAATCCCAGGCTCTGTGTCTTCTTACAAGCAAGTCTTGATTACAGGAAAACAAAGTCACTTTAGAGCTCAAATGAAGCAACATTTTTAACGAAGCTCACACGTTTTTCGCTCTAAAGTGAAAAGCATTGCATGTTAGAGGACCTGAGGTTTGTAACAGTTTCAGAAGCAGAGTTGAGCTAGACATGGTCCGAATGTGTAGGAAACTCTGTTCTTTTGTTCTGAGCACACTCATGTTTCCTGCTGTCTTAGAGACTCTAGAAAGCAAGAGCATGTGTCTTGCTCTAAAGCAGAGTGTGTACTATGGATTTGAACTCTGCTGTTTGTTTACCTTCAGAAAAGGAGTAAAATACCAGGCTCTATGTCGTCCTGCAAGCAAGACTTCGTTTCAGTTTAGGGCAGTCACTTTTCAGCTCAAACGAACTACATCATTCATGAAGCTCACACGTTTCTCATCTTCACTGGCTAGCATTGGATGTTAGAGAACCTGTGGTTTGCATCAGTTTCAGAAGCAGATTTGAACTAGATAGGGTCCAAATGTGTAGGTAACACAGTTCTTTTGTTCTGAGCACACTCATGTTTCTTGCTGTATTAGAAAATCTAGAAAGCAAAAGCATGCTTCTTGCTGTAAAGCAGAGTGTGTTTCATGGATGAGAACAGTACTGTGTGTTTTCCTTCAGAAATGGAGTTAAATCCCAGGCTCTGTTTCTTTCTACAAGCAAGATTTCGTTTCACTTAAGGGCAGTCTCTTTTCAGCTCAAACGAGATACATTGTTCACGAAGCTCCCACATTTCTCATCTTAAATGACAAGCATTGGATGTTAGAGGACCTGTGGTTTGTATCAGTTTCTGAAGCAGTGTTGAACTAGAGAGGGTCCATATGTGTAGGACACACAGTTCTTTTGTTCTGAGCACACTCACATTTCGTGCTGTATTAGAGACTCTAGAAAGCAAGAAAGTGCTTCTTGCTCTAAAGCAGAGTGTGTTACGTGGATGAGAGCTGGGCTGTGTGTTTCGCTTCAGAAATGGAGTTAAATCCCAGGCTCTTTTGTCTTCCTACAAGCATGTCTTCATTTTAGGAAAACAAAGTCACTTTAGAGCTTAAATGAAGCTACATCGTTCACGAATCTCACACGTTTTTCGCTCTTAACTGAGAAGCATTGGATGTTAGAGGACTTGTGGTTTGTATCAGTTTCAGAAGCAGAGTTGAACTAGATATTCTCAGAATGTGTAAGAAACACAGTTCGTTTGTTCTGAGCACACACACGTTTCCTGTTGTATGAGAGACTCTAGAAAGCAAGAGCGTGCTTCTCACTCTAAAGCAGAGTGTGTTACATGGATGAGAACAGCCTTGTGTGTTTCCCTTCTGAAATGGAGTTAAATCCCAGTCTCTGTGTCTTCCTACAAGCAAGACTTCGTTTCATGTAAGGCCAGTCACCTTTCAGGTCAAAGGAACTACATCGTTCACGAAGCTAACACGATTCTCATTTTAAATGAAAAGCATTGGATGTTAGAGGACCTGTGGTGTGTATCAGTTTCAGAAGAAGAGTTGAACTAGACATGATCCGTATGTGTAGGAAACACCGTTCTTTTTTTCAGAGCACACTCACATTTCCTGCTGTATTAGTGACTCAAGAAAGCAAGAGCGTGCTTCTTGCTCTGAAGCAGAGTGTGTACCATGGATGAGAACTGAGCTGTGTGTTTTCCCTCAGAAACAGAGTTAAATCACAGGCTCTGTGTCTTCCTACAAGCAAGAGTTCGTTTCAGATAAAGGCCGTCACTTTTCAGCTCAAACGATCTACATCATTCACGAAACACCCAAGTTTCTCATCTTAACTGACAATCATTGGATGTTAGAGGACTTGTTGTTTGTATCAGTTTCAGAAGAGGAGTAGTACTAGATATGATGCATATGTGTAGGACGCACAGTTCTTTTGTTCTGAGCACACTCACGTTTCTTGCTGTCTTAGAGACTCTAGAAAGCAAGAGCTTGCTTCTTGCTGTAAAGCAGAGTGTGTTTCATGGAGGAGAACTGTGCTGTATGTTTCCCTTCAGAAATCGAGTTAAATCCCTCGCTCTGTGTCTTCCTACAAGCAAGACTTGGTTTCAGGTAAACGCAGTCAATTTTCAGCTCAAACGAAGCTACATTGTCATGAAGCTCACACGTTTCTCGCTCTTAAATAAAAAGCACTGGATGTTAGAGGACCTGTGGTTTGTATCAGTTTCTGAAGCAGAGTTGAACTACATATGGTCCGTATGTATAGGAAACACCATTCTTTTTTTCTCAGCACCCTCACATTTTCTGCTGTATTGAGACTCTAGAAAGCAAGAGTGTGATTCATGCTCTAAAGCAGAGTGTGTACCATGCATGAGAACTGTGCCTTGTGTTTCCCTTCAGAAATGGTGTTAAATCCCAGGCTCTGTGTCTTCCTACAAGCAAGACTTTGTTTCATATAAGGCCAGTCACCTTTCAGGTCAAAGGAACTACATTGTTCACGAAGCTAACAAGTTTCTCATCATTATTGACAAGCATTGGATGTTAGAGGACCTGTGGTTTGTATCAGTTTCAGAAGAAGAGTTGAACTAGATATGGTCCGTGAGTGTAGGAAACATCTTTCTTTTCTTCTGAGCACACTCACCTTTCCTGCTCTATTAGACACTTTAGAAAGCAAGAGCGTTCTTCTTGCTCTAAAGCACCGTGTGTTTCATGGATGAGAACTGTGCTGTGTGATTTGCTTCAGAAATTGAGTTAAATCCCAGGCTCTGTGTATTCCTACAAGCAAGTCTTCATTACAGGAAAATAAAGTCACTTTTCAGTTCAAACGAAGCTACATCGTTCAAGAAGCCCAAGCGTTTCTCGTTCTTAACTGAAAAGCATGGGATATTAGAGGACCTGTGATTTGTATCAGTTTCAGAGGCAGAGTTGAAGTTTATATGGAGTGTACGTGTAGGACACACAGTTCTTTTGTTCTGAGCACACTCATGTTTCCTGCTTTATTAGAGTCTCTAGCAAGCAAGAGCATGCTTCTTGCTCTAAAGCAGAGTGTGTACCATGGATGAGAAATGTGCTGTGTTTTTACATTCAGAAATGGAGTTAATTCCAAGGCTCTGAATCTTCCTACATGCAAGACTTTGTTTCAAGTAAGGGCAGTCACTTTCTGCTCAAACGACCAAAATCGTTCTCAAAGCTCACACGTTTCTCATCTTAACTGACAAGCATTGGATGTGAGAGGGCCTGTGGTTTATATCAGTTTCAGAAGCAGATTTGAAGTAAATATGGTCGAAATGTGTACTAAACACAGTTCTTTTGTTCTGAGCACACTCATGTTTCCTGCTCTCTTAGAGACTCTAGAAAACAAGAGCGTGCTTCTTGCTCTAAAGCATAGTGTGTTTCATGAATGAGAACTGTGCTGTGTGAATTGCTTCAGAAATGGAGTTAAATCCCAGGCTCTGTGTCTTCCTACAAGAAAGATTTCATTTCAGTTAAGGGCAGTCTCTTTTCAGCTCAAATGATCTACATCGTTCACGAAGCTTCTATGTTTCTCATCTTAACTGACAAGCATTGGATGTTAGAAGACCTGTGGTTTGTATGAGTTTCAGAAGCAGAGTTGAACTAGACATAGTACATACGTTTAGGACACACAGTTCTTTTGTTCTGAGCACACTCACGTTTCCTGCTGTCTTAGAGACTCTAGAAAGGAAGAGCGTGCTACTTGCTCTAAAGCAGAGTGTGTTTCACGGATGAGTACTGTGCTGTGTGTTTCCCTTCAGAAGTGTAGTTAAATCCCAGGCTCTGTGTCTTCGTACAAGCAAGTCTTCACTTACGGAAAACAAAGTCACTTTAGAGCTCAAATGAAGCTACATCGTTCACGAAGCTGACACGTTTTTCCGCTCTTAAGTGAAAAGCATTGGATGTTAGAGGACCTCTGGTTTTTTCAGTTTCAGAAGCACAGTTGAACTAGATTTGACCCGAATGTGTAGGAAACACCGTTCTTTTGTTCTGAGCACACTCAAGTTTCCTGCTGTGTTACAGACTCTAGAAAGCAATAGCGTTCTTCTTGTTCTAAAGCAGAATATGATCCATGGATGAGAACTCTGCTGTGTGCTTCCCTTCAGAAATGGAGTTAAATCCCAGTATCCGTTTCTTCCTACAAGCAAGACATCGTTTCAGGAAAGGGCAGTCACTTTTCAGCTCATATGAACTACGTCGCTCATGAAGCTCACACGTTTCTCATCTTAACGGACAAGCATTGGATGTTAGAGGACCTGTGGTTTGTATCAGTTTCAGCAGCAGAGTTCGACTAGATATGGTCTGTATGTGTAGGAAACACCGTTCTTTTGTTCTGAGCACACTCAGCTTTCCTACTGTATTAGAGACTCTAGAAAGCAAGAGCGCGCTTCTTGCTCTAAAGCAGAGTGTGAACAATGGATGAGAACTCTGTTGTGTGTTTCACTTCAGAAATGGAGTTAAATCCAGGGTCTGAGTCATCCTACAAGCAAGACTTCATTTCAGGTAAGGGAAATTACTCTACAGCTCAAACTCTCAACATCGTTCACGAAGCTCACAAGTTTCTCATCTTAACGGACAAGCATTGGATGTTAGAGGACCTGTGGTTTGTTTCAGTTTCAGAAGCAGAGTTGGACTAGATATGGTCTGTATGTGTAGGAAACACCGTTCTTTTGTTCTGAGCACACTCAGGTTTCCTGCTGTATTAGATACTCTAGAAAGCAAGAGCGTGCTTCTTGCTCTAAAGCAGAGTGTGATCAATGGATGAGAACTCTGCTGTGTGTTCCACTTCAGAAATGGAGTTAAATCTCAGGCTCCATTTCTTCCTACAAGCAAGACTTCGTTTCAGGTAAGGGCAGTCACTTTTCAGCTCTAATTAACTACGTCGTTGATGAGGCTCACACGTTTCTCATCTTAACTGACAAGTATTGGATGTTAGAGGACCAGTGCTTTGTATCAGTTTCAGAAGCAGAGTTGGACTAGATATGGTCCGTTTGTGTAGGAAACACCGTTCTTTTGTTCTCAGCACACTCACGTTTCCTGCTGTCTTAGAGACTCTAGAAAGCAAGAGCATGATTCTTACTCTAAAGCAGAGTGTGATCTATGGATGAGAAAACTTCTGTGTGTTTCACTTTAGAAATGGAGTTAAATCCCAGGCTCTTTGTCTTCCTACAAGCAAGACTTCTTTTCAGGTAAGGCCAGTTAATTTACAGCTCAAACGTACTACATCGTTCAGGAAGCACACACGTTTCTCATCTAAACTGACAAGCATGGGATGTTAGAGGACCTCTGGTTTTTTCAGTTTCAGAAGCAGAGTTGAACTATATTTGACCCGAATGTGTAGGAAACACCGTTCTTTTGTTCTGAGCACACTCAAGTTTCCTGCTGTATTACAGACTCTAGAAAGCAATAGCGTTCTTCTTGCTCTAAAGCAGAGTGTGATCCATGGATGAGAAGTCTGCTGTGTGCTTCCCTTCAGAAATGGAGTTAAATGCCAGGCTCCGTTTCTTCCTACAAGCAAGACTTCGTTTCAGGTAAGGGCAGTCACTTTTCAGCTCAAAGGAACTACATCGTTGATGAGGCTCACACGTTTCTCATCTTAACTGACAAGTATTGGATGTTAGAGGACCAGTGCTTTGTATCAGTTTCAGAAGCAGAGTTGGACTAGATATGGTCCGTATATTTAGGAAACACCGTTCTTTTGTTTTGAGCACACTCAAGTTTCCTGCTGTGTTACAGACTCTAGAAAGCAATAGTGTTCTTCTTGCTCTAAAGCAGAGTGTGATCCATGGTTGAGAACTATGCTGTGTGCTTCCCTTCAGAAATGGAGTTAAATCCCAGGCTCCGTTTCTTCCTACAAGCAAGACTTCGTTTCCGGAAAGGGCAGATACTTTACAGCTGAAATGAACAACATCGTTCACGAAGCTCAAACGATTCTCATCTTAACTGACAAGCATTGGATGTTAGAGGACCCGTGCTTTTTATCACTTTCAGATGCAGAGTTGCACTAGATATGGTCCATATGTGTAGGAAAGGACGTTCTTTTGTTCTCAGCAAACTCACGTTTCCTGGTGTCCTAGAGACTCTAGAAAGCAAGAGCGTGCTTCTAGCTCTAAAGCAGAGTGTGATCAATGGATGAGAACTCTGCTAGGTGTTTCACATCAGAAATTGAGTTAAATCCCAGGCTCTGTGTCTTCCTACAAGGTAAGGGAAGTCACTTTTCAGCTCAAACCAACTACATCATTCACGAAGATCACACGTTTCTCATCTTAACTGACAAGCATTGTATGTTATAGGAACAGTGCTTCATATCAGTTTCAGAAGAACAGGTGGACTAGATATGGTCCTTATGTATAGAGACTCTAGAAAGCAAGAGCATGCTTCTTGCTCTAATGCAGAGTGTGATCAATGGATGAGAACTCTGCTGTGTTTCGCTTCAGAAATGAGGTTAAATCCCAGGCTCTGTGTCTTCCTACAAGCAAGACTTTGTTTCAGGTAAGGGAAGTCACTTTTCAGCTCAAACGAACTACATTATTCACGAAGCTCAACGTTTCTCATCTTAACTGAAAAGCATTGGATGTTAGAGGAGCAGTGCTTTGTGTCGGTTTCAGAAGCAGAGTTGGACTAGATATGGTCCATATGTGTAGGAAACACTGTTCTATTTTTCTCAGCACACTCACGTATCCTGTTTTCTTAGAGACTCTAGAAAGCAAGAGCATGCTTCTTGCTCTCTAGCAGATTGTGATCAATGGATCAGAACTCTGCTGTGTGTTTCACTTCAGAAATGGAGTTAAATTCCAGGCTCTGAGTCTTCATACTAGAAAGACTTTGTTTCAGGAATGGGCAGTTACTTTACAGCTCAATTGAACAACGTCGTTCATGAAGCTCACGTTTCCTGCTGTCTTAGAGACTCTAGAAAGCAAGAGCATGCTTCTTGCTGTAAAGCAGAGTATGATCAATGGATGAGAACTCTGCTAGGTGTTTCACATCAGAAATGGAATTAAATCCCAGGCTTTGTGTCTTCCTACAAGAAAGACATCGTTTCAGGTAAGGGCAGTCACTTTTCAGCTCAAACGAACTACATCATTCAGGAAGCTCACACGTTTCTCATCCTAACTGACAAGCATTGGGTGTTAGAGGACCTGGGGTTTGTTGCAGTTTCAGAAGCAAAATTGAACTAGATATGGTCCGTATATGTAGGAAACACTGTTCTTTTTTTCTGAGCACACTCTTGTTTCCTGCTGTATTAGAGACTCTAGAAAGGAAGAGCGTGCCTCTTGCTCTAAAGCAGAATGTGTTTCATGGATGAGAACTGTGCATTGTGTTTCCCTTGTTAAATGGAGTTAAATCCCAAGCTCTGTGTCTTCCTACAAGCAAGTCTTCAATTCATGTAAATGCAGTCACTTTTCAGCTCAAAGGAACTACATACTTCCCTAAGCTCACACGTTTCTGATCTTAACTGAAAAGCATTGAATGTTAGAGGACCTGTGGTTTTTATAGCTTCAGAAGCAGAGTTGAACTAGTTATTGTACGTATGTGTAGGAAACACCATTCTTTTGTTCTTAGCACACTCAGTTTTTCTGCATTGTTAGAGATTCTAGAAAGCAAGGGCGTGCTTCTTGCTCTAAAGCAGAGTGTTTCATGGATGAGAACTGTGCTGTGTGTATCCCTCCAGAATTGGAGTTAAATCTCTGGCTCTGTGTCTTTCTACAAGCAAGACTTCGTTTCAGGTAAGGGCAGTCACTTTTCAGCTCAAACGAACTACATAGTTCACGAAGCTCACATGTTTCTCATCTTAATTGACAAGCATTGGATGTTAGAGGACCTGTGCTTATTATCAATTTCAGAAGAAGATTTGGACTAGATATGGTCCTTATGTGTAGGAAACACCGCTCTTTTGTTCTGTGCACACTCATGTTTCCTGCTGTATTAGAGACTCTAGAAAGCAAGAGCATTCCTGTGGCTCTAATGCAGAGTGTGATGAATGGATGAGAACTATGCTGTGTGTTTCCCTTCAGAAATGGAGTTAAATCCCAGGCTCTGTGTCTTCCCTCAAGCAAGACTTCGTTTCAGGTAAGTGCAGTCACTTTTCAGCTCAAACAAACTACCTCATTCACGACACTCACACGATTCTCATCTTAACCGACAAGGATTGGATGTTAGAGGACCTGTGGTTTATTTCAGTTTCAGAAGCAGTGTTGAACTAGATATGGTCCGTATGTTTTGGAAACACAGTTCTCATCACACGTTTCTCATCTTAACTGACAAGCATTGGATGTTAGAGGACCAGTGCTTTGTATCAGTTTCAGAAGCAGAGTTGGACTATATATGGTCCTAATATGTATAGGAAACACCATACTTTTGTTCTCAGCACACTCACTTTTTCTGCTGTCTTAGAGAATCTAGAAAGCAAGAGCGTGCTTCTTGCTCTAAAGCATGGTGTGAGCAATGGATGAGAACTCAGCTGTGTGTTTCACTTCAGAAATGGAGTTAAATCACAGGCTCTGAGTCTTCCTACAAGCAAGACTTCGTTTCAGGTAAGGGAAGTCACTTTTCAGCTCAAAAGAACTAAATCATTGACGAAGCTCACACGTTTCTCATCCTAACTGACAAGCATTGGATGTTAGAGGACCAGTGCTTTGTATCAGTTTCAGAAGCAGAGTTGGACTAGATATGGTCCGTATATGTAGGAAACACAATTCTGTTGTTTCAGCACACTCACGTACCCTGCTGTCTTAGAGACTCTAGAAAGCAAGAGCATGCTTATTGGTCTCTAGCAGAGTGATCAATGGATGAGAACTATGATGTGTGTTTCACTTCAGAAATGGAATCAAATCCCAGTCTCTGAATCATCCTACAAGCAAGACTTCATGTCATGAAAGGGCAGTTACTTTACAGCTCAAACGAACAACATCGTTCACGAAGCTCACACGTTTCTCATCTTAACTGACAAGCATTGGAAGTTAGAGGACCAGTGCTTTGTATCAGTTTCAGATGCAGAGTTGGAATAGATATGGTCCATATATGTAGGAAACACCATTCTTTGTTCTCAGCACACTCACCTTTCCTGCGGCCTTAGAGACACTAGAAAGCAAGAGCGTGCTTCGTGCTCTAAAGCAGAGTGTGATCAATGGATGAGAACTATGCTGTGTGTTTCACTTCAGAAATGCATTTATATCCCAGGGTCTGATTCATCCTACAAGCAAGACTTCGTTACAGGAATGGGCAGTTCCTTACAGCTCAAACAAACAACATCGTTCATTAAGCTCACACGTTTCACATCCTAACAGACAAGCATTGGGTGTTAGAGGACCTGTGGTTTATTTCAGTTTCAGAAGCAGTCTTGAACTAGATATGGTCCGTATGTGTTGGAAACACCATTCTTTTTTTCTGAGCACACTCATGTTTCCTGCTGTATTAGAGACTCTAGAAAGCAAGATCATGCTTCTTGATCTAAAGCAGAGTGTGATGAATGGATGAGAACTATGGTGTCTGTTTCCCTTCAGAAATGGAGTTAAATCCCAGGCTCTATGTCATCCTACAAGCAAGACTTCGTTTCAGGTATGGGCAGTCATTTTTCAGCTAAAATGAACTACATAATTCACGAAACTCACACGTTTCTCATCTTAACTGACAACCATTGGATGTTAGAGGACCAGTGCTTTGTATCAGTTTCAGAAGCAGAGTTGGACTATATATGGTCCTAATATGTGTAGGAAACACCATTCTTTTGTTCTCAGCACACTCAATTTTTCTGCTGTCTTACAGAATCTAGAAAGCAAGAGCATGCTTCTTATCTAATGCAGAAGGTGATAAATGGATGAGAACTCTGCTGTGTGTTTCACTTCAGAAATGGAATTAAATCCCTGGCTCTGAGTCTTCCTACAATCAAGACTTAGTTTCAGGAACATGAACTTACTTTACAGCTCAAACGAACTACATCATTCACGAAGCTCACAGGTTTCTCATCCTAACTGACAAGCATTGGGTGTTAGAGGACGTGTGGTTTGTTGTAGTTTCAGAAGTCAGTTGGACTAGATATGGTCCGTATGTGTAGGAAACACCGTTCTGTTGTTCTCAGCACACTCACGTTTCCTGCTGTTTTAGAGACACTAGAAAGCAAGAGCGTGCTTCTTGCTCTAAACCAGAGAGTGATCAATGGATGAGAACTCTGCTGTGTGTTTCACTTCAGAAATAGAGTTAAATCCCAGGCTCTGTGTCTCCCTACAAGCAAGACTTCGTTTCAGGTAAGGGAAGTCACTTTTCAGCTCAAACGAACTACAACATTCACGAAGCCCACACATTTCTCATCTTAAATGACAAGCATTGGATGTTAGAGGACCAGTACTCTGTATCAGTTTCAGAAGCAGAGTTGAACAATATATGGTCCATATGTGTAGGAAACACCGTTTTGTGTTCTCAGCACACTCATGTTTCCTGCTGTCTTAGAGACTCTAGAAAGCAAGAGCGAGCTTCTTGCTCTAAAGCAGAGTATGATCAATGGATGAGAACTCTGCTGTGTGTTTCACTTCAGAAATGGAGTTAAATCGCAAGCTCTGTGTCTTCCTACAAGGAAGATTTCGTTTCAGGTAAGGGCAGTCACTTTTCAGCTCAAACGAACTACATCGTTCACGAAGCTCACACGTTTCTGATCTTAACTGACAAGCATTGAATGTTAGAGGACCTGTGGTTTTTTATCAGCTTCAGAAACAGAGTTGAACCTTATATGGTCCATATGTGTAGGAAAACCGTTCTATTTTTCTCAGCACACTCACTTTTTCTGCAGCGTTAGAGATTCTAGAAAGCAAGGCCGTACTTCTTGCTCTAAAGCAGAGTGTGTTTCAATGATGAGAACTGTGCTGTGTGTTTCCCTCCAGAAATGGAGTTAAATCGCAGACTCTGTGTCTTCCTACAAGCAAGACTTCGTTTCAGTTAAACGCAGTAACTTTTCAGCTCAAACGAACTACAACATTCACGAAGCCCACACATTTCTCATCTGAAATGACAAGCATTGGGTGTTAGAGGACCTGTGCTTTGTTGTAGTTTCAGAGGAAGAGTTGGACTAGATATGGTACGTATGGGTAGGAAACACCGTTCTGTTTTCCTCAGCACACTCACGTTTCCTTTGTCTTAGAGACTCTAGAAAGCAAGAGCATGCTTCTTATCTAAAGCAGAATGTGAAAAATGGATGAGAACTCTGCTGTGTGTTTCACTTCAGAAATGGAATTAAATCCCTGGCTCTGAGTCTTCCTACAATCAAGACTTAGTTTCAGGAACAGGCACTTACTTTACAGCTCAAACGAACTACATCATTCACGAAGCTCACAGGTTTCCCATCCTAACTGACAAGCATTGGGTGTTAGAGGACGTGTGCTTTGTTGTAGTTTCAGAAGCAGAGTTGGACTAGATATGGTCCGTATGTGTTGGAAACACCGTTCTGTTGTTCTCAGCAAACTCACGTTTCCTGCTGTTTTAGAGACTCTAGAAAGCAAGAGCATGCTTCTTGCTCTAAACCAGAGAGTGATCAATGGATGAGAACTCTGCTGTGTGTTTCACTTCAGAAACAGAGTTAAATCCCAGGCTCGGTGTCTCCCTACAAGCAAGACTTCGTTTCAGGTAAGGGAAGTCACTTTTCAGCTCAAAAGAACTACAACATTCTCGAAGCCCACACATTTCTCATCTTAAATGACAAGCATTGGGTGTTAGAGGACCTGTGCTTTGTTGTAGTTTCAGAGGCAGAGTTGGACAAGATATGGTACGTATGGGTAGGAAACACCGTTCTGTTTTCCTCAGCACACTCACGTTTCCTTTGTCTTAGAGACTCTAGAAAGCAAGAGCATGCTTCTTATCTGAAGCAGAATGTGATAAAGGGATGAGAACTCTGCTGTGTGTTTCACTTCAGAAATGGAATTAAATCCCTGGCTCTGAGTCTTCCTACAATCAAGACTTAGTTTCAGGAACAGGAACTTACTTTACAGCTCAAACGAACTACATCATTCACGAAGCTCACAAGTTTCTCATCCTAACTGACAAGCATTGGGTGTTAGAGGACGTGTGCTTTGTTGTAGTTTCAGAAGCAGAGTTGGACTAGATATGGTCCGTATGTGTAGGAAACACCGTTCTGTTGTTCTCAGCACACTCACGTTTCCTGCTGTTTTAGAGACTCTAGAAAGCAAGAGCATGCTTCTTGCTCTAAACCAGAGAGTGATCAATGGATGAGAACTCTGCTGTGTGTTTCACTTCAGAAATAGAGTTAAATCCCAGGCTCTGTGTCTCCCTACAAGCAAGACTTCGTTTCAGGTAAGGGAAGTCACTTTTCAGCTCAAACGAACTACAACATTCACGAAACCCACACATTTCTCATCTTAAATGACAAGCATTGGGTGTTAGAGGACCTGTGCTTTGTTGTAGTTTCAGAAGCAGAGTTGGACTAGATATGGTACGTATGGGTAGGAAACACCGTTCTGTTTTCCTCAGCACACTCACGTTTCCTTTGTCTTAGAGACTCTAGAAAGCAAGAGCATGCTTCTTATCTGAAGCAGAATGTGATAAATGGATGAGAACTCTGCTGTGTGTTTCACTTCAGAAATGGAATTAAATCCCTGGCTCTGAGTCTTCCTACAATCAAGACTTAGTTTCAGGAAAGGGCAGTTACTTTACAGCTCAAACGAACTACATCATTCACGAAGCTCACAGGTTTCTCATCCTAACTGACAAGCATTGGGTGTTAGAGGACGTGTGGTTTGTTGTAGTTTCAGAAGCAGAGTTGGACTAGATATGGTCCATATGTGTACGAAACACCGTTCTTTTGTACTGAGCACACTCACGTTTCATGCTGTCTTAGAGACTCTAGAAAGCAAGAGCGTGATTCTTCCTCTAAGGCCGAGTGTGATCATAGGATGGGAACTCTGCTGTGTGTTTCACTACAGAAATGGGTTTAAATCCCAGGCTCTGAGTCTTCCTACAAGCAAGACTTCGTTTCAGGAAAGGGCAGTTACTTCACAGCTCAAGTAAACTACATCATTCATGAAGCTCACACGTTGCTCATCTTAACTGACGAGCATTGGATGTTAGACGACCTGTGGTTTGTTTCAGTTTCTGAAGCAGATTAGAACTAGATATGGCAGCTATGTTTAGGAAACACCGTTCTTTTGTTCTCAGCACACTCACGTTTTCTACTGTCTTAGAGACTCTAGAAAGCAAGAGCATGCTTCTTGCTCTAAACCAGAGTGTGATCGATGGATGAGAACTATGCTGTGTATTTCCCTGCAGAAATGTAGTTAAATCCCAGGCTCTGTGTCTTCCTACAATCAAGACTTCTTTCCAGGAAAGGGTAGGCACTTTTCAGCTCAAACGAACTACATCATTCATGAAGCTCACACGTTTCTCATCTTAAATGACAAGCATTGGATGTTAGAGGACCAGTACTTTGTATCAGTTTCAGAAGCAGAGTTGGACTAGATATGGTCCATATGTGTAGGAAACACCGTTTTTTGTTCTCAGCACACTCACGTTTCCTGCTGTCTTAGAGACTCTAGAAAGCAAGAGCGTGCTTCTTGCTCTAAAGCAGAATATGATCAATGGATGAGAACTCTGCTGTGTGTTTCACTTCAGAAATGGAATTAAATCCCTGGCTCTGAGTCTTCCTACAATCAAGACTTAGTTTCAGGAACAGGCACTTACTTTACAGCTCAAACGAACTACATCATTCACGAAGCTCACAGGTTTCCCATCCTAACTGACAAGCATTGGGTGTTAGAGGACGTGTGCTTTGTTGTAGTTTCAGAAGCAGAGTTGGACTAGATATGGTCCGTATGTGTTGGAAACACCGTTCTGTTGTTCTCAGCAAACTCACGTTTCCTGCTGTTTTAGAGACTCTAGAAAGCAAGAGCATGCTTCTTGCTCTAAACCAGAGAGTGATCAATGGATGAGAACTCTGCTGTGTGTTTCACTTCAGAAACAGAGTTAAATCCCAGGCTCGGTGTCTCCCTACAAGCAAGACTTCGTTTCAGGTAAGGGAAGTCACTTTTCAGCTCAAAAGAACTACAACATTCTCGAAGCCCACACATTTCTCATCTTAAATGACAAGCATTGGGTGTTAGAGGACCTGTGCTTTGTTGTAGTTTCAGAGGCAGAGTTGGACAAGATATGGTACGTATGGGTAGGAAACACCGTTCTGTTTTCCTCAGCACACTCACGTTTCCTTTGTCTTAGAGACTCTAGAAAGCAAGAGCATGCTTCTTATCTGAAGCAGAATGTGATAAAGGGATGAGAACTCTGCTGTGTGTTTCACTTCAGAAATGGAATTAAATCCCTGGCTCTGAGTCTTCCTACAATCAAGACTTAGTTTCAGGAACAGGAACTTACTTTACAGCTCAAACGAACTACATCATTCACGAAGCTCACAAGTTTCTCATCCTAACTGACAAGCATTGGGTGTTAGAGGACGTGTGCTTTGTTGTAGTTTCAGAAGCAGAGTTGGACTAGATATGGTCCGTATGTGTAGGAAACACCGTTCTGTTGTTCTCAGCACACTCACGTTTCCTGCTGTTTTAGAGACTCTAGAAAGCAAGAGCATGCTTCTTGCTCTAAACCAGAGAGTGATCAATGGATGAGAACTCTGCTGTGTGTTTCACTTCAGAAATAGAGTTAAATCCCAGGCTCTGTGTCTCCCTACAAGCAAGACTTCGTTTCAGGTAAGGGAAGTCACTTTTCAGCTCAAACGAACTACAACATTCACGAAACCCACACATTTCTCATCTTAAATGACAAGCATTGGGTGTTAGAGGACCTGTGCTTTGTTGTAGTTTCAGAAGCAGAGTTGGACTAGATATGGTACGTATGGGTAGGAAACACCGTTCTGTTTTCCTCAGCACACTCACGTTTCCTTTGTCTTAGAGACTCTAGAAAGCAAGAGCATGCTTCTTATCTGAAGCAGAATGTGATAAATGGATGAGAACTCTGCTGTGTGTTTCACTTCAGAAATGGAATTAAATCCCTGGCTCTGAGTCTTCCTACAATCAAGACTTAGTTTCAGGAAAGGGCAGTTACTTTACAGCTCAAACGAACTACATCATTCACGAAGCTCACAGGTTTCTCATCCTAACTGACAAGCATTGGGTGTTAGAGGACGTGTGGTTTGTTGTAGTTTCAGAAGCAGAGTTGGACTAGATATGGT
The DNA here is from genome assembly GCA_949786385.1 of Onychomys leucogaster. NCBI lineage: Eukaryota > Metazoa > Chordata > Mammalia > Rodentia > Cricetidae > Onychomys > Onychomys leucogaster. The sequence continues at coordinate 754,938 of CATKUP010000140.1, forward strand.
CCATATGTGTACGAAACACCGTTCTTTTGTACTGAGCACACTCACGTTTCATGCTGTCTTAGAGACTCTAGAAAGCAAGAGCGTGATTCTTCCTCTAAGGCCGAGTGTGATCATAGGATGGGAACTCTGCTGTGTGTTTCACTACAGAAATGGGTTTAAATCCCAGGCTCTGAGTCTTCCTACAAGCAAGACTTCGTTTCAGGAAAGGGCAGTTACTTCACAGCTCAAGTAAACTACATCATTCATGAAGCTCACACGTTGCTCATCTTAACTGACGAGCATTGGATGTTAGACGACCTGTGGTTTGTTTCAGTTTCTGAAGCAGATTAGAACTAGATATGGCAGCTATGTTTAGGAAACACCGTTCTTTTGTTCTCAGCACACTCACGTTTTCTACTGTCTTAGAGACTCTAGAAAGCAAGAGCATGCTTCTTGCTCTAAACCAGAGTGTGATCGATGGATGAGAACTATGCTGTGTATTTCCCTGCAGAAATGTAGTTAAATCCCAGGCTCTGTGTCTTCCTACAATCAAGACTTCTTTCCAGGAAAGGGTAGGCACTTTTCAGCTCAAACGAACTACATCATTCATGAAGCTCACACGTTTCTCATCTTAAATGACAAGCATTGGATGTTAGAGGACCAGTACTTTGTATCAGTTTCAGAAGCAGAGTTGGACTAGATATGGTCCATATGTGTAGGAAACACCGTTTTTTGTTCTCAGCACACTCACGTTTCCTGCTGTCTTAGAGACTCTAGAAAGCAAGAGCGTGCTTCTTGCTCTAAAGCAGAATATGATCAATGGATGAGAACTCTGCTGTGTGTTTCACTTCAGAAATGGAGTTAAATCGCAGGCTCTGTGTCTTCCTACAAGGAAGATTTCGTTTCAGGTAAGGGCAGTCACTTTTCAGCTCAAACGAACTACATCGTTCACGAAGCTCACACGTTTCTGATCTTAACTGACAAGCATTGAATGTTAGAGGACCTGTGGTTTTTATCAGCTTCAGAAGCAGAGTTGAACTAGATATGGTCCATATGTGTAGGAAAACCATTCTTTTGTTCTCAGCACACTCACTTTTTCTGCAGTGTTAGAGATTCTAGAAAGCAAAGCTGTGCTTCTTGCTCTAAAGCAGAGTGTGTTTCATGGATGAGAACTGTGCTGTGTGTTTCCCTCCAGAAATGGAGTTAAATATCAGGCTTTGTGTCTTCCTACAAGCAAGACTTCATTTCAGGTAAACGCAGTCACTTTTCAGCTCAAACGAACTACATCATTCACGAAGCTCAACGTATCTCATCTTTACTGACAAGCATTGGATGTTAGAGGACCTGTGCTTTGTATCAGTTTCAGAAGCAGTTTGGACTAGATATGGTCCGTATGTGTACGAAAAACCGTCCGTTGTTCTCAGCACACTCACGTATCCTGCTGTCTTAGAGACTCTAGAAAGCAAGAGCGTGCTTCTTTCTCTACAGCAGAGTGTGATCAATGGATGAGTACTCTGCTGAGTGTTTCACTTCAGAAATAGAGTTAAAGCCCAGACTCTGTGTCTTCCTACAAGCAAGACTTCGTTTCAGGTAAGGGAAGTCACTTTTCATTTCAAAAGAACTACGACATTAACGAAGCCCACACATTTCTCATCTTAAATGACAAGCATTGGATGTTAGAGGACTAGTGCTTGTATCAGTTTCAGAAGCAGAGTTGGACTAGATATGGTCTGTATGTGTAGGAAACTCCATTCTTTTGTTCTCAGCACACTCACGATTCCTGCTCTCTTAGAGACTCTAGAAAGCAAGAGCGTGCTTCTTGCTCTAAAGCCGAGTGTGATCATTGGATGGGAACTCCGCTGTGTGTTTCACTACAGAATTGGAGTTAAATCCCAGGCTCTGTGTCTTCCTACAAGCAAGACTTCGTTTCAGGTAAGGGCAGTTACTTTACAGGTCAAAAGAACTACAACGTACATGAAGCTCACACGTTTCTTGCTCTTAATTAAAAAGCATTGGATGTGACAGGACCTGTTCTTTGTGTCACTTTCAGAAGCAGTGTTCAACTAGATATGGCCCTATGTGTAGGAAACACAGTTCTTTTTTTCTCAGCACTCTCACGTTTCCTGCTGTCTTAGAGACTCTAGAAAGCAAGAGCGTGCTTCTTGCTCGAAAGCAGAGTGTGATCAATGGATGAGAACTATGCTCTGTGTTTCCCTTCAGAAATGTAGTTAAATCCCAGGCTCTGTGTCTTCCTACAGAAAGACGTCGTTTCAGTTAAGGGCAGTGACTTTTCAGCTCAAACGAACAACATCGTTCATGAAGCTCACACGATTCTCATCTTAAATGACAAGCATTGGATGTTAGAGGACCAGTACTTTGTATCAATTTCAGAAGCAGAGTTGGACTAGATATGGTACGTATGTGTAGGAAACACCGTTCTGTTTTTCTCAGCACAGTCACGTTTCCTTTGTATTATAGACTCTAGAAAGCAAGAGCATGCTTCTTATCTAAAGCAGAATGTGATAAATGGATGAGAACTCTGCTGTGTGTTTCACTTCAGAAATGGAATTAAATCCCTGGGTCTGAATCTTCCTAGAAGCAAGACTTGGTTTCAGGAAAGAGTAGTTACTTTATAGCTCAAACGAACTACATCGTTCACTAAGCTCACAGGTTTCTCATCCTAACTGACAACCATTGGGTGTTAGAGGACCTGTGGTTTGTTGCAGTTTCAGAAGCAGATTAGAACTAGATATGGTCCCTATGTTTAGGAAACACCGTTCTTTTGTTTTCAGCACACTCACGTTTCATGCTGTATTAGAGAGTCTAGAAAGCAAGAGCGGGCTTCTTACTCTAAAACAAAGTGTGATCAATGGATGAGAACTATGCTATGTGTTTCCCTTCAGAAATGAAGTTAAATCCCAGGCTCTGTCTCTTCTTACAGAAAGACGTCGTTTCAGGTAAGGGCAATGACTTTTCAGCTCAAATGAACTACATCGTTCATGAAGCTCACACGTATCTCATCTAAAATAACAAGCATTGGATGTTAGAGGACCAGTACTTTGTATCAGTTTCAGAAGCAGAGTTGGACTAGATATGGTACGTATGTGTAGGAAACACCATTCTGTTTTTCTCAGCACAGTCACGTTTCCTTTGTATTAGATACTCTAGAACGCAAGAGAATGCTCCTTATCTAAAGCGGAATGTGATAAATGGATGAGAACTCTGCTGTGTGTTTGACTTCAGAAATGGAATTAAATCCCTGGCTCCGAGTCTTCCTAGAAGCAAGACTTGGTTTCAGGAAAGAGTAGTTACTTTATAGCTCAAACGGACTACATCATTCACGAAGCTCACAGGTTTCTCATCCTAACTGACAAGCATTGGGTGTTAGAGGACCTGTGGTTTGTTGTAGTTTCAGAAGCAGAGTTGGACTAGATATGGTCCGTATGTGTAGGAACTACCGTTCTGTTGCTCTCAGCACACTCAGGTTTCCTGCTGTTTTAGAGACTCTAGAAAAGAAGAGCGTGCTTCTTGTTCTAAAGCAGAGTGTGATCCATGGATGAAAACTTTGCTGTGTCTTTCCCTTCAGAAATGGAGTGAAATCCCAGGCTCTGAGTCTTCCGACAAGCAAGACTTCATGTCATGTAAGGGCAGTTACTTTACATCTCAAACGAACTACATTGATCTCGAATCTCACACGTTTCTCATCTTAACTGACAAGCATTGGATGTTAGAGGACCAGTGCTTTGTATCAGTTTCAGAAGCAGAGATGGACTAGGTATGGTCCATATGTGTAGGAAACACCGTTCATTTGTTCTGAGCACACTCACGTTTCCTGCTGTCTTATAGACTCTAGAAAGCAAGAGCGTGCTTCTTGCTCTAAAGCAGAGTGTGATCAAAGGAATAGAACTCTGCGGTGTGTTTCCCTTCAGAAATGGAGTTAAATCCCTTTCTCTGAGTCTTCCTATAAGAAAGACTTCGTTTCAGGAAAGGGCAGATACTTCACAGCTCAAGTGAACTACATCATTCACGAAGCTCACACGATTCTCATCTTAACTGACAAGCATTGGATGTTAGAGGACCTGTGGTTTGTTTCAGTTGCAGAAGCAGATTAGAACTAGATATGGCCGCTATGTTTAGGAAACACCGTTCTTTTGTTCTCAGCACACTCATGTTTCCTGCTGTGTTAGAGACTCTAGAAAGCAAGAGCGTGCTTCTTGCTCTAAAGCAGAGTGTGATCGATGGATGAGAACTATGCTGTGTGTTTCCCTTCAGAAAAGGAGTTAAATCCCAGGCTCTGTGTCTTCCTACAAGCAAGACTTCGTTCCAGGTAAGGGCAGGCACTTTTCAGCTCAAACAAACTACATCGTTCATGAAGCTCACACGTTTCTCATCTTAAATGACAAGCATTGGATGTTAGAGGACCAGTACTTTGTATCAGTTTCAGAAGCAGGGTTGGACTAGATATGGTACGTATGTGTAGGAAACACCGTTCTGTTTTTCTCAGCACAGTCACGTTTCCTTTGTCTTAGAGACTCTAGAAAGCAAGAGCATGCTTCTTACCTAAAGCAGAATGTGATAAATGGATGAGAACTCTGCTGTGTGTTTCACTTCAGAAATGGAATTAAATCCCTGGCTCTGAGTCTTCCTACAAGCAAGATTTTGTTTCAGGAAAGGGCAGTTACTGTACATCTCAAACGAACTACATCATTCACGAAGCTCACAGGTTTCTCATCCTAACTGACAAGCATTGGGTGTTAGATTACCTGTGGTTTGTTGTAGTTTCCGAAAGCAGAGTTGGACTAGATATCGTCTGTATGTGTAGGAAACACTGTTCTTCTGCTCTCAGCACACTCACGTTTCCTGCTGTCTTAGATACTCTAGAAAGCAAGAGCGTGCTTCTTGCTCTAAAGCAGAGTGTGATCGATGGATGAGAACTATGCTGTGTGTTTCCCTTCCGAAATGGAGTTAAATCCCAGGCTCTGTGTCTTCCTACAAGCAAGACTTCGTTCCAGGTAAGGGCAGGCACTTTTCAGCTCAAACGAACTACATCGTTCATGAAGCTCACACGTTTCTCATATTAAATGACAAGCATTGGATGTTAGACGACCAGTACTTTGTATCAGTTTCAGAAGCAGGGTTGGACTAGATATGGTATGTATGTGTAGGAAACACCGTTCTCTTTTTCTCAGCACAGTCACATTTCCTTTGTCTTAGAGACTCTAGAAAGCAAGAGCATGCTACTTATCTAAAGCAGAATGTGATAAATGGATGAGAACTCTGCTGTGCGTTTTACTTCAGAAATGGAATTAAATCCCTGGCTCTGAGTCTTCCTACAAGCAAGACTTTGTTTCAGGAAAGGGCAGTTACTTTACATCTCAAACGAACTACATCTTTCACGTGGCTCACAGGATTCTCATCCTAACTGACAAGCATTAGGTGTTAGATTACCTGTGGTTTGTTGTAGTTTCCGAAAGCAGAGTTGGACTAGATATCGTCTGTATGTGTAGGAAACACTGTTCTTCTGCTCTCAGCACACTCACGTTTCCTGCTGTCTTAGATACTCTAGAAAGCAAGAGCGTGCTTCTTGCTCTAAAGCAGAGTGTGATCTATGGATGGGAACTCTGCTGTGTGTTTAACTTCAGAAATGGAGTTAAATCCCAGGCTCTGAGTCTTCCCACAAGCAAGACTTCGTTTCAGGAAATCGCAGTTACTTTACAGCTCAAGCGAACTACATCATTCACGAAGCTCACACATTTCTTATCTTAACTGACAAGCATTGGATGTTAGAGGAGCTGTAGTTTGTTGCAGTTTCAGAAGCAGATTAGAACTAGATATGGCCGCTATGTTTAGGAAACACCGTTCTTTTGTTCTCAGCACACTCACGTTTCCTGCTGTCTTCGAGACTCTAGAAAGCAAGAGCATGCTTCTTGCTCTAAACCAGAGTGTGATCGATGGATGAGAACTATGCTGTGTATTTCCCTGCAGAAATGTAGTTAAATCCCAGGCTCTGTGTCTTCCTACAATCAAGACTTCTTTCCAGGAAAGGGTAGGCACTTTTCAGCTCAAACGAACTACATCATTCATGAAGCTCACACGTTTCTCATCTTAAATGACAAGCATTGGATGTTAGAGGACCAGTACTTTGTATCAGTTTCAGAAGCAGAGTTGGACTAGATATGGTCCATATGTGTAGGAAACACCGTTTTTTGTTCTCAGCACACTCACGTTTCCTGCTGTCTTAGAGACTCTAGAAAGCAAGAGCGTGCTTCTTGCTCTAAAGCAGAATATGATCAATGGATGAGAACTCTGCTGTGTGTTTCACTTCAGAAATGGAATTAAATCCCTGGCTCTGAGTCTTCCTACAATCAAGACTTAGTTTCAGGAACAGGCACTTACTTTACAGCTCAAACGAACTACATCATTCACGAAGCTCACAGGTTTCCCATCCTAACTGACAAGCATTGGGTGTTAGAGGACGTGTGCTTTGTTGTAGTTTCAGAAGCAGAGTTGGACTAGATATGGTCCGTATGTGTTGGAAACACCGTTCTGTTGTTCTCAGCAAACTCACGTTTCCTGCTGTTTTAGAGACTCTAGAAAGCAAGAGCATGCTTCTTGCTCTAAACCAGAGAGTGATCAATGGATGAGAACTCTGCTGTGTGTTTCACTTCAGAAACAGAGTTAAATCCCAGGCTCGGTGTCTCCCTACAAGCAAGACTTCGTTTCAGGTAAGGGAAGTCACTTTTCAGCTCAAAAGAACTACAACATTCTCGAAGCCCACACATTTCTCATCTTAAATGACAAGCATTGGGTGTTAGAGGACCTGTGCTTTGTTGTAGTTTCAGAGGCAGAGTTGGACAAGATATGGTACGTATGGGTAGGAAACACCGTTCTGTTTTCCTCAGCACACTCACGTTTCCTTTGTCTTAGAGACTCTAGAAAGCAAGAGCATGCTTCTTATCTGAAGCAGAATGTGATAAAGGGATGAGAACTCTGCTGTGTGTTTCACTTCAGAAATGGAATTAAATCCCTGGCTCTGAGTCTTCCTACAATCAAGACTTAGTTTCAGGAACAGGAACTTACTTTACAGCTCAAACGAACTACATCATTCACGAAGCTCACAAGTTTCTCATCCTAACTGACAAGCATTGGGTGTTAGAGGACGTGTGCTTTGTTGTAGTTTCAGAAGCAGAGTTGGACTAGATATGGTCCGTATGTGTAGGAAACACCGTTCTGTTGTTCTCAGCACACTCACGTTTCCTGCTGTTTTAGAGACTCTAGAAAGCAAGAGCATGCTTCTTGCTCTAAACCAGAGAGTGATCAATGGATGAGAACTCTGCTGTGTGTTTCACTTCAGAAATAGAGTTAAATCCCAGGCTCTGTGTCTCCCTACAAGCAAGACTTCGTTTCAGGTAAGGGAAGTCACTTTTCAGCTCAAACGAACTACAACATTCACGAAACCCACACATTTCTCATCTTAAATGACAAGCATTGGGTGTTAGAGGACCTGTGCTTTGTTGTAGTTTCAGAAGCAGAGTTGGACTAGATATGGTACGTATGGGTAGGAAACACCGTTCTGTTTTCCTCAGCACACTCACGTTTCCTTTGTCTTAGAGACTCTAGAAAGCAAGAGCATGCTTCTTATCTGAAGCAGAATGTGATAAATGGATGAGAACTCTGCTGTGTGTTTCACTTCAGAAATGGAATTAAATCCCTGGCTCTGAGTCTTCCTACAATCAAGACTTAGTTTCAGGAAAGGGCAGTTACTTTACAGCTCAAACGAACTACATCATTCACGAAGCTCACAGGTTTCTCATCCTAACTGACAAGCATTGGGTGTTAGAGGACGTGTGGTTTGTTGTAGTTTCAGAAGCAGAGTTGGACTAGATATGGTCCATATGTGTACGAAACACCGTTCTTTTGTACTGAGCACACTCACGTTTCATGCTGTCTTAGAGACTCTAGAAAGCAAGAGCGTGATTCTTCCTCTAAGGCCGAGTGTGATCATAGGATGGGAACTCTGCTGTGTGTTTCACTACAGAAATGGGTTTAAATCCCAGGCTCTGAGTCTTCCTACAAGCAAGACTTCGTTTCAGGAAAGGGCAGTTACTTCACAGCTCAAGTAAACTACATCATTCATGAAGCTCACACGTTGCTCATCTTAACTGACGAGCATTGGATGTTAGACGACCTGTGGTTTGTTTCAGTTTCTGAAGCAGATTAGAACTAGATATGGCAGCTATGTTTAGGAAACACCGTTCTTTTGTTCTCAGCACACTCACGTTTTCTACTGTCTTAGAGACTCTAGAAAGCAAGAGCATGCTTCTTGCTCTAAACCAGAGTGTGATCGATGGATGAGAACTATGCTGTGTATTTCCCTGCAGAAATGTAGTTAAATCCCAGGCTCTGTGTCTTCCTACAATCAAGACTTCTTTCCAGGAAAGGGTAGGCACTTTTCAGCTCAAACGAACTACATCATTCATGAAGCTCACACGTTTCTCATCTTAAATGACAAGCATTGGATGTTAGAGGACCAGTACTTTGTATCAGTTTCAGAAGCAGAGTTGGACTAGATATGGTCCATATGTGTAGGAAACACCGTTTTTTGTTCTCAGCACACTCACGTTTCCTGCTGTCTTAGAGACTCTAGAAAGCAAGAGCGTGCTTCTTGCTCTAAAGCAGAATATGATCAATGGATGAGAACTCTGCTGTGTGTTTCACTTCAGAAATGGAGTTAAATCGCAGGCTCTGTGTCTTCCTACAAGGAAGATTTCGTTTCAGGTAAGGGCAGTCACTTTTCAGCTCAAACGAACTACATCGTTCACGAAGCTCACACGTTTCTGATCTTAACTGACAAGCATTGAATGTTAGAGGACCTGTGGTTTTTATCAGCTTCAGAAGCAGAGTTGAACTAGATATGGTCCATATGTGTAGGAAAACCATTCTTTTGTTCTCAGCACACTCACTTTTTCTGCAGTGTTAGAGATTCTAGAAAGCAAAGCTGTGCTTCTTGCTCTAAAGCAGAGTGTGTTTCATGGATGAGAACTGTGCTGTGTGTTTCCCTCCAGAAATGGAGTTAAATATCAGGCTTTGTGTCTTCCTACAAGCAAGACTTCATTTCAGGTAAACGCAGTCACTTTTCAGCTCAAACGAACTACATCATTCACGAAGCTCAACGTATCTCATCTTTACTGACAAGCATTGGATGTTAGAGGACCTGTGCTTTGTATCAGTTTCAGAAGCAGTTTGGACTAGATATGGTCCGTATGTGTACGAAAAACCGTCCGTTGTTCTCAGCACACTCACGTATCCTGCTGTCTTAGAGACTCTAGAAAGCAAGAGCGTGCTTCTTTCTCTACAGCAGAGTGTGATCAATGGATGAGTACTCTGCTGAGTGTTTCACTTCAGAAATAGAGTTAAAGCCCAGACTCTGTGTCTTCCTACAAGCAAGACTTCGTTTCAGGTAAGGGAAGTCACTTTTCATTTCAAAAGAACTACGACATTAACGAAGCCCACACATTTCTCATCTTAAATGACAAGCATTGGATGTTAGAGGACTAGTGCTTGTATCAGTTTCAGAAGCAGAGTTGGACTAGATATGGTCTGTATGTGTAGGAAACTCCATTCTTTTGTTCTCAGCACACTCACGATTCCTGCTCTCTTAGAGACTCTAGAAAGCAAGAGCGTGCTTCTTGCTCTAAAGCCGAGTGTGATCATTGGATGGGAACTCCGCTGTGTGTTTCACTACAGAATTGGAGTTAAATCCCAGGCTCTGTGTCTTCCTACAAGCAAGACTTCGTTTCAGGTAAGGGCAGTTACTTTACAGGTCAAAAGAACTACAACGTACATGAAGCTCACACGTTTCTTGCTCTTAATTAAAAAGCATTGGATGTGACAGGACCTGTTCTTTGTGTCACTTTCAGAAGCAGTGTTCAACTAGATATGGCCCTATGTGTAGGAAACACAGTTCTTTTTTTCTCAGCACTCTCACGTTTCCTGCTGTCTTAGAGACTCTAGAAAGCAAGAGCGTGCTTCTTGCTCGAAAGCAGAGTGTGATCAATGGATGAGAACTATGCTCTGTGTTTCCCTTCAGAAATGTAGTTAAATCCCAGGCTCTGTGTCTTCCTACAGAAAGACGTCGTTTCAGTTAAGGGCAGTGACTTTTCAGCTCAAACGAACAACATCGTTCATGAAGCTCACACGATTCTCATCTTAAATGACAAGCATTGGATGTTAGAGGACCAGTACTTTGTATCAATTTCAGAAGCAGAGTTGGACTAGATATGGTACGTATGTGTAGGAAACACCGTTCTGTTTTTCTCAGCACAGTCACGTTTCCTTTGTATTATAGACTCTAGAAAGCAAGAGCATGCTTCTTATCTAAAGCAGAATGTGATAAATGGATGAGAACTCTGCTGTGTGTTTCACTTCAGAAATGGAATTAAATCCCTGGGTCTGAATCTTCCTAGAAGCAAGACTTGGTTTCAGGAAAGAGTAGTTACTTTATAGCTCAAACGAACTACATCGTTCACTAAGCTCACAGGTTTCTCATCCTAACTGACAACCATTGGGTGTTAGAGGACCTGTGGTTTGTTGCAGTTTCAGAAGCAGATTAGAACTAGATATGGTCCCTATGTTTAGGAAACACCGTTCTTTTGTTTTCAGCACACTCACGTTTCATGCTGTATTAGAGAGTCTAGAAAGCAAGAGCGGGCTTCTTACTCTAAAACAAAGTGTGATCAATGGATGAGAACTATGCTATGTGTTTCCCTTCAGAAATGAAGTTAAATCCCAGGCTCTGTCTCTTCTTACAGAAAGACGTCGTTTCAGGTAAGGGCAATGACTTTTCAGCTCAAATGAACTACATCGTTCATGAAGCTCACACGTATCTCATCTAAAATAACAAGCATTGGATGTTAGAGGACCAGTACTTTGTATCAGTTTCAGAAGCAGAGTTGGACTAGATATGGTACGTATGTGTAGGAAACACCATTCTGTTTTTCTCAGCACAGTCACGTTTCCTTTGTATTAGATACTCTAGAACGCAAGAGAATGCTCCTTATCTAAAGCGGAATGTGATAAATGGATGAGAACTCTGCTGTGTGTTTGACTTCAGAAATGGAATTAAATCCCTGGCTCCGAGTCTTCCTAGAAGCAAGACTTGGTTTCAGGAAAGAGTAGTTACTTTATAGCTCAAACGGACTACATCATTCACGAAGCTCACAGGTTTCTCATCCTAACTGACAAGCATTGGGTGTTAGAGGACCTGTGGTTTGTTGTAGTTTCAGAAGCAGAGTTGGACTAGATATGGTCCGTATGTGTAGGAACTACCGTTCTGTTGCTCTCAGCACACTCAGGTTTCCTGCTGTTTTAGAGACTCTAGAAAAGAAGAGCGTGCTTCTTGTTCTAAAGCAGAGTGTGATCCATGGATGAAAACTTTGCTGTGTCTTTCCCTTCAGAAATGGAGTGAAATCCCAGGCTCTGAGTCTTCCGACAAGCAAGACTTCATGTCATGTAAGGGCAGTTACTTTACATCTCAAACGAACTACATTGATCTCGAATCTCACACGTTTCTCATCTTAACTGACAAGCATTGGATGTTAGAGGACCAGTGCTTTGTATCAGTTTCAGAAGCAGAGATGGACTAGGTATGGTCCATATGTGTAGGAAACACCGTTCATTTGTTCTGAGCACACTCACGTTTCCTGCTGTCTTATAGACTCTAGAAAGCAAGAGCGTGCTTCTTGCTCTAAAGCAGAGTGTGATCAAAGGAATAGAACTCTGCGGTGTGTTTCCCTTCAGAAATGGAGTTAAATCCCTTTCTCTGAGTCTTCCTATAAGAAAGACTTCGTTTCAGGAAAGGGCAGATACTTCACAGCTCAAGTGAACTACATCATTCACGAAGCTCACACGATTCTCATCTTAACTGACAAGCATTGGATGTTAGAGGACCTGTGGTTTGTTTCAGTTGCAGAAGCAGATTAGAACTAGATATGGCCGCTATGTTTAGGAAACACCGTTCTTTTGTTCTCAGCACACTCATGTTTCCTGCTGTGTTAGAGACTCTAGAAAGCAAGAGCGTGCTTCTTGCTCTAAAGCAGAGTGTGATCGATGGATGAGAACTATGCTGTGTGTTTCCCTTCAGAAAAGGAGTTAAATCCCAGGCTCTGTGTCTTCCTACAAGCAAGACTTCGTTCCAGGTAAGGGCAGGCACTTTTCAGCTCAAACAAACTACATCGTTCATGAAGCTCACACGTTTCTCATCTTAAATGACAAGCATTGGATGTTAGAGGACCAGTACTTTGTATCAGTTTCAGAAGCAGGGTTGGACTAGATATGGTACGTATGTGTAGGAAACACCGTTCTGTTTTTCTCAGCACAGTCACGTTTCCTTTGTCTTAGAGACTCTAGAAAGCAAGAGCATGCTTCTTACCTAAAGCAGAATGTGATAAATGGATGAGAACTCTGCTGTGTGTTTCACTTCAGAAATGGAATTAAATCCCTGGCTCTGAGTCTTCCTACAAGCAAGATTTTGTTTCAGGAAAGGGCAGTTACTGTACATCTCAAACGAACTACATCATTCACGAAGCTCACAGGTTTCTCATCCTAACTGACAAGCATTGGGTGTTAGATTACCTGTGGTTTGTTGTAGTTTCCGAAAGCAGAGTTGGACTAGATATCGTCTGTATGTGTAGGAAACACTGTTCTTCTGCTCTCAGCACACTCACGTTTCCTGCTGTCTTAGATACTCTAGAAAGCAAGAGCGTGCTTCTTGCTCTAAAGCAGAGTGTGATCGATGGATGAGAACTATGCTGTGTGTTTCCCTTCCGAAATGGAGTTAAATCCCAGGCTCTGTGTCTTCCTACAAGCAAGACTTCGTTCCAGGTAAGGGCAGGCACTTTTCAGCTCAAACGAACTACATCGTTCATGAAGCTCACACGTTTCTCATATTAAATGACAAGCATTGGATGTTAGACGACCAGTACTTTGTATCAGTTTCAGAAGCAGGGTTGGACTAGATATGGTATGTATGTGTAGGAAACACCGTTCTCTTTTTCTCAGCACAGTCACATTTCCTTTGTCTTAGAGACTCTAGAAAGCAAGAGCATGCTACTTATCTAAAGCAGAATGTGATAAATGGATGAGAACTCTGCTGTGCGTTTTACTTCAGAAATGGAATTAAATCCCTGGCTCTGAGTCTTCCTACAAGCAAGACTTTGTTTCAGGAAAGGGCAGTTACTTTACATCTCAAACGAACTACATCTTTCACGTGGCTCACAGGATTCTCATCCTAACTGACAAGCATTAGGTGTTAGATTACCTGTGGTTTGTTGTAGTTTCCGAAAGCAGAGTTGGACTAGATATCGTCTGTATGTGTAGGAAACACTGTTCTTCTGCTCTCAGCACACTCACGTTTCCTGCTGTCTTAGATACTCTAGAAAGCAAGAGCGTGCTTCTTGCTCTAAAGCAGAGTGTGATCTATGGATGGGAACTCTGCTGTGTGTTTAACTTCAGAAATGGAGTTAAATCCCAGGCTCTGAGTCTTCCCACAAGCAAGACTTCGTTTCAGGAAATCGCAGTTACTTTACAGCTCAAGCGAACTACATCATTCACGAAGCTCACACATTTCTTATCTTAACTGACAAGCATTGGATGTTAGAGGAGCTGTAGTTTGTTGCAGTTTCAGAAGCAGATTAGAACTAGATATGGCCGCTATGTTTAGGAAACACCGTTCTTTTGTTCTCAGCACACTCACGTTTCCTGCTGTCTTCGAGACTCTAGAAAGCAAGAGCGTGCTTCTTGCTCTAAAGCAGAGTGTGTTCGATGGAGCAGAACTATGCTGTGTGTTTCCCTTCAGAAATGGAGTTAAATCCCAGGCTCTGTGTCTTCCTACAAGCAAGACTTCGTTCCAGGTAAGGGCAGGTACTTTTCAGCTCAAACGAACTACATCTTTCACGAAGCTCACAGGTTTCTCATCCTAAGTGACAATCATTGGGTGTTAGAGGACCTGTGGTTTGTTGTAGTTTCAGAAGCAGAGTTGGACTAGATATGGTCCGTATGTGTAGGAACTACCGTTCTGTTGTTCTCAGCACACTCAGGTTTCCTGCTGTTTTAGAGACTCTAGAAAACAAGAGCGTGCTTCTTGTTCTAAAGCAGAGTGTGATCCATGGATGAGAACTTTGCTGTGTCTTTCCCTTCAGAAATGGAGTGAAATCCCAGGCTCTGAGTCTTCCGACAAGCAAGACTTCATGTCATGTAAGGGCAGTTACTTTACATCTCAAAAGAACTACATTGATCTCGAATCTCACACGTTTTCATCTTAACTGACAAGCATTGGATGTTAGAGGACCAGTGCTTTGTATCAGTTTCAGAAGCAGAGTTGGACTAGGTATGGTCCATATGTGTAGGAAACACCGTTCTTATGTTCTGAGCACACTCACGTTTCCTGCTGTCTTATAGACTCTAGAAAGCAAGAGCGTGCTTCTTGCTCTAAAGCAGAGTGTGATCTATTGATGGGAACTCTGCTGTGTGTTTCACTTCAGAAATGAAGTTAAATCCCAGGCTCTGAGTCTTCCCACAAGCAAGACTTCGTTTCAGGAAAGGGCAGATACTTCACAGCTCAAGCGAACTACATCATTCACGAAGCTCACACATTTCTTATCTTAACTGACAAGCATTGGATGTTAGAGGACCTGTGGTTTGTTGCAGTTTCAGAAGCAGAGTTGAACTAGATATGGTCTGTATATGTAGGAAACACCGTTCATTTGTTCTGAGCACACTCAAGTTTCCTGCTGTATTAGAGATTCTAGAAAGCAAGGGCGTGCTAATAGCTCTAAAGCAGAGTGTGATCCATGGATGACAACTTTGCTGTGTCTTTCCCTTCAGAAATGGAGTGAAATCCCAGGCTCTGAGTCTTCTGACAAGCAAGACTTCATGTCATGTAAGGACAGTTACTTTACATCTCAAACCAACTACATCGATCTCGAATCTCACACGTTTCTCATCTTAACTGAGAAGCATTGGATGTTAGAGGACCAGTGCTTTGTATCAGTTTCAGAAGCAGAGTTGGACTAGGTATGGTCCATATGTGTAGGAAACACCGTTCTTTTCTTCTGAGCACACTCACGTTTCCTGCTGTCTTATAGACTCTAGAAAGCAAGAGCGTGCTTCTTCCTCTAAAGCAGAGTGTGATCAATGGATTAGGACTCTGCGGTGTGTTTCCCTTCAGAAATGTAGTTAAATCCCTGGCTCTGAGTCTTCCTATAAGAAAGACTTCGTTTCAGGAAAGGGCAGATACTTCACAGCTCAAGTGAACTACATCATTCACGAAGCTCACACGATTCTCATCTTAACTGACAAGCATTGGATGTTAGAGGACCTGTGGTTTGTTTCAGTTGCAGAAGCAGATTAGAACTAGATATGGCCGCTATGTTTAGGAAACACCGTTCTTTTGTTCTCAGCACACTAACGTTTCCTGCTGTCTTAGAGACTCTAGAAAGCAAGAGCATGCTTCTTATCTAAAGCAGAATGTGATAAATGGATGAGAACTCTGCTGTGTGTTTCACTTTAGAAATGGAATTGAATCCCTGGCTGTGAGTCTTCCTACAAGCAAGACTTGGTTTCAGGAAAGGGCAGTTACTTTAGAGCTCAAACGTACTACATCGTTCACGAAGCTCACAGGTTTCTCATCCTACCTGACAAGCATTGGGTGTTAGAGGACCTGAGGTTTGTTGTAGTTTCAGAAGCAGAGTTGGACCAGATATGTTCCCTATGTGTAGGAACTACCGTTCAGTTTTTCTCAGCAAACTCATGTTTCCTGCTGTTTTAGAGACTCTAGAAAAGAAGAGCGTGCTTCTTGCTCTAAAGCAGATTGTGATCAATGGATGAGAACTCTGCTGTGTGTTTCACTTCTGAAATAGAGTTAAATCCCAGGCTCTGTGTCTTCCTACATGCAAGACTTCGTTTCAGGTAAGGGAAGTCACTTTTCAGCTCAAACAAACTACATCATTCATGAAGCTCACACGTTTCTCATCTTAACTGACAAGCATTGGATATTAGAGGACCAGTGCTTTGTATCAGTTTCCGAAGCAGAGTTGGACTAGATATCGTCTGTATGTGTAGGAAACACCTTTCTTTTGCTCTCAGCACACTCATGTTTCCTGCTGTCTTAGAGACTCTAGAAAGCAAGAGCGTGCTTCTTGCTCTAAAGCAGAGTGTGATAGATGAATGAGAACTATGCTGTGTGTTTTACTTCAGAAATGGAGTTAAATCCCAGGCTCTGTGTCTTCCTACAAGCAAGACTTCGTTCCAGGTAAGAGCAGTCACTTTTCAACTCAAACGAACTACATCGTTCATGAAGCTCACACGTTTCTCATCTTAAATGACAAGCATTGGATGTTAGAGGACCAGTACTTTGTGTCAGTTTCAGAAGCAGAGTTGGACAATATATGGTCCATATGTGTAGGTAACACCGTTCTTTTGTTCTCAGCACACTCACGTTTCCAGCTGTCTTAGAGACTCTAGAAAGCAAGAGAGTGCTTCTTGCTCTAAAGCAGAGTATGATCAATGGATGAGAACTCTGCTGTGTGTTTCCCTTCAGAAATGGAGTTAAATCGCTGGCTCTGTGTCTTCCTACAAGGAAGACTTCGTTTCAGGTAAGGGCAGTCACATTTCAGCTCAAACGAACTACATGGTTCACGAAGCTCACACGTTTCTGAACTTAACTGAAAAGCATTGAATGTTAGAGGACCAGTGGTTTTATCAGCTTCAGGAGCAGAGTTGAACTAGATATGGTCCGTATGTGTAGGAAAACCGTTCTTTTGTTCTCAGCACACTCACTTTTTCTGCTGTGTTAGAGATTCTAGAAAGCAAGGCCGTGCTTCTTGCTCTAAAGCAGAGTGTGTTTCATGGATGAGAACTGTGCTGTGTGTTTCCCTCCAGAAATGGAGTTAAATCTCAGGCTCTGTGTCTTCCTACAAGCAAGACTTCGTTCCAGGTAAGGGCAGGCACTTTTCAGCTCAAACGAACTACATCCTTCATGAAGCTCACACGTTTCTGATCTTAAATGACAAGCATTGGATGTTAGAGGACCAGTACTTTGTATCAGTTTCAGAAGCAGGGTTGGACTAGATATGGTACGTATGGGTAGGAAACACCGTTCTGTTTTCCTCAGCACACTCACGTTTCCTTTGTCTTAGAGCCTCTAGAAAGCAAGAGCATGCTTCTTATCTAAAGCAGAATGTGATAAATGGATGAGAACTCTGCTGTGTGTTTCAGTTCAGAAATGGAATTAAATCCCTGGCTCTGAGTCTTCCTACAATCAAGACTTAGTTTCAGGAAAGGGCAGTTACTTTACAGCTCACACGAACTACATCGTTCACGAAGCTCAGAGGTTTCTCATCCTAACTGACAAGCATTGGGTGTTAGAGGACCTGTGTTTTGTTGTAGTTTCAGAATCAGAGTTGGACTAGATATGGTCCGTATTTGTAGGAAACACCGTTCTTTGTTCAGAGCACACTCACGTTTCATGCTCTATTAGAGACTCTAGAAAGCAAGAGCGTGCTTCTTGCTCTAAAGCAGAGTGTGATCAATGAATGAGAACTCTGCTGTGTGTTTCACTTCAGAAATAGAGTTAAATCCCAGGCTCTGTGTCTTCCTACAAGCAAGACGTCGTTTCAGGTAAGGGAATTCACTTTTCAGCTCAAACGAACTACATCGTTCTCGAATCTCACACGTTTCTCATCTTAACTGACAAGCATTGGATGTTAGAGGACCAGTGCTTTGTATCACTTTCAGAACCAGAGTTGGACTAGATATGGTCCATATGTGTAGGAAAAACCATTCTTTTGTTCTGAGCACACTCACGTTTCCTGCTGTCTTATAGACTCTAGAAAGCAAGAGAGTGCTTCTTGCTCTAAAGCAGAGTGTGATCAATGGATTAGAACTCTGTGGTGTGTTTCACTTCAGAAATGGAGTTAAATCCCTGGCTCTGAGTCTTCCTACAAGCAAGACTTGGTTTCAGGAAAGGGCAGTTACTTTAGAGCTCAAAGTAACTACATCGTTCTCGAAGCTCACAGGTTTCACATCCTAACTGACAAGCATTGGGTGTTAGAGGACCTGTGGTTTGTTGTAGTTTCAGAAGCAGAGTTGGACCAGATATGGTCCGTATGTGTAGGAACTACCATTCTGTTTTTCTCAGGACACTCATGTTTCCTGCTGTTTTAGAGACTCTAGGAAACAAGAGCGTGCTTCTTGCTCTAAAGCAGAGTGTGATCAATGAATGAGAACTATGCTGTGTGTTTTACTTCAGAAATGGAGTTAAATCCCAGGCTCTGTGTTTTCCTAAAAGCAAGACTTCGTTCCAGGTAAGGGCAGTCACTTTTCAACTCAAAGGAACTACATCATTCATGAAGCTCACACGTTTCGCATCTTAAATGACAAGCATTGGATGTTAGAGGACCAGTGCTTTGTATCAGTTTCTGAAGCAGAGTTGGACTAAATATCGTCTGTAAGCGTAGGAAACACCGTTCTGTTTTTCTCAGCACAGTCACGTTTCCTGTGTCTTAGAGACTCTAGAAAGCAAGAGCATGCTTCTTATCTAAAGCAGAATGTGATAAATGGATGAGAACTCTGCTGTGTGTTTCACTTCAGAAATGGAATTAAATCCCTGGCTCTGAGTCTTCCTACGAGCAAGACTTGGTTTCAGGAAAGGGCAGTTACTTTAGAGCTCAAACGAACTACATCGTTCACGAAGCTGACAGTTTTCTCATCCTAACTGACAAGTATTGGGTGTTAGAGGACCTGTGGTTTGTTGTAGTTTCAGAAGCAGAGTTGGACCAGATATGGTCCCTATGTGTAGGAACTACCGTTCTGTTTTTCTCAGGACACTCATGTTTCCTGGTGTTTTAGAGACTCTAGAATACAAGAGCGTGCTTCTTGCTCTAAAGCAGAGTGTGATCAATGAATGAGAACTCTGCTGTGTGTTTCACTTCAGAAATGGAGTTAAATCGCATGCTCTGTGTCTTCCTACAAGGAAGACTTCGTTTCAGGTAAGGGCAATCACTTTTCAGCTCAAACGAACTACATCGTTCACGAAGCTCACATGTTTCTGATCTTAACTGACAAGCATTGAATGTTAGAGGACATGTGGTTTTTATCAGCTTCAGAAGCCGAGTTGAACTAGATATGGTCTGTATGTGTAGGAAAACCGTTCTTTTGTTTTCAGCACACTCACTTTTTTTGCAGTGTTAGAGATTCTAGAAAGCAACGCGTGCTTCTTGCTCTAAAGCAGAGTGTGTTTCATGGATGAGAACTGTGCTGTGTGTTTCCCTCCAGAAATGGAGTTAAATCTCAGGCTCTGTGTCTTCCTACAAGCAAGACTACGTTCCAGGTAAGGGCAGGCACTTTTCAGCTCAAACGAACTACATCGTTGATGAAGCTCACGCGTTTCTCATCTTAAATGACAAGCATTGGATGTTAGAGGACCAGTACTTTGTATCAGTTTCAGAAGCAGAGTTGGACAATATATGGTCCATATGTGTAGCAAACCCCGTTCTTTTGTTCTCAGCACACTCACGTTTCCAGCAGTCTTAGAGACTCTAGAAAGCAAGAGCGTGCTTCTTGCTCTAAAGCAGAGTATGATCAATGGATGAGAACTCTGCTGTGTGTTTCCCTTCAGAAATGGATTTAAATCGCTGGCTCTGTGTCTTCCTACAAGGAAGACTTCGTTTCAGGTAAGGGCTGTCACTATTCAGCTCAAACGAACTACATCGTTCACGAAGCTCACACGTTTCTAATCTTAACTGACAAGCATTGAATGTTAGAGGACCTGTGGTTTTTATCAGCTTTAGAAGCAGGGTTGGACTAGATATGGTACGTATGTGTAGGAAACACTGTTTTTTTGTTCTCAGCACACTCACGTTTCCTGCTGTCTTAGAGAATCTAGAAAGCAAGAGCGTGCTTCTTGCTCTAAAGCAGAGTGTGATCGATGGATGAGAAATATGCTCTGTGTTTCCCTTCAGAAATGGCGTTAAATGCCAGGCTCTGTGTCTTCCTACAAGCAAGACTTCGTTCCAGGTAAGGGCAGGCACTTTTCAGCTCAAACGAACTACATCGTTTATGAAGCTCACACGTTTCTCATCTTAAATGACAAGCATTGGATGTTAGAAGACCAGTACTTTGTATCAGTTTCAGAAGCAGGGTTTGACTAGATATGGTACCTATGGGTAGGAAACACCGTTCGGTTTTCCTCAGCACACTCACGTTTCCTTTCTCTTAGAGACTCTAGAAAGCAAGAGCATGCTTCTTATCTAATGCAGAATGTGATAAATGGATGAGAACTCTGCTGTGTGTTTCACTTCAGAAATGGAATTAAATCCCTGGCTCTGTGTCTTCCTACAAGCAAGACTTGGTTTCAGGAAAGGGCAGTTACTTTCCAGCTCAAACGAACGACATCGTTCACGAAGCTCACAGGTTTCTCATCCTAACTGACAAGCATTGGGTGTTAGAGGACCTGTGGTTTGTTGTAGTTTCAGAAGCAGAGTTGGACTAGATATGGTCCGTATGTGTAGGAAATACCGTTATGTTGTTCTTAGCACACTCACCTTTCCTGATGTTTTAGAGACTCTAGAATGCAAGAGCATGCTAATAGCTCTAAAGCAGAGTGTGATCCATGGATGAGAACTCTGCTGTGTCTTTCCCTTCAGAAATGGAGTTAAATCCCAGGCTCTGAGTCTTCCTACAAGCAAGACTTCATGTCAGGTAAGGGCAGTTACTTTACATCTCAAAGGAACTACATCGTTCTCAAATCTCACACGTTTCTTATCTTAACTGACAAGCATTGGATGATAGAGGACCAGTGCTTTGTATCAGTTTCAGAAGAAGATTTGGAATAGATATAGTCTGTATGTGTAGGAAACACCGTTCTTTTGCTCTCAGCACACTCACGTTTCCTGCTGTCTTATAGACTCTAGAAAGCAAGAGCGTGCTTCTTGCTCTAAAGCAGAGTGTGATCAATGGATTAGGACTCTGTGGTGAGTTTCACTTCAGAAATGGAGATAAATCCCTGGCTCTGAGTCTTCCTACAAGCAAGACTTCGTTTCAGGAAAGGGCAGTTACTTCACAGCTCAAGGGAACTACATCATTCACGAAGCTCACACGTTTCTCATCTTAACTGACAAGCATTGGAAGTTAGAGGACCAGTGCTTTGTATCAGTTTCAGAAGCAGATTTGACTAGATATGGTCCGTATGTGTAGGAAACACCGTTCTGTTGTTCTCAGCACACTCACGTATCTTGCTGTCTTAGAGACTCTAGAAAGCAAGAGCGTGCTTCTTGCTCTAAAGCAGAGTGTGATCATTGGATAGGAACTCTGCTGTGTTGTTCACTACAGAATTGGTGTTAAATCCCAGGCTCTGAGTCTTCATAGGAGCAAGAGTTCATTTCACGTAAGGGCAGTTACTTTACAGGTCAAAAGAACTACAACGTACACGAAGCTCACACGTTTCTTGCTCTTATTTAAAAAGCATTGGATGTGACAGGACCTGTGTTTTGTGTCAGTTTCAGAAGCAGTGTTGAACTAGATATGGCCCCTATGTGTAGGAAACACCGTTCTTTTGTTCTCAGCACACTCAAGTTTCCTGATGTATTAGAGACTCAAGAAAGCAAGAGCGTGCTTCTTGATCTAATGCAGAGTGTGATCGATGGATGAGAACTATGCTGTGTGTTTCCCTTCAGAAATGGAGTTAAATCCCAGGCTCTGTGTCTTCCTACAAGCAAGACTACGTTCCAGGTAAGGGCAGGCACTTTTCAGCTCAAACGAACTACATCGTTGATGAAGCTCACGCGTTTCTCATCTTAAATGACAAGCATTGGATGTTAGAGGACCAGTACTTTGTATCAGTTTCAGAAGCAGAGTTGGACAATATATGGTCCATATGTGTAGCAAACCCCGTTCTTTTGTTCTCAGCACACTCACGTTTCCAGCAGTCTTAGAGACTCTAGAAAGCAAGAGCGTGCTTCTTGCTCTAAAGCAGAGTATGATCAATGGATGAGAACTCTGCTGTGTGTTTCCCTTCAGAAATGGATTTAAATCGCTGGCTCTGTGTCTTCCTACTAGGAAGACTTCGTTTCAGGTAAGGGCTGTCACTATTCAGCTCAAACGAACTACATCGTTCACGAAGCTCACACGTTTCTAATCTTAACTGACAAGCATTGAATGTTAGAGGACCTGTGGTTTTTATCAGCTTTAGAAGCAGGGTTGGACTAGATATGGTACGTATGTGTAGGAAACACTGTTTTTTTGTTCTCAGCACACTCACGTTTCCTGCTGTCTTAGTGAATCTAGAAAGCAAGAGCGTGCTTCTTGCTCTAAAGAAGAGTGTGATCGATGGATGAGAAATATGCTCTGTGTTTCCCTTCAGAAATGGCGTTAAATGCCAGGCTCTGTGTCTTCCTACAAGCAAGACTTCGTTCCAGGTAAGGGCAGGCACTTTTCAGCTCAAACGAACTACATCGTTTATGAAGCTCACACGTTTCTCATCTTAAATGACAAGCATTGGATGTTAGAGGACCAGTACTTTGTATCAGTTTCAGAAGCAGGGTTTGACTAGATATGGTACCTATGGGTAGGAAACACTGTTCGGTTTTCCTCAGCACACTCACGTTTCCTTTCTCTTAGAGACTCTAGAAAGCAAGAGCATGCTTCTTATCTAATGCAGAATGTGATAAATGGATGAGAACTCTGCTGTGTGTTTCACTTCAGAAATGGAATTAAATCCCTGGCTCTGTGTCTTCCTACAAGCAAGACTTGGTTTCAGGAAAGGGCAGTTACTTTCCAGCTCAAACGAACAACATCGTTCACGAAGCTCACAGGTTTCTCATCCTAACTGACAAGCATTGGGTGTTAGAGGACCTGTGGTTTGTTGTAGTTTCAGAAGCAGAGTTGGACTAGATATGGTCCGTATGTGTAGGAAATACCGTTATGTTGTTCTTAGCACACTCACCTTTCCTGATGTTCTAGAGACTCTAGAATGCAAGAGCATGCTAATAGCTCTAAAGCAGAGTGTGATCCATGGATGAGAACTCTGCTGTGTCTTTCCCTTCAGAAATGGAGTTAAATCCCAGGCTCTGAGTCTTCCTACAAGCAAGACTTCATGTCAGGTAAGGGCAGTTACTTTACATCTCAAACGAACTACATCGTTCTCAAATCTCACACGTTTCTTATCTTAACTGACAAGCATTGGATGATAGAGGACCAGTGCTTTGTACCAGTTTCAGAAGAAGATTTGGAATAGATATAGTCTGTATGTGTAGGAAACACCGTTCTTTTGCTCTCAGCACACTCACGTTTCCTGCTGTCTTATAGACTCTAGAAAGCAAGAGCGTGCCTCTTGCTCTAAAGCAGAGTGTGATCAATGGATTAGGACTCTGTGGTGAGTTTCACTTCAGAAATGGAGATAAATCCCTGGCTCTGAGTCTTCCTACAAGCAAGACTTCGTTTCAGGAAAGGGCAGTTACTTCACAGCTCAAGGGAACTACATCATTCACGAAGCTCACACGTTTCTCATCTTAACTGACAAGCATTGGAAGTTAGAGGACCAGTGCTTTGTATCAGTTTCAGAAGCAGATTTGACTAGATATGGTCCGTATGTGTAGGAAACACCGTTCTGTTGTTCTCAGCACACTCACGTATCTTGCTGTCTTAGAGACTCTAGAAAGCAAGAGCGTGCTTCTTGCTCTAAAGCAGAGTGTGATCATTGGATAGGAACTCTGCTGTGTTGTTCACTACAGAATTGGAGTTAAATCCCAGGCTCTGAGTCTTCATAGGAGCAAGAGTTCATTTCACGTAAGGGCAGTTACTTTACAGGTCAAAAGAACTACAACGTACACGAAGCTCACACGTTTCTTGCTCTTATTTAAAAAGCATTGGATGTGACAGGACCTGTGTTTTGTGTCAGTTTCAGAAGCAGTGTTGAACTAGATATGGCCCCTATGTGTAGGAAACACCGTTCTTTTGCTCTCAGCACACTCATGTTTCCTGCTGTCTTAGAGACTCTATAAAGCAAGAGCGTGCTTCTTGCTCTAAAGCAGAGTGTGATCTATGGATGGGAACTCTGCTGTGTGTTTCACTTCAGAAATGGAGTTAAATCCCTGGCTCTGAGTCTTCCTACAAGCAAGACTTCGTTTCAAGATGGGCAGTTACTTTACAGCTCATGTGAACTACATCATTCACGAAGCTCACACGTTTCTCATCTTACCTGACAAGCATTGGATGTTAGAGGACCTGTGGTTTGTTTCAGTTTCAGAAGCAGATTAGAAC
Organism: Onychomys leucogaster; assembly: GCA_949786385.1. Lineage (NCBI taxonomy): Eukaryota > Metazoa > Chordata > Mammalia > Rodentia > Cricetidae > Onychomys > Onychomys leucogaster. The sequence goes on from CATKUP010000140.1 coordinate 779,232, forward strand.
TAGATATGGCCCCTATGTTTAGGAAACACCGTTCTTTTGTTCTCAGCACACTCATGTTTCCTGCTGTTTTAGAGACTCTAGAAAGTAAGAGCGTGCTTCTTGCTCTAAAGCAGAGTGTGATCAATGGATGAGAACTATGCTGTGTGTTTCCCTTCAGAAATGGAGTTAAATCCCAGGCTCTGTGTCTTCCTACAAGCAAGACTTCATTCCAGGTAAGGGCAGGCACTTTTCAGCTCAAACGAACTACATCGTTCATGAAGCTCACATGTTTCTCATCTTAAATGACAAGCATTGGATGTTAGAGGACCAGTACTTTGTATCAGTTTCCGAAGCAGGGTTGGACTAGATATGGTACTTATGTGTAGGAAACACTGTTCTGTTTTTCTCAGCACAGTCACGTTTCCTTAGTCTTAGAGACTCTAAAAAGCAAGAGCATTCTTCTTATCTAAAGCAGAATGTGATAAATGGATGAGAACTCTGCTGTGTGTTTCACTTCAGAAATGGAATTAAATCCCTGGCTCTGTGTCTTCCTACAAGCAAGACTTGGTTTCAGGAATGGGCAGTTACTTTACAGCTGAAACGAACTACATCTTTCACGAAGCTCACAGGATTCTCATCCTAACTGACAAGCATTGGGTGTTAGGGGACCTGTGGTTTGTTGTAGTTTCAGAAGCAGAGTTGGGCTAGATATGGTCCGTATGTGTAGGGAATACCGTTCTGTTGTTCTCAGCCCACTCACATTTCCTGCTGTTTCAGAGACTCTAGAAAGCAAGAGCGTGCTTCTTGCTCTAAAGCAGAGTGTGATCAATGGGTGAGAACTCTGCTGTGTGTTTCACTTCAGAAATAGAGTTAAATCCCAGGCTCTGTGTCTTCCTACAAGCAAGACTTCATTTCAGGTAAGGGAAGTCACTTTTCAGCTCAAACGAACTACATCATTCATGAAGCTCAACAATTCTCATCTTAACTGACAAGCATTGGATTTTAGAGGACCAGTGCTTTGTATCAGTTTCCGTAACAGAGTTGGACTAGATATCGTCTGTATGTGTAGGAAACACCTTTCTTTTGCTCTCAGCACACTCACGTTTCCTGCTTTCTTAGAGACTCTAGAAAGCAAGAGCGTGCTAATAGCTCTAATGCATAGTGTGATCCATGGAAGAGAACTTTGCTGTGTCTTTCCCTTCAGAAATGGAGTTAAATCCCAGGCTCTGAGTCTTCCTACAAGCAAGACTTCATGTCAGGTAAGGGCAGTTACTTTACATCTCAAACGAACTACATCGTTCTTGAATCTCACACGTTTCTCATCTTAACTGACAAGCATTGGATGATAGAGGACCAGTGCTTTGTATCAGTTTCAGAAACAGTTTTGGACTAGATATCGTCTGTATGTGTAGGAAACACCGTTCTTTTGCTCTCAGCACACTCACGTTTCCTGTTGTCTTATAGACTTTAGAAAGCAAGAGCATGCTTCTTGCTCTAAAGCAGAGTGTGATCGATGGATGAGAACTATGCTTTGTGTTTCCCTTCAGAAATGGAGTTAAATCCCTGGCTCTGAGTCTTCTTACAAGCAAGACTTCGTTTCAGGAAAGGGCAGTTACTTCACAGCTCAAGAGAACTACATCATTCACGAAGCTCACACGTTTCTCATCTTGACTGACAAGCATTGGATGTTAGAGGACCTGTGGTTTGTTTCAGTTTCAGAAGCAGATTAGAACTAGATATGGGCGCTATGTTTAGGAAACCCCGTTCTGTTTTTCTCAGCACAGTCACGTTTCCTTTGTCTTAGAGACTCTAGAAAGCAAGAGCGTGCTTCTTATCTAATGCAGAATGTGATAAATGGATGAGAACTCTGCTGTGTGTTTCACTTCAGAAATGGAATTAAATCCCTGGCTCTGTGTCTTCCTACAAGCAAGACTTGGTTTCAGGAAAGGGCAGTTACTTTTCAGCTCAAATGAACGACATCGTTCACGAAGCTCACAGGTTTCTCATCCTAACTGACAAGTATTGGGTGTTAGAGGACTTGTGGTTTGTTGTAGTTTCAGAAGCAGAGTTGGACTAGATATGGTCCGTATGTGTAGGAAATACCGTTATGTTGTTCTTAGCACACTCAGCTTTCCTGATGTTTTAGAGACTCTAGAATGCAAGAGCGTGCTAATAGCTCTAAAGCAGAGTGTGATCCATGGATGAGAACTTTGCTGTGTCTTTCCCTTCAGAAATGGAGTTAAATCCCAGGCTCTGAGTCTTCCTGCAAGCAAGACTTCATGTCAGGTAAGGGCAGTTACTTTATATCTCAAACGAACTACATCGTTCTCAAATCTCACACGTTTCTCATCTTAACTGAAAAGCATTGGATGATAGAGGACCAGTGCTTTGTATCAGTTTCAGAAGCAGAGTTGGACTAGATATAGTCTGTATGTGTATTAAACACCGTTCTTTTGCTCTCAGCACACTCACGTTTTCTGCTCTCTTATAGACTCTAGAAAGCAAGAGCATGCTTCTTGCTCTAAAGCAGAGTGTGATCAATGGATTAGAACTCTGCGGTAAGTTTCACTTCAGAAATGGAGTTAAATCCCTGGCTCTGAGTCTTCCTACAAGCAAGACTTCGTTTCAGGAAAGGGCAGTTACTTCACAGCTCAAGTGAACTACATCGTTCACGAAGCTCACACGTTTCTCATCTTAACTGACAAGCATTGGATGTGAGAGGACCAGTGCTTTGTATCAGTTTCAGAAGCAGATTTGACTAGTATTGGTCCGTATGTGTAGGAAACACCGTTCTGTTGTTCTCAGCACTTATACGTATCCTGCTGTCTTAGAGACTCTAGAAAGCAAGAGCGTGCTTCTTGCTCTAAACCAGAGTGTGATCATTGGATGGGAACTCTGCTGTGTTATTCACTACAGAATTGGAGTTAAATCCCAGGCTCTGAGACTCCTACAAGCAAGAGTTCGTTTCAGGTAAGGGCAGTTACTTTACAGGTCAAAAGAACTACAACGTACACGAAGCTCACACGTTTCTTGCTCTTAATTAAAAAGCATTGGATGTGACAGGACCTGTGTTTTGTGTCAGTTTCAGAAGCAGTGTTGAACTAGATATGGCCCCTATGTGTAGGAAACACCGTTCTTTTGTTCTCAGCACACACACGTTTATTGATGTATTAGAGACTCAAGAAAGCAAGAGCGTGCTTCTTGCTCTAAAGCAGAGTGTGATCTATGGATGGGAACTCTGCTGTGTGTTTCACTTCAGACATGGAGTTAAATCCCATTCTCTGAGTCTTTCTACAAACAAGACTTCGTTTCAGGTAAGGGAAGTCACTTTTCAGCTTAAACGAACTACAACATTCACGAAGCCCACACATTTCTCATCTTAACTGACAAGCATTGGATGTTAGAGGACCAGTGCTTTGTATCAGTTTCAGAAGCAGAGTTGGACTAGATGTGGTCTGTATGTGTAGGAAACTCCGTTCTTTTGTTCTGAGCACTCTCAAATTTCCTGCTGTATTAGAGACTATAGAAAGCAAGAGCTTGCTTCTTGCTCTAAAGCAGAGTGTGTGCAATGGATGAGATCTCTGCTGTGTGTTTCACTTCAGAAATGGAGTTAAATCCCAGGCTCTTAGTCTTCCTACAAGCAAGACTTCGTTTCAAGAAAGGGCAGTTACGTTACAGCTCAAGTGAACTACATCATTCACGAAGCTCACACGTTTCTCATCTTACCTGACAAGCATTGGATGTTAGAGGACCTGTGGTTTGTTTCAGTTCAGAAGCAGATTAGAACTAGATATGGCCCCTATGTTTAGGAAACACCGTTCTTTTGTTCTCAGCACACTCACGTTTCCTGCTGTTTTAGAGACTCTAGAAAGCAAGAGCGTGCTTCTTGCTCTAAAGCAGAGTGTGATCAATGGATGAGAACTATGCTGTGTGTTTCCCTTCTGAAATGGAGTTAAATCCCAGGCTTTGTGTCTTCCTACAAGCAAGACTTCGTTCCAGGTAAGGGCAGGCACTTTTCAGCTCAAACGAACGACATCGTTCATGAAGCTTACACGTTTCTCATCTTAAATGACAAGCATTGGGTGTTAGAGGACCTGTGGTTTGTTGAAGTTTCAGAAGCATATTTGGACAAGATATGGTCCATATGTGTAGGAAATACCGTTATGTTGTTCTTAGCACACTCAAGTTTCCTGAAGTTTTAGAGACTCTAGAAAGCAAGAGCGTGCTAATACCTCTAAAGCAGAGTGTGATCCATGGATGAGTACTCTGCTGTGTCTTTCCCTTCAGAAATGGAGTTACATCCCACACTCTGAGTCTTCCTACAAGCAAGACTTCTTGTCAGGTAAGGGCAGTTACTTTATATCTCAAACGAACTACATCATTCTCAAATCTCACACGTTTCTCATCTTAACTGACAAGCATTGGATGATAGAGGACCAGTGCTTTGTATCAGTTTCAGAAGCAGAGTTGGACTAGATATAGTCTGTATGTGTAGGAAACACCGTTCTTTTGCTCTCAGCACACTCACGTTTCCTGCTGTCTTATAGACTCTAGAAAGCAAGAGCGTGCTTCTTGCTCTAAAGCCGAGTGTGATCAATGGATGAGAACTCTGCGGTGTGTTTCACTTCAGAAATGGAGTTAAATCCCTGGCTCAGAGTCTTCCTACAAGCAAGACTTTGAATCAGGTAAACGCAGTAACTTTTCAGCTCAAACGAACTACATCATTCCTCAAACTCAACGTTTCTCATCAATAACTGACAAGCATTGGATGTTAGAGGACCAGTGCTTTGTATCAGTTTCAGAAGCAGATTTGACTAGATATGGTCAGTATGTGTAGGAAACACTGTTCTGTTGTTCTCAGCACACTCAAGTATCCTGCTGTCTTAGAGACTCTAGAAAGCAAGAGCGTCCTTCTTGCTCTAAAGCAGAGTGTGATTATTGGATGGGAACTCTGCTGTGTTATTCACTACAGAATTGGAGTTAAATCCGAATCTCTGAGTCTTCCTACAAGCAAGAGTTCGTTTCAGGTAAGGGCAGCTACTTTACAGGTCAAAAGAACTACAACGTACACGAAGCTCACACGTTTCTTGCTCTTAATTAAAAAGCATTGGATGTGACAGGACCTGTGTTTTGTGTCAGTTTCAGAAGCAGTGTTGAACTAGATATGGCCCCTATGTGTAGGAAACACCGTTCTTTTGTTCTCAGCACACTCACGTTTCCTGATGTATTAGAGACTCTAGAAAGCAAGAGCGTGCTTCTTGCTCTAAAGCAGAGTGTGATCTATGGATGGGAACTCTGCTGTGTGTTTCACTTAAGAAATGGAGTTATAACCCAGGCTCTAAGTCTTCCTACAAGCAAGACTTCGTTGCAGGAAAGGGCAGTTACTTTACAGCTCAAGCGAACTACATCATTCACGAAGCTCACACGTTTCTTATCTTAACTGACAAGCATTGGATGTTAGAGGACCTGTGGTTTGTTGCAGTTTCAGAAGCCGAGTTGAACTAGATATGGTCCGTGTATGTAGGAAACACCATTTATTTGTTCTGAGCACACTCAGTTTTCCTGATGTATTAGAAACTCTAGAAAGCAAGAGCGTGCTAATAGCTCTAAAGCAGAATGTGATCCATGGATGAGAACTAAGCTGTGTCTTTCCCTTCAGAAATGGAGTTAAATCCCAGGCTCTGAGTCGTCCTACAAGCAAGACTTCATATCAGGTAAGGGCAGGCACTTTTCAGCTCAAACGAACTACATCATTCATGAAGCTCACACGTTTCTCATCTTAAATGACAAGCATTGGATGTTAGAGTACCAGTGCTTTGTATCAGTTTCCGAAGAAGAGTAGGACTAGATATTGTCTGTATGTGTAGGAAACCCCGTACTTTTGCTCTCAGCACACTCACGTTTCCTTTGTCTTAGAGACTCTAGAAAGCAAGAGCATGCTTCTTATCTAAAGCAGAATGTGATAAATGGATGGGAACCCTGCTGTGTGTTTCTCTTCAGAAGTGGAATTAAATCCCTGGCTCTGAGTATTCCTACAAGCAAGACTTGGTTTCAGGAAAGGGCAGTTACTTTACAGCTCAAACGAACTACATCGTTCACGAAGCTCACAGGTTTCTCATCCTATCTGACAAGCATTGGGTGTTAGAGGACCTGTGGTTTTTTGTAGTTTCAGAAGCAGAGTTGGACTAGATATGGTACGTATGTGTAGGAAATACCGTTCTGTTGTTCTCAGCACACTCACGTTTCCTGCTGTTTTAGAGACTCTAGAAAGCAAGAGCGTGCTTCTTGCTCTAAAGCAGAGTGTGATCAATGGATGAAAACTCTGCTGTGTGTTTCACTTTAGAAATAGAGTTAAATCCCAGGCTCTGAGTCTTCCTACAATCAAGACTGCGTTTAACGAAAGGGCAGTTACTTTACAGCTCAAGCAAACTGCATCATTCACGAAGCTCACACGTTTCTATCTTAACTGATAAGCATTGGATGTTACAGATCCTGTGGTTTGTTGCAGTTTCAGAAGCAGAGTTGAACTAGATATGGTCCGTATATGTAGGAAACACCGTTCATTTGTTCTGAGCACACTCAAGTTTCCTGCTGTATTAGAGACTCTAGAAAGCAAGAGCGTGCTAATAGCTCTAAAGCAGAGTGTGATCCATGGATGACAACTATGCTGTGTCTTTCCCTTCAGTAATGGAGTTAAATCCAGGCTCTGAGTCTTCCTACAAGCAAGACTTCATGTCAGGTAAGGGCAGTTACTTTACATCTCAAACGAACTACATCGTTCTCAAATCTCACACGTTTCTCATCTTAACTAACAAGCATTGGATGATAGAGGACCAGTGCTTTGTATCAGTTTCAGAAGCAGAGTTGGACTAGATATAGTCTGTATGTGTAGGAAACACCGTTCTTTTGCTCTCAGCACACTCACGTTTCCTGCTGTCTTATAGACTCTAGAAAGCAAGAGCGTGCTTCTTGCTCTAAAGCCGAGTGTGATCAATGGATTAGAACTCTGCGGTGTGTTTCACTTCAGAAATGTAGTTAAATCCCTGGCTCTGAGTCTTCCTACAAGGAAGACTTCGTTCCAGGTAAGGGCAGGCCCTTTTCAGCTCAAACGAACTACATCGTTCATGAAGCCCACATGATTCCATCTTAAATGACAAGCATTGGATGTTGGAGGACCAGTACTTTGTATCAGTTTCAGAAGCAGAGTTGGACTAGATATCGTCTGTATGTGTAGGAAACATCGTACTTTTGCTCTCCACACACTTATGTTTCCTTTGTCTTAGAGACTCTATAAAGCAAGAGCGTGCTTCTTGCTCTAAAGCAGAGTGTGATCTATGGATGGGAACTCTGCTGTGTGTTTCACTTCAGAAATGGAGTTAAATCCCATTCTCTGAGTCGTCCTACAAACAAGACTTCCTTTCAGGTAAGGGAAGTCACTTTTCAGCTTAAACGAACTACAACATTCACGAAGCCCACACATTTCTCATCTTAACTGACAAGCATTGGATGTTAGAGGACCAGTGCTTTGTATCAGTTTCAGAAGCAGAGTTGGACTAGATATGGTCTATATGTGTAGGAAACTCCGTTCTTTTGTTCTGAGCACTCTCAAATTTCCTGCTGTATTAGAGACTATAGAAAGCAAGAGCTTGCTTCTTGCTCTAAAGCAGAGTGTGTGAAATGGATGAGATCTCTGCTGTGTGTTTCACTTCAGAAATGGAGATAAATCCCAGGCTCTGAGTCTTCCTACAAGCAAGACTTCGTTTCAAGAAAGGGAAGTTACTTTACAACTCAAGTGAACTACATCATTCACGAAGCTCACACGTTTCTCATCTTACCTGACAAGCATTGGATGTTATAGGATCTGTGGTTTGTTTCAGTTTCAGAAGCAGATTAGAACTAGATATGGCCCCTATGTTTAGGAAACACCGTTCTTTTGTTCTCAGCACACTCATGTTTCCTTCTGTTTTAGAGACTCTAGAAAGCAAGAGCGTGCTTCTTGCTCTAAAGCAGAGTGTGATCGATGGATGAGAACTATGCTGTGTGTTTCCTTTCACAAATGGAGTTAAATCCCAGGCTCTGTGTCTTCCTACAAGCAAGACTTCGTTCCAGGTAAGGGCAGGCACTTTTCAGCTCAAAAGAACGACATCGTTCATGAAGCTCACACGTTTCTCAACTTAAATGACAAGCATTGGATGTTAGAGGACCAGTACTTTGTATCAGTTTCAGAAACAGGTTTGGACTAGATATGGTACTTATGTGTAGGAAACACCGTTCTGTTTTTCTCAGCACAGTCACGTTTCATTTGTCTTAGAGACTCTAGAAAGCAAGAGCATGCTTCTTATCTAAAGCAGAATGTGATAAATGGATGAGAACTCTGCTGTGTGTTTCTCTTCAGAAATGGAATTAAATCCCTGGCTCTGTGTCTTCCTACAAGCAAGACTTGGTTTCAGGAAAGGGCAGTTACTTTACAGCTCAAACGATCTACATCGTTCACGAATCTCACAGGTTTCTCATCCTAACTGACAAGCATTGGGTGTTAGGGGACATGTGGTTTGTTGTAGTTTCAGAAGCAGAGTTGGACTAGATATGGTCTGTATGTGTAGGGAATACCGTTCTGTTGTTCTCAGCACACTCACGTTTCATGCTGTTTCAGAGACTCTAGAAAGCAAGAGCGTGCTAATAGCTCTAAAGCAGAGTGTGATCCATGGATAAGAACTATGCTGTGTGTTTCCCTTCAGAAATGGAGTTGAATCCCAGGCTCTGTGTCTTCCTACAAGCAAGACTTCGTTCCAGGTAAGGGCAGGCACTTTTCAGCTCAAACAAATTACATCGTTCATGAAGCTCACACGTTTCTCATCTTAAATGACAAGCATTGGATGTTAGAGGACCAGTACTTTGTATCAGTTTCAGAAGCAGGGTTGGACTAGATATGGTACGTATGTGTAGGAAACACCGTTCTTTTGCTCTCAGCACACTCACGTTTCCTGCTGTCTTATAGACTCTAGAAAGCAAGAGCGTGCTTCTTCCTCTAAAGCAGAGTGTGATCAATGGATTAGAACTCTGCGGTGAGTTTCACTTGAGAAATGGAGTTAAATCCCTGGCTCTGAGTCTTCCTACAAGCAAGACTTCGTTTCAGGAAAGGGCAGTTACTTCACAGCTCAAGTGAACTACATCATTCACGAAGCTCACACGTTTCTCATCTTAACTGACAAGCATTGGATGTTAGAGGACCAGTGCTTTGTATCAGTTTCAGAATCAGATTTGACTAGATATGGTCCGTATGTGTAGGAAACACCGTTCTGTTGTTCTCAGCACACTCACGTATCCTGCTGTCTTAGAGACTCTAGAAAGCAAGAGCGTGCTTCTTGCTCTAAAGTAGAGTGTGATCATTGGATGGGAACTCTGCTGTGTTGTTCACTACAGAATTGGAGTTAAATCCCAGGCTCTGAGTCTTCGTACAAGCAAGAGTTCTTTTCAGGTAAGGGCAGTCACTTTACAAGACAAAAGAACTACAACGTACTCGAAGCTCACAGGTTCTTGCTCTTAATTACAAAGCATTGGATGTGACAGGACCTGTGTTTTGTGTCAATTTCAGAAGCAGTGTTGAACTAGATATGGCCCCTATGTGTAGGAAACACTGTTCTTTTGTTCTCAGCACACTCACGTTTCCTGATGTATTAGAGACTTAAGAAAGCAAGAGCGTGCTTCTTGATCTAAAGCAGAGTGTGATCGATGGATGAGAACTATGCTGTGTGTTTCCCTTCAGAAATGGAGTTAAATCCCAGGCAATGTGTCTTCCTACAAGCAAGACTTCGTTCCAGGTAAGGGCAGGCAATTTTCAGCTCAAACGAACTACATCGTTCATGAAGCTCACAGGATTCTCATCTTAAATGACAAGCATTGGATATTAGAAGACTAGTGCTTTGTATCAGTTTCAGAAGCAGAGTTGGACTAGATATCGTCTGTATGTGTAGGAAACACCGTTCTTTTGCTCTCAGCACACTCATGTTTCCTGCTGTCTTAGAGACTCTATAAAGCAAGAGCGTGCTTCTTGCTCTAAAGCAGAGTGTGATCTATGCATGGGAACTCTGCTGTGTGTTTCACTTAAGAAATGGAGTTAAATCCCATTCTCTGACTCTTCCTACAAACAAGACTTCGTTTCAGGTTAGGGAAGTCACTTTTCAGCTTAAATGAACTACAACATTCACGAAGCCCACACATTTCTCATCTTAACTGACAAGCATTGGATGTTAGAGGACCAGTGCTTTGTATCAGTTTCAGAAGCAGAGTTGGACTAGATGTGGTCTGTATGTGTAGGAAACTCCGTTCTTTTGTTCTGAGCACTCTCAAATTTCCTGCTGTATTAGAGACTATAGAAAGCAAGAGCTTGCTTCTTGCTCTAAAGCAGAGTGTGTGCAATGGATGAGATCTCTGCTGTGTGTTTCACTTCAGAAATGGAGTTTAATCCCAGGCTCTGAGTTTTCCTACAAGCAATACTTCGTTTCAAGAAAGGGCAGTTACTTTACAGCTCAAGTGAACTACATCATTCACGAAGCTCACACGTTTCTCATCTTACCTGACAAGCATTGGATGTTAGAGGACCTGTGGTTTGTTTCAGTTTCAGAAGCAGATTAGAACTAGATATGGCCCCTATGTTTAGGAAACACCGTTCTTTTGTTCTCAGCACACTCACATTTCCTTCTGTTTTAGAGACTCTAGAAAGCAAGAGCGTGCTTCTTGCTCTAAAGCAGAGTGTGATAGATGGATGAGAACTATGTTGTGTGTTTCCCTTCAGAAATGGAGTTAAATCCGAGGCTTTGTGTCTTCCTACAAGCAAGACTTCGTTCCTTTAAGGGCAGGCACTTTTCAGCTCAAACGACCGACATCGTTCATGAAGCTCACACGTTCCTCATCTTAAATGACAAGCATTGGAGGTTAGAGGACCAGTACTTTGTATCAGTTTCAGAAGCAGGGTTGGACTAGATATGGTACGTATGTGTAGGAAACACCGTTCTGTTTTTCTCAGCACAGTCACGTTTCCTTTGTCTTAGAGACTCTAGAAAGGAAGAGCATGCTTCTTATCTAAAGCAGAATGTGATAAATGGATGGGAACTCTGCTGTGTGTTTCACTTCAGAAATGGAATTAAATCCCTGGCTCTGAGTCTTCCTACAAGCAAGACTTGGTTTCAGGAAAGGGCAGTTACTTTACAGCTCAAACGAACTACATCGTTCACGAAGCTCACATGTTTCTCATCCTAACTGACAAGCATTGGGTGTTAGAGGACCTGTGGTTTGTTGTAGTTTCAGAAGCAGAGTTGGACTAGATATGGTCTGTATGTGTAGGAAATACCGTTCTGTTGTTCTTAGCACACTCACGTTTCCTGATGTTTTAGAGACTCTAGAAAGCAAGAGCGTGCTAATAGCTCTAAAGCAGAGTGTGATCCAAGGATGAGAACACTGCTGTGTCTTTCCCTTCAGAAATGGAGTTAAATCCCAGGATCTGAGTCTTCCTACAAGCAAGACTTCATGTCAGGTAAGGGCAGTTACTTTACATCTCAAACGAACTACATCGTTCTCAAATCTCACACGTTTCTCATCTTAACTGACAAGCATTGGATGATAGAGGACCAGTGCTTTGTATCAGTTTCAGAAGCAGAGTTGGACTAGATATAGTCTGTATGTGTAGGAAACACCGTTCTTTTGCTCTCAGCACACTCACGTTTCCTGCTGTCTTCTAGACTCTAGAAAGCAAGAGCGTGCTTCTTGCTCTAAAGCCGAGTGTGATCAATGGATTAGAACTCTGCGGTGTGTTTCACTTCAGAAATGGAGTTAAATCCCTGGCTCTGAGTCTTCCTACAAGCAAGACTTCGTTTCAGGAAAGGGCAGTTACTTCACAGCTCAAGTGAACTACATCATACAAGAAGCTCACACGTTTCTCATCTTAACTGACAAGCATTTGATGTTAGAGGACCTGTGGTTTGTTTCGGTTTCAGAAGCAGATTAGAACTAGATATGGCCACTATGTTTAGGAAACACCGTTCTTTTGTTCTCAGCACACTCACATTTTCTGCAGTGTTAGAGATTCTAGAAAGCAGGGGCGTGCTTCTTGCTCGAAAGCAGAGTGTGTTTCATTGATGAGAACTGTGCTGTGTGTTTCCCTCCAGAAATGGAGTTAAAACTCGCGCTCTGTGTCTTCCTACAAGCAAGACTTTGATTCAGGTAAACGCAGTCACTTTTCAGCTCAAACGAACTACATCATTCACCAAACTCAACTTTTCTCATCAATAACTGACAAGCATGGGATGTTAGAGGACCAGTGCTTTGTATCAGTTTCAGAAGCAGATTTGACTCGATATGGTCTGTATGTGTAGGAAACACTGTTCTGTTGTTCTCAGCACACTCATGTATCCTGCTGTCTTAGAGACTCTAGAAAGCAAGAGCGTGCTTCTTGCTCTAAAGCAGAGTGTGATCATTGGATGGGAACTCTGCTGTGTTATTCACTACAGAATTGGAGTTAAATCTCAGGCTCTGAGTCTTCCTACAAGCAAGAGTTCGTTTCAGGTAAGGGCAGTTACTTTACAGGTCAAAAGAACTACAACGTACACGAAGCTCACACGTTTCTTGCTCTTAATTAAAAAGCATTGGATGTGACAGGACCTGTGGTTTGTTGCAGTTTCAGAAGCAGAGTTGAACTAGATATGGTCCGTGTATGTAGGAAACACCATTTATTTGTTCTGAGCACACTCAGTTTTCCTGCTGTATTAGAGAATCTAGAAAGCAAGAGCGTGCTAATAGCTCTAAAGCAGAATGTGATCCATGGATGAGAACTATGCTGTGTCTTTCCCTTTAGAAATGGAGTTAAATCCCAGGCTCTGAGTCGTCCTACAAGCAAGACTTCATGTAAGGTAAGGGCAGGCACTTTTCAGCTCAAACGAACTACATCGTTCATGAAGCTCACACGTTTCTCATCTTAATGACAAGCATTGGATGTTAGAGGACCAGTGCTTTGTATCAGTTTCAGAAGCAGAGTTGGACTAGATATCGTCTGTATGTGTAGGAAACATCGTTCTTTTGCTCTCAGCACACTCACGTTTCCCGCTGTCTTAGAGACTCTAGAAAGCAAGAGCGTGCTTCTTGCTCTAAAGCAGAGTGTGATCTATGGATGGGAACTCTGCTGTGTGTTTCACTTCAGAAATGGAGTTAAATCCTATTCCCTGAGTCTTCCTACAAACAAGACTTCGTTTCAGGTAAGGGAAGTCACTTTTCAGCTTAAACGAAATACAACATTCACGAAGCCCACACATTTCTCACCTTAAATGACAAGCATTGGATGTTAGAGGACCAGTACTTTGTATCAGATTCAGAAGCAGGGTTGGACTAGATATGGTATGTATGTGTAGAAAACACCGTTCTGTTTTTCTCAGCACAGTCACGTTTCCTTTGTCTTAGAGACTCTAGAAAGCAAGAGCATGCTTCTTATCTAAAGCAGAATGTGATAAATGGATGGGAACTCTGCTGTGTGTTTCACTTCAGAAATGGAATTAAATCCCTGGCTCTGAGTCTTCCTACAAGCAAGACTTGGTTTCAGGAATGGGCAGTTACTTTACAGCTCAAAAGAACTACATCGTTCACGAAGCTCACTGGTTTCTCATCCTAACTGACAAGCATTGGGTGCTAGAGGACCTGTGGTTTGTTGTAGTTTCAGAAGTAGAGTTGGACTAGATATGGTATGTATGTGTAGGAAATACCGTTCTGTTGTTCTCAGCACACTCACGTTTCCTGCTGTTTTAGAGACTCTAGAAAGCAAGAGCGTGCTTCTTGCTCTAAAGCAGAGTGTGATCAATGGATGAGAACTCTGCTGTGTGTTTCACTTTAGAAATCGAGTTAAATCCCAGGCTCTGTGTCTTCCTAAAAGCAAGATTTCGTTTCATGTAAGGGAAGTCACTTTTCAGCTCAAACGAACTGCATCATTCATGAAGCTCACACATTTCTCATCTTAACTGACAAGCATTGGATGTTAGAGGACCAGTGCTTTGTATCAGTTTCCGAAGCAGAGTAGGACTAGATATTGTCTGTATGTGTAGGAAACACCGTACTTTTGCTCTCAGCACACTCACGTTTCCTGCTGCCTTAGAGACTCGAGAAAGCAAGATCGTGCTTCTTGCTCTAAAGCAGAGTGTGATCTATCGATGGGAACTCTGATGTGTGTTTCACTTCAGAAATGGAGTTAAATCCCAGGCTCTGAGTCTTCCTACAAGCAAGACTTCGTTTCAGGAAAGGGCAGTTACTTTACAGGTCAAGCGAACTACATCATTCACGAATCTCACACGTTTCTTATCTTAACTGACAAGCATTGGATGTTAGAAGACCTGTGGTTTGTTGCAGTTTCACAAGCAGAGTTGAACTAGATATGGTCCGTGTATGTAGGAAACACCGTTCATTTGTTCTGAGCACACTCAAGTTTCCTGCTGTATTAGAGACTCTAGAAAGCAAGAGCGTGCTAATAGCTCTACAACAGAATGTGATCCATGGATGAGAACTATGCTGTGTCTTTCCCTTCAGAAATGGAGTTAAATCCCAGGCTCTGAGTCTTCCTACAAGCAAGAATTCCTTCCAGGTAAGGGCAGGCACTTTTCAGCTTAAAAGAACTACATCGTTCATGAAGCGCACACGTTTCTCATCTTAAATGACAAGCATTGGATGTTAGAGGACCAGTACTTTGTATCAGTTTCAGAAGCAGGGTTGGACTAGATATGGTACATATGTGTAGGAAACACCGTTCTGTTTTTCTCAGCACAGTCACGTTTCCTTTGTCTAGGAGAATCTAGAAAGCAAGAGCATGCTTCTTATCTAAAGCAGAATGTGATAAATGGATGGGAACTCTGCTGTGTGTTTCACTTCAGAAATGGAATTAAATCTCTGGCTCTGAGTCTTCCTACAAGCAAGACTTCATTTCAGGTAAGGGAAGTCACTTTTCAGCTCAAACGAACTACATCATTCATGAAGCTCACACATGTCTCATCTTAACTGACAAGCATTTGCTGTTAGATGACCAGTGCTTTGTATCAGTTTCAGAAGCATAGTTTGACTAGATATGATCCGTATGTGTAGGAAACACTGTTCTGTTGTTCTCAGCACACTCACGTATCCTGCTCTCTTAGAGACTCTAGAAAGCAAGAGCGTGCTTCTTGCTCTAAAGCAGAGTGTGATCACTGGATGAGAACTCTGCTGTGTGTTTCACTTCAGAAATAGAGTTAAATCCCAGTCTCTGTGTCTTCCTACAAGCAAGACTTCGTTTCAGGTAAGGGAAGTCACTTTTCAGCTCAAACAAACTACAACATTCACGAAGCTCACACAAGTCTCATCTTAACTGACAAGCATTGGATGCTGGAGGACCAGTGCTTTGTATCAGTTTCCGAAGCAGAGTTGGACTAGATATCGTCTGTATGTGTAGGAAACACCGTTCTTTTGCTCTCAGCACACTCATGTTTCCTGCTGTCTTAGGGAATCTAGAAAGCAAGTGCGTGCTTCTTGCTCTAAAGCAGAGTGTGATCTATGGATGGGAACTCTGCTGTGTGTTTCACTTCAGAAATGGAGTTAAATCCCAGGCTCTGAGTCTTCCTACAAGCAAGACTTCGTTCCAGGAAAGGGCAGTTACTTTACAGCTCAAACGAACTACATCGTTCACGAGGCTCACAGGTTTCTCATCCTAACTGACAAGCATTTGGTGTTAGAGGACCTGTGTTTTGTTGTAGTCTCAGAAGCAGAGTTGGACTAGATATGGTACGTATGTGTAGGAAATACCGTTCTGTTGTTCTCAGCACACTCACCTTTCCTGCTGTTTTAGAGACTCTAGAAAGCAAGAGCGTGCTTCCTGCTCTAAAGCAGAGTGTGATCAATGGATGAGAACTCTGCTGTGTGTTTCACTTTAGAAATAGAGTTAAATCCCAGGCTCTGAGTCTTCCTACAAGCAAGACTTCGTTTCAGGAAAGGGCAGTTACTTTACAGCTCAAGCGAACTACATCATTCACGAATCTCACAAGTTTCTTATCTTAACTGACAAGCATTGGATGTTAGAGGACCTGTGGTTTGTTGCAGTTTCAGAAGCAGAGTTGAACTAGATATGGTCCGTGTACGTAGGAAACACCGTTCATTTGTTCTGAGCACAATCAAGTTTCCTGTTGTATTAGAGACTCTAGAAAGCAAGAGCATGCTAATAGGTCTAAAGCAGAATGTGATCCATGGATGAGAACTATGCTGTGTCGTTCCCTTCAGAAATGGAGTTAAATCCCAGGCTCTGAGTCTTCCTACAAGCAAGACTTCATGTCAGGTAAGGGCAGGCACTTTTCAGCTCAAACGAACTACATCGGTCATGAAGCTCACACATGTCTCATCTTAACTGACAAGCATTGAATTTTAGAGGACCAGTGCTTTGTATCAGTTTCCGAAGCAGAGTTGGACTAGATATTGTCTGTATGTGTAGGAAACACCGTTCTTTTGCTCTCAGCACACTCACGTATCCTGCTGTCTTAGAGACTCTAGAAAGCAAGAGCGTGCTAATAGCTTAAAGCAGAATGTGATCCATGGATGAGAACTATGCTGTGTCTTTACCTTCTGAAATGGAGTTAAATCCCATTCTCTGAGTCTTCCTACAATCAAGACTTCGTTTAAGGAAAGGACAGTTACTTTACAGCTCAAGCGAACAACATCATTCACGAAGCTCACACGTTTCTTATCTTAACTGATAAGCATTGGATGTTACAGATCCTGTGGTTTGTTGCAGTTTCAGAAGCAGAGTTGAACTAGATATGGTCCGTATATGTAGGAAACAACTTTCATTTGTTCTGAGCACACTCAATTTTCCTACTGTATTAGAGACTCTAGAAAGCAAGAGCGTGCTAATAGCTCTAAACCAGAGTGTGATGCATGGATGAGAACTATGCTGTGTCTTTCCCTTCAGAAAAGGAGTTAAATCCCAGGATCTGTGTCTTCCTACAAGGAAGACTTCGTTCCAGGTACGGGCAGGCCCTTTTCAGCTCAAACGACCTACATCGTTCATGAAGCTCACATGTTTCTCATCTTAAATGACAAGCATTGCATGTTAGAGGACCAGTACTTTGTATCAGTTTCAGAAGCAGGGTTGGACTAGATATGGTACGTATGGGTAGGAAACACCGTTCTGTTTTCCTCAGCACACTCACGTTTCCTTTGTCTTAGAGACTCTAAAAAGCAAGAGCATGCTTCTTATCTAAAGCAGAATGTGATAAATGGATGAGAACTCTGCTGTGTGTTTCACTTCAGAAATGGAATTATATCCCTGGCTCTGAGTCTTCCTACAATCAAGACTTAGTTTCAGGAATGGGCAGTTACTTTACAGCTCAAATGAACTACATCGTTCATGAAGCTCACAGGTTTCTCATCCTAACTGAAAAGTATTGGGTGTTAGAGGACCTGTGCTTTGTTGTAGTTTCAGAAGCATAGTTGGACTAGATATGGTCCGTATGTGTAGGAAACACTGTTCTTTTTTTCTGAGCACACTCACGTTTCATGCTGTATTAGAGACTCTAGAAAGCAAGAGCGTGCTTCTTGCTCTAAAGCAGAGTATGATCAATGGAAGAGAATTCTGCTGTGTGTTTCGCTTCAGAAATGGAGTTAAATCCCAGGCTCTGTGTCTTCCTACAAGCAAGACTTTGTTTCAGGTAAGGGAAGTCACTTTTCAGCTAAAACGAACTACATCATTCACGAAGCTCAACGTTTCTCATCTTTCCTGACAAGCATTGGATGTTAGAGGACCAGTGCTTTGTATCAGTTTCAGAAGCATAGTTTGACTACATATGGTCTGTATGTGTAGGAAACACCGTTCTGTTGTTCTCAGCACACTCACGTATCCTGCACTCTTAGAGACTCTAGAAAGCAAGAGCGTGCTTCTTGCTCTAAAGCAGAGTGTGATCAATGGATGAGAACTCTGCTGTGTGTTTCGCTTCAGAAATGGAGTTAAATCCCAGGCTCTGTGTCTTCCTACAAGCAAGACTTCGTTTCAAGTAAGGGCAGTTACTTTACAGGTCAAAAGAACTACAACATACACGAAGCTCACACGTTTCTTGCTCTTAATTAAAAAGCATTGGATGTGACAGGACCTGTGTTTTGTGTCAGTTTCAGAAGCAGTGTTGAACTAGATATGGCCCCTATGTGTAGGAAACACCGTTCTTTTTTTCTCAGCACACTCACGTTTCCTGATGTATCAGAGACTCAAGAAAGCAAGAGCATGCTTCTTGCTCTAAAGCAGAGTGTGATCGATGGATGAGAACTATGCTGTGTGTTTCCCTTCAGAAATGGAGTTAAATCCCATTCTCTGAGTCTTCCTACAATCAAGACTTCATTTCAGGAAAGGGCAGTTACTTTACAGCTCAAGCGAACTACATCATTCACGAAACTAACACGGTTCTTATCTTAAATGACAAGCATTGGATGTTACAGGACCTGTGGTTTGTTGCAGTTTCAGAAGCAGAGTTGAACTAGATATGGTCCGTATATGTAGGAAACACCGTTCATTTGTTCTGAGCACACTCAAGTTTCCTGCTGTATTAGAGACTCTAGAAAGCAAGAGCGTGCTAATAGATCTAAAGCAGAGTGTGATCCATGGATGAGAACTATGCTGTGTCTTTCCCTTCATAAATGGAGTTAAATCCCATGCTCTGTGTCTTCCTACAAGGAAGACGTCGTTCCAGGTAATGGCAGGCACTTTTCAGCACAAACGAACTACATCGTTCATGAAGCTCACATGATTCTCATCTTAAATGACAAGCATTGGATGTTAGAGGGCCAGTACTTTGTATCAGTTTCAGAAGCATGGTTGGACTAGATATGGTACGTATGGGTAGGAAACACCGTTCTGTTTTCCTCAGCACACTCACGTTTCCTTTGTCTTAGAGACTCTAGAAAGCAAGAGCATGCTTCTTGCTCTAAAGCAGAGTGTGATCAATGGATGAGAACTCTGCTGTGTGTTTCGCTTCAGAAATGGAGTTAAATCCCAGGCTCTGTGTCTTTCTACAAGCAAGACTTCGTTTCAGGTAAGGGAAGTCACTTTTGAGCTAAAACGAACTACATCATTTATGAAGCTCACACGTTTCTCATCTTAACTGACAAGCATTGGATGGTAGAGGACAAATGGTTTGTATCAGTTTCAGAAGCAGAGTTGGATTAGATATGGTCCATATGTGTAGGAAACACCGTTGTTTTGTTCTGAGCACACTCACGTTTCATGCTGTATTAGAGACTCTAGAAAGCAAGAGCGTGCTTCTTGCTCTAAAGCAGAGTATGATCAATGTATGAGAACTCTGCTGTGTGTTTTGCTTCAGAAATGGAGGTAAATCCCAGGCTCTGTGTCTTCTGACAAGCAAGCCTTCGTTTCAGGTAAGGGCAGATACTTTACAGGTCAAAAGAACTACAATATACATGAAGCTCACACGTTGCTTGCTCTTAATTAAAAAGCATTGGATGTGACAGGACCTGTGTTTTGTGTCAGTTTCAGAAGCAGTGTTGAACTAGATATGGCCCCTATGTGTAGGAAACACCGTTCTTTTGTTCTCAGCACACTCACGTTTCCTAATGTATTAGACTCAAGAAAGCAAGAGCGTGCTTCTTGCTCTAAAGCAGAGTGTGATCGATGGATGAGAACTCTGCTGTGTGTTTCCCTTCAGAAATGGAGTTAAATCCCATTCTCTAAGTCTTCCTACAATCAAGACTTCGTTTCAGGAAAGGGCAGTTACTTTACAGCTCATGCGAACTACATCATTCACGAAGCTCACACGTGTCTTATCTTAAATGACAAGCATTTGATGTTACAGGACCTGTGGTTTGTTGCAGTTTCAGAAGCAGAGTTGAACTAGATATGGTCCGTATATGTAGGAAACACCGTTTATTTGTTCTGGCCACACTCATGTTTTCTGCTGTATTAGAGACTCTAGAAAGCAAGAGCGTGCTAATAGCTCTAAAGCAGAGTGTGATCCATGGATGAGAACTATGCTGTGTCTTTCCCTTCAGAAATGGAGTTAAATCCCAGGCTCTGTGTCTTCCTACAAGGAAGACGTCGTTCCAGGTAAGGGCAGGCACTTTTCAGCTCAAATGAACTACATCGTTCATGAAGCTCACATGATTCTCATCTTAAATGACATGCATTGGATGTTAGATGGCCAGTACTTTGTATCAGTTTCAGAAGCATGGTTGGACTAGATATGGTACGTATGGGTAGGAAACACCGTTCTGTTTTCCTCAGCACACTCACATTTCCTTTGTCTTAGAGACTCTAGAAAGCAAGAGCATGCTTCTTATCTAAAGCAGAAAGTGATAAATGGATGAGAACGCTGCTGTGTGTTTCACTTCAGAAATGGAATTAAATCCCTGGCTCTGAGTCTTCATACAATCAAGACTTAGTTTCAGGAAAGGGCAGTTACTTTACAGCTCAAACAAACTACATCATTCACGAAGCTCACAGGTTTCTCATCCTAACTTACATGCGTTTGGTGTTAGAGGACCTGTGCTTTGTTGTAGTTTCAGAAGCAGAGTTGGACTAGATATGGTCCATATGTGTAGGAAACACCGTTCATTTGTTCTGAGCACACTCACGTTTCATGCTGTATTAGAGACTTTAGAAAGCAAGAGCGTGCTTCTTGCTCTAAAGCAGAGTGTGATCAATGGATGAGAACTCTGCTGTGTTTTTCACTTCAGAAATAGAGTTAAACCCCAGTCTCTGTGTCTTCCTACAAGCAAGACTTCGTTTCAGGTAAGGGAAGTCACTTTTCAGCTCAAACAAACTACAACATTCACGAAGCCCACACATTTCTCATCTTAACTGACAAGCATTGGATGGTAGAGGACAAATGCTTTGTATCAGTTTCAGAAGCAGAGTTGGATTAGATATGGTCCATATGTGTAGGAAACACCGTTGTTTTGTTCTGAGCACACTCACGTTTCATGCTGTATTAGAGACCCTAGAAAGCAAGAGCGTGCTTCTTGCTCTAAAGCAGAGTATGATCAATGTATGAGAACTCTGCTGTGTGTTTTGCTTCAGAAATGGAGGTAAATCCCAGGCTCTGTGTCTTCTGACAAGCAAGCCTTCGTTTCAGGTAAGGGCAGTTACTTTACAGGTCAAAAGAACTACAATGTACATGAAGCTCACACGTTGCTTGCTCTTAATAAAAAAGCATTGGATGTGACAGGACCTGTGTTTTGTGTCAGTTTCAGAAGCAGTGTTGAACTAGATATGGCCCCTATGTGTAGGAAACACCGTTCTTTTGTTCTCAGCACACTCACATTTCCTAATGTATTAGACTCAAGAAAGCAAGAGCGTGCTTCTTACTCTAAAGCAGAGTGTGATCGATGGATGAGAACTATGCTGTGTGTTTCCCTTCAGAAATGGAGTTAAATCCCATTCTCTAAGTCTTCCTACAATCAAGACTTCGTTTCAGGAAAGGGCAGTTACTTTACAGCTCATGCGAACTACATCATTCACGAAGCTCACACGTGTCTTATCTTAAATGACAAGCATTTGATGTTACAGGACCTGTGGTTTGTTGCAGTTTCAGAAGCAGAGTTGAACTAGATATGGTCCGTATATGTAGGAAACACCGTTCATTTGTTCTGGCCACACTCATGTTTTCTGCTGTATTAGAGACTCTAGAAAGCAAGAGCGTGCTAATAGCTCTAAAGCAGAGTGTGATCCATGGATGAGAACTATGCTGTGTCTTTCCCTTCAGAAATGGAGTTAAATCCCAGGTTCTGTGTCTTCCTACAAGGAAGACGTCGTTCCAGGTAAGGGCAGGCACTTTTCAGCTCAAATGAACTACATCGTTCATGAAGCTCACATGATTCTCATCTTAAATGACATGCATTGGATGTTAGATGGCCAGTACTTTGTATCAGTTTCAGAAGCATGGTTGGACTAGATATGGTACGTATGGGTAGGAAACACCGTTCTGTTTTCCTCAGCACACTCACGTTTCCTTTGTCTTAGAGACTCTAGAAAGCAAGAGCGAGCTTCTTGTTCTAAAGCAGAGTATGATCAATGGATGAGAACTCTGCTGTGTGTTTCGCTTCAGAAATGGAGTTAAATCCCAGGCTCTGTGTCTTCCTACAAGTAAGACGTCGTTTCAGGTAAGGGAAGTTACATTTCAGCTCAAACAAACTACAACATTCACGAAGCCCACACTTTTCTCATCTTAACTGACAAGCATTGGATGGTAGAGGAACCGTGCTTTGTATCAGTTTCAGAAGCAGAGTTGGACTACATATGGTCCATATGTGTAGGAAACACCGTTCTGTTGTTCTCAGCACCCTCATGTATCCTGCTGTCTTAGAGACTCTTTAAAGCAAGAGCGTGCTTCTTGCTCTAAAGCAGAGTGTGATCATTGGATGGGAACTCTGCTGTGTTGTTCACTACAGAATTGGAGTTAAATCCCAGGCTCTGAGTCTTCCTACAAGCAAGACTTCGTTTCAGGTAAGGGCAGTTACTTTATAGGTCAAAAGAACTACAACATACACGGAGCTCACACGTTTCTTGTTCTTAATTAAAAAGCATTGGATGTGACAGGACCTGTGTTTTGTGTCAGTTTCAGAAGCAGTGTTGAACTAGATATGGCCCCTATGTGTAGGAAACACCGTTCTTTTTTTCTCAGCACACTCACGTTTCCTGATGTATTAGAGACTCAAGAAAGCAAGAGCATGCTTCTTGCTCTAAAGCAGAGTGTGATCGATGGATGAGAACTCTGCTGTGTGTTTCGCTTCAGAAATGGAGTTAAATCCCAGGCTCTGTGTCTTCCTACAAGCAAGACTTCGTTTCAGGTAAGGGAAGTCACTTTTCAGCTAAAACGAACTACATCATTCACGAAACTCAACGTTTCTCATCTTCCTTGACAAGCATTGGATGTTAGAGGACCAGTACTTTGTATCAGTTTCAGAAGCATGGTTGGACTAGATATGGTACGTATGGGTAGGAAACACCGTTCTGTTTTCCTCAGCACACTCACATTTCCTTTGTCTTAGAGACTCTAGAAAGCAAGAGCAGGCTTCTTATCTAAAGCAGAATGTGATAAATGGATGAGAACTCTGCTGTGTGTTTCACTTCAGAAATGGAATTAAATCCCTGGCTCTGAGTCTTCATACAATCAAGACTTAGTTTCAGGAAAGGGCAGTTACTTACAGCTCAAACGAACTACGTCATTCACAAAGCTCACAAGTTTCTCATCTTAACTGACATGCGTTGGATGTTAGAGGACCTGTGCTTTGTTGTAGTTTCAGAAGCAGAGTTGGACTAGATATGGTCCGTATGTGTAGGAAACACCGTTCTTTTGTTCTGAGCACACTCACGTTTCATGCTGTATTAGAGACTCTAGAAAGCAAGAGCGTGCTTCTTGCTCTAAAGCAGAGTATGATCAATGGAAGAGAACTCTGCTGTGTGTTTCCGTTCAGAAATGGAGTTAAATCCCAGGCATGTGTCTTGCTACAAGCAAGACTTCGTTTCAGGTAAGGGAAGTCACTTTTCAGCTAAAACTAACTACATCATTCACGAACCTCAACGTTTCTCATCTTAACTGACAAGTATTTGCTGTTAGATGACCAGTGCTTTGTATCAGTTTCAGAAGCAGAGTTGGACTAGATATGGTCCGTATGTGTAGGAAACACCGTTCTGTTGTTCTCAGCCCACTCACGTATCCTGCTCTCTTAGAGACTCTAGAAAGCAAGAGCGTGCTTCTTGCTCTAAAGCAGAGTGTGGTCAATGGATGAGAACTCTGCTGTGTGTTTCACTTCAGAAATAGAGTTAAATTACAGGCTCTGTGTCTTCCTACAAACAAGACTTCGTTTCAGGTAAGGGCAGTCACTTTTCAGCTTTAACGATCTACAACATTCACGAAGCCCACACATTTCTCATCTTAACTGACAAGCATTGGATGTTAGAGGACCAGTGCTTTGTATCAGTTTCAGAAGCAGAGTTGGACTAGATATGGTCTGTATGTGTGGGAAACTCCGTTCTTTTGTTCTGTGCACACTCCAATTTCCTGCTGTATTAGAGACTATAGAAAGCCAGAGCGTGCTTCTTGCTCTAAAGCAGAGTGTGTGCATTGGATGAGATCTCTGCTGTGTGTTTCACTTCAGAAATGGAGTTAAATCCCAGGCTCTGAGTCTTCCTACAAGCAAGACTTCGTTTCAAGAAAGGGCAGTTACTTTACAGCTCAGGTGATCTACATCATTCACGAAGCTCACACGTTTCTCATCTTACCTGACAAGCATTGGATGTTAGAGGACCTTTGGTTTGTTTCAGTTTCAGAAGCAGATTAGAACTAGATATGGCCCCTATGTTTAGGAAACACCGTTCTTTTGTTCTCAGCACACTCACGTTTCCTGCAGTTTTAGAGACTCTAGAAATCAAGAGCGTACTTCTTGCTCTAAAGCAGAGTGTGATCGATGGATGAGAACTATGCTGTGTGTTTACCTTCAGAAATGGAGTTAAATCCCAGGCTTTGTGTCTTCCTACAAGCAAGACTTCGTTCCAGGTAAGGGCAGGCACTTTTCAGCTCAAACGAACTACATCGTTCATGAAGCTCACACGTTTCTCATCTTAAATGACAAGCATTGGATGTTAGAGGACCAGTACTTTGTATCAGTTTCAGAAGCAGGGTTGGACTAGATATTGTACGTATGTGTAGGAAACACCGTTCTGTTTTTCTCAGCACAGTCATGTTTCCTTTGTCTTAGAGACTCTAGAAAGCAAGAGCATGCTTCTTATGTAAAGCAGAATGTGATAAATGGATGGGAACTCTGCTGTGTGTTTCACTTCTGAATTGGAATTAAATCCCTGGCTCTGAGTCTTCCTACAAGCAAGACTTGGTTTCGGGAAAGGGCAGTTACTTTACAGCTCAAACGAACTACATCGCTCACGAAGCTCACAGGTTTCTCATCCTAACTGAAAAGTATTGGGTGTTAGAGGACCTGTGCTTTGTTGTAGTTTCAGAAGCAGAGTTGGACTAGATATGGTCCATATGTGTAGGAAACACCGTTCTTTTTTTCTGAGCACACTCACGTTTCATGCTGTATTAGAGACTCTAGAAAGCAAGAGCGTGCTTCTTGCTCTAAAGCAGAGTATGATCAATGGAAGAGAACTCTGCTGTGTGTTTCGCTTCAGAAATGGAGTTAAATCCCAGGCTCTGTGTCTTCCTACAAGCAAGACTTTGTTTCAGGTAAGGGAAGTCACTTTTCAGCTAAAACGAACTACATCATT
Organism: Onychomys leucogaster; assembly: GCA_949786385.1. Lineage (NCBI taxonomy): Eukaryota > Metazoa > Chordata > Mammalia > Rodentia > Cricetidae > Onychomys > Onychomys leucogaster. Next base: position 804,484 of record CATKUP010000140.1, read on the forward strand.
CACAAGCTCAACGTTTCTCATCTTTCCTGACAAGCATTGGATGTTAGAGGACCAGTGCTTTGTATCAGTTTCAGAAGCATAGTTTGACTACATATGGTCTGTATGTGTAGGAAACACCGTTCTGTTGTTCTCAGCACACTCACGTATCCTGCACTCTTAGAGACTCTAGAAAGCAAGAGCGTGCTTCTTGCTCTAAAGCAGAGTGTGATCAATGGATGAGAACTCTGCTGTGTGTTTTGCTTCAGAAATAGAGTTAAATCCCAGTCTCAGTGTCTTCCTACAAGCAAGACTTCATTTCAGGTAAGGGAAGTCACTTTTCAGCTCAAACGAACTACAACATTCACGAAGCCCACACATTTCTCATCTTAACAGACAAGCATTGCATGGTAGAGGACCAGTGCTTTGTATCAGTTTCAGAAGCAGAGTTGGACTAGATATGGTCCATATGTGTAGGAAACACCGTTCTGTTTTTCTCAGCACACTCATGTATCCTGCTCTCTTAGAGACTCTAGAAAGCAAGAGCATGCTTCTTGCTCTAAAGCAGAGTGTGATCTATGGATGGGAACTCTGCTTTGTGTTTCACTTAAGAAATGGAGTTAAATCCCAGGCTCTGAGTCTTACTACAAGCAAGACTTCGTTTCAGGAAAGGGAAGTTACTCTTCAGCTCAAGCAAACTACACCATTCACAAAGCTCACACATTTCTTATCTTAACTGACAAGCATTGGATGGTAGAGGACCAGTGCGTTGTATCAGTTTCAGAAGCAGTGTTGGACTAGATATGGCCCATATGTGTAAGAAACACCGTTCTTTTGTTCTGAGCACACTCACGTTTCATGCTGTCTTAGAGAATCTAGAAAGCAAGAGCGTGCTTCATGCTCTAAAGCAGAGTATGATCAATGGATGAGAACTCTGCTGTGTGTTTCGCTTCAGAAATGGAGTTAAATCCCAGGCTCTGTGTCTTCCTACAAGCAAGACTTCGTTTCAGGTAAGGGCAGTTACTTTACAGGTCAAAAGAACTACAACATACACGAAGCTCACACGTTTCTTGCTCTTAATTAAAAAGCATTGGATGTGACAGGACCTGTGTTTTGTGTCAGTTTCAGAAGCAGTGTTGAACTAGATATGGCCCCTATGTGTAGGAAACACCGTTCTTTTTTTCTCAGCACACTCACGTTTCCTGATGTATCAGAGACTCAAGAAAGCAAGAGCATGCTTCTTGCTCTAAAGCAGAGTGTGATCGATGGATGAGAACTATGCTGTGTGTTTCCCTTCAGAAATGGAGTTAAATCCCATTCTCTGAGTCTTCCTACAATCAAGACTTCATTTCAGGAAAGGGCAGTTACTTTACAGCTCAAGCGAACTACATCATTCACGAAACTAACACGGTTCTTATCTTAAATGACAAGCATTGGATGTTACAGGACCTGTGGTTTGTTGCAGTTTCAGAAGCAGAGTTGAACTAGATATGGTCCGTATATGTAGGAAACACCGTTCATTTGTTCTGAGCACACTCAAGTTTCCTGCTGTATTAGAGACTCTAGAAAGCAAGAGCGTGCTAATAGATCTAAAGCAGAGTGTGATCCATGGATGAGAACTATGCTGTGTCTTTCCCTTCATAAATGGAGTTAAATCCCATGCTCTGTGTCTTCCTACAAGGAAGACGTCGTTCCAGGTAATGGCAGGCACTTTTCAGCACAAACGAACAACATCGTTCATGAAGCTCACATGATTCTCATCTTAAATGACAAGCATTGGATGTTAGAGGGCCAGTACTTTGTATCAGTTTCAGAAGCATGGTTGGACTAGATATGGTACGTATGGGTAGGAAACACCGTTCTGTTTTCCTCAGCACACTCACGTTTCCTTTGTCTTAGAGACTCTAGAAAGCAAGAGCATGCTTCTTGCTCTAAAGCAGAGTGTGATCAATGGATGAGAACTCTGCTGTGTGTTTCGCTTCAGAAATGGAGTTAAATCCCAGGCTCTGTGTCTTTCTACAAGCAAGACTTCGTTTCAGGTAAGGGAAGTCACTTTTGAGCTAAAACGAACTACATCATTCATGAAGCTCACACGTTTCTCATCTTAACTGACAAGCATTGGATGGTAGAGGACAAATGGTTTGTATCAGTTTCAGAAGCAGAGTTGGATTAGATATGGTCCATATGTGTAGGAAACACCGTTGTTTTGTTCTGAGCACACTCACGTTTCATGCTGTATTAGAGACTCTAGAAAGCAAGAGCGTGCTTCTTGCTCTAAAGCAGAGTATGATCAATGTATGAGAACTCTGCTGTGTGTTTTGCTTCAGAAATGGAGGTAAATCCCAGGCTCTGTGTCTTCTGACAAGCAAGCCTTCGTTTCAGGTAAGGGCAGATACTTTACAGGTCAAAAGAACTACAATATACATGAAGCTCACACGTTGCTTGCTCTTAATTAAAAAGCATTGGATGTGACAGGACCTGTGTTTTGTGTCAGTTTCAGAAGCAGTGTTGAACTAGATATGGCCCCTATGTGTAGGAAACACCGTTCTTTTGTTCTCAGCACACTCACGTTTCCTAATGTATTAGACTCAAGAAAGCAAGAGCGTGCTTCTTGCTCTAAAGCAGAGTGTGATCGATGGATGAGAACTCTGCTGTGTGTTTCCCTTCAGAAATGGAGTTAAATCCCATTCTCTAAGTCTTCCTACAATCAAGACTTCGTTTCAGGAAAGGGCAGTTACTTTACAGCTCATGCGAACTACATCATTCACGAAGCTCACACGTGTCTTATCTTAAATGACAAGCATTTGATGTTACAGGACCTGTGGTTTGTTGCAGTTTCAGAAGCAGAGTTGAACTAGATATGGTCCGTATATGTAGGAAACACCGTTTATTTGTTCTGGCCACACTCATGTTTTCTGCTGTATTAGAGACTCTAGAAAGCAAGAGCGTGCTAATAGCTCTAAAGCAGAGTGTGATCCATGGATGAGAACTATGCTGTGTCTTTCCCTTCAGAAATGGAGTTAAATCCCAGGCTCTGTGTCTTCCTACAAGGAAGACGTCGTTCCAGGTAAGGGCAGGCACTTTTCAGCTCAAATGAACTACATCGTTCATGAAGCTCACATGATTCTCATCTTAAATGACATGCATTGGATGTTAGATGGCCAGTACTTTGTATCAGTTTCAGAAGCATGGTTGGACTAGATATGGTACGTATGGGTAGGAAACACCGTTCTGTTTTCCTCAGCACACTCACGTTTCCTTTGTCTTAGAGACTCTAGAAAGCAAGAGCATGCTTCTTGCTCTAAAGCAGAGTGTGATCAATGGATGAGAACTCTGCTGTGTGTTTCGCTTCAGAAATGGAGTTAAATCCCAGGCTCTGTGTCTTTCTACAAGCAAGACTTCGTTTCAGGTAAGGGAAGTCACTTTTGAGCTAAAACGAACTACATCATTCATGAAGCTCACACGTTTCTCATCTTAACTGACAAGCATTGGATGGTAGAGGACAAATGGTTTGTATCAGTTTCAGAAGCAGAGTTGGATTAGATATGGTCCATATGTGTAGGAAACACCGTTGTTTTGTTCTGAGCACACTCACGTTTCATGCTGTATTAGAGACTCTAGAAAGCAAGAGCGTGCTTCTTGCTCTAAAGCAGAGTATGATCAATGTATGAGAACTCTGCTGTGTGTTTTGCTTCAGAAATGGAGGTAAATCCCAGGCTCTGTGTCTTCTGACAAGCAAGCCTTCGTTTCAGGTAAGGGCAGATACTTTACAGGTCAAAAGAACTACAATATACATGAAGCTCACACGTTGCTTGCTCTTAATTAAAAAGCATTGGATGTGACAGGACCTGTGTTTTGTGTCAGTTTCAGAAGCAGTGTTGAACTAGATATGGCCCCTATGTGTAGGAAACACCGTTCTTTTGTTCTCAGCACACTCACGTTTCCTAATGTATTAGACTCAAGAAAGCAAGAGCGTGCTTCTTGCTCTAAAGCAGAGTGTGATCGATGGATGAGAACTCTGCTGTGTGTTTCCCTTCAGAAATGGAGTTAAATCCCATTCTCTAAGTCTTCCTACAATCAAGACTTCGTTTCAGGAAAGGGCAGTTACTTTACAGCTCATGCGAACTACATCATTCACGAAGCTCACACGTGTCTTATATTAAATGACAAGCATTTGATGTTACAGGACCTGTGGTTTGTTGCAGTTTCAGAAGCAGAGTTGAACTAGATATGGTCCGTATATGTAGGAAACACCGTTTATTTGTTCTGGCCACACTCATGTTTTCTGCTGTATTAGAGACTCTAGAAAGCAAGAGCGTGCTAATAGCTCTAAAGCAGAGTGTGATCCATGGATGAGAACTATGCTGTGTCTTTCCCTTCAGAAATGGAGTTAAATCCCAGGCTCTGTGTCTTCCTACAAGGAAGACGTCGTTCCAGGTAAGGGCAGGCACTTTTCAGCTCAAATGAACTACATCGTTCATGAAGCTCACATGATTCTCATCTTAAATGACATGCATTGGATGTTAGATGGCCAGTACTTTGTATCAGTTTCAGAAGCATGGTTGGACTAGATATGGTACGTATGGGTAGGAAACACCGTTCTGTTTTCCTCAGCACACTCACATTTCCTTTGTCTTAGAGACTCTAGAAAGCAAGAGCATGCTTCTTATCTAAAGCAGAAAGTGATAAATGGATGAGAACGCTGCTGTGTGTTTCACTTCAGAAATGGAATTAAATCCCTGGCTCTGAGTCTTCATACAATCAAGACTTAGTTTCAGGAAAGGGCAGTTACTTTACAGCTCAAACAAACTACATCATTCACGAAGCTCACAGGTTTCTCATCCTAACTTACATGCGTTTGGTGTTAGAGGACCTGTGCTTTGTTGTAGTTTCAGAAGCAGAGTTGGACTAGATATGGTCCATATGTGTAGGAAACACCGTTCATTTGTTCTGAGCACACTCACGTTTCATGCTGTATTAGAGACTTTAGAAAGCAAGAGCGTGCTTCTTGCTCTAAAGCAGAGTGTGATCAATGGATGAGAACTCTGCTGTGTTTTTCACTTCAGAAATAGAGTTAAACCCCAGTCTCTGTGTCTTCCTACAAGCAAGACTTCGTTTCAGGTAAGGGAAGTCACTTTTCAGCTCAAACAAACTACAACATTCACGAAGCCCACACATTTCTCATCTTAACTGACAAGCATTGGATGGTAGAGGACAAATGCTTTGTATCAGTTTCAGAAGCAGAGTTGGATTAGATATGGTCCATATGTGTAGGAAACACCGTTGTTTTGTTCTGAGCACACTCACGTTTCATGCTGTATTAGAGACCCTAGAAAGCAAGAGCGTGCTTCTTGCTCTAAAGCAGAGTATGATCAATGTATGAGAACTCTGCTGTGTGTTTTGCTTCAGAAATGGAGGTAAATCCCAGGCTCTGTGTCTTCTGACAAGCAAGCCTTCGTTTCAGGTAAGGGCAGTTACTTTACAGGTCAAAAGAACTACAATGTACATGAAGCTCACACGTTGCTTGCTCTTAATAAAAAAGCATTGGATGTGACAGGACCTGTGTTTTGTGTCAGTTTCAGAAGCAGTGTTGAACTAGATATGGCCCCTATGTGTAGGAAACACCGTTCTTTTGTTCTCAGCACACTCACATTTCCTAATGTATTAGACTCAAGAAAGCAAGAGCGTGCTTCTTGCTCTAAAGCAGAGTGTGATCGATGGATGAGAACTCTGCTGTGTGTTTCCCTTCAGAAATGGAGTTAAATCCCATTCTCTAAGTCTTCCTACAATCAAGACTTCGTTTCAGGAAAGGGCAGTTACTTTACAGCTCATGCGAACTACATCATTCACGAAGCTCACACGTGTCTTATCTTAAATGACAAGCATTTGATGTTACAGGACCTGTGGTTTGTTGCAGTTTCAGAAGCAGAGTTGAACTAGATATGGTCCGTATATGTAGGAAACACCGTTTATTTGTTCTGGCCACACTCATGTTTTCTGCTGTATTAGAGACTCTAGAAAGCAAGAGCGTGCTAATAGCTCTAAAGCAGAGTGTGATCCATGGATGAGAACTATGCTGTGTCTTTCCCTTCAGAAATGGAGTTAAATCCCAGGCTCTGTGTCTTCCTACAAGGAAGATGTCGTTCCAGGTAAGGGCAGGCACTTTTCAGCTCAAATGAACTACATCGTTCATGAAGCTCACATGATTCTCATCTTAAATGACATGCATTGGATGTTAGATGGCCAGTACTTTGTATCAGTTTCAGAAGCATGGTTGGACTAGATATGGTACGTATGGGTAGGAAACACCGTTCTGTTTTCCTCAGCACACTCACATTTCCTTTGTCTTAGAGACTCTAGAAAGCAAGAGCATGCTTCTTATCTAAAGCAGAAAGTGATAAATGGATGAGAACGCTGCTGTGTGTTTCACTTCAGAAATGGAATTAAATCCCTGGCTCTGAGTCTTCATACAATCAAGACTTAGTTTCAGGAAAGGGCAGTTACTTTACAGCTCAAACAAACTACATCATTCACGAAGCTCACAGGTTTCTCATCCTAACTTACATGCGTTTGGTGTTAGAGGACCTGTGCTTTGTTGTAGTTTCAGAAGCAGAGTTGGACTAGATATGGTCCATATGTGTAGGAAACACCGTTCATTTGTTCTGAGCACACTCACGTTTCATGCTGTATTAGAGACTTTAGAAAGCAAGAGCGTGCTTCTTGCTCTAAAGCAGAGTGTGATCAATGGATGAGAACTCTGCTGTGTTTTTCACTTCAGAAATAGAGTTAAACCCCAGTCTCTGTGTCTTCCTACAAGCAAGACTTCGTTTCAGGTAAGGGAAGTCACTTTTCAGCTCAAACAAACTACAACATTCACGAAGCCCACACATTTCTCATCTTAACTGACAAGCATTGGATGGTAGAGGACAAATGCTTTGTATCAGTTTCAGAAGCAGAGTTGGATTAGATATGGTCCATATGTGTAGGAAACACCGTTGTTTTGTTCTGAGCACACTCACGTTTCATGCTGTATTAGAGACCCTAGAAAGCAAGAGCGTGCTTCTTGCTCTAAAGCAGAGTATGATCAATGTATGAGAACTCTGCTGTGTGTTTTGCTTCAGAAATGGAGGTAAATCCCAGGCTCTGTGTCTTCTGACAAGCAAGCCTTCGTTTCAGGTAAGGGCAGTTACTTTACAGGTCAAAAGAACTACAATGTACATGAAGCTCACACGTTGCTTGCTCTTAATAAAAAAGCATTGGATGTGACAGGACCTGTGTTTTGTGTCAGTTTCAGAAGCAGTGTTGAACTAGATATGGCCCCTATGTGTAGGAAACACCGTTCTTTTGTTCTCAGCACACTCACATTTCCTAATGTATTAGACTCAAGAAAGCAAGAGCGTGCTTCTTACTCTAAAGCAGAGTGTGATCGATGGATGAGAACTATGCTGTGTGTTTCCCTTCAGAAATGGAGTTAAATCCCATTCTCTAAGTCTTCCTACAATCAAGACTTCGTTTCAGGAAAGGGCAGTTACTTTACAGCTCATGCGAATACATCATTCACGAAGCTCACACGTGTCTTATCTTAAATGACAAGCATTTGATGTTACAGGACCTGTGGTTTGTTGCAGTTTCAGAAGCAGAGTTGAACTAGATATGGTCCGTATATGTAGGAAACACCGTTCATTTGTTCTGGCCACACTCATGTTTTCTGCTGTATTAGAGACTCTAGAAAGCAAGAGCGTGCTAATAGCTCTAAAGCAGAGTGTGATCCATGGATGAGAACTATGCTGTGTCTTTCCCTTCAGAAATGGAGTTAAATCCCAGGCTCTGTGTCTTCCTACAAGGAAGACGTCGTTCCAGGTAAGGGCAGGCACTTTTCAGCTCAAATGAACTACATCGTTCATGAAGCTCACATGATTCTCATCTTAAATGACATGCATTGGATGTTAGATGGCCAGTACTTTGTATCAGTTTCAGAAGCATGGTTGGACTAGATATGGTACGTATGGGTAGGAAACACCGTTCTGTTTTCCTCAGCACACTCACGTTTCCTTTGTCTTAGAGACTCTAGAAAGCAAGAGCGAGCTTCTTGTTCTAAAGCAGAGTATGATCAATGGATGAGAACTCTGCTGTGTGTTTCGCTTCAGAAATGGAGTTAAATCCCAGGCTCTGTGTCTTCCTACAAGTAAGACGTCGTTTCAGGTAAGGGAAGTTACATTTCAGCTCAAACAAACTACAACATTCACGAAGCCCACACTTTTCTCATCTTAACTGACAAGCATTGGATGGTAGAGGAACCGTGCTTTGTATCAGTTTCAGAAGCAGAGTTGGACTAGATATGGTCCATATGTGTAGGAAACACCGTTCTGTTGTTCTCAGCACACTCATGTATCCTGCTGTCTTAGAGACTCTTTAAAGCAAGAGCGTGCTTCTTGCTCTAAAGCAGAGTGTGATCATTGGATGGGAACTCTGCTGTGTTGTTCACTACAGAATTGGAGTTAAATCCCAGGCTCTGAGTCTTCCTACAAGCAAGACTTCGTTTCAGGTAAGGGCAGTTACTTTATAGGTCAAAAGAACTACAACATACACGGAGCTCACACGTTTCTTGTTCTTAATTAAAAAGCATTGGATGTGACAGGACCTGTGTTTTGTGTCAGTTTCAGAAGCAGTGTTGAACTAGATATGGCCCCTATGTGTAGGAAACACCGTTCTTTTTTTCTCAGCACACTCACGTTTCCTGATGTATTAGAGACTCAAGAAAGCAAGAGCATGCTTCTTGCTCTAAAGCAGAGTGTGATCGATGGATGAGAACTCTGCTGTGTGTTTCGCTTCAGAAATGGAGTTAAATCCCAGGCTCTGTGTCTTCCTACAAGCAAGACTTCGTTTCAGGTAAGGGAAGTCACTTTTCAGCTAAAACGAACTACATCATTCACGAAACTCAACGTTTCTCATCTTCCTTGACAAGCATTGGATGTTAGAGGACCAGTACTTTGTATCAGTTTCAGAAGCATGGTTGGACTAGATATGGTACGTATGGGTAGGAAACACCGTTCTGTTTTCCTCAGCACACTCACATTTCCTTTGTCTTAGAGACTCTAGAAAGCAAGAGCAGGCTTCTTATCTAAAGCAGAATGTGATAAATGGATGAGAACTCTGCTGTGTGTTTCACTTCAGAAATGGAATTAAATCCCTGGCTCTGAGTCTTCATACAATCAAGACTTAGTTTCAGGAAAGGGCAGTTACTTACAGCTCAAACGAACTACGTCATTCACAAAGCTCACAAGTTTCTCATCCTAACTGACATGCGTTGGATGTTAGAGGACCTGTGCTTTGTTGTAGTTTCAGAAGCAGAGTTGGACTAGATATGGTCCGTATGTGTAGGAAACACCGTTCTTTTGTTCTGAGCACACTCATGTTTCATGCTGTATTAGAGACTCTAGAAAGCAAGAGCGTGCTTCTTGCTCTAAAGCAGAGTATGATCAATGGAAGAGAACTCTGCTGTGTGTTTCCGTTCAGAAATGGAGTTAAATCCCAGGCATGTGTCTTGCTACAAGCAAGACTTCGTTTCAGGTAAGGGAAGTCACTTTTCAGCTAAAACTAACTACATCATTCACGAACCTCAACGTTTCTCATCTTAACTGACAAGTATTTGCTGTTAGATGACCAGTGCTTTGTATCAGTTTCAGAAGCAGAGTTGGACTAGATATGGTCCGTATGTGTAGGAAACACCGTTCTGTTGTTCTCAGCCCACTCACGTATCCTGCTCTCTTAGAGACTCTAGAAAGCAAGAGCGTGCTTCTTGCTCTAAAGCAGAGTGTGGTCAATGGATGAGAACTCTGCTGTGTGTTTCACTTCAGAAATAGAGTTAAATTACAGGCTCTGTGTCTTCCTACAAACAAGACTTCGTTTCAGGTAAGGGCAGTCACTTTTCAGCTTTAACGATCTACAACATTCACGAAGCCCACACATTTCTCATCTTAACTGACAAGCATTGGATGTTAGAGTACCAGTGCTTTGTATCAGTTTCAGAAGCAGAGTTGGACTAGATATGGTCTGTATGTGTGGGAAACTCCGTTCTTTTGTTCTGAGCACACTCCAATTTCCTGCTGTATTAGAGACTATAGAAAGCCAGAGCGTGCTTCTTGCTCTAAAGCAGAGTGTGTGCATTGGATGAGATCTCTGCTGTGTGTTTCACTTCAGAAATGGAGTTAAATCCCAGGCTCTGAGTCTTCCTACAAGCAAGACTTCGTTTCAAGAAAGGGCAGTTACTTTACAGCTCAGGTGATCTACATCATTCACGAAGCTCACACGTTTCTCATCTTACCTGACAAGCATTGGATGTTAGAGGACCTTTGGTTTGTTTCAGTTTCAGAAGCAGATTAGAACTAGATATGGCCCCTATGTTTAGGAAACACCGTTCTTTTGTTCTCAGCACACTCACGTTTCCTGCAGTTTTAGAGACTCTAGAAAGCAAGAGCGTACTTCTTGCTCTAAAGCAGAGTGTGATCGATGGATGAGAACTATGCTGTGTGTTTACCTTCAGAAATGGAGTTAAATCCCAGGCTTTGTGTCTTCCTACAAGCAAGACTTCGTTCCAGGTAAGGGCAGGCACTTTTCAGCTCAAACGAACTACATCGTTCATGAAGCTCACACGTTTCTCATCTTAAATGACAAGCATTGGATGTTAGAGGACCAGTACTTTGTATCAGTTTCAGAAGCAGGGTTGGACTAGATATGGTACGTATGTGTAGGAAACACCGTTCTGTTTTTCTCAGCACAGTCATGTTTCCTTTGTCTTAGAGACTCTAGAAAGCAAGAGCATGCTTCTTATGTAAAGCAGAATGTGATAAATGGATGGGAACTTTGCTGTGTGTTTCACTTCTGAATTGGAATTAAATCCCTGGCTCTGAGTCTTCCTACAAGCAAGACTTGGTTTCGGGAAAGGGCAGTTACTTTACAGCTCAAACGAACTACATCGCTCACGAAGCTCAACGTTTCTCATCTTACCTGACAAGCATTGGATGTTAGAGGACCAGTGCTTTGTATCAGTTTCAGAAGCATAGTTTGACTAGATATGGTCTGTATGTGTAGGAAACACCGTTCTGTTGTTCTCAGCACACTCACGTATCCTGCTCTCTTAGAGACTCTAGAAAGCAAGAGCGTGCTTCTTGCTCTAAAGCAGAGTGTGATCAATGGATGAAAACTCTGCTGTGTGTTTCACTTTAGAAATATAGTTAAATCCCAGGCTCTGTGTCTTCCTACAAGCATGACCTCGTTTCAGGTAAGAGAAGTCAATTTTCAGCTCAAACGAACTACATCATTCATGAATCTCAAATATTTCACATCCTAACTGACAAGCATTGGATGTTAGAGGACCAGTGCTTTGTATCAGTTTCCGAAGCAGAGTTGGACTAGATATTTTCTGTATGTGTAGGAAACACCGTTCTTTTGCTCTCAGCACACTCACGTTTCCTGCTGTCTTAGAGACTCGAGAAAGAAAGAGCGTGCTTCTTGCTCTAAAGCAGAGTGTGATCCCTGGATGGGAACTCTGCTGTGTGTTTCACTTCAGAAAAGGAGTTAAATCCCATTCTCTGAGTCTTCCTACAATCAAGACTTCGTTTCAGGAAAGGGCAGTTACTTTACTGCTCAAGCGAACTACATCATTCACGAAGCTCACACGTTTCTTATCTTAAGTGACAAGCATTGGATGTTACAGGACCTGTCGTTTGTTGCAGTTTCAGAAGCAGAGTTGAACTAGATATGGTCCGTATATGTAGGAAACATGGTTCATTTGTTCTGAGCACACTCAAGTTTCCTGCTGTATTAGAGACTCTAGAAAGCAAGAGCGTGCTAATTGCTCTAAAGCAGAATGTGATCCATGGATGAGAACTATGCTGTGTCTTTCCCTCCAGAAATGGAGTTAAATCCCAGGCTCTGTGTCTTCCTACAAGCAAGACTTCGTTCCAGGTAAGGGAAGTCACTTTTCAGCTAAAACGAACTACATCATTCACGAAGCTCAACGTTTCTCATCTTACCTGACAAGCACTGGATGTTAGAGGACCAGTGCTTTGTATCAGTTTCAGAAGCATAGTTTGACTAGATACGGTCTGTATGTGTAGGAAACACCGTTCTGTTGTTCTCAGCACACTCACGTGTCCTGCTCTCTTAGAGACTATAGAAAGCAAGAGCATGCTTCTTGCTCTAAAGCAGAGTGTGATCAATGGATGAGAACTCTGCTGTGTGTTTCACTTCCGAAATAGAGTTAAATCCCAGTCTCTGTGTCTTCCTACAAGCAAGACTTCGTTTCAGGTAAGGGAAGTCACTTTTCAGCTCAAACAAACTACAACATTCACGAAGCCCTCACATTTCTCATCTTAACTGACAAGCATTGGATGGTAGAGGACCAGTGCTTTGTATCAGTTTCAGAAGCAGAGTTGGACTAGATATGGTCCATATGTGTAGGAAACACCGTTCTTTTGTTCTGAGCACACTCACGTTTCATTCTGTATTAGAGACTCTAGAAAGCAAGAGCGTGCTTCTTGCTCTAAAGCAGTGTATGATCAATGGATGAGAACTCTGCTGTGTGTTTTGCTTCAGAAATGGAGTTAAAGCCCAGGCTCTGTGTCTTCCTACAAGCAAGACGTCATTTCAGGTAAGGGAAGTCACTTTTCAGTTCAAACAAACTACAACATTCACGAAGCCCACACATTTCTCATCTTAACTGACAAGCATTGGATGTTAGAGGACCAGTGCTTTTTATCAGTTTCAGAAGCATAGTTTGACTAGATATGGTCTGTATGTGTAGGAAACACCGTTCTGTTGTTCTCAGCACAGTCACGTATCCTGCTCTCTTAGAGACTCTAGAAAGCAAGAGTGTGCTTCTTGCTCTAAAGCAGAGTGTGATCAATGGATGAGAACTCTGCTGTGTGTTTCACTTCAGAAATAGAGTTAAATCCCAGTCTCTGTGTCTTCCTACAAGCAAGACTTCGTTTCAGGTAAGGGAAGTCACTTTTCAGGTCAATCGAACTACAACATTCACGAAGCCCACACATTTCTCATCTTATCTGACAAGCATTGGATGGTAGAGGACCAGTGCTTTGTATCAGTTTCAGAAGCAGAGTTGGACTAGATATGGTCCATATGTGTAGGAAATACCGTTCTTTTGTTCTGAGCACACTCACGTTTCATGCTGTATTAGAGACTCTAGAAAGCAAGAGCGTGCTTCTTGCTCTAAAGCAGAGTATGATCAATGGATGAGAACTCTGCTGTGTGTTTTGCTTCAGAAATGGAGTTAAAGCCCAGGCTCTGTGTCTTCCTACAAGCAAGACGTCATTTCAGGTAAGGGAAGTCACTTTTCAGCTCAAACAAACTACAACATTCACGAAGCCCATACATTTCTCATCTTAACTGACAAGCATTGGATGTTAGAGGACCAGTGCTTTGTATCAGTTTCAGAAGCATAGTTTGACTAGATATGGTCTGTATGTGTAGGAAACACCGTTCTGTTGTTCTCAGCACAGTCACGTATCCTGCTCTCTTAGAGACTCTAGAAAGCAAGAGTGTGCTTCTTGCTCTAAAGCAGAGTGTGATCAATGGATGAGAACTCTGCTGTGTGTTTCACTTCAGAAATAGAGTTAAATCCCAGTCTCTGTGTCGTCCTACAAGCAAGACTTCGTTTCAGATAAGGGAAGTCACTTTTCAGGTCAAACGAACTACAACATTCACGAAGCCCACACATTTCTCATCTTAACTGACAAGCATTGGATGGTAGAGGACCAGTGCTTTGTATCAGTTTCAGAAGCAGAGTTGGACTAGATATGGTCCATATGTGTAGGAAACACCGTTCTTTTGTTCTGAGCACACTCACGTTTCATGCTGTATTAGAGACTCTAGAAAGCAAGAGCGTGCTTCTTGCTCTAAAGCAGAGTATGATCAATGGAAGAGAACTCTGCTGTGTGTTTCCGTTCAGAAATGGAGTTAAATCCCAGGCTCTGTGTCTTGCGACAAGCAGGCCTTCGTTTCAGGTAAGGGAAGTCACTTTTCAGCTAAAACTAACTACATCATTCACGAAGCTCAACGTTTCTCATCTTAACTGACAAGCATTTGCTGTTAGATGACCAGTGCTTTGTATCAGTTTCAGAAGCAGAGTTGGACTAGTTATGGTCCGTATGTGTAGGAAACACCGTTCTGTTGTTCTCAGCACACTCACGTATCCTGCTCTCTTAGAGACTCTAGAAAGCAAGAGCGTGCTTCTTGCTCTAAAGCAGAGTGTGATCAATGGATGAGAACTCTGCTGTGTGTTTCACTTCAGAAATAGAGTTAAATTACAGGCTCTGTGTCTTCCTACAAACAAGACTTCGTTTCAGGTAAGGGAAGTCACTTTTCAGCTTTAACGATCTACAACATTCACGAAGCCCACACATTTCTCATCTTAACTGACAAGCATTGGATGTTAGAGGACCAGTGCTTTATATCAGTTTCAGAAGCAGAGTTGGACTAGATATGGTCTGTATGTGTGGGAAACTCCGTTCTTTTGTTCTGAGCACACTCAAATTTCCTGCTGTATTAGAGACTATAGAAAGCAAGAGCGTGCTTCTTGCTCTAAAGCAGAGTGTGTGCATTGGATGAGATCTCTGCTGTGTGTTTCACTTCAGAAATGGAGTTAAATCCCAGGCTCTGAGTCTTCCTACAAGCAAGACTTCGTTTCAAGAAAGGGCAGTTACTTTACAGCTCAGGTGATCTACATCATTCACGAAGCTCACACGTTTCTCATCTTACCTGACAAGCATTGGATGGTAGAGGACCTTTGGTTTGTTTCAGTTTCAGAAGCAGATTAGAACTAGATATGGCCCCTATGTTTAGGAAACACCGTTCTTTTGTTCTCAGCACACTCAGGTTTCCTGCAGTTTTAGAGACTCTAGAAAGCAAGAGCGTGCTTCTTGCTCTAAAGCAGAGTGTGATCAATGGATGAGAACTCTGCTGTGTGTTTTGCTTCAGAAATAGAGTTAAATCCCAGTCTCAGTGTCTTCCTACAAGCAAGACTTCATTTCAGGTAAGGGAAGTCACTTTTCAGCTCAAACGAACTACAACATTCACGAAGCCCACACATTTCTCATCTTAACAGACAAGCATTGCATGGTAGAGGACCAGTGCTTTGTATCAGTTTCAGAAGCAGAGTTGGACTAGATATGGTCCATATGTGTAGGAAACACCGTTCTGTTTTTCTCAGCACACTCATGTATCCTGCTCTCTTAGAGACTCTAGAAAGCAAGAGCATGCTTCTTGCTCTAAAGCAGAGTGTGATCTATGGATGGGAACTCTGCTTTGTGTTTCACTTAAGAAATGGAGTTAAATCCCAGGCTCTGAGTCTTACTACAAGCAAGACTTCGTTTCAGGAAAGGGAAGTTACTCTTCAGCTCAAGCAAACTACACCATTCACAAAGCTCACACATTTCTTATCTTAACTGACAAGCATTGGATGGTAGAGGACCAGTGCGTTGTATCAGTTTCAGAAGCAGTGTTGGACTAGATATGGCCCATATGTGTAAGAAACACCGTTCTTTTGTTCTGAGCACACTCACGTTTCATGCTGTCTTAGAGAATCTAGAAAGCAAGAGCGTGCTTCATGCTCTAAAGCAGAGTATGATCAATGGATGAGAACTCTGCTGTGTGTTTCGCTTCAGAAATGGAGTTAAATCCCAGGCTCTGTGTCTTCCTACAAGCAAGACTTCGTTTCAGGTAAGGGCAGTTACTTTACAGGTCAAAAGAACTACAACATACACGAAGCTCACACGTTTCTTGCTCTTAATTAAAAAGCATTGGATGTGACAGGACCTGTGTTTTGTGTCAGTTTCAGAAGCAGTGTTGAACTAGATATGGCCCCTATGTGTAGGAAACACCGTTCTTTTTTTCTCAGCACACTCACGTTTCCTGATGTATCAGAGACTCAAGAAAGCAAGAGCATGCTTCTTGCTCTAAAGCAGAGTGTGATCGATGGATGAGAACTATGCTGTGTGTTTCCCTTCAGAAATGGAGTTAAATCCCATTCTCTGAGTCTTCCTACAATCAAGACTTCATTTCAGGAAAGGGCAGTTACTTTACAGCTCAAGCGAACTACATCATTCACGAAACTAACACGGTTCTTATCTTAAATGACAAGCATTGGATGTTACAGGACCTGTGGTTTGTTGCAGTTTCAGAAGCAGAGTTGAACTAGATATGGTCCGTATATGTAGGAAACACCGTTCATTTGTTCTGAGCACACTCAAGTTTCCTGCTGTATTAGAGACTCTAGAAAGCAAGAGCGTGCTAATAGATCTAAAGCAGAGTGTGATCCATGGATGAGAACTATGCTGTGTCTTTCCCTTCATAAATGGAGTTAAATCCCATGCTCTGTGTCTTCCTACAAGGAAGACGTCGTTCCAGGTAATGGCAGGCACTTTTCAGCACAAACGAACAACATCGTTCATGAAGCTCACATGATTCTCATCTTAAATGACAAGCATTGGATGTTAGAGGGCCAGTACTTTGTATCAGTTTCAGAAGCATGGTTGGACTAGATATGGTACGTATGGGTAGGAAACACCGTTCTGTTTTCCTCAGCACACTCACGTTTCCTTTGTCTTAGAGACTCTAGAAAGCAAGAGCATGCTTCTTGCTCTAAAGCAGAGTGTGATCAATGGATGAGAACTCTGCTGTGTGTTTCGCTTCAGAAATGGAGTTAAATCCCAGGCTCTGTGTCTTTCTACAAGCAAGACTTCGTTTCAGGTAAGGGAAGTCACTTTTGAGCTAAAACGAACTACATCATTCATGAAGCTCACACGTTTCTCATCTTAACTGACAAGCATTGGAAGGTAGAGGACAAATGGTTTGTATCAGTTTCAGAAGCAGAGTTGGATTAGATATGGTCCATATGTGTAGGAAACACCGTTGTTTTGTTCTGAGCACACTCACGTTTCATGCTGTATTAGAGACTCTAGAAAGCAAGAGCGTGCTTCTTGCTCTAAAGCAGAGTATGATCAATGTATGAGAACTCTGCTGTGTGTTTTGCTTCAGAAATGGAGGTAAATCCCAGGCTCTGTGTCTTCTGACAAGCAAGCCTTCGTTTCAGGTAAGGGCAGATACTTTACAGGTCAAAAGAACTACAATATACATGAAGCTCACACGTTGCTTGCTCTTAATTAAAAAGCATTGGATGTGACAGGACCTGTGTTTTGTGTCAGTTTCAGAAGCAGTGTTGAACTAGATATGGCCCCTATGTGTAGGAAACACCGTTCTTTTTTTCTCAGCACACTCACGTTTCCTAATGTATTAGACTCAAGAAAGCAAGAGCGTGCTTCTTGCTCTAAAGCAGAGTGTGATCGATGGATGAGAACTCTGCTGTGTGTTTCCCTTCAGAAATGGAGTTAAATCCCATTCTCTAAGTCTTCCTACAATCAAGACTTCGTTTCAGGAAAGGGCAGTTACTTTACAGCTCATGCGAACTACATCATTCACGAAGCTCACACGTGTCTTATCTTAAATGACAAGCATTTGATGTTACAGGACCTGTGGTTTGTTGCAGTTTCAGAAGCAGAGTTGAACTAGATATGGTCCGTATATGTAGGAAACACCGTTTATTTGTTCTGGCCACACTCATGTTTTCTGCTGTATTAGAGACTCTAGAAAGCAAGAGCGTGCTAATAGCTCTAAAGCAGAGTGTGATCCATGGATGAGAACTATGCTGTGTCTTTCCCTTCAGAAATGGAGTTAAATCCCAGGCTCTGTGTCTTCCTACAAGGAAGACGTCGTTCCAGGTAAGGGCAGGCACTTTTCAGCTCAAATGAACTACATCGTTCATGAAGCTCACATGATTCTCATCTTAAATGACATGCATTGGATGTTAGATGGCCAGTACTTTGTATCAGTTTCAGAAGCATGGTTGGTCTAGATATGGTACGTATGGGTAGGAAACACCGTTCTGTTTTCCTCAGCACACTCACGTTTCCTTTGTCTTAGAGACTCTAGAAAGCAAGAGCATGCTTCTTGCTCTAAAGCAGAGTGTGATCAATGGATGAGAACTCTGCTGTGTGTTTCGCTTCAGAAATGGAGTTAAATCCCAGGCTCTGTGTCTTTCTACAAGCAAGACTTCGTTTCAGGTAAGGGAAGTCACTTTTGAGCTAAAACGAACTACATCATTCATGAAGCTCACACGTTTCTCATCTTAACTGACAAGCATTGGATGGTAGAGGACAAATGGTTTGTATCAGTTTCAGAAGCAGAGTTGGATTAGATATGGTCCATATGTGTAGGAAACACCGTTGTTTTGTTCTGAGCACACTCACGTTTCATGCTGTATTAGAGACTCTAGAAAGCAAGAGCGTGCTTCTTGCTCTAAAGCAGAGTATGATCAATGTATGAGAACTCTGCTGTGTGTTTTGCTTCAGAAATGGAGGTAAATCCCAGGCTCTGTGTCTTCTGACAAGCAAGCCTTCGTTTCAGGTAAGGGCAGATACTTTACAGGTCAAAAGAACTACAATATACATGAAGCTCACACGTTGCTTGCTCTTAATTAAAAAGCATTGGATGTGACAGGACCTGTGTTTTGTGTCAGTTTCAGAAGCAGTGTTGAACTAGATATGGCCCCTATGTGTAGGAAACACCGTTCTTTTGTTCTCAGCACACTCACGTTTCCTAATGTATTAGACTCAAGAAAGCAAGAGCGTGCTTCTTGCTCTAAAGCAGAGTGTGATCGATGGATGAGAACTCTGCTGTGTGTTTCCCTTCAGAAATGGAGTTAAATCCCATTCTCTAAGTCTTCCTACAATCAAGACTTCGTTTCAGGAAAGGGCAGTTACTTTACAGCTCATGCGAACTACATCATTCACGAAGCTCACACGTGTCTTATCTTAAATGACAAGCATTTGATGTTACAGGACCTGTGGTTTGTTGCAGTTTCAGAAGCAGAGTTGAACTAGATATGGTCCGTATATGTAGGAAACACCGTTTATTTGTTCTGGCCACACTCATGTTTTCTGCTGTATTAGAGACTCTAGAAAGCAAGAGCGTGCTAATAGCTCTAAAGCAGAGTGTGATCCATGGATGAGAACTATGCTGTGTCTTTCCCTTCAGAAATGGAGTTAAATCCCAGGCTCTGTGTCTTCCTACAAGGAAGACGTCGTTCCAGGTAAGGGCAGGCACTTTTCAGCTCAAATGAACTACATCGTTCATGAAGCTCACATGATTCTCATCTTAAATGACAAGCATTGGATGTTAGAGGGCCAGTACTTTGTATCAGTTTCAGAAGCATGGTTGGACTAGATATGGTACGTATGGGTAGGAAACACCGTTCTGTTTTCCTCAGCACACTCACGTTTCCTTTGTCTTAGAGACTCTAGAAAGCAAGAGCATGCTTCTTGCTCTAAAGCAGAGTGTGATCAATGGATGAGAACTCTGCTGTGTGTTTCGCTTCAGAAATGGAGTTAAATCCCAGGCTCTGTGTCTTTCTACAAGCAAGACTTCGTTTCAGGTAAGGGAAGTCACTTTTGAGCTAAAACGAACTACATCATTCATGAAGCTCACACGTTTCTCATCTTAACTGACAAGCATTGGATGGTAGAGGACAAATGGTTTGTATCAGTTTCAGAAGCAGAGTTGGATTAGATATGGTCCATATGTGTAGGAAACACCGTTGTTTTGTTCTGAGCACACTCACGTTTCATGCTGTATTAGAGACTCTAGAAAGCAAGAGCGTGCTTCTTGCTCTAAAGCAGAGTATGATCAATGTATGAGAACTCTGCTGTGTGTTTTGCTTCAGAAATGGAGGTAAATCCCAGGCTCTGTGTCTTCTGACAAGCAAGCCTTCGTTTCAGGTAAGGGCAGATACTTTACAGGTCAAAAGAACTACAATATACATGAAGCTCACACGTTGCTTGCTCTTAATTAAAAAGCATTGGATGTGACAGGACCTGTGTTTTGTGTCAGTTTCAGAAGCAGTGTTGAACTAGATATGGCCCCTATGTGTAGGAAACACCGTTCTTTTGTTCTCAGCACACTCACGTTTCCTAATGTATTAGACTCAAGAAAGCAAGAGCGTGCTTCTTGCTCTAAAGCAGAGTGTGATCGATGGATGAGAACTCTGCTGTGTGTTTCCCTTCAGAAATGGAGTTAAATCCCATTCTCTAAGTCTTCCTACAATCAAGACTTCGTTTCAGGAAAGGGCAGTTACTTTACAGCTCATGCGAACTACATCATTCACGAAGCTCACACGTGTCTTATCTTAAATGACAAGCATTTGATGTTACAGGACCTGTGGTTTGTTGCAGTTTCAGAAGCAGAGTTGAACTAGATATGGTCCGTATATGTAGGAAACACCGTTTATTTGTTCTGGCCACACTCATGTTTTCTGCTGTATTAGAGACTCTAGAAAGCAAGAGCGTGCTAATAGCTCTAAAGCAGAGTGTGATCCATGGATGAGAACTATGCTGTGTCTTTCCCTTCAGAAATGGAGTTAAATCCCAGGCTCTGTGTCTTCCTACAAGGAAGACGTCGTTCCAGGTAAGGGCAGGCACTTTTCAGCTCAAATGAACTACATCGTTCATGAAGCTCACATGATTCTCATCTTAAATGACATGCATTGGATGTTAGATGGCCAGTACTTTGTATCAGTTTCAGAAGCATGGTTGGACTAGATATGGTACGTATGGGTAGGAAACACCGTTCTGTTTTCCTCAGCACACTCACGTTTCCTTTGTCTTAGAGACTCTAGAAAGCAAGAGCATGCTTCTTGCTCTAAAGCAGAGTGTGATCAATGGATGAGAACTCTGCTGTGTGTTTCGCTTCAGAAATGGAGTTAAATCCCAGGCTCTGTGTCTTTCTACAAGCAAGACTTCGTTTCAGGTAAGGGAAGTCACTTTTGAGCTAAAACGAACTACATCATTCATGAAGCTCACACGTTTCTCATCTTAACTGACAAGCATTGGATGGTAGAGGACAAATGGTTTGTATCAGTTTCAGAAGCAGAGTTGGATTAGATATGGTCCATATGTGTAGGAAACACCGTTGTTTTGTTCTGAGCACACTCACGTTTCATGCTGTATTAGAGACTCTAGAAAGCAAGAGCGTGCTTCTTGCTCTAAAGCAGAGTATGATCAATGTATGAGAACTCTGCTGTGTGTTTTGCTTCAGAAATGGAGGTAAATCCCAGGCTCTGTGTCTTCTGACTAGCAAGCCTTCGTTTCAGGTAAGGGCAGATACTTTACAGGTCAAAAGAACTACAATATACATGAAGCTCACACGTTGCTTGCTCTTAATTAAAAAGCATTGGATGTGACAGGACCTGTGTTTTGTGTCAGTTTCAGAAGCAGTGTTGAACTAGATATGGCCCCTATGTGTAGGAAACACCGTTCTTTTGTTCTCAGCACACTCACGTTTCCTAATGTATTAGACTCAAGAAAGCAAGAGCGTGCTTCTTGCTCTAAAGCAGAGTGTGATCGATGGATGAGAACTCTGCTGTGTGTTTCCCTTCAGAAATGGAGTTAAATCCCATTCTCTAAGTCTTCCTACAATCAAGACTTCGTTTCAGGAAAGGGCAGTTACTTTACAGCTCATGCGAACTACATCATTCACGAAGCTCACACGTGTCTTATCTTAAATGACAAGCATTTGATGTTACAGGACCTGTGGTTTGTTGCAGTTTCAGAAGCAGAGTTGAACTAGATATGGTCCGTATATGTAGGAAACACCGTTTATTTGTTCTGGCCACACTCATGTTTTCTGCTGTATTAGAGACTCTAGAAAGCAAGAGCGTGCTAATAGCTCTAAAGCAGAGTGTGATCCATGGATGAGAACTATGCTGTGTCTTTCCCTTCAGAAATGGAGTTAAATCCCAGGCTCTGTGTCTTCCTACAAGGAAGACGTCGTTCCAGGTAAGGGCAGGCACTTTTCAGCTCAAATGAACTACATCGTTCATGAAGCTCACATGATTCTCATCTTAAATGACATGCATTGGATGTTAGATGGCCAGTACTTTGTATCAGTTTCAGAAGCATGGTTGGACTAGATATGGTACGTATGGGTAGGAAACACCGTTCTGTTTTCCTCAGCACACTCACATTTCCTTTGTCTTAGAGACTCTAGAAAGCAAGAGCATGCTTCTTATCTAAAGCAGAAAGTGATAAATGGATGAGAACGCTGCTGTGTGTTTCACTTCAGAAATGGAATTAAATCCCTGGCTCTGAGTCTTCATACAATCAAGACTTAGTTTCAGGAAAGGGCAGTTACTTTACAGCTCAAACAAACTACATCATTCACGAAGCTCACAGGTTTCTCATCCTAACTTACATGCGTTTGGTGTTAGAGGACCTGTGCTTTGTTGTAGTTTCAGAAGCAGAGTTGGACTAGATATGGTCCATATGTGTAGGAAACACCGTTCATTTGTTCTGAGCACACTCACGTTTCATGCTGTATTAGAGACTTTAGAAAGCAAGAGCGTGCTTCTTGCTCTAAAGCAGAGTGTGATCAATGGATGAGAACTCTGCTGTGTTTTTCACTTCAGAAATAGAGTTAAACCCCAGTCTCTGTGTCTTCCTACAAGCAAGACTTCGTTTCAGGTAAGGGAAGTCACTTTTCAGCTCAAACAAACTACAACATTCACGAAGCCCACACATTTCTCATCTTAACTGACAAGCATTGGATGGTAGAGGACAAATGCTTTGTATCAGTTTCAGAAGCAGAGTTGGATTAGATATGGTCCATATGTGTAGGAAACACCGTTGTTTTGTTCTGAGCACACTCACGTTTCATGCTGTATTAGAGACCCTAGAAAGCAAGAGCGTGCTTCTTGCTCTAAAGCAGAGTATGATCAATGTATGAGAACTCTGCTGTGTGTTTTGCTTCAGAAATGGAGGTAAATCCCAGGCTCTGTGTCTTCTGACAAGCAAGCCTTCGTTTCAGGTAAGGGCAGTTACTTTACAGGTCAAAAGAACTACAATGTACATGAAGCTCACACGTTGCTTGCTCTTAATAAAAAAGCATTGGATGTGACAGGACCTGTGTTTTGTGTCAGTTTCAGAAGCAGTGTTGAACTAGATATGGCCCCTATGTGTAGGAAACACCGTTCTTTTGTTCTCAGCACACTCACATTTCCTAATGTATTAGACTCAAGAAAGCAAGAGCGTGCTTCTTGCTCTAAAGCAGAGTGTGATCGATGGATGAGAACTCTGCTGTGTGTTTCCCTTCAGAAATGGAGTTAAATCCCATTCTCTAAGTCTTCCTACAATCAAGACTTCGTTTCAGGAAAGGGCAGTTACTTTACAGCTCATGCGAACTACATCATTCACGAAGCTCACACGTGTCTTATCTTAAATGACAAGCATTTGATGTTACAGGACCTGTGGTTTGTTGCAGTTTCAGAAGCAGAGTTGAACTAGATATGGTCCGTATATGTAGGAAACACCGTTTATTTGTTCTGGCCACACTCATGTTTTCTGCTGTATTAGAGACTCTAGAAAGCAAGAGCGTGCTAATAGCTCTAAAGCAGAGTGTGATCCATGGATGAGAACTATGCTGTGTCTTTCCCTTCAGAAATGGAGTTAAATCCCAGGCTCTGTGTCTTCCTACAAGGAAGACGTCGTTCCAGGTAAGGGCAGGCACTTTTCAGCTCAAATGAACTACATCGTTCATGAAGCTCACATGATTCTCATCTTAAATGACATGCATTGGATGTTAGATGGCCAGTACTTTGTATCAGTTTCAGAAGCATGGTTGGACTAGATATGGTACGTATGGGTAGGAAACACCGTTCTGTTTTCCTCAGCACACTCACATTTCCTTTGTCTTAGAGACTCTAGAAAGCAAGAGCATGCTTCTTATCTAAAGCAGAAAGTGATAAATGGATGAGAACGCTGCTGTGTGTTTCACTTCAGAAATGGAATTAAATCCCTGGCTCTGAGTCTTCATACAATCAAGACTTAGTTTCAGGAAAGGGCAGTTACTTTACAGCTCAAACAAACTACATCATTCACGAAGCTCACAGGTTTCTCATCCTAACTTACATGCGTTTGGTGTTAGAGGACCTGTGCTTTGTTGTAGTTTCAGAAGCAGAGTTGGACTAGATATGGTCCATATGTGTAGGAAACACCGTTCATTTGTTCTGAGCACACTCACGTTTCATGCTGTATTAGAGACTTTAGAAAGCAAGAGCGTGCTTCTTGCTCTAAAGCAGAGTGTGATCAATGGATGAGAACTCTGCTGTGTTTTTCACTTCAGAAATAGAGTTAAACCCCAGTCTCTGTGTCTTCCTACAAGCAAGACTTCGTTTCAGGTAAGGGAAGTCACTTTTCAGCTCAAACAAACTACAACATTCACGAAGCCCACACATTTCTCATCTTAACTGACAAGCATTGGATGGTAGAGGACAAATGCTTTGTATCAGTTTCAGAAGCAGAGTTGGATTAGATATGGTCCATATGTGTAGGAAACACCGTTGTTTTGTTCTGAGCACACTCACGTTTCATGCTGTATTAGAGACCCTAGAAAGCAAGAGCGTGCTTCTTGCTCTAAAGCAGAGTATGATCAATGTATGAGAACTCTGCTGTGTGTTTTGCTTCAGAAATGGAGGTAAATCCCAGGCTCTGTGTCTTCTGACAAGCAAGCCTTCGTTTCAGGTAAGGGCAGTTACTTTACAGGTCAAAAGAACTACAATGTACATGAAGCTCACACGTTGCTTGCTCTTAATAAAAAAGCATTGGATGTGACAGGACCTGTGTTTTGTGTCAGTTTCAGAAGCAGTGTTGAACTAGATATGGCCCCTATGTGTAGGAAACACCGTTCTTTTGTTCTCAGCACACTCACATTTCCTAATGTATTAGACTCAAGAAAGCAAGAGCGTGCTTCTTACTCTAAAGCAGAGTGTGATCGATGGATGAGAACTATGCTGTGTGTTTCCCTTCAGAAATGGAGTTAAATCCCATTCTCTAAGTCTTCCTACAATCAAGACTTCGTTTCAGGAAAGGGCAGTTACTTTACAGCTCATGCGAATACATCATTCACGAAGCTCACACGTGTCTTATCTTAAATGACAAGCATTTGATGTTACAGGACCTGTGGTTTGTTGCAGTTTCAGAAGCAGAGTTGAACTAGATATGGTCCGTATATGTAGGAAACACCGTTCATTTGTTCTGGCCACACTCATGTTTTCTGCTGTATTAGAGACTCTAGAAAGCAAGAGCGTGCTAATAGCTCTAAAGCAGAGTGTGATCCATGGATGAGAACTATGCTGTGTCTTTCCCTTCAGAAATGGAGTTAAATCCCAGGCTCTGTGTCTTCCTACAAGGAAGACGTCGTTCCAGGTAAGGGCAGGCACTTTTCAGCTCAAATGAACTACATCGTTCATGAAGCTCACATGATTCTCATCTTAAATGACATGCATTGGATGTTAGATGGCCAGTACTTTGTATCAGTTTCAGAAGCATGGTTGGACTAGATATGGTACGTATGGGTAGGAAACACCGTTCTGTTTTCCTCAGCACACTCACGTTTCCTTTGTCTTAGAGACTCTAGAAAGCAAGAGCGAGCTTCTTGTTCTAAAGCAGAGTATGATCAATGGATGAGAACTCTGCTGTGTGTTTCGCTTCAGAAATGGAGTTAAATCCCAGGCTCTGTGTCTTCCTACAAGTAAGACGTCGTTTCAGGTAAGGGAAGTTACATTTCAGCTCAAACAAACTACAACATTCACGAAGCCCACACTTTTCTCATCTTAACTGACAAGCATTGGATGGTAGAGGAACCGTGCTTTGTATCAGTTTCAGAAGCAGAGTTGGACTAGATATGGTCCATATGTGTAGGAAACACCGTTCTGTTGTTCTCAGCACACTCATGTATCCTGCTGTCTTAGAGACTCTTTAAAGCAAGAGCGTGCTTCTTGCTCTAAAGCAGAGTGTGATCATTGGATGGGAACTCTGCTGTGTTGTTCACTACAGAATTGGAGTTAAATCCCAGGCTCTGAGTCTTCCTACAAGCAAGACTTCGTTTCAGGTAAGGGCAGTTACTTTATAGGTCAAAAGAACTACAACATACACGGAGCTCACACGTTTCTTGTTCTTAATTAAAAAGCATTGGATGTGACAGGACCTGTGTTTTGTGTCAGTTTCAGAAGCAGTGTTGAACTAGATATGGCCCCTATGTGTAGGAAACACCGTTCTTTTTTTCTCAGCACACTCACGTTTCCTGATGTATTAGAGACTCAAGAAAGCAAGAGCATGCTTCTTGCTCTAAAGCAGAGTGTGATCGATGGATGAGAACTCTGCTGTGTGTTTCGCTTCAGAAATGGAGTTAAATCCCAGGCTCTGTGTCTTCCTACAAGCAAGACTTCGTTTCAGGTAAGGGAAGTCACTTTTCAGCTAAAACGAACTACATCATTCACGAAACTCAACGTTTCTCATCTTCCTTGACAAGCATTGGATGTTAGAGGACCAGTACTTTGTATCAGTTTCAGAAGCATGGTTGGACTAGATATGGTACGTATGGGTAGGAAACACCGTTCTGTTTTCCTCAGCACACTCACATTTCCTTTGTCTTAGAGACTCTAGAAAGCAAGAGCAGGCTTCTTATCTAAAGCAGAATGTGATAAATGGATGAGAACTCTGCTGTGTGTTTCACTTCAGAAATGGAATTAAATCCCTGGCTCTGAGTCTTCATACAATCAAGACTTAGTTTCAGGAAAGGGCAGTTACTTACAGCTCAAACGAACTACGTCATTCACAAAGCTCACAAGTTTCTCATCCTAACTGACATGCGTTGGATGTTAGAGGACCTGTGCTTTGTTGTAGTTTCAGAAGCAGAGTTGGACTAGATATGGTCCGTATGTGTAGGAAACACCGTTCTTTTGTTCTGAGCACACTCATGTTTCATGCTGTATTAGAGACTCTAGAAAGCAAGAGCGTGCTTCTTGCTCTAAAGCAGAGTATGATCAATGGAAGAGAACTCTGCTGTGTGTTTCCGTTCAGAAATGGAGTTAAATCCCAGGCATGTGTCTTGCTACAAGCAAGACTTCGTTTCAGGTAAGGGAAGTCACTTTTCAGCTAAAACTAACTACATCATTCACGAACCTCAACGTTTCTCATCTTAACTGACAAGTATTTGCTGTTAGATGACCAGTGCTTTGTATCAGTTTCAGAAGCAGAGTTGGACTAGATATGGTCCGTATGTGTAGGAAACACCGTTCTGTTGTTCTCAGCCCACTCACGTATCCTGCTCTCTTAGAGACTCTAGAAAGCAAGAGCGTGCTTCTTGCTCTAAAGCAGAGTGTGGTCAATGGATGAGAACTCTGCTGTGTGTTTCACTTCAGAAATAGAGTTAAATTACAGGCTCTGTGTCTTCCTACAAACAAGACTTCGTTTCAGGTAAGGGCAGTCACTTTTCAGCTTTAACGATCTACAACATTCACGAAGCCCACACATTTCTCATCTTAACTGACAAGCATTGGATGTTAGAGTACCAGTGCTTTGTATCAGTTTCAGAAGCAGAGTTGGACTAGATATGGTCTGTATGTGTGGGAAACTCCGTTCTTTTGTTCTGAGCACACTCCAATTTCCTGCTGTATTAGAGACTATAGAAAGCCAGAGCGTGCTTCTTGCTCTAAAGCAGAGTGTGTGCATTGGATGAGATCTCTGCTGTGTGTTTCACTTCAGAAATGGAGTTAAATCCCAGGCTCTGAGTCTTCCTACAAGCAAGACTTCGTTTCAAGAAAGGGCAGTTACTTTACAGCTCAGGTGATCTACATCATTCACGAAGCTCACACGTTTCTCATCTTACCTGACAAGCATTGGATGTTAGAGGACCTTTGGTTTGTTTCAGTTTCAGAAGCAGATTAGAACTAGATATGGCCCCTATGTTTAGGAAACACCGTTCTTTTGTTCTCAGCACACTCACGTTTCCTGCAGTTTTAGAGACTCTAGAAAGCAAGAGCGTACTTCTTGCTCTAAAGCAGAGTGTGATCGATGGATGAGAACTATGCTGTGTGTTTACCTTCAGAAATGGAGTTAAATCCCAGGCTTTGTGTCTTCCTACAAGCAAGACTTCGTTCCAGGTAAGGGCAGGCACTTTTCAGCTCAAACGAACTACATCGTTCATGAAGCTCACACGTTTCTCATCTTAAATGACAAGCATTGGATGTTAGAGGACCAGTACTTTGTATCAGTTTCAGAAGCAGGGTTGGACTAGATATGGTACGTATGTGTAGGAAACACCGTTCTGTTTTTCTCAGCACAGTCATGTTTCCTTTGTCTTAGAGACTCTAGAAAGCAAGAGCATGCTTCTTATGTAAAGCAGAATGTGATAAATGGATGGGAACTCTGCTGTGTGTTTCACTTCTGAATTGGAATTAAATCCCTGGCTCTGAGTCTTCCTACAAGCAAGACTTGGTTTCGGGAAAGGGCAGTTACTTTACAGCTCAAACGAACTACATCGCTCACGAAGCTCAACGTTTCTCATCTTACCTGACAAGCATTGGATGTTAGAGGACCAGTGCTTTGTATCAGTTTCAGAAGCATAGTTTGACTAGATATGGTCTGTATGTGTAGGAAACACCGTTCTGTTGTTCTCAGCACACTCACGTATCCTGCTCTCTTAGAGACTCTAGAAAGCAAGAGCGTGCTTCTTGCTCTAAAGCAGAGTGTGATCAATGGATGAAAACTCTGCTGTGTGTTTCACTTTAGAAATATAGTTAAATCCCAGGCTCTGTGTCTTCCTACAAGCATGACCTCGTTTCAGGTAAGAGAAGTCAATTTTCAGCTCAAACGAACTACATCATTCATGAATCTCAAATATTTCACATCCTAACTGACAAGCATTGGATGTTAGAGGACCAGTGCTTTGTATCAGTTTCCGAAGCAGAGTTGGACTAGATATTTTCTGTATGTGTAGGAAACACCGTTCTTTTGCTCTCAGCACACTCACGTTTCCTGCTGTCTTAGAGACTCGAGAAAGAAAGAGCGTGCTTCTTGCTCTAAAGCAGAGTGTGATCCCTGGATGGGAACTCTGCTGTGTGTTTCACTTCAGAAAAGGAGTTAAATCCCATTCTCTGAGTCTTCCTACAATCAAGACTTCGTTTCAGGAAAGGGCAGTTACTTTACTGCTCAAGCGAACTACATCATTCACGAAGCTCACACGTTTCTTATCTTAAGTGACAAGCATTGGATGTTACAGGACCTGTCGTTTGTTGCAGTTTCAGAAGCAGAGTTGAACTAGATATGGTCCGTATATGTAGGAAACATGGTTCATTTGTTCTGAGCACACTCAAGTTTCCTGCTGTATTAGAGACTCTAGAAAGCAAGAGCGTGCTAATTGCTCTAAAGCAGAATGTGATCCATGGATGAGAACTATGCTGTGTCTTTCCCTCCAGAAATGGAGTTAAATCCCAGGCTCTGTGTCTTCCTACAAGGAAGACTTCGTTCCAGGTAAGGGAAGTCACTTTTCAGCTAAAACGAACTACATCATTCACGAAGCTCAACGTTTCTCATCTTACCTGACAAGCACTGGATGTTAGAGGACCAGTGCTTTGTATCAGTTTCAGAAGCATAGTTTGACTAGATACGGTCTGTATGTGTAGGAAACACCGTTCTGTTGTTCTCAGCACACTCACGTGTCCTGCTCTCTTAGAGACTATAGAAAGCAAGAGCATGCTTCTTGCTCTAAAGCAGAGTGTGATCAATGGATGAGAACTCTGCTGTGTGTTTCACTTCCGAAATAGAGTTAAATCCCAGTCTCTGTGTCTTCCTACAAGCAAGACTTCGTTTCAGGTAAGGGAAGTCACTTTTCAGCTCAAACAAACTACAACATTCACGAAGCCCTCACATTTCTCATCTTAACTGACAAGCATTGGATGGTAGAGGACCAGTGCTTTGTATCAGTTTCAGAAGCAGAGTTGGACTAGATATGGTCCATATGTGTAGGAAACACCGTTCTTTTGTTCTGAGCACACTCACGTTTCATGCTGTATTAGAGACTCTAGAAAGCAAGAGCGTGCTTCTTGCTCTAAAGCAGTGTATGATCAATGGATGAGAACTCTGCTGTGTGTTTTGCTTCAGAAATGGAGTTAAAGCCCAGGCTCTGTGTCTTCCTACAAGCAAGACGTCATTTCAGGTAAGGGAAGTCACTTTTCAGTTCAAACAAACTACAACATTCACGAAGCCCACACATTTCTCATCTTATCTGACAAGCATTGGATGTTAGAGGACCAGTGCTTTTTATCAGTTTCAGAAGCATAGTTTGACTAGATATGGTCTGTATGTGTAGGAAACACCGTTCTGTTGTTCTCAGCACAGTCACGTATCCTGCTCTCTTAGAGACTCTAGAAAGCAAGAGTGTGCTTCTTGCTCTAAAGCAGAGTGTGATCAATGGATGAGAACTCTGCTGTGTGTTTCACTTCAGAAATAGAGTTAAATCCCAGTCTCTGTGTCTTCCTACAAGCAAGACTTCGTTTCAGGTAAGGGAAGTCACTTTTCAGGTCAATCGAACTACAACATTCACGAAGCCCACACATTTCTCATCTTATCTGACAAGCATTGGATGGTAGAGGACCAGTGCTTTGTATCAGTTTCAGAAGCAGAGTTGGACTAGATATGGTCCATATGTGTAGGAAATACCGTTCTTTTGTTCTGAGCACACTCACGTTTCATGCTGTATTAGAGACTCTAGAAAGCAAGAGCGTGCTTCTTGCTCTAAAGCAGAGTATGATCAATGGATGAGAACTCTGCTGTGTGTTTTGCTTCAGAAATGGAGTTAAAGCCCAGGCTCTGTGTCTTCCTACAAGCAAGACGTCATTTCAGGTAAGGGAAGTCACTTTTCAGCTCAAACAAACTACAACATTCACGAAGCCCATACATTTCTCATCTTAACTGACAAGCATTGGATGTTAGAGGACCAGTGCTTTGTATCAGTTTCAGAAGCATAGTTTGACTAGATATGGTCTGTATGTGTAGGAAACACCGTTCTGTTGTTCTCAGCACAGTCACGTATCCTGCTCTCTTAGAGACTCTAGAAAGCAAGAGTGTGCTTCTTGCTCTAAAGCAGAGTGTGATCAATGGATGAGAACTCTGCTGTGTGTTTCACTTCAGAAATAGAGTTAAATCCCAGTCTCTGTGTCGTCCTACAAGCAAGACTTCGTTTCAGATAAGGGAAGTCACTTTTCAGGTCAAACGAACTACAACATTCACGAAGCCCACACATTTCTCATCTTAACTGACAAGCATTGGATGGTAGAGGACCAGTGCTTTGTATCAGTTTCAGAAGCAGAGTTGGACTAGATATGGTCCATATGTGTAGGAAACACCGTTCTTTTGTTCTGAGCACACTCACGTTTCATGCTGTATTAGAGACTCTAGAAAGCAAGAGCGTGCTTCTTGCTCTAAAGCAGAGTATGATCAATGGAAGAGAACTCTGCTGTGTGTTTCCGTTCAGAAATGGAGTTAAATCCCAGGCTCTGTGTCTTGCGACAAGCAGGCCTTCGTTTCAGGTAAGGGAAGTCACTTTTCAGCTAAAACTAACTACATCATTCACGAAGCTCAACGTTTCTCATCTTAACTGACAAGCATTTGCTGTTAGATGACCAGTGCTTTGTATCAGTTTCAGAAGCAGAGTTGGACTAGTTATGGTCCGTATGTGTAGGAAACACCGTTCTGTTGTTCTCAGCACACTCACGTATCCTGCTCTCTTAGAGACTCTAGAAAGCAAGAGCGTGCTTCTTGCTCTAAAGCAGAGTGTGATCAATGGATGAGAACTCTGCTGTGTGTTTCACTTCAGAAATAGAGTTAAATTACAGGCTCTGTGTCTTCCTACAAACAAGACTTCGTTTCAGGTAAGGGAAGTCACTTTTCAGCTTTAACGATCTACAACATTCACGAAGCCCACACATTTCTCATCTTAACTGACAAGCATTGGATGTTAGAGGACCAGTGCTTTATATCAGTTTCAGAAGCAGAGTTGGACTAGATATGGTCTGTATGTGTGGGAAACTCCGTTCTTTTGTTCTGAGCACACTCAAATTTCCTGCTGTATTAGAGACTATAGAAAGCAAGAGCGTGCTTCTTGCTCTAAAGCAGAGTGTGTGCATTGGATGAGATCTCTGCTGTGTGTTTCACTTCAGAAATGGAGTTAAATCCCAGGCTCTGAGTCTTCCTACAAGCAAGACTTCGTTTCAAGAAAGGGCAGTTACTTTACAGCTCAGGTGATCTACATCATTCACGAAGCTCACACGTTTCTCATCTTACCTGACAAGCATTGGATGGTAGAGGACCTTTGGTTTGTTTCAGTTTCAGAAGCAGATTAGAACTAGATATGGCCCCTATGTTTAGGAAACACCGTTCTTTTGTTCTCAGCACACTCAGGTTTCCTGCAGTTTTAGAGACTCTAGAAAGCAAGAGCGTACTTCTTGCTCTAAAGCAGAGTGTGATCGATGGATGAGAACTATGCTGTGTGTTTACCTTCAGAAATGGAGTTAAATCCCAGGCTCTGTGTCTTCCTACAAGCAAGACTTCATTCCAGGTAAGGGCAGGCCCTTTTCAGGTCAAACGAACTACATCGTTCATGAAGCTCACACGTTTCTCATCTTAAATGACAAGCATTGGATGTTAGAGGACCAGTACTTTGTATCTGTTTCAGAAGCAGGGTTGGACTAGATATGGTACGTATGTGTAGGAAACACCGTTCTGTTTTTCTCAGCACAGTCATGTTTCCTTTGTCTTAGAGACTCTAGAAAGCAAGAGCATGCTTCTTATGTAAAGCAGAATGTGATAAATGGATGGGAACTCTGCTGTGTGTTTCACTTCTGAATTGGAATTAAATCCCTGGCTCTGAGTCTTCCTACAAGCAAGACTTGGTTTCGGGAAAGGGCAGTTACTTTACAGCTCAAACGAACTACATCGGTCACGAAGCTCAACGTTTCTCATCTTACCTGACAAGCATTGGATGTTAGAGGACCAGTGCTTTGTATCAGTTTCAGAAGCATAGTTTGACTAGATATGGTCTGTATGTGTAGGAAACACCGTTCTGTTGTTCTCAGCACACTCACGTATCCTGCTCTCTTAGAGACTCTAGAAAGCAAGAGCGTGCTTCTTGCTCTAAAGCAGAGTGTAATCAATGGATGAAAACTCTGCTGTGTGTTTCACTTTAGAAATATAGTTAAATCCCGGGCTCTGTGTCTTCCTACAAGCATGACTTCGATTCAGGTAAGAGAAGTCAATTTTCAGCTCAAACGAACTACATCATTCATGAAGCTCAAACATTTCACATCCTATCTGACAAGCATTGGATGTTAGAGGACCAGTGCTTTGCATCAGTTTCCGAAGCAGAGTTGGACTAGATATTTTCTGTATGTGTAGGAAACACCGTTCTTTTGCTCTCAGCACACTCACGTTTCCTGCTGTCTTAGAGATTCGAGAAAGCAAGAGCGTGCTTCTTGCTCTAAAGCAGAGTGTGATCCCTGGATGGGAACTCTGCTGTGTGTTTCACTTCAGAAAAGGAGTTAAATCCCATTCTCTGAGTCTTCCTACAATCAAGACTTCGTTTCAGGAAAGGGCAGTTACTTTACTGCTCAAGCGAACTACATCATTCACGAAGCTCACACGTTTCTTATCTTAAGTGACAAGCATTGGATGTTACAGGACCTGTCGTTTGTTGCAGTTTCAGAAGCAGAGTTGAACTAGATATGGTCCGTATATGTAGGAAACACCGTTCATTTGTTCTGAGCACACTCAAGTTTCCTGCTGTATTAGAGACTCTAGAAAGCAAGAGCGTGCTTCTTGCTCTAAAGCAGAGTATGATCAATGGATGAGAACTCTGCTGTGTGTTTCGCTTCAGAAATGGAGTTAAATCCCAGGCTCTGTGTCTTCCTACAAGCAAGACATCATTTCAGGTAAGGGAAGTCACTTTTCAGCTCAAACAAACTACAACATTCACGAAGCCCACACATTTCTCATCTTAACTGACAAGCATTGGATGTTAGAGGACCAGTGCTTTGTATCAGTTTCAGAAGCATAGTTTGACTAGATATGGGCTGTATGTGTAGGAAACACCGTTCTGTTGTTCTCAGCACACTCACGTATCCTGCTCTCTTAGAGACTCTAGAAAGCAAGAGTGTGCTTCTTGCTCTAAAGCAGAGTGTGATCAATGGATGAGAACTCTGCTGTGTGTTTCACTTCAGAAATAGAGTTAAATCCCAGTCTCTGTGTCTTCCTACAAGCAAGATTTCGTTTCAGGTAAGGGAAGACACTTTTCAGGTCAAACGAACTACAACATTCACGAAGCCCACACATTTCTCATCTTAACTGACAAGCATTGGATGGTAGAGGACCAGTGCTTTGTGTCAGTTTCAGAAGCAGAGTTGGACTAGATATGGTCCGTATGTGTAGGAAACACCGTTCTGTTGTTTCCAGCACACTCACGTATCCTGCTGTCTTAGAGACTCTAGAAAGCAAGAGCATGCTTCTTGCTCTAATGCAGAGTGTGATCAATGGATGAGAACTCTGCTGTGTGTTTCACTTCAGAAATAGAGTTAAATTACAGGCTCTGTGTCTTCCTACAAACAAGACTTCGTTTCAGGTAAGGGAAGTCACTTTTCAGCTTAAACGAACTACAACATTCACGAAGCTCACACATTTCTCATCTTAACTGACAAGCATTGGATGTTAGAGGACCAGTTCTTTGTATCAGTTTCAGAAGGAGAGTTGGACTAGATATGGTCTGTATGTGTGGGAAACTTCGTTCTTTTGTTCTGAGCACACTCAAATTTCCTGCTGTATAAGAGATTATAGAAAGCAAGAGCGTGCTTCTTGCTCTAAAGCAGAGTGTGTGCATTGGATGAGATCTCTGCTGTGTGTTTCACTTCAGAAATGGAGTTAAATCCCAGGCTCTGAGTCTTCCTACAAGCAAGACTTCGTTTCAAGAAAGGGCAGTTACTTTACAGCTCAGGTGATCTACATCATTCACGAAGCTCACACGTTTCTCATCTTACGTGACAAGCATTGGATGTTAGAGGACCTTTGGTTTGTTTCAGTTTCAGAAGCAGATTAGAACTAGATATGGCCCCTATGTTTAGGAAACACCGTTCTTTTGTTCTCAGCACACTCACGTTTCCTGCAGTTTTAGAGACTCTAGAAAGCAAGAGCGTACTTCTTGCTCTAAAGCAGAGTGTGATCGATGGATGAGAACTATGCTGTGTGTTTACCTTCAGAAATGGAGTTAAATCCCAGGCTCTGTGTCATCCTACAATCAAGACTTCGTTTCAGGAAAGGGCAGTTACTTTACAGCTCAAGCGAACTACATCATTCACGAAGCTCACATGTTTCTTATCTTAAATGACAAGCATTTGATGTTACAGGACCTGTAGTTTGTTGCAGTTTCAGAAGCAGAGTTGAACTAGATATGGTCCGTATATTTAGGAAACACCGTTCATTTGTTCTGATCACACTCATGTTTCATGCTGTATTAGAGACTCTAGAAAGCAAAAGCGTGCTAATAGCTCTAAAGCAGAGTGTGATCCATGGATGAGAACTATGCTGTGTCTTTCCCTTCAGAAATGGACTTAAATCCCAGGCTCTGTGTCTTCCTACAAGGAAGACTTCGTTCCAGGTAAGGGCAGGCACTTTTCAGCTCAAATGAACTACATCGTTCTTGAAGCTCACATGTTTCTCATCTTAAATGACAAGCATTGGATGTTAGAGGACCAGTACTTTGTATCAGTTTCAGAAGCATGGTTGGACTAGATATGGTACGTATGGGTAGGAAACACCGTTCTGTTGTTCTCAGCACACTCACGTATCCTGCTCTCTTAGAGACTCTAGAAAGCAAGAGCGTGCTTCTTGCTCTAAAGCAGAGTGTGTTTTGTGGATCAGAACTGTGCAGTGTTTTTCACTTCTGAAATGGAGTTAAATCCCAGGCTCTGTGTCTTGCTACAAGCAAGACTTCGTTTCAGGTAAGGGAAGTCACTTTTCATCTAAAACTAACTACATCATTCACGAAGCTCAACGTTTCTCATCTTAACTTACAAGCATTTGCTGTTAGATGACCAGTGCTTTGTGTCAGTTTCAGAAGCAGAGTTGGACTAGATATGGTCCGTATGTGTAGGAAACACCGTTCTGTTGTTCTGAGCACACTCACGTATCCTGCTCTCTTAGAGACTCTAGAAAGCAAGAGCGTGCTTCTTGCTCTAAAGCAGAGTGTGATCAATAGATGAGAACTCTGCTGTGTGTTTCACTTCAGAAATAGAGTTAAATTACAGGCTCTGTGTCTTCCTACAAACAAGACTTCGTTTCAGGTAAGGGAGGTCACTTTTCAGCATTAACGATCTACAACATTCACGAAGCCCACACATTTCTCATCTTAACTGACAAGCATTGGATGTTAGAGGACCAGTGCTTTATATCAGTTTCAGAAGCAGAGTTGGACTAGATATGGTCTGTATGTGTGGGAAACTCCGTTCTTTTGTTCTGAGCACACTCAAATTTCCTGCTGTATTAGAGACTATAGAAGGCAAGAGCGTGCTTCTTGCTCTAAAGCAGAGTGTGTGCATTGGATGAGATCTCTGCTGTGTGTTTCACTTCAGAAATGGAGTTAAATCCCAGGCTCTGAGTCTTCCTACAAGCAAGACTTCGTTTCAAGAAAGGGCAGTTACTTTACAGCTCAGGAGATCTACATCATTCACGAAGCTCACACGTTTCTCATCTTACCTGACAAGCATTGGATGTTAGAGGACCTTTGGTTTGTTTCAGTTTCAGAAGCAGATTAGAACTAGATATGGCCCCTATGTTTAGGAAACTCCGTTCTTTTGTTCTCAGCACACTCACGTTTCCTGCAGTTTTAGAGACTCTAGAAAGCAAGAGCGTACTTCTTGCTCTAAAGCAGAGTGTGATCGATGGATGAGAACTATGCTGTGTGTTTACCTTCAGAAATGGAGTTAAATCCCAGGCTCTGTGTCTTCCTACAATCAAGACTTCGTTTCAGGAAAGGGCAGTTACTTTACATCTCAAGCGAACTACATCATTCACGAAGCTCACACGTTTCTTATCTTAAATGACAAGCATTTGATGTTACAGGACCTGTAGTTTGTTGCAGTTTCAGAAGCAGAGGTGAACTAGATATGGTCCGTATATGTAGGAAACACCGTTCATTTGTTCTGATCACACTCATGTTTCATGCTGTATTAGAGATTCTAGAAAGCAAAAGCGTGCTAATAGCTCTAAAGCAGAGTGTGATCAATGGATGAGAACTATGCTGTGTCTTTCCCTTCAGAAATGGACTTAAATCCCAGGCTCTGTGTCTTCTTACAAGGAAGACTTCGTTCCAGGTAAGGGCAGGCACTTTTCAGCTCAAATGAACTGCATCGTTCATGAAGCTCACATGTTTCTCATCTTAAATGACAAGCATTGGATGTTAGAGGACCAGTACTTTGTATCAGTTTCAGAAGCATGGTTGGACTAGATATGGTACGTATGGGTAGGAAACACTGTTCTGTTTTCCTCAGCACACTCACGTTTCCTTTGTCTTAGAGACTCTAGAAAGCAAGAGCATGCTTCTTATCTAAAGCAGAATGTGATAAATGGATGAGAACTCTGCTGTGTGTTTCACTTCAGAAATGGAATTAAATCCCTGGCTCTGAGTCTTCATACAATCAAGACTTAGTTTCAGGAAAGGGCAGTTACTTACAGCTCAAACGAACTACGTCATTCACAAAGCTCACAAGTTTCTCATCCTAACTGACATGCGTTGGGTGTTAGAGGACCTGTGCTTTGTTGTAGTTTCAGAAGCAGAGTTGGACTAGATATGGTCCATATGTGTAGGAAACACCGTTCTTTTGTTCTAAGCACACTCACGTTTCATGCTGTATTAGAGACTCTAGAAAGCAAGAGCATGCTTCTTGCTCTAAAGCAGAGTATGATCAATGGAAGAGAACTCTGCTGTGTGTTTCCCTTCAGAAATGGAGTTAAATCCCAGGCTCTGTGTCTTGCTACAAGCAAGACTTCGTTTCAGGTAAGGGAAGTCACTTTTCAGCTAAAACTAACTACATCATTCACGAAGCTCAACGTTTCTCATCTTAACTGACAAGCATTTGCTGTTAGATGACCAGTGCTTTGTATCAGTTTCAGAAGCAGAGTTGGACTAGATATGATCCGTATGTGTAGGAAACACCGTTCTGTTGTTCTCAGCACACTCACGTATCCTGCTCTCTTAGAGACTCTAGAAAGCAAGAGCGTGCTTCTTGCTCTAAAGCAGAGTGTGATCAATGGATGAGAACTCTGCTGTGTGTTTCACTTCAGAAATAGAGTTAAATTACAGGCTCTGTGTCTTCCTACAAACAAGACTTCGTTTCAGGTAAGGGAAGTCACTTTTCAGCTTTAACGATCTACAACATTCACGAAGCACACACATTTCTCATCTTAACTGACAAGCATTGGATGTTAGAGGACCAGTGCTTTGTATCAGTTTCAGAAGCAGAGTTGGACTAGATATGGTCTGTATGTGTGGGAAACTCCGTTCTTTTGTTCTGAGCACACTCAAATTTCCTGCTGTATTAGAGACTATAGAAAGCAAGAGCGTGCTTCTTGCTCTAAAGCAGAGTGTGTGCATTGGATGAGATCTCTGCTGTGTGTTTCACTTCAGAGATGGAGTTAAATCTCAGGCTCTGAGTCTTCCTACAAGCAAGACTTCGTTTCAAGAAAGGGCAGTTACTTTACAGCTCAGGTGATCTACATCATTCACGAAGCTCACACGTTTCTCATCTTACCTGACAAGCATTGGATGTTAGAGGACCTTTGGTTTGTTTAAGTTTCAGAAGCAGATTAGAACTAGATATGGCCCCTATGTTTAGGAAACACCGTTCTTTTGTTCTCAGCACACTCACGTTTGCTGCAGTTTTAGACACTCTAGAAAGCAAGAGCGTACTTCATGCTCTAAAGCAGAGTGTGATCGATGGATGAGAACTATGCTGTGTGTTTACCTTCAGAAATGGAGTTAAATCCCAGGCTCTGTGTCTTCCTACAAGCAAGACTTCGTTCCAGGTAAGGTAGGCACTTTTCAGCTCAAACGAACTACATCGTTCATGAAGCTCACACATTTTTACTTTAATGACAAGCATTGGATGTTAGAGGACCAGTACTTTGTATCAGTTTCAGAAGCAGGGTTGGACTAGATATGGTATGTATGTGTAGGAAACACCGTTCTGTTTTTCTCAGCACAGTCATGTTTCCTTTGTCTTAGAGACTCTAGAAAGCAAGAGCATGCTTCTTATGTAAAGCAGAATGTGATAAATGGATGGGAACTCTGCTGTGTGTTTCACTTCTGAATTGGAATTAAATCCCTGGCTCTGAGTCTGCCTACAAGCAAGACTTGGTTTCGGGAAAGTGCAGTTACTTTACAGCTCAAACGAACTACATCGTTCACGAAGCTCAACGTTTCTCATCTTACCTGAAAAGCATTGGATGTTAGAGGACCAGTACTTTGTATCAGTTTCAGAAGCATAGTTTGAGTAGATATGGTCTGTATGTGTAGGAAACACCGTTCTGTTGTTCTCAGCACACTCACGTATCCTGCTCTCTTAGAGACTCTAGAAAGCAAGAGCGTGCTTCTTGCTCTAAAGCAGAGTGTGATCGATGGATGAGAACTATGCTGTGTGTTTCACTTCAGAAATAGAGTTAAATCCCAGGCTCTGTGTCTTCCTACAAGCATGACTTCGTTTCATGTAAGAGAAGTCAATTTTTAGCTCAAACGAACTACATCATTCATGAAGCTCACACATTTCACATCTTAACTGACAAGCATTGGATGTCAGAGGACCAGTGCTTTGTATCAGTTTCCGAAGCAGAGTTGGACTAGATATTTTATGTATGTGTAGGAAACACCGTTCTTTTGCTCTCAGCACACTCAAGTTTCCTGCTGTCTTAGAGATTCGAGAAAGCAAGAGCGTGCTTCTTGCTCTAAAGCAGAGTGTGATCCCTGGATGGGAACTCTGCTGTGTGTTTCACTTCAGAAATGGAGTTAAATCCCATTCTCTGAGTCTTCCTACAATCAAGACATCGTTTCAGGAAAGGGCAGTTACTTTACAGCTCAAGCGAACTACATCATTCACGAAGCTCTCACGTTTCTTATCTTAACTGCCAAGCATTGGATGTTACAGGACCTGTCGTTTGTTGCAGTTTCAGAAGCAGAGTTGAATAGAAATGGTCCGTATATGTAGGAAACACCGTTCATTTGTTCTGAGCACACTCAAGTTTCCTGCTGTATTAGAGACACTAGAAAGCAAGAGCGTGCTAATAGCTCTAAAGCAGAATGTGATCCATGGATGAGTACTATGCTGTGTCTTTCCCTTCAGAAATGGAGTTAAATCCCAGGCTCTGTGTCTTCCTACAAGGAAGACTTCGTTCCAGGTAAGGGAAGTCACTTTTCAGCTAAAACGAACTACATCATTCACGAAGCTCAACGTTTCTCATCCTACCTGACAAGCATTGGATGTTAGAGGACCAGTACTTTGTATCAGTTTCAGAAGCAGGGTTGGACTAGATATGGTACGTATGTGTAGGAAACACCGTTCTGTTTTTCTCAGCACAGTCATGTTTCCTCTGTCTTAGAGACTCTAGAAAGCAAGAGCATGCTTCTTATGTAAAGCAGAATGTGATAAATGGATGGGAACTCTGCTGTGTGTTTCACTTCAGAATTGGAGTTAAATCCCTGGCTCTGAGTCTTCCTACAAGCAAGACTTGGTTTCAGGAAAGAGCAGTTTCTTTACAGCTCAAACGAACTACATCGTTCACGAAGCTCAACGTTTCTCATCTTACCTGACAAGCATTGGATGTTAGAGGACCAGTGCTTTGTATCAGTTTCAGAAGCATAGTTTGACTAGATATGGTCTGTATGTGTAGGAAACACCGTTCTGTTGTTCTCAGCACACTCACGTATCCTGCTGTCTTAGAGAATCTAGAAAGCAAGAGCGTGCTTCTTGCTCTAAAGCAGAGTGTGATCAATGGATGAGAACTCTGCTGTGTGTTTCACTTCCGAAATAGAGTTAAATCCAAGTCTCTGTGTCTTCCTACAAGCAAGACTTCTTTTCAGGTAAGGGAAGTCACTTTTCAGCTCAAACGAACTACAAAATTCACGAAGCCCCCACATTTCTCATCTTAACTGAGAAGCATTGGATGGTAGAGGACCAGTGCTTTGTATTAGTTTTAGAAGCAGAGTTGGACTAGATATGGTCCATATGTGTAGGAAACAACGTTCTTTTGTTCTGAGCACACTCACATTTCATGCTGTATTAGAGACTCTAGAAAGGAAGAGCGTGCTTCTTGCTCTAAAGCAGAGTGTGATCAATGGATGAGAACTCTTCTGTGTGTTTCACTTCCGAAATAGAGTTAAATCCCAGTCTCTGTGTCTTCCTACAAGCAAGACTTCGTTTCAGGTAAGGGAAGTCACTTTTCAGCTAAAACGAACTACATCATTCACGAAGCTCAATGTTTCTCATCTTAACTGACAAGCATTTGATGTTAGAAGACCAGTGCTTTGTATCAGTTTCAGAATCAGAGTTGGACTAGATATGGTCCGTATGTGTAGGAAACACCGTTCTGTTGTTCTCAGCACACTCACGTATCCTGCTGTCTTAGAGACTCTAGAAAGCAAGGGCGTGCTTCTTGCTCTAAAGAAGAGTGTGATCAATGGATGAAAACTC
Organism: Onychomys leucogaster; assembly: GCA_949786385.1. Taxonomy (NCBI): domain Eukaryota; kingdom Metazoa; phylum Chordata; class Mammalia; order Rodentia; family Cricetidae; genus Onychomys; species Onychomys leucogaster. The sequence goes on from CATKUP010000140.1 coordinate 846,146, forward strand.
TGCTGTGTGTTTCACTTCAGAAATAGAGTTATATTACAGGCTCTGTGTCTTCCTACAAACAAGACTTCGTTTCAGGTAAGGGAAGTCACTTTTCAGCTTAAACGATCTACAACATTCACGAAGCACACACATTTCTCATCTTAATTGACAAGCATTGGATGTTAGAGGACCAGTGCTTTGTATCAGTTTCAGAAGCAGAGTTGGACTAGATATGGTCTGTATGTGTGGGAAACTCCGTTCTTTTGTTCTGAGCACACTCAAATTTCCTGCTGTATTAGAGACTATAGAAAGCAAGAGCGTGCTTCTTGCTCTAAAGCAGAGTGTGTGCAATGGATGAGATCTCTGCTGTGTGTTTCACTTCAGAAATGGAGTTAAATCCCAGGCTCTGAGTCTTCCTACAAGCAAGACTTCGTTTCAAGAAAGGGCAGTTACTTTACAGCTCAGGTGATCTACATCATTCATGAAGCTCACACGTTTCTCATCTTACCTGACAAGCATTGGATGTTAGAAGACCTGTGGTTTGTTTCAGTTTCAGAAGCAGATTAGAACTAGATATGGCCCCTATGTTTAGGAAACACTGTTCTTTCGTTCTCAGCACACTCACGTTTCCTGCAGTTTTAGAGACTCTAGAAAGCAAGAGCATGCTTCTTGTTCTAAAGCAGAGTGTGATCGATGGATGAGAACTATGCTGTGTGTTTCCCATCAGAAATGGAGTTAAATTACAGGCTCTGTGTCTTCCTACAAACAAGACTTCATTTCAGGTAAGGGAAGTCACTTTTCAGCTTAAACGATCTACAACATTCACGAAGCACACACATTTCTCATCTTAACAGACAAGCATTGGATGTTAGAGGACCAGTGCTTTGTATCAGTTTCAGAAGCAGAGTTGGACTAGATATGGTCTGTATGTGTGGGAAACTCCGTTCTTTTGTTCTGAGCACACTCAAATTTCATGCTGTATTAGAGACTATAGAAAGCAAGAGCGTGCTTCTTGCTCTAAAGCAGAGTGTGATCGATGGATGAGAACTCTGCTGTGTGTTTCACTTCAGAAATAGAGTTAAATCCAAGTCTCTGTGTCTTCCTACAAGCAAGACTTCTTTTCAGGTAAGGGAAGTCACTTTTCAGCTCAAATGAACTACAACATTCACGAAGCCCACACATTTCTCATCTTAACTGACAAGCATTGGATGGTAGAGGACCAGTGCTTTGTATCAGTTTCAGAAGCAGAGTTGGACCAGATATGGTCCATATGTGTAGGAAACAACGTTCTTTTGTTCTGAGCACACTCACGTTTCATGCTGTATTAGAGACTCTAGAAAGCAAGAGCGTGCTTCTTGCTCTAAAGCAGAGTGTGAACAATGGATGAAAACTCTGCTGTGTGTTTCACTTTAGAAATATAGTTAAATCCCAGGCTCTGTGTCTTCCTACAAACATGACTTCGTTTCAGGTAAGAGAAGTCAATTTTTAGCTCAAACGAACTACATCATTCATGAAGCTCACACATTTCACATCTTAACTGACAAGCATTGGATGTTAGAGGACCAGTGCTCTGTATCAGTTTCTGAGACAGAGTTGGACTAGATATTTTCTGTATGTGTAGGAAACACCGTTCTGTTGTTCTCAGCACACTCACATATTCTGCTGTCTTAGAGACTCTAGAAAGCAAGAGCGTGCTTCTTGCTCTAAAGCAGAGTGTGATCAATGGATGAAAACTCTGCTTTGTGTTTCACTTTAGAAATATATAAATCCCAGGCTCTGTGTCTTCCTACAAGCATGACTTCATTTCAGGTAAGAGAAGTCAATTTTTAGCTCAAACGAACTACATCATTCATGAAGCTCACACATTTCACATCTTAACTGACAAGCATTGGAAGTTAGAGGACCAGTGCTTTGTATCAGTTTCCGAAGCAGAGTTGGACTAGATATTTTCTGTATGTGTAGGAAACACCGTTCTTTTGCTCTCAGCACACTCACGTTTCCTGCTGTCTTAGAGACTCGAGAAAGCAAGAGCGTGCTTCTTGCTCTAAAGCAGAGTGTGATCCCTGGATGGGAACTCTGCTGTGTGTTTCACTTCAGAAATAGAGTTAAATTACAGGCTCTGTGTCTTCCTACAAACAAGACTTCATTTCAGGTAAGGGAAGTCACTTTTCAGCTTAACGATCTACAACATTCACGAAGCACACACATTTCTCATCTTAACTGACAAGCATTGGATGTTAGAGGACCAGTGCTTTGTATCAGTTTCAGAAGCAGAGTTGGACTAGATATGGTCTGTATGTGTGGGAAACTCCGTTCTTTTGTTCTGAGCACACTCAAATTTCCTGCTGTATTAGAGACTATAGAAAGCAAGAGCGTGCTTCTTGCTCTAAAGCAGAGTGTGTGCAATGGATGAGATCTCTGCTGTGTGTTTCACTTCAGAAATGGAGTTAAATCCCAGGCTCTGAGTCTTCCTACAAGCAAGACTTCGTTTCAAGAAAGGGCAGTTACTTTACAGCTCAGGTGATCTACATCATTCACGAAGCTCACATGTTTCTCATCTTACCTGACATGCATTGGATGTTAGAGGACCTGTGGTTTGTTTCAGTTTCAGAAGCAGATTAGAACTAGATATGGCCCCTATGTTTAGGAAACACCGTTCTTTCGTTCTCAGCACACTCACGTTTCCTGCAGTTTTAGAGACTCTAGAAAGCAAGAGCATGCTTCTTGCTCTAAAGCAGAGTGTGATCGATGGATGAGAACTATGCTGTGTGTTTCCCTTCAGAAATGGAGTTAAATCCCAGTCTCTGTGTCTTCCTACAAGCAAGTCTTCGTTCCAGGTAAGGGTAGGCACTTTTAGGCTCAAACGAACTACATCATTCATGAAGCTCACACATTTCTCATCTTAAATGACAAGCATTGGATGTTAGAGGACCAGTACTTTGTATCAGTTTCAGAAGCAGAGTTGGACTAGATATCGTGTGTATGTGTAGTAAACACCGTTCTTTTGCTCTCAGCACACTCACGTTTCCTGCTGTCTTAGAGACTCTAGAAAGCAAGAGTGTGCTTCTTGCTCTAAAGCAGAGTGTGATCCCTGGATGGGAACTCTGCTGTGTGTTTCACTTCAGAAATGGAGTTAAATCCCATTCTCTGAGTCTTCCTACAATCAAGACTTCCTTTCAGGAAAGGGCAGTTACTTTATAGCTCAAGCGAACTACATCATTCACGAAGCTCACACGTTTCTCATCTTAACTTACAAGCATTGGATGGTAGAGGACCAGTGCTTTGTATCAGTTTCAGAAGCAGAGTTGGACTAGATATGGTCCATATGTGTAGGAAACACCGTTCTGTTGTTCTCAGCACACTCACGTATCCTGCTGTCTTAGAGAATCTAGAAAGCAAGAGCGTGCTTCTTGCTCTAAAGCAGAGTGTGATCATTGGATGGGAACTCTGCTGTGTTGTTCACTACAGAAATGGAGTTAAATCCCAGGCTCTGAGTCCTCCTACAAGCAAGACTTCGATTAAGGTAAGGGCAGTTACTTTACAGGTCAAAAGAACTACAACGTACACGAAGCTCACACGTTTCTTGCTCTTAATTAAAAAGCATTGGATGTGACAGGACCTGTGTTTTGTGTCAGTTTCAGAAGCAGTGTTGAACTAGATATGGCCCCTATGTGTAGAAAACACCGTTCTTTTGTTCTCAGCACACTCACGTTTCCTGATGTATTAGAGACTCAAGAAAGCAAGAGTGTGCTTCTTTCTCTAAAGCAGAGGGTGATCGATGGATGAGAACTATGCTGTGTGTTTCCCTTCAGAAATGGAGTTAAATCCCATTCTCTGAGTCTTCCTACAATCAAGACTTCATTTCAGGAAAGGGCAGTTACTTTACAGCTCAAGCGAACTACATCATTCACGAAGCTCTCACGTTTCTTATCTTAAATGACAAGCATTGGATGTTACAGGACCTGTGGTTTGTTGCAGTTTCAGAAGCAGAGTTGAACTAGATATGGTCCGTATATGTAGGAAAAACCGTTCATTTGTTCTGAGCACACTCAAGTTTCCTGCTGTATTAGAGACTCTAGAAAGCAAGAGCATGCTAATAGCTCTAAAGCAGAGTATGATCCATGGATGAGAACTATGCTGTGTCTTTCCCTTCAGAAATGGAGTTAAATCCCAGGCTCTGTGTCTTCCTACAAGGAAGACTTCGTTCCAGGTAAGGGCAGGCACTTTTCAGCTCAAATGAACTACATCGTTCATGAAGCTCACATGTTTCTCATCTTAAATGACAAGCATTGGATGTTAGAGGACCAGTACTTTGTTTCAGTTTCAGAAGCATGGTTGGACTAGATATGGTACGTATGGGTAGGAAACACCGTTCTGTTTTCCTCAGCACACTCACGTTTCCTTTGCCTTAGAGACTCTAGAAAGCAAGAGCATGCTTCTTATCTAAAGCAGAATGTGATAAATGGATGAGAACTCTGCTGTGTGTTTCACTTCAGAAATGGAATTAAATCCCTGGCTCTGAGTCTTCATACAATCAAGACTTAGTTTCAGGAAAGGGCAGTTACTTTACAGCTCAATCGAACTACATCCTTCAGGAAGCTCACACGTTTCTCATCTTAACTTACAAGCATTGGATGGTAGAGGACCAGTGCTTTGTATCAGTTTCAGAAGCAGAGTTGGACTAGATATGGTCCATATGTGTAGGAAACACCGTTCTGTTGTTCTCAGCACACTCACGTATCCTGCTGTCTTAGAGAATCTAGAAAGCAAGAGCGTGCTTCTTGCTCTAAAGCAGAGTGTGATCATTGGATGGGAACTCTGCTGTGTTGTTCACTACAGAATTGGAGTTAAATCCCCGGCTCTGAGTCTTCCTACAAGCAAGACTTCGATTAAGGTAAGGGCAGTTACTTTACAGGTCAAAAGAACTACAACGTACACGAAGCTCACACGTTTCTTGCTCTTAATTAAAAAGCATTGGATGTGACAGGACCTGTGTTTTGTGTCAGTTTCAGAAGCAGTGTTGAACTAGATATGGCCCCTATGTGTAGGAAACACCGTTCTTTTGTTCTCAGCACACTCACGTTTCCTGATGTATTAGAGATTCAAGAAAGCAAGAGCGTGCTAATAGCTCTAAAGCAGAGTGTGATCCATGGATGAGAACTATGCTGGTTCTTTCCCTTCAGAAATGGAGTTAAATCCCAGGCTCTGTGTCTTCCTACAAGCAAGACTTCGTTTCAGGTAAGGGCAGGCACTTTTCAGCTCAAACGAACTACAATATTCACCTAAGCCCCCACATTTCTCATCTTAACTGACAAGCATTGGATGTTAGAGGACCAGTGCTTTGTATCAGTTTCTGAGACAGAGTTGGACTAGATATTTTCTGTATGTGTAGGAAACACCGTTCTGTTGTTCTCAGCACACTCACTTATTCTGCTGTCTTAGAGACTCTAGAAAGCAAGAGCGTGCTTCTTGCTCTAAAGCAGAGTGTGAACAATGGCTGAAAACTCTGCTTTGTGTTTCACTGTAGAAATATATAAATCCCAGGCTCTGTGTCTTCCTACAAGCATGACTTCGTTTCAGGTAAGAGAAGTCAATTTTTAGCTCAAACAAACTACATCATTCATGAAGCTCACACATTTCACATCTTAACTGACAAGCATTGGATGTTAGAGGACCAGTGCTTTGTATCAGTTTCCGAAGCAGAGTTGGACTAGATATTTTCTGTATGTGTAGGAAACACCGTTCTTTTGCTCTCAGCACACTCATGTTTCCTTCTGTCTTAGAGACTCTAGAAAGCAAGAGCGTGCTAACAGCTCTAAAGCAGAATGTGATCCATGGATGAGAACTATGCTGTGTCTTTCCCTTCAGAAATGGAGTTAAATCCCAGGCTCTGTGTCTTCCTACAAGGAAGACTTCGTTCCAGGTAAGGGCAGGCACTTTTCAGCTCAAATGTACTACATCGTTCATGAAGCTCACATGTTTCTCATCTTAAATGACAAGCATTGGATGTTAGAGGACCAGTACTTTGTTTCAGTTTGAGAAGCATGGTTGGACTAGATATGGTACGTATGTGTAGGAAACACCGTTCTGTTTTTCTCAGCACAGTCATGTTTCCTCTGTCTTAGAGACTCTAGAAAGCAAGAGCATGCTTCTTATCTAAAGCAGAATGTGATAAATGGATGGGAACTGTGCTGTGTGTTTCCCTTCAGAATTGGAATTAAATCCCTGGCTCTGAGTCTTCCTACAAGCAAGACTTGGTTTCAGGAAAGGGCAGTTACTTTACAGCTCAAACGAACTACATCGTTCACGAAGCTCAACGTTAATCATCTGACCTGACAAGCATTGGATGTTCAGGACCAGTGCTTTGTATCAGTTTCAGAAGCATAGTTTGACTAGATATGGTCTGTATGTGTAGGAAACACCGTTCTGTTGTTCTCAGCACACTCACGTATTCTGCTGTCTTAGAGACTCTAGAAAGCAAGAGCGTGCTTCTTGCTCTAAAGCAGAGTGTGATCAATGGATGAGAACTCTGCTGTGTGTTTCACTTCCGAAATAGAGTTAAATCCCAGTCTCTGTGTCTTCCTACAAGCAAGACTTCGTTTCAGGTAAGGGAAGTCACTTTACAGATCAAACAAACTACAACATTCACGAAGCAAACACATTTCTCATCTTAACTGACAAGCATTGGATGTTAGAGGACCAGTGCTTTGTATCAGTTTCAGAAGCAGAGTTGGACTAGATATGGTCCATATGTGTAGGAAACACCGTTCTCTGTTCTGAGCACACTCATGTTTCATGCTGTATTAGAGACTCTAGAAAGCAAGAGCGTGCTTCTTGCTCTAAAGCAGAGTATGATCAATGGATGAGAACTCTGCTGTGTGTTTCACTTCAGAAATAGAGTTAAATCCAAGTCTCTGTGTCTTCCTACAAGCAAGACTTCTTTTTAGGTAAGGGAAGTCACTTTTCAGCACAAACGAACTACAACATTCACGAAGCCCACACATTTCTCATCTTAACTGACAAGCATTGGATGTTAGAGGACCAGTGCTTTGTATCAGTTTCAGAAGCAGAGTTGGACTAGATATGGTCTGTATGTGTAGGAAACACCGTTCTGTTTTTCTCAACACACTCACGTATCCTGCTCTCTTAGAGACTCTAGAAAGCAAGAGCGTGCTTCTTGCTCTAAAGAAGAGTGTGGTCAATGGATGAGAACTCTGCTGTGTGTTTCACTTCCGAAATAGAGTTAAATCCCAGTCTCTGTGTCTTCCTACAAGCAAGACTTCGTTTCAGGTGAGGGAAGTCACTTTACAGATTAAACAAACTACAACATTCACGAAGCAAACACATTTCTCATCTTAACTGACAAGCACTGGATGGTAGAGGACCAGTGCTTTGTATCAGTTTCAGAAGCAGAGTTGGACTAGATATGGTCCATATGTGTAGGAAACACCGTTCTTTGTTCTGAGCACACTCACGTTTCATGCTGTATTAGAGACTCTAGAAAGCAAGAGCGTGCTTCTTGCTCTAAAGCAGAGTATGATCAATGGATGAGAACTATGCTGTGTGTTTCACTTCAGAAATAGAGTTAAATCCAAGTCTCTGTGTCTTCCTACAATCAAGACTTCATTTCAGGAAAGGGCAGTTACTTTACAGCTCAAGCGAACTACATCATTCACGAAGCTCTCACGTTTCTTATCTTAAATGACAAGCATTGGATGTTACAGGACCTGTGGTTTGTTGCAGTTTCAGAAGCAGAGTTGAACTAGATATGGTCCGTATATGTAGGAAAAACCGTTCATTTGTTCTGAGCACACTCAAGTTTCCTGCTGTATTAGAGACTCTAGAAAGCAAGAGCATGCTAATAGCTCTAAAGCAGAGTATGACCCATGGATGAGAACTATGCTGTGTCTTTCCCTTCAGAAATGGAGTTAAACCCAGGCTCAGTGTCTTCCTACAAGGAAGACTTCGTTCCAGGTAAGGGCAGGAACTTTTCAGCTCAAACGAACTACAATATTCACCATACCCCCCACATTTCTCATCTTAACTGACAAGCATTGGATGGTAGAGGACCATTGCTTTGTATCAGTTTCAGAAGCAGAGTGGGACTAGATATGGTCCATATGTGTAGGAAACAACGTTCTTTTGTTCTGAGCACACTCACGTTTCATGCTGTATTAGAGACTCTAGAAAGCAAGAGCGTGCTTCTTGCTCTAAAGCAGAGTGTGATCAATGGATGAAAACTCTGCTGTGTGTTTCACTTTAGAAATATAGTTAAATCCCAGGCTCTGTGTCTTCCTACAAACATGACTTCGTTTCAGGTAAGAGAAGTCAATTTTTAGCTGAAACGAACTACATCATTCATGAAGCTCACACATTTCACATCTTAACTGACAAGCATTGGATGTTAGAGGACCAGTGCTTTGTATCAGTTTCCGAAGCAGAGTTGGACTAGATATTTTCTGTATGTGTAGGAAACACCGTTCTTTTGCTCTCAGCACACTCACGTTTCCTTCTGTCTTAGAGACTCTAGAAAGCAAGAGCGTGCTAACAGCTCTAAAGCAGAATGTGATCCATGGATGAGAACTATGCTGTGTCTTTCCCTTCAGAAATGGAGTTAAATCCCAGTCTCTGTGTCTTCCTACAAGCAAGACTTCGTTCCAGGTAAGGGAAGTCACTTTTCAGCTCAAACAAACTACAACATTCACGAAGCAAACACATTTCTCATCTTAACTGACAAGCACTGGATGGTAGAGGACCAGTGCTTTGTGTCAGTTTCAGAAGTAGAGTGGGACTAGATATGGTCCATATGTGAAGGAAACAACGTTCTTTTGTTCTGAGCACACTCACGTTTCATGCTGTATTAGAGACTCTAGAAAGCAAGAGCGTGCTTCTTGCTCTAAAGCAGAGTATGATCAATGGATGAGAACTCTGCTGTGTGTTTCACTTCAGAAATAGAGTTAAATCCAAGTCTCTGTGTCTTCCTACAAGCAAGACTTCGTTTCAGGTAAGGGAAGTCACTTTTCAGCTCAAACGAACTTCAACATTCACGAAGCCCCCACATTTCTTATCTTAACTGACAAGCATTGGATGTTAGAGGACCAGTGCTTTGTATCAGTTTCAGAAGCAGAGTTGGACTAGATATGGTCTGTATGTGTGGGAAACTCCGTTCTTTTGTTCTGAGCACACTCAAATTTCCTGCTGTATTAGAGACTATAGAAAGCAAGAGCATGCTTCTTGCTCTAAAGCAGAGTGTGTGCAATGGATGAGATCTCTGCTGTGTGTTTCACTTCAGAAATGGACTTAAATCCCAGGCTCTGAGTCTTCCTACAAGCAAGACTTCGTTTCAGGAAAGGGCAGTTACTTTACAGCTCAAGCGAACTACATCATTCACGAAGCTCACACGTTTCTCATCTTAACTTACAAGCATTGGATGGTAGAGGACCAGTGCTTTGTATCAGTTTCAGAAGCAGAGTTGGACTAGATATGTTCCATATGTGTAGGAAACACCGTTCTGTTGTTCTCAGCACACTCACGTATCCTGCTGTCTTAGAGAATCTAGAAAGCAAGACCGTGCTTCTTGCTCTAAAGCAGAGTGTGATCATTGGATGGGAACTCAGCTGTGTTGTTCACTACAGAATTGGAGTTAAATCCCAGGCTCTGAGTCTTCCTACAAGCAAGACTTCGATTAAGGTAAGGGCAGTTACTTTACAGGTCAAAGAACTACAACGTACACGAAGCTCACACTTTTCATGCTCTTAATCAAAAAGCATTGGATGTGACAGGACCTGTGTTTTGTGTCAGTTTCAGAAGCAGTGTTGAACTAGATATGGCCCCTATGTGTAGGAAACACCGTTCTTTTGTTCTCAGCACACTCACATTTCCTGATGTATTAGAGACTCAAGAAAGCAAGAGTGTGCTTCTTGCTCTAAAGCAGAGGGTGATCGATGGATGAGAACTATGCTGTGTGTTTCCCTTCAGAAATGGAGTTAAATCCCATTCTCTGAGTCTTCCTACAATCAAGACTTCATTTCAGGAAAGGGCAGTTACTTTACAGCTCAAGCGAACTACATTATTCACGAAGCTCACACGTTTCTTATCTTAAATGACAAGCATTGGATGTTACAGGACCTGTGGTTTGTTGCAGTTTCAGAAGCAGAGTTGAACTAGATATGGTCCGTATATGTAGGAAAAACCGTTCATTTGTTCTGAGCACACTCAAGTTTCCTGCTGTATTAGAGACTCTAGAAAGCAAGAGCATGCTAATAGCTCTAAAGGAGAGTATGATCCATGGATGAGAACTATGCTGTGTCTTTCCCTTCAGAAATGGAGTTAAATCCCAGGCTCTGTGTCTTCCTACAAGGAAGACTTCGTTCCAGGTAAGGGCAGGCACTTTTCAGCTCAAATGAACTACATCGTTCATGAAGCTCACATGTTTCTCATCTTAAATGACAAGCATTGGATGATAGAGGACCAGTACTTTGTTTCAGTTTCAGAAGCATGGTTGGACTAGATATGGTACATATGCCTAGGAAACACCGTTCTGTTTTCCTCATCACACTCACGTTTCCTTTGCCTTAGAGACTCTAGAAAGCAAGAGCATGCTTCTTATCTAAAGCAGAATGTGATAAATGGATGAGAACTCTGCTGTGTGTTTCACTTCAGAAATGAAATTAAATCCCTGGCTCTGAGTCTTCATACAATCAAGACTTAGTTTCAGGAAAGGGCAGTTACTTTACAGCTCAATCGAACTACATCGTTCACGAAGCTCACACGTTTCTCATCCTAACTGACATGCGTTGGGTGTTAGAGGACCAGTGCTTTGTTGTAGTTTCAGAAGCAGAGTTGGACTAGATATGGTCCGTATGTGTAGGAAACACCGTTCTGTTGTTCTAAGCACACTCACGTATCCTGCTCTCTTAGAGACTCTAGAAAGCAAGAGCGTGCTTCTTGCTCTAAAGCAGAGTGTGATCAATGGATGAGAACTCTGCTGTGTGTTTCACTTCAGAAATGGAGTTAAATCCCAGGCTCTGTGTCTTCCTACAAGCAAGACTTCATTTCAGGAAAGGGCAGTTACTTTACAGCTCAAGCGAACTACATCATTCACGAAGCTCACAGGTTTCTTATCTTAACTGACAAGCATTGGATGTTAGAGGACCTGTGGTTTGTTGCAGTTTCAGAAGCAGAGTTGAACTAGATATGGTCCGTTATGTAGGAAACACCGTTCATTTGTTCTGAGCACACTCAATTTTCCTGCTGTATTAGAGACTCTAGAAAGCAAGAGCGTGCTAATAGCTCTAAAGCAGAATGTGATCCATGGATGAGAACTATGGTGTGTCTTTCCCTTCAGAAATGGAGTTAAATCCCAGGCTCTGAGTCTTCCTACAAGCAAGACTTCATGTCAGGTAAGGGCAGGCACTTTTCAGCTCAAACGATCTACATCGTTCATAAAGCTCATACATTTCTCATCTTAAATGACAAGCATTGGATGTTAGAGGACCAGTGCTTTGTATCAGTTTCAGAAGCAGAGTTGGACTAGATATCGTCTGTATGTGTAGTAAACACCGTTCTTTTGCTCTCAGCACACTCACGTTTCCTGCTGTCTTAGAGACTCTAGAAAGCAAGAGTGTGCTTCTTGCTCTAAAGCAGAGTGTGATCCCTGGATGGGAACTCTGCTGTGTGTTTCACTTCAGAAATGGAGTTAAATCCCATTCTCTGAGTCTTCCTACAATCAAGACTTCGTTTCAGGTAAGGGCAGTTACTTTACAGCTCAAGCGAACTACATCATTCACGAAGCTCACACGTTTCTCATCTTAACTTACAAGCATTGGATGGTAGAGGACCAGTGCTTTGTATCAGTTTCAGAAGCAGAGTTGGACTAGATATGGTCCATATGTGTAGGAAACACCGTTCTGTTGTTCTCAGCACACTCACGTATCCTGCTGTCTTAGAGAATCTAGAAAGCAAGAGCGTGCTTCTTGCTCTAAAGCAGAGTGTGATCATTGGATGGGAACTCTGCTGTGTTGTTCACTACAGAATTGGAGTTAAATCCCAGCCTCTTAGTCTTCCTACAAGCAAGACTTTGATTAAGTTAAGGGCAGTTACTTTACAGGTCAAAAGAACTACAACGTACACGAAGCTCACACGTTTCTTGCTCTTAATTAAAAAGCATTGGATGTGACAGGACCTGTGTTTTGTGTCATTTTCAGAAGCAGTGTTGAACTAGATATGGCCCCTATGTGTAGAAAACACCGTTCTTTTGTTCTCAGCACACTCACGTTTCCTGATGTATTAGAGACTCAAGAAAGCAAGAGTGTGCTTCTTGCTCTAAAGCAGAGGGTGATCGATGGATGAGAACTATGCTGTGTGTTTCCCTTCATAAATGGAGTTAAATTCCATTCTCTGAGTCTTCCTACAATCAAGACTTCATTTCAGGAAAGGGCAGTTACTTTACAGCTCAAGCGAACTACATCATTCACGAAGCTCTCACGTTTCTTATCTTAAATGACAAGCATTGGATGTTACAGGACCTGTGGTTTGTTGCAGTTTCAGACAGAGTTGAACTAGATATGGTCCGTTTATGTAGGAAAAACCGTTCATTTGTTCTGAGCACACTGAAGTTTCCTGCTGTATTAGAGACTCTAGAAAGCAAGAGCATGCTAATAGCTCTAAAGCAGAGTGTGATCCATGGATGAGAACTATGCTGTGTCTTTCCCTTCAGAAATGGAGTTAAATCCCAGGCTCTGTGTCTTCCTACAAGGAAGACTTCGTTCCAGGTAAGGGCAGGCACTTTTCAGCTCAAATGAACTACATCGTTCATGAAGCTCACATGTTTCTCATCTTAAATGACAAGCATTGGATGTTAGAGGACCAGTACTTTGTTTCAGTTTCAGAAGCATGGTTGGACTAGATATGGTACGTATGGGTAGGAAACACCGTTCTGTTTTCCTCAGCACACTCACGTTTCCTTTGCCTTAGAGACTCTAGAAAGCAAGAGCATGCTTCTTATCTAAAGCAGAATGTGATAAATGGATGAGAACTCTGCTGTGTGTTTCACTTCAGAAATGGAATTAAATCCCTGGCTCTGAGTCTTCATACAATCAAGACTTAGTTTCAGGAAAGGGCAGTTACTTTACAGCTCAATCGAACTACATCCTTCAGGAAGCTCACACGTTTCTCATCTTAACTTACAAGCATTGGATGGTAGAGGACCAGTGCTTTGTATCAGTTTCAGAAGCAGAGTTGGACTAGATATGGTCCATATGTGTAGGAAACACCGTTCTGTTGTTCTCAGCACACTCACGTATCCTGCTGTCTTAGAGAATCTAGAAAGCAAGAGCGTGCTTCTTGCTCTAAAGCAGAGTGTGATCATTGGATGGGAACTCTGCTGTGTTGTTCACTACAGAATTGGAGTTAAATCCCCGGCTCTGAGTCTTCCAACAAGCAAGACTTCGATTAAGGTAAGGGCAGTTACTTTACAGGTCAAAAGAACTACAACGTACACGAAGCTCACACGTTTCTTGCTCTTAATTAAAAAGCATTGGATGTGACAGGACCTGTGTTTTGTGTCAGTTTCAGAAGCAGTGTTGAACTAGATATGGCCCCTATGTGTAGGAAACACCGTTCTTTTGTTCTCAGCACACTCACGTTTCCTGATGTATTAGAGATTCAAGAAAGCAAGAGCGTGCTAATAGCTCTAAAGCAGAGTGTGATCCATGGATGAGAACTATGCTGGTTCTTTCCCTTCAGAAATGGAGTTAAATCCCAGGCTCTGTGTCTTCCTACAAGCAAGACTTCGTTTCAGGTAAGGGCAGGCACTTTTCAGATCAAACGAACTACAATATTCACCTAAGCCCCCACATTTCTCATCTTAACTGACAAGCATTGGATAGTAGAGGACCAGTGCTTTGTATCAGTTTCAGAAGCAGAGTGGGACTAGATATGGTCCATATGTGTAGGAAACAACGTTCTTTTGTTCTGAGCACACTCACGTTTCATGCTGTATTAGAGACTCTAGAAAGCAAGAGCGTGCTTCTTGCTCTAAAGCAGATTGTGATCAATGGATGAAAACTCTGCTGTGTGTTTCACTTTAGAAATATTGTTAAATCCCAGGCTCTGTGTCTTCCTACAAACATGACTTCGTTTCAGGTAAGAGAAGTCAATTTTTAGCTCAAACGAACTACATCATTCATGAAGCTCACACATTTCACATCTTAACTGACAAGCATTGGATGTTAGAGGACCAGTGCTTTGTATCAGTTTCTGAGACAGAGTTGGACTAGATATTTTCTGTATGTGTAGGAAACACCGTTCTGTTGTTCTCAGCACACTCACTTATTCTGCTGTCTTAGAGACTCTAGAAAGCAAGAGCGTGCTTCTTGCTCTAAAGCAGAGTGTGATCAATGGATGAAAACTCTGCTTTGTGTTTCACTTTAGAAATATATAAATCCCAGGCTCTGTGTCTTCCTACAAGCATGACTTCGTGTCAGGTAAGAGAAGTCAATTTTTACCTCAAACGAACTACATCATTCATGAAGCTCACACATTTCACATCTTAACTGACAAGCATTGGATGTTAGAGGACCAGTGCTTTGTATCAGTTTCCGAAGCAGAGTTGGACTAGATATTTTCTGTATGTGTAGGAAACACCGTTCTTTTGCTCTCAGCACACTCACGTTTCCTTCTGTCTTATAGACTCTAGAAAGCAAGAGCATGCTAACAGCTCTAAAGCAGAATGTGATCCATGGATGAGAACTATGCTGTGTCTTTCCCTTCAGAAATGGAGTTAAATCCCAGGCTCTGTGTCTTCCTACAAGGAAGACTTCGTTCCAGGTAAGGGAAGTCACTTTTCAGCTCAAACGAACTACATCATTCACGAAGCTCACATGTTTCTCATCTTACATGACAAGCATTGGATGTTAGAGGACCAGTGCTTTGTATCAGTTTCAGAAGCATAGTTTGACTAGATATGGTCTGTATGTGTAGGAAACACCGTTCTGTTTTTCTCAACACACTCACGTATCCTGCTCTCTTAGAGACTCTAGAAAGCAAGAGCGTGCTTCTTGCTCTAAAGAAGAGTGTGATCAATGGATGAGAACTCTGCTGTGTGTTTCACTTCCAAAAATAGAGTTAAATCCCAGTCTCTGTGTCTTCCTACAAGCAAGACTTCGTTTCAGGTAAGGGAAGTCACTTTACAGATTAAACAAACTACAACATTCACGAAGCAAACACATTTCTCATCTTAACTGACAAGCACTGGATGGTAGAGGACCAGTGCTTTGTATCAGTTTCAGAAGCAGAGTTGGACTAGATATGGTCCATATGTGTAGGAAACACCGTTCTTTGTTCTGAGCACACTCACGTTTCATGCTGTATTAGAGACTCTAGAAAACAAGAGCGTGCTTCTTGCTCTAAAGCAGAGTATGATCAATGGATGAGAACTATGCTGTGTGTTTCACTTCAGAAATAGAGTTAAATCCAAGTCTCTGTGTCTTCCTACAATCACGACTTCATTTCAGGAAAGGGCAGTTACTTTACAGCTCAAGCGAACTACATCATTCACGAAGCTCTCACGTTTCTTATCTTAAATGACAAGCATTGGATGTTACAGGACCTGTGGTTTGTTGCAGTTTCAGAAGCAGAGTTGAACTAGATATGGTCCGTATATGTAGGAAAAACCGTTCATTTGTTCTGAGCACACTCAAGTTTCCTGCTGTATTAGAGACTCTAGAAAGCAAGAGCATGCTAATAGCTCTAAAGCAGAGTATGATCCATGGATGAGAACTATGCTGTGTCTTTCCCTTCAGAAATGGAGTTAAACCCAGGCTCTGTGTCTTCCTACAAGGAAGACTTCGTTCCAGGTAAGGGCAGGCACTTTTCAGCTCAAATGAACTACATCGTTCATGAAGCTCACATGTTTCTCATCTTAAATGACAAGCATTGGATGTTAGAGGACCAGTACTTTGTTTCAGTTTCAGAAGCATGGTTGGACTAGATATGGTACGTATGGGTAGGAAACACCGTTCTGTTTTCCTCAGCACACTCACGTTTCCTTTGCCTTAGAGACTCTAGAAAGCAAGAGCATGCTTCTTATGTAAAGCAGAATGTGATAAATGGATGAGAACTCTGCTGTGTGTTTCACTTCAGAAATGGAATTAAATCCCTGGCTCTGAGTCTTCATACAATCAAGACTTAGTTTCAGGAAAGGGCAGTTACTTTACAGCTCAATCGAACTACATCCTTCAGGAAGCTCACACGTTTCTCATCTTAACTTACAAGCATTGGATGGTAGAGGACCAGTGCTTTGTATCAGTTTCAGAAGCAGAGTTGGACTAGATATGGTCCATATGTGTAGGAAACACCGTTCTGTTGTTCTCAGCACACTCACGTATCCTGCTGTCTTAGAGAATGTAGAAAGCAAGAGCGTGCTTCTTGCTCTAAAGCAGAGTGTGATCATTGGATGGGAACTCTGCTGTGTTGTTCACTACAGAATTGGAGTTAAATCCCCGGCTCTGAGTCTTCCTACAAGCAAGACTTCGATTAAGGTAAGGGCAGTTACTTTACAGGTCAAAAGAACTACAACGTACACGAAGCTCACACGTTTCTTGCTCTTAATTAAAAAGCATTGGATGTGACAGGACCTGTGTTTTGTGTCAGTTTCAGAAGCAGTGTTGAACTAGATATGGCCCCTATGTGTAGGAAACACCGTTCTTTTGTTCTCAGCACACTCACGTTTCCTGATGTATTAGAGATTCAAGAAAGCAAGAGCGTGCTAATAGCTCTAAAGCAGAGTGTGATCCATGGATGAGAACTATGCTGGTTCTTTCCCTTCAGAAATGGAGTTAAATCCCAGGCTCTGTGTCTTCCTACAAGCAAGACTTCGTTTCAGGTAAGGGCAGGCACTTTTCAGCTCAAACGAACTACAATATTCACCTAAGCCCCCACATTTCTCGTCTTAACTGACAAGCATTGGATGGTAGAGGACCATTGCTTTGTATCAGTTTCAGAAGCAGAGTGGGACTAGATATGGTCCATATGTGTAGGAAACAACGTTCTTTTGTTCTGAGCACACTCACGTTTCATGCTGTATTAGAGACTCTAGAAAGCAAGAGCGTGCTTCTTGCTCTAAAGCAGAGTGTGATCAATGGATGAAAACTCTGCTGTGTGTTTCACTTTAGAAATATAGTTAAATCCCAGGCTCTGTGTCTTCCTACAAACATGACTCCGTTTCAGGTAAGAGAAGTCAATTTTTAGCTCAAACGAACTACATCATTCATGAAGCTCACACATTTCACATCTTAACTGACAAGCATTGGATGTTAGAGGACCAGTGCTTTGTATCAGTTTCTGAGACAGAGTTGGACTAGATATTTTCTGTATGTGTAGGAAACACCGTTCTGTTGTTCTCAGCACACTCACTTATTCTGCTGTCTTAGAGACTCTAGAAAGCAAGAGCGTGCTTCTTGCTCTAAAGCAGAGTGTGATCAATGGATGAAAACTCTGCTTTGTGTTTCACTTTAGAAATATATAAATCCCAGGCTCTGTGTCTTCCTACAAGCATGACTTCGTTTCAGGTAAGAGAAGTCAATTTTTAGCTCAAACGAACTACATCATTCATGAAGCTCACACATTTCACATCTTAACTGACAAGCATTGGATGTTAGAGGACCAGTGCTTTGTATCAGTTTCAGAAGCAGAGTTGGACTAGATATGGTCTGTATGTGTGGGAAACTCCGTTCTTTTGTTCTGAGCACACTCAAATTTCCTGCTGTATTAGAGACTATAGAAAGCAAGAGCATGCTTCTTGCTCTAAAGCAGAGTGTGTGCAATGGATGAGATCTCTGCTGTGTGTTTCACTTCAGAAATGGAGTTAAATCCCAGGCTCTGAGTCTTCCTACAAGCAAGACTTCGTTTCAGGAAAGGGCAGTTACTTTACAGCTCAAGCGAACTACATCATTCACGAAGCTCACACGTTTCTCATCTTAACTTACAAGCATTGGATGGTAGAGGAACAGTGCTTTGTATCAGTTTCAGAAGCAGAGTTGGACTAGATATGGTCCATATGTGTAGGAAACACCGTTCTGTTGTTCTCAGCACACTCACGTATCCTGCTGTCTTAGAGAATCTAGAAAGCAAGACCGTGCTTCTTGCTCTAAAGCAGAGTGTGATCATTGGATGGGAACTCAGCTGTGTTGTTCACTACAGAATTGGAGTTAAATCCCAGGCTCTGAGTCTTCCTACAAGCAAGACTTCGATTAAGGTAAGGGCAGTTACTTTACAGGTCAAAGAACTACAACGTACACGAAGCTCACACTTTTCATGCTCTTAATCAAAAAGCATTGGATGTGACAGGACCTGTGTTTTGTGTCAGTTTCAGAAGCAGTGTTGAACTAGATATGGCCCCTATGTGTAGGAAACACCGTTCTTTTGTTCTCAGCACACTCACATTTCCTGATGTATTAGAGACTCAAGAAAGCAAGAGTGTGCTTCTTGCTCTAAAGCAGAGGGTGATCGATGGATGAGAACTATGCTGTGTGTTTCCCTTCAGAAATGGAGTTAAATCCCATTCTCTGAGTCTTCCTACAATCAAGACTTCATTTCAGGAAAGGGCAGTTACTTTACAGCTCAAGCGAACTACATTATTCACGAAGCTCACACGTTTCTTATCTTAAATGACAAGCATTGGATGTTACAGGACCTGTGGTTTGTTGCAGTTTCAGAAGCAGAGTTGAACTAGATATGGTCCGTATATGTAGGAAAAACCGTTCATTTGTTCTGAGCACACTCAAGTTTCCTGCTGTATTAGAGACTCTAGAAAGCAAGAGCATGCTAATAGCTCTAAAGGAGAGTATGATCCATGGATGAGAACTATGCTGTGTCTTTCCCTTCAGAAATGGAGTTAAATCCCAGGCTCTGTGTCTTCCTACAAGGAAGACTTCGTTCCAGGTAAGGGCAGGCACTTTTCAGCTCAAAAGAACTACATCGTTCATGAAGCTCACATGTTTCTCATCTTAAATGACAAGCATTGGATGATAGAGGACCAGTACTTTGTTTCAGTTTCAGAAGCATGGTTGGACTAGATATGGTACGTATGGCTAGGAAACACCGTTCTGTTTTCCTCATCACACTCACGTTTCCTTTGCCTTAGAGACTCTAGAAAGCAAGAGCATGCTTCTTATCTAAAGCAGAATGTGATAAATGGATGAGAACTCTGCTGTGTGTTTCCCTTCAGAAATGGAATTAAATCCCTGGCTCTGAGTCTTCATACAATCAAGACTTAGTTTCAGGAAAGGGCAGTTACTTTACAGCTCAATCGAACTACATCGTTCACGAAGCTCACAGGGTTCTCATCCTAACTGACATGCGTTGGGTGTTAGAGGACCTGTGCTTTGTTGTAGTTTCAGAAGCAGAGTTGGACTAGATATGGTCCGTATGTGTAGGAAACACCGTTCTGTTGTTCTAAGCACACTCACGTATCCTGCTCTCTTAGAGACTCTAGAAAGCAAGAGCGTGCTTCTTGCTCTAAAGCAGAGTGTGATCAATGGATGAGAACTCTGCTGTGTGTTTCACTTCAGAAATGGAGTTAAATCCCAGGCTCTGTGTCTTCCTACAAGCAAGACTTCATTTCAGGAAAGGGCAGTTACTTTACAGCTCAAGCGAACTACATCATTCACGAAGCTCACAGGTTTCTTATCTTAACTGACAAGCATTGGATGTTAGAGGACCTGTGGTTTGTTGCAGTTTCAGAAGCAGAGTTGAACTAGATATGGTCCGTATATGTAGGAAACACCGTTCATTTGTTCTGAGCACACTCAAGTTTCCTGCTGTATTAGAGACTCTAGAAAGCAAGAGCGTGCTAATAGCTCTAAAGCAGAATGTGATCCATGGATGAGAACTATGGTGTGTCTTTACCTTCAGAAATGGAGTTAAATCCCAGGCTCTGAGTCTTCCTACAAGCAAGACTTCATGTCAGGTAAGGGCAGGCACTTTTCAGCTCAAACGATCTACATCGTTCATAAAGCTCACACGTTTCTCATCTTAAATGACAAGCATTGGATGTTAGAGGACCAGTGCTTTGTATGAGTTTCAGAAGCAGATTTGGACTAGATATCGTCTGTATGTGTAGTAAACACCGTTCTTTTGCTCTCAGCACACTCACGTTTCCTGCTGTCTTAGAGACTCTAGAAAGCAAGAGTGTGCTTCTTGCTCTAAAGCAGAGTGTGATCCCTGGATGGGAACTCTGCTGTGTTTTTCACTTCAGAAATGGAGTTAAATCCCATTCTCTGAGTCTTCCTACAATCAAGACTTCGTTTCAGGAAAGGGCAGTTACTTTACAGCTCAAGCGAACTACATCATTCACGAAGCTCACACGTTTCTCATCTTAACTTACAAGCATTGGATGGTAGAGGACCAGTGCTTTGTATCAGTTTCAGAAGCAGAGTTGGACTAGATATGGTCCATATGTGTAGGAAACACCGTTCTGTTGTTCTCAGCACACTCACGTATCCTGCTGTCTTAGAGAATCTAGAAAGCAAGAGCGTGCTTCTTGTTCTAAAGCAGAGTGTGATCATTGGATGGAAACTCTGCTGTGTTTTTCACTACAGAATTGGAGTTAAATCCCAGGCTCTTAGTCTTCCTACAAGCAAGACTTTGATTAAGTTAAGGGCAGTTACTTTACAGGTCAAAAGAACTACAACGTACACGAAGCTCACACGTTTCTTGCTCTTAATTAAAAAGCATTGGATGTGACAGGACCTGTGTTTTGTGTCAGTTTCAGAAGAAGTGTTGAACTAGATATGGCCCCTATGTGTAGAAAACACCGTTCTTTTGTTCTCAGCACACTCACGTTTCCTGATGTATTAGAGACTCAAGAAAGCAAGAGTGTGCTTCTTGCTCTAAAGCAGAGGGTGATCGATGGATGAGAACTATGCTGTGTGTTTCCCTTCAGAAATGGAGTTAAATCCCATTCTCTGAGTCTTCCTACAATCAAGACTTCATTTCAGGAAAGGGCAGTTACTTTACAGCTCAAGCGAACTACATCATTCACGAAGCTCTCACGTTTCTTATCTTAAATGACAAGCATTGGATGTTACAGGACCTGTGGTTTGTTGCAGTTTCAGAAGCAGAGTTGAACTAGATATGGTCCGTATATGTAGGAAACACCTTTCATTTGTTCTGAGCACACTCAAGTTTCCTGCTGTATTAGAGAATCTAGAAAGCAAGAGCATGCTAATAGCTCTAAAGCAGAGTATGATCCATGCATGAGAACTATGCTGTGTCTTTCCCTTCAGAAATGGAGTTAAATCCCAGGATCTGTGTCTTCCTACAAGCAAGACTTCGTTCCTGGTAAGGGCAGTCACTTTTCAGCTCAAATGAACTACATCGTTCATGAAGCTCACATGTTTCTCATCTTAAATGACAAGCATTGGATTTTAGAGGACCAGTACTTTGTTTCAGTTTCAGAAGCATGGTTGGACTAGATATGGTACGTATGGGTAGGAAACACTGTTCTGTTTTCCTCAGCACACTCACGTTTCCTTTGCCTTAGAGACTCTAGAAAGCAAGAGCATGCTTCTTATCTAAAGCAGAATGTGATAAATGGATGAGAACTCTGCTGTGTGTTTCACTTCAGAAATGAAATTAAATCCCTGGCTCTGAGTCTTCATACAATCAAGACTTAGTTTCAGGAAAGGGCAGTTACTTTACAGCTCAATCGAACTACATCGTTCACGAAGCTCACACGTTTCTCATCTTAACTTACAAGCATTGGATGGTAGAGGACCAGTGCTTTGTATCAGTTTCAGAAGCAGAGTTGGACTAGATATGGTCCATATGTGTAGGAAACACCGTTCTGTTGTTCTCAGCACACTCACGTATCCTGCTGTCTTAGAGAATCTAGAAAGCAAGAGCGTGCTCCTTGCTCTAAAGCAGAGTGTGATCATTGGATGGGAACTCTGCTGTGTTGTTCACTACAGAATTGGAGTTAAATCCCAGGCTCTGAGTCTTCCTACAAGCAAGACTTCGATTAAGGTAAGGGCAGTTACTTTACAGGTCAAAAGAACTACAACGTACACGAAGCTCACACGTTTCTTGCTCTTAATTAAAAAGCATTGGATGTGACAGGACCTGTGTTTTGTGTCAGTTTCAGAAGCAGTGTTGAACTAGATATGGCCCCTATGTGTAGGAAACACCGTTCTTTTGTTCTCAGCACACTCACGTTTCCTGATGTATTAGAGACTCAAGAAAGTAAGAGCGTGCTAATAGCTCTAAAGCAGACTGTGATCCATGGATGAAAACTATGCTGGTTCTTTCCCTTCAGAAATGGAGTTAAATCCCAGGCTCTGTGTCTTCCTACAAGCAAGACTTCGTTTCAGGTAAGGGCAGGCAATTTTCATCTCAAACGAACTACATCGTTCATGAAGCTCACACGTTTCTCATCTTAAATGACAAGCATTGGATGTTAGAGGACCATTACTTTGTATCAGTTTCAGAAGCAGGGTTGGACTAGATATGGTATGTATGTGTAGGAAACACCTTTCTGTTTTTCTCAGCACAGTCATGTTTCCTTTGTCTTAGAGACTCTAGAAAGCAAGAGCATGCTTCTTATCTAAAGCAGAATGTGATAAATGGATGGGAACTCTGCTGTGTGTTTCACTTCAGAAATGGAATTAAATCCCTGGCTCTGAGTCTTCCTACAAGCAGGACTTGGTTTCAGGAAAGGGCAGTTTCTTTACAGCTCAAACGAACTACATCGTTCACGAAGCTCACAGGTTTCTCATCCTAACTGACAATCGTTGGGTGTTAGAGGACCTGTGCTTTGTTGTAGTTTCAGAAGCAGAGTTGGACTAGATATGGTCCGTATTGTAGGAAACACCGTTCTTTTGTTCTGAGCACACTCACGTTTCATGCTGTATTAGAGACTCTAGAAAGCAAGAGCGTGCTTCTTGCTCTAAAGCAGAGTATGATCAATGGATGAGAACTCTGCTGTGTGTTTCGCTTCAGAAATGGAGTTAAATCCCAGGCTCTGTGTCTTCCTACAAGCAAGACTTCGTTTCAGGTAAGAGAAGTCACTTTTCAGCTAAAACGAACTACATCATTCACGAAGCTCAACGTTTCTCATCTTCCCTGAGAAGCATTGGATGTTAGAGGACCAGTACTTTGTATCAGTTTCAGAAGCAGGGTTGGACTAGATATGGTACGTATGGGTAGGAAACACCGTTCTGTTTTCCTCAGCACACTCACGTTTCCTTTGCCTAAGAGACTCTAGAAAGCAAGAGCATGCTTCTTATCTAAAGCAGAATGTGATAAATGGATGAGAACTCTGCTGTGTGTTTCACTTCAGAAATGGAGTTAAATCCCAGGCTCTGTGTCTTCCTACAAGCAAGAATTCGTTTCAGGTAAGGGAAGTCACTTTTCAGCTCAAACAAACTACAACATTCACGAAGCCCACACATTTCTCATCTTAACTTACAAGCATTGGATTGTAGAGGACCAGTGCTTTGTATCAGTTTCGGAAGCAGAGTTGGACTTGATATGGTCCATATATGTAGGAAACACCGTTCTGTTGTTCTCAGCACACTCATGTATCCTGCTGTCTTAGAGAATCTAGAAAGCAAGAGCGTGCTTCCTGCTCTAAAGCAGAGTGTGATCAATGGATGAGAAGTCTGCTGTGTGTTTCACTTCAGAAATGGAGTTAAATCCCAGGCTCTGTGTCTTCCTACAAGCAAGAATTCGTTTCAGGTAAGGGAAGTCACTTTTCAGCTAAAACGAACTACATCATTCACGAAGCTCAATGTTTCTCATCTTCCCTGACAAGCATTGGATTTTAGAGGACCAGTACTTTGTATCAGTTTCAGAAGCATGGTTGGACTAGATATGGTACGTGTGGGGAGGAAACACCGTTCTGTTTTCCTCAGCACACTCACGTTTCCTTTGTCTTAGAGACTCTAGAAAGCAAGAGCAAGCTTCTTATCTAAAGCAGAATGGGATAAATGGATGACGACTCTGCTCTGTGTTTCACTTCAGAAATGGAATTAAATCCCTGGCTCTGAGTCTTAATACAATCAAGACTTAGTTTCAGGAAAGGGCAGTTACTTTACAGCTCAATCGAACTACATCGTTCACGAAGCTCACAGGTTTCTCATCCTAACTGACAAGCGTTGGGTGTTAGAGGACCTGTGCTTTGTTGTAGTTTCAGAAGCAGAGTTGGACTACATACAGTAAGTATTGTAGGAAACACCGTTCTTTTGTTCTGAGCACACTCACGTTTCATGCTGTATTAGAGACTCTAGAAAGCAAGAGCGTGCTTCTTGCTCTAAAGCAGAGTATGATCAATGGATGAGAACTCTGCTGTGTGTTTCGCTTCAGAAATGGAGTTAAATCCCAGGCTCTGTGTCTTCCTACAAGCAAGACTTCGTTTCAGGTAAGAGAAGTCACTTTTCAGCTAAAACGAACTACATCATTCAGAAAGCTCAACGTTTCTCATCTTCCCTGACAAGCATTGGATGTTAGAGGACCAGTACTTTGTATCAGTTTCAGAAGCAGGGTTGGACTAGATATGGTACGTATGGGTAGGAAACACCGTTCTGTTTTCCTCAGCACACTCACGTTTCCTTTGCCTTAGAGACTCTAGAAAGCAAGAGCATGCTTCTTATATAAAGCAGAATGTGATAAATGGATGAGAACTCTGCTGTGTGTTTCACTTCAGAAATGGAATTAAATCTCTGGCTCTGCGTCTTCATACAATCAAGACATAGTTTCAGGAAAGGGCAGTTACTTTACAGCTCAATCGAACTACATCGTTCACGAAGCTCACAGGTTTCTCATCCTAAATGACATGCGTTGGGTGTTAGAGGACCTGTGCTTTGTTGTAGTTTCAGAAGAAGAGTTGGACTAGATAAGGTCCGTATGTGTAGGAAACTCCGTTCTGTTGTTCTAGCACACTCACGTATCCTGCTGTATTAGAGACTCTAGAAAGCAAGAGCGTGCTTCTTGCTCTTAAGCAGAGTGTGATCAATGGATGAGAACTCTGCTGTGTGTTTCACTTCAGAAATAGAGTTAAATTACAGGCTCTGTGTCTTCCTACACACAAGACTTCGTTTCAGGTAAGGGAAGTAACTTTTCAGCTCAAACAAACTACAACATTCACGAAGCCCACACATTTCTCATCTTAACTTACAAGCATTGGATGGTAGAGGACCAGTGCTTTGTATCAGTTTCAGAAGCAGAGTTGGACTAGATATTGTCTGTATGTGTAGGAAACACCGTTCTTTTGCTCTCAGCACACTCACGTTTCCTGCTGTCTTAGAGACTCTAGAAAGCAAGTGCGTGCTTCTTTCTCTAAAGCAGAGTGTGATCTATGGATGGGAACTCTGCTGAGTGTTTCACTTCAGAAATGGAGTTAAATCCCAGGCTCTGAGTCTTCCTACATGCAAGACTCCAGTTCAGGAAAGGGCAGTTACTTTACAGCTCAAGGGAACTACATCATTCACGAAGCTCACACGTTTCTTACCTTAACTGACAAGCATTGGATGTTAGAACACCTGTGGTTTGTTGCAGTTTCAGAAGCAGAGTTGAACTAGATATGGTCCGTATATGTAGGAAACACTGTTCATTTGTTCTGAGCACACTCAAGTTTCCTGCTGTATTAGAGACTCTAGAAAGCAAGAGCGTGCTAATAGCTCTAAAGCAGGATGTGATCCATGGATGAGAACTATGTTGTGTCTTTCCCTTCAGAAATGGAGTTAAATCCCAGGCTCTGAGTCTTCCTACAAGCAAGACTTCATGTCAGGTAAGGGCAGGCACTTTTCAGCTCAAACGAACTACATCGTTCATGAAGCTCACACGTTTCTCATCTTAAATGACAAGCATTGGATGTTAGAGGACCAGTGCTTTGTATCAGTTTCAGAAGAAGAGTTGGACTAGATATCGTCTGTATGTGTAGTAAACTTCGTTCTTTTGCTCTCAGCACACTCACGTTTCCTGCTGTCTTAGAGACTCTAGAAAGCAAGAGTGTGCCTCTTGCTCTAAAGCAGAGTGTGATCCCTGGATGGGACCTCTGCTGTGTGTTTCACTTCAGAAATGGAGTTAAATCCCATTCTCTGAGTCTTCCTACAATCAAGACTTCGTTTCAGGTAAGGGCAGTCACTTTTCAGCTCAAACGAACTACATCGTTCATGAAGCTCACATGTTTCTCATCTGAAATGACAAGCATTGGATGTTAGAGGACCAGTACTTTGTATCAGTTTCAGAAGCATGGTTGGACTAGATATGGTACATATGGGTAGGAAACACCGTTCTGTTTTCCTCAGCACACTCACGTTTCCTTTGTCTTAGAGACTCTAGAAAGCAAGAGCATGCTTCTTAACTAAAGCAGAATGTGATAAATGGATGACGACTCTGCTGTGTGTTTCACTTCAGAAATGGAATTAAATCCCTGGCTCTGAGTCTTCATACAATCAAGACTTAGTTTCAGAAAAGGGCAGTTACTTTACAGCTCAAACGAACTACATCGTTCACGAAGCTCACAGGTTTCTCATCCTAACTGACAAGTG
Organism: Onychomys leucogaster; assembly: GCA_949786385.1. Taxonomy (NCBI): domain Eukaryota; kingdom Metazoa; phylum Chordata; class Mammalia; order Rodentia; family Cricetidae; genus Onychomys; species Onychomys leucogaster. The sequence continues at coordinate 872,674 of CATKUP010000140.1, forward strand.
TTGGGTGTTAGAGGACCTGTGCTTTGTATTAGTTTCAGAAGCAGAGTTGGACTAGATATGGTCCGTATTGTAGGAAACACCGTTCTTTTGTTCTGAGCACACTCACGTTTCATGCTGTATTAGAGACTCTAGAAAGCAAGAGCATGCTTCTTGCTCTAAAGCAGAGTATGATCAATGGATGAGAACTCTGCTGTGTGTTTCGCTTCAGAAATGGAGTTAAATCCCAGGCTCTGTGTCTTCCTACAAGCAAGACATCGTTTCAGGTAAGAGAAGTCACTTTTCAGCTAAAACGAACTACATCATTCACGAAGCTCAACGTTTCTCATCTTCCCTGACAAGCATTGGATGTTAGAGGACCAGTACTTTGTATCAGTTTCAGAAGCAGGGTTGGACTAGATATGGTACGTATGGGTAGGAAACACCGTTCTGTTGTTCTCAGCACACTCACGTATCCTGCTGTCTTAGAGACTCTAGAAAGCAAGAGCGTGCTTCTTGCTCTTAAGCAGAGTGTGATCAATGGATGAGAACTCTGCTGTGTGTTTCACTTCAGAAATAGAGTTAAATTACAGGCTCTGTGTCTTCCTACAAACAAGACTTCGTTTCAGGTAAGGGAAGTCACTTTTCAGCTCAAACAAACTACAACATTCACGAAGCCCACACATTTCTCATCTTAACTTACAAGTATTGGATGGTAGAGGACCAGTGCTTTGTATCAGTTTCGGAAGCAGAGTTGGACTAGATATGGTCCATAAGTGTAGGAACACCGTTCTGTTGTTCTCAGCACACTCATGTATCCTGCTGTCTTAGAGAATCTAGAAAGCAAGAGCGTGCTTCTTGCTCTAAAGCAGAGTGTGATCAATGGATGAGAACTCTGCTGTGTGTTTCGCTTCAGAAATGGAGTTAAATCCCAGGCTCTGTGTCTTCCTACAAGCAAGACTTCGTTTCAGGTAAGGGAAGTCACTTTTCAGCTAAAACGAACTACATCGTTCACGAAGCTCAACGTTTCTCATCTTCCCTGACAAGCATTGGATGTTAGAGGACCAGTGCTTTGTATCAGTTTCAGAAGCAGAGTTGGTCTAGATATGGTCCATATATGTAGGAAACACCGTTCTGTTGTTCTAAGCACACTCACGTATCCTGCTCTCTTAGAGACTCTAGAAAGCAAGAGCGTGCTTCTTGCTCTAAAGCAGAGTGTGATCAATGGATGAGAACTCTGCTGTGTGTTTCACGTCAGAAATGGAGTTAAATCCCAGGCTCTGTGTCTTCCTACAAGCAAGACTTCATTTCAGGTAAGAGAAGTCACTTTTCAGCTAAAACGAACTACATCATTCACGAAGCTCAAAGTTTCTCATCTTCCCTGACAAGCATTGGATGTTAGAGGACCAGTGCTTTGTATCAGTTTCAGAAGAAGAGTTGGACTAGATATCGTCTGTATGTGTAGTAAACTTCGTTCTTTTGCTCTCAGCACACTCACGTTTCCTGCTGTCTTAGAGACTCTAGAAAGCAAGAGTGTGCTTCTTGCTCTAAAGCAGAGTGTGATCCCTGGATGGGAACTCTGCTGTGTGTTTCACTTCAGAAATGGAGTTAAATCCCATTCTCTGAGTCTTCCTACAATCAAGACTTCGTTTCAGGTAAGGGCAGTCACTTTTCAGCTCAAACGAACTACATCGTTCATGAAGCTCACATGTTTCTCATCTGAAATGACAAGCATTGGATGTTAGAGGACCAGTACTTTGTATCAGTTTCAGAAGCATGGTTGGACTAGATATGGTACGTATGGGTAGGAAACACCGTTCTGTTTTCCTCAGCACACTCACGTTTCCTTTGTCTTAGAGACTCTAGAAAGCAAGAGCATGCTTCTTATCTAAAGCAGAATGTGATAAATGGATGGGAACTCTGCTGTGTGTTTCACTTCAGAAATGGAATTAAATCCCTGGCTCTGAGTCTTCCTACAAGCAGGACTTGGTTTCAGGAAAGGGCAGTTTCTTTACAGCTCAAACGAACTACATCGTTCACGAAGCTCACAGGTTTCTCATCCTAACTGACAAGCATTGGGTGTTAGATGACCAGTGCTTTGTATCAGTTTCCAAAGCAGAGTTGGACTAGATATTGTCTGTATGTGTAGGAAACACCGTTCTTTTGCTCTCAGCACACTCACGTTTCCTGCTGTCTTAGAGACTCTAGAAAGCAAGTGCGTGCTTCTTTCTCTAAAGCAGAGTGTGATCTATGGATGGGAACTCTGCTGAGTGTTTCACTTCAGAAATGGAGTTAAATCCCAGGCTCTGAGTCTTCCTACATGCAAGACTCCAGTTCAGGAAAGGGCAGTTACTTTACAGCTCAAGGGAACTACATCATTCACGAAGCTCACACGTTTCTTACCTTAACTGACAAGCATTGGATGTTAGAACACCTGTGGTTTGTTGCAGTTTCAGAAGCAGAGTTGAACTAGTTATGGTCCGTATATGTAGGAAACACTGTTCATTTGTTCTGAGCACACTCAAGTTTCCTGCTGTATTAGAGACTCTAGAAAGCAAGAGCGTGCTAATAGCTCTAAAGCAGAATGTGATCCATGGATGAGAACTATGGTGTGTCTTTCCCTTCAGAAATGGAGTTAAATCCCAGGCTCTGAGTCTTCCTACAAGCAAGACTTCATGTCAGGTAAGGGCAGGCACTTTTCAGCTCAAACGAACTACATCGTTCATGAAGCTCACACGTTTCTCATCTTAAATGACAAGCATTGGATGTTAGAGGACCAGTGCTTTGTATCAGTTTCAGAAGAAGAGTTGGACTAGATATCGTCTGTATGTGTAGTAAACTTCGTTCTTTTGCTCTCAGCACACTCACGTTTCCTGCTGTCTTAGAGACTCTAGAAAGCAAGAGTGTGCTTCTTGCTCTAAAGCAGAGTGTGATCCCTGGATGGGAACTCTGCTGTGTGTTTCACTTCAGAAATGGAGTTAAATCCCATTCTCTGAGTCTTCCTACAATCAAGACTTCGTTTCAGGTAAGGGCAGTCACTTTTCAGCTCAAACGAACTACATCGTTCATGAAGCTCACATGTTTCTCATCTGAAATGACAAGCATTGGATGTTAGAGGACCAGTACTTTGTATCAGTTTCAGAAGCATGGTTGGACTAGATATGGTACATATGGGTAGGAAACACCATTCTGTTTTCCTCAGCACACTCACGTTTCCTTTGTCTTAGAGACTCTAGAAAGCAAGAGCATGCTTCTTAACTAAAGCAGAATGTGATAAATGGATGACGACTCTGCTGTGTGTTTCACTTCAGAAATGGAATTAAATCCCTGGCTCTGAGTCTTCATACAATCAAGACTTAGTTTCAGAAAAGGGCAGTTACTTTACAGCTCAAACGAACTACATCGTTCACGAAGCTCACAGGTTTCTCATCCTAACTGACAAGTGTTGGGTGTTAGAGGACCTGTGCTTTGTATTAGTTTCAGAAGCAGAGTTGGACTAGATATGGTCCGTATTGTAGGAAACACCGTTCTTTTGTTCTGAGCACACTCACGTTTCATGCTGTATTAGAGACTCTAGAAAGCAAGAGCATGCTTCTTGCTCTAAAGCAGAGTATGATCAATGGATGAGAACTCTGCTGTGTGTTTCGCTTCAGAAATGGAGTTAAATCCCAGGCTCTGTGTCTTCCTACAAGCAAGACATCGTTTCAGGTAAGAGAAGTCACTTTTCAGCTAAAACGAACTACATCATTCACGAAGCTCAACGTTTCTCATCTTCCCTGACAAGCATTGGATGTTAGAGGACCAGTACTTTGTATCAGTTTCAGAAGCAGGGTTGGACTAGATATGGTACGTATGGGTAGGAAACACCGTTCTGTTGTTCTCAGCACACTCACGTATCCTGCTGTCTTAGAGACTCTAGAAAGCAAGAGCGTGCTTCTTGCTCTTAAGCAGAGTGTGATCAATGGATGAGAACTCTGCTGTGTGTTTCACTTCAGAAATAGAGTTAAATTACAGGCTCTGTGTCTTCCTACAAACAAGACTTCGTTTCAGGTAAGGGAAGTCACTTTTCAGCTCAAACAAACTACAACATTCACGAAGCCCACACATTTCTCATCTTAACTTACAAGTATTGGATGGTAGAGGACCAGTGCTTTGTATCAGTTTCAGAAGCAGAGTTGGACTAGATATGGTCCATAAGTGTACGAACACCGTTCTGTTGTTCTCAGCACACTCATGTATCCTGCTGTCTTAGAGAATCTAGAAAGCAAGAGCGTGCTTCTTGCTCTAAAGCAGAGTGTGATCAATGGATGAGAACTCTGCTGTGTGTTTCGCTTCAGAAATGGAGTTAAATCCCAGGCTCTGTGTCTTCCTACATCAAGACTTCGTTTCAGGTAAGGGAAGTCACTTTTCAGCTCAAACAAACTACAACATTCACTAAGCCCACACATTTCTCATCTTAACTTACAAGCATTGGATGGTATTGGACCAGTGCTTTGTATCAGTTTCGGAAGCAGAGTTGGACTAGATATGGTCCATATGTGTAGGAAACACCGTTCTGTTGTTCTCAGCACACTCATGTATCCTGCTGTCTTAGAGAATCTAGAAAGCAAGAGCATGCTTCTTGCTCTAAAGCAGAGTGTGATCAATGGATGAGAACTCTGCTGTGTGTTTCGCTTCAGAAATGGAGTTAAATCCCAGGCTCTGTGTCTTCCTACAAGCAAGACTTCGTTTCAGGTAAGGGAAGTCACTTTTCAGCTAAAACGAACTACATCGTTCACGAAGCTCAACGTTTCTCATCTTCCCTGACAAGCATTGGATGTTAGAGGACCTGTGCTTTGTATCAGTTTCAGAAGCAGAGTTGGTCTAGATATGGTCCATATATGTAGGAAACACCGTTCTGTTGTTCTAAGCACACTCACGTATCCTGCTCTCTTAGAGACTCTAGAAAGCAAGAGCGTGCTTCTTGCTTTAAAGCAGAGTGTGATCAATGGATGAGAACTCTGCTGTGTGTTTCACGTCAGAAATGGAGTTAAATCCCAGGCTCTGTGTCTTCCTACAAGCAAGACTTCGTTTCAGGTAAGAGAAGTCACTTTTCAGCTAAAACGAACTACATCATTCACGAAGCTCAAAGTTTCTCATCTTCCCTGACAAGCATTGGATGTTAGAGGACCAGTACTTTGTATCAGTTTCAGAAGCAGGGTTGGACTAGATATGGTACGTATGGGTAGGAAACACCGTTCTGTTTTCCTCAGCACACTCACGTTTCCTTTGCCTTAGAGACTCTAGAAAGCAAGAGCATGCTTCTTATATAAAGCAGAATGTGATAAATGGATGAGAACTCTGCTGTGTGTTTCACTTCAGAAATGGAATTAAATCCCTGGCTCTGCGTCTTCATACAATCAAGACTTAGTTTCAGGAAAGGGCAGTTACTTTACAGCTCAATCGAACTACATCGTTCACGAAGCTCACAGGTTTCTCATCCTAACTGACATGCGTTGGGTGTTAGAGGACCTGTGCTTTGTTGTAGTTTCAGAAGAAGAGTTGGACTAGATATGGTCCGTATGTGTAGGAAACTCCGTTCTGTTGTTCTCAGCACACTCACGTATGCTGCTGTATTAGAGACTCTAGAAAGCAAGAGCGTGCTTCTTGCTCTTAAGCAGAGTGTGATCAATGGATGAGAACTCTGCTGTGTGTTTCACTTCAGAAATAGAGTTAAATTACAGGCTCTGTGTCTTCCTACACACAAGACTTCGTTTCAGGTAAGGGAAGTCACTTTTCAGCTCAAACAAACTACAACATTCACGAAGCCCACACATTTCTCATCTTAACTTACAAGCATTGGATGGTAGAGGACCAGTGCTTTGTATCAGTTTCGGAAGCAGAGTTGGACTAGATATGGTCCATATGTGTAGGAAACACCGTTCTGTTGTTCTCAGCACACTCATGTATCCTGCTGTCTTAGAGAATCTAGAAAGCAAGAGCGTGCTTCTTGCTCTAAAGCAGAGTGTGATCAATGGATGAGAACTCTGCTGTGTGTTTCGCTTCAGAAATGGAGTTAAATCCCAGGCTCTGTGTCTTCCTACAAGCAAGACTTCGTTTCAGGTAAGGGAAGTCACTTTTCAGCTCAAACAAACTACAACATTCACGAAGCCCACACATTTCTCATCTTAACTTACAAGCATTGGATGGTAGAGGACCAGTGCTTTGTATCAGTTTCGGAAGCAGAGTTGGACTAGATATGGTCCATATGTGTAGGAAACACCGTTCTGTTGTTCCTAGCACACTCATGTATCCTGCTGTCTTAGAGAATCTAGAAAGCAAGAGCGTGCTTCTTGCTCTAAAGCAGAGTGTGATCAATGGATGAGAACTCTGCTGTGTGTTTCGCTTCAGAAATGGAGTTAAATCCCAGGCTCTGTGTCTTCCTACAAGCAAGACTTCGTTTCAGGTAAGGGAAGTCACTTTTCAGCTAAAACGAACTACATCGTTCACAAGGCTCAACGTTTCTCATCTTCCCTGACAAGCATTGGATGTTAGAGGACCAGTGCTTTGTATCAGTTTCAGAAGCAGAGTTGGTCTAGATATGTTCCGTATGTGTAGGAAACACCGTTCTGTTGTTTTAAGCACACTCACGTATCCTGCTCTCTTAGAGACTCTAGAAAGCAAGAGCGTGCTTCTTGCTCTAAAGCAGAGTGTGATCAATGGATGAGAACTCTGCTGTGTGTTTCACGTCAGAAATGGAGTTAAATCCCAGGCTCTGTGTCTTGCTACAAGCAAGACTTCGTTTCAGGTAAGGGAAGTCACTTTTCAGCTAAAACTAACTACATCATTCACGATGCTCAACGTTTCTCATCTTAACTGATAAGCATTTGATGTTAGAAGACCAGTGCTTTGTTGTAGTTTCAGAAGCAGAGTTGGACTAGATATGGTCCGTATGTGTAGGAAACACCGTTCTGTTGTTCTCAGCACACTTACGTATCCTGCTGTCTTATAGACTCTAGAAAGCAAGAGCGTGCTTCTTGCTCTAAAGCAGAATGTGATCCATGGATGAGAACTATGCTGGTTCTTTCCCTTCAGAAATGGAGTTAAATCCCAGGCTCTGTGTCTTCCTACAAGCAAGACTTCGTTTCAGGTAAGGGCAGGCACTTTTCAGCTCAAACGAACTACATCGTTCATGAAGCTCACACGTTTCTCATCTTAAATGACAAGCATTGGATGTTAGAGGACCAGTACTTTGTATCAGTTTCAGAAGCAGGGTTGGACTAGATATGGTACGTATGGGTAGGAAACACCTTTCTGTTTTTCTCAGCACAGTCACGTTTCCTTTGTCTTAGAGACTCTAGAAAGCAAGAGCATGCTTCTTATCTAAAGCAGAATGTGATAAATGGATGGGAACTCTGCTGTGTGTTTCACTTCAGAAATGGAATTAAATCCCTGGCTCTGAGTCTTCCTACAAGCAGGACTTGGTTTCAGGAAAGGGCAGTTTCTTTACAGCTCAAACAAACTACATCGTTCACGAAGCTCACAGGTTTCTCATCCTAACTGACAAGCATTGGGTGTTAGACGACCAGTGCTTTGTATCAGTTTCCAAAGCAGAGTTGGACTAGATATTGTCTGTATGTGTAGGAAACACCGTTCTTTTGCTCTCAGCACACTCACGTTTCCTGCTGTCTTAGAGACTCTAGAAAGCAAGTGCGTGCTTCTTTCTCTAAAGCAGAGTGTGATCTATGGATGGGAACTCTGCTGAGTGTTTCACTTCAGAAATGGAGTTAAATCCCAGGCTCTGAGTCTTCCTACATGCATGACTCCAGTTCAGGAAAGGACAGTTACTTTACAGCTCAAGGGAACTACATCATTCACGAAGCTCACACGTTTCTTACCTTAACTGACAAGCATTGGATGTTAGAGGACCTGTGGTTTGTTGCAGTTTCAGAAGCAGAGTTGAACTAGATATGGTCCGTATATGTAGTAAACACCGTTCATTTTTTCTGAGCACACTCAAGTTTCCTGCTGTATTAGAGACTCTAGAAAGCAAGAGTGTGCTAATAGCTCTAAAGCAGAATGTGATCCATGGATGAGAACTATGGTGTGTCTTTCCCTTCAGAAATGGAGTTAAATCCCAGGCTCTGAGTCTTCCTACAAGCAAGACTTCATGTCAGGTAAGGGCAGGCACTTTTCAGCTCAAACGAACTACATCGTTCATGAAGCTCACACGTTTCTCATCTTAAATGACAAGCATTGGATGTTAGAGGACCAGTGCTTTGTATCAGTTTCAGAAGAAGAGTTGGACTAGATATCGTCTGTATGTGTAGTAAACTTCGTTCTTTTGCTCTCAGCACACTCACGTTTCCTGCTGTCTTAGAGACTCTAGAAAGCAAGAGTGTGCTTCTTGCTCTAAAGCAAAGTGTGATCCCTGGATGGGAACTCTGCTGTGTGTTTCACTTCAGAAATGGAGTTAAATCCCATTCTCTGAGTCTTCCTACATTCAAGACTTCGTTTCAGGTAAGGGCAGTCACTTTTCAGCTCAAACGAACTACATCGTTCATGAAGCTCACATGTTTCTCATCTGAAATGACAAGCATTGGATGTTAGAGGACCAGTACTTTGTATCAGTTTCAGAAGCATGGTTGGACTAGATATGGTACGTATGGGTAGGAAACACCGTTCTGTTTTCCTCAGCACACTCACGTTTCCTTTGTCTTAGAGACTCTAGAAAGCAAGAGCATGCTTCTTAACTAAAGCAGAATGTGATAAATGGATGACGACTCTGCTGTGTGTTTCACTTCAGAAATGGAATTAAATCCCTGGCTCTGAGTCTTCATACAATCAAGACTTAGTTTCAGAAAAGGGCAGTTACTTTACAGCTCAAACGAAGTACATCGTTCACGAAGCTCACAGGTTTCTCATCCTAACTGACAAGTGTTGGGTGTTAGAGGACCAGTGCTTTGTATTAGTTTCAGAAGCAGAGTTGGACTAGATATGGTCCGTATTGAGGGAAACACCGTTCTTTTGTTCTGAGCACACTCACGTTTCATGCTGTATTAGAGACTCTAGAAAGCAAGAGCATGCTTCTTGCTCTAAAGCAGAGTATGATCAATGGATGAGAACTCTGCTGTGTGTTTCGCTTCAGAAATGGAGTTAAATCCCAGGCTCTGTGTCTTCCTACAAGCAAGACATCGTTTCAGGTAAGAGAAGTCACTTTTCAGCTAAAACGAACTACATCATTCACGAAGCTCAACGTTTCTCATCTTCCCTGACAAGCATTGGATGTTAGAGGACCAGTACTTTGTATCAGTTTCAGAAGCAGGGTTGGACTAGATATGGTACGTATGGGTAGGAAACACCGTTCTGTTGTTCTCAGCACACTCACGTATCCTGCTGTCTTAGAGACTCTAGAAAGCAAGAGCGTGCTTCTTGCTCTTAAGCAGAGTGTGATCAATGGATGAGAACTCTGCTGTGTGTTTCACTTCAGAAATAGAGTTAAATTACAGGCTCTGTGTCTTCCTACAAACAAGACTTCGTTTCAGGTAAGGGAAGTCACTTTTCAGCTCAAACAAACTACAACATTCACGAAGCCCACACATTTCTCATCTTAACTTACAAGTATTGGATGGTAGAGGACCAGTGCTTTGTATCAGTTTCGGAAGCAGAGTTGGACTAGATATGGTCCATAAGTGTAGGAACACCGTTCTGTTGTTCTCAGCACACTCATGTATCCTGCTGTCTTAGAGAATCTAGAAAGCAAGAGCGTGCTTCTTGCTCTAAAGCAGAGTGTGATCAATGGATGAGAACTCTGCTGTGTGTTTCGCTTCAGAAATGGAGTTAAATCCCAGGCTCTGTTTCTTCCTACATCAAGACTTCGTTTCAGGTAAGGGAAGTCACTTTTCAGCTCAAACAAACTACAACATTCACTAAGCCCACACATTTCTCATCTTAACTTACAAGCATTGGATGGTATTGGACCAGTGCTTTGTATCAGTTTCGGAAGCAGAGTTGGACTAGATATGGTCCATATGTGTAGGAAACACCGTTCTGTTGTTCTCAGCACACTCATGTATCCTGCTGTCTTAGAGAATCTAGAAAGCAAGAGCTTGCTTCTTGCTCTAAAGCAGAGTGTGATCAATGGATGAGAACTCTGCTGTGTGTTTCGCCTCAGAAATGGAGTTAAATCCCAGGCTCTGTGTCTTCCTACAAGCAAGACTTCGTTTCAGGTAAGGGAAGTCACTTTTCAGCTAAAACGATCTACATCGTTCATGAAGCTCAACGTTTGTCATCTTCCCTGACAAGCATTGGATGTTAGAGGACCTGTGCTTTGTATCAGTTTCAGAAGCAGAGTTGGTCTAGATATGGTCCATACATGTAGGAAACACCGTTCTGTTGTTCTAAGCACACTCACGTATCCTGCTCTCTTAGAGACTCTAGAAAGCAAGAGCGTGCTTCTTGCTCTAAAGCAGAGTGTGATCAATGGATGAGAACTCTGCTGTGTGTTTCATGTCAGAAATGGAGTTAAATCCCAGGCTCTGTGTCTTCCTACAAGCAAGACTTCGTTTCAGGTAAGAGAAGTCACTTTTCAGCTAAAACGAACTACATCATTCACGAAGCTCAAAGTTTCTCATCTTCCCTGACAAGCATTGGATGTTAGAGGACCAGTACTTTGTATCAGTTTCAGAAGCAGGGTTGGACTAGATATGGTACGTATGGGTAGGAAACACCGTTCTGTTTTCCTCAGCACACTCACGTTTCCTTTGCCTTAGAGACTCTAGAAAGCAAGAGCATGCTTCTTATATAAAGCAGAATGTGATAAATGGATGAGAACTCTGCTGTGTGTTTCACTTCAGAAATGGAATTAAATCCCTGGCTCTGCGTCTTCATACAATCAAGACTTAGTTTCAGGAAAGGGCAGTTACTTTACAGCTCAATCGAACTACATCGTTCACGAAGCTCACAGGTTTCTCATCCTAACTGACATGCGTTGGGTGTTAGAGGACCTGTGCTTTGTTGTAGTTTCAGAAGAAGAGTTGGACTAGATATGGTCCGTATGTGTAGGAAACTCCGTTCTGTTGTTCTCAGCACACTCACGTATCCTGCTGTATTAGAGACTCTAGAAAGCAAGAGCGTGCTTCTTGCTCTTAAGCAGAGTGTGATCAATGGATGAGAACTCTGCTGTGTGTTTCACTTCAGAAATAGAGTTAAATTACAGGCTCTGTGTCTTCCTACACACAAGACTTCGTTTCAGGTAAGGGAAGTCACTTTTCAGCTCAAACAAACTACAACATTCACGAAGCCCACACATTTCTCATCTTAACTTACAAGCATTGGATGGTAGAGGACCAGTGCTTTGTATCTGTTTCGGAAGCAGAGTTGGACTAGATATGGTCCATATATGTAGGAAACACCGTTCTGTTGTTCTCAGCACACTCATGTATCCTGCTGTCTTAGAGAATCTAGAAAGCAAGAGCGTGCTTCTTGCTCTAAAGCAGAGTGTGATCAATGGATGAGAACTCTGCTGTGTGTTTCTCTTCAGAAATGGAGTTAAATCCCAGGCTCTGTGTCTTCCTACAAGCAAGACTTCGTTTCAGGTAAGGGAAGTCACTTTTCAGCTCAAACAAACTACAACATTCACGAAGCCCAAACATTTCTCATCTTAACTTACAAGCATTGGATGGTAGAGGACCAGTGCTTTGTATCAGTTTCGGAAGCAGATTTGGACTAGATATGGTCCATATGTGTAGGAAACACCGTTCTGTTGTTCTCAGCACACTCATGTATCCTGCTGTCTTAGAGAATCTAGAAAGCAAGAGCGTGCTTCCTGCTCTAAAGCAGAGTGTGATCAATGGATGAGAACTCTGCTGTGTGTTTCGCTTCAGAAATGGAGTTAAATCCCAGGCTCTGTGTCTTCCTACAAGCAAGACTTCGTTTCAGGTAAGGGAAGTCACTTTTCAGCTAAAACGAACTACATCGTTCACGAGGCTCAACGTTTCTAATCTTCCCTGACAAGCATTGGATGTTAGAGGACCAGTGCTTTGTATCAGTTTCAGAAGCAGAGTTGGTCTAGATATGTTCCGTATGTGTAGGAAACACCGTTCTGTTGTTTTAAGCACACTCACGTATCCTGCTCTCTTAGAGACTCTAGAAAGCAAGAGCGTGCTTCTTGCTCTAAAGCAGAGTGTGATCAATGGATGAGAACTCTGCTGTTTGTTTCACGTCAGAAATGGAGTTAAATCCCAGGCTCTGTGTCTTGCTACAAGCAAGACTTCGTTTCAGGTAAGGGAAGTCACTTTTCAGCTAAAACTAACTACATCATTCACGATGCTCAACGTTTCTCATCTTAACTGACAAGCATTTGATGTTAGAAGACCAGTGCTTTGTTGTAGTTTCAGAAGCAGAGTTGGACTAGATATTGTCCATATGTGTAGGAAACACCGTTCTTTTGTTCTCAGCACACTCACGTATCCTGCTGTCTTAGAGACTCTAGAAAGCAAGAGCGTGCTAATAGCTCTAAAGCAGAATGTGATCCATGGATGAGAACTATGCTGGTTCTTTCCCTTCAGAAATGGAGTTAAATCCCAGGCTCTGTGTCTTCCTCCAAGCAAGACTTCGTTTCAGGTAAGGGCAGGCACTTTTCAGCTCAAACGAACTACATCGTTCATGAAGCTCACACGTTTCTCATCTTAAATGACAAGCATTGGATGTTAGAGGACCAGTACTTTGTATCAGTTTCAGAAGCAGGGTTGGACTAGATATGGTACGTATGGGTAGGAAACACCTTTCTGTTTTTCTCAGCACAGTCACGTTTCCTTTGTCTTAGAGACTCTAGAAAGCAAGAGCATGCTGCTTATCTAAAGCAGAATGTGATAAATGGATGGGAACTCTGCTGTGTGTTTCACTTCAGAAATGGAATTAAATCCCTGGCTCTGAGTCTTCCTACAAGCAGGACTTGGTTTCAGGAAAGGGCAGTTTCTTTACAGCTCAAACGAACTACATCGTTCACGAAGCTCACAGGTTTCTCATCCTAACTGACAAGCATTGGGTGTTAGACGACCAGTGCTTTGTATCAGTTTCCAAAGCAGAGTTGGACTAGATATTATCTTTATGTGTAGGAAACACCGTTCTTTTGCTCTCAGCACACTCGCGTTTCCTGCTGTCTTAGAGACTCTAGAAAGCAAGTGCGTGCTTCTTTCTCTAAAGCAGAGTGTGATCTATGGATGGGAACTCTGCTGAGTGTTTCACTTCAGAAATGGAGTTAAATCCCAGGATCTGAGTCTTCCTACATGCAAGACTCCAGTTCAGGAAAGGGCAGTTACTTTACAGCTCAAGGGAACTACATCATTCACGAAGCTCACACGTTTCTTACCTTAACTGACAAGCATTTGATGTTAGAGGACCTGTGGTTTGTTGCAGTTTCAGAAGCAGAGTTGAACTAGATATGGTCCGTATATGTAGGAAACACCGTTCATTTGTTCTGAGCACACTCAAGTTTCCTGCTGTATTAGAGACTCTAGAAAGCAAGAGCGTGCTAATAGCTCTAAAGCAGAATGTGATCCATGGATGAGAACTATGGTGTGTCTTTCCCTTCAGAAATTGAGTAAAATCCCAGGCTCTGAGTCTTCCTACAAGCAAGACTTCATGTCAGGTAAGAGCAGGCACTTTTCAGCTCAAACGAACTACATCGTTCATGAAGCTCACACGTTTCTCATCTTAAATGACAAGCTTTGGATGTTAGAGGACCAGTGCTTTGTATCAGTTTCAGAAGAAGAGTTGGACTAGATATCGTCTGTATGTGTAGTAAACTTCGTTCTTTTGCTCTCAGCACACTCACGTTTCCTGCTGTCTTAGAGACTCTAGAAAGCAAGAGTGTGCTTCTTGCTCTAAAGCAGAGTGTGATCCCTGGATGGGAACTCTGCTGTGTGTTTCACTTCAGAAATGGAGTTAAATCCCATTCTCTGAGTCTTCCTACAAACAAGACTTCGTTTCAGGTAAGGGCAGTCACTTTTCAGCTCAAACGAACTACATCGTTCATGAAGCTCACATGTTTCTCATCTGAAATGACAAGCATTGGATGTTAGAGGACCAGTACTTTGTATCAGTTTCAGAAGCATGGTTGGACTAGATATGGTACGTATGGGTAGGAAACACCGTTCTGTTTTCCTCAGCACTCTCACGTTTCCTTTGTCTTAGAGACTCTAGAAAGCAAGAGCATGCTTCTTAACTAAAGCAGAATGTGATAAATGGATGACGACTCTGCTGTGTGTTTCACTTCAGAAATGGAATTAAATCCCTGGCTCTGAGTCTTCATACAATCAAGACTTAGTTTCAGAAAAGGGCAGTTACTTTACAGCTCAAACGAACTACATCGTTCACGAAGCTCACAGGTTTCTCATCCTAACTGACAAGTGTTGGGTGTTAGAGGACCTGTGCTTTGTATTAGTTTCAGAAGCAGAGTTGGACTAGATATGGTCCGTATTGTAGGAAACACCGTTCTTTTGTTCTGAGCACACTCACGTTTCATGCTGTATTAGAGACTCTAGAAAGCAAGAGCATGCTTCTTGCTCTAAAGCAGAGTATGATCAATGGATGAGAACTCTGCTGTGTGTTTTGCTTCAGAAATGGAGTTAAATCCCAGGCTCTGTGTCTTCCTCCAAGCAAGACATCGTTTCAGGAAAGAGAAGTCACTTTTCAGCTAAAACGAACTACATCATTCATGAAGCTCAACGTTTCTCATCTTCCCTGACAAGCATTGGATGTTAGAGGACCAGTACTTTGTATCAGTTTCAGAAGCAGGGTTGGACTAGATATGGTACGTATGGGTAGGAAACACCGTTCTGTTGTTCTCAGCACACTCACGTATCCTGCTGTCTTAGAGACTCTAGAAAGCAAGAGCGTGCTTCTTGCTCTTAAGCAGAGTGTGATCAATGGATGAGAACTCTGCTGTGTGTTTCACTTCAGAAATAGAGTTAAATTACAGTCTCTGTGTCTTCCTACAAACAAGACTTCGTTTCAGGTAAGGGAAGTCACTTTTCAGCTAAAACGAACTACATCGTTCACGAAGCTCAACGTTTCTCATCTTCCCTGACAAGCATTGGATGTTAGAGGACCTGTGCTTTGTATCAGTTTCAGAAGCAGAGTTGGTCTAGATATGGTCCATATGTGTAGGAAACACCGTTCTGTTGTTCTAAGCACACTCACGTATCCTGATCTCTTAGAGACTCTAGAAAGCAAGAGCGTGCTTCTTGCTCTAAAGCAGAGTGTGATCAATGGATGAGAACTCTGCTGTGTGTTTCACGTCAGAAATGGAGTTAAATCCCAGGCTCTGTGTCTTCCTACAAGCAAGACTTCGTTTCAGGTAAGAGAAGTCACTTTTCAGCTAAAACGAAATACATCATTCACGAAGCTCAAAGTTTCTCATCTTCCCTGACAAGCATTGGATGTTAGAGGACCAGTACTTTGTATCAGTTTCAGAAGCAGGGTTGGACTAGATATTGTCCATATGTGTAGGAAACACCGTTCTGTTGTTCTCAGCACACTCACGTTTCCTTTGCCTTAGAGACTCTAGAAAGCAAGAGCATGCTTCTTATCTAAAGCAGAATGTGATAAATGGATGAGAACTCTGCTGTGTGTTTCACTTCAGAAATGGAATTAAATCCCTGGCTCTGAGTCTTAATAAAATCAAGACTTAGTTTCAGGAAAGGGCAGTTACTTTACAGCTCAAACGAACTACATCGTTCATGAAGCTCACAGGTTTCTCATCCTAACTGACAAGCGTTGGGTGTTAGAGGACCTGTGCTTTGTTGTAGTTTCAGAAGCAGAGTTGGACTAGATATGGTCCGTATTGTAGGAAACACCGTTCTTTTGTTCTGAGCACACTCACGTTTCATGCTGTATTAGAGACTCTAGAAAGCAAGAGCGTGCTTCTTGCTCTAAAGCAGAGTATGATCAATGGATGAGAACTCTGCTGTGTGTTTCGCTTCAGAAATGGAGTTAAATCCCTGGCTCTGAGTCTTCCTACAAGCAGGACTTGGTTTCAGGAAAGGGCAGTTTCCTTACAGCTCAAACGAACTACATCGTTCACGAAGCTCACAGGTTTCTCATCCTAACTGACAAGCATTGGGTGTTAGAGGACCAGTGCTTTGTATCAGTTTCCAAAGCAGAGTTGGACTAGATATTGTCTGTATGTGTAGGAAACACCGTTCTTTTGCTCTCAGCACACTCACGTTTCCTGCTGTCTTAGAGACTCTAGAAAGCAAGTGCGTGCTTCTTTCTCTAAAGCAGAGTGTGATCTATGGATGGGAACTCTGGTGAGTGTTTCACTTCAGAAATGGAGTTAAATCCCAGGCTCTGAGTCTTCCTACATGCAAGACTCTATTTCAGGAAAGGGCAGTTACTTTACAGCTCAAGTGAACTACATCATTCACGAAGCTCACACGTTTCTTATCTTAACTGACAAGCATTGGATGTTAGAGGACCAGTGCTTTGTATCAGTTTCAGAAGCAGAGTTGGTATAGATATGGTCCATATGTGTAGGAAACACCGTTCTGTTGTTCTAAGCACACTCACGTATCCTGCTCTCTTAGAGACTCTAGAAAGCAAGAGCGTGCTTCTTGCTCTAAAGCAGAGTGTGATCAATGGATGAGAACTCTGCTGTGTGTTTCCCGTCAGAAATGGAGTTAAATCCCAGGCTCTGTGTCTTCCTACAAGCAAGACTTCGTTTCAAGTAAGGGAAGTCACTTTTCAGCTAAAACGAACTACATCATTCACGATGCTCAACGTTTCTCATCTTAACTGACAAGCATTTGATGTTAGAAGACCAGTGCTTTGTTGTAGTTGCAGAAGCAGAGTTGGACTAGATATGGTCCTTATGTGTAGGAAACACCGTTCTGTTGTTCTCAGCACACTCACGTATCCTGCTGTCTTAGAGACTCTAGAAAGCAAGAGCGTGCTAATAGCTCTAAAGCAGAATGTGATCCATGGATGAAAACTATAGTGTGTGTTTCACTTCAGAAATGGAATTAAATCCCTGGCTCTGAGTCTTCCTACAAGCAGGACTTGGTTTCAAGAAAGGGCAGTTTCTTTACAGCTCAAACGAACTACATCGTTCATGAAGCTCACAGGTTTCTCATCCTAACTGACAAGCATTGGGTGTTAGAGGACCAGTACTTTGTATCAGTTTCCATAGCAGAGTTGGACTAGATATTTTCTGTATGTGTAGGAAACACCGTTCTTTTGCTCTCAGCACACTCACGTTTCCTGCTGTCTCAGAGACTCTAGAAAGCAAGTGCGTGCTTCTTTCTCTAAAGCAGAGTGTGATCTATGGATGGGAACTCTGCGGAGTGTTTCACTTCAGAAATGGAGTTAAATCCCAGGCTCTGAGTCTTCCTACATGCAAGACTCCATTTCAGGAAAGGGCAGTTACTTTACAGCTCAAGCGAACTACATCATTCACGAAGCTCACACGTTTCTTATCTTAACTGACAAGCATTGGATGTTAGAGGACCTGTGGTTTGTTGCAGTTTCAGAAGCAGATTTGAACTAGATATGGTCCGTATATGTAGGAAACACCGTTCATTTTTTCTGAGCACACACAAGTTTCCTGCTGTATTGGAGACTCTAGAAAGCAAGAGCATGCTAATAGCTCTAAAGCAGAATGTGATCCATGGATGAGAACTATGGTGTGTCTTTCCCTTCAGAAATGGAGTTAAATCACAGGCTCTGAGTCTTCCTACAAGCAAGACTTCATGTCAGGTAAGGGCAGGCACTTTTCAGCTCAAACGAACTACATCGTTCATGAAGCTCACACGTTTCTCATCTTAAATGACAAGCATTGGATGTTAGAGGACCAGTGCTATGTATCAGTTTCAGAAGCAGAGTTGGACTAGATATCGTCTGTATGTGTAGTAAACACCATTCTTTTGCTCTCAGCACACTCACGTTTCCTGCTGTCTTAGAGACTCTAGAAAGCAAGAGTGTGCTTCTTGCTCTAAAGCAGAGTGTGATCCCTGAATTGGAACTCTGCTGTGTGTTTCACTTCAGAAATGGAGTTAAATCCAAGGCTCTGTGTCTTCCTACAAGCAAGACTTCGTTTCAGGTAAGGGAAGTCACTTTTCAGCTAAAACAAACTACAACATTCATGAAGCCCACACATTTCTCATCTTAACTTACAAGCATTGGATGGTAGAGGACCAGTGCTTTGTATCAGTTTCAGAAGCAGAGTTGGACTGGATATGGTCCATATGTGTAGCACCCACCGTTCTGTTGTTCTCAGCACACTGATGTATCCTGCTGTCTTAGAGAATCTAGAAAGCAAGAGCGTGCTTCTTGCTCTAAAGCAGAGTGTGATCAATGGATGAGAACTCTGCTGTGTGTTTCGCTTCAGAAATGGAGTTAAATCCCTGGCTCTGAGTCTTCCTACAAGCAGGACTTGGTTTCAGGAAAGGGCAGTTTCTTTACAGCTCAAACGAACTACATCGTTCACGAAGCTCACAGGTTTCTCATCCTAACTGACAAGCATTGGGTGTTAGAGGACCAGTGCTTTGTATCAGTTTCCAAAGCAGAATTGGACTAGATATTGTCTGTATGTGTAGGAAACACCGTTCTTTTGCTCTCAGCACACTCACGTTTCCTGCTGTCTTAGAGACTCTAGAAAGCAAGAGTGTGCTTCTTGCTCTAAAGCAGAGTGTGATCCCTGGATGGGAACTCTGCTGTGTGTTTCAATTCAGAAATGGAGTTAAATCCCATTCTGTGAGTCTTCCTACAATCAAGACTTCGTTTCAGGAAAGGGCAGTTACTTTACAGCTCAAGCGAACTAAATCATTCACGAAGCTCACACGTTTCTCATCTTAACTTACAAGCATTGGATGGTAGAGGACCAGTCCTTTGTATCAGTTTCAGAAGCAGAGTTGGACTAGATATGGTCCATATGTGTAGGAAACACCGTTCTGTTGTTCTCAGCACACTCACGTTTCCTTTGCCTTAGAGACTCTAGAAAGCAAGAGCATGCTTCTTATCTAAAGCAGAATGTGATAAATGGATGAGAACTCTGCTGTGTGTTTCACTTCAGAAATGGAATTAAATCCCTGGCTCTGAGTCTTAATACAATCAAGACTTAGTTTCAGGAAAGGGCAGTTACTTTACAGCTCAAACGAACTACATCGTTCACGAAGCTCACAGGTTTCTCATCCTAACTGACAAGCGTTGGGTGTTAGAGGACCTGTGCTTTGTTGTAGTTTCAGAAGCAGAGTTGGACTAGATATGGTCCGTATTGTAGGAAACACCGTTCTTTTGTTCTGAGCACACTCACGTTTCATGCTGTATTAGAGACTCTAGAAAGCAAGAGCGTGCTTCTTGCTCTAAAGCAGAGTATGATCAATGGATGAGAACTCTGCTGTGTGTTTCACTTCAGAAATGGAGTTAAATCCCAGGCTCTGTGTCTTCCTACAAGCAAGACTTCGTTTCAGGTAAGAGAAGTCACTTTTCAGCTAAAACGAACTACATCATTCACGAAGCTCAATGTTTCTCATCTTCCCTGACAAGCATTGGATGTTAGAGGACCAGTACTTTGTATCAGTTTCAGAAGCAGGGTTGCACTAGATATGGTACGTATGGGTAGGAAACACCGTTCTGTTTTCCTCAGCACACTCACGTTTCCTTTGCCTTAGAGACTCTAGAAAGCAAGAGCATGCTTCTTATCTAAAGCAGAATGTGATAAATGGATGAGAACTCTGCTGTGTGTTTCACTTCAGAAATGGAATTAAATCCCTGGCTCTGAGTCTTCATACAATCAAGACTTAGTTTCAGGAAAGGGCAGTTACTTTATAGCTCAATCGAACTACATCGTTCATGAAGCTCACAGGTTTCTCATCCTAACTGACATGCATTGGGTGTTAGAGGACCAGTGCTTTGTTGTAGTTTCAGAAGCAGAGTTGGACTAGATATGGCTCATATGTGTAGGAAACACCGTTCTGTTGTTCTCAGCACACTCACGTTTCATGCTGTATTAGAGACTCTAGAAAGCAAGGGCGTGCTTCTTGCTCTAAAGCAGAGTATGATCAATGGATGAGAACTCTGCTGTGTGTTTCGCTTCAGAAATGGAGTTAAATCCCAGGCTCTGTGTCTTCCTACAAGCAAGACTTCGTTTCAGTTAAGAGAAGTCACTTTTCAGCTAAAAAGAACTACATCGTTCACGAAGCTCAACGTTTCTCATCTTCCCTGACAAGCATTGGATGTTCGAGGACCAGTACTTTGTATCATTTTCAGAAGCAGGGTTGGACTAGATATGGTACGTATGGGTAGGAAACACCGTTCTGTTTACCTCAGCACACTCACGTATCCTGCTGTATTAGAGACTCTAGAAAGCAAGAGCGTGCTTATTGCTCTAAAGCAGAGTGTGATCAATGGATGAGAACTCTACTGTGTTTTTCACTTCAGAAATAGAGTTAAATTACAGGCTCTGTGTCTTCCTACAAACAAGACTTCGTTTCAGGTAAGGGAAGTCACTTTTCAGCTCAAACAAACTACAACATTCACGAAGCCCACACATTTCTCATCTTAACTTACAAGCATTGGATGGTAGAGGACCAGTGCTTTGTATCAGTTTCGGAAGCAGAGTTGGACTAGATATGGTCCATAAGTGTAGGAAACACCGTTCTGTTGTTCTCAGCACACTCATGTATCCTGCTGTCTTAGAGAATCTAGAAAGCAAGAGCGTGCTTCTTGCTCTAAAGCAGAGTGTGATCAATGGATGAGAACTCTGCTGTGTGTTTCGCTTCAGAAATGGAGTTAAATCCCAGGCTCTGTGTCTTCCTACATCAAGACTTCGTTTCAGGTAAGGGAAGTCACTTTTCAGCTCAAACAAACTACAACATTCACTAAGCCCACACATTTCTCATCTTAACTTACAAGCATTGGATGGTATTGGACCAGTGCTTTGTATCAGTTTCGGAAGCAGAGTTGGACTAGATATGGTCCATATGTGTAGGAAACACCGTTCTGTTGTTTTCAGCACACTCATGTATCCTGCTGTCTTAGAGAATCTAGAAAGCAAGAGCGTGCTTCTTGCTCTAAAGCAGACTTTGATCAATGGATGAGAACTCTGCTGTGTGTTTCGCTTCAGAAATGGAGTTAAATCCCAGGCTCTGTGTCTTCCTACAAGCAAGACTTCGTTTCAGGTAAGGGAAGTCACTTTTCAGCTAAAACGAACTACATCGTTCACGAAGCTCAACGTTTCTCATCATCCCTGACAAGCATTGGATGTTAGAGGACCTGTGCTTTGTATCAGTTTCAGAAGCAGAGTTGGACTAGATCTGGTCCATATGTGTAGGAAACACCTTTCTGTTGTTCTCAGCACACTCATGTATCCTGCTGTCTTAGAGAATCTAGAAAGCAAGAGCGTGCTTCTTGCTCTAAAGCAGAGTGTGATCAATGGATGTGAACTCTGCTGTGTGTTTCCCGTCAGAAATGGAGTTAAATCCCAGGCTCTGTGTCTTCCTACAAGCAAGACTTCGTTTCAGGTAAGGGAAGTCACTTTTCAGCTAAAACGAACTACATCATTCACGATGCTCAACGTTTCTCATCTTAACTGACAAGCATTTGATGTTAGAAGACCAGTGCTTTGTTGTAGTTGCAGAAGCAGAGTTGGACTAGATATGGTCCTTATGTGTAGGAAACACCGTTCTGTTGTTCTCAGCACACTCACGTATCCTGCTGTCTTAGAGACTCTAGAAAGCAAGCGCGTGCTAATATCTCTAAAGCAGAATGTGATCCATGGATGAGAACTATGCTGTGTGTTTCACTTCAGACATGGAATTAAATCCCTGGCTCTGAGTCTTCCTACAAGCAGGACTTGGTTTCAGGAAAGGGCAATTTCTTTACAGCTCAAACGAACTACATCGTTCACGAAGCTCACAGGTTTCTCATCCTAACTGACAAGCATTGGGTGTTAGAGGACCAGTGCTTTGTATCAGTTTCCAAAGAGGAATTGGACTAGATATTGTCTGTATGTGTAGGAAACACCGTTCTTTTGCTCTCAGCACACTCACGTTTCCTGCTGTCTTAGAGACTCTAGAAAGCAAGAGTGTGCTTCTTGCTCTAAAGCAGATTGTGATCCCTGGATGGGAACTCTGCTGTGTGTTTCAATTCAGAAATGGAGTTAAATCCCATTCTGTGAGTCTTCCTACAATCAAGACTTCGTTTCAGGAAAGGGCAGTTAATTTACAGCTCAAGCGAACTAAATCATTCACGAAGCTCACACGTTTCTCATCTTAACTTACAAGCATTGGATGGTAGACTACCAGTGCTTTGTATCAGTTTCAGAAGCAGAGTTGGACTAGATATGGTCCATATGTGTAGGAAACACCGTTCTGTTGTTCTCAGCACACTCACGTTTCCTTTGCCTTAGAGACTCTAGAAAGCAAGAGCATGCTTCTTATCTAAAGCAGAATGTGATAAATGGATGAGAACTCTGCTGTGTGTTTCACTTCAGAAATGGAATTAAATCCCTGGCTCTGAGTCTTAATACAATCAAGACTTAGTTTCAGGAAAGGGCAGTTACTTTACAGCTCAAACGAACTACATCGTTCACGAAGCTCACAGGTTTCTCATCCTAACTGACAAGCGTTGGGTGTTAGAGGACCTGTGCTTTGTTGTAGTTTCAGAAGCAGAGTTGGACTAGATATGGTCCGTATTGTAGGAAACACCGTTCTTTTGTTCTGAGCACACTCACGTTTCATGCTGTATTAGAGACTCTAGAAAGCAAGAGCGTGCTTCTTGCTCTAAAGCAGAGTATGATCAATGGATGAGAACTCTGCTGTGTGTTTCACTTCAGAAATGGAGTTAAATCCCAGGCTCTGTGTCTTCCTACAAGCAAGACTTCGTTTCAGGTAAGAGAAGTCACTTTTCAGCTAAAACGAACTACATCATTCACAAAGCTCAACGTTTCTCATCTTCCCTGACAAGCATTGGATGTTAGAGGACCAGTACTTTGTATCAGTTTCAGAAGCAGGGTTGGACTAGATATGGTACGTATGGGTAGGAAACACCGTTCTGTTTTCCTCAGCACACTCACGTTTCCTTTGCCTTAGAGACTCTAGAAAGCAAGAGCATGCTGCTTATCTAAAGCAGAATGTGATAAATGGATGAGAACTCTGCTGTGTGTTTCACTTCAGAAATGGAATTAAATCCCTGGCTCTGAGTCTTCATACAATCAAGGCTTAGTTTCAGGAAAGGGCAGTTACTTTATAGCTCAATCGAACTACATCGTTCACGAAGCTCACAGGTTTCTCATCCTAACTGACATGCATTGGGTGTTAGAGGACCAGTGCTTTGTATCAGTTTCAGAAGCAGAGTTGGTATAGATATGGTCCGTATGTGTAGGAAACACCGTTCTGTTGTTCTAAGCACACTCACGTATCCTGCTCTCTTAGAGACTCTAGAAAGCAAGAGCGTGCTTCTTGCTCTAAAGCAGAGTGTGATCAATGGATGAGAACTCTGCTGTGTGTTTCCCGTCAGAAATGGAGTTAAATCCCAGGCTCTGTGTCTTCCTACAAGCAAGACTTCGTTTCAAGTAAGGGAAGTCACTTTTCAGCTAAAACGAACTACATCATTCACGATGCTCAACGTTTCTCATCTTAACTGACAAGCATTTGATGTTAGAAGACCAGTGCTTTGTTGTAGTTGCAGAAGCAGAGTTGGACTAGATATGGTCCTTATGTGTAGGAAACACCGTTCTGTTGTTCTCAGCACACTCACGTATCCTGCTGTCTTAGAGACTCTAGAAAGCAAGAGCGTGCTAATAGCTCTAAAGCAGAATGTGATCCATGGATGAAAACTATGCTGTGTGTTTCACTTCAGAAATGGAATTAAATCCCTGGCTCTGAGTCTTCCTACAAGCAGGACTTGGTTTCAAGAAAGGGCAGTTTCTTTACAGCTCAAACGAACTACATCGTTCATGAAGCTCACAGGTTTCTCATCCTAACTGACAAGCATTGGGTGTTAGAGGACCAGTACTTTGTATCAGTTTCCATAGCAGAGTTGGACTAGATATTTTCTGTATGTGTAGGAAACACCGTTCTTTTGCTCTCAGCACACTCACGTTTCCTGCTGTCTTAGAGACTCTAGAAAGCAAGTGCGTGCTTCTTTCTCTAAAGCAGAGTGTGATCTATGGATGGGAACTCTGCGGAGTGTTTCACTTCAGAAATGGAGTTAAATCCCAGGCTCTGAGTCTTCCTACATGCAAGACTCCATTTCAGGAAAGGGCAGTTACTTTACAGCTCAAGCGAACTACATCATTCACGAAGCTCACACGTTTCTTATCTTAACTGACAAGCATTGGATGTTAGAGGACCTGTGGTTTGTTGCAGTTTCAGAAGCAGATTTGAACTAGATATGGTCCGTATATGTAGGAAACACCGTTCATTTTTTCTGAGCACACACAAGTTTCCTGCTGTATTGGAGACTCTAGAAAGCAAGAGCATGCTAATAGCTCTAAAGCAGAATGTGATCCATGGATGAGAACTATGGTGTGTCTTTCCCTTCAGAAATGGAGTTAAATCACAGGCTCTGAGTCTTCCTACAAGCAAGACTTCATGTCAGGTAAGGGCAGGCACTTTTCAGCTCAAACGAACTACATCGTTCATGAAGCTCACACGTTTCTCATCTTAAATGACAAGCATTGGATGTTAGAGGACCAGTGCTATGTATCAGTTTCAGAAGCAGAGTTGGACTAGATATCGTCTGTATGTGTAGTAAACACCATTCTTTTGCTCTCAGCACACTCACGTTTCCTGCTGTCTTAGAGACTCTAGAAAGCAAGAGTGTGCTTCTTGCTCTAAAGCAGAGTGTGATCCCTGAATTGGAACTCTGCTGTGTGTTTCACTTCAGAAATGGAGTTAAATCCAAGGCTCTGTGTCTTCCCACAAGCAAGACTTCGTTTCAGGTAAGGGAAGTCACTTTTCAGCTAAAACAAACTACAACATTCATGAAGCCCACACATTTCTCATCTTAACTTACAAGCATTGGATGGTAGAGGACCAGTGCTTTGTATCAGTTTCAGAAGCAGAGTTGGACTGGATATGGTCCATATGTGTAGCACCCACCGTTCTGTTGTTCTCAGCACACTGATGTATCCTGCTGTCTTAGAGAATCTAGAAAGCAAGAGCGTGCTTCTTGCTCTAAAGCAGAGTGTGATCAATGGATGAGAACTCTGCTGTGTGTTTCGCTTCAGAAATGGAGTTAAATCCCTGGCTCTGAGTCTTCCTACAAGCAGGACTTGGTTTCAGGAAAGGGCAGTTTCTTTACAGCTCAAACGAACTACATCGTTCACGAAGCTCACAGGTTTCTCATCCTAACTGACAAGCATTGGGTGTTAGAGGACCAGTGCTTTGTATCAGTTTCCAAAGCAGAATTGGACTAGATATTGTCTGTATGTGTAGGAAACACCGTTCTTTTGCTCTCAGCACACTCACGTTTCCTGCTGTCTTAGAGACTCTAGAAAGCAAGAGTGTGCTTCTTGCTCTAAAGCAGAGTGTGATCCCTGGATGGGAACTCTGCTGTGTGTTTCAATTCAGAAATGGAGTTAAATCCCATTCTGTGAGTCTTCCTACAATCAAGACTTCGTTTCAGGAAAGGGCAGTTACTTTACAGCTCAAGCGAACTAAATCATTCACGAAGCTCACACGTTTCTCATCTTAACTTACAAGCATTGGATGGTAGAGGACCAGTCCTTTGTATCAGTTTCAGAAGCAGAGTTGGACTAGATATGGTCCATATGTGTAGGAAACACCGTTCTGTTGTTCTCAGCACACTCACGTTTCCTTTGCCTTAGAGACTCTAGAAAGCAAGAGCATGCTTCTTATCTAAAGCAGAATGTGATAAATGGATGAGAACTCTGCTGTGTGTTTCACTTCAGAAATGGAATTAAATCCCTGGCTCTGAGTCTTAATACAATCAAGACTTAGTTTCAGGAAAGGGCAGTTACTTTACAGCTCAAACGAACTACATCGTTCACGAAGCTCACAGGTTTCTCATCCTAACTGACAAGCGTTGGGTGTTAGAGGACCTGTGCTTTGTTGTAGTTTCAGAAGCAGAGTTGGACTAGATATGGTCCGTATTGTAGGAAACACCGTTCTTTTGTTCTGAGCACACTCACGTTTCATGCTGTATTAGAGACTCTAGAAAGCAAGAGCGTGCTTCTTGCTCTAAAGCAGAGTATGATCAATGGATGAGAACTCTGCTGTGTGTTTCACTTCAGAAATGGAGTTAAATCCCAGGCTCTGTGTCTTCCTACAAGCAAGACTTCGTTTCAGGTAAGAGAAGTCACTTTTCAGCTAAAACGAACTACATCATTCACGAAGCTCAACGTTTCTCATCTTCCCTGACAAGCATTGGATGTTAGAGGACCAGTACTTTGTATCAGTTTCAGAAGCAGGGTTGGACTAGATATGGTACGTATGGGTAGGAAACACCGTTCTGTTTTCCTCAGCACACTCACGTTTCCTTTGCCTTAGAGACTCTAGAAAGCAAGAGCATGCTTCTTATCTAAAGCAGAATGTGATAAATGGATGAGAACTCTGCTGTGTGTTTCACTTCAGAAATGGAATTAAATCCCTGGCTCTGAGTCTTCATACAATCAAGACTTAGTTTCAGGAAAGGGCAGTTACTTTATAGCTCAATCGAACTGCATCGTTCATGAAGCTCACAGGTTTCTCATCCTAACTGACATGCATTGGGTGTTAGAGGACCAGTGCTTTGTTGTAGTTTCAGAAGCAGAGTTGGACTAGATATGGCTCATATGTGTAGGAAACACCGTTCTGTTGTTCTCAGCACACTCACGTTTCATGCTGTATTAGAGACTCTAGAAAGCAAGAGCATGCTTCTTGCTCTAAAGCAGAGTATGATCAATGGATGAGAACTCTGCTGTGTGTTTCGCTTCAGAAATGGAGTTAAATCCCAGGCTCTGTGTCTTCCTACAAGCAAGACTTCGTTTCAGTTAAGAGAAGTCACTTTTCAGCTAAAAAGAACTACATCGTTCACGAAGCTCAACGTTTCTCATCTTCCCTGACAAGCATTGGATGTTAGAGGACCAGTACTTTGTATCATTTTCAGAAGCAGGGTTGGACTAGATATGGTACGTATGGGTAGGAAACACCGTTCTGTTTTCCTCAGCACACTCACGTATCCTGCTGTATTAGAGACTCTAGAAAGCAAGAGCGTGCTTATTGCTCTAAAGCAGAGTGTGATCAATGGATGAGAACTCTGCTGTGTTTTTCACTTCAGAAATAGAGTTAAATTACAGGCTCTGTGTCTTCCTACAAACAAGACTTCGTTTCAGGTAAGGGAAGTCACTTTTCAGCTCAAACAAACTACAACATTCACGAAGCCCACACATTTCTCATCTTAACTTACAAGCATTGGATGGTAGAGGACCAGTGCTTTGTATCAGTTTCGGAAGCAGAGTTGGACTAGATATGGTCCATAAGTGTAGGAAACACCATTCTGTTGTTCTCAGCACACTCATGTATCTTGCTGTCTTAGAGAATCTAGAAAGCAAGAGCGTGCTTCTTGCTCTAAAGCAGAGTGTGATCAATGGATGAGAACTCTGCTGTGTGTTTCACTTCAGAAATGGAGTTAAATCCCAGGCTCTGTGTCTTCCTACATCAAGACTTCGTTTCAGGTAAGGGAAGTCACTTTTCAGCTCAAACAAACTACAACATTCACTAAGCCCACACATTTCTCATCTTAACTTACAAGCATTGGATGGTATTGGACCAGTGCTTTGTATCAGTTTCGGAAGCAGAGTTGGACTAGATATGGTCCATATGTGTAGGAAACACCGTTCTGTTGTTTTCAGCACACTCATGTATCCTGCTGTCTTAGAGAATCTAGAAAGCAAGAGCGTGCTTCTTGCTCTAAAGCAGACTTTGATCAATGGATGAGAACTCTGCTGTGTGTTTCGCTTCAGAAATGGAGTTAAATCCCAGGCTCTGTGTCTTCCTACAAGCAAGACTTCGTTTCAGGTAAGGGAAGTCACTTTTCAGCTAAAACGAACTACATCGTTCACGAAGCTCAACGTTTCTCATCATCCCTGACAAGCATTGGATGTTAGAGGACCTGTGCTTTGTATCAGTTTCAGAAGCAGAGTTGGACTAGATATGGTCCATATGTGTAGGAAACACCGTTCTGTTGTTCTCAGCACACTCATGTATCCTGCTGTCTTAGAGAATCTAGAAAGCAAGAGCGTGCTTCTTGCTCTAAAGCAGAGTGTGATCAATGGATGTGAACTCTGCTGTGTGTTTCCCGTCAGAAATGGAGTTAAATCCCAGGCTCTGTGTCTTCCTACAAGCAAGACTTCGTTTCAGGTAAGGGAAGTCACTTTTCAGCTAAAACGAACTACATCATTCACGATGCTCAACGTTTCTCATCTTAACTGACAAGCATTTGATGTTAGAAGACCAGTGCTTTGTTGTAGTTGCAGAAGCAGAGTTGGACTAGATATGGTCCTTATGTGTAGGAAACACCGTTCTGTTGTTCTCAGCACACTCACGTATCCTGCTGTCTTAGAGACTCTAGAAAGCAAGCGCGTGCTAATATCTCTAAAGCAGAATGTGATCCATGGATGAGAACTATGCTGTGTGTTTCACTTCAGACATGGAATTAAATCCCTGGCTCTGAGTCTTCCTACAAGCAGGACTTGGTTTCAGGAAAGGGCAATTTCTTTACAGCTCAAACGAACTACATCGTTCACGAAGCTCACAGGTTTCTCATCCTAACTGACAAGCATTGGGTGTTAGAGGACCAGTGCTTTGTATCAGTTTCCAAAGAGGAATTGGACTAGATATTGTCTGTATGTGTAGGAAACACCGTTCTTTTGCTCTCAGCACACTCACGTTTCCTGCTGTCTTAGAGACTCTAGAAAGCAAGAGTGTGCTTCTTGCTCTAAAGCAGATTGTGATCCCTGGATGGGAACTCTGCTGTGTGTTTCAATTCAGAAATGGAGTTAAATCCCATTCTGTGAGTCTTCCTACAATCAAGACTTCGTTTCAGGAAAGGGCAGTTAATTTACAGCTCAAGCGAACTAAATCATTCACGAAGCTCACACGTTTCTCATCTTAACTTACAAGCATTGGATGGTAGAGGACCAGTGCTTTGTATCAGTTTCAGAAGCAGAGTTGGACTAGATATGGTCCATATGTGTAGGAAACACCGTTCTGTTGTTCTCAGCACACTCACGTTTCCTTTGCCTTAGAGACTCTAGAAAGCAAGAGCATGCTTCTTATCTAAAGCAGAATGTGATAAATGGATGAGAACTCTGCTGTGTGTTTCACTTCAGAAATGGAATTAAATCCCTGGCTCTGAGTCTTAATACAATCAAGACTTAGTTTCAGGAAAGGGCAGTTACTTTACAGCTCAAACGAACTACATCGTTCACGAAGCTCACAGGTTTCTCATCCTAACTGACAAGCGTTGGGTGTTAGAGGACCTGTGCTTTGTTGTAGTTTCAGAAGCAGAGTTGGACTAGATATGGTCCGTATTGTAGGAAACACCGTTCTTTTGTTCT
The DNA here is from genome assembly GCA_949786385.1 of Onychomys leucogaster. NCBI lineage: Eukaryota > Metazoa > Chordata > Mammalia > Rodentia > Cricetidae > Onychomys > Onychomys leucogaster. The sequence goes on from CATKUP010000140.1 coordinate 902,192, forward strand.
GAGCACACTCACGTTTCATGCTGTATTAGAGACTCTAGAAAGCAAGAGCGTGCTTCTTGCTCTAAAGCAGAGTATGATCAATGGATGAGAACTCTGCTGTGTGTTTCACTTCAGAAATGGAGTTAAATCCCAGGCTCTGTGTCTTCCTACAAGCAAGACTTCGTTTCAGGTAAGAGAAGTCACTTTTCAGCTAAAACGAACTACATCATTCACGAAGCTCAACGTTTCTCATCTTCCCTGACAAGCATTGGATGTTAGAGGACCAGTACTTTGTATCAGTTTCAGAAGCAGGGTTGGACTAGATATGGTACGTATGGGTAGGAAACACCGTTCTGTTTTCCTCAGCACACTCACGTTTCCTTTGCCTTAGAGACTCTAGAAAGCAAGAGCATGCTGCTTATCTAAAGCAGAATGTGATAAATGGATGAGAACTCTGCTGTGTGTTTCACTTCAGAAATGGAATTAAATCCCTGGCTCTGAGTCTTCATACAATCAAGGCTTAGTTTCAGGAAAGGGCAGTTACTTTATAGCTCAATCGAACTACATCGTTCACGAAGCTCACAGGTTTCTCATCCTAACTGACATGCATTGGGTGTTAGAGGACCAGTGCTTTGTTGTAGTTTCAGAAGCAGAGTTGGACTAGATATGGCCCATATGTGTAGGAAACACCGTTCTGTTGTTCTCAGCACACTCACGTTTCATGCTGTATTAGAGACTCTAGAAAGCAAGAGCGTGCTTCTTGCTCTAAAGCAGAGTATGATCAATGGATAAGAACTCTGCTGTGTGTTTCGCTTCAGAAATGGAGTTAAATCCCAGGCTCTGTGTCTTCCTACAAGCAAGACTTCGTTTCAGTTAAGAGAAGTCACTTTTCAGCTAAAAAGAACTACATCGTTCACGAAGCTCAACGTTTCTCATCTTCCCTGACAAGCATTGGATGTTCGAGGACCAGTACTTTGTATCATTTTCAGAAGCAGGGTTGGACTAGATATGGTACGTATGGGTAGGAAACACCGTTCTGTTTTCCTCAGCACACTCACGTATCCTGCTGTATTAGAGACTATAGAAAGCAAGAGCGTGCTTATTGCTCTAAAGCAGAGTGTGATCAATGGATGAGAACTCTGCAGTGTTTTTCACTTCAGAAATAGAGTTAAATTACAGGCTCTGTGTCTTCCTACAAACAAGACTTCGTTTCAGGTAAGGGAAGTCACTTTTCAGCTCAAACAAACTACAACATTCACAAAGCCCACACATTTCTCATCTTAACTTACAAGCATTGGATGGTAGAGGACCAGTGCTTTGTATCAGTTTCGGAAGCAGAGTTGGACTAGATATGGTCCATAAGTGTAGGAAACACCGTTCTGTTGTTCTCAGCACACTCATGTATCGTGTTGTCTTAGAGAATCTAGAAAGCAAGAGCGTGCTTCTTGCTCTAAAGCAGAGTGTGATCAATGGATGAGAACTCTGCTGTGTGTTTCGCTTCAGAAATGGAGTTAAATCCCAGACTCTGTGTCTTCCTACATCAAGACTTCGTTTCAGGTAAGGGAAGTCACTTTTCAGCTCAAACAAACTACAACATTCACTAAGCCCACACATTTCTCATCTTAACTTACAAGCATTGGATGGTATTGGACCAGTGCTTTGTATCAGTTTCGGAAGCAGAGTTGGACTAGATATGGTCCATATGTGTAGGAAACACCGTTCTGTTGTTCTCAGCACACTCATGTATCCTGCTGTCTTAGAAAATCTAGAAAGCAAGAGCGTGCTTCTTGCTCTAAAGCAGAGTTTGATCAATGGATGAGAAATCTGCTGTGTGTTTCGCTTCAGAAATGGAGTTAAATCCCAGGCTCTGTGTCTTCCTACAAGCAAGACTTCGTTTCAGGTAAGGGAAGTCACTTTTCAGCTAAAACGAACTACATCGTTCACGAAGCTCAACGTTTCTCATCATCCCTGACAAGCATTGGATGTTAGAGGACCTGTGCTTTGTATCAGTTTCAGAAGCAGAGTTGGACTAGATATGGTTCGTATGTGTAGGAAACACCGTTCTGTTGTTCTCAGCACTCTCACGTATCCTGCTGAATTAGAGACTCTAGAAAGCAAGAGCGTGCTTCTTGCTCTTAAGCAGAGTGTGATCAATGGATAAGAATTCTGCTGTGTGTTTCACTTCAGAAATAGAGTTAAATTACAGGCTCTGTGTCTTCCTACAAACAAGACTTCGTTTTAGGTAAGGGAAGTCACTTTTCAGCTCAAACAAACTACAACATTCACGAAGCCCTCACACTTCTCGTCTTAACTTACAAGCATTGGATGGTAGAGCACCAGTGCTTTGTATCAGTTTCGGAAGCAGAGTTGGACTAGATATGGTCCATATGTGTAGGAAACACCGTTCTGTTGTTCTCAGCACACTCATGTATCCTGCTGTCTTAGAGAATCTAGAAAGAAAGAGCGTGCTTCTTGCTCTAAAGCAGAGTGTGATCAATGGATGAGAACTCTGCTGTGTGTTTCCCGTCAGAAATGGAGTTAAATCCCAGGCTCTGTGTCTTCCTACAAGCAAGACTTCGTTTCAGGTAAGGGAAGTCACTTTTCAGCTAAAACGAACTACATCATTCACGATGCTCAACGTTTCTCATCTTAACTGACAAGCATTTGATGTTAGAAGACCAGTGCTTTGTTGTAGTTGCAGAAGCAGAGTTGGACTAGATATGGTCCTTATGTGTAGGAAACACCGTTCTGTTGTTCTCAGCACACTCACGTTTCCTTTGCCTTAGAGACTCTAGAAAGCAAGAGCATGCTTCTTATCTAAAGCAGAATGTGATAAATGGATGAGAACTCTGCTGTGTGTTTCACTTCAGAAATGGAATTAAATCCCTGGCTCTGAGTCTTAATACAATCAAGACTTAGTTTCAGGAAAGGGCAGTTACTTTACAGCTCAAACGAACTACATCGTTCACGAAGCTCACAGGTTTCTCATCCTAACTGACAAGCGTTGGGTGTTAGAGGACCTGTGCTTTGTTGTAGTTTCAGAAGCAGAGTTGGACTAGATATGGTCCGTATTGTAGGAAACACCGTTCTTTTGTTCTGAGCACACTCACGTTTCATGCTGTATTAGAGACTCTAGAAAGCAAGAGCGTGCTTCTTGCTCTAAAGCAGAGTATGATCAATGGATGAGAACTCTGCTGTGTGTTTCACTTCAGAAATGGAGTTAAATCCCAGGCTCTGTGTCTTCCTACAAGCAAGACTTCGTTTCAGGTAAGAGAAGTCACTTTTCAGCTAAAACGAACTACATCATTCACAAAGCTCAACGTTTCTCATCTTCCCTGACAAGCATTGGATGTTAGAGGACCAGTACTTTGTATCAGTTTCAGAAGCAGGGTTGGACTAGATATGGTACGTATGGGTAGGAAACACCGTTCTGTTTTCCTCAGCACACTCACGTTTCCTTTGCCTTAGAGACTCTAGAAAGCAAGAGCATGCTGCTTATCTAAAGCAGAATGTGATAAATGGATGAGAACTCTGCTGTGTGTTTCACTTCAGAAATGGAATTAAATCCCTGGCTCTGAGTCTTCATACAATCAAGGCTTAGTTTCAGGAAAGGGCAGTTACTTTATAGCTCAATCGAACTACATCGTTCACGAAGCTCACAGGTTTCTCATCCTAACTGACATGCATTGGGTGTTAGAGGACCAGTGCTTTGTATCAGTTTCAGAAGCAGAGTTGGTATAGATATGGTCCGTATGTGTAGGAAACACCGTTCTGTTGTTCTAAGCACACTCACGTATCCTGCTCTCTTAGAGACTCTAGAAAGCAAGAGCGTGCTTCTTGCTCTAAAGCAGAGTGTGATCAATGGATGAGAACTCTGCTGTGTGTTTCCCGTCAGAAATGGAGTTAAATCCCAGGCTCTGTGTCTTCCTACAAGCAAGACTTCGTTTCAAGTAAGGGAAGTCACTTTTCAGCTAAAACGAACTACATCATTCACGATGCTCAACGTTTCTCATCTTAACTGACAAGCATTTGATGTTAGAAGACCAGTGCTTTGTTGTAGTTGCAGAAGCAGAGTTGGACTAGATATGGTCCTTATGTGTAGGAAACACCGTTCTGTTGTTCTCAGCACACTCACGTATCCTGCTGTCTTAGAGACTCTAGAAAGCAAGAGCGTGCTAATAGCTCTAAAGCAGAATGTGATCCATGGATGAAAACTATGCTGTGTGTTTCACTTCAGAAATGGAATTAAATCCCTGGCTCTGAGTCTTCCTACAAGCAGGACTTGGTTTCAAGAAAGGGCAGTTTCTTTACAGCTCAAACGAACTACATCGTTCATGAAGCTCACAGGTTTCTCATCCTAACTGACAAGCATTGGGTGTTAGAGGACCAGTACTTTGTATCAGTTTCCATAGCAGAGTTGGACTAGATATTTTCTGTATGTGTAGGAAACACCGTTCTTTTGCTCTCAGCACACTCACGTTTCCTGCTGTCTTAGAGACTCTAGAAAGCAAGTGCGTGCTTCTTTCTCTAAAGCAGAGTGTGATCTATGGATGGGAACTCTGCGGAGTGTTTCACTTCAGAAATGGAGTTAAATCCCAGGCTCTGAGTCTTCCTACATGCAAGACTCCATTTCAGGAAAGGGCAGTTACTTTACAGCTCAAGCGAACTACATCATTCACGAAGCTCACACGTTTCTTATCTTAACTGACAAGCATTGGATGTTAGAGGACCTGTGGTTTGTTGCAGTTTCAGAAGCAGATTTGAACTAGATATGGTCCGTATATGTAGGAAACACCGTTCATTTTTTCTGAGCACACACAAGTTTCCTGCTGTATTGGAGACTCTAGAAAGCAAGAGCATGCTAATAGCTCTAAAGCAGAATGTGATCCATGGATGAGAACTATGGTGTGTCTTTCCCTTCAGAAATGGAGTTAAATCACAGGCTCTGAGTCTTCCTACAAGCAAGACTTCATGTCAGGTAAGGGCAGGCACTTTTCAGCTCAAACGAACTACATCGTTCATGAAGCTCACACGTTTCTCATCTTAAATGACAAGCATTGGATGTTAGAGGACCAGTGCTATGTATCAGTTTCAGAAGCAGAGTTGGACTAGATATCGTCTGTATGTGTAGTAAACACCATTCTTTTGCTCTCAGCACACTCACGTTTCCTGCTGTCTTAGAGACTCTAGAAAGCAAGAGTGTGCTTCTTGCTCTAAAGCAGAGTGTGATCCCTGAATTGGAACTCTGCTGTGTGTTTCACTTCAGAAATGGAGTTAAATCCAAGGCTCTGTGTCTTCCCACAAGCAAGACTTCGTTTCAGGTAAGGGAAGTCACTTTTCAGCTAAAACAAACTACAACATTCATGAAGCCCACACATTTCTCATCTTAACTTACAAGCATTGGATGGTAGAGGACCAGTGCTTTGTATCAGTTTCAGAAGCAGAGTTGGACTGGATATGGTCCATATGTGTAGCACCCACCGTTCTGTTGTTCTCAGCACACTGATGTATCCTGCTGTCTTAGAGAATCTAGAAAGCAAGAGCGTGCTTCTTGCTCTAAAGCAGAGTGTGATCAATGGATGAGAACTCTGCTGTGTGTTTCGCTTCAGAAATGGAGTTAAATCCCTGGCTCTGAGTCTTCCTACAAGCAGGACTTGGTTTCAGGAAAGGGCAGTTTCTTTACAGCTCAAACGAACTACATCGTTCACGAAGCTCACAGGTTTCTCATCCTAACTGACAAGCATTGGGTGTTAGAGGACCAGTGCTTTGTATCAGTTTCCAAAGCAGAATTGGACTAGATATTGTCTGTATGTGTAGGAAACACCGTTCTTTTGCTCTCAGCACACTCACGTTTCCTGCTGTCTTAGAGACTCTAGAAAGCAAGAGTGTGCTTCTTGCTCTAAAGCAGAGTGTGATCCCTGGATGGGAACTCTGCTGTGTGTTTCAATTCAGAAATGGAGTTAAATCCCATTCTGTGAGTCTTCCTACAATCAAGACTTCGTTTCAGGAAAGGGCAGTTACTTTACAGCTCAAGCGAACTAAATCATTCACGAAGCTCACACGTTTCTCATCTTAACTTACAAGCATTGGATGGTAGAGGACCAGTCCTTTGTATCAGTTTCAGAAGCAGAGTTGGACTAGATATGGTCCATATGTGTAGGAAACACCGTTCTGTTGTTCTCAGCACACTCACGTTTCCTTTGCCTTAGAGACTCTAGAAAGCAAGAGCATGCTTCTTATCTAAAGCAGAATGTGATAAATGGATGAGAACTCTGCTGTGTGTTTCACTTCAGAAATGGAATTAAATCCCTGGCTCTGAGTCTTAATACAATCAAGACTTAGTTTCAGGAAAGGGCAGTTACTTTACAGCTCAAACGAACTACATCGTTCACGAAGCTCACAGGTTTCTCATCCTAACTGACAAGCGTTGGGTGTTAGAGGACCTGTGCTTTGTTGTAGTTTCAGAAGCAGAGTTGGACTAGATATGGTCCGTATTGTAGGAAACACCGTTCTTTTGTTCTGAGCACACTCACGTTTCATGCTGTATTAGAGACTCTAGAAAGCAAGAGCGTGCTTCTTGCTCTAAAGCAGAGTATGATCAATGGATGAGAACTCTGCTGTGTGTTTCACTTCAGAAATGGAGTTAAATCCCAGGCTCTGTGTCTTCCTACAAGCAAGACTTCGTTTCAGGTAAGAGAAGTCACTTTTCAGCTAAAACGAACTACATCATTCACGAAGCTCAACGTTTCTCATCTTCCCTGACAAGCATTGGATGTTAGAGGACCAGTACTTTGTATCAGTTTCAGAAGCAGGGTTGGACTAGATATGGTACGTATGGGTAGGAAACACCGTTCTGTTTTCCTCAGCACACTCACGTTTCCTTTGCCTTAGAGACTCTAGAAAGCAAGAGCATGCTTCTTATCTAAAGCAGAATGTGATAAATGGATGAGAACTCTGCTGTGTGTTTCACTTCAGAAATGGAATTAAATCCCTGGCTCTGAGTCTTCATACAATCAAGACTTAGTTTCAGGAAAGGGCAGTTACTTTATAGCTCAATCGAACTGCATCGTTCATGAAGCTCACAGGTTTCTCATCCTAACTGACATGCATTGGGTGTTAGAGGACCAGTGCTTTGTTGTAGTTTCAGAAGCAGAGTTGGACTAGATATGGCTCATATGTGTAGGAAACACCGTTCTGTTGTTCTCAGCACACTCACGTTTCATGCTGTATTAGAGACTCTAGAAAGCAAGAGCGTGCTTCTTGCTCTAAAGCAGAGTATGATCAATGGATGAGAACTCTGCTGTGTGTTTCGCTTCAGAAATGGAGTTAAATCCCAGGCTCTGTGTCTTCCTACAAGCAAGACTTCGTTTCAGTTAAGAGAAGTCACTTTTCAGCTAAAAAGAACTACATCGTTCACGAAGCTCAACGTTTCTCATCTTCCCTGACAAGCATTGGATGTTAGAGGACCAGTACTTTGTATCATTTTCAGAAGCAGGGTTGGACTAGATATGGTACGTATGGGTAGGAAACACCGTTCTGTTTTCCTCAGCACACTCACGTATCCTGCTGTATTAGAGACTCTAGAAAGCAAGAGCGTGCTTATTGCTCTAAAGCAGAGTGTGATCAATGGATGAGAACTCTGCTGTGTTTTTCACTTCAGAAATAGAGTTAAATTACAGGCTCTGTGTCTTCCTACAAACAAGACTTCGTTTCAGGTAAGGGAAGTCACTTTTCAGCTCAAACAAACTACAACATTCACGAAGCCCACACATTTCTCATCTTAACTTACAAGCATTGGATGGTAGAGGACCAGTGCTTTGTATCAGTTTCGGAAGCAGAGTTGGACTAGATATGGTCCATAAGTGTAGGAAACACCGTTCTGTTGTTCTCAGCACACTCATGTATCCTGCTGTCTTAGAGAATCTAGAAAGCAAGAGCGTGCTTCTTGCTCTAAAGCAGAGTGTGATCAATGGATGAGAACTCTGCTGTGTGTTTCGCTTCAGAAATGGAGTTAAATCCCAGGCTCTGTGTCTTCCTACATCAAGACTTCGTTTCAGGTAAGGGAAGTCACTTTTCAGCTCAAACAAACTACAACATTCACTAAGCCCACACATTTCTCATCTTAACTTACAAGCATTGGATGGTATTGGACCAGTGCTTTGTATCAGTTTCGGAAGCAGAGTTGGACTAGATATGGTCCATATGTGTAGGAAACACCGTTCTGTTGTTTTCAGCACACTCATGTATCCTGCTGTCTTAGAGAATCTAGAAAGCAAGAGCGTGCTTCTTGCTCTAAAGCAGACTTTGATCAATGGATGAGAACTCTGCTGTGTGTTTCGCTTCAGAAATGGAGTTAAATCCCAGGCTCTGTGTCTTCCTACAAGCAAGACTTCGTTTCAGGTAAGGGAAGTCACTTTTCAGCTAAAACGAACTACATCGTTCACGAAGCTCAACGTTTCTCATCATCCCTGACAAGCATTGGATGTTAGAGGACCTGTGCTTTGTATCAGTTTCAGAAGCAGAGTTGGACTAGATATGGTCCATATGTGTAGGAAACACCGTTCTGTTGTTCTCAGCACACTCATGTATCCTGCTGTCTTAGAGAATCTAGAAAGCAAGAGCGTGCTTCTTGCTCTAAAGCAGAGTGTGATCAATGGATGTGAACTCTGCTGTGTGTTTCCCGTCAGAAATGGAGTTAAATCCCAGGCTCTGTGTCTTCCTACAAGCAAGACTTCGTTTCAGGTAAGGGAAGTCACTTTTCAGCTAAAACGAACTACATCATTCACGATGCTCAACGTTTCTCATCTTAACTGACAAGCATTTGATGTTAGAAGACCAGTGCTTTGTTGTAGTTGCAGAAGCAGAGTTGGACTAGATATGGTCCTTATGTGTAGGAAACACCGTTCTGTTGTTCTCAGCACACTCACGTATCCTGCTGTCTTAGAGACTCTAGAAAGCAAGCGCGTGCTAATATCTCTAAAGCAGAATGTGATCCATGGATGAGAACTATGCTGTGTGTTTCACTTCAGACATGGAATTAAATCCCTGGCTCTGAGTCTTCCTACAAGCAGGACTTGGTTTCAGGAAAGGGCAATTTCTTTACAGCTCAAACGAACTACATCGTTCACGAAGCTCACAGGTTTCTCATCCTAACTGACAAGCATTGGGTGTTAGAGGACCAGTGCTTTGTATCAGTTTCCAAAGAGGAATTGGACTAGATATTGTCTGTATGTGTAGGAAACACCGTTCTTTTGCTCTCAGCACACTCACGTTTCCTGCTGTCTTAGAGACTCTAGAAAGCAAGAGTGTGCTTCTTGCTCTAAAGCAGATTGTGATCCCTGGATGGGAACTCTGCTGTGTGTTTCAATTCAGAAATGGAGTTAAATCCCATTCTGTGAGTCTTCCTACAATCAAGACTTCGTTTCAGGAAAGGGCAGTTAATTTACAGCTCAAGCGAACTAAATCATTCACGAAGCTCACACGTTTCTCATCTTAACTTACAAGCATTGGATGGTAGAGGACCAGTGCTTTGTATCAGTTTCAGAAGCAGAGTTGGACTAGATATGGTCCATATGTGTAGGAAACACCGTTCTGTTGTTCTCAGCACACTCACGTTTCCTTTGCCTTAGAGACTCTAGAAAGCAAGAGCATGCTTCTTATCTAAAGCAGAATGTGATAAATGGATGAGAACTCTGCTGTGTGTTTCACTTCAGAAATGGAATTAAATCCCTGGCTCTGAGTCTTAATACAATCAAGACTTAGTTTCAGGAAAGGGCAGTTACTTTACAGCTCAAACGAACTACATCGTTCACGAAGCTCACAGGTTTCTCATCCTAACTGACAAGCGTTGGGTGTTAGAGGACCTGTGCTTTGTTGTAGTTTCAGAAGCAGAGTTGGACTAGATATGGTCCGTATTGTAGGAAACACCGTTCTTTTGTTCTGAGCACACTCACGTTTCATGCTGTATTAGAGACTCTAGAAAGCAAGAGCGTGCTTCTTGCTCTAAAGCAGAGTATGATCAATGGATGAGAACTCTGCTGTGTGTTTCACTTCAGAAATGGAGTTAAATCCCAGGCTCTGTGTCTTCCTACAAGCAAGACTTCCTTTCAGGTAAGAGAAGTCACTTTTCAGCTAAAACGAACTACATCATTCACGAAGCTCAACGTTTCTCATCTTCCCTGACAAGCATTGGATGTTAGAGGACCAGTACTTTGTATCAGTTTCAGAAGCAGGGTTGGACTAGATATGGTACGTATGGGTAGGAAACAACATTCTGTTTTCCTCAGCACACTCACGTTTCCTTTGCCTTAGAGACTCTAGAAAGCAAGAGCATGCTGCTTATCTAAAGCAGAATGTGATAAATGGATGAGAACTCTGCTGTGTGTTTCACTTCAGAAATGGAATTAAATCCCTGGCTCTGAGTCTTCATACAATCAAGGCTTAGTTTCAGGAAAGGGCAGTTACTTTATAGCTCAATCGAACTACATCGTTCACGAAGCTCACAGGTTTCTCATCCTAACTGACATGCATTGGGTGTTAGAGGACCAGTGCTTTGTTGTAGTTTCAGAAGCAGAGTTGGACTAGATATGGCCCATATGTGTAGGAAACACCGTTCTGTTGTTCTCAGCACACTCACGTTTCATGCTGTATTAGAGACTCTAGAAAGCAAGAGCGTGCTTCTTGCTCTAAAGCAGAGTATGATCAATGGATAAGAACTCTGCTGTGTGTTTCGCTTCAGAAATGGAGTTAAATCCCAGGCTCTGTGTCTTCCTACAAGCAAGACTTCGTTTCAGTTAAGAGAAGTCACTTTTCAGCTAAAAAGAACTACATCGTTCACGAAGCTCAACGTTTCTAATCTTCCCTGACAAGCATTGGATGTTAGAGGACCAGTACTTTGTATCATTTTCAGAAGCAGGGTTGGACTAGATATGGTACGTATGGGTAGGAAACACCGTTCTGTTTTCCTCAGCACACTCACGTATCCTGCTGTATTAGAGACTATAGAAAGCAAGAGCGTGCTTATTGCTCTAAAGCAGAGTGTGATCAATGGATGAGAACTCTGCAGTGTTTTTCACTTCAGAAATAGAGTTAAATTACAGGCTCTGTGTCTTCCTACAAACAAGACTTCGTTTCAGGTAAGGGAAGTCACTTTTCAGCTCAAACAAACTACAACATTCACAAAGCCCACACATTTCTCATCTTAACTTACAAGCATTGGATGGTAGAGGACCAGTGCTTTGTATCAGTTTCGGAAGCAGAGTTGGACTAGATATGGTCCATAAGTGTAGGAAACACCGTTCTGTTGTTCTCAGCACACTCATGTATCGTGTTGTCTTAGAGAATCTAGAAAGCAAGAGCGTGCTTCTTGCTCTAAAGCAGAGTGTGATCAATGGATGAGAACTCTGCTGTGTGTTTCGCTTCAGAAATGGAGTTAAATCCCAGACTCTGTGTCTTCCTACATCAAGACTTCGTTTCAGGTAAGGGAAGTCACTTTTCAGCTCAAACAAACTACAACATTCACTAAGCCCACACATTTCTCATCTTAACTTACAAGCATTGGATGGTATTGGACCAGTGCTTTGTATCAGTTTCGGAAGCAGAGTTGGACTAGATATGGTCCATATGTGTAGGAAACACCGTTCTGTTGTTCTCAGCACACTCATGTATCCTGCTGTCTTAGAAAATCTAGAAAGCAAGAGCGTGCTTCTTGCTCTAAAGCAGAGTTTGATCAATGGATGAGAAATCTGCTGTGTGTTTCGCTTCAGAAATGGAGTTAAATCCCAGGCTCTGTGTCTTCCTACAAGCAAGACTTCGTTTCAGGTAAGGGAAGTCACTTTTCAGCTAAAACGAACTACATCGTTCACGAAGCTCAACGTTTCTCATCATCCCTGACAAGCATTGGATGTTAGAGGACCTGTGCTTTGTATCAGTTTCAGAAGCAGAGTTGGACTAGATATGGTTCGTATGTGTAGGAAACACCGTTCTGTTGTTCTCAGCACTCTCACGTATCCTGCTGAATTAGAGACTCTAGAAAGCAAGAGCGTGCTTCTTGCTCTTAAGCAGAGTGTGATCAATGGATAAGAATTCTGCTGTGTGTTTCACTTCAGAAATAGAGTTAAATTACAGGCTCTGTGTCTTCCTACAAACAAGACTTCGTTTCAGGTAAGGGAAGTCACTTTTCAGCTCAAACAAACTACAACATTCACGAAGCCCTCACACTTCTCGTCTTAACTTACAAGCATTGGATGGTAGAGCACCAGTGCTTTGTATCAGTTTCGGAAGCAGAGTTGGACTAGATATGGTCCATATGTGTAGGAAACACCGTTCTGTTGTTCTCAGCACACTCATGTATCCTGCTGTCTTAGAGAATCTAGAAAGAAAGAGCGTGCTTCTTGCTCTAAAGCAGAGTGTGATCAATGGATGAGAACTCTGCTGTGTGTTTCCCGTCAGAAATGGAGTTAAATCCCAGGCTCTGTGTCTTCCTACAAGCAAGACTTCGTTTCAGGTAAGGGAAGTCACTTTTCAGCTAAAACGAACTACATCATTCACGATGCTCAACGTTTCTCATCTTAACTGACAAGCATTTGATGTTAGAAGACCAGTGCTTTGTTGTAGTTGCAGAAGCAGAGTTGGACTAGATATGGTCCTTATGTGTAGGAAACACCGTTCTGTTGTTCTCAGCACACTCACGTATCCTGCTGTCTTAGAGACTCTAGAAAGCAAGCGCGTGCTAATATCTCTAAAGCAGAATGTGATCCATGGATGAGAACTATGCTGTGTGTTTCACTTCAGACATGGAATTAAATCCCTGGCTCTGAGTCTTCCTACAAGCAGGACTTGGTTTCAGGAAAGGGCAGTTTCTTTACAGCTCAAACGAACTACATCGTTCATGAAGCTCACAGGTTTCTCATCCTAACTGACAAGCATTGGGTGTTAGAGGACCAGTACTTTGTATCAGTTTCCAAAGCAGAGTTGGACTAGATATTTTCTGTATGTGTAGGAAACACCGTTCTTTTGCTCTCAGCACACTCACGTTTCCTGCTGTCTTAGAGACTCTAGAAAGCAAGTGCGTGCTTCTTTCTCTAAAGCAGAGTGTGATCTATGGATGGGAACTCTGCGGAGTGTTTCACTTCAGAAATGGAGTTAAATCCCAGGCTCTGAGTCTTCCTACATGCAAGACTCCATTTCAGGAAAGGGCAGTTACTTTACAGCTCAAGCGAACTACATCATTCACGAAGCTCACACGTTTCTTATCTTAACTGACAAGCATTGGATGTTAGAGGACCTGTGGTTTGTTGCAGTTTCAGAAGCAGATTTGAACTAGATATGGTCCGTATATGTAGGAAACACCGTTCATTTTTTCTGAGCACACACAAGTTTCCTGCTGTATTAGAGACTCTAGAAAGCAAGAGCATGCTAATAGATCTAAAGCAGAATGTGATCCATGGATGAGAACTATGGTGTGTCTTTCCCTTCAGAAATGGAGTTAAATCCCAGGCTCTGAGTCTTCCTACAAGCAAGACTTCATGTCAGGTAAGGGCAGGCACTTTTCAGCTCAAACGAACTACATCGTTCATGAAGCTCACACGTTTCTCATCTTAAATGACAAGCATTGGATGTTAGAGGACCAGTGCTTTGTATCAGTTTCAGAAGCAGAGTTGGACTAGATATCGTCTGTATGTGTAGTAAACACCATTCTTTTGCTCTCAGCACACTCACGTTTCCTGCTGTCTTAGAGACTCTAGAAAGCAAGAGTGTGCTTCTTGCTCTAAAACAGAGTGTGATCCCTGGATGGGAACTCTGCTGTGTGTTTCACTTCAGAAATGGAGTTAAATCCCATTCTCTGAGTCTTCCTACAATCAAGACTTCGTTTCAGGAAAGGGCAGTTACTTTACAGCTCAAGCGAACTAAATCATTCACGAAGTTCACACGTTTCTCATCTTAACTTACAAGCATTGGATGGTAGAGGACCAGTGCTTTGTATCAGTTTCAGAAGCAGAGTTGGACTAGATATGGTCCATATGTGTAGGAAACACCGTTCTGTTGTTCTCAGCACACTCACGTTTCCTTTGCCTTAGAGACTCTAGAAAGCAAGAGCATGCTTCTTATCTAAAGCAGAATGTGATAAATGGATGAGAACTCTGCTGTGTGTTTCACTTCAGAAATGGAATTAAATCCCTGGCTCTGAGTCTTAATACAATCAAGACTTAGTTTCAGGAAAGGGCAGTTACTTTACAGCTCAAACGAACTACATCGTTCACGAAGCTCACAGGTTTCTCATCCTAACTGACAAGCGTTGGGTGTTAGAGGACCTGTGCTTTGTTGTAGTTTCAGAAGCAGAGTTGGACTAGATATGGTCCGTATTGTAGGAAACACCGTTCTTTTGTTCTGAGCACACTCACGTTTCATGCTGTATTAGAGACTCTAGAAAGCAAGAGCGTGCTTCTTGCTCTAAAGCAGAGTATGATCAATGGATGAGAACTCTGCTGTGTGTTTCACTTCAGAAATGGAGTTAAATCCCAGGCTCTGTGTCTTCCTACAAGCAAGACTTCGTTTCAGGTAAGAGAAGTCACTTTTCAGCTAAAACGAACTACATCATTCACGAAGCTCAATGTTTCTCATCTTCCCTGACAAGCATTGGATGTTAGAGGACCAGTACTTTGTATCAGTTTCAGAAGCAGGGTTGGACTAGATATGGTACGTATGGGTAGGAAACACCGTTCTGTTTTCCTCAGCACACTCATGTTTCCTTTGCCTTAGAGACTCTAGAAAGCAAGAGCATGCTTCTTATCTAAAGCAGAATGTGATAAATGGATGAGAACTCTGCTGTGTGTTTCACTTCAGAAATGGAATTAAATCCCTGGTTCTGAGTCTTCATACAATCAAGACTTAGTTTCAGGAAAGGGCAGTTACTTTACAGCTCAATCGAACTACATCGTTCACGAAGCTCACAGGTTTCTCATCCTAACTGACATGCATTGGGTGTTAGAGGACCTGTGCTTTGTTGTAGTTTCAGAAGCAGAGTTGGACTAGATATGGCCCATATGTGTAGGAAACACCGTTCTTTTGTTCTGAGCACACTCACGTTTCATGCTGTCTTAGAGACTCTAGAAAGCAAGAGCGTGCTTCTTGCTCTAAAGCAGAGTATGATCAATGGATGAGAACTCTGCTGTGTGTTTCGCTTCAGAAATGGAGTTAAATCCCAGGCTCTGTGTCTTCCTACAAGCAAGACTTCGTTTCAGGTAAGGGAAGTCACTTTTCAGCTAAAAGGATCTACATCATTCACGAAGCTCAACGTTTCTCATCTTCCCTGACAAGCATTGGATGTTCGAGGACCAGTACTTTGTATCATTTTCAGAAGCAGGGTTGGACTAGATATGGTACGTATGGGTAGGAAACACCGTTCTGTTTTCCTCAGCACACTCATGTATCCTGCTGTATTAGAGACTCTAGAAAGCAAGAGCGTGCTTATTGCTCTTAAGCAGAGTGTGATCAATGGATGAGAACTCTGCTGTGTTTTTCACTTCAGAAATAGAGTTAAATTACAGGCTCTGTGTCTTCCTACAAACAAGACTTCGTTTCAGGTAAGGGAAGTCAATTTTCAGCTCAAACAAACTACAACATTCACGAAGCCCACACATTTCTCATCTTAACTTACAAGCATTAGATGGTAGAGGACCAGAGCTTTGTATCAGTTTCGGAAGCAGAGTTGGACTAGATATGGTCCATAATTGTAGGAAACACCGTTCTGTTGTTCTCAGCACACTCATGTATCCTGCTGTCTTAGAGAATCTAGAAAGCAAGAGCGTGCTTCTTGCTCTAAAGCAGAGTGTGTTCAAAGGATGAGAACTCTGCTGTGTGTTTCGCTTCAGAAATGGAGTTAAATCCCAGGCTCTGTGTCTTCCTACAAGCAAGACTTCGTTTCAGGTAAGGGAAGTCACTTTTCAGCTAAAAGGAACTACATCATTCACGAAGCTCAACGTTTCTCATCTTCCCTGACAAGCATTGGATGTTAGAGGACCAGTGCTTTGTATCAGTTTCAGAAGCAGAGTTGGTCTAGATATGGTCCGCATGTGTAGGAAACACCGTTCTGTTGTGATAAGCACACTCACGTATCCTGCTCTCTTAGAGACTCTAGAAAGCAAGAGCGTGCTTCTTGCTCTAAAGCAGAGTGTGATCAATGGATGAGAACTCTGCTGTGTGTTTCACGTGAGAAATGGAGTTAAATCCCAGGCTCTGTGTCTTCCTACAAGCAAGACATCGTTTCAGGTAAGAGAAGTCACTTTTCAGCTAAAACGAACTACATCATTCACGAAGCTCAACGTTTCTCATCTTCCCTGACAAGCATTGGATGTTAGAGGATCAGTACTTTGTATCAGTTTCAGTAAGCAGGGTTGGACTAGATATGGTACGTATGGGTAGGAAACACCGTTCTGTTTTCCTCAGCACACTCACGTTTCCTTTGCCTTAGAGACTCTAGAAAGCAAGAGCATGCTTCTTATCTAAAGCAGAGTGTGATCAATGGATGAGAACTCTGCTGTGGTTTCGCTTGAGAAATGGAGTTAAATCCGAGGCTCTGTGTCTTCCTACAAGCAAGACTTCGTTTCAGGTAAGGGAAGTCACTTTTCAGCTCAAACAAACTACAACAATCACGAAGCCCACACATTTCTCATCTTAACTTACAAGCATTGGATGGTAGAGGACCAGTGCTTTGTATCAGTTTCGGAAGCAGAGTTGGACTAGATATGGTCCATATGTGGAGGAAACACCGTTCTGTTGTTCTCAGCACACTCATGTATCCTGCTGTCTTAGAGAATCTAGAAAGCAAGAGCGTGCTTCTTGCTCTAAAGCAGAGTGTGATCAATGAATGAGAACTCTGCTGTGTGTTTCGCTTCAGAAATGGAGTTAAATCCCAGGCTCTGTGTCTTCCTACAAGCAAGACTTCGTTTCAGGTAAGGGAAGTCACTTTTCAGCTAAAACGAACTACATCATTCACGAAGCTCAACGTTTCTCATCTTCCCTGACAAGCATTGGATGTTAGAGGACCAGTACTTTGTATCAGTTTCGGAAGCATGGTTGGACTAGATATGGTACGTGTGGGTAGGAAACACCGTTCTGTTTTCCTCAGCACACTCACGTTTCCTTTGTCTTAGAGACTCTAGAAAGCAAGAGCATGCTTCTTATCTAAAGCAGAATGGGATAAATGGATGACGACTCTGCTCTGTGTTTCACTTCAGAAATGGAATTAAATCCCTGGCTCTGAGTCTTAATACAATCAAGACTTAGTTTCAGGAAAAGGAAGTTACTTTACAGCACAAACGAACTACATCATTCACGAAGCTCACAGGTATCTCATCCTAACTGACAAGCGTTGGGTGTTAGAGGACCTGTGCTTTGTTGTAGTTTCAGAAGCAGAGTTGGACTAGATATGGTCCGTATTGTAGGAAACACCGTTCTTTTGTTCTGAGCACACTCACGTTTCATGCTGTATTAGAGACTCTAGAAAGCAAGAGCGTGCTTCTTGCTCTAAAGCAGAGTATGATCAATGGATGAGAACTCTGCTGTGTGTTTCGCTTCAGAAATGGAGTTAAATCCCAGGTTCTGAGTCTTCCTACAAGCAAGACTTCGTTTCAGGTAAGAGAAGTCACTTTTCAGCTAAATCGAACTACATCATTCACGAAGCTCAACGTTTCTCATGTTCCCTGACAAGCTTTGGATGTTAGAGGACCAGTACTTTGTATCAGTTTCAGAAGCAGGGTTGGACTAGATATGGTACGTATGGGTAGGAAACACCGTTCTGTTTTCCTCTGCACACTCACGTTTCCTTTGCCTTAGAGACTCTAGAAAGCAAGTGCGTGCTTCTTTCTCTAAAGCAGAGTGTGATCTATGGATGGGAACTCTGCTGAGTGTTTCACTTCAGAAATGGAGTTAAATCCCAGGCTCTGAGTCTTCCTACATGTAAGACTCCATTTCAGGAAAGGGCAGTTACTTTACAGCTCAAGCGAACTACATCATTCACGAAGCTCACACGTTTCTTATCTTAACGGACAAGCATTGGATGTTAGAGGACCAGTGCTTTGTATCAGTTTCAGAAGCAGAGTTGGTATTGATGTGGTCCGTATGTGTAGGAAACACCGTTCTGTTGTTCTAAGCACACTCACGTATCCTGCTCTCTTAGAGAATCTAGAAAGCAAGAGCGTGCTTCTTGCTCTAAAGCAGAGTATGATCAATGGATGAGAACTCTGCTGTGTGTTTCCCGTCAGAAATGGAGTTAAATCCCAGGCTCTGTGTCTTCCTACAAGCAAGACTTCGTTTCAGGTAAGGGAAGTCACTTTTCAGCTAAAACGAACTACATCATTCACTATGCTCAACGTTTCTCATCTTAACTGACATGCATTTGATGTTAGAAGACCAGTGCTTTGTTGTAGTTTCAGAAGCAGAGTTGGACTAGATATGGTCCGTATGTGTAGGAAACACCATTCTGTTGTTCTCAGCACACTCACGTATCCTGCTGTCTTAGAGACTCTAGAAAGCAAGAGCGTGCTAATAGCTCTAAAGCAGAATGTGATCCATGGATGAGAACTATGGTGTGTCTTTCCCTTCAGAAATGGAGTTAAATCCCAGGCTCTGAGTCTTCCTACAAGCAAGACTTCATGTCAGGTAAGGGCAGGCACTTTTCAGCTCAAACGAACTACATCGTTCATGAAGCTCACACGTTTCTCATCTTAAATGACAAGCATTGGATGTTAGAGGACCAGTGCTTTGTATCAGTTTCAGAAGCAGAGTTGGACTAGATATCGTCTGTATGTGTAGTAAACACCGTTCTTTTGCTCTCAGCACACTCACGTTTCCTGCTGTCTTAGAGACTCTAGAAAGCAAGAGTGTGCTTCTTGCTCTAAAGCAGAGTGTGATCCCTGGATGGGAACTCTGCTGTGTGTTTCACTTCAGAAATGGAGTTAAATCCCATTCTCTGAGTCTTCCTACAATCAAAACTTCGTTTCAGGAAAGGGCAGTTACATTACAGCTCAAGCGAACTAAATCATTCACGAAGCTCACACGTTTCTCATCTTAACTTACAAGCATTGGATGGTAGAGGACCAGTGCTTTGTATCAGTTTCAGAAGCAGAGTTGGACTAGATATGGTCCATATGTGTAGGAAACACCGTTCTGTTGTTCTCAGCACACTCACGTTTCCTTTGCCTTAGAGATTCTAGAAAGCAAGAGCATGCTTCTTATCTAAAGCAGAATGTGATAAATGGATGAGAACTCTGCTGTGTGTTTCACTTCAGAAATGGAATTAAATCCCTGGCTCTGAGTCTTAATACAATCAAGACTTAGTTTCAGGAAAGGGCAGTTACTTTACAGCTCAAACGAACTACATCGTTCACGAAGCTCACAGGTTTATCATCCTAACTGACAAGCGTTGGGTGTTAGAGGACCTGTGCTTTGTTGTAGTTTCAGAAGCAGAGTTGGACTAGATATAGTCCGTATTGTAGGAAACACCGTTCTTTTGTTCTGAGCACACTCACGTTTCATGCTGTATTAGAGACTCTAGAAAGCAAGAGCGTGCTTCTTGCTCTAAAGCAGAGTATGATCAATGGATGAGAACTCTGCTGTGTGTTTCACTTCAGAAATGGAGTTAAATCCCAGGCTCTGTGTCTTCCTACAAGCAAGACTTCGTTTCAGGTAGGAGAAGTCACTTTTCAGCTAAAACGAACTACATCATTCACTAAGCTCAACGTTTCTCATCTTCCCTGACAAGCATTGGATGTTAGAGGACCAGTACTTTGTATCAGTTTCAGAAGCAGGGTTGGACTAGATATGGTACGTATGGGTAGGAAACAACGTTCTGTTTTCCTCAGCACACTCACGTTTCCTTTGCCTTAGAGACTCTAGAAAGCAAGAGCATGCTTCTTATCTAAAGCAGAATGTGATAAATGGATGAGAACTCTGCTGTGTGTTTCACTTCAGAAATGGAATTAAATCCCTGGCTCTGAGTCTTTATACAATCAAGACTTAGTTTCAGGAAAGGGCAGATACTTTACAGCTCAATCGAACTACATCGTTCACGAAGCTCACAGGTTTCACATCCTAACTGACATGCGTTGGGTGTTAGAGGACCTGTGCTTTGTTGTAGTTTCAGAAGCAGAGTTGAATTAGATATGGTCCATATGTGTAGGAAACACTGTTCTTTTGTTCTGAGCACACTCACGTTTCATGCTGTATTAGAGACTCTAGAAAGCAAGAGCGTGCTTCTTGCTCTAAAGCAGAGTATGATCAATGGATGAGAACTCTGCTGTGTGTTTCGCTTCAGAAATGGAGTTAAATCCCAGGCTCTGTGTCTTCCTACAAGCAAGACTTCGTTTCAGTTAAGAGAAGTCACTTTTCAGCTATAACGAACTACATCGTTCACAAAGCTCAACGTTTCTCATCTTCCCTGACAAGCATTGGATGTTAGAGGACCAGTGCTTTGTATCAGTTTCAGAAGCAGAGTTGGTCTAGATATGGTCCGCATGTGTAGGAAACACCGTTCTGTTGTGATAAGCACACTCACGTATCCTGCTCTCTTAGAGACTCTAGAAAGCAAGAGCGTGCTTCTTGCTCTAAAGCAGAGTGTGATCAATGGATGAGAACTCTGCTGTGTGTTTCACGTGAGAAATGGAGTTAAATCCCAGGCTCTGTGTCTTCCTACAAGCAAGACATCGTTTCAGGTAAGAGAAGTCACTTTTCAGCTAAAACGAACTACATCATTCACGAAGCTCAACGTTTCTCATCTTCCCTGACAAGCATTGGATGTTAGAGGACCAGTACTTTGTATCAGTTTCAGTAAGCAGGGTTGGACTAGATATGGTACGTATGGGTAGGAAACACCGTTCTGTTTTCCTCAGCACACTCACGTTTCCTTTGCCTTAGAGACTCTAGAAAGCAAGAGCATGCTTCTTATCTAAAGCAGAGTGTGATCAATGGATGAGAACTCTGCTGTGTGTTTCACTTCAGAAATAGGGTTAAATTACAGGCTCTGTGTCTTCCTACAAACAAGACTTCGTTTCAGGTAAGGGAAGTCACTTTTCAGCTCAAACAAACTACAACATTCACAAAGCCCACACATTTCTCATCTTAACTTACAAGCATTGGATGGTAGAGGACCAGTGCTTTGTATCAGTTTCAGAAGCAGAGTTGGACTAGATATGGTCCATATGTGGAGGAAACACCGTTCTGTTGTTCTCAGCACACTCATGTATCCTGCTGTCTTAGAGAATCTAGAAAGCAAGAGCGTGCTTCTTGCTCTAAAGCAGAGTGTGATCAATGGATGAGAACTCTGCTGTGTGTTTCGCTTCAGAAATGGAGTTAAATCCGAGGCTCTGTGTCTTCCTACAAGCAAGACTTCGTTTCAGGTAAGGGAAGTCACTTTTCAGCTCAAACAAACTACAACAATCACGAAGCCCACACATTTCTCATCTTAACTTACAAGCATTGGATGGTAGAGGACCAGTGCTTTGTATCAGTTTCGGAAGCAGAGTTGGACTAGATATGGTCCATATGTGGAGGAAACACCGTTCTGTTGTTCTCAGCACACTCATGTATCCTGCTGTCTTAGAGAATCTAGAAAGCAAGAGCGTGCTTCTTGCTCTAAAGCAGAGTGTGATCAATGAATGAGAACTCTGCTGTGTGTTTCGCTTCAGAAATGGAGTTAAATCCCAGGCTCTGTGTCTTCCTACAAGCAAGACTTCGTTTCAGGTAAGGGAAGTCACTTTTCAGCTAAAACGAACTACATCATTCACGAAGCTCAACGTTTCTCATCTTCCCTGACAAGCATTGGATGTTAGAGGACCAGTACTTTGTATCAGTTTCGGAAGCATGGTTGGACTAGATATGGTACGTGTGGGTAGGAAACACCGTTCTGTTTTCCTCAGCACACTCACGTTTCCTTTGTCTTAGAGACTCTAGAAAGCAAGAGCATGCTTCTTATCAAAAGCAGAATGGGATAAATGGATGACGACTCTGCTCTGTGTTTCACTTCAGAAATGGAATTAAATCCCTGGCTCTGAGTCTTAATACAATCAAGACTTAGTTTCAGGAAAGGGAAGTTACTTTACAGCACAAACGAACTACATCGTTCACGAAGCTCACAGGTATCTCATCCTAACTGACAAGCGTTGGGTGTTAGAGGACCTGTGCTTTGTTGTAGTTTCAGAAGCAGAGTTGGACTAGATATGGTCCGTATTGTAGGAAACACCGTTCTTTTGTTCTGATCACACTCACGTTTCATGCTGTATTAGAGACTCTAGAAAGCAAGAGCGTGCTTCTTGCTCTAAAGCAGAGTATGATCAATGGATGAGAACTCTGCTGTGTGTTTCGCTTCAGAAATGGAGTTAAATCCCAGGTTCTGTGTCTTCCTACAAGCAAGACTTCGTTTCAGGTAAGAGAAGTCACTTTTCAGCTAAATCGAACTACATCATTCACGAAGCTCAACGTTTCTCATCTTCCCTGACAAGCTTTGGATGTTAGAGGACCAGTACTTTGTATCAGTTTCAGAAGCAGGGTTGGACTAGATATGGTACGTATGGGTAGGAAACACCGTTCTGTTTTCCTCAGCACACTCAAGTTTCCTTTGCCTTAGAGACTCTAGAAAGCAAGTGCGTGCTTCTTTCACTAAAGCAGTGTGTGATCTATGGATGGGAACTCTGCTGAGTGTTTCACTTCAGAAATGGAGTTAAATCCCAGGCTCTGAGTCTTCCTACATGTAAGACTCCATTTCAGGAAAGGGCAGTTACTTTACAGCTCAAGCGAACTACATCATTCACGAAGCTCACACGTTTCTTATCTTAACTGACAAGCATTGGATGTTAGAGGACCAGTGCTTTGTATCAGTTTCAGAAGCAGAGTTGGTATTGATATGGTCCGTATGTGTAGGAAACACCGTTCTGTTGTTCTAAGCACACTCACGTATCCTGCTCTCTTAGAGACTCTAGAAAGCAAGAGCGTGCTTCTTGCTCTAAAGCAGAGTGTGATCAATGGATGAGAACTCTGCTGTGTGTTTCCCGTCAGAAATGGAGTTAAATCCCAGGCTCTGTGTCTTCCTACAAGCAAGACTTCGTTTCAGGTAAGGGAAGTCACTTTTCAGCTAAAACGAACTACATCATTCACTATGCTCAACGTTTCTCATCTTAACTGACATGCATTTGATGTTAGAAGACCAGTGCTTTGTTGTAGTTTCAGAAGCAGAGTTGGACTAGATATGGTCCGTATGTGTAGGAAACACCGTTCTGTTGTTCTCAGCACACTCACGTATCCTGCTGTCTTAGAGACTCTAGAAAGCAAGAGCGTGCTAATAGCTCTAAAGCAGAATGTGATCCATGGATGAGAACTATGGTGTGTCTTTCCCTTCAGAAATGGAGTTAAATCCCAGGCTCTGAGTCTTCCTACAAGCAAGACCATGTCAGGTAAGGGCAGGCACTTTTCAGCTCAAACGAACTACATCGTTCATGAAGCTCACACGTTTCTCATCTTAAATGACAAGCATTGGATTTTAGAGGACCAGTGCTTTGTATCAGTTTCAGAAGCAGAGTTGGACTAGATATCGTCTGTATGTGTAGTAAACACCGTTCTTTTGCTCTCAGCACACTCACGTTTCCTGCTGTCTTAGAGACTCTAGAAAGCAAGAGTGTGCTTCTTGCTCTAAAGCAGAGTGTGATCCCTGGATGGGAACTCTGCTGTGTGTTTCACTTCAGAAATGGAGTTAAATCCCATTCTCTGAGTCTTCCTACAATCAAAACTTCGTTTCAGGAAAGGGCAGTTACATTACAGCTCAAGCGAACTAAATCATTCACGAAGCTCACACGTTTCTCATCTTAACTTACAAGCATTGGATGGTAGAGGACCAGTGCTTTGTATCAGTTTCAGAAGCAGAGTTGGACTAGATATGGTCCATATGTGTAGGAAACACCGTTCTGTTGTTCTCAGCACACTCACGTTTCCTTTGCCTTAGAGATTCTAGAAAGCAAGAGCATGCTTCTTATCTAAAGCAGAATGTGATAAATGGATGAGAACTCTGCTGTGTGTTTCACTTCAGAAATGGAATTAAATCCCTGGCTCTGAGTCTTAATACAATCAAGACTTAGTTTCAGGAAAGGGCAGTTACTTTACAGCTCAAACGAACTACATCGTTCACGAAGCTCACAGGTTTATCATCCTAACTGACAAGCGTTGGGTGTTAGAGGACCTGTGCTTTGTTGTAGTTTCAGAAGCAGAATTGGACTAGATATAGTCCGTATTGTAGGAAACACCGTTCTTTTGTTCTGAGCACACTCACGTTTCATGCTGTATTAGAGACTCTAGAAAGCAAGAGCGTGCTTCTTGCTCTAAAGCAGAGTATGATCAATGGATGAGAACTCTGCTGTGTGTTTCACTTCAGAAATGGAGTTAAATCCCAGGCTCTGTGTCTTCCTACAAGCAAGACTTCGTTTCAGGTAGGAGAAGTCACTTTTCAGCTAAAACGAACTACATCATTCACTAAGCTCAACGTTTCTCATCTTCCCTGACAAGCATTGGATGTTAGAGGACCAGTACTTTGTATCAGTTTCAGAAGCAGGGTTGGACTAGATATGGTACGTATGGGTAGGAAACAACGTTCTGTTTTCCTCAGCACACTCACGTTTCCTTTGCCTTAGAGACTCTAGAAAGCAAGAGCATGCTTCTTATCTAAAGCAGAATGTGATAAATGGATGAGAACTCTGCTGTGTGTTTCACTTCAGAAATGGAATTAAATCCCTGGCTCTGAGTCTTTATACAATCAAGACTTAGTTTCAGGAAAGGGCAGATACTTTACAGCTCAATCGAACTACATCGTTCACGAAGCTCACAGGTTTCACATCCTAACTGACATCGTTGGGTGTTAGAGGACCTGTGCTTTGTTGTAGTTTCAGAAGCAGAGTTGGATTAGATATGGTCCATATGTGTAGGAAACACCGTTCTTTTGTTCTGAGCACACTCACGTTTCATGCTGTATTAGAGACTCTAGAAAGCAAGAGCGTGCTTCTTGCTCTAAAGCAGAGTATGATCAATGGATGAGAACTCTGCTGTGTGTTTCGCTTCAGAAATGGAGTTAAATCCCAGGCTCTGTGTCTTCCTACAAGCAAGACTTCGTTTCAGTTAAGAGAAGTCACTTTTCAGCTATAACGAACTACATCGTTCACGAAGCTCAACGTTTCTCATCTTCCCTGACAAGCATTGGATGTTAGAGGACCAGTACTTTGTATCATTTTCAGAAGCAGGGTTGGACTAGATATGGTACGTATGGGTAGGAAACACCGTTCTGTTTTCCTCAGCACACTCACGTATCCTGCTGTATTAGAGACTCTAGAAAGCAAGAGCGTGCTTATTGCTCTTAAGCAGAGTGTGATCAATGGATGAGAACTCTGCTGTGTGTTTCACTTCAGAAATAGAGTTAAATTACAGGCTCTGTGTCTTCCTACAAACAAGACTTCGTTTCAGGTAAGGGAAGTCACTTTTCAGCTCAAACAAACTACAACATTCACGAAGCCCACACATTTCTCATCTTAACTTACAAGCATTGGATGGTAGAGGACCAGTGCTTTGTATCAGTTTCGGAAGCAGAGTTGGACTAGATATGGTCCATAAGTGTAGGAAACACCGTTCTGTTGTTCTCAGCACACTCATGTATCCTGCTGTCTTAGAGAATCTAGAAAGCAAGAGCGTGCTTCTTGCTCTAAAGCAGAGTGTGATCAATGGATGAGAACTCTGCTTTGTGTTTCGCTTCAGAAATGGAGTTAAATCCCAGGCTCTGTGTCTTCCTACAAGCAAGACTTCGTTTCAGGTAAGGGAAGTCACTTTTCAGCTAAAAGGAACTACATCATTCACGAAGCTCAATGTTTCTCATCTTCCCTGAGAAGCATTGGATGTTAGAGGACCCGTGCTTTGTATCAGTTTCAGAAGCAGAGTTGGTCTAGATATGGTCCGTATGTGTAGGAAACACCGTTCTGTTGTTCTAAGCACACTCACGTATCCTGCTCTCTTAGAGACTCTAGAAAGCAAGAGCGTGCTTCTTGCTCTAAAGCAGAGTGTGATCAATGGATGAGAACTCTGCTGTGTGTTTCACGTGAGAAATGGAGTTAAATCCCAGGCTCTGTGTCTTCCTACAAGCAAGACTTCGTTTCAGGTAAGGGAAGTCACTTTTCAGCTCAAACGAACTACATCGTTCATGAAGCTCACACGTTTCTCATCTTAATTGACAAGCATTGGATGTTAGAGGACCAGTACTTTGTATCAGTTTCAGAAGCAGGGTTGGACTAGATATGGTACGTATGTGTAGGAAATACCGTCCTGTTGCTCTCAGCACACTCAGGTTTCCTGCTGATTTAGAGACTCTAGAAAGCAAGAGCGTGCTTCTTGCTCTAAAGCAGAGTGTGATCAATGGATGGGAACTCTGCTGTGTGTTTCACTTCAGAAATGGAGTTAAATCCCAGGCTCTGAGTCTTCCTACAAGCAAGACTTCATTTCAGGAAAGGGCAGTTACTTTACAGCTCAAGGGAACTATATCATTCACGAAACTAACACGTTTCTTATCTTAACTGGCAAGCATTGGATGTTAGAGGACCTGTGGTTTGTTGCAGTTTCAGAAGCAGAGTTGAACTAGATATGGTCCGTATATGTAGGAAACACCGTTCATTTGTTCTGAGCACACTCAAGGTTCCTGCTGTATTAGAGACTCTAGAAAGCAAGAGCGTGCTAATAGCTCTAAAGCAGAGTGTGATCATTGGATGGGAACTCTGCTGTCTTGTTCACTACAGAATTGGAGTTAAAGCCCAGGCAATGAGTCTTCCTACAAGCAAGACTTCATGTCAGGTAAGGGCAGGCACTTTTCAGCTCAAACGAACTACATTGTTCATGAAGCTCACACGTTTCTCATCTTAAATGACAAGCATTGGATGTTAGAGGACCAGTGCTTTGTATCAGTTTCAGAAGCAGAGTTGGACTAGATATCGTCTGTATGTGTAGTAAACACCGTTCTTTTGCTCTTGGCACACTCACGTTTCCTGCTGTCTTAGAGACTCTAGAAAGTAAGAGTGTGCTTCTTGCTCTAAAGCAGAGTGTGATCCCTGGATGGGAACTCTGCTCTGTGTTTCACTTTAGAAATGGAGTTAAATCCCATTCTCTGAGTCTTCCTACAATCAAGACTTCGTTTCAGGAAAGGGCAGTTACTTTACAGCTCAAGCGAACTACATCATTCACGAAGCTCACACGTTTCTCATCTTAACTTACAAGCATTGGATGGTAGAGGACCAGTGCTTTGTATCAGTTTCAGAAGCAGAGTTGGACTAGATATCGTCTGTATGTATAGTAAACACCGTTCTTTTGCTCTCAGCACACTCACGTTTCCTGCTGTCTTAGAGACTCTAGAAAGCAAGAGTGTGCTTCTTGCTCTAAAGCAGAGTGTGATCCCTAGATGGGAACTCTGCTGTGTGTTTCACTTCAGAAATGGAGTTAAATCACATTCTCTGAGTCTTCCTACAATCAAGACTTCGTTTCAGGAAAGGGCAGTTACTTACAGCTCAAGTGAACTACATCATTTACGAAGCTCACACGTTTCTTATCTGAACGGACAAGCATTGGATGTTACAGGACCTGTGGTTTGTTGCAGTTTCAGAAGGAGAGTTGAACTAGATATGGTCTGTATATGTAGGAAACACCGTTCATTTGTTCTGAGCACACTCAAGTTTCCTGCTGTATTAGAGACTCTAGAAAGCAAGAGCGTGCTAATAGCTCTAAAGCAGAGTGCGATCCATGGATGAGAACTATGCTGTGTCTTTCCCTTCAGAAATGGAGGTAAATCCCAGGCTCTGTCATCCTACAAGCAAGACTTCATTCCAGGTAAGGGCAGGATCTTTTCAGCTCAAACGAACTACATCGTTCATGAAGCTCACATGTTTCTCATCTTAAATGACAAGCATTGGATGTTAGAGGACCTGTACTTTCTATTAGTTTCAGAAGCAGGGTTGGACTAGATATGGTACTTATGTGTAGGAAACACCGTTCTGTTTTTCTCAGAACAGTCACGTTTCCTTTGTCTTAGAGACTCTAGAAAGCACGAGCATGCTTCTTATGTAAAGCAGAATGTGATAAATGGATGGCAACTCTGCTGTGTGTTTCACTTCAAAAATGGAATTAAATCCCTGGCTCTGAGTCTTCCTACAAGCAAGACTTGGTTTCAGGAAAGGGCAGTTACTTTACAGCTCAAACGAACTACATCGTTCACGAACTCACAGGTTTCTCATCCGAACTGACAAGCATTGGGTGTTAGAGGACCAGTTCTTTGTATCAATTTCCGAAGCAGAGTTGGACTAGATATTGTCTGTATGTGTAGGAAACACCGTTCATTTATTCTGAGCACACTCAAGTTTCCTGCTGTATTAGAGACTCTAGAAAGCAAGAGCGTGCTAATAGCTCTAAAGCAGAATGTGGTCCATGGATGAGAACTATGCTGTGTCTTTCCCTTCAGAAATGGAGTTAAATCCCAGGCTCTGAGTCTTCCTACAAGCAAGACTTCATGTCAGCTAAGGGCAGGCACTTTTCAGCTCAAACGAACTTCATCGTTCATGAAGCCCACACGTTTCTCATCTTAAATGACAAGCATTGGATGTTAGAGGACCAGTGCTTTGTATGAGTTTCAGAGGCAGAGTTGGACTAGATATCGTCTGTATGTGTAGTAAACACCGTTCTTTTGCTCTCAGCACACTCACGTTTCCTGCTGTCTTAGAGACTCTAGAAAGCAAGAGTGTGCTTCTTGCTCTAAAGCAGAGTGTGATCCCTAGATGGGAACTCTGCTGTGTGTTTCACTTCAGAAATGGAGTTAAATCCCTTTCTCTGAGTCTTCCTACAATCAAGACTTCGTTTCAGGAAAGGGCAGTTACTTTACAGCTCAAGCGAACTACATCATTCACAAAGCTCACATGTTTCTCATCTTAACTTACAAGCCTTGGATGGTAGAGGACCAGTGCTTTGTATCAGTTTCAGAAGCAGAGTTGGACTAGATATGGTCCATTTGTGTAGGAAACACCGTTCTGTTGTTCACAGCACACTCACGTATTCTGCTGTCTTAGAGACTCTAGAAAGCAAGAGCGTGCTTCTTGTTCTAAAGCAGAGTGTGATCATTGGATGGGAACTCTGCTGTGTTGTTCACTACAGAATTGGAGTTAAATCTCAGGCTCTGAGTCTTCCTACAATCAAGACTTCATGTCAGGTAAGGCCAGTTACTTTACAGGTCAAAAGAACTACAACGTACACGAAGCTCACAGGTTTCTTGCTCTTAATTAAAAAGCATTGGATGTGACAGGACCTGTGTTTTGTTTCAGTTGCAGAAGCAGTGTTGAACTAGATATGGCCCCTATGTGTAGGAAACACCGTTCTTTTGTTCTCAGCACACTCACGTTTCCTGATGTATTAGAGACTCAAGAAGGCAAGAGCGTGCTTCTTGCTCTAAAGCAGAGTGTGATCGATGGATGAGAACTCTGCTGTGTGTTTCACTTCAGAAATGGAATTAAATCCCTGGCTCTGAGTCTTAATACAATCAAGACTTAGTTTCAGGAAAGGGCAGTTACTTTACAGCTCAAACGAACTACATCGTTCACGAAGCTCACAGGTTTATCATCCTAACTGACAAGCGTTGGGTGTTAGAGGACCTGTGCTTTGTTGTAGTTTCAGAAGCAGAGTTGGACTAGATATAGTCCGTATTGTAGGAAACACCGTTCTTTTGTTCTGAGCACACTCACGTTTCATGCTGTATTAGAGACTCTAGAAAGCAAGAGCGTGCTTCTTGCTCTAAAGCAGAGTATGATCAATGGATGAGAACTCTGCTGTGTGTTTCACTTCAGAAATGGAGTTAAATCCCAGGCTCTGTGTCTTCCTACAAGCAAGACTTCGTTTCAGGTAGGAGAAGTCACTTTTCAGCTAAAACGAACTACATCATTCACTAAGCTCAACGTTTCTCATCTTCCCTGAAAGCATTGGATGTTAGAGGACCAGTACTTTGTATCAGTTTCAGAAGCAGGGTTGGACTAGATATGGTACGTATGGGTAGGAAACAACGTTCTGTTTTCCTCAGCACACTCACGTTTCCTTTGCCTTAGAGACTCTAGAAAGCAAGAGCATGCTTCTTATCTAAAGCAGAATGTGATAAATGGATGAGAACTCTGCTGTGTGTTTCACTTCAGAAATGGAATTAAATCCCTGGCTCTGAGTCTTCATACAATCAAGACTTAGTTTCAGGAAAGGGCAGTTACTTTACAGCTCAATCGAACTACATCGTTCACGAAGCTCACAGGTTTCTCATCCTAACTGACATGCATTGGGTGTTAGAGGACCTGTGCTTTGTTGTAGTTTCAGAAGCAGAGTTGGACTAGATATGGCCCATATGTGTAGGAAACACCGTTCTTTTGTTCTGAGCACACTCACGTTTCATGCTGTCTTAGAGACTCTAGAAAGCAAGAGCGTGCTTCTTGCTCTAAAGTAGAGTATGATCAATGGATGAGAACTCTGCTGTGTGTTTCGCTTCAGAAATGGAGTTAAATCCCAGGCTCTGTGTCTTCCTACAAGCAAGACTTCGTTTCAGTTAAGAGAAGTCACTTTTCAGCTAAAACGAACTACATCGTTCACGAAGCTCAACGTTTCTCATCTTCCCTGACAAGCATTGGATGTTAGAGGACCAGTACTTTGTATCATTTTCAGAAGCAGGGTTGGACTAGATATGGTACGTATGGGTAGGAAACACCGTTCTGTTTTCCTCAGCACACTCACGTATCCTGCTGTATTAGAGACTCTAGAAAGCAAGAGCGTGCTTATTGCTCTTAAGCAGAGTGTGATCAATGGATGAGAACTCTGCTGTGTGTTTCACTTCAGAAATAGAGTTAAATTACAGGCTCTGTGTCTTCCTACAAACAAGACTTCGTTTCAGGTAAGGGAAGTCACTTTTCAGCTCAAACAAACTACAACATTCACGAAGCCCACACATTTCTCATCTTAACTTACAAGCATTGGATGGTAGAGGACCAGTGCTTTGTATCAGTTTCGGAAGCAGAGTTGGACTAGATATGGTCCATAAGTGTAGGAAACACCGTTCTGTTGTTCTCAGCACACTCATGTATCCTGCTGTCTTAGAGAATCTAGAAAGCAAGAGCGTGCTTCTTGCTCTAAAGCAGAGTGTGATCAATGGATGAGAACTCTGCTTTGTGTTTCGCTTCAGAAATGGAGTTAAATCCCAGGCTCTGTGTCTTCCTACAAGCAAGACTTCGTTTCAGGTAAGGGAAGTCACTTTTCAGCTAAAAGGAACTACATCATTCACGAAGCTCAACGTTTCTCATCTTCCCTGACAAGCATTGGATGTTAGAGGACCAGTGCTTTGTATCAGTTTCAGAAGCAGAGTTGGTCTAGATATGGTCCGTATGTGTAGGAAACACCGTTCTGTTGTTCTAAGCACACTCACGTATCCTGCTCTCTTAGAGACTCTAGAAAGCAAGAGCGTGCTTCTTGATCTAAAGCAGAGTATGATCAATGGATGAGAACTCTGCTGTGTGTTTCGCTTCAGAAATGGAGTTAAATCACAGGCTCTGTGTCTTCCTACAAGCAAGACTTCGTTTCAGGTAAGGGAAGTCACTTTTCAGCTCAAACGAACTACATCGTTCATGAAGCTCACACGTTTCTCATCTTAAATGACAAGCATTGGATGTTAGAGGACCAGTACTTTGTATCAGTTTCAGAAGCAGGGTTGGACTAGATATGGTACGTATGTGTAGGAAACACCTTTCTGTTTTTCTCAGCACAGTCATGTTTCCTTTGTCTTAGAGAATCTAGAAAGCAAGAGCATGCTAATAGCTCTAAAGCAGAATGTGATCCATGGATGAGAACTATGGTGTGTCTTTCCCTTCAGTAATGGAGTTAAATCCCAGGCTCTGAGTCTTCCTACAAGCAAGACTTCAAGTCAGGTAAGGGCAGGCACTTTTCAGCTCAAACGAACTACATCGTTCATGAAGCTCACACGTTTCTCATCTTAAATGACATGTATTGGATGTTAGAGGACCAGTGCTTTGTATCAGTTTCAGAAGCAGAGTTGGACTAGATATCATCTGTATGTGTAGTAAACACCGTTCTTTTGCTCTCAGCACACTCACGTTTCCTGCTGACTTAGAGACTCTAGAAAGCAAGAGTGTTCTTCTTGCTCTAAAGCAGAGTGTGATCCCTGGATGGGAACTCTGCTGTGTGTTTCACTTCAGAAATGGAGTTAAATCCCATTCTCTGAGTCTTCCTACATTCAAGACTTCGTTTCACGAAAGGGCAGTTACTTTACAGCTGAAGCGAACTACATCATTCACGAAGCTCACACGTTTCTCATCTTAACTTACAAGCATTGGATGGTAGAGGACCAGTGCTTTGTATCAGTTTCAGAAGCAGAGTTGGACTAGATATGGTCCATATGTGTAGGAAACACCGTTCTGTTGTTCTCAGCACACTCACGTATCATGCTGTCTTAGAGAATCTAGAAAGCAAGAGCGTGCTTCTTGCTCTAAAGCAGAGTGTGATCATTGGATGGGAACTCTGCTGTGTTGTTCACTACAGAATTGGAGTTAAATCCCAGGCTCTGAGTCTTCCTACAAGCAAGACTTTGATTAAGGTAAGGGCAGTTACTTTACAGGTCAAAAGAACTACAATGTACACGAAGCTCACACGTTTCTTGCTCTTAATTAAAAAGCATTGGATGTGACAGGACCTGTGTTTTGTTTCAGTTGCAGAAGCAGTGTTGAACTAGATATGGCCCCTATGTGTAGGAAACACCGTTCTTTTCTTCTCAGCACACTCATGTTTCCTGATGTATTAGAGACTCAAGAAAGCAAGAGCGTGCTAATAGCTCTAAAGCAGAGTGTGATCCATGGATGAGAACTATGCTGGTTCTTTCCCTTCAGAAATGGAGTTAAATCCCAGGCTCTGTGTCTTCCTACAAGGAAGACTACGTTCCAGGTAAGGGCAGGCACTTTTCAGCTCAAACGAACTACATCGTTCATGAAGCTCACATGTTTCTCATCTGAAATGACAAGCATTGGATGTTAGAGGACCAGTACTTTGTATCAGTTTCAGAAGCATGGTTGGACTAGATATGGTACGTGTGGGTAGGAAACTCCGTTCTGTTTTCCTCAGCACACTCACGTTTCCTTTGTCTTAGAGACTCTAGAAAGCAAGAGCATGCTTCTTATCTAAAGCAGAATGTGATCAATGGATGAGAACTCTGCTGTGCGTTTCACTTCAGAAATAGAGTTAAATTAAAGGCTCTGTGTCTTCCT
Organism: Onychomys leucogaster; assembly: GCA_949786385.1. Classification (NCBI taxonomy): domain Eukaryota; kingdom Metazoa; phylum Chordata; class Mammalia; order Rodentia; family Cricetidae; genus Onychomys; species Onychomys leucogaster. The sequence continues at coordinate 935,518 of CATKUP010000140.1, forward strand.
ACAAACAAGACTTCGTTTCAGGTAAGGGAAGTCACTTTTCAGCTTAAACGATCTACAAAATTCACGAAGCCCAAACATTTCTCATCTTAACTGACAAGCATTGGATGTTAGAGGACCAGTGCTTTGTATCAGTTTCAGAAGCAGAGTTGGACTAGATATGGTCTGTATGTGTGGGAAACTCCTTTCTTTTGTTCTGAGCACACTCAAATTTCCTGCTGTATTAGAGACTATAGAAAGCAAGAGCGTGCTTCTTGCTCTAAAGCAGAGTTTGTGCAATGGATCAGATCTCTGCTATGTGTTTCACTTCAGAAATGGAGTTAAATCCCAGGCTCTGAGTCTTCCTACAAGCAAGACTTTGTTTCAAGAAAGGGCAGTTACTTTACAGCTCAGGTGAACTACATCATTCACGAAGCTCACACATTTCTCATCTTACCTGACAAGCATTGGATGTTAGAGGACCAGTACTTTGTATCAGTTTCAGAAGCAGGGTTGGACTATATATGGTACGTATGTGTAGGAAACACCGTTCGGTTTTTCTCAGCACAGTCAAGTTTCCTTTGTCTTAGAGACTCTAGAAAGCAAGAGCATGCTTCTTATCTAAAGCAGAATGTCATAAATGGATGACAACTCTGCTGTGTGTTTCACTTCAGAAATGGAATTAAATCCCTGGCTCTGAGTCTTCCTACAAGCAAGACTTGGTTTCAGGAAAGGGCAGTTACTTTACAGCTCAAACGAACAACATCTTTCACGAAGCTCACAGGTTTCTCATCCTAACTGCCAAGCATTGGGTGTTAGAGGACCTGTGGTTTGTTGTAATTTCAGAAGCAGAGTTGGACTAGATATGGTACGTATGTGTAGGAAATACCGTCCTGTTGCTCTCAGCACACTCAGGTTTCCTGCTGATTTAGAGACTCTAGAAAGCAAGAGCGTGCTTCTTGCTCTAAAGCAGAGTGTGATCAATGGATGGGAACTCTGCTGTGTGTTTCACTTCAGAAATGGAGTTAAATCCCAGGCTCTGAGTCTTCCTACAAGCAAGACTTCATTTCAGGAAAGGGCAGTTACTTTACAGCTCAAGGGAACTATATCATTCACGAAACTAACACGTTTCTTATCTTAACTGGCAAGCATTGGATGTTAGAGGACCTGTGGTTTGTTGCAGTTTCAGAAGCAGAGTTGAACTAGATATGGTCCATATGTAGGAAACACCGTTCATTTTTTCTGAGCACACTCAAGGTTCCTGCTGTATTAGAGACTCTAGAAAGCAAGAGCGTGCTAATAGCTCTAAAGCAGAGTGTGATCATTGGATGGGAACTCTGCTGTCTTGTTCACTACAGAATTGGAGTTAAAGCCCAGGCAATGAGTCTTCCTACAAGCAAGACTTCATGTCAGGTTAGGGCAGGCACTTTTCAGCTCAAACGAACTACATTGTTCATGAAGCTCACACGTTTCTCATCTTAAATGACAAGCATTGGATGTTAGAGGACCAGTGCTTTGTATCAGTTTCAGAAGCAGAGTTGGACTAGATATCGTCTGTATGTGTAGTAAACACCGTTCTTTTGCTCTTGGCACACTCACGTTTCCTGCTGTCTTAGAGACTCTAGAAAGTAAGAGTGTGCTTCTTGCTCTAAAGCAGAGTGTGATCCCTGGATGGGAACTCTGCTCTGTGTTTCACTTTAGAAATGGAGTTAAATCCCATTCTCTGAGTCTTCCTACAATCAAGACTTCGTTTCAGGAAAGGGCAGTTACTTACAGCTCAAGTGAACTACATCATTCACGAAGCTCACACGTTTCTTATCTGAACGGACAAGCATTGGATGTTACAGGACCTGTGGTTTGTTGCAGTTTCAGAAGCAGAGTTGAACTAGATATGGTCTGTATATGTAGGAAACACCGTTCATTTGTTCTGAGCACACTCAAGTTTCCTGCTGTATTAGAGACTCTAGAAAGCAAGAGCGTGCTAATAGCTCTAAAGCAGAGTGCGATCCATGGATGAGAACTATGCTGTGTCTTTCCCTTCAGAAATGGAGGTAAATCCCAGGCTCTGTCATCCTACAAGCAAGACTTCATTCCAGGTAAGGGCAGGATCTTTTCAGCTCAAACGAACTACATCGTTCATGAAGATCACATGTTTCTCATCTTAAATGACAAGCATTGGATGTTAGAGGACCTGTACTTTGTATTAGTTTCAGAAGCAGGGTTGGACTAGATATGGTACTTATGTGTAGGAAACACCGTTCTGTTTTTCTCAGCACAGTCACGTTTCCTTTGTCTTAGAGACTCTAGAAAGCACGAGCATGCTTCTTATGTAAAGCAGAATGTGATAAATGGATGGCAACTCTGCTGTGTGTTTCACTTCAAAAATGGAATTAAATCCCTGGCTCTGAGTCTTCCTACAAGCAAGACTTGGTTTCAGGAAAGGGCAGTTACTTTACAGCTCAAACGAACTACATCGTTCACGAACTCACAGGTTTCTCATCCGAACTGGCAAGCATTGGGTGTTAGAGGACCAGTGCTTTGTATCAATTTCCGAAGCAGAGTTGGACTAGATATCGTCTGTATGTGTAGTAAACACCGTTCTTTTGCTCTCAGCACACTCACGTTTCCTGCTGTCTTAGAGACTCTAGAAAGCAAGAGTGTGCTTCTTGCTCTAAAGCAGAGTGTGATCCCTAGATGGGAACTCTGCTGTGTGTTTCACTTCAGAAATGGAGTTAAATCCCTTTCTCTGAGTCTTCCTACAATCAAGACTTCGTTTCAGGAAAGGGCAGTTACTTTACAGCTCAAGCGAACTACATCATTCACAAAGCTCACATGTTTCTCATCTTAACTTACAAGCCTTGGATGGTAGAGGACCAGTGCTTTGTATCAGTCTCAGAAGCAGAGTTGGACTAGATATGGTCCATTTGTGTAGGAAACACCGTTCTGTTGTTCTCAGCACACTCACGTATCCTGCTGTCTTAGAGACTCTAGAAAGCAAGAGCGTGCTTCTTGTTCTAAAGCAGAGTGTGATCATTGGATGGGAACTCTGCTGTGTTGTTCACTACAGAATTGGAGTTAAATCTCAGGCTCTGAGTCTTCCTACAATCAAGACTTCATGTCAGGTAAGGCCAGTTACTTTACAGGTCAAAAGAACTACAACGTACACGAAGCTCACAGGTTTCTTGCTCTTAATTAAAAAGCATTGGATGTGACAGGACCTGTGTTTTGTTTCAGTTGCAGAAGCAGTGTTGAACTAGATATGGCCCCTATGTGTAGGAAACACCGTTCTTTTGTTCTCAGCACACTCACGTTTCCTGATGTATTAGAGACTCAAGAAGGCAAGAGCGTGCTTCTTGCTCTAAAGCAGAGTGTGATCGATGGATGAGAACTATGCTGTGTGTTTCCCTTAAGAAATGGAGTTAAATCCCATTCTCTGAGTCTTCCTACAATCAAGACTTCATTTCAGGAAAGGGCAGTTACTTTACAGCTCAAGCGAACTACATCATTCACGAAGCTCAGACGTTTCTTATCTTAAATGACAAGCATTGGATGTTACAGGACCTGTGGTTTGTTGCAGTTTCAGAAGCAGAGTTGAACTAGATATGGTCCGTATATGTAGGAAACACCGTTCATTTGTTCTGAACACAATCAAGTTTCTTGCTGTATTAGAGACTCTAGAAAGCAATAGCGTGCTAATAGCTCTAAAGCAGAGTGTGATCCATGGATGAGATCTATGCTGGTTCTTTCCCTTCAGAAATGGAGTTAAATCCCTGGCTCTGTGTTTTCCTACAAGGAAGACTTCGTTCCAGGTAAGGGCAGGCACTTTTCAGCTCAAACGAACTACATCGTTCATGAAGCTCACATGTTTCTCATCTTAAATGACAAGCATTGGATGTTAGAGATCCAGTACTTTGTATCAGTTTCAGAAGCAGGGTTGGACTAGATATGGTACGTATGTGTAGGAAACACCGTTCTGTTTTTCTCAGCATAGTCATGTTTCCTTTGTCTTAGAGACTCTAGAAAGCAAGAATATGCTTCTTATCTAAAGCAGAATGTGATAAATGGATGGGAATTCTGCTGTGTGTTTCACATCAGAAATGGAATTACATCCCTGGCTCTGAGTCTTCCTACAATCAAGACTTCGTTTCAGGAAAGGGCAGTTACTTTACAGCTCAAACGAACTACATCGTTCACGAAGCTCACAGGTTTCTCATCCTAACTGACAAGCATTGGGTCATAGAAGACCAGTGCTTTGTATCAGTTTCAGAAGCAGAGTTGGACTAGATATGGTCCATATGTGTAGGAAACACCGTTCTGTTGTTCTCAGCACACTCACGTATCCTGCTGTCTTAGAGATTCTAGAAAGCAAGAGCGTGCTTCTTGTTCTAAAGCAGAGTGTGATCATTGGATGGGAACTCTGCTGTGTTGTTCACTACAGAATTGGAGTTAAATCTCAGGCTCTGAGTCTTTCTACAATCAAGACTTCATGTCAGGTAAGGCCAGTTACTTTACAGGTCAAAAGAACTACAACGTACACGAAGCTCACAGGTTTCTTGCTCTTAATTAAAAAGCATTGGATGTGACAGGACCTGTGTTTTGTGTCAGTTGCAGAAGCAATGTTGAACTAGATATGGTCCGTATATGTAGGAAACACCGTTCATTTGTTCTGAGCACAATCAAGTTTCTTGCTGTATTAGAGACTCTAGAAAGCAAGAGCGTGCTAATAGCTCTAAAGCAGAGTGATCCATGGATGAGAACTATGCTGGTTCTTTCCCTTCAGAAATGGAGTTAAATCCCTGGCTCTGTGTTTTCCTACAAGGAAGACTTCGTTCCAGGTAAGGGCAGGCACTTTTCAGCTCAAACGAACTACATCGTTCATGAAACTCACATGTTTCTCATCTTAAATGACAAGCATTGGATGTTAGAGATCCAGTACTTTGTATCAGTTTCAGAAGCAGGGTTGGACTAGATATCGTACGTATGTGTAGGAAACACCGTTCTGTTTTTCTCAGCATAGTCACGTTTCCTTTGTCTTAGAGACTCTAGAAAGCAAGAATATGCTTCTTATCTAAAGCAGAATGTGATAAATGGATTTTAATTCTACTGTGCGTTTCACATCAGAAATGGAATTATATCCTTGGCTCTGAGTCTTCCTACAATCAAGACTTCGTTTCAGGAAAGGGCAGTTACTTACAGCTCAAACGAACTACATCGTTCACGAAGCTCACAGGTTTCTCATCCTAACTGACAAGCATTGGGTCATAGAAGACCAGTGCTTTGTATCAGTTTCAGAAGCAGAGTTGGACTAGATATGGTCCATATGTGTAGGAAACACCGTTCTGTTGTTCTCAGCACACTCATGTATCCTGCTGTCTTAGAGACTCTAGAAAGCAAGAGCGTGCTTCTTGCTCTAAAGCAGAGTGTGTTCTTTGGATGGGAACTCTGCTGTGTTGTTCACTACAGAATTGGAGTTAAATCTCAGGCTCTGAGTCTTCCTACAATCAAGACTTCATGTCAGGTAAGGCCAGTTACTTTACAGGTCAAAAGAACTACAACGTACACGAAGCTCACACGTTTCTTGCTCTTAATTAAAAAGCATTGTATGTGACAGGACCTGTGTTTTGTGTCAGTTGCAGAAGCAGTGTTGAACTAGATATGGCCCCTATGTGTAGGAAACACCGTTCTTTTGTTCTCAGCACACTCACGTTTCCTGATGTATTAGAGACTCAAGAAAGCAAGAGCGTGCTTCTTGCTCTAAAGCAGAGTGTGATCGATGGATGAGAACTATGCTCTGTGTTTCCCTTAAGAAATGGAGTTAAATCCCATTCTCTGAGTCTTCCTACAATCAAGACTTCGTTTCAGGAAAGGGCAGTTACTTTACAGCTCAAGCAAACTACATCATTCACGAAGCTCAGACGTTTCTTATCTTAAATGACAAGCATTGGATGTTACAGGACCTGTGGTTTGTTGCAGTTTCAGAAGCAGAGTTGAACTAGATATGGTGTGTATATGTAGGAAACACCGTTCATTTGTTCTGAGCACACTCAAGTTTCCTGCTGTATTAGAGACTCTAGAAAGCAAGAGAGTGCTAATAGCTCTAAAGCAGAGTGCGATCCATGGATGAGAACTATGCTGTGTCTTTCCCTTCAGAAATGGAGTTAAATCCCAGGCTCTGTGTCATCCTACAAGCAAGACTTCATTCCAGGTAAGGGCAGGATCTTTTCAGCTCAAACGAACTACATCGTTCATGAAGCTCAAATGTTTCTCATCTTAAATGACAAGCATTGGATGTTAGAGGACCAGTACTTTGTATTAGTTTCAGAAGCAGGGTTGGACTAGATATGGTACGTATGTGTAGGAAACACCGTTCTGTTTTTCTCAGCACAGTCACGTTTCCTTTGTCTTAGAGATTCTAGAAAGCAAGAGCATGCTTCTTATGTAAAGCAGAATGTGATTAATGGATGGGAACTCTGCTGTGTGTTTCACTTCAGAAATGGAATTAAATCCCTGGCTCTGAGTCTTCCTACTAGCAAGACTTGGTTTCAGGAAAGGGCAGTTACTTTACAGCTCAAACAAACTACATCGTTCACGAAGCTCACAGGTTTCTCATCCTAACTGACAAGCATTTGGTGTTAGAGGACCAGTGCTTTGTATCAGTTTCCGAAGCAGAGTTGGACTAGATATGGTCGGTATATGTAGGAAACACCGTTCATTTGTTCTGAGCACTCTCATGTTTCCTGCTGTATTAGAGACTCTAGAAAGCAAGAGCGTGCTAATAGCTCTAAAGCAGAATGTGATCCATGGATGACAACTATGCTGTGTCTTTCCCTTCAGAAATGGAGTTAAATCCCAGGCTCTGAGTCTTCCTACAAGCAAGACTTCGTTTCAGGAAAGGGCAGTTCCATTACAGCTCAAGCGAACTACATCATTCACGAAGCTCACACGTTTCTCATCTTAACTTACAAGCATTGGATGGTAGAGGACCAGTGCTTGTATCAGTTTCAGAAGCAGAGTTGGACTAGATATGGTCCATATGTGTAGGAAACACCGTTCTGTTGTTCTCAGCACACTCACGTATCCTGCTGTCTTAGAGACTCTAGAAAGCTAGAGCGTGCTTCTTGCTCTAAAGCAGAGTGTGATCATTGGATGGGAACTCTGCTGTGTTGTTCACTACAGAATTGGAGTTTAATCCCAGGCTCTGAGTCTTCCTACAAGCAAGACTTCGATTCAGGTAAGGGCAGTTACTTTACAGGTCAAAAGAACTACAACGTACACGAAGCTCACACGTTTCTTGCTCTTAATTAAAAAGCATTGGATGTGACAGGACCTGTGTTTTGTGTCAGTTGCAGAAGCAGTGTTGAACTAGATATGGCCCCTATGTGTAGGAAACACCGTTCTTTTGTTCTCAGCACACTCACGTTTCCTGATGTATTAGAGACTCAAGAAAGCAAGAGCGTGCTTCTTCCTCTAAAGCAGAGTGTGATCGATGGATGAGAACTATGCTGTGTGTTTCCCTTAAGAAATGGAGTTAAATCCCATTCTCTGAGTCTTCCTACAATCAAGACTTCGTTTCAGGAAAGGGCAGTTACTTTACAGCTCAAGCGAACTACATCATTCACGAAGCTCAGACGTTTCTTATCTTAAATGACAAGCATTGGATGTTAGAGGACCAGTACTTTGTATCAGTTTCAGAAGCATGGTTGGACTAGATATGGTATGTATGTGTAGGAAACACAGTTCTGTTTTTCTCAGCACAGTCACTTTTCCTTTGTCTTAGAGACTCTAGAAAGAAAGAGCATGCTTCTTATGTAAAGCAGAATGTGATAAATGGATGGGAACTCTGCTGTGTGTTTCACTTCAGAAATGGAATTAAATCCCTGGCTCTGAGTCTTCTTACAAGAAAGACTTGGTTTCAGGAAAGGGCAGTTACTTTACAGCTCAAACGAACCACATCTTTCACGAAGTACACAGGTTTCTCATCCTAACTGACAAGCATTGGTTGTTAGAGGACCAGTGCTTTGTATCAGTTTCCGAAGCAGAGTTGGACTAGATATTGTCTGTATGTGTAGGAAACACCGTTCTTTTGCTCTCAGCATACTCGCGTTTCCTGCTGCCTTAGAGACTCTAGAAAGCAAGAGCGTGCTTCTTACTCTAAAGCAGAGTGTGATCTATGGATAGGAACTCTGCTGTGTGTTTCACTTCAGAAATGGAGTTAAATCCCAGGCTCTGAGTCTTCCTACAAGCAAGACTTCATTTCAGGAAAGGGCAGTTACTTTACAGCTCAAGCGAACTACATCATTCACAAAGCTCACACGTTTCTTATCTTAAATGACAAGCATTGGATGTTAGAGGACCAGTACTTTGTATCAGTTTCAGAAGCATGGTTGGACTAGATATGGTACGTATGGGTAGGAAACACCGTTCTGTTTTCCTCAGCACACTCACGTTTCCTTTGTCTTAGAGACTCTAGAAAGCAAGAGCATGCTTCTTATTTAAGCTGAATGTGATAAATGGATGACAACTCTGCTGTGTGTTTCACTTCAGAAATGGAATCAAATCCCTGGCTCTGAGTCTTCATACAATCAAGACTTAGTTTCAGGAAAGGGCTGTTACTTTACAGCTCAAACGAACTACATCGTTCACGAAGCTCACAGGTTTCTCATCCTAACTGACAAGCGCTGGGTGTTGGAGGACCTGTGCTTCGTTGTAGTTTCAGAAGCAGAGTTGGACTAAATATGGTCCAAATGTGTAGGAAACACCGTTCTTTTGTTCTGAGCACACTCACGTTTCATGCTGTATTAGAGACTCTAGAAAGAAAGAGCGTGCTTCTTGCTCTAAAGCCGAGTATGATCAATGGATGAGAACTCTGCTGTGTGTTTCGCTTCGGAAATGGAGTAAAATCCCAGGCTCTGTGCCTTCCTACAAGCAAGACTTCGTTTCAGGTAAGGGAAGTCACTTTTCAGCTAAAACGAACTACATCATTCACGAAGCTCAACGTTACTCATCTTCCCTGAGAAGCATTGGATGTTAGAGGACCAGTGCTTTGTATCAGTTTCAGAAGCATAGTTTGATAGATATGGTCTGTATGTGTAGGAAACACCGGTCTGTTGTTCTCAGCACACTCACGTATCCTGCTCTCTTAGAGACTCTAGAAAGCAAGAGCGTGCTTCTTGCTCTAAAGCAGAGTGTGATCAATGGATGAGAACTCTGCTGTGTGTTTCACTTCAGAAATGGAGTTAAATCCCATGCTCTCTGTCTTCCTACAAGCAAGACTTCGTTTCAGGTAAGGGAAGTCACTTTTCAGCTAAAACGAACTACATCATTCACGAAGCTCAACGTTTCTCATCTTAACTGACAAGCATTTGATGTTAGAAGACCAGTGCTTTGTATCAGTTTCAGAAGCAGAGTTGGACTACATATGGTCCGTATGTGTAGGAAACACCGTTCTGTTGTTCTCAGCACACTCATTTATCCTGCTGTCTTAGAGACACTAGAAAGCAAGAGCGTGCTTCTTGCTCTAAAGCAGAGTGTGGTCAGTGGATGAGAACTCTGCTGTGTGTTTCACTTCAGAAATAGTGTTAAATTACAGGCTCTGTGTCCTCCTACAAGCAAGACTTCGTTTCAGGTAAGGGAAGTCACTTTTCAGCTTAAACGATCTACAACATTCACGAAGCCCACACATTTCTCATCTTAACTGACAAGCATTGGATGTTAGAGGACCAGTGCTTTGTATCAGTTTCAGAAGCTAGTTGGACTAGATATGGTCTGTATGTGTGGGAAACTCCGTTCTATTGTTCTGAGCACACTCAAATTTCCTGCTGTATTTTGGACTATAAAAAGCAAGAGCGTGCTTCTTGCTCTAAATCAGAGTTTATGCAATGGATGAGATCTCTTCTGTGTGTTTCACTTCAGAAATGGAGTTAAATCCCATGCTCTGAGTCTTCCTACAAGCAAGACTTCGTTTCAAGAAAGGGCAGTTACTTTACAGCTCAGGTGATCTACATCATTCACGAAGCTCACACGTTTCTCATCTTACCTGACAAGCATTGGATGTTAGAGGACCAGTACTTTGTATCAGTTTCAGAAGCAGGGTTGGACTAGATATGGTACGTATGTGTAGGAAACACCGTTCTATTTTTCTCAGGACAGTCACGTTTCCTTTGTCTTAGAGACTCAAGAAAGCAAGAGCATGCTTCTTATCTAAAGCAGAATGTGATAAATGGATGGGAACTCTACTGTGTGTTTCACTTCAGAAATGGAATTAAATCCCAGGCTCTGAGTCTTCCTACAAGCAAGACTTCATGTCAGGTAAGGGCAGGCAGTTTTCTGCTCAAACAAAACACATCGTTCATGAAGCTCACACGTTTCTCATCTTAAATGACAAGCATTGGATGTTAGAGGACCAGTGCTTTGTATCAGTTTCAGAAGCAGAGTTGGACTAGATATCGTCTGTATGTGTGGGAAACTCCGTTCTTTTGTTCTGAGCACACTCAAATTTCCTGCTGTATTAGGGACTATAGAAAGCAAGAGCGTGCTTCTTGCTCTAAATCAGAGTTTATGCAATGGATGAGATCTCTTCTGTGTGTTTCACTTCAGAAATGGAGTTAAATCCCATGCTCTGAGTCTTCCTACAAGCAAGACTTCGTTTCAAGAAAGGGCAGTTACTTTACAGCTCAGGTGAACTACATCATTCACGAAGCTCACACGTTTCTCATCTTACCTGACAAGCATTGGATGTTAGAGGACCAGTACTTTGTATCAGTTTCAGAAGCAGGGTTGGACTAGATATGGTACGTATGTGTAGGAAACACCGTTCTATTTTTCTCAGCACAGTCACGTTTCCTTTGTCTTAGAGACTCTAGAAAGCAAGAGCATGCTTCTTATCTAAAGCAGAATGTGATAAATGGATGGGAACTCTACTGTGTGTTTCACTTCAGAAATGGAATTAAATCCCAGGCTCTGAGTCTTCCTACAAGCAAGACTTCATGTCAGGTAAGGGCAGGCAGTTTTCTGCTCAAACAAACTACATCGTTCATGAAGCTCACACGTTTCTCATCTTAAATGACAAGCATTGGATGTTAGAGGACCAGTGCTTTGTATCAGTTTCAGAAGCAGAGTTGGACTAGATATCGTCTGTATGTGTAGTAAACACCGTTCTTTTGCTCTCAGCACACTCACGTTTCCTGCTGTCTTAGAGACTCTAGAAAGCAAGAGCGTGCTTCTTGCTCTAAAGCAGAGTGTGATCCCTGGATGGGAACTCTGCTGTGTGTTTCACTTCAGAAATGGAGTTAAATCCCAGGCTCTGAGTCTTCCTACAAGCAAGACTTCATTTCAGGAAAGGGCAGTTACTTTACAGCTCAAGCGAACTACATCATTCATGAAGCTCACACGTTTCTTATCTTAAATGACAAGCATTGGATGTTAGAGGACCAGTACTTTGTATCAGTTTCAGAAGCATGGTTGGACTAGATATGGTACGTATGGGTAGGAAACACCGTTCTGTTTTCCTCAGCACACTCACGTTTCCTTTGTCTTAGAGACTCTAGAAAGCAAGAGCATGCATCTTATCTAAAGCAGAATGTGATAAATGGATGACAACTCTGCTGTGTGTTTCACTTCAGAAATGGAATTAAATCCCTGGCTCTGAGTCTTCATACAATCAAGACTTAGTTTCAGGAAGGGCAGTTACTTTACAGCTCAAACGAACTACATCGTTCACGAAGCTCACAGGTTTCTCATCCTAACTGACAAGCACTGGGTGTTAGAGGACCTGTGCTTTCTTGTAGTTTCAGAAGCAGAGTTGGACTAGATATGGTCCATATGTGTAGGAAACACCGTTCTTTTGTTCTGAGCACACTCACGTTTCATGCTGTATTAGAGAATCTAGAAAGCAAGAGCGAGCTTCTTGATCTAAAGCAGATTATGATCAATGGATGAGAACTCGGCTGTGTGTTTCGCTTTGGAAATGGAGTAAAATCCCAGGCTCTGTGTCTTCCTACAAGCAAGACTTCATTTCAGGTAAGGGAAGTCACTTTTCAGCTAAAACGAACTACATCATTCACAAAGCTCAACGTTACTCATCTTCCCTGAGAAGCATTGGATGTTAGAGGACCAGTGCTTTGTATCAGTTTCAGAAGCATAGTTTGATAGATATGGTCTGTATGTGTAGGAAACACCGGTCTGTTGTTCTCAGCACACTCACGTATCCTGCTCTCTTAGAGACTCTAGAAAGCAAGAGCGTGCTTCTTGCTCTAAAGCAGAGTGTGATCAATGGATGAGAACTCTGCTGTGTGTTTCACTTCAGAAATGGAGTTAAATCCCATGCTCTCTGTCTTCCTACAAGCAAGACTTCGTTTCAGGTAAGGGAAGTCACTTTTCAGCTAAAACGAACTACATCATTCACGAAGCTCAACGTTTCTCATCTTAACTGACAAGCATTTGATGTTAGAAGACCAGTGCTTTGTATCAGTTTCAGAAGCAGAGTTGGACTACATATGGTCCGTATGTGTAGGAAACACCGTTCTGTTGTTCTCAGCACACTCATTTATCCTGCTGTCTTAGAGACACTAGAAAGCAAGAGCGTGCTTCTTGCTCTAAAGCAGAGTGTGGTCAGTGGATGAGAACTCTGCTGTGTGTTTCACTTCAGAAATAGTGTTAAATTACAGGCTCTGTGTCCTCCTACAAGCAAGACTTCGTTTCAGGTAAGGGAAGTCACTTTTCAGCTTAAACGATCTACAACATTCACGAAGCCCACACATTTCTCATCTTAACTGACAAGCATTGGATGTTAGAGGACCAGTGCTTTGTATCAGTTTCAGAAGCTAGTTGGACTAGATATGGTCTGTATGTGTGGGAAACTCCGTTCTATTGTTCTGAGCACACTCAAATTTCCTGCTGTATTTTGGACTATAAAAAGCAAGAGCGTGCTTCTTGCTCTAAATCAGAGTTTATGCAATGGATGAGATCTCTTCTGTGTGTTTCACTTCAGAAATGGAGTTAAATCCCATGCTCTGAGTCTTCCTACAAGCAAGACTTCGTTTCAAGAAAGGGCAGTTACTTTACAGCTCAGGTGATCTACATCATTCACGAAGCTCACACGTTTCTCATCTTACCTGACAAGCATTGGATGTTAGAGGACCAGTACTTTGTATCAGTTTCAGAAGCAGGGTTGGACTAGATATGGTACGTATGTGTAGGAAACACCGTTCTATTTTTCTCAGGACAGTCACGTTTCCTTTGTCTTAGAGACTCAAGAAAGCAAGAGCATGCTTCTTATCTAAAGCAGAATGTGATAAATGGATGGGAACTCTACTGTGTGTTTCACTTCAGAAATGGAATTAAATCCCAGGCTCTGAGTCTTCCTACAAGCAAGACTTCATGTCAGGTAAGGGCAGGCAGTTTTCTGCTCAAACAAAACACATCGTTCATGAAGCTCACACGTTTCTCATCTTAAATGACAAGCATTGGATGTTAGAGGACCAGTGCTTTGTATCAGTTTCAGAAGCAGAGTTGGACTAGATATCGTCTGTATGTGTGGGAAACTCCGTTCTTTTGTTCTGAGCACACTCAAATTTCCTGCTGTATTAGGGACTATAGAAAGCAAGAGCGTGCTTCTTGCTCTAAATCAGAGTTTATGCAATGGATGAGATCTCTTCTGTGTGTTTCACTTCAGAAATGGAGTTAAATCCCATGCTCTGAGTCTTCCTACAAGCAAGACTTCGTTTCAAGAAAGGGCAGTTACTTTACAGCTCAGGTGAACTACATCATTCACGAAGCTCACACGTTTCTCATCTTACCTGACAAGCATTGGATGTTAGAGGACCAGTACTTTGTATCAGTTTCAGAAGCAGGGTTGGACTAGATATGGTACGTATGTGTAGGAAACACCGTTCTATTTTTCTCAGCACAGTCACGTTTCCTTTGTCTTAGAGACTCTAGAAAGCAAGAGCATGCTTCTTATCTAAAGCAGAATGTGATAAATGGATGGGAACTCTACTGTGTGTTTCACTTCAGAAATGGAATTAAATCCCAGGCTCTGAGTCTTCCTACAAGCAAGACTTCATGTCAGGTAAGGGCAGGCAGTTTTCTGCTCAAACAAACTACATCGTTCATGAAGCTCACACGTTTCTCATCTTAAATGACAAGCATTGGATGTTAGAGGACCAGTGCTTTGTATCAGTTTCAGAAGCAGAGTTGGACTAGATATCGTCTGTATGTGTAGTAAACACCGTTCTTTTGCTCTCAGCACACTCACGTTTCCTGCTGTCTTAGAGACTCTAGAAAGCAAGAGCGTGCTTCTTGCTCTAAAGCAGAGTGTGATCCCTGGATGGGAACTCTGCTGTGTGTTTCACTTCAGAAATGGAGTTAAATCCCAGGCTCTGAGTCTTCCTACAAGCAAGACTTCATTTCAGGAAAGGGCAGTTACTTTACAGCTCAAGCGAACTACATCATTCATGAAGCTCACACGTTTCTTATCTTAAATGACAAGCATTGGATGTTAGAGGACCAGTACTTTGTATCAGTTTCAGAAGCATGGTTGGACTAGATATGGTACGTATGGGTAGGAAACACCGTTCTGTTTTCCTCAGCACACTCACGTTTCCTTTGTCTTAGAGACTCTAGAAAGCAAGAGCATGCATCTTATCTAAAGCAGAATGTGATAAATGGATGACAACTCTGCTGTGTGTTTCACTTCAGAAATGGAATTAAATCCCTGGCTCTGAGTCTTCATACAATCAAGACTTAGTTTCAGGAAGGGCAGTTACTTTACAGCTCAAACGAACTACATCGTTCACGAAGCTCACAGGTTTCTCATCCTAACTGACAAGCACTGGGTGTTAGAGGACCTGTGCTTTCTTGTAGTTTCAGAAGCAGAGTTGGACTAGATATGGTCCATATGTGTAGGAAACACCGTTCTTTTGTTCTGAGCACACTCACGTTTCATGCTGTATTAGAGAATCTAGAAAGCAAGAGCGAGCTTCTTGATCTAAAGCAGATTATGATCAATGGATGAGAACTCGGCTGTGTGTTTCGCTTTGGAAATGGAGTAAAATCCCAGGCTCTGTGTCTTCCTACAAGCAAGACTTCATTTCAGGTAAGGGAAGTCACTTTTCAGCTAAAACGAACTACATCATTCACAAAGCTCAACGTTACTCATCTTCCCTGAGAAGCATTGGATGTTAGAGGACCAGTGCTTTGTATCAGTTTCAGAAGCATAGTTTGATAGATATGGTCCGTATGTGTAGGAAACACCATTCTGATGTTCTCAGCACACTCACGTATCCTGCTCTCTTAGAGACTCTAGAAAGCAAGAGCGTGCTTCTTGCTCTAAAGCAGAGTGTGATCCCTGGATGGGAACTCTGCTGTGTGTTTCACTTCAGAAATGGAGTTAAATCCCATTCTCTGAGTCTTCCTACAATCAAGACTTCGTTTCAGGAAAGGGCAGTTATTTAATGCTCAAGCGAACTACATCATTCATGAAGCTCACACGTTTCTTATCTTAAATGACAAGCATTGGATGTTAGAGGACCAGTACTTTGTATCAGTTTCAGAACCATGGTTGGACTAGATATGGTACATATGGGTAGGAAACACCGTTCTGTTTTCCTCAGCACACTCACGTTTCCTTTGTCTTAGAGACCCTAGAAAGCAAGAGCATGCTTCTTATCTAAAGCAGAATGTGATAAATGGATGACAATTCTGCTGTGTGTTTCACTTCAGAAATGGAATTAAATCCCTTGCTCTGAGTCTTCATACAATCAAGACTTAGTTTCAGGAAAGGGCAGTTACTTTACAGCTCAAATGAACTACATCGTTCACGAAGCTCACAGGATTCTCATCCTAACTGACAAGCGCTGGGTGTTAGAGGACCTCTGCTTCCTTGTAGTTTCAGAAGCAGAGTTGGACTAGATATGGTCCATATGTGTAGAACCACCGTTCTTTTGTTCCGAGCACACTCACGTTTCATGCTTTATTAGAGATTCTAGAAATCAAGAGCGTGCTTCTTGCTCTAAAGCAGAGTATGATCAATGGATGAGAACTCTGCTGTGTGTTTCGCTTCGGAAATGGAGTAAAATGCCAGGCTCTGTGTCTTCCTACAAGCAAGACTTCATTTCAGGTAAGGGAAGTCACTTTTCAGCTAAAACGAACTACATCATTCACGAAGCTCAACGTTACTCATCTTCCCTGAGAAGCATTTGATGTTAGAGGACCTGTGGTTTTTATAACCCTCAGAAGCAGAGTTGAACTAGATATGGTCTGTATGTGTAGGAAACACCGTTCTTTTGTTCTGAGCACACTCACTTTTTCTGCAGTGTTAGAGATTCTAGAAAGCAAGGGCGTGCTTCTTGCTCTAAAGCAGAGTGTGTTTCATGGATGAGAACTGTGCTGTGTGTTTCCCTCCAGAATTGGAGTTAAATCGCAGGCTGTGTGTCTTCCAACAAGCAAGACTTCGTTTCAGGTAAGGGAAGTCATTTTCAGCAAAAACGAACTACATCATTCACGAAGCTCACACATTTCTCATCTTAACTGACAAGCATTGGATGTTACAGGAACTGTGCTTTGTATCAGTTTCAGAAGCAGAGTTGGACTAGATATGGTCTGTATGTGTGGGAAACTCCGTTCTTTTGTTCTGAGCACACTCAAATTTCCTGCTGTATTAGGGACTATAGAAAGCAAGAGCGTGCTTCTTGTTCTAAATCAGAGTTTATGCAATGGATGAGATCTCTGCTGTGTGTTTCACTTCAGAAATGGAGTTAAATCCCAGGCTCTGAGTCTTAATACAAGCAAGACTTCGTTTCAAGAAAGGGCAGTTACTTTACAGCTCAGGTGAACTACATCATTCACGAAGCTCACACGTTTCTCATCTTAAATGACAAGCATTGGATGTTAGAGGACCAGTACTTTGTATCAGTTTCAGAAGCAGGGTTGGACTAGATATGGTACGTATGGGTAGGAAACACCGTTCTGTTTTTCTCAGCACAGTCACGTTTCCTTTGACTTAGAGACTCTAGAAAGCAAGAGCATGCTTCTTATCTAAAGCAGAATGTGATAAATGGATGGGAACTCTGCTGTGTGTTTCACTTCAGAAATGGAATTAAATCCCAGGCTCTGAGTCTTACTACAAGCAAGACTTCATGTCAGGTAAGGGCAGGCACTTTTCTGTCAAACGATCTACATCGTTCATGAAGCTCACACGTTTCTCATCTTAAATGACAAGCATTGGATGTTAGAGGACCAGTACTTTGTATCAGTTTCAGAAGCATGGTTGGACTAGATATGGTACGTATGTGTAGGAAACACCGTTCTGTTTTCCTCAGCACAGTCACGTTTCCTTTGTCTTAGAGACTCTAGAAAGCAAGAGCATGCTTCTTATCTAAAGCAGAATGTGATAAATGGATGGGAACTCTGCTGTGTGTTTCACTTCAGAAATGGAATTAAATCCCTGGCTCTGATCTTCCTACAAGAAAGACTTGGTTTCAGGAAAGGGCAGTTACTTTACAGCTCAAACGAACTACATCGTTCACGAAGCTCACAGGTTTCTCATCCTAAATGACAAGCATTGGGTGTTAGAAGACCAGTGCTTTGTATCAGATTCCGAATCAGTGTTTGACTAGATATTGTCTGTATGTGTAGGAAACATCGTTTTTTGCTCTCAGCACACTCACGTTTCCTGCTGTCTTAGAGACTCTAGAAAGCAAGAGCGTGCTTCTTACTCTAAAGCAGAGTGTGATCTATGGATGAGAACACTGCTGTGTGTTTCACTTCAGAAATGGAGTTAAATCCCAGGCTCTGAGTCTTCCTAAAAGCAAGACTTCATGTCTGGTAAGGGCAGGCACTTTTCAGCTCAAACGAACTACATCGTTCATGAAGCTCGCACGTTTCTCATCTTAAATGAGAAGCATTGGATGTTAGAGGACCAGTACTTTGTATCAGTTTCAGAAGCAGGGTTGGACTAGATATGGTACTTATGTGTAGGAAACACCGCTCTGTTGTTCTCAGCACACTCACGTATCCTGCTGTCTTAGAGACCCTAGAAAGCAAGAGCATGCTTCTTGCTCTCTAGCAGAGTGTGATCAATGGATGAGAACTATGCTGTGTGTTTTACTTCAGAAATTTTGTTAAATCCCAGGCTCTGAGTCTTCATACAAGCAAGACTTCGTTTCAGGGAAGGGCAGTCACTCTTTAGCTCAAGCGAACTACATCGTTCATGAAGCTCACACGTTTCTCATCTTGACTGACAAGCATTGGATGTCAGAGGACATGTGGTTTGTTGCAGTTTCAGAAGCAGTGTTGAACTAGATGTTTCCCCTAAGTGTAGGAAACAACGTTCATTGGTTCTGAGCACACTCAAGTTTCCTGCTTTAGTAGAGACTCTACAAAGTAAGTGCATGCTAATCGCTCTAAAGCAGAATGTGATCCATGGATGAGAACTATGCTGTGTGTTTTACTTCAGAAATGGAGTTAAATCCCAGGCTCTGTGTCTTCCTACGAGCAAGACTTCGTTTCAGGTGAGGGCACTTACTTTTCAGCTCAAACGAACTACATAGTTCACGAAGCTCACAGGTTTCTAATCCTAACTGACAAGCATTGGGTGTTAGAGGTCCTGTGGTTTGTTGTAGTTTCAGAAGAAGAGTTGGACTAGATATGGTCTGTATGTGTAGGAAATACCGATCTGTTGTTCTCAGCACACTCACATTTCCTGCTGTTTTAGAGACTCTAGAAAGTTAGAGCGTGCTTCTTGCTCTAAAGCAGAGTGTGATCAATGGAAGAGAACTCTGCTGTGTGTTTCACTTCAGAAAAAGAGTTAAATCCCAGGCTCTGTGTCTTCCTACAAGCAAGACTTCGTTTCAGGTAAGGGAAGTCACTTTCCTGCTCAATCGAACTACATCATTCATGAAGCTCACACATTTCTCATCTTAAATGACAAGCATTGGATGTTCGAGGACCATTACTTTGTATCCGTTTGAGAAGCAGGGTTGGACTAGATATGGTACATATGTGTAGGAAACACCGTTCTGTTTTTCTCAGCACCGTCAGGTTTCCTTTGTCTTAGAGACTCTACAAAGCAAGAGCATGCTTCTTATCTAAAGCAGAATGTGATAAATGGATGAGAACTCTGCTGTGTGTTTCACTTCAGATATGGAATTAAATCCTGGCTCTGAGTCTTCCTACAAGCAAGACTTGGTTTCAGGAAAGGGCAGTTACATAACAGCTCAAACAAACTGCATAGTTCACGAAGCTCACTGGTTTCTCATCCTAACTGACAAGCATTGGGTGTTAGAGGACCTGTGGTATGTTGTAGTTTCAGAAGCAGAGTTGGACTAGATATGGTCCGTATGTGTAGGAAACACCATTCTTTTGCTCTCAGCACACTCACGTTTCCTGCTGTCTTAGAGACTATAGAAAGCAAGAGCGTGCTTCTTTCTCTGAAGCAGAGTGTGATCTATGGATGGGAACTCTGCTGTGTGTTTCACTTCAGAAATGGAGTTAAATCCCAGGCTCTGTGTCTTCCTACAAGCAAGACTTCATTTCAGGTAAGGGAAGTCACTTTTCTGCTCAAACGTACTACATCATTCATGAAGCCCACACATTTCTCATCGTAACTGACAAGCATTGGATGTTACAGGAACTGTGCTTTGTATCAGCTTCAGAAGCTGAGTTGGACTAGATATGGTCCGTATGTATAGGAAACACCGTTCTTTTGTTCTGGGCACACTCAGATTACCTGCTGTATTAGAGACTCTAGAAAGCAAGAGCGTGCTTCTCGCTCTAAAGCAGAGTGTGATCCATGGATGACAACTATGCTGTGTGTTTCCATTCAGAAATGGAGTTAAATCCCAGGCTCTGTGTCTTCCTACAAGCAAGACTTCTTTTCAGGTAAGGGCAGTCACTTGTAAGCTCAAACGAACTACATCGTTCACGGAGCTCACACGTTTATCATCTCAACAGACAAGCATTGTATGTTAGAGGACCAGTGCTTTGTAACAGTTAAAAAGCAGAGTTGGACTAGATATGGTCCATATGTGTAGGAAAATCCGTTCTTTTTTTCTCAGCACACTCACGTTTCTTGTTGTCTCAGAGACTCTAGAAAGCAAGAGCATGCTTCTTGCTCTAAAGAAGAGTGGGATCCATGGATGAGAACTATGCTGTGTGTTTCCCTTCAGAAATGGAGTTAAATCCCAGGCTCTGTGTCTTCCTACATGCAAGACATCTTTTCAGGTAAGGGCAGACACTTTTCAGCTCAAACGAACTACAGCGTTCACGAAGCTCACCCGTTTCTCATCTTAACAGACAAGCATTGGATGTTAGAGGACCAGTGCTTTGTATCTGTTTCAGAAGCAGAGTTGGACTAGATATGGTCCGTATGTGTAGGAAACACCGTTCTTTTGTTCTCAGCACACTCACGTTTCCTGCTGTCTTAGAGACTCTAGAAAACAAGAGTGTGCTTGTCGCTCTAAAGCAGAGTGTGATCCATGGATGAGAACTATGCTGTGTGTTTCCTTCAGAAAAGGAGTTAAATCCCAGGCTCTGAGTCTTCCTACAAGCAAGACTTCCTTTCAGGTAAGGGCAGTCACTTTTCTGCTCAAACGAACTACATCGTTCACTGAGCTCACACGTTTCTCATCTTAACTGACAAGCATTGGATGTTAGAGGGTCAGTGCTTTGTATCAGTTTCAGAAGAAGATTTGGACTAGATATGGTCCATATGTGTAGGAAACTCCGTTCTTTTGTTCTGGGCACACTCAGATTTCCTGCTGTATTAGAGACTCTAAAAGCCAGAGCGTGCTTCTCGCTCTAAAGTAGAGTGTGATCCATGGATGAGAAAAATGCTGTGTGTTTCCCTTCGGAAAGGGAGTTAAATCCCAGGCTCTGTGTCTTACTACAAGCAAGACTTCGTTACAGGTAAAGGGAGTCACTTTTCAGTTCAAAGGAACTACATCCTTCACAAACCTCACACGTTTCTCATCTTAACTTACAAGCATAGGATGTTAGAGGACCAGTGCTTTGTATCAGTTTCAGAAGCAGAGTTGGACTAGATATGGTCCGTATGTGTAGGAAACACCGTTCTTTTGTTCTCAGCACACTCACGTTTCCTGCTGTCTTAGAGACTCTAGAAAACAAGAGTGTGCTTGTCGCTCTAAAGCAGAGTGTGATCCATGGATGAGAACTATGCTGTGTGTTTCTCTTCAGAAATGGAGTTAAATCCCAGACTCTGTGTCTTCCTACAAGCAAGACTTCGTTTAAGTTAAGGGCAGTCACTTTTCTGCTCAAACGAACTACATCGTTCATGAAGCTCACACGTTTCCCATCTTAACTGACAAGCATCGGATGTTAGAGGACCAGTGCTTTGTATCAGTTTCATAAGAAGAGTTGGACAACATATGGTTCATATGTGTAGGAAAATCCGTTCTTTTGTTCTGGGCACACTCAGTTTTCCTGCTGTATTAGTGACTCTAGAAAGCAAGAGCGTGCTTCTTGCTGTAAAGCAGAGTGTGATCCATGGGTGAGAACTATGCTGTGTGTTTCCCTTCAGAAATTGATTTAAATCCCAGGCTCTGTGTCTTCCAACAAGCAAGACTTCTTTTCAGGTAAGGGCAGTCACTTTTCAGCTCAAAGGAACTACATCCTTCACGGAGCTCACACGTTTCTAATCTTAATAGACAAGCATTGGATGTTAGAGGACCATTGCTTTGTATCAGTTTCAGAAGCAGAGTTGGACTATATAATGTCCGTATGTGTAGGAAACAGTGTTCTTTTGTTCTCAGCACACTCACGTTTCCTGCTGTGTTAGAGACTCTAGAAAGCAAGAGCGTGCTTCTTGTTCTAAAGCAGAGTGTGATCAATGGATGGGAACACTGCTGTGTGTTTCACTTCAGAAATGGAGTTAAATCCCAAGCTCTGAGTCTTCCTACAAGCAAGTCTTCGTTTCAGTTAAGGGCAGTCACTTTTCTGCTCAAACGAACTACATCGTTCACGAAGATCACACGTTTCTCATCTTAACTGACAAGCATTGGATGTTAGAGGGTCAGTGCTTTGTGTCAGTTTCAGAAGCAGAGTTGGACTAGATATGGTCCGTATGTGTAGGAAACACCGTTCTTTTGTTCTCAGCACACTCACGTTTCCTGCTGTCTTAGAGACTCTAGAGAGCAAGAGCGTGCTTCTCGCTCTAAAGCAGAGTGTGATCCATGGATGAGAACTATGCTGTGTGTTTCCCTACAGAAATGGAGTTAAATCCCAGGCTCTGTGTCTTCCTACAAGCAAGACTTCGTTTCAGGTAAGGGCAGTCACTTTTCAGCTCAAACGAACTACATCGTTCACGGAGCTCACACATTTCTCATCTCAACAGACAAGCATTGGATGTTAGAGGACCAGTGCTTTGTATCAGTTTCAGAAGCAGAGTTGAACTAGATATGGTCCGTATGTGTTGGAAACACCGTTCTTTTGTTCTCAACACACACACGTTTCCTGCTGTCTTAGAGACTCTAGAATTCAAGAG
The DNA here is from genome assembly GCA_949786385.1 of Onychomys leucogaster. NCBI lineage: Eukaryota > Metazoa > Chordata > Mammalia > Rodentia > Cricetidae > Onychomys > Onychomys leucogaster. The sequence continues at coordinate 957,992 of CATKUP010000140.1, forward strand.
CGTGCTTCTTGTTCTAAAGTAGAGTGTGATCAATGGATGATTACACTGCTGTGTGTTTTACTTCAGAAATGGAGTTAAATCCCAGGCTCTGAGTCTTCCTACAAGCAAGACTCGAATTAAGGTAAGGGCAGTCACTTTTCTGCTCAAACGAACTACATCGTTCACGAAGCTCACACGTTTCTCATCTTAACTGACAAGCATTGGATGTTAGAGGGTCAGTGCTTTGTATCAGTTTCAGAAGCAGATTTGGACTACATATGGTCTGTATATGTAGGAAACACCGTTCTTTTGTTCTCAGCACACTCACGTTTCCTGCTGTCTTAGAGAATCTAGAAAGCAAGAGCGTGCTTCTCGCTCTAAAGCAGAGTGTGATCCATGGATGAGAACTATGCTGTGTGTTTCCCTTCAGAAATGGAGTTAAATCCCAGGCTCTGAGTCTTCCTACAAGCAAGACTTCGTTTCAGGTAAGGGCAGTCACTTTTCTGCTCAAACGAACTACATCGTTCACTGAGCTCACACATTTCTCATCTTAACTGACAAGCATTGGATGTTAGAGGGTCAGTGCTTTGTATTAGTTTCAGAAGAAGATTTGGACTAGATATGGTCCATATGTGTAGGAAACTCCGTTCTTTTGTTCTGGGCACACTCAGATTTCCTGCTCTATTAGTGACTCTAGAAAGCAAGAGCGTGCTTCTTGCTGTAAAGCAGAGTGTGATCCATGGGTGAGAACTATGCTGTGTGTTTCCCTTCAGAAATTGAGTTAAATCCCAGGCTCTGTGTCTTCCTACAAGCAAGACTTCTTTTCAGGTAAGGGCAGTCACTTTTCAGCGCAAAGGAACTACATCCTTCACGGAGCTCACACGTTTCTAATCTTAATAGACAAGCATTGGATGTTAGAGGACCATTGCTTTGTATCAGTTTCAGAAGCAGAGTTGGACTATATAATGTCCGTATGTGTAGGAAACAGTGTTCTTATGTTCTCAGCACACTCACGTTTCCTGCTGTCTTAGAGACTCTAGAAAGCAAGAGCATGCTTCTTGTTCTAAAGCAGAGTGTGATCAATGGATGATTACACTGCTGTGTGTTTCACTTCAGAAATGGAGTTAAATCCCAAGCTCTGAGTCTTCCTACAAGCAAGTCTTCGTTTCAGTTAAGGGCAGTCACTTTTCTGCTCAAACGAACTACATCGTTCACGAAGATCACACGTTTCTCATCTTAACTGACAAGCATTGGATGTTAGAGGGTCAGTGCTTTGTGTCAGTTTCAGAAGCAGATTTGGACTAGATATGGTCCGTATGTGTAGGAAACACCGTTCTTTTGTTCTGGGCACACTCAGATTACCTGCTGTATTAGAGACTCTGGAAAGCAAGAGCGTGCTTCTCGCTCTAAAGCAGAGTGTGATCCATGGATGACAACTATGCTGTGTGTTTCCATTCACAAATGGAGTTAAATCCCAGGCTCAGTGTCTTCCTACAAGCAAGACATCTTTTCTGGTAAGGGCAGTCACTTGTAAGCTCAAACGAACTACATCGTTCACGGAGCACACACGTTTCTCATCTCAACAGACAAGCATTGTATGTTAGAAGACCAGTGCTTTGTATCAGTTAAAAAGCAGAGTTGGACTAGGTATGGTCCATATGTGTAGGAAAATCGGTTCTTTTGTTCTCAGCACACTCACGTTTCTTGTTGTCTCAGAGACTCTAGAAAGCAAGAGCATGCTTCTTGCTCTAAAGAAGAGTGTGATCCATGGATGAGAACTATGCTGTGTGTTTCCCTTCAGAAATGGAGTTAAATCCCAGGCTCTGTGTCTTCCTACAAGCAAGACATCTTTTCAGGTAAGGGCAGTCACTTTTCAGCTCAAACGAACTACAGCGTTCACGGAGCTCACACATTTCTCATCTCAATAGACAAGCATTGGATGTTAGAGGACCAGTGCTTTGTATCAGTTTCAGAAGCAGAGTTGAACTAGATATGGTCCGTATGTGTAGGAAACACCGTTCTTTTGTTCTCAACACACACACGTTTCCTGCTGTCTTAGAGACTCTAGAAAGCAAGAACTTGCTTCTTGTTCTAAAGCAGAGTGTGATCAATGGATGATTACACTGCTGTGTGTTTTACTTCAGAAATGGAGTTAAATCCCAGGCTCTGAGTCTTCCTACAAGCAAGACTTCGATTCAGGTAAGGGCAGTCACTTTTCTGCTCAAACGAACTACATCATTCACAAAGCTTACACGTTTCTCATCTTAACTGACAAGCATTGGATGTTAGAGGGTCAGTGCTTTGTATCAGTTTCAGAAGCAGATTTGGACTACATATGGTCTGTATATGTAGGAAACACCGTTCTTTTGTTCTCAGCACACTCACGTTTCCTGCTGTGTTAGAGACTCTAGAAAGCAAGAGCGTGCTTCTTGTATTAAAGCAGAGTGTGATCAAAGGATGATTACACTGCTGTGTGTTTCACTTCAGAAATGGAGTTTAATCCCAAGCTCTGAGTCTTCCTACAAGCAAGTCTTCGTTTCAGTTAAGGGCAGTCACTTTTCTGCTCAAACGAACTACATCGTTCACGAAGATCACACGTTTCTCATCTTAACTGACAAGCATTGGATGTTAGAGGGTCAGTGCTTTGTATCAGTTTCAGAAGCAGAGTTGGACTACATATGGTCTGTATATGTAGGAAACACCGTTCTTTTGTTCTCAGTACACTCACGTTTCCTGCTGTCTTAGAGACTATAGAAAGCAAGAGCGTGCTTCTCGCTCTAAAGCAGAGTGTGATCCATGGATGAGAACTATGCTGTGTGTTTGCCTTCAGAAATGGAGTTAAATCCCAGGCTCTGAGTCTTCCTACAAGCAAGACTTCGTTTCAGGTAAGGGCAGTCACTTTTCTGCTCAAACGAACTACATCGTTCACTGAGCTCACACGTTTCTCATCTTAACTGACAAGCATTGGAGGTTAGAGGGTCAGTGCTTTGTATCAGTTTAAGAAGCAGATTTGGACTAGATATGGTCCCTATTTGTAGGAAACAACGTTCTTTTGTTCTCAGCACACTCACGTTTCTTGCTGTGTTAGAGACTCTAGAAAGCAAGAGCGTGCTTCTCGCTCTAAAGCAGATTGTGATCCATGGATGAGAACTATGCTGTGTGTTTCCCTTTAGAAATGGAGTTAAATCCCAATCTCTGGGTCTTCCTACAAGCAAGACTTCGTTTCAGGTAAGGGCAGTCACTTTTCAGCTCAAACTAACTACATCGTTCACTGAGCTCACACATTTCTCATCTTAACAGACAAGCATTGGATGTTAGAGGAGCAGTGCTTTGTATGAGTTTCAGAAGCAGAGTTGGACTAGATATGGTCCGTATGTGTAGGAAACAACGTTCTTTTGTTCTCAGCACACTCACGTTTCCTGCTGTGTTAGAGACTCTAGAAAGCAAGAGCGTGCTTCTTGTTCTAAAGCAGAGTGTGATCAATGGATGATTACACTGCTGTGTGTTTCACTTCAGAAATGGAGTTAAATCCCAAGCTCTGAGTCTTCCTACAAGCAAGTCTTCGTTTCAGTTAAGGGCAGTCACTTTTCTGCTCAAACGAACTACATCGTTCACGAAGATCACACGTTTCTCATCTTAACTGACAAGCATTGGATGTTAGAGGGTCAGTGCTTTGTGTCAGTTTCAGAAGCAGAGTTGGACTAGATATGGTCCGTATGTGTAGGAAACACCGTTCTTTTGTTCTCAGCACACTCACGTTTCCTGCTGTCTTAGAGACTCTAGAGAGCAAGAGCGTGCTTCTCGCTCTAAAGCAGAGTGTGATCCATGGATGAGAACTATGCTGTGTGTTTCCCTACAGAAATGGAGTTAAATCCCAGGCTCTGTGTCTTCCTACAAGCAAGACTTCGTTTCAGGTAAGGGCAGTCACTTTTCAGCTCAAACGAACTACATCGTTCACGGAGCTCACACATTTCTCATCTCAACAGACAAGCATTGGATGTTAGAGGACCAGTGCTTTGTATCAGTTTCAGAAGCAGAGTTGAACTAGATATGGTCCGTATGTGTAGGAAACACCGTTCTTTTGTTCTCAACACACACACGTTTCCTGCTGTCTTAGAGACTCTAGAATGCAAGAGCGTGCTTCTTGTTCTAAAGCAGAGTGTGATCAATGGATGATTACACTGCTGTGTGTTTTACTTCAGAAATGGAGTTAAATCCCAGGCTCTGAGTCTTCCTACAAGCAAGACTTCGATTCAGGTATGGGCAGTCACTTTTCTGCTCAAACGAACTACATCGTTCACGAAGCTCACACGTTTCTCATCTTAACTGACAAGCATTGGATGTTAGAGGGTCAGTGCTTTGTATCAGTTTCAGAAGCAGATTTGGACTACATATGGTCTGTATATGTAGGAAACACCGTTCTTTTGTTCTCAGCACACTCACGTTTCCTGCTGTCTTAGAGAATCTAGAAAGCAAGAGCGTGCTTCTCGCTCTAAAGCAGAGTGTGATCCATGGATGAGAACTATGCTGTGTGTTTCCCTTCAGAAATGGAGTTAAATCCCAGGCTCTGAGTCTTCCTACAAGCAAGACTTCGTTTCAGGTAAGGGCAGTCACTTTTCTGCTCAAACGAACTACATCGTTCACTGAGCTCACACGTTTCTCATCTTAACTGACAAGCATTGGATGTTAGAGGGTCAGTGCTTTGTATCAGTTTCAGAAGAAGATTTGGACTAGATATGGTCCATATGTGTAGGAAACTCCGTTCTTTTGTTCTGGGCACACTCAGATTTCCTGCTCTATTAGTGACTCTAGAAAGCAAGAGCGTGCTTCTTGCTGTAAAGCAGAGTGTGATCCATGGGTGAGAACTATGCTGTGTGTTTCCCTTCAGAAATTGAGTTAAACCCCAGGCTCTGTGTCTTCCTACAAGCAAGACTTCTTTTCAGGTAAGGGCAGTCACTTTTCAGCGCAAAGGAACTACATCCTTCACGGAGCTCACACGTTTCTAATCTTAATAGACAAGCATTGGATGTTAGAGGACCATTGCTTTGTATCAGTTTCAGAAGCAGAGTTGGACTATATAATGTCCGTATGTGTAGGAAACAGTGTTCTTATGTTCTCAGCACACTCACGTTTCCTGCTGTCTTAGAGACTCTAGAAAGCAAGAGCATGCTTCTTGTTCTAAAGCAGAGTGTGATCAATGGATGATTACACTGCTGTGTGTTTCACTTCAGAAATGGAGTTAAATCCCAAGCTCTGAGTCTTCCTACAAGCAAGTCTTCGTTTCAGTTAAGGGCAGTCACTTTTCTGCTCAAACGAACTACATCGTTCACGAAGATCACACGTTTCTCATCTTAACTGACAAGCATTGGATGTTAGAGGGTCAGTGCTTTGTGTCAGTTTCAGAAGCAGATTTGGACTAGATATGGTCCGTATGTGTAGGAAACACCGTTCTTTTGTTCTGGGCACACTCAGATTACCTGCTGTATTAGAGACTCTGGAAAGCAAGAGCGTGCTTCTCGCTCTAAAGCAGAGTGTGATCCATGGATGACAACTATGCTGTGTGTTTCCATTCAGAAATGGAGTTAAGTCCCAGGCTCAGTGTCTTCCTACAAGCAAGACATCTTTTCTGGTAAGGGCAGTCACTTGTAAGCTCAAACGAACTACATCGTTCACGGAGCACACACGTTTCTCATCTCAACAGACAAGCATTGTATGTTAGAAGACCAGTGCTTTGTATCAGTTAAAAAGCAGAGTTGGACTAGGTATGGTCCATATGTGTAGGAAAATCGGTTCTTTTGTTCTCAGCACACTCACGTTTCTTGTTGTCTCAGAGACTCTAGAAAGCAAGAGCATGCTTCTTGCTCTAAAGAAGAGTGTGATCCATGGATGAGAACTATGCTGTGTGTTTCCCTTCAGAAATGGAGTTAAATCCCAGGCTCTGTGTCTTCCTACAAGCAAGACATCTTTTCAGGTAAGGGCAGTCACTTTTCAGCTCAAACGAACTACAGCGTTCACGGAGCTCACACATTTCTCATCTCAATAGACAAGCATTGGATGTTAGAGGACCAGTGCTTTGTATCAGTTTCAGAAGCAGAGTTGAACTAGATATGGTCCGTATGTGTAGGAAACACCGTTCTTTTGTTCTCAACACACACACGTTTCCTGCTGTCTTAGAGACTCTAGAAAGCAAGAACTTGCTTCTTGTTCTAAAGCAGAGTGTGATCAATGGATGATTACACTGCTGTGTGTTTTACTTCAGAAATGGAGTTAAATCCCAGGCTCTGAGTCTTCCTACAAGCAAGACTTCGATTCAGGTAAGGGCAGTCACTTTTCTGCTCAAACGAACTACATCATTCACAAAGCTTACACGTTTCTCATCTTAACTGACAAGCATTGGATGTTAGAGGGTCAGTGCTTTGTATCAGTTTCAGAAGCAGATTTGGACTACATATGGTCTGTATATGTAGGAAACACCGTTCTTTTGTTCTCAGCACACTCACGTTTCCTGCTGTGTTAGAGACTCTAGAAAGCAAGAGCGTGCTTCTTGTATTAAAGCAGAGTGTGATCAAAGGATGATTACACTGCTGTGTGTTTCACTTCAGAAATGGAGTTTAATCCCAAGCTCTGAGTCTTCCTACAAGCAAGTCTTCGTTTCAGTTAAGGGCAGTCACTTTTCTGCTCAAACGAACTACATCGTTCACGAAGATCACACGTTTCTCATCTTAACTGACAAGCATTGGATGTTAGAGGGTCAGTGCTTTGTATCAGTTTCAGAAGCAGAGTTGGACTACATATGGTCTGTATATGTAGGAAACACCGTTCTTTTGTTCTCAGTACACTCACGTTTCCTGCTGTCTTAGAGACTATAGAAAGCAAGAGCGTGCTTCTCGCTCTAAAGCAGAGTGTGATCCATGGATGAGAACTATGCTGTGTGTTTGCCTTCAGAAATGGAGTTAAATCCCAGGCTCTGAGTCTTCCTACAAGCAAGACTTCGTTTCAGGTAAGGGCAGTCACTTTTCTGCTCAAACGAACTACATCGTTCACTGAGCTCACACGTTTCTCATCTTAACTGACAAGCATTGGAGGTTAGAGGGTCAGTGCTTTGTATCAGTTTAAGAAGCAGATTTGGACTAGATATGGTCCGTATTTGTAGGAAACAACGTTCTTTTGTTCTCAGCACACTCACGTTTCTTGCTGTGTTAGAGACTCTAGAAAGCAAGAGCGTGCTTCTCGCTCTAAAGCAGATTGTGATCCATGGATGAGAACTATGCTGTGTGTTTCCCTTTAGAAATGGAGTTAAATCCCAATCTCTGGGTCTTCCTACAAGCAAGACTTCGTTTCAGGTAAGGGCAGTCACTTTTCAGCTCAAACTAACTACATCGTTCACTGAGCTCACACATTTCTCATCTTAACAGACAAGCATTGGATGTTAGAGGAGCAGTGCTTTGTATGAGTTTCAGAAGCAGAGTTGGACTAGATATGGTCCGTATGTGTAGGAAACAACGTTCTTTTGTTCTCAGCACACTCACGTTTCCTGCTGTGTTAGAGACTCTAGAAAGCAAGAGCGTGCTTCTTGTTCTAAAGCAGAGTGTGATCAATGGATGATTACACTGCTGTGTGTTTCACTTCAGAAATGGAGTTAAATCCCAAGCTCTGAGTCTTCCTACAAGCAAGTCTTCGTTTCAGTTAAGGGCAGTCGCTTTTCTGCTCAAACGAACTACATCGTTCACGAAGATCACACGTTTCTCATCTTAACTGACAAGCATTGGATGTTAGAGGGTCAGTGCTTTGTGTCAGTTTCAGAAGCAGAGTTGGACTAGATATGGTCCGTATGTGTAGGAAACACCGTTCTTTTGTTCTCAGCACACTCACGTTTCCTGCTGTCTTAGAGACTCTAGAGAGCAAGAGCGTGCTTCTCGCTCTAAAGCAGAGTGTGATCCATGGATGAGAACTATGCTGTGTGTTTCCCTACAGAAATGGAGTTAAATCCCAGGCTCTGTGTCTTCCTACAAGCAAGACTTCGTTTCAGGTAAGGGCAGTCACTTTTCAGCTCAAACGAACTACATCGTTCACGGAGCTCACACATTTCTCATCTCAACAGACAAGCATTGGATGTTAGAGGACCAGTGCTTTGTATCAGTTTCAGAAGCAGAGTTGAACTAGATATGGTCCGTATGTGTAGGAAACACCGTTCTTTTGTTCTCAACACACACACGTTTCCTGCTGTCTTAGAGACTCTAGAATGCAAGAGCGTGCTTCTTGTTCTAAAGCAGAGTGTGATCAATGGATGATTACACTGCTGTGTGTTTTACTTCAGAAATGGAGTTAAATCCCAGGCTCTGAGTCTTCCTACAAGCAAGACTTCGATTCAGGTATGGGCAGTCACTTTTCTGCTCAAACGAACTACATCGTTCACGAAGCTCACACGTTTCTCATCTTAACTGACAAGCATTGGATGTTAGAGGGTCAGTGCTTTGTATCAGTTTCAGAAGCAGATTTGGACTACATATGGTCTGTATATGTAGGAAACACCGTTCTTTTGTTCTCAGCACACTCACGTTTCCTGCTGTCTTAGAGAATCTAGAAAGCAAGAGCGTGCTTCTCGCTCTAAAGCAGAGTGTGATCCATGGATGAGAACTATGCTGTGTGTTTCCCTTCAGAAATGGAGTTAAATCCCAGGCTCTGAGTCTTCCTACAAGCAAGACTTCGTTTCAGGTAAGGGCAGTCACTTTTCTGCTCAAACGAACTACATCGTTCACTGAGCTCACACGTTTCTCATCTTAACTGACAAGCATTGGATGTTAGAGGGTCAGTGCTTTGTATCAGTTTCAGAAGAAGATTTGGACTAGATATGGTCCATATGTGTAGGAAACTCCGTTCTTTTGTTCTGGGCACACTCAGATTTCCTGCTCTATTAGTGACTCTAGAAAGCAAGAGCGTGCTTCTTGCTGTAAAGCAGAGTGTGATCCATGGGTGAGAACTATGCTGTGTGTTTCCCTTCAGAAATTGAGTTAAACCCCAGGCTCTGTGTCTTCCTACAAGCAAGACTTCTTTTCAGGTAAGGGCAGTCACTTTTCAGCGCAAAGGAACTACATCCTTCACGGAGCTCACACGTTTCTAATCTTAATAGACAAGCATTGGATGTTAGAGGACCATTGCTTTGTATCAGTTTCAGAAGCAGAGTTGGACTATATAATGTCCGTATGTGTAGGAAACAGTGTTCTTATGTTCTCAGCACACTCACGTTTCCTGCTGTCTTAGAGACTCTAGAAAGCAAGAGCATGCTTCTTGTTCTAAAGCAGAGTGTGATCAATGGATGATTACACTGCTGTGTGTTTCACTTCAGAAATGGAGTTAAATCCCAAGCTCTGAGTCTTCCTACAAGCAAGTCTTCGTTTCAGTTAAGGGCAGTCACTTTTCTGCTCAAACGAACTACATCGTTCACGAAGATCACACGTTTCTCATCTTAACTGACAAGCATTGGATGTTAGAGGGTCAGTGCTTTGTGTCAGTTTCAGAAGCAGATTTGGACTAGATATGGTCCGTATGTGTAGGAAACACCGTTCTTTTGTTCTGGGCACACTCAGATTACCTGCTGTATTAGAGACTCTGGAAAGCAAGAGCGTGCTTCTCGCTCTAAAGCAGAGTGTGATCCATGGATGACAACTATGCTGTGTGTTTCCATTCAGAAATGGAGTTAAGTCCCAGGCTCAGTGTCTTCCTACAAGCAAGACATCTTTTCTGGTAAGGGCAGTCACTTGTAAGCTCAAACGAACTACATCGTTCACGGAGCACACACGTTTCTCATCTCAACAGACAAGCATTGTATGTTAGAAGACCAGTGCTTTGTATCAGTTAAAAAGCAGAGTTGGACTAGGTATGGTCCATATGTGTAGGAAAATCGGTTCTTTTGTTCTCAGCACACTCACGTTTCTTGTTGTCTCAGAGACTCTAGAAAGCAAGAGCATGCTTCTTGCTCTAAAGAAGAGTGTGATCCATGGATGAGAACTATGCTGTGTGTTTCCCTTCAGAAATGGAGTTAAATCCCAGGCTCTGTGTCTTCCTACAAGCAAGACATCTTTTCAGGTAAGGGCAGTCACTTTTCAGCTCAAACGAACTACAGCGTTCACGGAGCTCACACATTTCTCATCTCAATAGACAAGCATTGGATGTTAGAGGACCAGTGCTTTGTATCAGTTTCAGAAGCAGAGTTGAACTAGATATGGTCCGTATGTGTAGGAAACACCGTTCTTTTGTTCTCAACACACACACGTTTCCTGCTGTCTTAGAGACTCTAGAAAGCAAGAACTTGCTTCTTGTTCTAAAGCAGAGTGTGATCAATGGATGATTACACTGCTGTGTGTTTTACTTCAGAAATGGAGTTAAATCCCAGGCTCTGAGTCTTCCTAAAAGCAAGACTTCGATTCAGGTAAGGGCAGTCACTTTTCTGCTCAAACGAACTACATCGTTCACAAAGCTTACACGTTTCTCATCTTAACTGACAAGCATTGGATGTTAGAGGGTCAGTGCTTTGTATCAGTTTCAGAAGCAGATTTGGACTACATATGGTCTGTATATGTAGGAAACACCGTTCTTTTGTTCTCAGCACACTCACGTTTCCTGCTGTGTTAGAGACTCTAGAAAGCAAGAGCGTGCTTCTTGTTTTAAAGCAGAGTGTGATCAAAGGATGATTACACTGCTGTGTGTTTCACTTCAGAAATGGAGTTAAATCCCAGGCTCTGAGTCTTCCTACAAGCAAGACTTCGTTTAAGGTAAGGGCAGTCACTTTTCTGCTCAAACGAACTACATCGTTCATGAAGCTCACACGTTTTCCATCTTAACTGACAAGCATTGGATGTTAGAGGAGCAGTGCTTTGTATGAGTTTCAGAAGCAGAGTTGGACTAGATATGGTCCGTATGTGTAGGAAACAACGTTCTTTTGTTCTCAGCACACTCATGTTTCCTGCTGTGTTAGAGACTCTAGAAAGCAAGAGCGTGCTTCTCGCTCTAAAGCAGATTGTGATCCATGGATGAGAACTATGCTGTGTGTTTCCCTTCAGAAATGGAGTTAAATCCCAATCTCTGGGTCTTCCTACAAGCAAGACTTCGTTTCAGGTAAGGGCAGTCACTTTTCAGCTCAAACTAACTACATCGTTCACTGAGCTCACACATTTCTCATCTTAACAGACAAGCATTGGATGTTAGAGGACCAGTGCTTTGTATCAGTTTAAGAAGTAGAGTTGGACTAGATATTTTCCGGATGTGTAGGAAACAAGGTTCTTTTCTTCTCAGCACACTCACGTTTCCTGCTGTCTTAGAGACTCGAGAAAGCAAGAGCGTGCTTCTTGTTCTAAAGCAGAGTGTCATCAATGGATGAGAACACTGCTGTGTGTTTCACTTCAGAAATGGAGTTAAATCCCAGGCTCTGAGTCTTCCTACAAGCAAGACTTCGTTTCAGGTAAGGGCAGTCACTTTTCTGCTCAAACGAACTACATCGTTCACTGAGCTCACACATTTCTCATCTTAACTGACAAGCATTGGATGTTAGAGGGTCAGTGCTTTGTATCAGTTTCAGAAGCAGATTTGGACTAGATATGGTCCATATGTGTAGGAAACACCGTACTTTTGTTCTGGGCACACTCAGATTTCCTGCTGTCTTAGAGAATCTAGAAAGCAAGAGTGTGCTTCTCGCTCTAAAGCAGAGTGTGATCCATGGATGAATACTATGCTGTGTTTTTCCCTTCAGAAATGGAGTTAAATCCCATGCTCTGTGTCTTCCTACAAGCAAGACTTCGTTTCAGGTAAGGGCAGTCACTTTTCAGTTCAAAGGAACTACATCATTCACAAAGCTCACACGTTTCTCATCTTAACTGACAAACATTGGATGTTAGAGGACCAGTGCTTTGTATCAGTTTCAGAATCAGAGTTGGACTAGATATGGTCCGTATGTGTAGGAAACACCGTTCTTTTGTTCTCAACACACACACGTTTCCTGCTGTCTTAGAGACTCTAGAATGCAAGAGCGTGCTTCTTGTTCTAAAGCAGAGTGTGATCAATGGATGATTACACTGCTGTGTGTTTTACTTCAGAAATGGAGTTAAATCCCAGGCTCTGAGTCTTCCTACAAGCAAGACTTCGATTCAGGTATGGGCAGTCACTTTTCTGCTCAAACGAACTACATCGTTCACGAAGCTCACACGTTTCTCATCTTAACTGACAAGCATTGGATGTTAGAGGGTCAGTGCTTTGTATCAGTTTCAGAAGCAGATTTGGACTACATATGGTCTGTATATGTAGGAAACACCGTTCTTTTGTTCTCAGCACACTCACGTTTCCTGCTGTCTTAGAGAATCTAGAAAGCAAGAGCGTGCTTCTCGCTCTAAAGCAGAGTGTGATCCATGGATGAGAACTATGCTGTGTGTTTCCCTTCAGAAATGGAGTTAAATCCCAGGCTCTGAGTCTTCCTACAAGCAAGACTTCGTTTCAGGTAAGGGCAGTCACTTTTCTGCTCAAACGAACTACATCGTTCACTGAGCTCACACGTTTCTCATCTTAACTGACAAGCATTGGATGTTAGAGGGTCAGTGCTTTGTATCAGTTTCAGAAGAAGATTTGGACTAGATATGGTCCATATGTGTAGGAAACTCCGTTCTTTTGTTCTGGGCACACTCAGATTTCCTGCTCTATTAGTGACTCTAGAAAGCAAGAGCGTGCTTCTTGCTGTAAAGCAGAGTGTGATCCATGGGTGAGAACTATGCTGTGTGTTTCCCTTCAGAAATTGAGTTAAACCCCAGGCTCTGTGTCTTCCTACAAGCAAGACTTCTTTTCAGGTAAGGGCAGTCACTTTTCAGCGCAAAGGAACTACATCCTTCACGGAGCTCACACGTTTCTAATCTTAATAGACAAGCATTGGATGTTAGAGGACCATTGCTTTGTATCAGTTTCAGAAGCAGAGTTGGACTATATAATGTCCGTATGTGTAGGAAACAGTGTTCTTATGTTCTCAGCACACTCACGTTTCCTGCTGTCTTAGAGACTCTAGAAAGCAAGAGCATGCTTCTTGTTCTAAAGCAGAGTGTGATCAATGGATGATTACACTGCTGTGTGTTTCACTTCAGAAATGGAGTTAAATCCCAAGCTCTGAGTCTTCCTACAAGCAAGTCTTCGTTTCAGTTAAGGGCAGTCACTTTTCTGCTCAAACGAACTACATCGTTCACGAAGATCACACGTTTCTCATCTTAACTGACAAGCATTGGATGTTAGAGGGTCAGTGCTTTGTGTCAGTTTCAGAAGCAGATTTGGACTAGATATGGTCCGTATGTGTAGGAAACACCGTTCTTTTGTTCTGGGCACACTCAGATTACCTGCTGTATTAGAGACTCTGGAAAGCAAGAGCGTGCTTCTCGCTCTAAAGCAGAGTGTGATCCATGGATGACAACTATGCTGTGTGTTTCCATTCAGAAATGGAGTTAAGTCCCAGGCTCAGTGTCTTCCTACAAGCAAGACATCTTTTCTGGTAAGGGCAGTCACTTGTAAGCTCAAACGAACTACATCGTTCACGGAGCACACACGTTTCTCATCTCAACAGACAAGCATTGTATGTTAGAAGACCAGTGCTTTGTATCAGTTAAAAAGCAGAGTTGGACTAGGTATGGTCCATATGTGTAGGAAAATCGGTTCTTTTGTTCTCAGCACACTCACGTTTCTTGTTGTCTCAGAGACTCTAGAAAGCAAGAGCATGCTTCTTGCTCTAAAGAAGAGTGTGATCCATGGATGAGAACTATGCTGTGTGTTTCCCTTCAGAAATGGAGTTAAATCCCAGGCTCTGTGTCTTCCTACAAGCAAGACATCTTTTCAGGTAAGGGCAGTCACTTTTCAGCTCAAACGAACTACAGCGTTCACGGAGCTCACACATTTCTCATCTCAATAGACAAGCATTGGATGTTAGAGGACCAGTGCTTTGTATCAGTTTCAGAAGCAGAGTTGAACTAGATATGGTCCGTATGTGTAGGAAACACCGTTCTTTTGTTCTCAACACACACACGTTTCCTGCTGTCTTAGAGACTCTAGAAAGCAAGAACTTGCTTCTTGTTCTAAAGCAGAGTGTGATCAATGGATGATTACACTGCTGTGTGTTTTACTTCAGAAATGGAGTTAAATCCCAGGCTCTGAGTCTTCCTAAAAGCAAGACTTCGATTCAGGTAAGGGCAGTCACTTTTCTGCTCAAACGAACTACATCGTTCACAAAGCTTACACGTTTCTCATCTTAACTGACAAGCATTGGATGTTAGAGGGTCAGTGCTTTGTATCAGTTTCAGAAGCAGATTTGGACTACATATGGTCTGTATATGTAGGAAACACCGTTCTTTTGTTCTCAGCACACTCACGTTTCCTGCTGTGTTAGAGACTCTAGAAAGCAAGAGCGTGCTTCTTGTTTTAAAGCAGAGTGTGATCAAAGGATGATTACACTGCTGTGTGTTTCACTTCAGAAATGGAGTTAATTCCCAGGCTCTGAGTCTTCCTACAAGCAAGACTTCGTTTAAGGTAAGGGCAGTCACTTTTCTGCTCAAACGAACTACATCGTTCATGAAGCTCACACGTTTTCCATCTTAACTGACAAGCATTGGATGTTAGAGGAGCAGTGCTTTGTATGAGTTTCAGAAGCAGAGTTGGACTAGATATGGTCCGTATGTGTAGGAAACAACGTTCTTTTGTTCTCAGCACACTCATGTTTCCTGCTGTGTTAGAGACTCTAGAAAGCAAGAGCGTGCTTCTCGCTCTAAAGCAGATTGTGATCCATGGATGAGAACTATGCTGTGTGTTTCCCTTCAGAAATGGAGTTAAATCCCAATCTCTGGGTCTTCCTACAAGCAAGACTTCGTTTCAGGTAAGGGCAGTCACTTTTCAGCTCAAACTAACTACATCGTTCACTGAGCTCACACATTTCTCATCTTAACAGACAAGCATTGGATGTTAGAGGACCAGTGCTTTGTATCAGTTTAAGAAGTAGAGTTGGACTAGATATTTTCCGGATGTGTAGGAAACAAGGTTCTTTTCTTCTCAGCACACTCACGTTTCCTGCTGTCTTAGAGACTCGAGAAAGCAAGAGCGTGCTTCTTGTTCTAAAGCAGAGTGTCATCAATGGATGAGAACACTGCTGTGTGTTTCACTTCAGAAATGGAGTTAAATCCCAGGCTCTGAGTCTTCCTACAAGCAAGACTTCGTTTCAGGTAAGGGCAGTCACTTTTCTGCTCAAACGAACTACATCGTTCACTGAGCTCACACATTTCTCATCTTAACTGACAAGCATTGGATGTTAGAGGGTCAGTGCTTTGTATCAGTTTCAGAAGCAGATTTGGACTAGATATGGTCCATATGTGTAGGAAACACCGTACTTTTGTTCTGGGCACACTCAGATTTCCTGCTGTCTTAGAGAATCTAGAAAGCAAGAGTGTGCTTCTCGCTCTAAAGCAGAGTGTGATCCATGGATGAATACTATGCTGTGTTTTTCCCTTCAGAAATGGAGTTAAATCCCATGCTCTGTGTCTTCCTACAAGCAAGACTTCGTTTCAGGTAAGGGCAGTCACTTTTCAGTTCAAAGGAACTACATCATTCACAAAGCTCACACGTTTCTCATCTTAACTGACAAACATTGGATGTTAGAGGACCAGTGCTTTGTATCAGTTTCAGAATCAGAGTTGGACTAGATATGGTCCGTATGTGTAGGAAACACCGTTCGTTTGTTCTGAGCACACTCACGTTTCCTGCTGTCTTAGAGACTCTAGAAAGCAAGAGCGTGCTTCTTGTTCTAAAGCAGAGTGTGATCAGTGGATGAGAACACTGCTGTGTGTTTCAATTCAGAAATGGAGTTAAATCCCAGGCTCTGAGTCTTCCTACAAGCAAGACTACGTTTAAGGTAAGGGCAGTCACTTTTCTGCTCAAACGAACTACATCGTTCATGAAGCTCACACGTTTTCCATCTTAACTGACAAGCATTGGATGTTAGAGGAGCAGTGCTTTGTATGAGTTTCAGAAGCAGAGTTGGACTAGATATGGTCCATATGTGTAGGAAACACCGTTCTTTTGTTCTCAGCACACTCACGTTTCCTGCTGTGTTAGAGACTCTAGAAAGCAAGAGCGTGCTTCTCACTCTAAAGCAGAGTGTGATCCATGGATGAGAACTATGCTGTGTGTTTCAATTCAGAAATGGAGTTAAATCCCAGGCTCTGAGTCTTCCTACAAGAAAGACTTCGTTTAATGTAAGGGCAGTCACTTTTCTGCTCAAACGAACTACATCGTTCATGAAGCTCACACGTTTTCCATCTTAACTGACAAGCATTGGATGATAGAGGAGCAGTGCTTTGTATGAGTTTCAGAAGCAGAGTTGGACTAGATATGGTCCGTATGTGTAGGAAACAACGTTCTTTTGTTCTCAGCACACTCACGTTTCCTGCTGTGTTAGAGACTCTAGAAAGCAAGAGCGTGCTTCTCGCTCTAAAGCAGATTGTGATCCATGGATGAGAACTATGCTGTGTGTTTCCCTTCAGAAATGGAGTTAAATCCCAATCTCTGGGTCTTCCTACAAGCAAGACTTCGTTTCAGGTAAGGGCAGTCACTTTTCAGCTCAAACTAACTACATCGTTCACTGAGCTCACACATTTCTCATCTTAACAGACAAGCATTGGATGTTAGAGGACCAGTGCTTAGTATCAGTTTAAGAAGTAGAGTTGGACTAGATATTTTCCGGATGTGTAGGAAACAAGGTTCTTTTCTTCTCAGCTCACTCACGTTTCCTGCTGTCTTAGAGACTCTAGAAAGCAAGAGCGTGCTTCTTGTTCTAAAGCAGAGTGTCATCAATGGATGAGAACACTGCTGTGTGTTTCACTTCAGAAATGGAGTTAAATCCCAGGCTCTGAGTCTTCCTACAAGCAAGACTTCGTTTCAGGTAAGGGCAGTCACTTTTCTGCTCAAACGAACTACATCGTTCACTGAGCTCACACATTTCTCATCTTAACTGACAAGCATTGGATGTTAGAGGGTCAGTGCTTTGTATCAGTTTCAGAAGCAGATTTGGACTAGATATGGTCCATATGTGTAGGAAACACCGTACTTTTGTTCTGGGCACACTCAGATTTCCTGCTGTCTTAGAGAATCTAGAAAGCAAGAGTGTGCTTCTCGCTCTAAAGCAGAGTGTGATCCATGGATGAATACTATGCTGTGTGTTTCCCTTCAGAAATGGAGTTAAATCACAGGCTCTGTGTCTTCCAACAAGCAAGACTTCGTTTCAGGTAAGGGCAGTCACTTTTCAGTTCAAAGGAACTACATCATTCACAAAGCTCACACGTTTCTCATCTTAACTGACAAACATTGGATGTTAGAGGACCAGTGCTTTGTATCAGTTTCAGAAGCAGAGTTGGACTAGATATGGTCCGTATGTGTAGGAAACACCGTTCTTTTGTTCTCAGCACACTCACGTTTCCTGCTGTCTTAGAGACTCTAGAAAGCAAGAGCGTGCTTCTTGTTCTAAAGCAGAGTGTGATCAATGGATGAGAACACTGCTGTGTGTTTCACTTCAGAAATGGAGTTAAATCCCAGGCTCTGAGTCTTCCTACAAGCAAGACTTCGTTTAAGGTAAGGGCAGTCACTTTTCTGCTCAAACGAACTACATCGTTCATGAAGCTCACACGTTTTCCATCTTAACTGACAAGCATTGGATGTTAGAGGAGCAGTGCTTTGTATGAGTTTCAGAAGCAGAGTTGGACTAGATATGGTCCGTATGTGTAGGAAACAACGTTCTTTTGTTCTCAGCACACTCACGTTTCCTGCTGTGTTAGAGACTCTAGAAAGCAAGAGCGTGCTTCTCGCTCTAAAGCAGAGTGTGATCCATGGATGAGAACTATGCTGTGTGTTTCCCTTCAGAAATGGAGTTAAATCCCAATCTCTGGGTCTTTCTACAAGCAAGACTTCGTTTCAGGTAAGGGCAGTCACTTATCAGCTCAAACTAACTACAACGTTCACTGAGCTCACACATTTCTCATCTTAACAGACAAGCATGGGATGTTAGAGGACCAGTGCTTTGTATCAGTTTAAGAAGTAGAGTTGGACTAGATATTTTCCGGATGTGTAGGAAACAAGGTTCTTTTCTTCTCAGCACACTCACGTTTCCTGCTGTCTTAGAGACTCTAGAAAGCAAGAGCGTGCTTCTTGTTCTAAAGCAGAGTGTCATCAATGGATGAGAACACTGCTGTGTGTTTCACTTCAGAAATGGAGTTAAATCCCAGGCTCTGAGTCTTCCTACAAGCAAGACTTCGTTTCAGGTAAGGGCAGTCACTTTTCTGCTCAAACGAACTACATCGTTCACTGAGCTCACACATTTCTCATCTTAACTGACAAGCATTGGATGTTATAGGGTCAGTGCTTTGTATCAGTTTCAGAAGCAGATTTGGACAAGATATGGTCCATATGTGTAGGAAACACCGTACTTTTGTTCTGGGCACACTCAGATTTCCTGCTGTCTTAGAGAATCTAGAAAGCAAGTGTGTGCTTCTCGCTCTAAAGCAGAGTGTGATCCATGGATGAATACTATGCTGTGTGTTTCCCTTCAGAAATGGAGTTAAATCACAGGCTCTGTGTCTTCCTACAAGCAAGACTTCGTTTCAGGTAAGGGCAGTCACTTTTCAGTTCAAAGGAACTACATCATTCACAAAGCTCACACGTTTCTCATCTTAACTGACAAACATTGGATGTTAGAGGACCAGTGCTTTGTATCAGTTTCAGAAGCAGAGTTGGACTAGATATGGTCCGTATGTGTAGGAAACACCGTTCTTTTGTTCTCAGCACACTCACGTTTCCTGCTGTCTTAGAGACTCTAGAAAGCAAGAGCGTGCTTCTTGTTCTAAAGCAGAGTGTGATCAATGGATGAGAACACTGCTGTGTGTTTCAATTCAGAAATGGAGTTAAATCCCAGGCTCTGAGTCTTCCTACAAGCAAGACTTCGTTTAAGGTAAGGGCAGTCACTTTTCTGCTCAAACGAACTACATCGTTCATGAAGCTCACACGTTTTCCATCTTAACTGACAAGCATTGGATGTTAGAGGAGCAGTGCTTTGTATGAGTTTCAGAAGCAGAGTTGGACTAGATATGGTCCATATGTGTAGGAAACACCGTTCTTTTGTTCTCAGCACACTCACGTTTCCTGCTGTCTTAGAGATTCTAGAAAGCAAGAGCGTGCTTCTTGTTCTAAAGCAGAGTGTGATCAATGGATGAGAACACTGCTGTGTGTTTCAATTCAGAAATGGAGTTAAATCCCAGGCTCTGAGTCTTCCTACAAGCAAGACTTCGTTTAAGGTAAGGGCAGTCACTTTTCTGCTCAAACGAACTACATCGTTCATGAAGCTCACACGTTTCCCATCTTAACTGACAAGCATTGGATGTTAGAGGAGCAGTGCTTTGTATGAGTTTCAGAAGCATAGTTGGACTAGATGTGGTCCATATGTGTAGGAAACACCGTTCATTTGTTCTCAGCACACTCACGTTTCCTGCTGTGTTAGAGACTCTAGAAAGCAAGAGCGTGCTTCTCGCTCTAAAGCAGATTGTGATCCATGGATGAGAACTATGCTGTGTGTTTCCCTTCAGAAATGGAGTTAAATCCCAATCTCTGTGTCTTCCTACAAGCAAGACTTCGTTTCAGGTAAGGGCAGTCACTTTTCAGCACAAACGAACTACATCGTTCACTGAGCTCACACATTTCTCATCTTAACAGAAAAGCATTGGATGTTAGAGGACCAGTGCTTTGTATCAGTTTAAGAAGTAGAGTTGGACTAGATATGGTCCGGATGTGTAGGAAACACGGTTCTTTTGTTCTCAGCACACACACGTTTCCTGCTGTCCTAGAGACTCTAGAAAGCAAGAGCGTGCTTCTTGTTCTAAAGCAGAGTGTCATCAATGGATGAGAACACTGCTGTGTGTTTCACTTCAGAAATGGAGTTAAATGCCAGGCTCTGAGTCTTCCTACAAGCAAGACTTCGTTTCAGGTAAGGGCAGTCACTTTTCTGCTCAAACGAACTACATTGTTCACTGAGCTCACACATTTCTCATTTTAAGTGACAAGCATTGGATGTTAGAGGGTCAGTGATTTGTATCAGTTTCAGAAGCAGATTTGGACTAGATATGGTCCATATGTGTAGGAATCACCATTCTTTTGTTCTGGGCACACTCAGATTTCCTGCTGTCTTAGAGAATCTAGAAAGCAAGAGTGTGCTTCTCGCTCTAAAGCAGAGTGTGATCCATGGATGAGAACTATGCTGTGTGTTTCCCTTCAGAAATGGAGTTAAATCACAGGCTCTGTGTCTTCCTACAAGCAAGACATCTTTTCAGGTAAGGGCAGTCACTTTTCAGCTCAAACGAACTACAGCGTTCACGGAGCTCACACATTTCTCATCTCAATAGACAAGCATTGGATGTTAGAGGACCAGTGCTTTGTATCAGTTTCAGAAGCAGAGTTGAACTAGATATGGTCCGTATGTGTAGGAAACACCGTTCTTTTGTTCTCAACACACACACGTTTCCTGCTGTCTTAGAGACTCTAGAAAGCAAGAACTTGCTTCTTGTTCTAAAGCAGAGTGTGATCAATGGATGATTACACTGCTGTGTGTTTTACTTCAGAAATGGAGTTAAATCCCAGGCTCTGAGTCTTCCTACAAGCAAGACTTCGATTCAGGTAATGGCAGTCACTTTTCTGCTCAAACGAACTACATCGTTCACAAAGCTTACACGTTTCTCATCTTAACTGACAAGCATTGGATGTTAGAGGAGCAGTGCTTTGTATCAGTTTCAGAAGCAGATTTGGACTACATATGGTCTGTATATGTAGGAAACACCGTTCTTTTGTTCTCAGCACACTCACGTTTCCTGCTGTGTTAGAGACTCTAGAAAGCAAGAGCGTGCTTCTTGTTTTAAAGCAGAGTGTGATCAAAGGATGATTACACTGCTGTGTGTTTCACTTCAGAAATGGAGTTTAATCCCAAGCTCTGAGTCTTCCTACAAGCAAGTCTTCGTTTCAGTTAAGGGCAGTCACTTTTCTGCTCAAACGAACTACATCGTTCACGAAGATCACACGTTTCTCATCTTAACTGACAAGCATTGGATGTTAGAGGGTCAGTGCTTTGTATCAGTTTCAGAAGCAGAGTTGGACTACATATGGTCTGTATATGTAGGAAACACCGTTCTTTTGTTCTCAGTACACTCACGTTTCCTGCTCTCTTAGAGACTATAGAAAGCAAGAGCGTGCTTCTCGCTCTAAAGCAGAGTGTCATCCATGGATGAGAACTATTGTGTGTTTGCCTTCAGAAATGGAGTTAAATCCCAGGCTCTGAGTCTTCCTACAAGCAAGACTTCGTTTCAGGTAAGGGCAGTCACTTTTCTGCTC
The DNA here is from genome assembly GCA_949786385.1 of Onychomys leucogaster. Classification (NCBI taxonomy): domain Eukaryota; kingdom Metazoa; phylum Chordata; class Mammalia; order Rodentia; family Cricetidae; genus Onychomys; species Onychomys leucogaster. Next base: position 979,397 of record CATKUP010000140.1, read on the forward strand.
AAACGAACTACATCGTTCACTGAGCTCACACGTTTCTCATCTTAACTGACAAGCATTGGAGGTTAGAGGGTCAGTGCTTTGTATCAGTTTAAGAAGCAGAGTTGGACTAGATATGGTCCGTATTTGTAGGAAACAACGTTCTTTTGTTCTCAGCACACTCACGTTTCTTGCTGTGTTAGAGACTCTAGAAAGCAAGAGCGTGCTTCTCGCTCTAAAGCAGATTGTGATCCATGGATGAGAACTATGCTGTGTGTTTCCCTTCAGAAATGGAGTTAAATCCCAATCTCTGGGTCTTCCTACAAGCAAGACTTCGTTTCAGGTAAGGGCAGTCACTTTTCAGCTCAAACTAACTACATCGTTCACTGAGCTCACACATTTCTCATCTTAACAGACAAGCATTGGATGTTAGAGGACCAGTGCTTTGTATCAGTTTAAGAAGTAGAGTTGGACTAGATATTTTCCGGATGTGTAGGAAACAAGGTTCTTTTCTTCTCAGCACACTCACGTTTCCTGCTGTCTTAGAGATTCTAGAAAGCAAGAGCATGCTTCTTGTTCTAAAGCAGAGTGTCATCAATGGATGAGAACACTGCTGTGTGTTTCACTTCAGAAATGGAGTTAAATCCCAGGCTCTGAGTCTTCCTACAAGCAAGACTTCGTTTCAGGTAAGGGCAGTCACTTTTCTGCTCAAACGAACTACATCGTTCACTGAGCTCACACATTTCTCATCTTAACTGACAAGCATTGGATGTTAGAGGGTCAGTGCTTTGTATCAGTTTCAGAAGCAGATTTGGACTAGATATGGTCCATATGTGTAGGAAACACCGTACTTTTGTTCTGGGCACACTCAGATTTCCTGCTGTCTTAGAGAATCTAGAAAGCAAGAGTGTGCTTCTCGCTCTAAAGCAGAGTGTGATCCATGGATGAATACTATGCTGTGTTTTTCCCTTCAGAAATGGAGTTAAATCCCATGCTCTGTGTCTTCCTACAAGCAAGACTTCGTTTCAGGTAAGGGCAGTCACTTTTCAGTTCAAAGGAACTACATCATTCACAAAGCTCACACGTTTCTCATCTTAACTGACAAACATTGGATGTTAGAGGACCAGTGCTTTGTATCAGTTTCAGAATCAGAGTTGGACTAGATATGGTCCGTATGTGTAGGAAACACCGTTCTTTTGTTCTCAGCACACTAACGTTTCCTGCTGTCTTAGAGACTCTAGAAAGCAAGAGCGTGCTTCTTGTTCTAAAGCAGAGTGTGATCAATGGATGAGAACACTGCTGTGTGTTTCAATTCAGAAATGGAGTTTAATCCCAAGCTCTGAGTCTTCCTACAAGCAAGACTTCGTTTAAGGTAAGGGCAGTCACTTTTCTGCTCAAACGAACTACATCGTTCATGAAGCTCACACGTTTTCCAATTTAACTGACAAGCATTGGATGTTAGAGGAGCAGTGCTTTGTATGAGTTTCAGAAGCAGAGTTGGACAAGATATGGTCCGTATGTGTAGGAAACAACGTTCTTTTGTTCTCAGCACACTCACGTTTCCTGCTGTGTTAGAGACTCTAGAAAGCAAGAGCGTGCTTCTCACTCTAAAGCAGAGTGTGATCCATGGATGAGAACTATGCTGTGTGTTTCAATTCAGAAATGGAGTTAAATCCCAGGCTCTGAGTCTTCCTACAAGAAAGACTTCGTTTCAGGTAAGGGCAGTCACTTTTCAGTTCAAAGGAACTACATCATTCACAAAGCTCACACGTTTCTCATCTTAACTGACAAACATTGGATGTTAGAGGACCAGTGCTTTGTATCAGTTTCAGAAGCAGAGTTGGACTAGATATGGTCCGTATGTGTAGGAAACACCGTTCTTTTGTTCTCAGCACACTCACGTTTCCTGCTGTCTTAGAGACTCTAGAAAGCAAGAGCGTGCTTCTTGTTCTAAAGCAGAGTGTGATCAATGGATGAGAACACTGCTGTGTGTTTCAATTCAGAAATGGAGTTAAATCCCAGGCTCTGAGTCTTCCTACAAGCAAGACTTCGTTTAAGGTAAGGGCAGTCACTTTTCTGCTCAAACGAACTACATCGTTCATGAAGCTCACACATTTTCCATCTTAACTGACAAGCATTGGATGTTAGAGGAGCAGTGCTTTGTATGAGTTTCAGAAGCAGAGTTGGACTAGATATGGTCCATATGTGTAGGAAACACCGTTCTTTTGTTCTCAGCACACTCACGTTTCCTGCTGTCTTAGAGATTCTAGAAAGCAAGAGCGTGCTTCTTGTTCTAAAGCAGAGTGTGATCAATGGATGAGAACACTGCTGTGTGTTTCAATTCAGAAATGGAGTTAAATCCCAGGCTCTGAGTCTTCCTACAAGCAAGACTTCGTTTAAGGTAAGGGCAGTCACTTTTCTGCTCAAACGAACTACATCGTTCATGAAGCTCACACGTTTCCCATCTTAACTGACAAGCATTGGATGTTAGAGGAGCAGTGCTTTGTATGAGTTTCAGAAGCATAGTTGGACTAGATATGGTCCATATGTGTAGGAAACACCGTTCATTTGTTCTCAGCACACTCACGTTTCCTGCTGTGTTAGAGACTCTAGAAAGCAAGAGCGTGCTTCTCGCTCTAAAGCAGATTGTGATCCATGGATGAGAACTATGCTGTGTGTTTCCCTTCAGAAATGGAGTTAAATCCCAATCTCTGTGTCTTCCTACAAGCAAGACTTCGTTTCAGGTAAGGGCAGTCACTTTTCAGCACAAACGAACTACATCGTTCACTGAGCTCACACATTTCTCATCTTAACAGAAAAGCATTGGATGTTAGAGGACCAGTGCTTTGTATCAGTTTAAGAAGTAGAGTTGGACTAGATATGGTCCGGATGTGTAGGAAACACGGTTCTTTTGTTCTCAGCACACTCACGTTTCCTGCTGTCTTAGAGACTCTAGAAAGCAAGAGCGTGCTTCTTGTTCTAAAGCAGAGTGTCATCAATGGATGAGAACACTGCTGTGTGTTTCACTTCAGAAATGGAGTTAAATGCCAGGCTCTGAGTCTTCCTACAAGCAAGACTTCGTTTCAGGTAAGGGCAGTCACTTTTCTGCTCAAACGAACTACATTGTTCACTGAGCTCACACATTTCTCATTTTAAGTGACAAGCATTGGATGTTAGAGGGTCAGTGATTTGTATCAGTTTCAGAAGCAGATTTGGACTAGATATGGTCCATATGTGTAGGAATCACCGTTCTTTTGTTCTGGGCACACTCAGATTTCCTGCTGTCTTAGAGAATCTAGAAAGCAAGAGTGTGCTTCTCGCTCTAAAGCAGAGTGTGATCCATGGATGAGAACTATGCTGTGTGTTTCCCTTCAGAAATGGAGTTAAATCACAGGCTCTGTGTCTTCCTACAAGCAAGACATCTTTTCAGGTAAGGGCAGTCACTTTTCAGCTCAAACGAACTACAGCGTTCACGGAGCTCACACATTTCTCATCTCAATAGACAAGCATTGGATGTTAGAGGACCAGTGCTTTGTATCAGTTTCAGAAGCAGAGTTGAACTAGATATGGTCCGTATGTGTAGGAAACACCGTTCTTTTGTTCTCAACACACACACGTTTCCTGCTGTCTTAGAGACTCTAGAAAGCAAGAACTTGCTTCTTGTTCTAAAGCAGAGTGTGATCAATGGATGATTACACTGCTGTGTGTTTTACTTCAGAAATGGAGTTAAATCCCAGGCTCTGAGTCTTCCTACAAGCAAGACTTCGATTCAGGTAATGGCAGTCACTTTTCTGCTCAAACGAACTACATCGTTCACAAAGCTTACACGTTTCTCATCTTAACTGACAAGCATTGGATGTTAGAGGAGCAGTGCTTTGTATCAGTTTCAGAAGCAGATTTGGACTACATATGGTCTGTATATGTAGGAAACACCGTTCTTTTGTTCTCAGCACACTCACGTTTCCTGCTGTGTTAGAGACTCTAGAAAGCAAGAGCGTGCTTCTTGTTTTAAAGCAGAGTGTGATCAAAGGATGATTACACTGCTGTGTGTTTCACTTCAGAAATGGAGTTTAATCCCAAGCTCTGAGTCTTCCTACAAGCAAGTCTTCGTTTCAGTTAAGGGCAGTCACTTTTCTGCTCAAACGAACTACATCGTTCACGAAGATCACACGTTTCTCATCTTAACTGACAAGCATTGGATGTTAGAGGGTCAGTGCTTTGTATCAGTTTCAGAAGCAGAGTTGGACTACATATGGTCTGTATATGTAGGAAACACCGTTCTTTTGTTCTCAGTACACTCACGTTTCCTGCTCTCTTAGAGACTATAGAAAGCAAGAGCGTGCTTCTCGCTCTAAAGCAGAGTGTCATCCATGGATGAGAACTATGCTGTGTGTTTCCCTTCAGAAATGGAGTTAAATCACAGGCTCTGTGTCTTCCTACAAGCAAGACTTCGTTTCAGGTAAGGGCAGTCACTTTTCAGTTCAAAGGAACTACATCATTCACAAAGCTCACACGTTTCTCATCTTAACTGACAAACATTGGATGTTAGAGGACCAGTGCTTTGTATTAGTTTCAGAAGCAGAGTTGGACTAGATATGGTCCATATGTGTAGGAAACACCGTTCTTTTGTTCTCAGCACACTCACGTTTCCTGCTGTGTTAGAGACTCTAGAAAGCAAGAGCGTGCTTCTTGTTCTAAAGCAGAGTGTGATCAATGGATGAGAACACTGCTGTGTGTTTCAATTCAGAAATGGAGTTAAATCCCAGGCTCTGAGTCTTCCTACAAGCAAGACTTCGTTTCAGGTAAGGGCAGTCACTTTTCTGCTCAAACGAACTACATCGTTCACTGAGCTCACACATTTCTCATCTTAACTGACAAGCATTGGATGTTAGAGGGTCAGTGCTTTGTATCAGTTTCAGAAGCAGATTTGGACTAGATATGGTCCATATGTGTAGGAAACACCGTACTTTTGTTCTGGGCACACTCAGATTTCCTGCTGTCTTAGAGAATCTAGAAAGCAAGAGTGTGCTTCTCGCTCTAAAGCAGAGTGTGATCCATGGATGAATACTATGCTGTGTGTTTCCCTTCAGAAATGGAGTTAAATCACAGGCTCTGTGTCTTCCTACAAGCAAGACTTCGTTTCAGGTAAGGGCAGTCACTTTTCAGTTCAAAGGAACTACATCATTCACAAAGCTCACACGTTTCTCATCTTAACTGACAAACATTGGATGTTAGAGGACCAGTGCTTTGTATCAGTTTCAGAAGCAGAGTTGGACTAGATATGGTCCGTATGTGTAGGAAACACCGTTCTTTTGTTCTCAGCACACTCACGTTTCCTGCTGTCTTAGAGACTCTAGAAAGCAAGAGCGTGCTTCTTGTTCTAAAGCAGAGTGTGATCAATGGATGAGAACACTGCTGTGTGTTTCAATTCAGAAATGGAGTTAAATCCCAGGCTCTGAGTCTTCCTACAAGCAAGACTTCGTTTAAGGTAAGGGCAGTCACTTTTCTGCTCAAACGAACTACATCGTTCATGAAGCTCACACGTTTTCCATCTTAACTGACAAGCATTGGATGTTAGAGGAGCAGTGCTTTGTATGAGTTTCAGAAGCAGAGTTGGACTAGATATGGTCCATATGTGTAGGAAACAACGTTCTTTTGTTCTCAGCACACTCATGTTTCCTGCTGTGTTAGAGACTCTAGAAAGCAAGAGCGTGCTTCTCGCTCTAAAGCAGATTGTGATCCATGGATGAGAACTATGCTGTGTGTTTCCCTTCAGAAATGGAGTTAAATCCCATGCTCTGTGTCTTCCTACAAGCAAGACTTCGTTTCAGGTAAGGGCAGTCACTTTTCAGTTCAAAGGAACTACATCATTCACAAAGCTCACACGTTTCTCATCTTAACTGACAAACATTGGATGTTAGAGGACCAGTGCTTTGTATCAGTTTCAGAATCAGAGTTGGACTAGATATGGTCCGTATGTGTAGGAAACACCGTTCGTTTGTTCTGAGCACACTCACGTTTCCTGCTGTCTTAGACACTCTAGAAAGCAAGAGCGTGCTTCTTGTTCTAAAGCAGAGTGTGATCAGTGGATGAGAACACTGCTGTGTGTTTCAATTCAGAAATGGAGTTAAATCCCAGGCTCTGAGTCTTCCTACAAGCAAGACTTCGTTTAAGGTAAGGGCAGTCACTTTTCTGCTCAAACGAACTACATCGTTCATGAAGCTCACACGTTTTCCATCTTAACTGACAAGCATTGGATGTTAGAGGAGCAGTGCTTTGTATGAGTTTCAGAAGCAGAGTTGGACTAGATATGGTCCGTATGTGTAGGAAACACCGTTCTTTTGTTCTCAGCGCACTCACGTTTCCTGCTGTGTTAGAGACTCTAGAAAGCAAGAGCGTGCTTCTCACTCTAAAGCAGAGTGTGATCCATGGATGAGAACTATGCTGTGTGTTTCAATTCAGAAATGGAGTTAAATCCCAGGCTCTGAGTCTTCCTACAAGAAAGACTTCGTTTAAGGTAAGGGCAGTCACTTTTCTGCTCAAACGAACTACATCGTTCATGAAGCTCACATGTTTTCCATCTTAACTGACAAGCATTGGATGATAGAGGAGCAGTGCTTTGTATGAGTTTCAGAAGCAGAGTTGGACTAGATATGGTCCGTATGTGTAGGAAACAAGGTTCTTTTGTTCTCAGCACACTCACGTTTCCTGCTGTGTTAGAGACTCTAGAAAGCAAGAGCGTGCTTCTCGCTCTAAAGCAGAGTGTGATCCATGGATGAGAACTATGCTGTGTGTTTCCCTTCAGAAATGGAGTTAAATCCCAATCTCTGGGTCTTCCTACAAGCAAGACTTCGTTTCAGGTAAGGGCAGTCACTTATCAGCTCAAACTAACTACATCGTTCACTGAGCTCACACATTTCTCATCTTAACAGACAAGCATGGGATGTTAGAGGACCAGTGCTTTGTATCAGTTTAAGAAGTAGAGTTGGACTAGATATTTTCCGGATGTGTAGGAAACAAGGTTCTTTTCTTCTCAGCACACTCACGTTTCCTGCTGTCTTAGAGACTCTAGAAAGCAAGAGCGTGCTTCTTGTTCTAAAGCAGAGTGTCATCAATGGATGAGAACACTGCTGTGTGTTTCACTTCAGAAATGGAGTTAAATCCCAGGCTCTGAGTCTTCCTACAAGCAAGACTTCGTTTCAGGTAAGGGCAGTCACTTTTCTGCTCAAACGAACTACATCGTTCACTGAGCTAACACATTTCTCATCTTAACTGACAAGCATTGGATGTTATAGGGTCAGTGCTTTGTATCAGTTTCAGAAGCAGATTTGGACAAGATATGGTCCATATGTGTAGGAAACACCGTACTTTTGTTCTGGGCACACTCAGATTTCCTGCTGTCTTAGAGAATCTAGAAAGCAAGTGTGTGCTTCTCGCTCTAAAGCAGAGTGTGATCCATGGATGAATACTATGCTGTGTGTTTCCCTTCAGAAATGGAGTTAAATCACAGGCTCTGTGTCTTCCTACAAGCAAGACTTCGTTTCAGGTAAGGGCAGTCACTTTTCAGTTCAAAGGAACTACATCATTCACAAAGCTCACACGTTTCTCATCTTAACTGACAAACATTGGATGTTAGAGGACCAGTGCTTTGTATCAGTTTCAGAAGCAGAGTTGGACTAGATATGGTCCGTATGTGTAGGAAACACCGTTCTTTTGTTCTCAGCACAGTCATGTTTCCTGCTGTCTTAGAGACTCTAGAAAGCAAGAGTGTGCTTCTTGTTCTAAAGCAGAGTGTGATCAATGGATGGGACCACTGCTGTGTGTTTCTATTCAGAAATGGAGTTAAATCCCAGGCTCTGTGTCTTCCTACAAGCAAGACTTCGTTTCAGGTAAGGGCAGTCACTTTTCAGTTCAAAGGAACTACATCATTCACAAAGCTCACACGTTTCTCATCTTAACTGACAAACATTGGATGTTAGAGGGTCAGTGCTTTGTATCAGTTTCAGAAGCAGATTTGGACTAGATATGGTCCATATGTGTAGGAAACACCGTTCTTTTGTTCTCAGCACACTCATGTTTCCTGCTGTCTTAGAGACTCTAGAAAGCAAGAGTGTGCTTCTTGTTCTAAAGCAGAGTGTGATCAATGGATGAGAACACTGCTGTGTCTTTCAATTCTGAAATGGAGTTAAATCCCAGGCTCTGAGTCTTCCTACAAGCAAGACTTCGTTTAAGGTAAGGGCCGTCACTTCTCTGCTCAAACGAACTACATCGTTCATGAAGCTCACACGTTTTCCATCTTAACTGACAAGCATTGGATGTTAGAGGAGCAGTGCTTTGTATGAGTTTCAGAAGCAGAGTTGGACTAGATATGGTCCGTATGTGTAGGAAACAACGTTCTTTTGTTCTCAGCACACTCACGTTTCCTGCAATGTTAGAGACTCTAGAAAGCAAGAGCGTGCTTCTCGCTGTAAAGCAGATTGTGATCCATGGATGAGAACTATGCTGTGTGTTTCCCTTCAGAAATGGAGTTAAATCCCAATCTCTGGGTCTTCCTACAAGCAAGACTTCGTTTCAGGTAAGGGCAGTCACTTTTCAGCTCAAACGAACTACATCGTTCACTGAGCTCACACATCTTAACAGACAAGCATTGGATGTTAGAGGACCAGTGCTTTGTATCAGTTTAAGAAGTAGATTTGGACTAGATATTTTCCGGATGTGTAGGAAACAAGGTTCTTTTCTTCTCAGCACACTCACGTTTCCTGCTGTCTTAGAGACTCTAGAAAGCAAGAGCGTGCTTCTTGTTCTAAAGCAGAGTGTCATCAATGGATGAGAACACTGCTGTGTGTTTCACTTCAGAAATGGAGTTAAATCCCAGGCTCTGAGTCTTCCTACAAGCAAGACTTCGTTTCAGGTAAGGGCAGTCACTTTCTGCTCAAACGATCTACATCGTTCACTGAGCTCACACATTTCTCATCTTAACTGACAAGCATTGGATGTTAGAGGGTCAGTGCTTTGTATCAGTTTCAGAAGCAGATTTGGACTAGATATAGTCCATATGTGTAGGAAACACCGTTCTTTTGTTCTGGGCACACTCAGATTTCCTGCTGTCTTAGAGAATCTAGAAAGCAAGAGAGTGCTTCTCACTCTAAAGCAGAGTGTGATCCATGGATGAATACTATGCTGTGTGTTTCCCTTCAGAAATGGAGTTAAATCCCAGGCTCTTTGTCTTCCTACAAGCAAGACTTCGTTTCAGGTAAGGGCAGTCACTTTTCAGTTCAAAGGCACTACATCATTCACAAAGCTCACACGTTTCTCATCTTAACCGACAAACATTGGATGTTAGAGGGTCAGTGCTTTGTATCAGTTTCAGAAGCAGAGTTGGACTAGATATGGTCCGTATGTGTAGGAAACACCGTTCTTTTGTTCTCAGCACACTCACGTTTCCTGCTGTCTTAGAGACTCTAGAAAGCAAGAGCGTGCTTCTTGTTCTAAAGCAGAGTGTCATCAATGGATGAGAACACTGCTGTGTGTTTCACTTCAGAAATGGAGTTAAATCCCAGGCTCTGAGTCTTCCTACAAGCAAGACTTCGTTTCAGGTAAGGGCAGTCACTTTCTGCTCAAACGATCTACATCGTTCACTGAGCTCACACATTTCTCATCTTAACTGACAAGCATTGGATGTTAGAGGGTCAGTGCTTTGTATCAGTTTCAGAAGCAGAGTTGGACTAGATATGGTCCGTATGTGTAGGAAACACCGTTCTTTTGTTCTCAGCACACTCATGTTTCCTGCTGTCTTAGAGACTCTAGAAAGCAAGAGTGTGCTTCTTGTTCTAAAGCAGAGTGTGATCAATGGATGAGAACACTGCTGTGTGTTTCAATTCAGAAATGGAGTTAAATCCCAGGCTCTGTGTCTTCCTACATGCAAGTCTTCCTTTCAGGTAAGGGCAGTCACTTTTCAGTTCAAAGGAACTACATCATTCACAAAGCTCACACGTTTCTCATCTCAACTGACAAACATTGGATGTTAGAGGACCAGTGCTTTGTATCAGTTTAAGAAGTAGAGTTGGACTAGATATTTTCCGGATGTGTAGGAAACAAGGTTCTTTTCTTCTCAGCACACTCACGTTTCCTGCTGTCTTAGAGACTCTAGAAAGCAAGAGCGTGCTTCTTGTTCTAAAGCAGAGTGTCATCAATGGATGAGAACACTGCTGTGTCTTTCAATTCAGAAATGGAGTTAAATCCCAGGCTCTGAGTCTTCCTACAAGCAAGACTTCGTTTAAGGTAAGGGCAGTCACTTTTCTGCTCAAACGAACTACATCGTTCACTGAGCTCACACATTTCTCATCTTAACAGACAAGCATTGGATGTTAGAGGAGCAGTGCTTTGTATCAGTTTCAGAAGCAGAGTTGGACTAGATATGGTCCGTATGTGTAGGAAACAACGTTCTTTTGTTCTCAGCACACTCACGTTTCCTGCAATGTTAGAGACTCTAGAAAGCAAGAGCGTGCTTCTCGCTCTAAAGCAGATTGTGATCCATGGATGAGAACTATGCTGTGTGTTTCCCTTCAGAAATGGAGTTAAATCCCAATCTCTGGGTCTTCCTACAAGCAAGACTTCGTTTCAGGTAAGGGCAGTCACTTTTCAGCTCAAACGAACTACATCGTTCACTGAGCTCACACATCTTAACAGACAAGCATTGGATGTTAGAGGACCAGTGCTTTGTATCAGTTTAAGAAGTAGATTTGGACTAGATATTTTCCGGATGTGTAGGAAACAAGGTTCTTTTCTTCTCAGCACACTCACGTTTCCTGCTGTCTTAGAGACTCTAGAAAGCAAGAGCGTGCTTCTTGTTCTAAAGCAGAGTGTCATCAATGGATGAGAACACTGCTGTGTGTTTCACTTCAGAAATGGAGTTAAATCCCAGGCTCTGAGTCTTCCTACAAGCAAGACTTCGTTTCAGGTAAGGGCAGTCACTTTCTGCTCAAACGATCTACATCGTTCACTGAGCTCACACATTTCTCATCTTAACTGACAAGCATTGGATGTTAGAGGGTCAGTGCTTTGTATCAGTTTCAGAAGCAGATTTGGACTAGATATAGTCCATATGTGTAGGAAACACCGTTCTTTTGTTCTGGGCACACTCAGATTTCCTGCTGTCTTAGAGAATCTAGAAAGCAAGAGAGTGCTTCTCACTCTAAAGCAGAGTGTGATCCATGGATGAATACTATGCTGTGTGTTTCCCTTCAGAAATGGAGTTAAATCCCAGGCTCTTTGTCTTCCTACAAGCAAGACTTCGTTTCAGGTAAGGGCAGTCACTTTTCAGTTCAAAGGCACTACATCATTCACAAAGCTCACACGTTTCTCATCTTAACCGACAAACATTGGATGTTAGAGGGTCAGTGCTTTGTATCAGTTTCAGAAGCAGAGTTGGACTAGATATGGTCCGTATGTGTAGGAAACACCGTTCTTTTGTTCTCAGCACACTCACGTTTCCTGCTGTCTTAGAGACTCTAGAAAGCAAGAGCGTGCTTCTTGTTCTAAAGCAGAGTGTCATCAATGGATGAGAACACTGCTGTGTGTTTCACTTCAGAAATGGAGTTAAATCCCAGGCTCTGAGTCTTCCTACAAGCAAGACTTCGTTTCAGGTAAGGGCAGTCACTTTTCTGCTCAAACGAACTACATCGTTCACTGAGCTCACACATTTCTCATCTTAACTGACAAGCATTGGATGTTAGAGGGTCAGTGCTTTGTATCAGTTTCAGAAGCAGAGTTGGACTAGATATGGTCCGTATGTGTAGGAAACACCGTTCTTTTGTTCTCAGCACACTCATGTTTCCTGCTGTCTTAGAGACTCTAGAAAGCAAGAGTGTGCTTCTTGTTCTAAAGCAGAGTGTGATCAATAGATGAGAACACTGCTGTGTGTTTCAATTCAGAAATGGAGTTAAATCCCAGGCTCTGTGTCTTCCTACAAGCAAGACTTCGTTTCAGGTAAGGGCAGTCACTTTTCAGTTCAAAGGAACTACATCATTCACAAAGCTCACACGTTTCTCATCTTAACTGACAAACATTGGATGTTAGAGGGTCAGTGCTTTGTATCAGTTTCAGAAGCAGAGTTGGACTAGATATGGTCCGTATGTGTAGGAAACACTGTTCTTTTGTTCTCAGCACACTCATGTTTCCTGCTGTCTTAGAGACTCTAGAAAGCAAGAGTCTGCTTCTTGTTCTAAAGCAGAGTGTGATCAATGGATGGGAACACTGCTGTGTGTTTCAATTCAGAAATGGAGTTAAATCCCAGGCTCTGTGTCTTCCTACAAGCAAGACTTCGTTTCAGGTAAGGGCAGTCACTTTTCAGTTCAAAGGAACTACATCATTCACAAAGCTCACACGTTTCTCATCTTAACTGACAAACATTGGATGTTAGAGGGTCAGTGCTTTGTATCAGTTTCAGAAGCAGATTTGGACTAGATATGGTCCATATGTGTAGGAAACACCGTTCTTTTGTTCTCAGCACACTCATGTTTCCTGCTGTCTTAGAGACTCTAGAAAGCAAGAGTGTGCTTCTTGTTCTAAAGCAGAGTGTGATCAATGGATGAGAACACTGCTGTGTGTTTCAATTCAGAAATGGAGTTAAATCCTAGCCTCTGAGTCTTCCTACAAGCAAGACTTCGTTTAAGGTAAGGAGAGTCACTTCTCTGCTCAAACGAACTACATCGTTCATGAAGCTCACACGTTTTCCATCTTAACTGACAAGCATTGGATGTTACAGGAGCAGTGCTTTGTATGAGTTTCAGAAGCAGAGTTGGACTAGATATGGTCCGTATGTGTAGGAAACACCGTTCTTTTGTTCTCAGCACACTCACGTTTCCTGCTGTGTTAGAGAATCTAGAAAGCAAGAGCGTGCTTCTCGCTCTAAAGCAGATTGTGATCCATGGATGAGAACGATGCTGTGTGTTTCCCTTCAGAAATGGAGTTAAATCCCAATCTCTGGGTCTTCCTACAAGCAAGACTTCGTTTCAGGTAAGGGCAGTCACTTTTTAGCTCAAACAAACTACATCGTTCACTGAGCTCACACATTTCTCATCTTAACAGACAAGCATTGGATGTTAGAGGACCAGTGCTTTGTATCAGTTTAAGAAGCAGAGTTGGACTAGATATGGTCCGGATGTGTAGGAAACACGGTTCTTTTGTTTTCAGCACACTCATGTTTCCTGCTGTCGTAGAGAATATAGAAAGCAAGAGCGTGCTTCTCGTTCTAAAGCAGAGTGTGGTCAATGGATGAGAACACTGCTGTGTGTTTCAATTCAGAAATGGAGTTAAATCCCAGGCTCTGAGTCTTCCTACAAGCAAGACTTCGTGTAAGGTAAGGGCAGTCACTTTCTGCTCAAATGAACTACATCATTCATGAAGCTCACACGTTTCCCATCTTAACTGACAAGCATTGGATGTTAGAGGACCAGTGCTTTGTATGAGTTTCAGAACCTGAGTTGGACTAGATATGGTCCGTATGTGTAGGAAACACCGTTCTTTTGTTCTCAGCACACTCACGTTTCCTGCAATGTTAGAGACTCTAGAAAGCAAGAGCGTGCTTCTCGCTCTAAAGCAGATTGTGATCCATGGATGAGAACTATGCTGTGTGTTTCCCTTCAGAAATGGAGTTAAATCCCAATCTCTGGGTCTTCCTACAAGCAAGACTTCGTTTCAGGTAAGGGCAGTCACTTTTCAGCTCAAACGAACTACATCGTTCACTGAGCTCACACATCTTAACAGACAAGCATTGGATGTTAGAGGACCAGTGCTTTGTATCAGTTTAAGAAGTAGATTTGGACTAGATATTTTCCGGATGTGTAGGAAACAAGGTTCTTTTCTTCTCAGCACACTCACGTTTCCTGCTGTCTTAGAGACTCTAGAAAGCAAGAGCGTGCTTCTTGTTCTAAAGCAGAGTGTCATCAATGGATGAGAACACTGCTGTGTGTTTCACTTCAGAAATGGAGTTAAATCCTAGGCTCTGAGTCTTCCTACAAGCAAGACTTCGTTTCAGGTAAGGGCAGTCACTTTCTGCTCAAACGATCTACATCGTTCACTGAGCTCACACATTTCTCATCTTAACTGACAAGCATTGGATGTTAGAGGGTCAGTGCTTTGTATCAGTTTCAGAAGCAGATTTGGACTAGATATGGTCCATATGTGTAGGAAACACCGTTCTTTTGTTCTGGGCACACTCAGATTTCCTGCTGTCTTAGAGAATCTAGAAAGCAAGAGAGTGCTTCTCACTCTAAAGCAGAGTGTGATCCATGGATGAATACTATGCTGTGTGTTTCCCTTCAGAAATGGAGTTAAATCCCAGGCTCTGTGTCTTCCTACAAGCAAGACTTCGTTTCAGGTAAGGGCAGTCACTTTTCAGTTCAAAGGAACTACATCATTCACAAAGCTCACACGTTTCTCATCTTAACCGACAAACATTGGATGTTAGAGGGTCAGTGCTTTGTGTCAGTTTCAGAAGCAGAGTTGGACTAGATATGGTCCGTATGTGTAGGAAACACCGTTCTTTTGTTCTCAGCACACTCACGTTTCCTGCTGTCTTAGAGACTCTAGAAAGCAAGAGCGTGCTTCTTGTTCTAAAGCAGAGTGTCATCAATGGATGAGAACACTGCTGTGTGTTTCACTTCAGAAATGGAGTTAAATCCCAGGCTCTGAGTCTTCCTACAAGCAAGACTTCGTTTCAGGTAAGGGCAGTCACTTTCTGCTCAAACGATCTACATCGTTCACTGAGCTCACACATTTCTCATCTTAACTGACAAGCATTGGATGTTAGAGGGTCAGTGCTTTGTATCAGTTTCAGAAGCAGAGTTGGACTAGATATGGTCTGTATGTGTAGGAAACACCGTTCTTTTGTTCTCAGCACACTCATGTTTCCTGCTGTCTTAGAGACTCTAGAAAGCAAGAGTGTGCTTCTTGTTCTAAAGCAGAGTGTGATCAATGGATGAGAACACTGCTGTGTGTTTCAATTCAGAAATGGAGTTAAATCCCAGGCTCTGTGTCTTCCTACAAGCAAGTCTTCGTTTCAGGTAAGGGCAGTCACTTTTCAGTTCAAAGGAACTACATCATTCACAAAGCTCACACGTTTCTCATCTCAACTGACAAACATTGGATGTTAGAGGACCAGTGCTTTGTATCAGTTTAAGAAGTAGAGTTGGACTAGATATTTTCCGGATGTGTAGGAAACAAGGTTCTTTTCTTCTCAGCACACTCACGTTTCCTGCTGTCTTAGAGACTCTAGAAAGCAAGAGCGTGCTTCGTGTTCTAAAGCAGAGTGTCATCAATGGATGAGAACACTGCTGTGTGTTTCCCTTCAGAAATGGAGTTAAATCCCAATCTCTGGGTCTTCCTACAAGCAAGACTTCGTTTCAGGTAAGGGCAGTAACTTTTCAGCTCAAACGAACTACATCGTTCACTGAGCTCACACATTTCTCATCTTAACAGACAAGCATTGGATGTTAAAGGACCAGTGCTTTGTATCAGTTTAAGAAGTAGATGTGGACTAGATATTTTCCGGATGTGTAGGAAACAAGGTTCTTTTCTTCTCAGCACACTCACGTTTCCTGCTGTCTTAGAGACTCTAGAAAGCAAGAGCGTGCTTCTCGCTCTAAAGCAGATTGTGATCCATGGATGAGAACACTGCTGTGTGTTTCAATTCAGAAATGGAGTTAAATCCCAGGCTCTGAGTCTTCCTACAAGCAAGACTTCGTTTAAGGTAAGGGCAGTCACTTTCTGCTCAAACGAACTACATCATTCATGAAGCTCACACGTTTCCCATCTTAACTGACAAGCATTGGATGTTAGAGGACCAGTGCTTTGTATGAGTTTCAGAACCTGAGTTGGACTAGATATGGTCCGTATGTGTAGGAAACACCGTTCTTTTGTTCTCAGCACACTCACGTTTCCTGCAGTGTTAGAGACTCTAGAAAGCAAGAGCGTGCTTCTCGCTCTAAAGCAGATTGTGATCCATGGATGAGAACTATGCTGTGTGTTTCCCTTCAGAAATGGAGTTAAATCCCAATCTCTGGGTCTTCCTACAAGCAAGACTTCGTTTCAGGTAAGGGCAGTCACTTTTCAGCTCAAACTAACTACATCGTTCACTGAGCTCACACATCTTAACAGACAAGCATTGGATGTTAGAGGACCAGTGCTTTGTATCAGTTTAAGAAGTAGATTTGGACTAGATATTTTCCGGATGTGTAGGAAACAAGGTTCTTTTCTTCTCAGCACACTCACGTTTCCTGCTGTCTTAGAGACTCTAGAAAGCAAGAGCGTGCTTCTTGTTCTAAAGCAGAGTGTCATCAATGGATGAGAACACTGCTGTGTGTTTCACTTCAGAAATGGAGTTAAATCCCAGGCTCTGAGTCTTCCTACAAGCAAGACTTCGTTTCAGGTAAGGGCAGTCACTTTCTGCTCAAACGATCTACATCGTTCACTGAGCTCACACATTTCTCATCTTAACTGACAAGCATTGGATGTTAGAGGGTCAGTGCTTTGTATCAGTTTCAGAAGCAGATTTGGACTAGATATGGTCCATATGTGTAGGAAACACCGTTCTTTTGTTCTGGGCACACTCAGATTTCCTGCTGTCTTAGAGAATCTAGAAAGCAAGAGAGTGCTTCTCACTCTAAAGCAGAGTGTCATCCATGGATGAATACTATGCTGTGTGTTTCCCTTCAGAAATGGAGTTAAATCCCAGGCTCTGTGTCTTCCTACAAGCAAGACTTCGTTTCAGGTAAGGGCAGTCACTTTTCAGTTCAAAGGAACTACATCATTCACAAAGCTCACACGTTTCTCATCTTAACCGACAAACATTGGATGTTAGAGGGTCAGTGCTTTGTATCAGTTTCAGAAGCAGAGTTGGACTAGATATGGTCCGTATGTGTAGGAAACACCGTTCTTTTGTTCTCAGCACACTCACGTTTCCTGCTGTCTTAGAGACTCTAGAAAGAAAGAGCGTGCTTCTTGTTCTAAAGCAGAGTGTCATCAATGGATGAGAACACTGCTGTGTGTTTCAATTCAGAAATGGAGTTAAATCCCAGGCTCTGTGTCTTCCTACAAGCAAGACTTCGTTTCAGGTAAGGGCAGTCACTTTTCAGTTCAAAGGAACTACATCATTCACAAAGCTCACACGTTTCTCATCTCAACTGACAAACATTGGATGTTAGAGGACCAGTGCTTTGTATCAGTTTAAGAAGTAGAGTTGGACTAGATATTTTCCGGATGTGTAGGAAACAAGGTTCTTTTCTTCTCAGCACACTCACGTTTCCTGCTGTCTTAGAGACTCTAGAAAGCAAGAGCGTGCTTCTTGTTCTAAAGCAGAGTGTCATCAATGGATGAGAACACTGCTGTGTGTTTCAATTCAGAAATGGAGTTAAATCCCAGGCTCTGAGTCTTCCTACAAGCAAGACTTCGTTTAAGGTAAGGGCAGTCACTTTTCTGCTCAAACGAACTACATCGTTCACTGAGCTCACACATTTCTCATCTTAACAGACAAGCATTGGATGTTAGAGGAGGAGTGCTTTGTATCAGTTTCAGAAGCAGAGTTGGACTAGATATGGTCCGGATGTGTAGGAAACACGGTTCTTTTGTTCGCAGCACACTCATGTTTCCTGCTGTCGTAGAGAATATAGAAAGCAAGAGCGTGCTTCTCGTTCTAAAGCAGAGTGTGGTCAATGGATGAGAACACTGCTGTGTGTTTCAATTCAGAAATGGAGTTAAATCCCAGGCTCTGAGTCTTCCTACAAGCAAGACTTCGTTTCAGGTAAGGGCAGTCACTTTTCAGTTCAAAGGAACTACATCATTCACAAAGCTCACACGTTTCTCATCTTAACTGACAAACATTGGATGTTAGAGGGTCAGTGCTTTGTATCAGTTTCAGAAGCAGAGTTGGACTAGATATGGTCCGTATGTGTAGGAAACACCGTTCTTTTGTTCTCAGCACACTCATGTTTCCTGCTGTCTTAGAGACTCTAGAAAGCAAGAGTGTGCTTCTTGTTCTAAAGCAGAGTGTGATCAATGGATGAGAACACTGCTGTGTGTTTCCCTTCAGAAATGGAGTTAAATCCCAATCTCTGGGTCTTCCTACAAGCAAGACTTCGTTTCAGGTAAGGGCAGTAACTTTTCAGCTCAAACGAACTACATCGTTCACTGAGCTCACACATTTCTCATCTTAACAGACAAGCATTGGATGTTAAAGGACCAGTGCTTTGTATCAGTTTAAGAAGTAGATTTGGACTAGATATTTTCCGGATGTGTAGGAAACAAGGTTCTTTTCTTCTCAGCACACTCACGTTTCCTGCTGTCTTAGAGACTCTAGAAAGCAAGAGCGTGCTTCTTGTTCTAAAGCAGAGTGTGATCAATGGATGAGAACACTGCTGTGTGTTTCAATTCAGAAATGGAGTTAAATCCCAGGCTCTGAGTCTTCCTACAAGCAAGACTTCGTTTAAGGTAAGGGCAGTCACTTTTCTGCTCAAACGAACTACATCGTTCATGAAGCTCACACGTTTTCCATCTTAACTGAAAAGCATTCGATGTTAGAGGAGCCGTGCTTTGTATGAGTTTCAGAAGCAGAGTTGGACTAGATATGGTCCGTATGTGTAGGAAACAACGTTCTTTTGTTCTCAGCACACTCACGTTTCCTGCTGTGTTAGAGACTCTAGAAAGCAAGAGCGTGCTTCTCGCTCTAAAGCAGATTGTGATCCATGGATGAGAACGATGCTGTGTGTTTCCCTTCAGAAATGGAGTTAAATCCCCATCTCTGGGTCTTCCTACAAGCAAGACTTCGTTTCAGGTAAGGGCAGTCACTTTTCTGCTCAAACGAACTACATCGTTCACTGAGCTCACACATTTCTCATCTTAACAGACAAGCATTGGATGTTAGAGGACCAGTGCTTTGTATCAGTTTCAGAAGCAGAGTTGGACTAGATATGGTCCGGATGTGTAGGAAACACGGTTCTTTTGTTCTCAGCACACTCATGTTTCCTGCTGTCGTAGAGAATATAGAAAGAAAGAGCGTGCTTCTCGTTCTAAAGCAGAGTGTGGTCAATGGATGAGAACACTGCTGTGTGTTTCAATTCAGAAATGGAGTTAAATCCCAGGATCTGAGTCTTCCTACAAGCAAGACTTTGTTTAAGGTAAGGGCAGTCACTTTTCTGCTCAAACGAACTACATCATTCATGAAGCTCACACGTTTCCCATCTTAACTGACAAGCATTGGATGTTAGAGGACCAGTGCTTTGTATGAGTTTCAGAACCTGAGTTGGACTAGATATGGTCCGTATGTGTAGGAAACACCGTTCTTTTGTTCTCAGCACACTCACGTTTCCTGCTGTCTTAGAGACTCTAGAAAGCAAGAGCGTGCTTCTTGTTCTAAAGCAGAGTGTCATCAATGGATGAGAACACTGCTGTGTGTTTCACTTCAGAAATGGAGTTAAATCCCAGGCTCTGAGTCTTCCTACAAGCAAGACTTCGTTTCAGGTAAGGGCAGTCACTTTCTGCTCAAACGAACTACATCGTTCACTGAGCTCACACATTTCTCATCTTAACTGACAAGCATTGGATGTTAGAGGGTCAGTGCTTTGTATCAGTTTCAGAAGCAGATTTGGACTAGATATGGTCCATATGTGTAGGAAACTCCGTTCTTTTGTTCTGGGCACACTCAGATTTCCTGCTGTCTTAGAGAATCTAGAAAGCAAGAGTGTGCTTCTCGCTCTAAAAGAGAGTGTGATCCATGGATGAATACTATGCTGTGTGTTTCCCTTCAGAAATGGAGTTAAATCACAGGCTCTGTGTCTTCCTACAAGCAAGACTTCGTTTAAGGTAAGGGCAGTCACTTTTCTGCTCAAACGAACTACATCATTCATGAAGCTCACACGTTTTCCATCTTAACTGACAAGCACTGGATGTTAGAGGGTCAGTGCTTTGTATCAGTTTCAGAAGCAGAGTTGGACTAGATATTGTCTGTATGTGTAGGAAACACCGATCTTTTGTTCTCAGCACACTCATGTTTCCTGCTGTCTTAGAGACTCTAGAAAGCAAGAGTGTGCTTCTTGTTCTAAAGCAGAGTGTGATCAATGGATGAGAACACTGCTGTGTGTTTCAATTCAGAAATGGAGTTAAATCCCAGGCTCTGGGTCTTCCTACAAGCAAGACTTCGTTTCAGGTAAGGGCAGTCACTTTCTGCTCAAACATACTACATCGTTCACTGAGCACACACATTTCTCATCTTAACTGACAAGCATTGGATGTTAGAGGGTCAGTGATTTGTATCAGTTTCAGAAGCAGATTTGGACTAGATATGGTCCATATGTGTAGGAAACACCGTTCTTTTGTTCTGGGCACACTCAGATTTCCTGCTGTCTTAGAGAATCTAGAAAGCAAGAGTGTGCTTATCGCTCTAAAGCAGAGTGTGATCCATGGATTAATACTATGCTGTGTGTTTCCCTTCAGAAATGGAGTTAAATCCCAGGCTCTGTGTCTTCCTACAAGCAAGACTTCGTTTCAGGTAAGGGCAGTCACTTTTCAGTTCAAAGGAACTACATCATTGAAAAAGCTCACACGTTTCTCATCTTAAACGACAAACATTGGATGTTAGAGGGTCAGTGCTTTGTATCAGTTTCAGAAGCAGAGTTGGACTAGATATGGTCCGTATGTGTAGGAAACACCGTTCTTTTGTTCTCAGCACACTCATGTTTCCTGCTGTCTTAGAGACTCTAGAAACCAAGAGTGGTTTTCTTGTTCTAAAGCATAGTGTGATCCATGGATGAGAACACTGCTGTGTGTTTCAATTCAGAAATGGAGTTAAATCCCAGGCTCTGAGTCTTCCTACAAGCAAGACTTCGTTTAAGGTAAGGGCAGTCACTTTTCTGCTCAAACGAACTACATCGTTCATGAAGCTCACACGTTTTCCATCTTAACTGACAAGCATTCGATGTTAGAGGAGCAGTGCTTTGTATGAGTTTCAGAAGCAGAGTTGGACTAGATATGGTCCGTATGTGTAGGAAACAACGTTCTTTTGTTCTCAGCACACTCACGTTTCCTGCTGTGTTAGAGACTCTAGAAAGCAAGAGCGTGCTTCTCGCTGTAAAGCAGATTGTGATCCATGGATGAGAATGATGCTGTGTGTTTTCCTTCAGAAATGGAGTTAAATCCCCATCTCTGGGTCTTCCTACAAGCAAGACTTCGTTTCAGGTAAGGGCAGTCACTTTTCAGCTCAAACGAACTACATCGTTCACTGAGCTCACACATTTCTCATCTTAACAGACAAGCATTGGATGTTAGAGGACCAGTGCTTTGTATCAGTTTCAGAAGCAGAGTTGGACTAGATATGGTCCGGATGTGTAGGAAACACGGTTCTTTTGTTCTCAGCACACTCATGTTTCCTGCTGTCGTAGAGAATATAGAAAGCAAGAGCGTGCTTCTCGTTCTAAAGCAGAGTGTGGTCAATGGATGAGAACACTGCTGTGTGTTTCAATTCAGAAATGGAGTTAAATCCCAGGCTCTGAGTCTTCCTACAAGCAAGACTTCGTTTAAGGTAAGGGCAGTCACTTTTCTGCTCAAATGAACTACATCATTCATGAAGCTCACACGTTTCCCATCTTAACTGACAAGCATTGGATGTTAGAGGACCAGTGCTTTGTATGAGTTTCAGAACCTGAGTTGGACTAGATATGGTCCATATGTGTAGGAAACACCGTTCTTTTGTTCTCAGCACACTGACATTTCCTGCTGTATTAGAGACTCTAGAAAGCAAGAGCGTGCTTCTTGTTCTAAAGCAGAGTGTCATCAATGGATGTGAACACTGCTGTGTGTTTCACTTCAGAAATGGAGTTAAATCCCAGGCTCTGAGTCTTCCTACAAGCAAGACTTCGTTTCAGGTAAGGGCAGTCACTTTCTGCTCAAACGAACTACATCGTTCACTGAGCTCACACATTTCTCATCTTAACTGACAAGCATTGGATGTTAGAGGGTCAGTGCTTTGTATCAGTTTCAGAAGCAGATTTGGACTAGATATGGTCCATATGTGTAGGAAACTCCGTTCTTTTGTTCTGGGCACACTCAGATTTCCTGCTGTCTTAGAGAATCTAGAAAGCAAGAGTGTGCTTCTCGCTCTAAAGGAGAGTGTGATCCATGGATGAATACTATGCTGTGTGTTTCCCTTCAGAAATGGAGTTAAATCCCAGGCTCTGTGTCTTCCTACAAGCAAGACTTCGTTTCAGGTAAGGGCAGTCACTTTTCAGTTCAAAGGAACTACATCATTCACAAAGCTCACACTTTTCTCATCTTAACTGACAAACATTGGATGTTAGAGGACCAGTGCTTTGTATCAGTTTCAGAAGCAGAGTTGGACTAGATATGGTCCATATGTGTAGGAAACACCATTCATTTGTTCTCAGCACACTCACGTTTCCTGCTGTCTTAGAGAATCTAGAAAGCAAGAGTGGTCTTCTTGTTCTAAAGCAGAGTGTCATCAATGGATGAGAACACTGCTGTGTGTTTCACTTCAGAAATGGAGTTAAATCCCAGGCTCTGAGTCTTCCTACAAGCAAGACTTCGTTTCAGGTAAGGGCAGTCACTTTTCTGCTCAAACGAACTACATCGTTCACTGAGCTCACACATTTCTCATCTTAACTGACAAGCATTGGATGTTAGAGGGTCAGTGCTTTGTATCAGTTTCAGAAGCAGATTTGGACTAGATATGGTCCATATGTGTAGGAATCACCGTTCTTTTGTTCTGGGCACACTCAGATTTCCTGCTGTCTTAGAGAATCTAGAAAGCAAGAGTGTGCTTCTCGCTCTAAAGCAGAGTGTGATCCATGGATGAGAACTATGCTGTGTGTTTCCCTTCAGAAATGGAGTTAAATCACAGGCTCTGTGTCTTCCTACAAGCAAGAATTCGTTTCAGGTAAGGGCAGTCACTTTTCAGTTCAAAGGAACTACATCATTCACAAAGCTCACACGTTTCTCATCTTAACTGACAAACATTGGATGTTAGAGGGTCATTGCTTTGTATCAGTTTCAGAAGCAGAGTTGGACTAGATATGGTCCTTATGTGTAGGCAACACCGTTCTTTTGTTCTCAGCACACTCATGTTTCCTGCTGTCTTAGAGACTCTAGAAAGCAAGAGTGTGCTTCTTGTTCTAAAGCAGAGTGTGATCAATGGATGAGAACACTGCTGTGTGTTTCAATTCAGAAATGGAGTTAAATCCCAAGCTCTGTGTCTTCCTACAAGCAAGACTTCGTTTAAGGTAAGGGCAGTCACTTTTCTGCTCAAACGAACTACATCATTCATGAAGCTCACACGTTTCCCATCTTAACTGACAAGCATTGGATGTTAGAGGACCAGTGCTTTGTATGAGTTTCAGAACCTGAGTTGGACTAGATATGGTCCATATGTGTAGGAAACACCGTTCTTTTGTTCTCAGCACACTCACGTTTCCTGCTGTATTAGAGACTCTAGAAAGCAAGAGCGTGCTTCTTGTTCTAAAGCAGAGTGTCATCAATGGATGTGAACACTGCTGTGTGTTTCACTTCAGAAATGGAGTTAAATCCCAGGCTCTGAGTCTTCCTACAAGCAAGACTTCGTTTCAGGTAAGGGCAGTCACTTTCTGCTCAAACGAACTACATCGTTCACTGAGCTCACACATTTCTCATCTTAACTGACAAGCATTGGATGTTAGAGGGTCAGTGCTTTGTATCAGTTTCAGAAGCAGATTTGGACTAGATATGGTCTATATGTGTAGGAAACACCGTTCTTTTGTTCTGGGCACACTCAGATTTCCTGCTGTCTTAGAGAATCTAGAAAGCAAGAGTGTGCTTCTCGCTCTAAAGCAGAGTGTGATCCATGGATGAATACTATGCTGTGTGTTTCCCTTCAGAAATGGAGTTAAATCCCAGGCTCTGTGTCTTCCTACAAGCAAGACTTCGTTTCAGGTAAGGGCAGTCACTTTTCAGTTCAAAGGAACTACATCATTCACACAGCTCACACGTTTCTCATCTTAACCGACAAACATTGGATGTTAGAGGGTCAGTGCTTTGTATCAGTTTCAGAAGCAGAGTTGGACTAGATATGGTCCGTATGTGTAGGAAACACCGTTCTTTTGTTCTCAGCACACTCATGTTTCCTGCTGTCTTAGAGACTCTAGAAAGCAAGAGCGTGCTTCTTGTTCTAAAGCAGAGAGTCATCAATGGATGAGAACACTGCTGTGTGTTTCAATTCAGAAATGGAGTTAAATCCCAGGCTCTGAGTCTTCCTACAAGCAAGACTTCGTTTAAGGTAAGGGCAGTCACTTTTCTGCTCAAACGAACTACATCGTTCACTGAGCTCACACATTTCTCATCTTAACAGACAAGCATTGGATGTTAGAGGAGCAGTGCTTTGTATCAGTTTCAGAAGCAGAGTTGGACTAGATATGGTCCGGATGTGTAGGAAACACGGTTCTTTTGTTCGCAGCACACTCATGTTTCCTGCTGTCTTAGAGACTCTAGAAAGCAAGAGTGTGCTTCTTGTTCTAAAGCAGAGTGTGATCAATGGATGAGAACACTGCTGTGTGTTTCAATTCAGAAATGGAGTTAAATCCCAGGCTCTGAGTCTTCCTACAAGCAAGACTTCGTTTAAGGTAAGGGCAATCACTTTTCTGCTCAAACGAACTACATCGTTCATGAAGCTCACACGTTTTCCATCTTAACTGAAAAGCATTCGATGTTAGAGGAGCAGTGCTTTGTATGAGTTTCAGAAGCAGAGTTGGACTAGATATGGTCCGTATGTGTAGGAAACAACGTTCTTTTGTTCTCAGCACACTCACGTTTCCTGCTGTGTTAGAGACTCTAGAAAGCAAGAGCGTGCTTCTCGCTCTAAAGCAGATTGTGATCCATGGATGAGAACGATGCTGTGTGTTTCCCTTCAGAAATGGAGTTAAATCCCCATCTCTGGGTCTTCCTACAAGCAAGACTTCGTTTCAGGTAAGGGCAGTCACTTTTCAGCTCAAACGAACTACATCGTTCACTGAGCTCACACATTTCTCATCTTAACAGACAAGCATTGGATGTTAGAGGACCAGTGCTTTGTATCAGTTTCAGAAGCAGAGTTGGACTAGATATGGTCCGGATGTGTAGGAAACACGGTTCTTTTGTTCTCAGCACACTCATGTTTCCTGCGGTCGTAGAGAATATAGAAAGAAAGAGCTTGCTTCTCGTTCTAAAGCAGAGTGTGGTCAATGGATGAGAACACTGCTGTGTGTTTCAATTCAGAAATGGAGTTAAATCCCAGGCTCTTTGTCTTCCTACAAGCAAGACTTCGTTTAAGGTAAGGGCAGTCACTTTTCTGCTCAAACGAACTACATCATTCATGAAGCTCACACGTTTCCCATCTTAACTGACAAGCATTGGATGTTAGAGGACCAGTGCTTTGTATGAGTTTCAGAACCTGAGTTGGACTAGATATGGTCCGTATGTGTAGGAAACACCGTTCTTTTGTTCTCAGCACACTCACGTATCCTGCTGTCTTAGAGACTCTAGAAAGCAAGAGCGTGCTTCTTGTTCTAAAACAGAGTGTCATCAATGGATGAGAACACTGCTGTGTGTTTCACTTCAGAAATGGAGTTAAATCCCAGGCTCTGAGTCTTCCTACAAGCAAGACTTCGTTTCAGGTAAGGGCAGTCACTTTCTGCTCAAACGAACTACATCGTTCACTGAGCTCACACATTTCTCATCTTAACTGACAAGCAATGGATGTTAGAGGGTCAGTGCTTTGTATCAGTTTCAGAAGCAGATTTGGACTAGATATGGTCCATATGTGTAGGAAACTCCGTTCTTTTGTTTGGGCACACTCAGATTTCCTGCTGTCTTAGAGAATCTAGAAAGCAAGAGTGTGCTTCTCGCTCTAAAGGAGAGAGTGATCCATGGATGAATACTATGCTGTGTGTTTCCCTTCAGAAATGGAGTTAAATCCCAGGCTCTGTGTCTTCCTACAAGCAAGACTTCGTTTCAGGTAAGGGCAGTCACTTTTCAGTTCAAAGGAACTACATCATTCACAAAGCTCACACTTTTCTCATCTTAACTGACAAACATTGGATGTTAGAGGACCAGTGCTTTGTATCAGTTTCAGAAGCAGAGTTGGACTAGATATGGTCCGTATGTGTAGGAAACACCATTCTTTTGTTCTCAGCACACTCACGTTTCCTGCTGTCTTAGAGAATCTAGAAAGCAAGAGTGGTCTTCTTGTTCTAAAGCAGAGTGTCATCAATGGATGAGAACACTGCTGTGTGTTTCACTTCAGAAATGGAGTTAAATCCCAGGCTCTGAGTCTTCCTACAAGCAAGACTTCGTTTCAGGTAAGGGCAGTCACTTTTCTGCTCAAACGAACTACATCGTTCACTGAGCTCACACATTTCTCATCTTAACTGACAAGCATTGGATGTTAGAGGGTCAGTGCTTTGTATCAGTTTCAGAAGCAGATTTGGACTAGATATGGTCCATATGTGTAGGAATCACCGTTCTTTTGTTCTGGGCACACTCAGATTTCCTGCTGTCTTAGAGAATCTAGAAAGCAAGAGTGTGCTTCTCGCTCTAAAGCAGAGTGTGATCCATGGATGAGAACTATGCTGTGTGTTTCCCTTCAGAAATGGAGTTAAATCACAGGCTCTGTGTCTTCCTACAAGCAAGACTTCGTTTCAGGTAAGGGCAGTCACTTTTCAGTTCAAAGGAACTACATCATTCACAAAGCTCACACGTTTCTCATCTTAACTGACAAACATTGGATGTTAGAGGGTCAGTGCTTTGTATCAGTTTCAGAAGCAGAGTTGGACTAGATATGGTCCTTATGTGTAGGCAACACCGTTCTTTTGTTCTCAGCACACTCATGTTTCCTGCTGTCTTAGAGACTCTAGAAAGCAAGAGTGTGCTTCTTGTTCTAAAGCAGAGTGTGATCAATGGATGAGAACACTGCTGTGTGTTTCAATTCAGAAATGGAGTTAAATCCCAGGCTCTGTGTCTTCCTACAAGCAAGACTTCGTTTAAGGTAAGGGCAGTCACTTTTCTGCTCAAACGAACTACATCATTCATGAAGCTCACACGTTTTCCATCTTAACTGACAAGCATTGGATGTTAGAGGGTCAGTGCTTTGTATCAGTTTCAGAAGCAGAGTTGGACTAGATATTGTCTGTATGTGTAGGAAACACCGTTCTTTTGTTCTCAGCACACTCACGTTTCCTGCTGTGTTAGAGACTCTAGAAAGCAAGAGCGTGCTTCTCGCTCTAAACCAGATTGTGATCCATGGATGAGAACTATGCTGTGTGTTTCCCTTCAGAAATGGAGTTAAATCCCAATCTCGGTGTCTTCCTACAAGCAAGACTTCGTTTCAGGTAAGGGCAGTCACTTTTCAGCACAAACGAACTACATCGTTCACTGAGCTCACACATTTCTCATCTTAACAGAAAAGCATTGGATGCTGGAGGACCAGTGCTTTGTATCAGTTTAAGAAGTAGAGTTGGACTAGATATGGTCCGGATGTGTAGGAAACACAGTTCTTTTGTTCTCAGCACACTCACGTTTCCTGCTGTCTTAGAGACTCTAGAAAGCAAGAGCGTGCTTCTTGTTCTAAAGCAGAGTGTCATCAATGGATGAGAACACTGCTGTGTGTTTCACTTCAGAAATGGAGTTAAATCCCAGGCTCTGAGTCTTCCTACAAGCAAGACTTCGTTTCAGGTAAGGGCAGTCACTTTTCTGCTCAAACGAACTACATCGTTCACTGAGCTCACACATTTCTCATCTTAACTGACAAGCATTGGATGTTAGAGGGTCAGTGCTTTGTATCAGTTTCAGAAGCAGATTTGGACTAGATATGGTCCATATGTGTAGGAATCACCGTTCTTTTGTTCTGGGCACACTCAGATTTCCTGCTGTCTTAGAGAATCTAGAAAGCAAGAGTGTGCTTCTCGCTCTAAAGCAGAGTATGATCCATGGATGAGAACTATGCTGTGTGTTTCAATTCAGAAATGGAGTTAAATCCCAGGCTCTTTGTCTTCCTACAAGCAAGACTTCATTTAAGGTAAGGGCAGTCACTTTTCTGCTCAAACGAACTACATCATTCATGAAGCTCACACGTTTCCCATCTTAACTGACAAGCATTGGATGTTAGAGGACCAGTGCTTTGTATGAGTTTCAGAACCTGAGTTGGACTAGATATGGTCCGTATGTGTAGGAAACAACATTCTTTTGTTCTCAGCACACTCACGTTTCCTGCTGTGTTAGAGACTCTAGAAAGCAAGAGCGTGCTTCTTGTTCTAAAGCAGATTGTGATCCATGGATGAGAACTATGCTGTGTGTTTCCCTTCAGAAATGGAGTTAAATCCCAATCTCTGGGTCTTCCTACAAGCAAGACTTCGTTTCAGGTAAGGGCAGCCACTTTTCACCTCAAACGAACTACATCGTTCACTGAGCTCACACATTTCTCATCTTAACAGACAAGCATTGGATGTTAGAGGACCAGTGCTTTGTATCATTTTAAGAAGGAGAGTTGGACTAGATATTTTCCGGATGTGTAGGAAACAAGGTTCTTTTCTTCTCAGCACACTCACGTTTCCTGCTGTCTTAGAGATTCTAGAAAGCAAGAGCGTGCTTCTTGTTCTAAAGCAGAGTGTGATCAATGGATGAGAACACTGCTGTGTGTTTCACTTCAGAAATGGAGTTAAATGCCAGGCTCTGAGTCTTCCTACAAGCAAGACTTCGTTTCAGGTAAGGGCAGTCACTTTCTGCTCAAACGAACTACATCGTTCACTGAGCTCACACATTTCTCATCTTAACTGACAAGCATTGGATGTTAGAGGGTCAGTGCTTTGTATCAGTTTCAGAAGCAGATTTGGACTAGATATGGTCCATATGTGTAGGAAACACCGTTCTTTTGTTCTGGGCACACTCAGATTTCCTGCTGTCTTAGAGAATCTAGAAAGCAAGAGTGTGCTTCTCGCTCTAAAGCAGAGTGTGATCCATGGATGAATACTATGCTGTGTGTTTCCCTTCAGAAATGGAGTTAAATCCCAGGCTCTGTGTCTTCCTACAAGCAAGACTTCGTTTCAGTTAAGGGCAGTCACTTTTCAGTTCAAAGGAACTACAGCATTCACAAAGCTCACACGTTTCTCATCTTAACTGACAAACATTGGATGTTAGAGGACCAGTGCTTTGTATCAGTTTCAGAAGCAGAGTTGGACTAGATATGGTCCGTATGTGTAGGAAACACCGTTCTTTTGTTCTCAGCACACTCACGTTTCCTGCTGTCTTAGAGACTCTAGAAAGCAAGAGCGTGCGTCTTGTTCTAAAGCAGAGTGTGATCAATGGATGAGAACACTGCTGTGTGTTTCAATTCAGAAATGGAGTTAAATCCCAGGCTCTGAGTCTTCCTACAAGCAAGACTTCGTTTAAGGTAAGGGCAGTCACTTTTCTGCTCAAACGAACTACATCGTTCATGAAGCTCACACGTTTCCCATCTTAACTGACAAGCATTCGATGTTAGAGGAGCAGTGCTTTGTATGAGTTTCAGAAGCAGAGTTGGACTAGATATGGTCTGTATATGTAGGAAACAACGTTCTTTTGTTCTCAGCACACTCACGTTTCCTGCTGTGTTAGAGACTCTAGAAAGCAAGAGCGTGCTTCTCGCTCTAAAGCAGATTGTGATCCATGGATGAGAACGATGCTGTGTGTTTCCCTTCAGAAATGGAGTTAAATCCCCATCTCTGGGTCTTCCTACAAGCAAGACTTCGTTTCAGGTAAGGGCAGTCACTTTTCAGCTCAAACGAACTACATCGTTCACTGAGCTCACACATTTCTCATCTTAACAGACAAGCATTGGATGTTAGAGGACCAGTGCTTTGTATCAGTTTCAGAAGCAGAGTTGGACTAGATATGGTCCGGATGTGTAGGAAACACGGTTCTTTTGTTCTCAGCACACTCATGTTTCCTGCTGTCGTAGAGAATATAGAAAGCAAGAGCGTGCTTCTCGTTCTAAAGCAGAGTGTGGTCAATGGATGAGAACACTGCTGTGTGTTTCAATTCAGAAATGGAGTTAAATCCCAGGCTCTGAGTCTTCCTACAAGCAAGACTTCGTTTAAGGTAAGGGCAGTCACTTTTCTCCTCAAACGAACTACATCATTCATGAAGCTCACACGTTTCCCATCTTAACTGACAAGCATTGGATGTTAGAGGACCAGTGCTTTGTATGAGTTTCAAAACCTGAGTTGGACTAGATATGGTCCGTATGTGTAGGCAACACCGTTCTTTTGTTCTCAGCACACTCACGTTTCCTGCTGTGTTAGAGACTCTAGAAAGCAAGAGCGTGCTTCTTGTTCTAAAGCAGATTGTGATCCATGGATGAGAACTATGCTGTGTGTTTCCCTTCAGAAATGGAGTTAAATCCCAATCTCTGGGTCATCCTACAAGCAAGACTTCGTTTCAGGTAAGGGCAGCCACTTTTCAGCTCAAACGAACTACATCGTTCACTGAGCTCACACATTTCTCATCTTAACAGACAAGCATTGGATGTTAGAGGACCAGTGCTTTGTATCAGTTTAAGAAGTAGAGTTGGACTATATATTTTCCGGATGTGTAGGAAACTAGGTTCTTTTCTTCTCAGCACACTCAGGTTTCCTGCTGTCTTAGAGATTCTAGAAAGCAAGAGCGTGTTTCTTGTTCTAAAGCAGAGTGTCATCAATGGATGAGAACACTGCTGTGTGTTTCACTTCAGAAATGGAGTTAAATCCCAGGCTCTGAGTCTTCCTACAAGCAAGACTTCGTTTCAGGTAAGGGCAGTCACTTTCTGCTCAAACGAACTACATCGTTCACTGAGCTCACACATTTCTCATCTTAACTGACAAGGATTGGATGTTAGAGGGTCAGTGCTTTGTATCAGTTTCAGAAGCAGATTTGGACTAGATATGGTCCATATGTGTAGGAAACACCGTTCTTTTGTTCTGGGCACACTCAGATTTCCTGCTGTCTTAGAGAATCTAGAAAGCAAGAGTGTGCTTCTCACTCTAAAGCAGAGTGTGATCCATGGATGAATACTATGCTGTGTGTTTCCCTTCAGAAATGGAGTTAAATCCCAGGCTCTGTGTCTTCCTACAAGCAAGACTTCGTTTCAGGTAAGGGCAGTCACTTTTCAGTTCAAACGAACTACATCGTTCATGAAGCTCACACGTTTCCCATCTTAAATGACAAGCATTGGATATTAGAGGAGCAGTGCTTTGTATGAGTTTCAGAAGCAGAGTTGGACTAGATATGGTCCATATGTGTAGGAAACACCGTTCATTTGTTCTCAGCACACTCACGTTTCCTGCTGTGTTAGAGACTCTAGAAAGCAAGAGCGTGCTTCTCGCTCTAAAGCAGATTGTGATCCATGGATGAGAACTATGCTGTGTGTTTCCCTTCAGAAATGGAGTTAAATCCCAATCTCTGTGTCTTCCTACAAGCAAGACTTCATTTCAGGTAATGGCAGTCACTTTTCAGCACAAACGAACTACATCGTTCACTGAGCTCACACATTTCTCATCTTAACAGAAATCATTGGATGTTAGAGGACCAGTGCTTTGTATCTGTTTAAGAAGTAGAGTTGGACTAGATATGGTCTGGATGTGTAGGAAACACGGTTCTTTTGTTCTCAGCACACTCATGTTTCCTGCTGTCTTAGAGACTCTAGAAAGCAAGAGCGTGCTTCTTGTTCTAAAGCAGAGTGTAATCAATGGATGAGAACACTGCTGTGTGTTTCACTTCAGAAATGGAGTTAAATCCCAGGCTCTGAGTCTTCCTACAAGCAAGACTTCGTTTCAGGTAAGGGCAGTCACTTTTCTGCTCAAACGAACTACATCGTTCACTGAGCTCACACATTTCTCATCTTAACTGACAAGCATTGGATGTTAGAGGGTCAGTGCTTTGTATCAGTTTCAGAAGCAGATTTGGACTAGATATGGTCCATATGTGTAGGAATCACCGTTCTTTTGTTCTGGGCACACTCAGATTTCCTGCTGTCTTAGAGAATCTAGAAAGCAAGAGTGTGCTTCTCGATCTAAAGCAGAGTATGATCCATGGATGAGAACTATGCTGTGTGTTTCCCTTCAGAAATGGAGTTAAATCACAGGCTCTGTGTCTTCCTACAAGCAAGACTTCGTTTCAGGTAAGGGCAGTCACTTTTCAGTTCAAAGGAACTACATCATTCACAAAGCTCACACGTTTCTCATCTTAACTGACAAACATTGGATGTTAGAGGACCAGTGCTTTGTATCAGTTTCAGAAGCAGAGTTGGACTAGATATGGTCCGTATGTGTAGGAAACACCGTTCTTTTGTTCTCAGCACACTCACGTTTCCTGCTGTCTTAGAGACTCTAGAAAGCAAGAGCGTGCTTCTTGTTCTAAAGCAGAGTGTGATCAATGGATGAGAACACTGCTGTGTGTTTCAATTCAGAAATGGAGTTAAATCCCAGGCTCTGAGTCTTCCTACAAGCAAGACTTCGTTTCAGGTAAGGGCAGTCACTTTTCTGCTCAAACGAACTACATCGTTCATGAAGCTCACACGTTTCCCATCTTAACTGACAAGCAATGGATGTTAGAGGAGCAGTGCTTTGTATGAGTTTCAGAAGCAGAGTTGGACTAGATATGGTCCATATGTGTAGGAAACACCGTTCATTTGTTCTCAGCACACTCACGTTTCCTGCTCTGTTAGAGACTCTAGAAAGCAAGAGCGTGCTTCTCGCTCTAAACCAGATTGTGATCCATGGATGAGAACTATGCTGTGTGTTTCCATTCAGAAATGGAGTTAAATCCCAATCTCTGGGTCTTCCTACAAGCAAGACTTCGTTTCAGGTAAGGGCAGCCACTTTTCACCTCAAACGAACTACATCGTTCACTGAGCTCACACATTTCTCATCTTAACAGACAAGCATTGGATGTTAGAGGACCAGTGCTTTGTATCATTTTAAGAAGGAGAGTTGGACTAGATATTTTCCGGATGTGTAGGAAACAAGGTTCTTTTCTTCTCAGCACACTCACGTTTCCTGCTGTCTTAGAGATTCTAGAAAGCAAGAGCGTGCTTCTTGTTCTAAAGCAGAGTGTGATCAATGGATGAGAACACTGCTGTGTGTTTCACTTCAGAAATGGAGTTAAATGCCAGGCTCTGAGTCTTCCTACAAGCAAGACTTCGTTTCAGGTAAGGGCAGTCACTTTCTGCTCAAACGAACTACATTGTTCACTGAGCTCACACATTTCTCATCTTAACTGACAAGCATTGGATGTTAGAGGGTCAGTGCTTTGTATCAGTTTCAGAAGCAGATTTGGACTAGATATGGTCCATATGTGTAGGAAACACCGTTCTTTTGTTCTGGGCACACTCAGATTTCCTGCTGTCTTAGAGAATCTAGAAAGCAAGAGTGTGCTTCTCGCTCTAAAGCAGAGTGTGATCCATGGATGAATACTATGCTGTGTGTTTCCCTTCAGAAATGGAGTTAAATCCCAGGCTCTGTGTCTTCCTACAAGCAAGACTTCGTTTCAGTTAAGGGCAGTCACTTTTCAGTTCAAAGGAACTACAGCATTCACAAAGCTCACACGTTTCTCATCTTAACTGACAAACATTGGATGTTAGAGGACCAGTGCTTTGTATCAGTTTCAGAAGCAGAGTTGGACTAGATATGGTCTGTATATGTAGGAAACAACGTTCTTTTGTTCTCAGCACACTCACGTTTCCTGCTGTGTTAGAGACTCTAGAAAGCAAGAGCGTGCTTCTCGCTCTAAAGCAGATTGTGATCCATGGATGAGAACGATGCTGTGTGTTTCCCTTCAGAAATGGAGTTAAATCCCCATCTCTGGGTCTTCCTACAAGCAAGACTTCGTTTCAGGTAAGGGCAGTCACTTTTCAGCTCAAACGAACTACATCGTTCACTGAGCTCACACATTTCTCATCTTAACAGACAAGCATTGGATGTTAGAGGACCAGTGCTTTGTATCAGTTTCAGAAGCAGAGTTGGACTAGATATGGTCCGGATGTGTAGGAAACACGGTTCTTTTGTTCTCAGCACACTCATGTTTCCTGCTGTCGTAGAGAATATAGAAAGCAAGAGCGTGCTTCTCGTTCTAAAGCAGAGTGTGGTCAATGGATGAGAACACTGCTGTGTGTTTCAATTCAGAAATGGAGTTAAATCCCAGGCTCTGAGTCTTCCTACAAGCAAGACTTCGTTTAAGGTAAGGGCAGTCACTTTTCTCCTCAAACGAACTACATCATTCATGAAGCTCACACGTTTCCCATCTTAACTGACAAGCATTGGATGTTAGAGGACCAGTGCTTTGTATGAGTTTCAAAACCTGAGTTGGACTAGATATGGTCCGTATGTGTAGGAAACACCGTTCTTTTGTTCTCAGCACACTCACGTTTCCTGCTGTGTTAGAGACTCTAGAAAGCAAGAGCGTGCTTCTTGTTCTAAAGCAGATTGTGATCCATGGATGAGAACTATGCTGTGTGTTTCCCTTCAGAAATGGAGTTAAATCCCAATCTCTGGGTCTTCCTACAAGCAAGACTTCGTTTCAGGTAAGGGCAGCCACTTTTCAGCTCAAACGAACTACATCGTTCACTGAGCTCACACATTTCTCATCTTAACAGACAAGCATTGGATGTTAGAGGACCAGTGCTTTGTATCAGTTTAAGAAGTAGAGTTGGACTATATATTTTCCGGATGTGTAGGAAACTAGGTTCTTTTCTTCTCAGCACACTCAGGTTTCCTGCTGTCTTAGAGATTCTAGAAAGCAAGAGCGTGTTTCTTGTTCTAAAGCAGAGTGTCATCAATGGATGAGAACACTGCTGTGTGTTTCACTTCAGAAATGGAGTTAAATCCCAGGCTCTGAGTCTTCCTACAAGCAAGACTTCGTTTCAGGTAAGGGCAGTCACTTTCTTCTCAAACGAACTACATCGTTCACTGAGCTCACACATTTCTCATCTTAACTGACAAGCATTGGATGTTAGAGGGTCAGTGCTTTGTATCAGTTTCAGAAGCAGATTTGGACTAGATATGGTCCATATGTGTAGGAAACACCGTTCTTTTGTTCTGGGCACACTCAGATTTCCTGCTGTCTTAGAGAATCTAGAAAGCAAGAGTGTGCTTCTCACTCTAAAGCAGAGTGTGATCCATGGATGAATACTATGCTGTGTGTTTCCCTTCAGAAATGGAGTTAAATCCCAGGCTCTGTGTCTTCCTACAAGCAAGACTTCGTTTCAGGTAAGGGCAGTCACTTTTCAGTTCAAACGAACTACATCGTTCATGAAGCTCACACGTTTCCCATCTTAAATGACAAGCATTGGATGTTAGAGGAGCAGTGCTTTGTATGAGTTTCAGAAGCAGAGTTGGACTAGATATGGTCCATATGTGTAGGAAACACCGTTCATTTGTTCTCAGCACACTCACGTTTCCTGCTGTGTTAGAGACTCTAGAAAGCAAGAGCGTGCTTCTCGCTCTAAAGCAGATTGTGATCCATGGATGAGAACTATGCTGTGTGTTTCCCTTCAGAAATGGAGTTAAATCCCAATCTCTGTGTCTTCCTACAAGCAAGACTTCATTTCAGGTAATGGCAGTCACTTTTCAGCACAAACGAACTACATCGTTCACTGAGCTCACACATTTCTCATCTTAACAGAAATCATTGGATGTTAGAGGACCAGTGCTTTGTATCTGTTTAAGAAGTAGAGATGGACTAGATATGGTCTGGATGTGTAGGAAACACGGTTCTTTTGTTCTCAGCACACTCACGTTTCCTGCTGTCTTAGAGACTCTAGAAAGCAAGAGCGTGCTTCTTGTTCTAAAGCAGAGTGTAATCAATGGATGAGAACACTGCTGTGTGTTTCACTTCAGAAATGGAGTTAAATCCCAGGCTCTGAGTCTTCCTACAAGCAAGACTTCGTTTCAGGTAAGGGCAGTCACTTTTCTGCTCAAACGAACTACATCGTTCACTGAGCTCACACATTTCTCATCTTAACTGACAAGCATTGGATGTTAGAGGGTCAGTGCTTTGTATCAGTTTCAGAAGCAGATTTGGACTAGATATGGTCCATATGTGTAGGAATCACCGTTCTTTTGTTCTGGGCACACTCAGATTTCCTGCTGTCTTAGAGAATCTAGAAAGCAAGAGTGTGCTTCTCGATCTAAAGCAGAGTATGATCCATGGATGAGAACTATGCTGTGTGTTTCCCTTCAGAAATGGAGTTAAATCACAGGCTCTGTGTCTTCCTACAAGCAAGACTTCGTTTCAGGTAAGGGCAGTCACTTTTCAGTTCAAAGGAACTACATCATTCACAAAGCTCACACGTTTCTCATCTTAACTGACAAACATTGGATGTTAGAGGACCAGTGCTTTGTATCAGTTTCAGAAGAAGAGTTGGACTAGATATGGTCCGTATGTGTAGGAAACACCGTTCTTTTGTTCTCAGCACACTCACGTTTCCTGCTGTCTTAGAGACTCTAGAAAGCAAGAGCGTGCTTCTTGTTCTAAAGCAGAGTGTGATCAATGGATGAGAACACTGCTGTGTGTTTCAATTCAGAAATGGAGTTAAATCCCAGGCTCTGAGTCTTCCTACAAGCAAGACTTCGTTTCAGGTAAGGGCAGTCACTTTTCTGCTCAAACGAACTACATCGTTCATGAAGCTCACACGTTTCCCATCTTAACTGACAAGCAATGGATGTTAGAGGAGCAGTGCTTTGTATGAGTTTCAGAAGCAGAGTTGGACTAGATATGGTCCATATGTGTAGGAAACACCGTTCATTTGTTCTCAGCACACTCACGTTTCCTGCTCTGTTAGAGACTCTAGAAAGCAAGAGCGTGCTTCTCGCTCTAAACCAGATTGTGATCCATGGATGAGAACTATGCTGTGTGTTTCCATTCAGAAATGGAGTTAAATCACAGGCTCTGTGTCTTCCTACAAGCAAGACTTCGTTTCAGGTAAGGGCAGTCACTTTTCAGTTCAAAGGAACTACATCATTCACAAAGCTCACACGTTTCTCATCTTAACTGACAAACATTGGATGTTAGAGGACCAGTGCTTGGTATCAGTTTCAGAAGCAGAGTTGGACTAGATATGGTCCGTATGTGTAGGAAACACCGTTGTTTTGTTCTCAGCACACTCACGTTTCCTGCTCTCTTAGAGACTCTAGAAAGCAAGAGCGTGCTTCTTGATCTAAAGCAGAGTGTGATCAATGGATGAGAACACTGCTGTGTGTTTCAATTCAGAAATGGAGTTAAATCCCAGGCTCTGAGTCTTCCTACAAGCAAGACTTCGTTTAAGGTAAGGGCAGTCACTTTTCTGCTCAAACGAACTACATCGTGCATGAAGCTCACACGTTTCCCATCTTAACTGACAAGCATTCGATGTTAGAGGAGCAGTGCTTTGTATGAGTTTCAGAAGCAGAGTTGGACTAGATATGGTCTGTATATGTAGGAAACAACGTTCTTTTGTTCTCAGCACACTCACGTTTCCTGCTGTGTTAGAGACTCTAGAAAGCAAGAGCGTGCTTCTCGCTCTAAAGCAGATTGTGATCCATGGATGAGAACGATGCTGTGTGTTTCCCTTCAGAAATGGAGTTAAATCCCCATCTCTGGGTCTTCCTACAAGCAAGACTTCGTTTCAGGTAAGGGCAGTCACTTTTCAGCTCAAACGAACTACATCGTTCACTGAGCTCACACATTTCTCATCTTAACAGACAAGCATTGGATGTTAGAGGACCAGTGCTTTGTATCAGTTTCAGAAGCAGAGTTGGACTAGATATGGTCCGGATGTGTAGGAAACACGGTTCTTTTGTTCTCAGCACACTCATGTTTCCTGCTGTCGTAGAGAATATAGAAAGCAAGAGCGTGCTTCTCGTTCTAAAGCAGAGTGTGGTCAATGGATGAGAACACTGCTGTGTGTTTCAATTCAGAAATGGAGTTAAATCCCAGGCTCTGAGTCTTCCTACAAGCAAGACTTCGTTTAAGGTAAGGGCAGTCACTTTTCTCCTCAAACGAACTACATCATTCATGAAGCTCACACGTTTCCCATCTTAACTGACAAGCATTGGATGTTAGAGGACCAGTGCTTTGTATGAGTTTCAAAACCTGAGTTGGACTAGATATGGTCCGTATGTGTAGGAAACACCGTTCTTTTGTTCTCAGCACACTCACGTTTCCTGCTGTGTTAGAGACTCTAGAAAGCAAGAGCGTGCTTCTTGTTCTAAAGCAGATTGTGATCCATGGATGAGAACTATGCTGTGTGTTTCCCTTCAGAAATGGAGTTAAATCCCAATCTCTGGGTCTTCCTACAAGCAAGACTTCGTTTCAGGTAAGGGCAGCCACTTTTCAGCTCAAACGAACTACATCGTTCACTGAGCTCACACATTTCTCATCTTAACAGACAAGCATTGGATGTTAGAGGACCAGTGCTTTGTATCAGTTTAAGAAGTAGAGTTGGACTATATATTTTCCGGATGTGTAGGAAACTAGGTTCTTTTCTTCTCAGCACACTCAGGTTTCCTGCTGTCTTAGAGATTCTAGAAAGCAAGAGCGTGTTTCTTGTTCTAAAGCAGAGTGTCATCAATGGATGAGAACACTGCTGTGTGTTTCACTTCAGAAATGGAGTTAAATCCCAGGCTCTGAGTCTTCCTACAAGCAAGACTTCGTTTCAGGTAAGGGCAGTCACTTTCTTCTCAAACGAACTACATCGTTCACTGAGCTCACACATTTCTCATCTTAACTGACAAGCATTGGATGTTAGAGGGTCAGTGCTTTGTATCAGTTTCAGAAGCAGATTTGGACTAGATATGGTCCATATGTGTAGGAAACACCGTTCTTTTGTTCTGGGCACACTCAGATTTCCTGCTGTCTTAGAGAATCTAGAAAGCAAGAGTGTGCTTCTCACTCTAAAGCAGAGTGTGATCCATGGATGAATACTATGCTGTGTGTTTCCCTTCAGAAATGGAGTTAAATCCCAGGCTCTGTGTCTTCCTACAAGCAAGACTTCGTTTCAGGTAAGGGCAGTCACTTTTCAGTTCAAACGAACTACATCGTTCATGAAGCTCACACGTTTCCCATCTTAAATGACAAGCATTGGATGTTAGAGGAGCAGTGCTTTGTATGAGTTTCAGAAGCAGAGTTGGACTAGATATGGTCCATATGTGTAGGAAACACCGTTCATTTGTTCTCAGCACACTCACGTTTCCTGCTGTGTTAGAGACTCTAGAAAGCAAGAGCGTGCTTCTCGCTCTAAAGCAGATTGTGATCCATGGATGAGAACTATGCTGTGTGTTTCCCTTCAGAAATGGAGTTAAATCCCAATCTCTGTGTCTTCCTACAAGCAAGACTTCATTTCAGGTAATGGCAGTCACTTTTCAGCACAAACGAACTACATCGTTCACTGAGCTCACACATTTCTCATCTTAACAGAAATCATTGGATGTTAGAGGACCAGTGCTTTGTATCTGTTTAAGAAGTAGAGTTGGACTAGATATGGTCTGGATGTGTAGGAAACACGGTTCTTTTGTTCTCAGCACACTCACGTTTCCTGCTGTCTTAGAGACTCTAGAAAGCAAGAGCGTGCTTCTTGTTCTAAAGCAGAGTGTAATCAATGGATGAGAACACTGCTGTGTGTTTCACTTCAGAAATGGAGTTAAATCCCAGGCTCTGAGTCTTCCTACAAGCAAGACTTCGTTTCAGGTAAGGGCAGTCACTTTTCTGCTCAAACGAACTACATCGTTCACTGAGCTCACACATTTCTCATCTTAACTGACAAGCATTGGATGTTAGAGGGTCAGTGCTTTGTATCAGTTTCAGAAGCAGATTTGGACTAGATATGGTCCATATGTGTAGGAATCACCGTTCTTTTGTTCTGGGCACACTCAGATTTCCTGCTGTCTTAGAGAATCTAGAAAGCAAGAGTGTGCTTCTCGATCTAAAGCAGAGTATGATCCATGGATGAGAACTATGCTGTGTGTTTCCCTTCAGAAATGGAGTTAAATCACAGGCTCTGTGTCTTCCTACAAGCAAGACTTCGTTTCAGGTAAGGGCAGTCACTTTTCAGTTCAAAGGAACTACATCATTCACAAAGCTCACACGTTTCTCATCTTAACTGACAAACATTGGATGTTAGAGGACCAGTGCTTTGTATCAGTTTCAGAAGCAGAGTTGGACTAGATATGGTCCGTATGTGTAGGAAACACCGTTCTTTTGTTCTCAGCACACTCACGTTTCCTGCTGTCTTAGAGACTCTAGAAAGCAAGAGCGTGCTTCTTGTTCTAAAGCAGAGTGTGATCAATGGATGAGAACACTGCTGTGTGTTTCAATTCAGAAATGGAGTTAAATCCCAGGCTCTGAGTCTTCCTACAAGCAAGACTTCGTTTCAGGTAAGGGCAGTCACTTTTCTGCTCAAACGAACTACATCGTTCATGAAGCTCACACGTTTCCCATCTTAACTGACAAGCAATGGATGTTAGAGGAGCAGTGCTTTGTATGAGTTTCAGAAGCAGAGTTGGACTAGATATGGTCCATATGTGTAGGAAACACCGTTCATTTGTTCTCAGCACACTCACGTTTCCTGCTCTGTTAGAGACTCTAGAAAGCAAGAGCGTGCTTCTCGCTCTAAACCAGATTGTGATCCATGGATGAGAACTATGCTGTGTGTTTCCATTCAGAAATGGAGTTAAATCACAGGCTCTGTGTCTTCCTACAAGCAAGACTTCGTTTCAGGTAAGGGCAGTCACTTTTCAGTTCAAAGGAACTACATCATTCACAAAGCTCACACGTTTCTCATCTTAACTGACAAACATTGGATGTTAGAGGACCAGTGCTTGGTATCAGTTTCAGAAGCAGAGTTGGACTAGATATGGTCCGTATGTGTAGGAAACACCGTTGTTTTGTTCTCAGCACACTCACGTTTCCTGCTCTCTTAGAGACTCTAGAAAGCAAGAGCGTGCTTCTTGATCTAAAGCAGAGTGTGATCAATGGATGAGAACACTGCTGTGTGTTTCAATTCAGAAATGGAGTTAAATCCCAGGCTCTGAGTCTTCCTACAAGCAAGACTTCGTTTAAGGTAAGGGCAGTCACTTTTCTGCTCAAACGAACTACATCGTGCATGAAGCTCACACGTTTCCCATCTTAACTGACAAGCATTGGATGTTAGAGGAGCAGTGCTTTGTATGAGTTTCAGAAGCAGAGTTCGACTAGTTATGGTCCATATGTGTAGGAAACACCGTTCATTTGTTCTCAGCACACTCACGTTTCCTGCTGTGTTAGAGACTCTAGAAAGCAAGAGCGTGCTTCTCGCTCTAAACCAGATTGTGATCCATGGATGAGAACTATGCTGTGTGTTTCCCTTCAGAAATGGAGTTAAATCCCAATCTCTGTGTCTTCCTACAAGCAAGACTTCGTTTCAGGTAAGGGCAGTCACTTTTCAGCACAAACGAACTACATCGTTCACTGAGCTCACACATTTCTCATCTTAACAGAAATCATTGGATGTTAGAGGACCAGTGCTTTGTATCAGTTTAAGAAGTAGAGTTGGACTAGATATGGTCTGGATGTGTAGGAAACACGGTTCTTTTGTTCTCAGCACACTCACGTTTCCTGCTGTCTTAGAGACTCTAGAAAGCAAGAGCGTGCTTCTTGTTCTAAAGCAGAGTGTCATCAATGGATGAGAACACTGCTGTGTGTTTCACTTCAGAAATGGAGTTAAATCCCAGGCTCTGAGTCTTCCTACAAGCAAGACTTCGTTTCAGGTAAGGGCAGTCACTTTTCTGCTCAAACGAACTACATCGTACACTGAGCTCACACATTTCTCATCTTAACTGACAAGCATTGGATGTTAGAGGGTCAGTGCTTTGTATCAGTTTCAGAAGCAGATTTGGACTAGATATGGTTCATATGTGTAGGAATCACCGTTCTTTTGTTCTGGGCACACTCAGATTTCCTGCTGTCTTAGAGAATCTAGAAAGCAAGAGTGTGCTTCTCGCTCTAAAGCAGAGTGTGATCCATGGATGAGAACTATGCTGTGTGTTTCCCTTCAGAAATGGAGTTAAATCACAGGCTCTGTGTCTTCCTACAAGCAAGAATTCGTTTCAGGTAAGGGCAGTCACTTTTCAGTTCAAAGGAACTACATCATTCACAAAGCTCACACGTTTCTCATCTTAACTGACAAACATTGGATGTTAGAGGGTCAGTGCTTTGTATCAGTTTCAGAAGCAGAGTTGGACTAGATATGGTCCGTATGTGTAGGAAACAAAGTTCTTTTGTTCTCAGCACACTCACGTTTCCTGCTGTGTTAGAGGCTCTAGAAAGCAAGAGCGTGCTTCTCGCTCTAAAGCAGATTGTGATCCATGGATGAGAACTATGCTGTGTGTTTCCCTTCAGAAATGGAGTTAAATCCCAATCTCTGGGTCTTCCTACAAGCAAGACTTCGTTTCAGGTAAGGGCAGTCACTTTTCAGCTCAAACTAACTACATCGTTCACTGAGCTCACACATTTCTCATCTTAACAGACAAGCATTGGATGTTAGAGGACCAGTGCTTTGTATCAGTTTAAGAAGTAGAGTTGGACTAGATATTTTCCGGATGTGTAGGAAACAAGGTTCTTTTCTTCTCAGCACACTCACGTTTCCTGCTGTCTTAGAGACTCTAGAAAGCAAGAGCGTGCTTCTTGTTCTAAAGCAGAGTGTCATCAATGGATGAGAACACTGCTTTGTGTTTCACTTCAGAAATGGAGTTAAATCCCAGGCTCTGAGTCTTCCTACAAGCAAGACTTCGTTTCAGGTAAGGGCAGTCACTTTTCTGCTCAAACGAACTACATCGTTCACTGAGCTCACACATTTCTCATCTTAACTGACAAGCATTGGATGTTAGAGGGTCAGTGCTTTGTATCAGTTTCAGAAGCAGATTTGGACTAGATATGGTCCATATGTGTAGGAAACACCGTTCTTTTGTTCTGGGCACTCTCAGATTTCCTGCTGTCTTAGAGAATCTAGAAAGCCAGAGTGTGCTTCTCGCTCTAAAGCAGAGTGTGATCCATGGATGAATACTCTGCTGTGTGTTTCCCTTCAGAAATGGAGTTAAATCCCAGGCTCTGTGTCTTCCTACAAGCAAGACTTCGTTTCAGGTAAGGGCAGTCACTTTTCAGTTCAAAGGAACTACATCATTCACAAAGCTCACACGTTTCTCATCTTAACTGACAAACATTGGATGTTAGAGGACCAGTGCTTTGTATCAGTTTCAGAAGCAGAGTTGGACTAGATATGGTCCGTATGTGTAGGAAACACCGTTCTTTTGTTCTCAGCACACTCACGTTTCC
Organism: Onychomys leucogaster; assembly: GCA_949786385.1. Classification (NCBI taxonomy): domain Eukaryota; kingdom Metazoa; phylum Chordata; class Mammalia; order Rodentia; family Cricetidae; genus Onychomys; species Onychomys leucogaster. The sequence continues at coordinate 1,022,732 of CATKUP010000140.1, forward strand.
TGCTGTCTTAGAGACTCTAGAAAGCAAGAGCGTGCTTCTTGTTCTAAAGCAGAGTGTGATCAATGGATGAGAACACTGCTGTGTGTTTCAATTCAGAAATGGAGTTAGATCTCAGGCTCTGAGTCTTCCTACAAGCAAGACTTCGTTTAAGGTAAGGGCAGTCACTTTTCTGCTCAAACGAACTACATCGTTCATGAAGCTCACACGTTTCCCATCTTAACTGACAAGCATTGGATGTTAGAGGAGCAGTGCTTTGTATGAGTTTCAGAAGCAGAGTTGGACTAGATATGGTCCATATGTGTAGGAAACACCGTTCATTTGTTCTCAGCACACTCACGTTTCCTGCTGTGTTAGAGACTCTAGAAAGCAAGAGCATGCTTCTCGTTCTAAATCAGATTGTGATCCATGGATGAGAACTATGCTGTGTGTTTCCCTTCAGAAATGGAGTTAAATCCCAATCTCTGTGTCTTCCTACAAGCAAGACTTCGTTTCAGGTAAGGGCAGTCACTTTTCAGCACAAACGAACTACATCGTTCACTGAGCTCACACATTTCTCATCTTAACAGAAAAGCATTGGATGTTAGAGGACCAGTGCTTTGTATCAGTTTAAGAAGTAGAGTTGGACTAGATATGGTCCGGATGTGTAGGAAACACAGTTCTTTTGTTCTCAGCACACTCACGTTTCCTGCTGTCTTAGAGACTCTAGAAAGCAAGAGCGTGCTTCTTGTTCTAAAGCAGAGTGTCATCAAAGGATGAGAACACTGCTGTGTGTTTCACTTCAGAAATGGAGTTAAATCCCAGGCTCTGAGTCTTCCTACAAGCAAGACTTCGTTTCAGGTAAGGGCAGTCACTTTTCTGCTCAAACGAACTACATCGTTCACTGAGCTCACACATTTCTCATCTTAACTGACAAGCATTGGATGTTAGAGGGTAAGTGCTTTGTATCAGTTTCAGAAGCAGATTTGGACTAGATATGGTCCATATGTGTAGGAATCACCATTCTTTTGTTCTGGGCACACTCAGATTTCCTGCTGTCTTAGAGAATCTAGAAAGCAAGAGTGTGCTTCTCGCTCTAAAGCAGAGTGTGATCCATGGATGAGAACTATGCTGTGTGTTTCCCTTCAGAAATGGAGTTAAATCCCAGGCTCTGTGTCTTCCTACAAGCAAGACTTCGTTTCAGGTAAGGGCAGTCACTTTTCAGTTCAAAGGAACTACATCATTCACAAAGCTCACACGTTTCTCATCTTAACTGACAAACATTGGATGTTAGAGGGTCAGTGCTTTGTATCAGTTTCAGAAGCAGAGTTGGACTAGATATGGTCCGTATGTGTAAGAAACACCGTTCTTTTGTTCTCAGCACACTCATGTTTCATGCTGTCTTAGAGATTCTAGAAAGCAAGAGTGTGCTTCTTGTTCTAAAGCAGAGTGTGGTCAATGGATGAGAACACTGCTGTGTGTTTCAATTCAGAAATGGAGTTAAATCCCAGGCTCTGTGTCTTCCTACAAGCAAGACTTCGTTCAGGTAAGGGCAGTCACTTTTCAGTTCAAAGGAACTACATCATTCACAAAGCTCACACGTTTCTCATCTTAACTGACAAACATTGGATGTTAGGGGGTCAGTGCTTTGTATCAGTTTCAGAAGCAGAGTTGGACTAGATATGATCCGTATGTGTAGAAAACATCGTTCTTTTGTTCTCAGCACACTCATGTTTCCTGCTGTCTTAGATACTCTAGAAAGCAAGAGCGTGCTTCTTGTTCTAAAGCAGAGTGTGATCAATGGATGAGAACACTGCTGTGTGTTTAACTTCAGAAATGGAGTTAAATCCCAGGCTCTGAGTCTTCCTACAAGCAAGACTTCGTTTAAGGTAAGGGCACTCACTTTTCTGCTCAAACGAACTACATCGTTCATGAAGCTCACACGTTGTCCATCTTAACTGTGAAGCATTGGATGTTAGAGGAGCAGTGCTTTGTATGAGTTTCAGAAGCAGAGTTGGACTAGATATGGTCCGTATGTGTAGGAAACAACGTTCTTTTGTTCTCAGCACACTCACGTTTCCTGCTGTGTTAGAGACTCTAGAAAGCAAGTGCATGCTTCTCGCTCTAAAGCAGATTGTGATCCATGGATGAGAACTATGCTGTGTGTTTCCCTTCAGAAATGGAGTTAAATCCCAATCTCTGGGTCTTCCTACGAGCAAGACTTCGTTTCAGGTAAGGGCAGTCACTTTTCAGCTCAAACGAACTACATCGTTCACTGAGCTCACACATTTCTCATCTTAACAGACAAGTATTGGATGTTAGAGGAGCAGTGCTTTGTATGAGTTTCAGAAGCAGAGTTGGACTAGATATGGTCCATATGTGTAGGAAACACCGTTCATTTGTTCTCAGCACACTCACGTGTCCTGCTGTGTTAGAGACTCTAGAAAGCAAGAGCATGCTTCTCGCTCTAAAGCAGATTGTGATCCATGGATGAGAACTATGCTGTGTGTTTCCCTTCAGAAATGGAGTTAAATCCCAATCTCTGTGTCTTCCTACAAGCAAGACTTCGTTTCAGGTAAGGGCAGTCACTTTTCAGCACAAACGAACTACATCGTTCACTGAGCTCACACATTTCTCATCTTAACAGAAATCATTGGATGTTAGAGGACCAGTGCTTTGTATCAGTTTAAGAAGTAGAGTTGGACTAGATATGGTCTGGATGTGTAGGAAACACGGTTCTTTTGTTCTCAGCACACTCACGTTTCCTGCTGTCTTAGAGACTCTAGAAAGCAAGAGCGTGCTTCTTGTTCTAAAGCAGAGTGTCATCAATGGATGAGAACACTGCTGTGTGTTTCACTTCAGAAATGGAGTTAAATCCCAGGCTCTGAGTCTTCCTACAAGCAAGACTTCGTTTCAGGTAAGGGCAGTCACTTTTCTGCTCAAACGAACTACATCGTACACTGAGCTCACACATTTCTCATCTTAACTGACAAGCATTGGATGTTAGAGGGTCAGTGCTTTGTATCAGTTTCAGAAGCAGATTTGGACTAGATATGGTTCATATGTGTAGGAATCACCGTTCTTTTGTTCTGGGCACACTCAGATTTCCTGCTGTCTTAGAGAATCTAGAAAGCAAGAGTGTGCTTCTCGCTCTAAAGCAGAGTGTGATCCATGGATGAGAACTATGCTGTGTGTTTCCCTTCAGAAATGGAGTTAAATCACAGGCTCTGTGTCTTCCTACAAGCAAGAATTCGTTTCAGGTAAGGGCAGTCACTTTTCAGTTCAAAGGAACTACATCATTCACAAAGCTCACACGTTTCTCATCTTAACTGACAAACATTGGATGTTAGAGGGTCAGTGCTTTGTATCAGTTTCAGAAGCAGAGTTGGACTAGATATGGTCCGTATGTGTAGGAAACAAAGTTCTTTTGTTCTCAGCACACTCACGTTTCCTGCTGTGTTAGAGGCTCTAGAAAGCAAGAGCGTGCTTCTCGCTCTAAAGCAGATTGTGATCCATGGATGAGAACTATGCTGTGTGTTTCCCTTCAGAAATGGAGTTAAATCCCAATCTCTGGGTCTTCCTACAAGCAAGACTTCGTTTCAGGTAAGGGCAGTCACTTTTCAGCTCAAACTAACTACATCGTTCACTGAGCTCACACATTTCTCATCTTAACAGACAAGCATTGGATGTTAGAGGACCAGTGCTTTGTATCAGTTTAAGAAGTAGAGTTGGACTAGATATTTTCCGGATGTGTAGGAAACAAGGTTCTTTTCTTCTCAGCACACTCACGTTTCCTGCTGTCTTAGAGACTCTAGAAAGCAAGAGCGTGCTTCTTGTTCTAAAGCAGAGTGTCATCAATGGATGAGAACACTGCTTTGTGTTTCACTTCAGAAATGGAGTTAAATCCCAGGCTCTGAGTCTTCCTACAAGCAAGACTTCGTTTCAGGTAAGGGCAGTCACTTTTCTGCTCAAACGAACTACATCGTTCACTGAGCTCACACATTTCTCATCTTAACTGACAAGCATTGGATGTTAGAGGGTCAGTGCTTTGTATCAGTTTCAGAAGCAGATTTGGACTAGATATGGTCCATATGTGTAGGAAACACCGTTCTTTTGTTCTGGGCACTCTCAGATTTCCTGCTGTCTTAGAGAATCTAGAAAGCCAGAGTGTGCTTCTCGCTCTAAAGCAGAGTGTGATCCATGGATGAATACTCTGCTGTGTGTTTCCCTTCAGAAATGGAGTTAAATCCCAGGCTCTGTGTCTTCCTACAAGCAAGACTTCGTTTCAGGTAAGGGCAGTCACTTTTCAGTTCAAAGGAACTACATCATTCACAAAGCTCACACGTTTCTCATCTTAACTGACAAACATTGGATGTTAGAGGACCAGTGCTTTGTATCAGTTTCAGAAGCAGAGTTGGACTAGATATGGTCCGTATGTGTAGGAAACACCGTTCTTTTGTTCTCAGCACACTCACGTTTCCTGCTGTCTTAGAGACTCTAGAAAGCAAGAGCGTGCTTCTTGTTCTAAAGCAGAGTGTGATCAATGGATGAGAACACTGCTGTGTGTTTCAATTCAGAAATGGAGTTAAATCTCAGGCTCTGAGTCTTCCTACAAGCAAGACTTCGTTTAAGGTAAGGGCAGTCACTTTTCTGCTCAAACGAACTACATCGTTCATGAAGCTCACACGTTTCCCATCTTAACTGACAAGCATTGGATGTTAGAGGAGCAGTGCTTTGTATGAGTTTCAGAAGCAGAGTTGGACTAGATATGGTCCATATGTGTAGGAAACACCGTTCATTTGTTCTCAGCACACTCACGTTTCCTGCTGTGTTAGAGACTCTAGAAAGCAAGAGCATGCTTCTCGTTCTAAATCAGATTGTGATCCATGGATGAGAACTATGCTGTGTGTTTCCCTTCAGAAATGGAGTTAAATCCCAATCTCTGTGTCTTCCTACAAGCAAGACTTCGTTTCAGGTAAGGGCAGTCACTTTTCAGCACAAACGAACTACATCGTTCACTGAGCTCACACATTTCTCATCTTAACAGAAAAGCATTGGATGTTAGAGGACCAGTGCTTTGTATCAGTTTAAGAAGTAGAGTTGGACTAGATATGGTCCGGATGTGTAGGAAACACAGTTCTTTTGTTCTCAGCACACTCACGTTTCCTGCTGTCTTAGAGACTCTAGAAAGCAAGAGCGTGCTTCTTGTTCTAAAGCAGAGTGTCATCAAAGGATGAGAACACTGCTGTGTGTTTCACTTCAGAAATGGAGTTAAATCCCAGGCTCTGAGTCTTCCTACAAGCAAGACTTCGTTTCAGGTAAGGGCAGTCACTTTTCTGCTCAAACGAACTACATCGTTCACTGAGCTCACACATTTCTCATCTTAACTGACAAGCATTGGATGTTAGAGGGTAAGTGCTTTGTATCAGTTTCAGAAGCAGATTTGGACTAGATATGGTCCATATGTGTAGGAATCACCATTCTTTTGTTCTGGGCACACTCAGATTTCCTGCTGTCTTAGAGAATCTAGAAAGCAAGAGTGTGCTTCTCGCTCTAAAGCAGTGTGTGATCCATGGATGAGAACTATGCTGTGTGTTTCCCTTCAGAAATGGAGTTAAATCCCAGGCTCTGTGTCTTCCTACAAGCAAGACTTCGTTTCAGGTAAGGGCAGTCACTTTTCAGTTCAAAGGAACTACATCATTCACAAAGCTCACACGTTTCTCATCTTAACTGACAAACATTGGATGTTAGAGGGTCAGTGCTTTGTATCAGTTTCAGAAGCAGAGTTGGACTAGATATGGTCCGTATGTGTAAGAAACACCGTTCTTTTGTTCTCAGCACACTCATGTTTCATGCTGTCTTAGAGATTCTAGAAAGCAAGAGTGTGCTTCTTGTTCTAAAGCAGAGTGTGGTCAATGGATGAGAACACTGCTGTGTGTTTCAATTCAGAAATGGAGTTAAATCCCAGGCTCTGTGTCTTCCTACAAGCAAGACTTCGTTCAGGTAAGGGCAGTCACTTTTCAGTTCAAAGGAACTACATCATTCACAAAGCTCACACGTTTCTCATCTTAACTGACAAACATTGGATGTTAGGGGGTCAGTGCTTTGTATCAGTTTCAGAAGCAGAGTTGGACTAGATATGATCCGTATGTGTAGAAAACATCGTTCTTTTGTTCTCAGCACACTCATGTTTCCTGCTGTCTTAGAGACTCTAGAAAGCAAGAGCGTGCTTCTTGTTCTAAAGCAGAGTGTGATCAATGGATGAGAACACTGCTGTGTGTTTAACTTCAGAAATGGAGTTAAATCCCAGGCTCTGAGTCTTCCTACAAGCAAGACTTCGTTTAAGGTAAGGGCAGTCACTTTTCTGCTCAAACGAACTACATCGTTCATGAAGCTCACACGTTTTCCATCTTAACTGTGAAGCATTGGATGTTAGAGGAGCAGTGCTTTGTATGAGTTTCAGAAGCAGAGTTGGACTAGATATGGTCCGTATGTGTAGGAAACAACGTTCTTTTGTTCTCAGCACACTCACGTTTCCTGCTGTGTTAGAGACTCTAGAAAGCAAGTGCATGCTTCTCGCTCTAAAGCAGATTGTGATCCATGGATGAGAACTATGCTGTGTGTTTCCCTTCAGAAATGGAGTTAAATCCCAATCTCTGGGTCTTCCTACGAGCAAGACTTCGTTTCAGGTAAGGGCAGTCACTTTTCAGCTCAAACGAAGTACATCGTTCACTGAGCTCACACATTTCTCATCTTAACAGACAAGTATTGGATGTTAGAGGAGCAGTGCTTTGTATGAGTTTCAGAAGCAGAGTTGGACTAGATATGGTCCATATGTGTAGGAAACACCGTTCATTTGTTCTCAGCACACTCACGTGTCCTGCTGTGTTAGAGACTCTAGAAAGCAAGAGCATGCTTCTCGCTCTAAAGCAGATTGTGATCCATGGATGAGAACTATGCTGTGTGTTTCCCTTCAGAAATGGAGTTAAATCCCAATCTCTGTGTCTTCCTACAAGCAAGACTTCGTTTCAGGTAAGGGCAGTCACTTTTCAGCACAAACGAACTACATCGTTCACTGAGCTCACACATTTCTCATCTTAACAGAAAAGCATTGGATGTTAGAGGACCAGTGCTTTGTATCAGTTTAAGAAGTAGAGTTGGACTAGATATGGTCCGGATGTGTAGGAAACACAGTTCTTTTGTTCTCAGCACACTCACGTTTCCTGCTGTCTTAGAGACTCTAGAAAGCAAGAGCGTGCTTCTTGTTCTAAAGCAGAGTGTCATCAATGGATGAGAACACTGCTGTGTGTTTCAATTCAGAAATGGAGTTAAATCCCAGGCTCTGTGTCTTCCTACAAGCAAGACTTCGTTTCAGGTAAGGGCAGTCACTTTTCTGCTCAAACGAACTACATCGTTCACTGAGCTCACACATTTCTCATCTTAACTGACAAGCATTGGATGTTAGAGGGTCAGTGCTTTGTATCAGTTTCAGAAGCAGATTTGGACTAGATATGGTCCATATGTGTAGGAATCACCGTTCTTTTGTTCTGGGCACACTCAGATTTCCTGCTGTCTTAGAGAATCTAGAAAGCAAGAGTGTGCTTCTCGCTCTAAAGCAGAGTGTGATCCATGGATGAGAACTATGCTGTGTGTTTCCCTTCAGAAATGGAGTTAAATCACAGGCTCTGTGTCTTCCTACAAGCAAGACTTCGTTTCAGGTAAGGGCAGTCACTTTTCAGTTCAAAGGAACTACATCATTCACAAAGCTCACACGTTTCTCATCTTAACTGACAAACATTGGATGTTAGAGGACCAGTGCTTTGTATCAGTTTCAGAAGCAGAGTTGGACTAGATATGGTCCGTATGTGTAGGAAACACCATTTTTTTGTTCTCAGCACACTCACGTTTCCTGCTGTCTTAGAGAATCTAGAAAGCAAGAGTGTGCTTCTCGCTCTAAAGCAGAGTGTGATCCATGGATGAGAACTTTGCTGTGTGTTTCCCTTCAGAAATGGAGTAAAATCCCAGGCTCTGAGTCTTCCTACAAGCAAGACTTCGTTTCAGGTAAGGGCAGTCACTTTTCTGCTCAAACGAACTACATCGTTCATGAAGCTCACACGTTTTCCATCTTAACTGTCAAGCATTGAATGTTAGAGGAGCAGTGCTTTGTATGAGTTTCAGAAGCAGAGTTGGACTAGATATGGTCCATATGTGTAGGAAACACCGTTCATTTGTTCTCAGCACACTCACGTGTCCTGCTGTGTTAGAGACTCTAGAAAGGAAGAGCATGCTTCTCGCTCTAAAGCAGATTGTGATCCATGGATGAGAACTATGCTGTGTGTTTCCCTTCAGAAATGGAGTTAAATCCCAATCTCTGTGTCTTCCTACAAGCAAGACTTCGTTTCAGGTAAGGGCAGTCACTTTTCAGCACAAACGAACTACATCGTTCACTGAGCTCACACATTTCTCATCTTAACAGAAAAGCATTGGATGTTAGAGGACCAGTGCTTTGTATCAGTTTAAGAAGTAGAGTTGGACTAGATATGGTCCGGATGTGTAGGAAACACAGTTCTTTTGTTCTCAGCACACTCACCTTTCCTGCTGTCTTAGAGACTCTAGAAAGCAAGAGCGTGCTTCTTGTTCTAAAGCAGAGTGTCATCAATGGATGAGAACACTGCTGTGTGTTTCACTTCAGAAATGGAGTTAAATCCCAGGCTCTGAGTCTTCCTACAAGCAAGACTTCGTTTCAGGTAAGGGCAGTCACTTTTCTGCTCAAACGAACTACATCGTTCATGAAGCTCACACGTTTTCCATCTTAACTGTCAAGCAATGGATGTTAGAGGAGCAGTGCTTTGTATGAGTTTCAGAAGCAGAGTTGGACTAGATATGGTCTGTATGTGTAGGAAACAACGTTCTTTTGTTCTCAGCACACTCACGTTTCCTGCTGTGTTAGAGACTCTAGAAAGCAAGTGCATGCTTCTCGCTGTAAAGCAGATTGTGATCCATGGATGAGAACTATGCTGTGTGTTTCCCTTCAGAAATGGAGTTAAATCCCAATCTCTGGGTCTTCCTACAAGCAAGACTTCGTTTCAGGTAAGGGCAGTCACTTTTCAGCTCAAACGAACTACATCGTTCACTGAGCTCACACATTTCTCATCTTAAGAGACAGGCATTGGATGTTAGAAGACCAGTGCTTTGTATCAGTTTAAGAAGTAGAGTTGGACTAGAAATGGTCTGGATGTGTAGGAAACACGGTTCTTTTGTTCTCAGCACACTCACGTTTCCTGCTGTCTTAGAGACCCTAGAAAGCAAGAGCGTGCTTCTTGTTCTAAAGCAGAGTGTCATCAATGGATGAGAACACTGCTGTGTGTTTCAATTCAGAAATGGAGTTAAATCCCAGGCTCTGAGTCTTCCTACAAGCAAGACTTCGTTTCAGGTAAGGGCAGTCACTTTTCTGCTCAAACGAACTACATCGTTCACTGAGCTCACACATTTCTCATCTTAACTGACAAGCATTGGATGTTAGAGGGTCAGTGCTTTGTATCAGTTTCAGAAGCAGATTTGGACTAGATATGGTCCATATGTGTAGGAATCACCGTTCTTTTGTTCTGGGCACACTCAGATTTCCTGCTGTCTTAGAGAATCTAGAAAGCAAGAGTGTGCTTCTCGCTCTAAAGCAGAGTGTGATCCATGGATGAGAACTATGCTGTGTGTTTCCCTTCAGAAATGGAGTTAAATCACAGGCTCTGTGTCTTCCTACAAGCAAGACTTCGTTTCAGGTAAGGGCAGTCACTTTTCAGTTCAAAGGAACTACATCATTCACAAAGCTCACACGTTTCTCATCTTAACTGACAAACATTGGATGTTAGAGGACCAGTGCTTTGTATCAGTTTCAGAAGCAGAGTTGGACTAGATATGGTCCGTATGTGTAGGAAACACCATTTTTTTGTTCTCAGCACACTCACGTTTCCTGCTGTCTTAGAGACTCTAGAAAGCAAGAGCGTGCTTCTTGTTCTAAAGCAGAGTGTGATCAATGGATGAGAACACTGCTGTGTGTTTCAATTCAGAAATGGAGTTAAATCCCAGGCTCTGAGTCTTCCTACAAGCAAGACTTCGTTTAAGTTAAGGGCAGTCACTTTTCTGCTCAAACGAACTACATCGTTCATGAAGCTCACACGTTGTCCATCTTAACTGTGAAGCATTGGATGTTAGAGGAGCAGTGCTTTGTATGAGTTTCAGAAGCAGAGTTGGAATAGATATAGTCCATATGTGTAGGAAACACCGTTCATTTGTTCTCAGCACACTCACGTTTCCTGCTGTGTTAGAGACTCTAGAAAGCAAGAGCGTGCTTCTCGCTCTAAAGCAGATTGTGATCCATGGATGAGAACTATGCTGTGTGTTTCCCTTCAGAAATGGAGTTAAATCCCAATCTCTGTGTCTTCCTACAAGCAAGACTTCGTTTCAGGTAAGGGCAGTCACTTTTCAGCTCAAACGAACTACATCGTTCACTGAGCTCACACATTTCTCATCTTAACAGACAAGCATTGGATGTTAGAGGAGCAGTGCTTTGTATGAGTTTCAGAAGCAGAGTTGGACTAGATATGGTCCATATGAGTAGGAAACACCGTTCATTTGTTCTCAGCACACTCACGTTTCCTGCTGTGTTAGAGACTCTAGAAAGCAAGAGCATGCTTCTCGCTCTAAAGCAGATTGTGATCCATGGATGAGAACTATGCTGTGTGTTTCCCTTCAGAAATGGAGTTAAATCCCAATCTCGGTGTCTTCCTACAAGCAAGACTTCGTTTCAGGTAAGGTTAGTCACTTTTCAGCACAAACGAACTACATCGTTCACTGAGCTCACACATTTCTCATCTTAACAGAAAAGCATTGGATGTTAAAGGACCAGTGCTTTGTATCAGTTTAAGAAGTAGAGTTGGACTAGATATGGTCCGGATGTGTAGGAAACACAGTTCTTTTGTTCTCAGCACACTCACGTTTCCTGCTGTCTTAGAGACTCTAGAAAGCAAGAGCGTGCTTCTTGTTCTAAAGCAGAGTGTCATCAATGGATGAGAACACTGCTGTGTGTTTCAATTCAGAAATGGAGTTAAATCCCAGGCTCTGAGTCTTCCTACAAGCAAGACTTCGTTTCAGGTAAGGGCAGTCACTTTTCTGCTCAAACGAACTACATCGTTCACTGAGCTCACACATTTCTCATCTTAACTGACAAGCATTGGATGTTAGAGGGTAAGTGCTTTGTATCAGTTTCAGAAGCACATTTGGACTAGATATGGTCCATATGTGTAGGAATCACCATTCTTTTGTTCTGGGCACACTCAGATTTCCTGCTGTCTTAGAGAATCTAGAAAGCAAGAGTGTGCTTCTCGCTCTAAAGCAGAGTGTGATCCAAGGATGAGAACTATGCTGTGTGTTTCCCTTCAGAAATGGAGTTAAATCCCAGGCTCTGTGTCTTCCTACAAGCAAGACTTCGTTTCAGGTAAGGGCAGTCACTTTTCAGGTCAAAGGAACTACATCATTCACAAAGCTCACACGTTTCTCATCTTAACTGACAAACATTGGATGTTAGAGGGTCAGTGCTTTGTATCAGTTTCAGAAGCAGAGTTGGACTAGATATGGTCCGTATGTGTAAGAAACACCGTTCTTTTGTTCTCAGCACACTCATGTTTCATGCTGTCTTAGAGATTCTAGAAAGCAAGAGTGTGCTTCTTGTTCTAAAGCAGAGTGTGATCAATGGATGAGAACACTGCTGTGTGTTTCAATTCAGAAATGGAGTTAAATCCCAGGCTCTGTGTCTTCCTACAAGCAAGACTTCGTTCAGGAAAGGGCAGTCACTTTTCAGTTCAAAGGAACTACATCATTCACAAAGCTCACACGTTTCTCATCTTAACTGACAAACATTGGATGTGAGAGGGTCAGTGCTTTGTATCAGTTTCAGAAGCAGATTTGGACTAGATATGGTCCATATGTGTAGGAATCACCGTTCTTTTGTTCTGGGCACACTCAGATTTCCTGCTGTCTTAGAGAATCTAGAAAGCAAGAGTGTGCTTCTCGCTCTAAAGCAGAGTGTGATCCATGGATGAGAACTATGCTGTGTGTTTCCCTTCAGAAATGGAGTTAAATCACAGGCTCTGTGTCTTCCTACAAGCAAGACTTCGTTTCAGGTAAGGGCAGTCACTTTTCAGTTCAAAGGAACTACATCATTCACAAAGCTCACACGTTTCTCATCTTAACTGACAAACATTGGATGTTAGAGGACCAGTGCTTTGTATCAGTTTCAGAAGCAGAGTTGGACTAGATATGGTCCGTATGTGTAGGAAACACCATTTTTTTGTTCTCAGCACACTCACGTTTCCTGCTGTCTTAGAGACTCTAGAAAGCAAGAGCGTGCTTCTTGTTCTAAAGCAGAGTGTGATCAATGGATGAGAACACTGCTGTGTGTTTCATTCAGAAATGGAGTTAAATCCCAGGCTCTGAGTCTTCCTACAAGCAAGACTTCGTTTAAGGTAAGGGCAGTCACTTTTCTGCTCAAACGAACTACATCGTTCATGAAGCTCACACGTTTCCCATCTTAACTGACAAGCATTGGATGTTAGAGGAGCAGTGCTTTGTATGAGTTTCAGAAGCAGAGTTGGAATAGATATGGTCCATATGTGTAGGAAACACCGTTCATTTGTTCTCAGCACACTCACGTTTCCTGCTGTGTTAGAGACTCTAGAAAGCAAGAGCGTGCTTCTCGCTCTAAAGCAGATTGTGATCCATGGATGAGAACTATGCTGTGTGTTTCCCTTCAGAAATGGAGTTAAATCCCAATCTCTGTGTCTTCCTACAAGCAAGACTTCGTTTCAGGTAAGGGCAGTCACTTTTCAGCTCAAACGAACTACATCGTTCACTGAGCTCACACATTTCTCATCTTAACAGACAAGCATTGGATGTTAGAGGAGCAGTGCTTTGTATGAGTTTCAGAAGCAGAGTTGGACTAGATATGGTCCATATGTGTAGGAAACACCGTTCATTTGTTCTCAGCACACTCACGTTTCCTGCTGTGTTAGAGACTCTAGAAAGCAAGAGCATGCTTCTCGCTCTAAAGCAGATTGTGATCCATGGATGAGAACTATGCTGTGTGTTTCCCTTCAGAAATGGAGTTAAATCCCAATCTCTGTGTCTTCCTACAAGCAAGACTTCGTTTCAGGTAAGGTTAGTCACTTTTCAGCACAAACGAACTACATCGTTCACTGAGCTCACACATTTCTCATCTTAACAGACAAGCATTGGATGTTAGAGGACCAGTGCTTTGTATCAGTTTAAGAAGTAGAGTTGGACTAGATATGGTCCGGATGTGTAGGAAACACAGTTCTTTTGTTCTCAGCACACTCACGTTTCCTGCTGTCTTAGAGACTCTAGAAAGCAAGAGCGTGCTTCTTGTTCTAAAGCAGAGTGTCATCAATGGATGAGAACACTGCTGTGTGTTTCACTTCAGAAATGGAGTTAAATCCCAGGCTCTGAGTCTTCCTACAAGCAAGACTTCGTTTCAGGTAAGGGCAGTCACTTTTCTGCTCAAACGAACTACATCGTTCACTGAGCTCACACATTTCTCATCTTAACTGACAAGCATTGGATGTTAGAGGGTCAGTGCTTTGTATCAGTTTCAGAAGCAGAGTTGGACTAGATATGGTCTGTATGTGTAAGAAACACCGTTCTTTTTTTCTCAGCACACTCATGTTTCATGCTGTCTTAGAGATTCTAGAAAGCAAGAGTGTGCTTCTTGTTCTAAAGCAGAGTGTGATCAATGGATGAGAACACTGCTGTGTGTTTCAATTCAGAAATGGAGTTAAATCCCAGGCTCTGTGTCTTCCTACAAGCAAGACTTCGTTCAGGAAAGGGCAGTCACTTTTCAGTTCAAAGGAACGACATCATTCACAAAGCTCACACGTTTCTCATCTTAACTGACAAACATTGGAAGTTAGAGGGTCAGTGCTTTGTATCAGTTTCAGAAGCAGAGTTGGACTAGATATGGTCCGTATGTGTAGGAAACATCGTTCTTTTGTTCTCAGCACACTCATGTTTCCTGCTGTCTTAGAGACTCTAGAAAGCAAGAGTGTGCTTCTTGTTCTAAAGCAGAGTGTGATCAATGGATGAGAACACTGCTGTGTGTTTCAATTCAGAAATGGAGTTAAATCCCAGGCTCTGAGTCTTCCTACAAGCAAGACTTCGTTTAAGGTAAGGGCAGTCACTTTTCTGCTCAAACGAACTACATCGTTCATGAAGCTCACACGTTTTCCATCTTAACTGTCAAGCATTGGATGTTAGAGGAGCAGTGCTTTGTATGAGTTTCAGAAGCAGAGTTGGACTAGATATGGTCCGTATGTGTAGGAAACAACGTTCTTTTGTTCTCAGCACACTCACGTTTCCTTCTGTGTTAGAGACTCTAGAAAGCAAGTGCATGCTTCTCGCTCTAAAGCAGATTGTGATCCATGGATGAGAACTATGCTGTGTGTTTCCCTTCAGAAATGGAGTTAAATCCCAATCTCTGGGTCTTCCTACAAGCAAGACTTCGTTTCAGGTAAGGGCAGTCACTTTTCAGCTTAAACGAACTACATCGTTCACTGAGCTCACACATTTCTCATCTTAACAGACAAGCATTGGATGTTAGAGGACCAGTGCTTTGTATCAGTTTAAGAAGTAGAGTTAGACTAGATATTTTCCGGATGTGTAGGAAACCAGGTTCTTTTCTTCTCAGCACACTCACGTTTCCTGCTGTCTTAGAGACTATAGAAAGCAAGAGCGTGCTTCTTGTTCTAAAGCAGAGTGTCATCAATGGATGAGAACACTGCTGTGTGTTTCAATTCAGAAATGGAGTTAAATCCCAGGCTCTGAGTCTTCCTACAAGCAAGACTTCGTTTAAGGTAAGGGCAGTCACTTTTCAGTTCAAAGGAACTACATCATTCACAAAGCTCACACGTTTCTCATCTTAACTGACAAGCATTGGATGTTAGAGGGTCAGTGCTTTGTATCAGTTTCAGAAGCAGATTTGGACTAGATATGGTCCATATGTGTAGGAATCACCGTTCTTTTGTTCTGGGCACACTCAGATTTCCTGCTGTCTTAGAGAATCTAGAAAGCAAGAGTGTGCTTCTCGCTCTAAAGCAGAGTGTGATCCATGGATGAGAACTATGCTGTGTGTTTCCCTTCAGAAATGGAGTTAAATCACAGGCTCTGTGTCTTCCTACAAGCAAGACTTTGTTTCAGGTAAGGGCAGTCACTTTTCAGTTCAAAGGAACTACATCATTCACAAAGCTCACACGTTTCTCATCTTAACTGACAAACATTGGATGTTAGAGGGTCAGTGCTTTGTATCAGTTTCAGAAGCAGAGTTGGACTAGATATGGTCCCTATGTGTAGGAAACAACGTTCTTTTGTTCTCAGCACACTCACGTTTCCTGCTGTGTTAGAGACTCTAGAAAGCAAGAGCGTGCTTCTCGCTCTAAAGCAGATTGTGATCCATGGATGAGAACTATGCTGTGTGTTTCCCTTCAGAAATGGAGTTAAATCCCAATCTCTGGGTCTTCCTTCAAGCAAGACTTCATTTCAGGTAAGGGCAGTCACTTTTCAGCTCAAACAAACTACATCGTTCACTGAGCTCACACATTTCTCATCTTAACAGACAAGCATTGGATGTTAGAGGACCAGTGCTTTTTATCAGTTTAAGAAGTAGAGTTGGACTAGATATTTTCCAGATGTGTAGGAAACAAGGTTCTTTTCTTCTCAGCACACTAATGTTTCCTGCTGTCTTAGAGACTCTAGAAAGCAATGGCGTGCTTCTTGTTCTAAAGCAGAGTGTCATCAATGGATGAGAACACTGCTGTGTGTTTCACTTCAGAAATGGAGTTAAATCCCAGGCTCTGAGTCTTCCTACAAGCAAGACTTCGTTTCAGGTAAGGGCAGTCACTTTTCTGCTCAAATGAACTACATCGTTCTCTGAGCTCACACATTTCTCATCTTAACTGACAAGCATTGGATGTTAGAGGGTCAGTGCTTTGTATTAGTTTCAGAAGCAGATTTGGACTAGATATGGTCCATATGTGTAGGAAACACCGTTCTTTTGTTCTGGGCACACCCAGATTTCCTGCTGTCTTAGAGAATCTAGAAAGCAAGAGTGTGCTTCTCGCTCTAAAGCAGAGTGTGATCCATGGATGAATACTATGGTGTGTGTTTCCCTTCAGAAATGGAGTTAAATCCCAGGCTCTGTGTCTTCCTACAAGCAAGACTTCGTTTCAGGTAAGGGCAGTCACTTTTCAGTTCAAAGGAACTACATCATTCACAAAGCTCACACGTTTCTCATCTTAACTGACAAACATTGGATGTTAGAGGGTCAGTGCTTTGTATCAGTTTCAGAAGCAGATTTGGACTAGATATGGTCCATATGTGTAGGAAACACCGTTCTTTTGTTCTGGGCACACTCATATTTCCTGTTGTCTTAGAGAATCTAGAAAGCAAGAGTGTGCTTCTCGCTCTAAAGCAGAGTGTGATCCATGGATGAATACTATGCTGTGTGTTTCCCTTCAGAAATGGAGTTAAATCCCAGGCTCTGTGTCTTCCTACAAGCAAGACTTCGTTTCAGGTAAGGGCAGTCACATTTCAGTTCAAAGGAACTACATCATTCACAAAGCTCACACGTTTCTCATCTTAACTGACAAACATTGGATGTTAGAGGACCAGTGCTTTGTATCAGTTTCAGAAGCAGAGTTGGACTAGATATGGTCCGAATGTGTAGGAAACACCGTTCTTTTGTTCTCAGCACTCTCACGTTTCCTGCTGTCTTAGAGACTCTAGAAAGCAAGAGCGTGCTTCTTGTTCTAAAGCAGAGTGTGATTAATGGATGAGAACACTGCTGTGTGTTTCATTCAGAAATGGAGTTAAATCCCAGGCTCTCAGTCTTCCAACAAGCAAGACTTCGTTTAAGGTAAGGGCAGTCCCTTTTCTGCTCAAACGAACTACATCGTTCATGAAGCTCACACGTTTCCCATCTTAACTGACAAGCATTGGATGTTAGAGGAGCAGTGCTTTGTATGAGTTTCAGAAGCAGAGTTGGACTAGATATGGTCCATATGTGTAGGAAACACCGTTCATTTGTTCTCAGCACACTCACGTTTCCTGCTGTGTTAGAGACTCTAGAAAGCAAGAGCGTGCTTCTCGCTCTAAACCAGATTGTGATCCATGGATGAGAAATATGCTGTGTGTTTCCCTTCAGAAATGGAGTTAAATCCCAATCTCTGTGTCTTCCTACAAGCAAGACTTCGTTTCAGGTAAGGGCAGTCACTTTTCAGCACAAACGAACTACATCATTCACTGAGCTCACACATTTCTCATCTTAACAGAAATCATTGGATGTTAGAGGACCAGTGCTTTGTATCAGTTCAAGAAGTAGAGTTGGACTAGATATGGTCTGGATGTGTAGGAAACACGGTTCTTTTGTTCTCAGCACACTCACGTTTCCTGCTGTCTTAGAGACTCTAGAAAGCAAGAGCGTGCTTCTTGTTCTAAAGCAGAGTGTCATCAATGGATGAGAACACTGCTGTGTGTTTCACTTCAGAAATGGAGTTAAATCCCAGGCTCTGAGTCTTCCTACAAGCAAGACTTCGTTTCAGGTAAGGGCAGTCACTTTTCTGCAAAACGAACTACATCGATCACTGAGCTCACACATTTCTCATCTTAACTAACAAGCATTGGATGTTAGAGGGTCAGTGCTTTGTATCAGTTTCAGAAGCAGATTTGGACTAGATATGGTCCATATGTGTAGGAATCACCGTTCTTTTGTTCTGGGCACACTCAGATTTCCTGCTGTCTTAGAGAATCTAGAAAGCAAGAGTGTGCTTCTCGCTCTAAAGCAGAGTGTGATCCATGGATGAGAACTATGCTGTGTGTTTCCCTTCAGAAATGGAGTTAAATCACAGGCTCTGAGTCTTCCTACAAGCAAGACTTTGTTTCAGGTAAGGGCAGTCACTTTTCAGTTCAAAGGAACTACATCATTCACAAAGCTCACACGTTTCTCATCTTAACTGACAAACATTGGATGTTAGAGGGTCAGTGCTTTGTATCAGTTTCAGAAGCAGAGTTGGACTAGATAGGGTCCCTATGTGTAGGAAACAACGTTCTTTTGTTCTCAGCACACTCACGTTTCCTGCTGTGTTAGAGACTCTAGAAAGCAAGAGCGTGCTACTCGCTCTAAAGCAGATTGTGATCCATGGATGAGAACTATGCTGTGTGTTTCCCTTCAGAAATGGAGTTAAATCCCAATCTCTGGATCTTCCTACAAGCAAGACTTCGTTTCAGGTAAGGGCAGTCACTTTTCAGCTCAAACTAACTACATCGTTCACTGAGCTCACACATTTCTCATCTTAACAGACAAGCATTGGATGTTAGAGGACCAGTGCTTTGTATCAGTTTAAGATTACAGTTGGACTAGATATTTTCCGGATGTGTAGGAAACAAGGTTCTTTTCTTCTCAGCACACTCACGTTTCCTGCTGTCTTAGAGACTCTAGAAAGCAAGAGCGTGCTTCTTGTTCTAAAGCAGAGTGTCATCAATGGATGAGAACACTGCTGTGTGTTTCACTTCAGAAATGGAGTTAAATCCAAGGCTCTGAGCCTTCCTACAAGCAAGACTTCGTTTCAGGTAAGGGCAGTCACTTTTCTGCTCAAATGAACTACATCGTTCACTGAGCTCACACATTTCTCATCTTAACTGACAAGCATTGGATGTTAGAGGATCAGTGCTTTGTATCAGTTTCAGAAGCAGATTTGGACTAGATATGGTCCATATGTGTAGGAAACACCGTTCTTTTGTTCTGGGCACACCCAGATTTCCTGCTGTCTTAGAGAATCTAGAAAGCAAGAGTGTCCTTCTCGCTCTAAAGCAGAGTGTGATCCATGGATGAATACTATGGTGTGTGTTTCCCTTCAGAAATGGAGTTAAATCCCAGGCTCTGTGTTTTCCTACAAGAAAGACTTCATTTCAGGTAAGGGCAGTCACTTTTCAGTTCAAAGGAACTACATCATTCACAAAGCTCACACGTTTCTCATCTTAACTGACAAACATTGGATGTTAGAGGGTCAGTGCTTTGTTTCAGTTTCAGAAGCAGATTTGGACTAGATATGGTCCATATGTGTAGGAAACACCGTTCTTTTGTTCTTGGCACACTCATATTTCCTGTTGTCTTAGAGAATCTAGAAAGCAAGAGTGTGCTTCTCGCTCTAAAGCAGAGTGTGATCCATGGATGAATACTATGCTGTGTGTTTCCCTTCAGAAATGGAGTTAAATCCCAGGCTCTGTGTCTTCCTACAAGCAAGACTTCGTTTCAGGTAAGGGCAGTCACTTTTCAGTTCAAAGGAACTACATCATTCACAAAGCTCACACGTTTCTCATCTTAACTGACAAACATTGGATGTTAGAGGACCAGTGCTTTGTATCAGTTTCAGAAGCAGAGTTGGACTAGATATGGTCCGAATGTGTAGGAAACACCGTTCTTTTGTTCTCAGCACTCTCACGTTTCCTGCTGTCTTAGAGACTCTAGAAAGCAAGAGCGTGCTTCTTGTTCTAAAGCAGAGTGTGATTAATGGATGAGAACACTGCTGTGTGTTTCATTCAGAAATGGAGTTAAATCCCAGGCTCTCAGTCTTCCAACAAGCAAGACTTCGTTTAAGGTAAGGGCAGTCCCTTTTCTGCTCAAACGAACTACATCGTTCATGAAGCTCACACGTTTCCCATCTTAACTGACAAGCATTGGATGTTAGAGGAGCAGTGCTTTGTATGAGTTTCAGAAGCAGAGTTGGACTAGATATGGTCCATATGTGTAGGAAACACCGTTCATTTGTTCTCAGCACACTCACGTTTCCTGCTGTGTTAGAGACTCTAGAAAGCAAGAGCGTGCTTCTCGCTCTAAACCAGATTGTGATCCATGGATGAGAAATATGCTGTGTGTTTCCCTTCAGAAATGGAGTTAAATCCCAATCTCTGTGTCTTCCTACAAGCAAGACTTCGTTTCAGGTAAGGGCAGTCACTTTTCAGCACAAACGAACTACATCATTCACTGAGCTCACACATTTCTCATCTTAACAGAAATCATTGGATGTTAGAGGACCAGTGCTTTGTATCAGTTCAAGAAGTAGAGTTGGACTAGATATGGTCTGGATGTGTAGGAAACACGGTTCTTTTGTTCTCAGCACACTCACGTTTCCTGCTGTCTTAGAGACTCTAGAAAGCAAGAGCGTGCTTCTTGTTCTAAAGCAGAGTGTCATCAATGGATGAGAACACTGCTGTGTGTTTCACTTCAGAAATGGAGTTAAATCCCAGGCTCTGAGTCTTCCTACAAGCAAGACTTCGTTTCAGGTAAGGGCAGTCACTTTTCTGCAAAACGAACTACATCGATCACTGAGCTCACACATTTCTCATCTTAACTAACAAGCATTGGATGTTAGAGGGTCAGTGCTTTGTATCAGTTTCAGAAGCAGATTTGGACTAGATATGGTCCATATGTGTAGGAATCACCGTTCTTTTGTTCTGGGCACACTCAGATTTCCTGCTGTCTTAGAGAATCTAGAAAGCAAGAGTGTGCTTCTCGCTCTAAAGCAGAGTGTGATCCATGGATGAGAACTATGCTGTGTGTTTCCCTTCAGAAATGGAGTTAAATCACAGGCTCTGAGTCTTCCTACAAGCAAGACTTTGTTTCAGGTAAGGGCAGTCACTTTTCAGTTCAAAGGAACTACATCATTCACAAAGCTCACACGTTTCTCATCTTAACTGACAAACATTGGATGTTAGAGGGTCAGTGCTTTGTATCAGTTTCAGAAGCAGAGTTGGACTAGATAGGGTCCCTATGTGTAGGAAACAACGTTCTTTTGTTCTCAGCACACTCACGTTTCCTGCTGTGTTAGAGACTCTAGAAAGCAAGAGCGTGCTACTCGCTCTAAAGCAGATTGTGATCCATGGATGAGAACTATGCTGTGTGTTTCCCTTCAGAAATGGAGTTAAATCCCAATCTCTGGATCTTCCTACAAGCAAGACTTCGTTTCAGGTAAGGGCAGTCACTTTTCAGCTCAAACTAACTACATCGTTCACTGAGCTCACACATTTCTCATCTTAACAGACAAGCATTGGATGTTAGAGGACCAGTGCTTTGTATCAGTTTAAGATTACAGTTGGACTAGATATTTTCCGGATGTGTAGGAAACAAGGTTCTTTTCTTCTCAGCACACTCACGTTTCCTGCTGTCTTAGAGACTCTAGAAAGCAAGAGCGTGCTTCTTGTTCTAAAGCAGAGTGTCATCAATGGATGAGAACACTGCTGTGTGTTTCACTTCAGAAATGGAGTTAAATCCAAGGCTCTGAGCCTTCCTACAAGCAAGACTTCGTTTCAGGTAAGGGCAGTCACTTTTCTGCTCAAATGAACTACATCGTTCACTGAGCTCACACATTTCTCATCTTAACTGACAAGCATTGGATGTTAGAGGATCAGTGCTTTGTATCAGTTTCAGAAGCAGATTTGGACTAGATATGGTCCATATGTGTAGGAAACACCGTTCTTTTGTTCTGGGCACACCCAGATTTCCTGCTGTCTTAGAGAATCTAGAAAGCAAGAGTGTCCTTCTCGCTCTAAAGCAGAGTGTGATCCATGGATGAATACTATGGTGTGTGTTTCCCTTCAGAAATGGAGTTAAATCCCAGGCTCTGTGTTTTCCTACAAGAAAGACTTCATTTCAGGTAAGGGCAGTCACTTTTCAGTTCAAAGGAACTACATCATTCACAAAGCTCACACGTTTCTCATCTTAACTGACAAACATTGGATGTTAGAGGGTCAGTGCTTTGTTTCAGTTTCAGAAGCAGATTTGGACTAGATATGGTCCATATGTGTAGGAAACACCGTTCTTTTGTTCTTGGCACACTCATATTTCCTGTTGTCTTAGAGAATCTAGAAAGCAAGAGTGTGCTTCTCGCTCTAAAGCAGAGTGTGATCCATGGATGAATACTATGCTGTGTGTTTCCCTTCAGAAATGGAGTTAAATCCCAGGCTCTGTGTCTTCCTACAAGCAAGACTTCGTTTCAGGTAAGGGCAGTCACTTTTCAGTTCAAAGGAACTACATCATTCACAAAGCTCACACGTTTCTCATCTTAACTGACAAACATTGGATGTTAGAGGACCAGTGCTTTGTATCAGTTTCAGAAGCAGAGTTGGACTAGATATGGTCCGTATGTGTAGGAAACACCGTTCTTTTGTTCTAGGCACACTCACGTTTACTGCTGTCTTAGAGACTCTAGAAAGCAAGAGCGTGCTTCTTGTTCTAAAGCAGAGTGTGATCAATGGATGAGAACACTGCTGTGTGTTTCATTCAGAAATGGAGTTAAATCCCAGGCTCTGAGTCTTCCTACAAGCAAGACTTCGTTTAAGGTAAGGGCAGTCCCTTTTCTGCTCAAACGAACTACATCGTTCATGAAGCTCACACGTTTCCCATCTTAACTGTCAAGCATTGGATGTTAGAGGAGCAGTGCTTTGTATGAGTTTCAGAAGCAGAGTTGGACTAGATATGGTCCATATGTGTAGGAAACACCGTTCATTTGTTCTCAGCACACTCACGTTTCCTGCTGTGTTAGAGACTCTAGAAAGCAAGAGCGTGCTTCTCGTTCTAAACCAGATTGTGAACCATGGATGAGAACTATGCTGTGTGTTTCCCTTCAGAAATGGAGTTAAATCCCAATCTCTGTGTCTTCCTACAAGCAAGAATTCGTTTCAGGTAAGGGCAGTCACTTTTCAGCACAAACGAACTACATCGTTCAATGAGCTCACACATTTCTCATCTTAACAGAAATAATTGGATGTTAGAGGACCAGTGCTTTGTATCAGTTTAAGAAGTAGAGTTGGACCAGATATGGTCTGGATGTGTAGGAAACACGGTTCTTTTGTTCTCAGCACACTCACGTTTCCTGCTGTCTTAGAGACTCTAGAAAGCAAGAGCGTGCTTCTTGTTCTAAAGCAGAGTGTCATCAATGGATGAGAACACTGCTGTGTGTTTCACTTCAGAAATGGAGTTAAATCCCAGGCTCTGAGTCTTCCTACAAGCAAGACTTCGTTTCAGGTAAGGGCAGTCACTTTTCTGCTCAAACGAACTACATCGTTCACTGAGCTCACACATTTCTCATCTTAACTGACAAGCATTGGATGTTAGAGGGTCAGTGCTTTGTATCAGTTTCAGAAGCAGATTTGGACTAGATATGGTCCATATGTGTAGGAATCACCGTTCTTTTGTTCTGGGCACACTCAGATTTCCTGCTGTCTTAGAGAATCTAGAAAGCAAGAGTGTGCTTCTCGCTCTAAAGCAGAGTGTGATCCATGGATGAGAACTATGCTGTGTGTTTCCCTTCAGAAATGGAGTTAAATCACAGGCTCTGTGTCTTCTTACAAGCAAGACTTCGTTTCAGGTAAGGGCAGTCACTTTTCAGTTCAAAGGAACTACATCATTCACAAAGCTCACACGTTTCTCATCTTAACTGACAAACATTGGATGTTAGAGGACCAGTGCTTTGTATCAGTTTCAGAAGCAGAGTTGGACTAGATATGGTCCGTATGTGTAGGAAACACCATTTTTTTGTTCTCAGCACACTCACGATTCCTGCTGTCTTAGAGACTCTAGAAAGCAAGAGCGTGCTTCTTGTTCCAAAGCAGAGTGTGATCAATGGATGAGAACACTGCTGTGTGTTTCAATTCAGAAATGGAGTTAAATCCCAGGCTCTGAGTCTTCCTACAAGCAAGACTTCGTTTAAGGTAAGGGCAGTCACTTTTCTGCTCAAACGAACTACATCGTTCATGAAGCTCACACGTTTCCCATCTTAACTGACAAGCATTGGATGTTAGAGGAGCAGTGCTTTGTATGAGTTTCAGAAGCAGAGTTGGAGTAGATATGGTCCATATGTGTAGGAAACTCCGTTCATTTGTTCTCAGCACACTCACGTTTCCTGCTGTGTTAGAGACTCTAGAAAGCAAGAGCGTGCTTCTCGCTCTAAACCAGATTGTGATCCATGGATGAGAACTATGCTGTGTGTTTCCCTTCAGAAATGGAGTTAAATCCCAATCTCTGGGTCTTCCTACAAGCAAGACTTCGTTTCAGGTAAGGGCAGTCACTTTTCAGCACAAACGAACTACATCATTCACTGAGCTCACACATTTCTCATCTTAACAGAAATCATTGGATGTTAGAGGACCAGTGCTTTGTATCAGTTCAAGAAGTAGAGTTGGACTAGATATGGTCTGGATGTGTAGGAAACACGGTTCTTTTGTTCTCAGCACACTCACGTTTCCTGCTGTCTTAGAGACTCTAGAAAGCAAGAGCGTGCTTCTTGTTCTAAAGCAGAGTGTCATCAATGGATGAGAACACTGCTGTGTGTTTCACTTCAGAAATGGAGTTAAATCCCAGGCTCTGAGTCTTCCTACAAGCAAGACTTCGTTTCAGGTAAGGGCAGTCACTTTTCTGCAAAACGAACTACATCGATCACTGAGCTCACACATTTCTCATCTTAACTAACAAGCATTGGATGTTAGAGGGTCAGTGCTTTGTATCAGTTTCAGAAGCAGATTTGGACTAGATATGGTCCATATGTGTAGGAATCACCGTTCTTTTGTTCTGGGCACACTCAGATTTCCTGCTGTCTTAGAGAATCTAGAAAGCAAGAGTGTGCTTCTCGCTCTAAAGCAGAGTGTGATCCATGGATGAGAACTATGCTGTGTGTTTCCCTTCAGAAATGGAGTTAAATCACAGGCTCTGAGTCTTCCTACAAGCAAGACTTTGTTTCAGGTAAGGGCAGTCACTTTTCAGTTCAAAGGAACTACATCATTCACAAAGCTCACACGTTTCTCATCTTAACTGACAAACATTGGATGTTAGAGGGTCAGTGCTTTGTATCAGTTTCAGAAGCAGAGTTGGACTAGATATGGTCCCTATGTGTAGGAAACAACGTTCTTTTGTTCTCAGCACACTCACGTTTCCTGCTGTGTTAGAGACTCTAGAAAGCAAGAGCGTGCTACTCGCTCTAAAGCAGATTGTGATCCATGGATGAGAACTATGCTGTGTGTTTCCCTTCAGAAATGGAGTTAAATCCCAATCTCTGGGTCTTCCTACAAGCAAGACTTCGTTTCAGGTAAGGGCAGTCACTTTTCAGCTCAAACTAACTACATCGTTCACTGAGCTCACACATTTCTCATCTTAACAGACAAGCATTGGATGTTAGAGGACCAGTGCTTTGTATCAGTTTAAGAAGTAGAGTTGGACTAGATATTTTCCGGATGTGTAGGAAACAAGGTTCTTTTCTTCTCAGCACACTCACGTTTCCTGCTGTCTTAGAGACTCTAGAAAGCAAGAGCGTGCTTCTTGTTCTAAAGCAGAGTGTCATCAATGGATGAGAACACTGCTGTGTGTTTCACTTCAGAAATGGAGTTAAATCCAAGGCTCTGAGCCTTCCTACAAGCAAGACTTCGTTTCAGGTAAGGGCAGTCACTTTTCTGCTCAAATGAACTACATCGTTCACTGAGCTCACACATTTCTCATCTTAACTGACAAGCATTGGATGTTAGAGGATCAGTGCTTTGTATCAGTTTCAGAAGCAGATTTGGACTAGATATGGTCCATATGTGTAGGAAACACCGTTCTTTTGTTCTGGGCACACCCAGATTTCCTGCTGTCTTAGAGAATCTAGAAAGCAAGAGTGTCCTTCTCGCTCTAAAGCAGAGTGTGATCCATGGATGAATACTATGGTGTGTGTTTCCCTTCAGAAATGGAGTTAAATCCCAGGCTCTGTGTCTTCCTACAAGAAAGACTTCATTTCAGGTAAGGGCAGTCACTTTTCAGTTCAAAGGAACTACATCATTCACAAAGCTCACACGTTTCTCATCTTAACTGACAAACATTGGATGTTAGAGGGTCAGTGCTTTGTTTCAGTTTCAGAAGCAGATTTGGACTAGATATGGTCCATATGTGTAGGAAACACCGTTCTTTTGTTCTTGGCACACTCATATTTCCTGTTGTCTTAGAGAATCTAGAAAGCAAGAGTGTGCTTCTCGCTCTAAAGCAGAGTGTGATCCATGGATGAATACTATGCTGTGTGTTTCCCTTCAGAAATGGAGTTAAATCCCAGGCTCTGTGTCTTCCTACAAGCAAGACTTCGTTTCAGGTAAGGGCAGTCACTTTTCAGTTCAAAGGAACTACATCATTCACAAAGCTCACACGTTTCTCATCTTAACTGACAAACATTGGATGTTAGAGGACCAGTGCTTTGTATCAGTTTCAGAAGCAGAGTTGGACTAGATATGGTCCGTATGTGTAGGAAACACCGTTCTTTTGTTCTAGGCACACTCACGTTTCCTGCTGTCTTAGAGACTCTAGAAAGCAAGAGCGTGTTTCTTGTTCTAAAGCAGAGTGTGATCAATGGATGAGAACACTGCTGTGTGTTTCATTCAGAAATGGAGTTAAATCCCAGGCTCTGAGTCTTCCTACAAGCAAGACTTCGTTTAAGGTAAGGGCAGTCCCTTTTCTGCTCAAACGAACTACATCGTTCATGAAGCTCACACGTTTCCCATCTTAACTGTCAAGCATTGGATGTTAGAGGAGCAGTGCTTTGTATGAGTTTCAGAAGCAGAGTTGGACTAGATATGGTCCATATGTGTAGGAAACACCGTTCATTTGTTCTCAGCACACTCACGTTTCCTGCTGTGTTAGAGACTCTAGAAAGCAAGAGCGTGCTTCTCGTTCTAAACCAGATTGTGAACCATGGATGAGAACTATGCTGTGTGTTTCCCTTCAGAAATGGAGTTAAATCCCAATCTCTGTGTCTTCCTACAAGCAAGAATTCGTTTCAGGTAAGGGCAGTCACTTTTCAGCACAAACGAACTACATCGTTCAATGAGCTCACACATTTCTCATCTTAACAGAAATAATTGGATGTTAGAGGACCAGTGCTTTGTATCAGTTTAAGAAGTAGAGTTGGACCAGATATGGTCTGGATGTGTAGGAAACACGGTTCTTTTGTTCTCAGCACACTCACGTTTCCTGCTGTCTTAGAGACTCTAGAAAGCAAGAGCGTGCTTCTTGTTCTAAAGCAGAGTGTCATCAATGGATGAGAACACTGCTGTGTGTTTCACTTCAGAAATGGAGTTAAATCCCAGGCTCTGAGTCTTCCTACAAGCAAGACTTCGTTTCAGGTAAGGGCAGTCACTTTTCTGCTCAAACGAACTACATCGTTCACTGAGCTCACACATTTCTCATCTTAACTGACAAGCATTGGATGTTAGAGGGTCAGTGCTTTGTATCAGTTTCAGAAGCAGATTTGGACTAGATATGGTCCATATGTGTAGGAATCACCGTTCTTTTGTTCTGGGCACACTCAGATTTCCTGCTGTCTTAGAGAATCTAGAAAGCAAGAGTGTGCTTCTCGCTCTAAAGCAGAGTGTGATCCATGGATGAGAACTATGCTGTGTGTTTCCCTTCAGAAATGGAGTTAAATCACAGGCTCTGTGTCTTCTTACAAGCAAGACTTCGTTTCAGGTAAGGGCAGTCACTTTTCAGTTCAAAGGAACTACATCATTCACAAAGCTCACACGTTTCTCATCTTAACTGACAAACATTGGATGTTAGAGGACCAGTGCTTTGTATCAGTTTCAGAAGCAGAGTTGGACTAGATATGGTCCGTATGTGTAGGAAACACCATTTTTTTGTTCTCAGCACACTCACGATTCCTGCTGTCTTAGAGACTCTAGAAAGCAAGAGCGTGCTTCTTGTTCCAAAGCAGAGTGTGATCAATGGATGAGAACACTGCTGTGTGTTTCAATTCAGAAATGGAGTTAAATCCCAGGCTCTGAGTCTTCCTACAAGCAAGACTTCGTTTAAGGTAAGGGCAGTCACTTTTCTGCTCAAACGAACTACATCGTTCATGAAGCTCACACGTTTCCCATCTTAACTGACAAGCATTGGATGTTAGAGGAGCAGTGCTTTGTATGAGTTTCAGAAGCAGAGTTGGAGTAGATATGGTCCATATGTGTAGGAAACTCCGTTCATTTGTTCTCAGCACACTCACGTTTCCTGCTGTGTTAGAGACTCTAGAAAGCAAGAGCGTGCTTCTCGCTCTAAACCAGATTGTGATCCATGGATGAGAACTATGCTGTGTGTTTCCCTTCAGAAATGGAGTTAAATCCCAATCTCTGGGTCTTCCTACAAGCAAGACTTCGTTTCAGGTAAGGGCAGTCACTTTTCAGCTCAAACGAACTACATCGTTCACTGAGCTCACACATTTCTCATCTTAACAGACAAGCATTGGATGTTAGAGGACCAGTGCTTTGTATCAGTTTAAGAAGTAGAGTTGGACTAGATATTCTCCGGATGTGTAGGAAACCAGGTTCTTTTCTTCTCAGCACACTCACGTTTCCTGCTGTCTTGGATACTCTAGAAAGCAAGAGCGTGCTTCTTGTTCTAAAGCAGAGTGTCATCAATGGATGAGAACACTGCTGTGTGTTTCACTTCAGAAATGGAGTTAAATCCCAGGCTCTGAGTCTTCCTACAAGCAAGACTTCGTTTCAGGTAAGGGCAGTCACTTTCTGCTCAAACGAACTACATCGTTCACTGAGCTCACACATTTCTCATCTTAACTGACAAGCATTGGATGTTAGAGGGTCAGTGCTTTGTATCAGTTTCAGAAGCAGATTTGGACTAGATATGGTCCATATGTGTAGGAAACACCGTTCTTTTGTTCTGGGCACACTCAGATTTCCTGCTGTCTTAGAGAATCTAGAAAGCAAGAGTGTGCTTCTCGCTCTAAAGCAGAGTGTGATCCATGGATGAGAACTATGCTGTGTGTTTCCCTTCAGAAATGGAGTTAAATCCCAGGCTCTGTGTCTTCCTACAAGCAAGACTTCGTTTCAGGTAAGGGCAGTCACTTTTCAGTTCAAAGGAACTACATCATTCACAAAGCTCACACGTTTCTCATCTTAACAGAAAAGCATTGGATGTTAGAGGACCAGTGCTTTGTATCAGTTTAAGAAGTAGAGTTGGACTAGATATGGTCCAGATGTGTAGGAAACACAGTTCTTTTGTTCTCAGCACACTCACGTTTCCTGCTGTCTTAGAGACTCTAGAAAGCAAGAGCGTGCTTCTTGTTCTAAAGCAGAGTGTCATCAATGGATGAGAACACTGCTGTGTGTTTCCCTTCAGAAATGGAGTTAAATCACAGGCTCTGTGTCTTCCTACAAGCAAGACTTCGTTTCAGGTAAGGGCAGTCACTTTTCAGTTCAAAGGAACTACATCATTCACAAAGCTCACACGTTTCTCATCTTAACTGACAAACATTGGATGTTAGAGGGTCAGTGCTTTGTATCAGTTTCAGAAGCAGAGTTGGACTAGATATGGTCCGTATGTGTAAGAAACACCGTTCTTTTGTTCTCAGCACACTCATGTTTCATGCTGTCTTAGAGATTCTAGAAAGCAAGAGTGTGCTTCTTGTTCTAAAGCAGAGTGTGATCAATGGATGAGAACACTGCTGTGTGTTTCAATTCAGAAATGGAGTTAAATCCCAGGCTCTGTGTCTTCCTACAAGCAAGACTTCGTTCAGGAAAGGGCAGTCACTTTTCAGTTCAAAGGAACTACATCATTCACAAAGCTCACACGTTTCTCATCTTAACTGACAAACATTGGATGTTAGAGGGTCAGTGCTTTGTATCAGTTTCAGAAGCAGAGTTGGACTAGATATGGTCCGTATGTGTAGGAAACATCGTTCTTTTGTTCTCAGCACACTCATGTTTCCTGCTGTCTTAGAGACTCTAGAAAGCAAGAGTGTGCTTCTTGTTCTAAAGCAGAGTGTGATCAATGGATGAGAACACTGCTGTGTGTTTCAATTCAGAAATGGAGTTAAATCCCAGGCTCTGAGTCTTCCTACAAGCAAGACTTCGTTTAAGGTAAGGGCAGTCACTTTTCTGCTCAAACGAACTACATCGTTCATGAAGCTCACACGTTTTCCATCTTAACTGTCAAGCATTGGATGTTAGAGGAGCAGTGCTTTGTATGAGTTTCAGAAGCAGAGTTGGACTAGATATGGTCCGTATGTGTAGGAAACAACGTTCTTTTGTTCTCAGCACACTCACGTTTCCTGCTGTGTTAGAGACTCTAGAAAGCAAGTGCATGCTTCTCGCTCTAAACCAGATTGTGATCCATGGATGAGAACTATGCTGTGTGTTTCCCTTCAGAAATGGAGTTAAATCCCAATCTCTGGGTCTTCCTACAAGCAAGACTTCGTTTCAGGTAAGGGCAGTCACTTTTCAGCTCAAACGAACTACATCGTTCACTGAGCTCACACATTTCTCATCTTAACAGACAAGCATTGGATGTTAGAGGACCAGTGCTTCGTATCAGTTTAAGAAGTAGAGTTGGACTAGATATTCTCCGGATGTGTAGGAAACCAGGTTCTTTTCTTCTCAGCACACTCACGTTTCCTGCTGTCTTGGATACTCTAGAAAGCAAGAGCGTGCTTCTTGTTCTAAAGCAGAGTGTCATCAATGGATGAGAACACTGCTGTGTGTTTCACTTCAGAAATGGAGTTAAATCCCAGGCTCTGAGTCTTCCTACAAGCAAGACTTCGTTTCAGGTAAGGGCAGTCACTTTCTGCTCAAACGAACTACATCGTTCACTGAGCTCACACATTTCTCATCTTAACTGACAAGCATTGGATGTTAGAGGGTCAGTGCTTTGTATCAGTTTCAGAAGCAGATTTGGACTAGATATGGTCCATATGTGTAGGAAACACCGTTCTTTTGTTCTGGGCACACTCAGATTTCCTGCTGTCTTAGAGAATCTAGAAAGCAAGAGTGTGCTTCTCGCTCTAAAGCAGAGTGTGATCCATGGATGAGAACTATGCTGTGTGTTTCCCTTCAGAAATGGAGTTAAATCCCAGGCTCTGTGTCTTCCTACAAGCAAGACTTCGTTTCAGGTAAGGGCAGTCACTTTTCAGTTCAAAGGAACTACATCATTCACAAAGCTCACACGTTTCTCATCTTAACTGACAAACATTGGATGTTAGAGGGTCAGTGCTTTGTATCAGTTTCAGAAGCAGAGTTGGACTAGATATGGTCCGTATGTGTAAGAAACACCGTTCTTTTGTTCTCAGCACACTCATGTTTCATGCTGTCTTAGAGATTCTAGAAAGCAAGAGTGTGCTTCTTGTTCTAAAGCAGAGTGTGATCAATGGATGAGAACACTGCTGTGTGTTTCAATTCAGAAATGGAGTTAAATCCCAGGCTCTGTGTCTTCCTACAAGCAAGACTTCGTTCAGGAAAGGGCAGTCACTTTTCAGTTCAAAGGAACTACATCATTCACAAAGCTCACACGTTTCTCATCTTAACTGACAAACATTGGATGTTAGAGGGTCAGTGCTTTGTATCAGTTTCAGAAGCAGAGTTGGACTAGATATGGTCCGTATGTGTAGGAAACATCGTTCTTTTGTTCTCAGCACACTCATGTTTCCTGCTGTCTTAGAGACTCTAGAAAGCAAGAGTGTGCTTCTTGTTCTAAAGCAGAGTGTGATCAATGGATGAGAACACTGCTGTGTGTTTCAATTCAGAAATGGAGTTAAATCCCAGGCTCTGAGTCTTCCTACAAGCAAGACTTCGTTTAAGGTAAGGGCAGTCACTTTTCTGCTCAAACGAACTACATCGTTCATGAAGCTCACACGTTTTCCATCTTAACTGTCAAGCATTGGATGTTAGAGGAGCAGTGCTTTGTATGAGTTTCAGAAGCAGAGTTGGACTAGATATGGTCCGTATGTGTAGGAAACAACGTTCTTTTGTTCTCAGCACACTCACGTTTCCTGCTGTGTTAGAGACTCTAGAAAGCAAGTGCATGCTTCTCGCTCTAAACCAGATTGTGATCCATGGATGAGAACTATGCTGTGTGTTTCCCTTCAGAAATGGAGTTAAATCCCAATCTCTGGGTCTTCCTACAAGCAAGACTTCGTTTCAGGTAAGGGCAGTCACTTTTCAGCTCAAACGAACTACATCGTTCACTGAGCTCACACATTTCTCATCTTAACAGACAAGCATTGGATGTTAGAGGACCAGTGCTTTGTATCAGTTTAAGAAGTAGAGTTGGACTAGATATTCTCCGGATGTGTAGGAAACCAGGTTCTTTTCTTCTCAGCACACTCACGTTTCCTGCTGTCTTGGATACTCTAGAAAGCAAGAGCGTGCTTCTTGTTCTAAAGCAGAGTGTCATCAATGGATGAGAACACTGCTGTGTGTTTCACTTCAGAAATGGAGTTAAATCCCAGGCTCTGAGTCTTCCTACAAGCAAGACTTCGTTTCAGGTAAGGGCAGTCACTTTCTGCTCAAACGAACTACATCGTTCACTGAGCTCACACATTTCTCATCTTAACTGACAAGCATTGGATGTTAGAGGGTCAGTGCTTTGTATCAGTTTCAGAAGCAGATTTGGACTAGATATGGTCCATATGTGTAGGAAACACCGTTCTTTTGTTCTGGGCACACTCAGATTTCCTGCTGTCTTAGAGAATCTAGAAAGAAAGAGTGTGCTTCTCGCTCTAAAGCAGAGTGTGATCCATGGATGAGAACTATGCTGTGTGTTTCCCTTCAGAAATGGAGTTAAATCCCAGGCTCTGTGTCTTCCTACAAGCAAGACTTCGTTTCAGGTAAGGGCAGTCACTTTTCAGTTCAAAGGAACTACATCATTCACAAAGCTCACACGTTTCTCATCTTAACTGACAAACATTGGATGTTAGAGGACCAGTGCTTTGTATCAGTTTCAGAAGCAGATTTGGACTAGATATGGTCCATATGTGTAGGAAACACCGTTCATTTGTTCTCAGCACACTCACGTTTCCTGCTGTGTTAGAGACTCTAGAAAGCAAGAGCATGCTTCTCGCTCTAAAGCAGATTGTGATCCATGGATGAGAACTATGCTGTGTGTTTCCCTTCAGAAATGGAGTTAAATCCCAATCTCTGTGTCTTCCTACAAGCAAGACTTCGTTTCAGGTAAGGTTAGTCACTTTTCAGCACAAATGAACTACATCGTTCACTGAGCTCACACATTTCTCATCTTAACAGAAAAGCATTGCATGTTAGAGGCCCAGTGCTTTGTATCAGTTTAAGAAGTAGAGTTGGACTAGATATGGTCCGGATGTGTAGGAAACACAGTTCTTTTGTTCTCAGCACACTCACGTTTCCTGCTGTCTTAGAGACTCTAGAAAGCAAGAGCGTGCTTCTTGTTTTAAAGCAGAGTGTCATCAATGGATGAGAACACTGCTGTGTGTTTCCCTTCAGAAATGGAGTTAAATCACAGGCTCTGTGTCTTCCTACAAGCAAGACTTCGTTTCAGGTAAGGGCAGTCACTTTTCAGTTCAAAGGAACTACATCATTCACAAAGCTCACATGTTTCTCATCTTAACTGACAAACATTGGATGTTAGAGGGTCAGTGCTTTGTATCAGTTTCAGAAGCAGAGTTGGACTAGATATGGTCCGTATGTGTAAGAAACACCGTTCTTTTGTTCTCAGCACACTCATGTTTCATGCTGTCTTAGAGATTCTAGAAAGCAAGAGTGTGCTTCTTGTTCTAAAGCAGAGTGTGATCAATGGATGAGAACACTGCTGTGTGTTTCAATTCAGAAATGGAGTTAAATCCCAGGCTCTGTGTCTTCCTACAAGCAAGACTTCGTTCAGGAAAGGGCAGTCACTTTTCAGTTCAAAGGAACTACATCATTCACAAAGCTCACACGTTTCTCATCTTAACTGACAAACATTGGATGTTAGAGGGTCAGTGCTTTGTATCAGTTTCAGAAGCAGAGTTGGACTAGATATGGTCCGTATGTGTAGGAAACATCGTTCTTTTGTTCTCAGCACACTCATGTTTCTTGCTGTCTTAGAGACTCTAGAAAGCAAGAGTGTGCTTCTTGTTCTAAAGCAGAGTGTGATCAATGGATGAGAACACTGCTGTGTGTTTCAATTCAGAAATGGAGTTAAATCCCAGGCTCTGAGTCTTCCTACAAGCAAGACTTCGTTTAAGGTAAGGGCAGTCACTTTTCTGCTCAAACGAACTACATCGTTCATGAAGCTCACACGTTTTCCATCTTAACTGTCAAGCATTGGATGTTAGAGGAGCAGTGCTTTGTATGAGTTTCAGAAGCAGAGTTGGACTAGATATGGTCCGTATGTGTAGGAAACAACGTTCTTTTGTTCTCAGCACACTCACGTTTCCTGCTGTGTTAGAGACTCTAGAAAGCAAGTGCATGCTTCTCGCTCTAAACCAGATTGTGATCCATGGATGAGAACTATGCTGTGTGTTTCCCTTCAGAAATGGAGTTAAATCCCAATCTCTGGGTCTTCCTACAAGCAAGACTTCGTTTCAGGTAAGGGCAGTCACTTTTCAGCTCAAACGAACTACATCGTTCACTGAGCTCACACATTTCTCATCTTAACAGACAAGCATTGGATGTTAGAGGACCAGTGCTTTGTATCAGTTTAAGAAGTAGAGTTGGACTAGATATTCTCCGGATGTGTAGGAAACCAGGTTCTTTTCTTCTCAGCACACTCACGTTTCCTGCTGTCTTAGAGACTCTAGAAAGCAAGAGCGTGCTTCTTGTTCTAAAGCAGAGTGTCATCAATGGATGAGAACACTGCTGTGTGTTTCACTTCAGAAATGGAGTTAAATCCCAGGCTCTGAGTCTTCCTACAAGCAAGACTTCGTTTCAGGTAAGGGCAGTCACTTTCTGCTCAAACGAACTACATCGTTCACTGAGCTCACACATTTCTCATCTTAACTGACAAGCATTGGATGTTAGAGGGTCAGTGCTTTGTATCAGTTTCAGAAGCAGATTTGGACTAGATATGGTCCATATGTGTAGGAAACACCGTTCTTTTGTTCTGGGCACACTCAGATTTCCTGCTGTCTTAGAGAATCTAGAAAGCAAGAGTGTGCTTCTCGCTCTAAAGCAGAGTGTGATCCATGGATGAGAACTATGCTGTGTGTTTCCCTTCAGAAATGGAGTTAAATCCCAGGCTCTGTGTCTTCCTACAAGCAAGACTTCGTTTCAGGTAAGGGCAGTCACTTTTCAGTTCAAAGGAACTACATCATTCACAAAGCTCACACGTTTCTCATCTTAACTGACAAACATTGGATGTTAGAGGACCAGTGCTTTGTATCAGTTTCAGAAGCAGATTTGGACTAGATATGGTCCATATGTGTAGGAAACACCGTTCTTTTGTTCTGGGCACACTCATATTTCCTGTTGTCTTAGAGAATCTAGAAAGCAAGAGTGTGCTTCTCGCTCTAAAGCAGAGTGTGATCCATGGATGAATACTATGCTGTGTGTCTCCCTTCAGAAATGGAGTTAAATCCCAGGCTCTGTGTCTTCCTACAAGCAAGACTTCATTTCAGGTAAGGGCAGTCACTTTTCAGTTCAAAGGAACTACATCATTCACAAAGCTCACACGTTTCTCATCTTAACTGACAAACATTGGATGTTAGAGGACCAGTGCTTTGGATCAGTTTCAGAAGCAGAGTTGGACTAGATATGGTCCCTATGTGTAGGAAACACCGTTCTTTTGTTCTAGGCACTCTTACGTTTCCTGCTGTCTTAGAGACTCTAGAAAGCAAGAGCGTGCTTCTTGTTCAAAAGCAGAGTGTCATCAATGGATGAGAACACTGCTGTGTGTTTCATTCAGAAATGGAAGTTAAATCCCAGGCTCTGAGTCTTCCTACAAGCAAGACTTCGTTTAAGGTAAGGGCAGTCCCTTTTCTGCTCAAACGAACTACATCGTTCATGAAGCTCACACGTTTCCCATCTTAACTGTCAAGCATTGGATGTTAGAGGAGCAGTGCTTTGTATGAGTTTCAGAAGCAGAGTTGGACTAGATATGGTCCATATGTGTAGGAAACACCGTTCATTTGTTCTCAGCACACTCACGTTTCCTGCTGTGTTAGAGACTCTAGAAAGCAAGAGCGTGCTTCTCGCTCTAAACCAGATTGTGATCCATGGATGAGAACTATGCTGTGTGTTTCCCTTCAGAAATGGAGTTAAATCCCAATCTCTGTGTCTTCCTACAAGCAAGACTTCGTTTCAGGTAACGGCAGTCACTTTTCAGCACAAACGAACTACATCGTTCACTGAGCTCACACATTTCTCATCTTAACAGAAATCATTGGATATTAGAGGACCAGTGCTTTGTATCAGTTTAAGAAGTAGAGTTGGACTAGATATGGTCTGGATGTGTAGGAAACACGGTTCTTTTGTTCTCAGCACACTCACGTTTCCTGCTGTCTTAGAGACTCTAGAAAGCAAGAGCGTGCTTCTTGTTCTAAAGCAGAGTGTCATCAATGGATGAGAACACTGCTGTGTGTTTCACTTCAGAAATGGAGTTAAATCCCAGGCTCTGAGTCTTCCTACAAGCAAGACTTCGTTTCAGGTAAGGGCAGTCACTTTTCTGCTCAAACGAACTACATCGTTCACTGAGCTCACACATTTCTCATCTTAACTGACAAGCATTGGATGTTAGAGGGTCAGTGCTTTGTATCAGTTTCAGAAGCAGATTTGGACTAGATATGGTCCATATGTGTAGGAATCACCGTTCTTTTGTTCTGGGCACACTCAGATTTCCTGCTGTCTTAGAGAATCTAGAAAGCAAGAGTGTGCTTCTCGCTCTAAAGCAGAGTGTGATCCATGGATGAGAACTATGCTGTGTGTTTCCCTTCAGAAATGGAGTTAAATCACAGGCTCTGTGTCTTCCTACAAGCAAGACTTCGTTTCAGGTAAGGGCAGTCACTTTTCAGTTCAAAGGAACTACATCATTCACAAAGCTCACACGTTTCTCATCTTAACTGACAAACATTGGATGTTAGAGGACCAGTGCTTTGTATCAGTTTCAGAAGCAGAGTTGGACTAGATATGGTCCGTATGTGTAGGAAACACCATTTTTTTGTTCTCAGCACACTCACGTTTCCTGCTGTCTTAGAGACTCTAGAAAGCAAGAGCGTGCTTCTTGTTCTAAAGCAGAGTGTGATCAATGGATGAGAACACTGCTGTGTGTTACAATTCAGAAATGGAGTTAAATCCCAGGCTCTGAGTCTTCCTACAAGCAAGACTTCGTTTAAGGTAAGGGCAGTCACTTTTCTGCTCAAACGAACTACATCGTTCATGAAGCTCACACGTTTCCCATCTTAACTGACAAGCATTGGATGTTAGAGGAGCAGTGCTTTGTATGAGTTTCAGAAGCAGAGTTGGAATAGATATGGCCCATATGTGTAGGAAACACTGTTCATTTGTTCTCAGCACACTCACGTTTCCTGCTGTGTTAGAGACTCTAGAAAGCAAGAGCGTGATTCTCGCTCTAAAGCAGATTGTGATCCATGGATGAGAACTATGCTGTGTGTTTCCCTTCAGAAATGGAGTTAAATCCCAATCTCTGGGTCTTCCTACAAGCAAGACTTCGTTTCAGGTAAGGGCAGTCACTTTTCAGCTCAAACGAACTACATCGTTCACTGAGCTCACACATTTCTCATCTTAACAGACAAGCATTGGATGTTAGAGGAGCAGTGCTTTGTATGAGTTTCAGAAGCACAGTTGGACTAGATATGGTCCATATGTGTAGGAAACACCGTTCATTTGTTCTCAGCACACTCACGTTTCCTGCTGTGTTAGAGACCCTAGAAAGCAAGAGCATGCTTCTCGCTCTAAAGCCGATTGTGATCCATGGATGAGAACTATGCTGTGTGTTTCCCTTCAGAAATGGAGTTAAATCCCAATCTCTGTGTCTTCCTACAAGCAAGACTTCGTTTCAGGTAAGGTTAGTCACTTTTCAGCACAAACGAACTACATCGTTCACTGAGCTCACACATTTCTCATCTTAACAGAAAAGCATTGGATGTTAGAGGACCAGTGCTTTGTATCAGTTTAAGAAGTAGAGTTGGACTAGATATTTTCCGGATGTGTAGGAAACACAGTTCTTTTGTTCTCAGCACACTCACGTTTCCTGCTGTCTTAGAGACTCTAGAAAGCAAGAGCGTGCTTCTTGTTCTAAAGCAGAGTGTCATCAATGGATGAGAACACTGCTGTGTGTTTCACTTCAGAAATGGAGTTAAATCCCTGGCTCTGAGTCTTCCTACAAGCAAGACTTCGTTTCAGGTAAGGGCAGTCACTTTTCTGCTCAAATGAACTACATCGTTCACTGAGCTCACACATTTCTCATCTTAACTGACAAGCATTGGATGTTAGAGGGTAAGTGCTTTGTATCAGTTTCAGAAGCAGATTTGGACTAGATATGGTCCATATGTGTAGGAATCACCATTCTTTTGTTCTGGGCACACTCAGATTTCCTGCTGTCTTAGAGAATCTAGAAAGCAAGAGTGTGCTTCTCGCTCTAAAGCAGAGTGTGATCCATGGATGAATACTATGCTGTGTGTTTCCCTTCAGAAATGGAGTTAAATCCCAGGCTCTGTGTCTTCCTACAAGCAAGACTTCGTTTCAGGTAAGGGCAGTCACTTTTCAGTTCAAAGGAACTACATCATTCACAAAGCTCACACGTTTCTCATCTTAACTGACAAACATTGGATGTTAGAGGACCAGTGCTTTGTATCAGTTTCAGAAGCAGATTTGGACTAGATATGGTCCATATGTGTAGGAAACACCGTTCATTTGTTCTCAGCACACTCACGTTTCCTGCTGTGTTAGAGACTCTAGAAAGCAAGAGCATGCTTCTCGCTCTAAAGCAGATTGTGATCCATGGATGAGAACTATGCTGTGTGTTTCCCTTCAGAAATGGAGTTAAATCCCAATCTCTGTGTCTTCCTACAAGCAAGACTTCGTTTCAGGTAAGGTTAGTCACTTTTCAGCACAAATGAACTACATCGTTCACTGAGATCACACATTTCTCATCTTAACAGAAAAGCATTGCATGTTAGAGGCCCAGTGCTTTGTATCAGTTTAAGAAGTAGAGTTGGACTAGATATGGTCCGGATGTGTAGGAAACACAGTTCTTTTGTTCTCAGCACACTCACGTTTCCTGCTGTCTTAGAGACTCTAGAAAGCAAGAGCGTGCTTCTTGTTTTAAAGCAGAGTGTCATCAATGGATGAGAACACTGCTGTGTGTTTCCCTTCAGAAATGGAGTTAAATCACAGGCTCTGTGTCTTCCTACAAGCAAGACTTCGTTTCAGGTAAGGGCAGTCACTTTTCAGTTCAAAGGAACTACATCATTCACAAAGCTCACATGTTTCTCATCTTAACTGACAAACATTGGATGTTAGAGGGTCAGTGCTTTGTATCAGTTTCAGAAGCAGAGTTGGACTAGATATGGTCCGTATGTGTAAGAAACACCGTTCTTTTGTTCTCAGCACACTCATGTTTCATGCTGTCTTAGAGATTCTAGAAAGCAAGAGTGTGCTTCTTGTTCTAAAGCAGAGTGTGATCAATGGATGAGAACACTGCTGTGTGTTTCAATTCAGAAATGGAGTTAAATCCCAGGCTCTGTGTCTTCCTACAAGCAAGACTTCGTTCAGGAAAGGGCAGTCACTTTTCAGTTCAAAGGAACTACATCATTCACAAAGCTCACACGTTTCTCATCTTAACTGACAAACATTGGATGTTAGAGGGTCAGTGCTTTGTATCAGTTTCAGAAGCAGAGTTGGACTAGATATGGTCCGTATGTGTAGGAAACATCGTTCTTTTGTTCTCAGCACACTCATGTTTCTTGCTGTCTTAGAGACTCTAGAAAGCAAGAGTGTGCTTCTTGTTCTAAAGCAGAGTGTGATCAATGGATGAGAACACTGCTGTGTGTTTCAATTCAGAAATGGAGTTAAATCCCAGGCTCTGAGTCTTCCTACAAGCAAGACTTCGTTTAAGGTAAGGGCAGTCACTTTTCTGCTCAAACGAACTACATCGTTCATGAAGCTCACACGTTTTCCATCTTAACTGTCAAGCATTGGATGTTAGAGGAGCAGTGCTTTGTATGAGTTTCAGAAGCAGAGTTGGACTAGATATGGTCCGTATGTGTAGGAAACAACGTTCTTTTGTTCTCAGCACACTCACGTTTCCTGCTGTGTTAGAGACTCTAGAAAGCAAGTGCATGCTTCTCGCTCTAAACCAGATTGTGATCCATGGATGAGAACTATGCTGTGTGTTTCCCTTCAGAAATGGAGTTAAATCCCAATCTCTGGGTCTTCCTACAAGCAAGACTTCGTTTCAGGTAAGGGCAGTCACTTTTCAGCTCAAACGAACTACATCGTTCACTGAGCTCACACATTTCTCATCTTAACAGACAAGCATTGGATGTTAGAGGACCAGTGCTTTGTATCAGTTTAAGAAGTAGAGTTGGACTAGATATTCTCCGGATGTGTAGGAAACCAGGTTCTTTTCTTCTCAGCACACTCACGTTTCCTGCTGTCTTAGAGACTCTAGAAAGCAAGAGCGTGCTTCTTGTTCTAAAGCAGAGTGTCATCAATGGATGAGAACACTGCTGTGTGTTTCACTTCAGAAATGGAGTTAAATCCCAGGCTCTGAGTCTTCCTACAAGCAAGACTTCGTTTCAGGTAAGGGCAGTCACTTTCTGCTCAAACGAACTA
Source organism: Onychomys leucogaster (assembly GCA_949786385.1). Lineage (NCBI taxonomy): Eukaryota > Metazoa > Chordata > Mammalia > Rodentia > Cricetidae > Onychomys > Onychomys leucogaster. The sequence goes on from CATKUP010000140.1 coordinate 1,063,361, forward strand.
CATCGTTCACTGAGCTCACACATTTCTCATCTTAACTGACAAGCATTGGATGTTAGAGGGTCAGTGCTTTGTATCAGTTTCAGAAGCAGATTTGGACTAGATATGGTCCATATGTGTAGGAAACACCGTTCTTTTGTTCTGGGCACACTCAGATTTCCTGCTGTCTTAGAGAATCTAGAAAGCAAGAGTGTGCTTCTCGCTCTAAAGCAGAGTGTGATCCATGGATGAGAACTATGCTGTGTGTTTCCCTTCAGAAATGGAGTTAAATCCCAGGCTCTGTGTCTTCCTACAAGCAAGACTTCGTTTCAGGTAAGGGCAGTCACTTTTCAGTTCAAAGGAACTACATCATTCACAAAGCTCACACGTTTCTCATCTTAACTGACAAACATTGGATGTTAGAGGACCAGTGCTTTGTATCAGTTTCAGAAGCAGATTTGGACTAGATATGGTCCATATGTGTAGGAAACACCGTTCTTTTGTTCTGGGCACACTCATATTTCCTGTTGTCTTAGAGAATCTAGAAAGCAAGAGTGTGCTTCTCGCTCTAAAGCAGAGTGTGATCCATGGATGAATACTATGCTGTGTGTCTCCCTTCAGAAATGGAGTTAAATCCCAGGCTCTGTGTCTTCCTACAAGCAAGACTTCATTTCAGGTAAGGGCAGTCACTTTTCAGTTCAAAGGAACTACATCATTCACAAAGCTCACACGTTTCTCATCTTAACTGACAAACATTGGATGTTAGAGGACCAGTGCTTTGGATCAGTTTCAGAAGCAGAGTTGGACTAGATATGGTCCCTATGTGTAGGAAACACCGTTCTTTTGTTCTAGGCACACTTACGTTTCCTGCTGTCTTAGAGACTCTAGAAAGCAAGAGCGTGCTTCTTGTTCAAAAGCAGAGTGTCATCAATGGATGAGAACACTGCTGTGTGTTTCATTCAGAAATGGAAGTTAAATCCCAGGCTCTGAGTCTTCCTACAAGCAAGACTTCGTTTAAGGTAAGGGCAGTCCCTTTTCTGCTCAAACGAACTACATCGTTCATGAAGCTCACACGTTTCCCATCTTAACTGTCAAGCATTGGATGTTAGAGGAGCAGTGCTTTGTATGAGTTTCAGAAGCAGAGTTGGACTAGATATGGTCCATATGTGTAGGAAACACCGTTCATTTGTTCTCAGCACACTCACGTTTCCTGCTGTGTTAGAGACTCTAGAAAGCAAGAGCGTGCTTCTCGCTCTAAACCAGATTGTGATCCATGGATGAGAACTATGCTGTGTGTTTCCCTTCAGAAATGGAGTTAAATCCCAATCTCTGTGTCTTCCTACAAGCAAGACTTCGTTTCAGGTAACGGCAGTCACTTTTCAGCACAAACGAACTACATCGTTCACTGAGCTCACACATTTCTCATCTTAACAGAAATCATTGGATATTAGAGGACCAGTGCTTTGTATCAGTTTAAGAAGTAGAGTTGGACTAGATATGGTCTGGATGTGTAGGAAACACGGTTCTTTTGTTCTCAGCACACTCACGTTTCCTGCTGTCTTAGAGACTCTAGAAAGCAAGAGCGTGCTTCTTGTTCTAAAGCAGAGTGTCATCAATGGATGAGAACACTGCTGTGTGTTTCACTTCAGAAATGGAGTTAAATCCCAGGCTCTGAGTCTTCCTACAAGCAAGACTTCGTTTCAGGTAAGGGCAGTCACTTTTCTGCTCAAACGAACTACATCGTTCACTGAGCTCACACATTTCTCATCTTAACTGACAAGCATTGGATGTTAGAGGGTCAGTGCTTTGTATCAGTTTCAGAAGCAGATTTGGACTAGATATGGTCCATATGTGTAGGAATCACCGTTCTTTTGTTCTGGGCACACTCAGATTTCCTGCTGTCTTAGAGAATCTAGAAAGCAAGAGTGTGCTTCTCGCTCTAAAGCAGAGTGTGATCCATGGATGAGAACTATGCTGTGTGTTTCCCTTCAGAAATGGAGTTAAATCACAGGCTCTGTGTCTTCCTACAAGCAAGACTTCGTTTCAGGTAAGGGCAGTCACTTTTCAGTTCAAAGGAACTACATCATTCACAAAGCTCACACGTTTCTCATCTTAACTGACAAACATTGGATGTTAGAGGACCAGTGCTTTGTATCAGTTTCAGAAGCAGAGTTGGACTAGATATGGTCCGTATGTGTAGGAAACACCATTTTTTTGTTCTCAGCACACTCACGTTTCCTGCTGTCTTAGAGACTCTAGAAAGCAAGAGCGTGCTTCTTGTTCTAAAGCAGAGTGTGATCAATGGATGAGAACACTGCTGTGTGTTACAATTCAGAAATGGAGTTAAATCCCAGGCTCTGAGTCTTCCTACAAGCAAGACTTCGTTTAAGGTAAGGGCAGTCACTTTTCTGCTCAAACGAACTACATCGTTCATGAAGCTCACACGTTTCCCATCTTAACTGACAAGCATTGGATGTTAGAGGAGCAGTGCTTTGTATGAGTTTCAGAAGCAGAGTTGGAATAGATATGGCCCATATGTGTAGGAAACACTGTTCATTTGTTCTCAGCACACTCACGTTTCCTGCTGTGTTAGAGACTCTAGAAAGCAAGAGCGTGATTCTCGCTCTAAAGCAGATTGTGATCCATGGATGAGAACTATGCTGTGTGTTTCCCTTCAGAAATGGAGTTAAATCCCAATCTCTGTGTCTTCCTACAAGCAAGACTTCGTTTCAGGTAAGGGCAGTCACTTTTCAGCTCAAACGAACTACATCGTTCACTGAGCTCACACATTTCTCATCTTAACAGACAAGCATTGGATGTTAGAGGAGCAGTGCTTTGTATGAGTTTCAGAAGCACAGTTGGACTAGATATGGTCCATATGTGTAGGAAACACCGTTCATTTGTTCTCAGCACACTCACGTTTCCTGCTGTGTTAGAGACCCTAGAAAGCAAGAGCATGCTTCTCGCTCTAAAGCCGATTGTGATCCATGGATGAGAACTATGCTGTGTGTTTCCCTTCAGAAATGGAGTTAAATCCCAATCTCTGTGTCTTCCTACAAGCAAGACTTCGTTTCAGGTAAGGTTAGTCACTTTTCAGCACAAACGAACTACATCGTTCACTGAGCTCACACATTTCTCATCTTAACAGAAAAGCATTGGATGTTAGAGGACCAGTGCTTTGTATCAGTTTAAGAAGTAGAGTTGGACTAGATATTTTCCGGATGTGTAGGAAACACAGTTCTTTTGTTCTCAGCACACTCACGTTTCCTGCTGTCTTAGAGACTCTAGAAAGCAAGAGCGTGCTTCTTGTTCTAAAGCAGAGTGTCATCAATGGATGAGAACACTGCTGTGTGTTTCACTTCAGAAATGGAGTTAAATCCCTGGCTCTGAGTCTTCCTACAAGCAAGACTTCGTTTCAGGTAAGGGCAGTCACTTTTCTGCTCAAATGAACTACATCGTTCACTGAGCTCACACATTTCTCATCTTAACTGACAAGCATTGGATGTTAGAGGGTAAGTGCTTTGTATCAGTTTCAGAAGCAGATTTGGACTAGATATGGTCCATATGTGTAGGAATCACCATTCTTTTGTTCTGGGCACACTCAGATTTCCTGCTGTCTTAGAGAATCTAGAAAGCAAGAGTGTGCTTCTCGCTCTAAAGCAGAGTGTGATCCATGGATGAATACTATGCTGTGTGTTTCCCTTCAGAAATGGAGTTAAATCCCAGGCTCTGTGTCTTCCTACAAGCAAGACTTCATTTCAGGTAAGGGCAGTCACTTTTCAGTTCAAAGGAACTACATCATTCACAAAGCTCACACGTTTCTCATGTTAACTGACAAACATTGGATGTTAGAGGACCAGTGCTTTGTATCAGTTTCAGAAGCAGAGTTGGACTAGATATGATCCGTATGTGTAGGAAACACCGTTCTTTTGTTCTCAGCACACTCACGTTTCCTGCTGTCTTAGAGACTCTAGAAAGCAAGAGCGTGCTTCTTGTTCTAAAGCAGAGTGTGATCAATGGATGAGAACACTGCTGTGTGTTTCATTCAGAAATGGAGTTAAATCCCAGGCTCTGAGTCTTCCTACAAGCAAGACTTCGTTTAAGGTAAGGGCAGTCCCTTTTCTGCTCAAACGAACTACATCGTTCATGAAGCTCACACGTTTCCCATCTTAACTGACAAGCATTGGATGTTAGAGGAGCAGTGCTTTGTATGAGTTTCAGAAGCAGAGTTGGACTAGATATGGTCCATATGTGTAGGAAACACCGTTCATTTGTTCTCAGCACACTCACGTTTCCTGCTGTTTTAGAGACTCTAGAAAGCAAGAGCGTGCTTCTCGCTCTAAACCAGATTGTGATCCATGGATGAGAACACTGCTGTGTGTTTCCCTTCAGAATTGGAGTTAAATCCCAATCTCTGTGTCTTCCTACAAGCAAGACTTCGTTTCAGGTAAGGGCAGTCACTTTTCAGCACAAACGAACTACATCGTTCACTGAGCTCACACATTTCTCATCTTAACAGAAATCATTGGATGTTAGAGGACCAGTGCTTTGTATCAGTTTAAGAAGTAGAGTTGGACTAGATATGGTCTGGATGTGTAGGAAACACGGTTCTTTTGTTCTCAGCACACTCACGTTTCCTGCTGTCTTAGAGACTCTAGAAAGCAAGAGCGTGCTTCTTGTTCTAAAGCAGAGTGTCATCAATGGATGAGAACACTGCTGTGTGTTTCACTTCAGAAATGGAGTTAAATCCCAGGCTCTGAGTCTTCCTACAAGCAAGACTTCGTTTCAGGTAAGGGCAGTCACTTTTCTGCAAAACGAACTACATCGATCACTGAGCTCACACATTTCTCATCTTAACTGACAAGCATTGGATGTTAGAGGGTCAGTGCTTTGTATCAGTTTCAGAAGCAGATTTGGACTAGATATGGTCCATATGTGTAGGAATCACCGTTCTTTTGTTCTGGGCACACTCAGATTTCCTGCTGTCTTAGAGAATCTAGAAAGCAAGAGTGTGCTTCTCGCTCTAAAGCAGAGTGTGATCCATGGATGAGAACTATGCTGTGTGTTTCCCTTCAGAAATGGAGTTAAATCACAGTCTCTGTGTCTTCCTACAAGCAAGACTTTGTTTCAGGTAAGGGCAGTCACTTTTCAGTTCAAAGGAACTACATCATTCACAAAGCTCACACGTTTCTCATCTTAACTGACAAACATTGGATGTTAGAGGGTCAGTGCTTTGTATCAGTTTCAGAAGCAGAGTTGGACTAGATATGGTCCCTATGTGTAGGAAACAACGTTCTTTTGTTCTCAGCACACTCACGTTTCCTGCTGTGTTAGAGACTCTAGAAAGCAAGAGCGTGCTTCTCGCTCTAAAGCAGATTGTGATCCATGGATGAGAACTATGCTGTGTGTTTCCCTTCAGAAATGGAGTTAAATCCGAATCTCTGGGTCTTCCTACAAGCAAGACTTCGTTTCAGGTAAGGGCAGTCACTTTTCAGCTCAAACTAACTACATCGTTCACTGAGCTCACACATTTCTCATCTTAACAGACAAGCATTGGATGTTAGAGGACCAGTGCTTTGTATCAGTTTAAGAAGTAGAGTTGGACTAGATATTTTCCGGATGTGTAGGAAACAAGGTTCTTTTCTTCTCAGCACACTCACGTTTCCTGCTGTCTTAGAGACTCTAGAAAGCAAGAGCGTGCTTCTTGTTCTAAAGCAGAGTGTCATCAATGGATGAGAACACTGCTGTGTGTTTCACTTCAGAAATGGAGTTAAATCCCAGGCTCTGAGTCTTCCTACAAGCAAGACTTCGTTTAAGGTAAGGGCAGTCACTTTTCTGCTCAAATGAACTACATCGTTCACTGAGCTCACACATTTCTCATCTTAACTGACAAGCATTGGATGTTAGAGGGTCAGTGCTTTGTATCAGTTTCAGAAGCAGATTTGGACTAGATATGGTCCATATGTGTAGGAAACACCGTTCTTTTGTTCTGGGCACACCCAGATTTCCTGCTGTCTTAGAGAATCTAGAAAGCAAGAGTGTGCTTCTCGCTCTAAAGCAGAGTGTGATCCATGGATGAATACTATGCTGTGTGTTTCCCTTCAGAAATGGAGTTAAATCCCAGGCTCTGTTTCTTCCTACAAGCAAGACTTCGTTTCATGTAAGGGCAGTCACTTTTCAGTTCAAAGGAACTACATCATTCACAAAGCTCACACGTTTCTCATCTTAACTGACAAACATTGGATGTTAGAGGACCAGTGCTTTGTATCAGTTTCAGAAGCAGAGTTGGACTAGATATGGTCCGTATGTGTAGGAAACACCGTTCTTTTGTTCTCAGCACACTCACGTTTCCTGCTGTCTTAGAGACTCTAGAAAGCAAGAGCGTGCTTCTTGTTCTAAAGCAGAGTGTGATCAATGGATGAGAACACTGCTGTGTGTTTCAATTCAGAAATGGAGTTAAATCCCAGGCTCTGAGTCTTCCTACAAGCAAGACTTCGTTTAAGGTAAGGGCAGTCAATTTTCTGCTCAAACGAACTACATCGTTCACTGAGCTCACACATTTCTCATCTTAACAGAAAAGCATTGGATGTTAGAGGACCAGTGCTTTGTATCAGTTTAAGAAGTAGAGTTGGACTAGATATGGTCCAGATGTGTAGGAAACACAGTTCTTTTGTTCTCAGCACACTCACGTTTCCTGCTGTCTTAGAGACTCTAGAAAGCAAGAGTGTGCTTCTTGTTCTAAAGCAGAGTGTGTTCAATGGATGAGAACACTGCTGTGTGTTTCAATTCAGAAATGGAGTTAAATCCCAGGCTCTGAGTCCTCCTACAAGCAAGACTTCGTTTAAGGTAAGGGCAGTCACTTTTCTGCTCAAACGAACTACATCGTTCATGAAGCTCACACGTTTTCCATCTTAACTGTCAAGCATTGGATGTTAGAGGAGCAGTGCTTTGTATGAGTTTCAGAAGCAGAGTTGGACTAGATATGGTCCGTATGTGTAGGAAACAACGTTCTTTTGTTCTCAGCACACTCACGTTTCCTGCTGTGTTAGAGTCTCTAGAAAGCAAGTGCATGCTTCTCGTTCTAAAGCAGATTGTGATCCATGGATGAGAACTATGCTGTGTGTTTCCCTTCAGAAATGGAGTTAAATCCCAATCTCTGGGTCTTCCTACAAGCAAGACTTCGTTTCAGGTAAGGGCAGTCACTTTTCAGCTCAAACGAACTACATCGTTCACTGAGCTCACACATTTCTCATCTTAACAGACAAGCATTGGATTTTAGAGGAGCAGTGCTTTGTATGAGTTTCAGAAGCAGAGTTGGACTAGATATGGTCCACATGTGTAGGAAACACCGTTCATTTTTTCTCAGCACACTCACGTTTCCTGCTGTGTTAGAGACCCTAGAAAGCAAGAGCATGCTTCTCGCTCTAAAGCAGATTGTGATCCATGGATGAGAACTATGCTGTGTGTTTCCCTTCAGAAATGGAGTTAAATCCCAATCTCTGTGTCTTCCTACAAGCAAGACTTCGTTTCAGGTAAGGGCAGTCACTTTTCAGCACAAACGAACTACATTGTTCACTGAGCTCACACATTTCTCATCTTAACAGAAAAGCATTGGATGTTAGAGGACCAGTGCTTTGTATCAGTTTAAGAAGTAGAGTTGGACTAGATATGGTCCGGATGTGTAGGAAACACAGTTCTTTTGTTCTCAGCACACTCACGTTTCCTACTGTCTTAGAGACTCTAGAAAGCAAGAGCGTGCTTCTTGTTCTAAAGCAGAGTGTCATCAATGGATGAGAACACTGCTGTGTGTTTCACTTCAGAAATGGAGTTAAATCCCAGGCTCTGAGTCTTCCTACAAGCAAGACTTCGTTTCAGGTAAGGGCAGTCACTTTTCTGCTCAAACGAACTACATCGTTCACTGAGCTCACACATTTCTCATCTTAATTGACAAGCATTGGATGTTAGAGGGTAAGTGCTTTGTATCAGTTTCAGAAGCAGATTTGGACTAGATATGGTCCATATGTGTAGGAATCACCATTCTTTTGTTCTGGGCACACTCAGATTTCCTGCTGTCTTAGAGAATCTAGAAAGCAAGAGTGTGCTTCTCGCTCTAAAGCAGAGTGTGATCCATGGATGAGAACTATGCTGTGTGTTTCCCTTCAGAAATGGAGTTAAATCACAGGCTCTGTGTCTTCCTACAAGCAAGACTTCGTTTCAGGTAAGGGCAGTCACTTTTCAGTTCAAAGGAACTACATCATTCACAAAGCTCACACGTTTCTCATCTTAACTGACAAACATTGGATGTTAGAGGGTCAGTGCTTTGTATCAGTTTCAGAAGCAGAGTTGGACTAGATATGGTCCGTATGTGTAAGAAACACCGTTCTTTTGTTCTCAGCACACTCATGTTTCATGCTGTCTTAGAGATTCTAGAAAGCAAGAGTGTGCTTCTTGTTCTAAAGCAGAGTGTGATCAATGGATGAGAACACTGCTGTGTGTTTCAATTCAGAAATGGAGTTAAATCCCAATCTCTGGGTCTTCCTAAATGCAAGACTTCGTTTCAGGTAAGGGCAGTCACTTTTCAGCTCAAACGAACAACATCGTTCACTGAGCTCACACATTTCTCATCTTAACAGACAAGCATTGGATGTTAGAGGACCAGTGCTTTGTATCAGTTTAAGAAGTAGAGTTGGACTAGATATGGTCTGGATGTGTAGGAAACACGGTTCTTTTGTTCTCAGCACACTCACGTTTCCTGCTGTCTTAGAGACTCTAGAAAGCAAGAGCGTGCTTCTTGTTCTAAAGCAGAGTGTCATCAATGGATGAGAACACTGCTGTGTGTTTCACTTCAGAAATGGAGTTAAATCCCAGGCTCTGAGTCTTCCTACAAGCAAGACTTCGTTTCAGGTAAGGGCAGTCACTTTTCTGCAAAACGAACTACATCGATCACTGAGCTCACACATTTCTCATCTTAACTGACAAGCATTGGATGTTAGAGGGTCAGTGCTTTGTATCAGTTTCAGAAGCAGATTTGGACTAGATATGGTCCATATGTGTAGGAATCACCGTTCTTTTGTTCTGGGCACACTCATGTTTCATGCTGTCTTAGAGATTCTAGAAAGCAAGAGCGTGCTTCTCGCTCTAAAGCAGATTGTGATCCATGGATGAGAACTATGCTGTGTGTTTCCCTTCAGAAATGGAGTTAAATCCCAATCTCTGGGTCTTCCTACAAGCAAGACTTCGTTTCAGGTAAGGGCAGTCACTTTTCAGCTCAAACTAACTACATCGTTCACTGAGCTCACACATTTCTCATCTTAACAGACAAGCATTGGATGTTAGAGGACCAGTGCTTTGTATCAGTTTAAGAAGTAGAGTTGGACTAGATATTTTCCGGATGTGTAGGAAACAAGGTTCTTTTCTTCTCAGCACACTCACGTTTCCTGCTGTCTTAGAGACTCTAGAAAGCAAGAGCGTGCTTCTTGTTCTAAAGCAGAGTGTCATCAATGGATGAGAACACTGCTGTGTGTTTCACTTCAGAAATGGAGTTAAATCCCAGGCTCTGAGTCTTCCTACAAGCAAGACTTCGTTTAAGGTAAGGGCAGTCACTTTTCTGCTCAAATGAACTACATCGTTCACTGAGCTCACACATTTCTCATCTTAACTGACAAGCATTGGATGTTAGAGGGTCAGTGCTTTGTATCAGTTTCAGAAGCAGATTTGGACTAGATATGGTCCATATGTGTAGGAAACACCGTTCTTTTGTTCTGGGCACACCCAGATTTCCTGCTGTCTTAGAGAATCTAGAAAGCAAGAGTGTGCTTCTCGCTCTAAAGCAGAGTGTGATCCATGGATGAATACTATGCTGTGTGTTTCCCTTCAGAAATGGAGTTAAATCCCAGGCTCTGTTTCTTCCTACAAGCAAGACTTCGTTTCATGTAAGGGCAGTCACTTTTCAGTTCAAAGGAACTACATCATTCACAAAGCTCACACGTTTCTCATCTTAACTGACAAACATTGGATGTTAGAGGACCAGTGCTTTGTATCAGTTTCAGAAGCAGAGTTGGACTAGATATGGTCCGTATGTGTAGGAAACACCGTTCTTTTGTTCTCAGCACACTCACGTTTCCTGCTGTCTTAGAGACTCTAGAAAGCAAGAGCGTGCTTCTTGTTCTAAAGCAGAGTGTGATCAATGGATGAGAACACTGCTGTGTGTTTCAATTCAGAAATGGAGTTAAATCCCAGGCTCTGAGTCTTCCTACAAGCAAGACTTCGTTTAAGGTAAGGGCAGTCAATTTTCTGCTCAAACGAACTACATCGTTCACTGAGCTCACACATTTCTCATCTTAACAGAAAAGCATTGGATGTTAGAGGACCAGTGCTTTGTATCAGTTTAAGAAGTAGAGTTGGACTAGATATGGTCCAGATGTGTAGGAAACACAGTTCTTTTGTTCTCAGCACACTCACGTTTCCTGCTGTCTTAGAGACTCTAGAAAGCAAGAGCGTGCTTCTTGTTCTAAAGCAGAGTGTCATCAATGGATGAGAACACTGCTGTGTGTTTCACTTCAGAAATGGAGTTAAATCCCAGGCTCTGAGTCTTCCCACAAGCAAGACTTCGTTTCAGGTAAGGGCAGTCCCTTTTCTGCTCAAACGAACTACATCGTTCACTGAGCTCACACATTTCTCATCTTAACTGACAAGCATTGGATGTTAGAGGGTAAGTGCTTTGTATCAGTTTCAGAAGCAGATTTGGACTAGATATGGTCCATATGTGTAGGAATCACCATTCTTTTGTTCTGGGCACACTCAGATTTCCTGCTGTCTTAGAGAATCTAGAAAGCAAGAGTGTGCTTCTCGCTCTAAAGCAGAGTGTGATCCATGGATGAGAACTATGCTGTGTGTTTCCCTTCAGAAATGGAGTTAAATCACAGGCTCTGTGTCTTCCTACAAGCAAGACTTCGTTTCAGGTAAGGGCAGTCACTTTTCAGTTCAAAGGAACTACATCATTCACAAAGCTCACATGTTTCTCATCTTAACTGACATACATTGGATGTTAGAGGGTCAGTGCTTTGTATCAGTTTCAGAAGCAGAGTTGGACTAGATTTGGTCCGTATGTGTAAGAAACACCATTCTTTTGTTCTCAGCACACTCATGTTTCCTGCTGTCTTAGAGATTCTAGAAAGCAAGAGTGTGCTTCTTGTTCTAAAGCAGAGTGTGATCAATGGATGAGAACACTGCTGTGTGTTTCAATTCAGAAATGGAGTTAAATCCCAGGCTCTGAGTCCTCCTACAAGCAAGACTTCGTTTAAGGTAAGGGCAGTCACTTTTCTGCTCAAACGAACTACATCGTTCATGAAGCTCACACGTTTTCCATCTTAACTGTCAAGCATTGGATGTTAGAGGAGCAGTGCTTTGTATGAGTTTCAGAAGCAGAGTTGGACTAGATATGGTCCGTATGTGTAGGAAACAACGTTCTTTTGTTCTCAGCACACTCACGTTTCCTGCTGTGTTAGAGTCTCTAGAAAGCAAGTGCATGCTTCTCGTTCTAAAGCAGATTGTGATCCATGGATGAGAACTATGCTGTGTGTTTCCCTTCAGAAATGGAGTTAAATCCCAATCTCTGGGTCTTCCTACAAGCAAGACTTCGTTTCAGGTAAGGGCAGTCACTTTTCAGCTCAAACGAACTACATCGTTCACTGAGCTCACACATTTCTCATCTTAACAGACAAGCATTGGATTTTAGAGGAGCAGTGCTTTGTATGAGTTTCAGAAGCAGAGTTGGACTAGATATGGTCCACATGTGTAGGAAACACCGTTCATTTTTTCTCAGCACACTCACGTTTCCTGCTGTGTTAGAGACTCTAGAAAGCAAGAGCATGCTTCTCGCTCTAAAGCAGATTGTGATCCATGGATGAGAACTATGCTGTGTGTTTCCCTTCAGAAATGGAGTTAAATCCCAATCTCTGTGTCTTCCTACAAGCAAGACTTCGTTTCAGGTAAGGGCAGTCACTTTTCAGCACAAACGAACTACATTGTTCACTGAGCTCACACATTTCTCATCTTAACAGAAAAGCATTGGATGTTAGAGGACCAGTGCTTTGTATCAGTTTAAGAAGTAGAGTTGGACTAGATATGGTCCGGATGTGTAGGAAACACAGTTCTTTTGTTCTCAGCACACTCACGTTTCCTACTGTCTTAGAGACTCTAGAAAGCAAGAGCGTGCTTCTTGTTCTAAAGCAGAGTGTCATCAATGGATGAGAACACTGCTGTGTGTTTCACTTCAGAAATGGAGTTAAATCCCAGGCTCTGAGTCTTCCTACAAGCAAGACTTCGTTTCAGGTAAGGGCAGTCACTTTTCTGCTCAAACGAACTACATCGTTCACTGAGCTCACACATTTCTCATCTTAATTGACAAGCATTGGATGTTAGAGGGTAAGTGCTTTGTATCAGTTTCAGAAGCAGATTTGGACTAGATATGGTCCATATGTGTAGGAATCACCATTCTTTTGTTCTGGGCACACTCAGATTTCCTGCTGTCTTAGAGAATCTAGAAAGCAAGAGTGTGCTTCTCGCTCTAAAGCAGAGTGTGATCCATGGATGAGAACTATGCTGTGTGTTTCCCTTCAGAAATGGAGTTAAATCACAGGCTCTGTGTCTTCCTACAAGCAAGACTTCGTTTCAGGTAAGGGCAGTCACTTTTCAGTTCAAAGGAACTACATCATTCACAAAGCTCACACGTTTCTCATCTTAACTGACAAACATTGGATGTTAGAGGGTCAGTGCTTTGTATCAGTTTCAGAAGCAGAGTTGGACTAGATATGGTCCGTATGTGTAAGAAACACCGTTCTTTTGTTCTCAGCACACTCATGTTTCATGCTGTCTTAGAGATTCTAGAAAGCAAGAGTGTGCTTCTTGTTCTAAAGCAGAGTGTGATCAATGGATGAGAACACTGCTGTGTGTTTCAATTCAGAAATGGAGTTAAATCCCAATCTCTGGGTCTTCCTAAATGCAAGACTTCGTTTCAGGTAAGGGCAGTCACTTTTCAGCTCAAACGAACAACATCGTTCACTGAGCTCACACATTTCTCATCTTAACAGACAAGCATTGGATGTTAGAGGACCAGTGCTTTGTATCAGTTTAAGAAGTAGAGTTGGACTAGATATTCTCCGGATGTGTAGGAAACCAGGTTCTTTTCTTCTCACACACTCACGTTTCCTGCTGTCTTGGATACTCTAGAAAGCAAGAGCGTGCTTCTTGTTCTAAAGCAGAGTGTCATCAATGGATGAGAACACTGCTGTGTGTTTCACTTCAGAAATGGAGTTAAATCCCAGGCTCTGAGTCTTCCTACAAGCAAGACTTCGTTTCAGGTAAGGGCAGTCACTTTCTGCTCAAACGAACTACATCGTTCACTGAGCTCACACATTTCTCATCTTAACTGACAAGCATTGGATGTTAGAGGGTCAGTGCTTTGTATCAGTTTCAGAAGCAGATTTGGACTAGATATGGTCCATATGTGTAGGAAACACCGTTCTTTTGTTCTGGGCACACTCAGATTTCCTGCTGTCTTAGAGAATCTAGAAAGCAAGAGTGTGCTTCTCGCTCTAAAGCAGAGTGTGATCCATGGATGAATACTATGCTGTGTGTTTCCCTTCACAAATGGAGTTAAATCACAGGCTCTGTGTCTTCCTACAAGCAAGACTTCGTTTCAGGTAAGGGCAGTCACTTTTCAGTTCAAAGGAACTACATCATTCACAAACCTCACACGTTTCTCATCTTAACTGACAAACATTGGATGTTAGAGGACCAGTGCTTTGTATCAGTTTCAGAAGCAGAGTTGGACTAGATATGGTCCGTATGTGTAGGAAAAACCGTTCTTTTGTTCTCAGCACACTCACGTTTCCTGCTGTCTTAGAGACTCTAGAAAGCAAGAGCGTGCTTCTTGTTCTAAAGCAGAGTGTGATCAATGGATGAGAACACTGCTGTGTGTTTCATTCAGAAATGGAGTTAAATCCCAGGCTCTGAGTCTTCCTACAAGCAAGACTTCGTTTAAGGTAAGGGCAGTCCCTTTTCTGCTCAAACGAACTACATCGTTCATGAAGCACACACGTTTCCCATCTTAACTGACAAGCATTGGATGTTAGAGGAGCAGTGCTTTGTATGAGTTTCAGAAGCAGAGTTGGACTAGATATGGTCCATATGTGTAGGAAACACCGTTCATTTGTTCTCAGCACACTCACGTTTCCTGCTGTGTTAGAGACTCTAGAAAGCAAGAGCGTGCTTCTCGCTCTAAACCAGATTGTGATCCATGGATGAGAACTATGCTGTGTGTTTTCCTTCAGAAATGGAGTTAAATCCCAATCTCTGTGTCTTCCTACAAGCAAGACTTCGTTTCAGGTAAGGGCAGTCACTTTTCAGCACAAACGAACTACATCGTTCACTGAGCTCACACATTTCTCATCTTAACAGAAAAGCAATGGATGTTAGAGGACCAGTGCTTTGTATCAGTTTAAGAAGTAGAGTTGGACTAGATATGGTCTGGATGTGTAGGAAACACGGTTCTATTGTTCTCAGCACACTCACGTTTCCTGCTGTCTTAGAGACTCTAGAAAGCAAGAGCGTGCTTCTTGTTCTAAAGCAGAGTGTCATCAATGGATGAGAACACTGCTGTGTGTTTCACTTCAGAAATGGAGTTAAATCCCAGGCTCTGAGTCTTCCTACAAGCAAGACTTCGTTTCAGGTAAGGGCAGTCACTTTTCTGCTCAAACGAACTACATCGTTCACTGAGCTCACACATTTCTCATCTTAACTGACAAGCATTGGATGTTAGAGGGTCAGTGCTTTGTATCAGTTTCAGAAGCAGATTTGGACTAGATATGGTCCATATGTGTAGGAATCACCATTCTTTTGTTCTGGGCACACTCAGATTTCCTGCTGACTTAGAGAATCTAGAAAGCAAGAGTGTGCTTCTCGCTCTAAAGCAGAGTGTGATCCATGGATGAGAACTATGCTGTGTGTTTCCCTTCAGAAATGGAGTTAAATCACAGGCTCTGTGTCTTCCTACAAGCAAGACTTCGTTTCAGGTAAGGGCAGTCACTTTTCAGTTCAAAGGAACTACATCATTCACAAAGCTCACACGTTTCTCATCTTAACTGACAAACATTGGATGTTAGAGGGTCAGTGCTTTGTATCAGTTTCAGAAGCAGAGTTGGACTAGATATGGTCCTTATGTGTAGGAAACACCGTTCATTTGTTCTAAGCACACTCACGTTTCCTGCTGTGTTAGAGACTCTAGAAAGCAAGAGCGTGCTTCTCGCTCTAAACCAGATTGTGATCCATGGATGAGAACTATGCTGTGTGTTTCCCTTCAGAAATGGAGTTAAATCCCAATCTCTGTGTCTTCCTACAAGCAAGACTTCGTTTCAGGTAAGGGCAGTCACTTTTCAGCACAAACGAACTACATCGTTCACTGAGCTCACACATTTCTCATCTTAACAGAAAAGCATTGGATGTTAGAGGACCAGTGCTTTGTATCAGTTTAAGAAGTAGAGTTGGACTAGATATGGTCTGGATGTGTAGGAAACAAGGTTCTTTTGTTCTCAGCACACTCACGTTTCCTGCTGTCTTAGAGACTCTAGAAAGCAAGAGCGTGCTTCTTGTTCTAAAGCAGAGTGTCATCAATGGATGAGAACACTGCTGTGTGTTTCACTTCAGAAATGGAGTTAAATCCCAGGCTCTGAGTCTTCCTACAAGCAAGACTTCGTTTCAGGTAAGGGCAGTCATTTTCTGTTCAAACGAACTACATCGTTCACTGAGCTCACACATTTCTCATCTTAACTGACAAGCATTGGATGTTAGAGGGTCAGTGCTTTGTATCAGTTTCAGAAGCAGATTTGGACTAGATATGGTCCATATGTGTAGGAAACACCGTTCATTTGTTCTCAGCACACTCACGTTTCCTGCTGTGTTAGAGACTCTAGAAAGCAAGAGCGTGCTTCTTGTTCTAAAGCAGAGTGTGATCAATGGATGAGAACTATGCTGTGTGTTTCACTTCAGAAATGGAGTTAAATCCCAGGCTCTGAGTCTTCCTACAAGCAAGACTTCGTTTCAGGTAAGGGCAGTCACTTTTCTGCTCAAACGAACTACATCATTCACTGAGCTCACACATTTCTCATCTTAACTGACAAGCATTGGATGTTAGAGGGTCAGTGCTTTGTATCAGTTTCAGAAGCAGATTTGGACTAGATATGGTCCATATGTGTAGGAATCACCGTTCTTTTGTTCTGGGCACACTCAGATTTCCTGCTGTCTTAGAGAATCTAGAAAGCAAGAGTGTGCTTCTCGCTCTAAAGCAGAGTGTGATCCATGGATGAGAACTATGCTGTGTGTTTCCCTTCAGAAATGGAGTTAAATCACAGGCTCTGTGTCTTCCTACAAGCAAGACTTCGTTTCAGGTAAGGGCAGTCACTTTTCAGTTCAAAGCAACTACATCATTCACAAAGCTCACACGTTTCTCATCTTAACTGACAAACATTGGATGTTAGAGGACCAGTGCTTTGTATCAGTTTCAGAAGCAGAGTTGGACTAGATATGGTCCGTATGTGTAGGAAACACCGTTTTTTTGTTCTCAGCACACTCATGTTTCCTGCTGTCTTAGAGACTCTAGAAAGCAAGAGCGAGCTTCTTGTTCTAAAGCAGAGTGTGATCAATGGATGAGAACACTGCTGTGTGTTTCAATTCAGAAATGGAGTTAAATCCCAGGCTCTGAGTCTTCCTACAAGCAAGACTTCGTTTAAGGTAAGGGCAGTCACTTTTCTGCTCAAACGAACTACATCGTTCATGAAGCTCACACGTTTCCCATCTTAACTGACAAGCATTGGATGTTAGAGGAGCAGTGCTTTGTATGAGTTTCAGAAGCAGAGTTGGAATAGATATGGTCCATATGTGTAGGAAACACCGTTCATTTGTTCTCAGCACACTCACGTTTCCTGCTGTGTTAGAGACTCTAGAAAGCAAGAGCGTGCTTCTCGCTCTAAAGCAGATTGTGATCCATGGATGAGAACTATGCTGTGTGTTTCCCTTCAGAAATGGAGTCAAATCCCAATCTCTGTGTCTTCCTACAAGCAAGACTTCGTTTCAGGTAAGGGCAGTCACTTTTCAGCACAAACGAACTACATCGTTCACTGAGCTCACACATTTCTCATCTTAACAGAAATCATTGGATGTTAGAGGACCAGTGCTTTGTATCAGTTTAAGAAGTAGAGATGTACTAGATATGGTCTGGATGTGTAGGAAACACGGTTCTTTTGTTCTCAGCACACTCACGTTTCCTGCTGTCTTAGAGACTCTAGAAAGCAAGAGCGTGCTTCTTGTTCTAAAGCAGAGTGTCATCTATGGATGAGAACACTGCTGTGTGTTTCACTTCAGAAATGGAGTTAAATCCCAGGCTCTGAGTCTTCCTACAAGCAAGACTTCGTTTCAGGTAAGGGCAGTCACTTTTCTGCTCAAACGAACTACATCGTTCACTGAGCTCACACATTTCTCATCTTAACTGACAAGCATTGGATGTTAGAGGGTCAGTGCTTTGTATCAGTTTCAGAAGCAGATTTGTACTAGATATGGTCCATATGTGTAGGAATCACCGTTCTTTTGTTCTGGGCACACTCAGATTTCCTGCTGACTTAGAGAATCTAGAAAGCAAGAGTGTGCTTCTCACTCTAAAGCAGAGTGTGATCCATGGATGAGAACTATGCTGTGTGTTTCCCTTCAGAAATGGAGTTAAATCACAGGCTCTGTGTCTTCCTACAAGCAAGACTTCGTTTCAGGTAAGGGCAGTCACTTTTCAGTTCAAAGGAACTACATCATTCACAAAGCTCACACGTTTCTCATCTTAACTGACAAACATTGGATGTTAGAGGGTCAGTGCTTTGTATCAGTTTCAGAAGCAGAGTTGGACTAGATATGGTCCGTATGTGTAGGAAACACCGTTCATTTGTTCTCAGCACACTCACGTTTCCTGCTGTCTTAGAGACTCTAGAAAGCAAGAGCGTGCTTCTCGCTCTAAAGCAGAGTGTGATCCATGGATGAGAACTATGCTGTGTGTTTCAATTCAGAAATGGAGTTAAATCCCAGGCTCTGAGTCTTCCTACAAGCAAGACTTCGTTTAAGGTAAGGGCAGTCACTTTTCTGCTCAAACGAACTACATTGTTCATGAAGCTCACACGTTTCCCATCTTAACTGACAAGCATTGGATGTTAGAGGAGCAGTGCTTTGTATGAGTTTCAGAAGCAGAGTTGGAATAGATATGGTCCATATGTGTAGGAAACACCGTTCATTTGTTCTCAGCACACTCACGTTTCCTGCTGTGTTAGAGACTCTAGAAAGCAAGAGAGTGCTTCTCGCTCTAAAGCAGATTGTGATCCATGGATGAGAACTATGCTGTGTGTTTCCCTTCAGAAATGGAGTTAAATCCCAATCTCTGTGTCTTCCTACAAGCAAGACTTCGTTTCAGGTAAGGGCAGTCACTTTTCAGCACAAACGAACTACATCGTTCACTGAGCTCACACATTTCTCATCTTAACAGAAATCATTGGATGTTAGAGGACCAGTGCTTTGTATCAGTTTAAGAAGTAGAGATGTACTAGATATGGTCTGGATGTGTAGGAAACACGGTTCTTTTGTTCTCAGCACACTCACGTTTCCTGCTGTCTTAGAGACTCTAGAAAGCAAGAGCGTGCTTCTTGTTCTAAAGCAGAGTGTCATCTATGGATGAGAACACTGCTGTGTGTTTCACTTCAGAAATGGAGTTAAATCCCAGGCTCTGAGTCTTCCTACAAGCAAGACTTCGTTTCAGGTAAGGGCAGTCACTTTTCTGCTCAAACGAACTACATCGTTCACTGAGCTCACACATTTCTCATCTTAACTGACAAGCATTGGATGTTAGAGGGTCAGTGCTTTGTATCAGTTTCAGAAGCAGATTTGTACTAGATATGGTCCATATGTGTAGGAATCACCGTTCTTTTGTTCTGGGCACACTCAGATTTCCTGCTGACTTAGAGAATCTAGAAAGCAAGAGTGTGCTTCTCGCTCTAAAGCAGAGTGTGATCCATGGATGAGAACTATGCTGTGTGTTTCCCTTCAGAAATGGAGTTAAATCACAGGCTCTGTGTCTTCCTACAAGCAAGACTTCGTTTCAGGTAAGGGCAGTCACTTTTCAGTTCAAAGGAACTACATCATTCACAAAGCTCACACGTTTCTCATCTTAACTGACAAACATTGGATGTTAGAGGGTCAGTGCTTTGTATCAGTTTCAGAAGCAGAGTTGGACTAGATATGGTCCGTATGTGTAGGAAACACCGTTCATTTGTTCTCAGCACACTCATGTTTCCTGCTGTCTTAGAGACTCTAGAAAGCAAGAGCGTGCTTCTCGCTCTAAAGCAGAGTGTGATCCATGGATGAGAACTATGCTTTGTGTTTCAATTCAGAAATGGAGTTAAATCCCAGGCTCTGAGTCTTCCTACAAGCAAGACTTCGTTTAAGGTAAGGGCAGTCACTTTTCTGCTCAAACGAACTACATCGTTCATGAAGCTCACACGTTTTCCATCTTAACTGACAAGCATTGGATGTTAGAGGAGCAGTGCTTTGTATGAGTTTCAGAAGCAGAGTTGGACTAGATATGGTCCGTATGTGTAGGAAACAACGTTCTTTTGTTTTCAGCACAATCACGTTTCCTGCTGTGTTAGAGACTCTAGAAAGCAAGAGCATGCTTCTCGCTCTAAAGCAGATTGTGATCCATGGATGAGAACTATGCTGTGTGTTTCCCTTCAGAAATGGAGTTAAATCCCAATCTCTGGGTCTTCCTACAAGCAAGACTTCGTTTCAGGTAAGGGCAGACCCTTTTCAGCTCAAACTAACTACATCGTTCACTGAGCTCACACATTTCTCATCTTAACAGACAAGCATTGGATGTTAGAGGACCAGTGCTTTGTATCAGTTTAAGAAGTAGAGTTGGACTAGATATTTTCCGGATGTGTAGGAAACCAGGTTCTTTTCTTCTCAGCACACTCACGTTTCCTGCTGTCTTGGATACTCTAGAAAGCAAGAGCGTGCTTCTTGTTCTAAAGCAGAGTGTCATCAATGGATGAGAACACTGCTGTGTGTTTCACTTCAGAAATGGAGTTAAATCCCAGGCTCTGAGTCTTCCTACAAGCAAGACTTCGTTTCAGGTAAGGGCAGTCACTTTCTGCTCAAACGAACTACATCGTTCACTGAGCTCACACATTTCTCATCTTAACTGACAAGCATTGGATGTTAGAGGGTCAGTGCTTTGTATCAGTTTCAGAAGCAGATTTGGACTAGATATGGTCCATATGTGTAGGAAACACCGTTCTTTTGTTCTGGGCACACTCAGATTTCCAGCTGTCTTAGAGAATCTAGAAAGCAAGAGTGTGCTTCTCGCTCTAAAGCAGAGTGTGAAGCATGGATGAATACTATGCTGTGTGTTTCCCTTCAGAAATGGAGTTAAATCCCAGGCTATGTGTCTTCCTACAAGCAAGACTTCGTTTCAGGTAAGGGCAGTCCCTTTTCTGCTCAAACGAACTACATCGTTCATGAAACTCACACGATTCCCATCTTAACTGATAAGCATTGGATGTTAGAGGAGCAGTGCTTTGTATGAGTTTCAGAAGCAGAGTTGGACTAGATATGGTCCATATGTGTAGGAAACACCGTTCATTTGTTCTCAGCACACTCACGTTTCCCGCTGTGTTAGAGACTCTAGAAAGCAAGAGCGTGCTTCTCGCTCTAAACCAGATTGTGATCCATGGATGAGAACTATGCTGTGTGTTTCCCTTCAGAAATGGAGTCAAATCCCAATCTCTGTGTCTTCCTACAAGCAAGACTTCGTTTCAGGTAAGGGCAGTCACTTTTCAGCACAAACGAACTACATCGTTCACTGAGCTCAAACATTTCTCATCTTAACAGAAATCATTGGATGTTAGAGGACCAGTGCTTTGTATCAGTTTAAGAAGTAGAGTTGGACTAGATATGGTCTGGATGTGTAGGAAACACGGTTCTTTTGTTCTCAGCACACTCACGTTTCCTGCTGTCTTAGAGACTCTAGAAAGCAAGAGCGTGCTTCTTGTTCTAAAGCAGAGTGTCATCAATGGATGAGAACACTGCTGTGTGTTTCACTTCAGAAATGGAGTTAAATCCCAGGCTCTGAGTCTTCCTACAAGCAAGACTTCGTTTCAGGTAAGGGCAGTCACTTTTCTGTTCAAACGAACTACATCGTTCACTGAGCTCACACATTTCTCATCTTAACTGACAAGCATTGGATGTTAGAGGGTCAGTGCTTTGTATCAGTTTCAGAAGCAGATTTGGACTAGATATGGTCCATATGTGTAGGAATCACCGTTCTTTTGTTCTGGGCACACTCAGATTTCCTGCTGTCTTAGAGAATCTAGAAAGCAAGAGTGTGCTTCTCGCTCTAAAGCAGAGTGTGATCCATGGATGAGAACTATGCTGTGTGTTTCCCTTCAGAAATGGAGTTAAATCACAGTCTCTGTGTCTTCATACAAGCAAGACTTCGTTTCAGGTAAGGGCAGTCACTTTTCAGTTCAAAGCAACTACATCATTCACAAAGCTCACAAGTTTCTCATCTTAACTGACAAACATTGGATGTTAGAGGACCAGTGCTTTGTATCAGTTTCAGAAGCAGAGTTGGACTAGATATGGTCCGTATGTGTAGGAAACACCGTTTTTTTGTTCTCAGCACACTCACGTTTCCTGCTGTCTTAGAGACTCTAGAAAGCAAGAGCGTGCTTCTTGTTCTAAAGCAGAGTGTGATCAATGGATGAGAACACTGCTGTGTGTTTCAATTCAGAAATGGAGTTAAATCCCAGGCTCTGAGTCTTCCTACAAGCAAGACTTCGTTTAAGGTAAGGGCAGTCACTTTTCTGCTCAAACGAACTACATCATTCACAAAGCTCACACGTTTCTCATCTTAACTGACAAACATTGGATGTTAGAGGACCAGTGCTTTGTATCAGTTTCAGAAGCAGAGTTGGACTAGATATGGTCCGTATGTGTAGGAAACACCGTTTTTTTGTTCTCAGCACACTCATGTTTCCTGCTGTCTTAGAGACTCTAGAAAGCAAGAGCGAGCTTCTTGTTCTAAAGCAGAGTGTGATCAATGGATGAGAACACTGCTGTGTGTTTCAATTCAGAAATGGAGTTAAATCCCAGGCTCTGAGTCTTCCTACAAGCAAGACTTCGTTTAAGGTAAGGGCAGTCACTTTTCTGCTCAAACGAACTACATCGTTCATGAAGCTCACACGTTTCCCATCTTAACTGACAAGCATTGGATGTTAGAGGAGCAGTGCTTTGTATGAGTTTCAGAAGCAGAGTTGGAATAGATATGGTCCATATGTGTAGGAAACACCGTTCATTTGTTCTCAGCACACTCACGTTTCCTGCTGTGTTAGAGACTCTAGAAAGCAAGAGCGTGCTTCTCGCTCTAAAGCAGATTGTGATCCATGGATGAGAACTATGCTGTGTGTTTCCCTTCAGAAATGGAGTCAAATCCCAATCTCTGTGTCTTCCTACAAGCAAGACTTCGTTTCAGGTAAGGGCAGTCACTTTTCAGCACAAACGAACTACATCGTTCACTGAGCTCACACATTTCTCATCTTAACAGAAATCATTGGATGTTAGAGGACCAGTGCTTTGTATCAGTTTAAGAAGTAGAGATGTACTAGATATGGTCTGGATGTGTAGGAAACACGGTTCTTTTGTTCTCAGCACACTCACGTTTCCTGCTGTCTTAGAGACTCTAGAAAGCAAGAGCGTGCTTCTTGTTCTAAAGCAGAGTGTCATCAATGGATGAGAACACTGCTGTGTGTTTCACTTCAGAAATGGAGTTAAATCCCAGGCTCTGAGTCTTCCTACAAGCAAGACTTCGTTTCAGGTAAGGGCAGTCACTTTTCTGCTCAAACGAACTACATCGTTCACTGAGCTCACACATTTCTCATCTTAACTGACAAGCATTGGATGTTAGAGGGTCAGTGCTTTGTATCAGTTTCAGAAGCAGATTTGTACTAGATATGGTCCATATGTGTAGGAATCACCGTTCTTTTGTTCTGGGCACACTCAGATTTCCTGCTGACTTAGAGAATCTAGAAAGCAAGAGTGTGCTTCTCACTCTAAAGCAGAGTGTGATCCATGGATGAGAACTATGCTGTGTGTTTCCCTTCAGAAATGGAGTTAAATCACAGGCTCTGTGTCTTCCTACAAGCAAGACTTCGTTTCAGGTAAGGGCAGTCACTTTTCAGTTCAAAGGAACTACATCATTCACAAAGCTCACACGTTTCTCATCTTAACTGACAAACATTGGATGTTAGAGGGTCAGTGCTTTGTATCAGTTTCAGAAGCAGAGTTGGACTAGATATGGTCCGTATGTGTAGGAAACACCGTTCATTTGTTCTCAGCACACTCACGTTTCCTGCTGTCTTAGAGACTCTAGAAAGCAAGAGCGTGCTTCTCGCTCTAAAGCAGAGTGTGATCCATGGATGAGAACTATGCTGTGTGTTTCAATTCAGAAATGGAGTTAAATCCCAGGCTCTGAGTCTTCCTACAAGCAAGACTTCGTTTAAGGTAAGGGCAGTCACTTTTCTGCTCAAACGAACTACA
The DNA here is from genome assembly GCA_949786385.1 of Onychomys leucogaster. NCBI lineage: Eukaryota > Metazoa > Chordata > Mammalia > Rodentia > Cricetidae > Onychomys > Onychomys leucogaster. The sequence continues at coordinate 1,087,016 of CATKUP010000140.1, forward strand.
TTGTTCATGAAGCTCACACGTTTCCCATCTTAACTGACAAGCATTGGATGTTAGAGGAGCAGTGCTTTGTATGAGTTTCAGAAGCAGAGTTGGAATAGATATGGTCCATATGTGTAGGAAACACCGTTCATTTGTTCTCAGCACACTCACGTTTCCTGCTGTGTTAGAGACTCTAGAAAGCAAGAGAGTGCTTCTCGCTCTAAAGCAGATTGTGATCCATGGATGAGAACTATGCTGTGTGTTTCCCTTCAGAAATGGAGTTAAATCCCAATCTCTGTGTCTTCCTACAAGCAAGACTTCGTTTCAGGTAAGGGCAGTCACTTTTCAGCACAAACGAACTACATCGTTCACTGAGCTCACACATTTCTCATCTTAACAGAAATCATTGGATGTTAGAGGACCAGTGCTTTGTATCAGTTTAAGAAGTAGAGATGTACTAGATATGGTCTGGATGTGTAGGAAACACGGTTCTTTTGTTCTCAGCACACTCACGTTTCCTGCTGTCTTAGAGACTCTAGAAAGCAAGAGCGTGCTTCTTGTTCTAAAGCAGAGTGTCATCTATGGATGAGAACACTGCTGTGTGTTTCACTTCAGAAATGGAGTTAAATCCCAGGCTCTGAGTCTTCCTACAAGCAAGACTTCGTTTCAGGTAAGGGCAGTCACTTTTCTGCTCAAACGAACTACATCGTTCACTGAGCTCACACATTTCTCATCTTAACTGACAAGCATTGGATGTTAGAGGGTCAGTGCTTTGTATCAGTTTCAGAAGCAGATTTGTACTAGATATGGTCCATATGTGTAGGAATCACCGTTCTTTTGTTCTGGGCACACTCAGATTTCCTGCTGACTTAGAGAATCTAGAAAGCAAGAGTGTGCTTCTCGCTCTAAAGCAGAGTGTGATCCATGGATGAGAACTATGCTGTGTGTTTCCCTTCAGAAATGGAGTTAAATCACAGGCTCTGTGTCTTCCTACAAGCAAGACTTCGTTTCAGGTAAGGGCAGTCACTTTTCAGTTCAAAGGAACTACATCATTCACAAAGCTCACACGTTTCTCATCTTAACTGACAAACATTGGATGTTAGAGGGTCAGTGCTTTGTATCAGTTTCAGAAGCAGAGTTGGACTAGATATGGTCCGTATGTGTAGGAAACACCGTTCATTTGTTCTCAGCACACTCATGTTTCCTGCTGTCTTAGAGACTCTAGAAAGCAAGAGCGTGCTTCTCGCTCTAAAGCAGAGTGTGATCCATGGATGAGAACTATGCTTTGTGTTTCAATTCAGAAATGGAGTTAAATCCCAGGCTCTGAGTCTTCCTACAAGCAAGACTTCGTTTAAGGTAAGGGCAGTCACTTTTCTGCTCAAACGAACTACATCGTTCATGAAGCTCACACGTTTTCCATCTTAACTGACAAGCATTGGATGTTAGAGGAGCAGTGCTTTGTATGAGTTTCAGAAGCAGAGTTGGACTAGATATGGTCCGTATGTGTAGGAAACAACGTTCTTTTGTTTTCAGCACAATCACGTTTCCTGCTGTGTTAGAGACTCTAGAAAGCAAGAGCATGCTTCTCGCTCTAAAGCAGATTGTGATCCATGGATGAGAACTATGCTGTGTGTTTCCCTTCAGAAATGGAGTTAAATCCCAATCTCTGGGTCTTCCTACAAGCAAGACTTCGTTTCAGGTAAGGGCAGACCCTTTTCAGCTCAAACTAACTACATCGTTCACTGAGCTCACACATTTCTCATCTTAACAGACAAGCATTGGATGTTAGAGGACCAGTGCTTTGTATCAGTTTAAGAAGTAGAGTTGGACTAGATATTTTCCGGATGTGTAGGAAACCAGGTTCTTTTCTTCTCAGCACACTCACGTTTCCTGCTGTCTTGGATACTCTAGAAAGCAAGAGCGTGCTTCTTGTTCTAAAGCAGAGTGTCATCAATGGATGAGAACACTGCTGTGTGTTTCACTTCAGAAATGGAGTTAAATCCCAGGCTCTGAGTCTTCCTACAAGCAAGACTTCGTTTCAGGTAAGGGCAGTCACTTTCTGCTCAAACGAACTACATCGTTCACTGAGCTCACACATTTCTCATCTTAACTGACAAGCATTGGATGTTAGAGGGTCAGTGCTTTGTATCAGTTTCAGAAGCAGATTTGGACTAGATATGGTCCATATGTGTAGGAAACACCGTTCTTTTGTTCTGGGCACACTCAGATTTCCAGCTGTCTTAGAGAATCTAGAAAGCAAGAGTGTGCTTCTCGCTCTAAAGCAGAGTGTGAAGCATGGATGAATACTATGCTGTGTGTTTCCCTTCAGAAATGGAGTTAAATCCCAGGCTATGTGTCTTCCTACAAGCAAGACTTCGTTTCAGGTAAGGGCAGTCCCTTTTCTGCTCAAACGAACTACATCGTTCATGAAACTCACACGATTCCCATCTTAACTGATAAGCATTGGATGTTAGAGGAGCAGTGCTTTGTATGAGTTTCAGAAGCAGAGTTGGACTAGATATGGTCCATATGTGTAGGAAACACCGTTCATTTGTTCTCAGCACACTCACGTTTCCTGCTGTGTTAGAGACTCTAGAAAGCAAGAGCGTGCTTCTCGCTCTAAACCAGATTGTGATCCATGGATGAGAACTATGCTGTGTGTTTCCCTTCAGAAATGGAGTCAAATCCCAATCTCTGTGTCTTCCTACAAGCAAGACTTCGTTTCAGGTAAGGGCAGTCACTTTTCAGCACAAACGAACTACATCGTTCACTGAGCTCAAACATTTCTCATCTTAACAGAAATCATTGGATGTTAGAGGACCAGTGCTTTGTATCAGTTTAAGAAGTAGAGTTGGACTAGATATGGTCTGGATGTGTAGGAAACACGGTTCTTTTGTTCTCAGCACACTCACGTTTCCTGCTGTCTTAGAGACTCTAGAAAGCAAGAGCGTGCTTCTTGTTCTAAAGCAGAGTGTCATCAATGGATGAGAACACTGCTGTGTGTTTCACTTCAGAAATGGAGTTAAATCCCAGGCTCTGAGTCTTCCTACAAGCAAGACTTCGTTTCAGGTAAGGGCAGTCACTTTTCTGTTCAAACGAACTACATCGTTCACTGAGCTCACACATTTCTCATCTTAACTGACAAGCATTGGATGTTAGAGGGTCAGTGCTTTGTATCAGTTTCAGAAGCAGATTTGTACTAGATATGGTCCATATGTGTAGGAATCACCGTTCTTTTGTTCTGGGCACACTCAGATTTCCTGCTGACTTAGAGAATCTAGAAAGCAAGAGTGTGCTTCTCACTCTAAAGCAGAGTGTGATCCATGGATGAGAACTATGCTGTGTGTTTCCCTTCAGAAATGGAGTTAAATCACAGGCTCTGTGTCTTCCTACAAGCAAGACTTCGTTTCAGGTAAGGGCAGTCACTTTTCAGTTCAAAGGAACTACATCATTCACAAAGCTCACACGTTTCTCATCTTAACTGACAAACATTGGATGTTAGAGGGTCAGTGCTTTGTATCAGTTTCAGAAGCAGAGTTGGACTAGATATGGTCCGTATGTGTAGGAAACACCGTTCATTTGTTCTCAGCACACTCACGTTTCCTGCTGTCTTAGAGACTCTAGAAAGCAAGAGCGTGCTTCTCGCTCTAAAGCAGAGTGTGATCCATGGATGAGAACTATGCTGTGTGTTTCAATTCAGAAATGGAGTTAAATCCCAGGCTCTGAGTCTTCCTACAAGCAAGACTTCGTTTAAGGTAAGGGCAGTCACTTTTCTGCTCAAACGAACTACATTGTTCATGAAGCTCACACGTTTCCCATCTTAACTGACAAGCATTGGATGTTAGAGGAGCAGTGCTTTGTATGAGTTTCAGAAGCAGAGTTGGAATAGATATGGTCCATATGTGTAGGAAACACCGTTCATTTGTTCTCAGCACACTCACGTTTCCTGCTGTGTTAGAGACTCTAGAAAGCAAGAGAGTGCTTCTCGCTCTAAAGCAGATTGTGATCCATGGATGAGAACTATGCTGTGTGTTTCCCTTCAGAAATGGAGTTAAATCCCAATCTCTGTGTCTTCCTACAAGCAAGACTTCGTTTCAGGTAAGGGCAGTCACTTTTCAGCACAAACGAACTACATCGTTCACTGAGCTCACACATTTCTCATCTTAACAGAAATCATTGGATGTTAGAGGACCAGTGCTTTGTATCAGTTTAAGAAGTAGAGATGTACTAGATATGGTCTGGATGTGTAGGAAACACGGTTCTTTTGTTCTCAGCACACTCACGTTTCCTGCTGTCTTAGAGACTCTAGAAAGCAAGAGCGTGCTTCTTGTTCTAAAGCAGAGTGTCATCTATGGATGAGAACACTGCTGTGTGTTTCACTTCAGAAATGGAGTTAAATCCCAGGCTCTGAGTCTTCCTACAAGCAAGACTTCGTTTCAGGTAAGGGCAGTCACTTTTCTGCTCAAACGAACTACATCGTTCACTGAGCTCACACATTTCTCATCTTAACTGACAAGCATTGGATGTTAGAGGGTCAGTGCTTTGTATCAGTTTCAGAAGCAGATTTGTACTAGATATGGTCCATATGTGTAGGAATCACCGTTCTTTTGTTCTGGGCACACTCAGATTTCCTGCTGACTTAGAGAATCTAGAAAGCAAGAGTGTGCTTCTCGCTCTAAAGCAGAGTGTGATCCATGGATGAGAACTATGCTGTGTGTTTCCCTTCAGAAATGGAGTTAAATCACAGGCTCTGTGTCTTCCTACAAGCAAGACTTCGTTTCAGGTAAGGGCAGTCACTTTTCAGTTCAAAGGAACTACATCATTCACAAAGCTCACACGTTTCTCATCTTAACTGACAAACATTGGATGTTAGAGGGTCAGTGCTTTGTATCAGTTTCAGAAGCAGAGTTGGACTAGATATGGTCCGTATGTGTAGGAAACACCGTTCATTTGTTCTCAGCACACTCATGTTTCCTGCTGTCTTAGAGACTCTAGAAAGCAAGAGCGTGCTTCTCGCTCTAAAGCAGAGTGTGATCCATGGATGAGAACTATGCTTTGTGTTTCAATTCAGAAATGGAGTTAAATCCCAGGCTCTGAGTCTTCCTACAAGCAAGACTTCGTTTAAGGTAAGGGCAGTCACTTTTCTGCTCAAACGAACTACATCGTTCATGAAGCTCACACGTTTTCCATCTTAACTGACAAGCATTGGATGTTAGAGGAGCAGTGCTTTGTATGAGTTTCAGAAGCAGAGTTGGACTAGATATGGTCCGTATGTGTAGGAAACAACGTTCTTTTGTTTTCAGCACAATCACGTTTCCTGCTGTGTTAGAGACTCTAGAAAGCAAGAGCATGCTTCTCGCTCTAAAGCAGATTGTGATCCATGGATGAGAACTATGCTGTGTGTTTCCCTTCAGAAATGGAGTTAAATCCCAATCTCTGGGTCTTCCTACAAGCAAGACTTCGTTTCAGGTAAGGGCAGACCCTTTTCAGCTCAAACTAACTACATCGTTCACTGAGCTCACACATTTCTCATCTTAACAGACAAGCATTGGATGTTAGAGGACCAGTGCTTTGTATCAGTTTAAGAAGTAGAGTTGGACTAGATATTTTCCGGATGTGTAGGAAACCAGGTTCATTTCTTCTCAGCACACTCACGTTTCCTGCTGTCTTGGATACTCTAGAAAGCAAGAGCGTGCTTCTTGTTCTAAAGCAGAGTGTCATCAATGGATGAGAACACTGCTGTGTGTTTCACTTCAGAAATGGAGTTAAATCCCAGGCTCTGAGTCTTCCTACAAGCAAGACTTCGTTTCAGGTAAGGGCAGTCACTTTCTGCTCAAACGAACTACATCGTTCACTGAGCTCACACATTTCTCATCTTAACTGACAAGCATTGGATGTTAGAGGGTCAGTGCTTTGTATCAGTTTCAGAAGCAGATTTGGACTAGATATGGTCCATATGTGTAGGAAACACCGTTCTTTTGTTCTGGGCACACTCAGATTTCCAGCTGTCTTAGAGAATCTAGAAAGCAAGAGTGTGCTTCTCGCTCTAAAGCAGAGTGTGAAGCATGGATGAATACTATGCTGTGTGTTTCCCTTCAGAAATGGAGTTAAATCCCAGGCTATGTGTCTTCCTACAAGCAAGACTTCGTTTCAGGTAAGGGCAGTCCCTTTTCTGCTCAAACGAACTACATCGTTCATGAAACTCACACGATTCCCATCTTAACTGATAAGCATTGGATGTTAGAGGAGCAGTGCTTTGTATGAGTTTCAGAAGCAGAGTTGGACTAGATATGGTCCATATGTGTAGGAAACACCGTTCATTTGTTCTCAGCACACTCACGTTTCCTGCTGTGTTAGAGACTCTAGAAAGCAAGAGCGTGCTTCTCGCTCTAAACCAGATTGTGATCCATGGATGAGAACTATGCTGTGTGTTTCCCTTCAGAAATGGAGTCAAATCCCAATCTCTGTGTCTTCCTACAAGCAAGACTTCGTTTCAGGTAAGGGCAGTCACTTTTCAGCACAAACGAACTACATCGTTCACTGAGCTCAAACATTTCTCATCTTAACAGAAATCATTGGATGTTAGAGGACCAGTGCTTTGTATCAGTTTAAGAAGTAGAGTTGGACTAGATATGGTCTGGATGTGTAGGAAACACGGTTCTTTTGTTCTCAGCACACTCACGTTTCCTGCTGTCTTAGAGACTCTAGAAAGCAAGAGCGTGCTTCTTGTTCTAAAGCAGAGTGTCATCAATGGATGAGAACACTGCTGTGTGTTTCACTTCAGAAATGGAGTTAAATCCCAGGCTCTGAGTCTTCCTACAAGCAAGACTTCGTTTCAGGTAAGGGCAGTCACTTTTCTGTTCAAACGAACTACATCGTTCACTGAGCTCACACATTTCTCATCTTAACTGACAAGCATTGGATGTTAGAGGGTCAGTGCTTTGTATCAGTTTCAGAAGCAGATTTGGACTAGATATGGTCCATATGTGTAGGAATCACCGTTCTTTTGTTCTGGGCACACTCAGATTTCCTGCTGTCTTAGAGAATCTAGAAAGCAAGAGTGTGCTTCTCGCTCTAAAGCAGAGTGTGATCCATGGATGAGAACTATGCTGTGTGTTTCCCTTCAGAAATGGAGTTAAATCACAGTCTCTGTGTCTTCATACAAGCAAGACTTCGTTTCAGGTAAGGGCAGTCACTTTTCAGTTCAAAGCAACTACATCATTCACAAAGCTCACAAGTTTCTCATCTTAACTGACAAACATTGGATGTTAGAGGACCAGTGCTTTGTATCAGTTTCAGAAGCAGAGTTGGACTAGATATGGTCCGTATGTGTAGGAAACACCGTTTTTTTGTTCTCAGCACACTCACGTTTCCTGCTGTCTTAGAGACTCTAGAAAGCAAGAGCGTGCTTCTTGTTCTAAAGCAGAGTGTGATCAATGGATGAGAACACTGCTGTGTGTTTCAATTCAGAAATGGAGTTAAATCCCAGGCTCTGAGTCTTCCTACAAGCAAGACTTCGTTTAAGGTAAGGGCAGTCACTTTTCTGCTCAAACGAACTACATCGTTCATGAAGCTCACACGTTTCCCATCTTAACTGACAATCATTGGATGTTAGAGGAGCAGTGCTTTGTATGAGTTTCAGAAGCAGAGTTGGAATAGATATGGTCCGTATGTGTAGGAAACACCGTTCTTTTGTTCTCAGCACACTCATGTTTCCTGCTGTCTTAGAGAATATAGAAAGCAAGAGCGTGCTTCTTGTTCTAAAGCAGAGTGTGATCAATAGATGAGAACACTGCTGTGGGTTTCAATTCAGAAATGGAGTTAAATCCCAGGCTCTGAGTCTTCCTACAAGCAAGAATTCGTTTAAGGTAAGGGCAGTCACTTTTCTGCTCAAACGAACTACATCGTTCATGAAGCTCACACGTTTCCCATCTTAACGGACAAGCATTGGATGTTAGAGGACCAGTGCTTTGTATGAGTTTCAGAAGCAGAGTTGGACTAGATATGGTCCGTATGTGTAGGAAACACCGTTCATTTGTTCTCAGCACACTCACGTTTCCTGCTGTGTTAGAGACTCTAGAAAGCAAGAGCGTGCTTCTCGCTCTAAACCAGATTGTGATCCATGGATGAGAACTATGCTTTATGTTTCCCTTCAGAAATGGAGTTAAATCCCAATCTCTGGGTCTTCCTACAAGCAAGACTTCATTTCAGGTAAGGGCAGTCACTTTTCAGCTCAAACGAACTACATCGTTCACTGAGCTCACACATTTCTCATCTTAACTGACAAACATTGGATGTTAGAGGACCAGTGCTTTGTATCAGTTTCAGAAGCAGAGTTGGACTAGATATGGTCCGTATGTGTAGGAAACACCGTTCTTTTGTTCTCAGCACACTCACTTTTCCTTCTGTCTTAGAGACTCTAGAAAGCAAGAGCGTGCTTCTTGTTCTAAAGCAGAGTGTGATCAATGGATGAGAACACTGCTGTGTGTTTCATTCAGAAATGGAGTTAAATCCCAGGCTCTGAGTCTTCCTACAAGCAAGACTTCGTTTCAGGTAAGGGCAGTCCCTTTTCTGCTCAAACGAACTACATCGTTCATGAAGCTCACACGTTTCCCATCTTAACTGACAAGCATTGGATGTTAGAGGAGCAGTGCTTTGTATGAGTTTCAGAAGCAGAGTTGGACTAGATATGGTCCATATGTGTAGGAAACACCGTTCATTTGTTCTCAGCACACTCACGTTTCCTGCTGTGTTAGAGACTCTAGAAAGCAAGAGCGTGCTTCTCGCTCTAAACCAGATTGTGATCCATGGATGAGAACTATGCTGTGTGTTTCCCTTCAGAAATGGAGTTAAATCCCAATCTCTGTGTCTTCCTACAAGCAAGACTTCGTTTCAGGTAAGGGCAGTCACTTTTCAGCACAAACGAACTACATCGTTCACTGAGCTCACACATTTCTCATCTTAACAGAAATCATTGGATGTTAGAGGACCAGTGCTTTGTATCAGTTTAAGAAGTAGAGATGTACTAGATATGGTCTGGATGTGTAGGAAACACGGTTCTTTTGTTCTCAGCACACTCATGTTTCCTGCTGTCTTAGAGACTCTAGAAAGCAAGAGCGTGCTTCTTGTTCTAAAGCAGAGTGTCATCAATGGATGAGAACACTGCTGTGTGTTTCACTTCAGAAATGGAGTTAAATCCCAGGCTCTGAGTCTTCCTAAAAGCAAGACTTCGTTTCAGGTAAGGGCAGTCACTTTTCTGCTCAAACGAACTACATCGTTCACTGAGCTCACACATTTCTCATCTTAACTGACAAGCATTGGATGTTAGAGGGTCAGTGCTTTGTATCAGTTTCAGAAGCAGATTTGTACTAGATATGGTCCATATGTGTAGGAATCACCGTTCTTTTGTTCTGGGCACACTCAGGTTTCCTGCTGACTTAGAGAATCTAGAAAGCAAGAGTGTGCTTCTCACTCTAAAGCAGAGTGTGATCCATGGATGAGAACTATGCTGTGTGTTTCCCTTCAGAAATGGAGTTAAATCCCAGGCTCTGAGTCTTCCTACAAGCAAGACTTCGTTTAAGGTAAGGGCAGTCACTTTTCTGCTCAAACGAACTACATCGTTCATGAAGCTCACACGTTTTCCATCTTAACTGACAAGCATTGGATGTTAGTGGAGCAGTGCTTTGTATGAGTTTCAGAAGCAGAGTTGGACTAGATATGGTCCGTATGTGTAGGAAACAACGTTCTTTTGTTTTCAGCACAATCACGTTTCCTGCTGTGTTAGAGACTCTAGAAAGCAAGAGCATGCTTCTCGCTCTAAAGCAGATTGTGATCCATGGATGAGAACTATGCTGTGTGTTTCCCTTCAGAAATGGAGTTAAATCCCAATCTCTGGGTCTTCCTACAAGCAAGACTTCGTTTCAGGTAAGGGCAGACCCTTTTCAGTTCAAACTAACTACATCGTTCACTGAGCTCACACATTTCTCATCTTAACAGACAAGCATTGGATGTTAGAGGACCAGTGCTTTGTATCAGTTTAAGAAGTAGAGTTGGACTAGATATTTTCCGGATGTGTAGGAAACCCGGTTCTTTTCTTCTCAGCACACTCACGTTTCCTGCTGTCTTGGATACTCTAGAAAGCAAGAGCGTGCTTCTTGTTCTAAAGCAGAGTGTCATCAATGGATTAGAACACTGCTGTGTGTTTCACTTCAGAAATGGAGTTAAATCCCAGGCTCTGAGTCTTCCTACAAGCAAGACTTCGTTTCAGGTAAGGGCAGTCACTTTCTGCTCAAACGAACTACATCGTTCACTGAGCTCACACATTTCTCATCTTAACTGACAAGCATTGGATGTTAGAGGGTCAGTGCTTTGTATCAGTTTCAGAAGCAGATTTGGACTAGATATGGTCCATATGTGTAGGAAACACCGTTCTTTTGTTCTGGGCACACTCAGATTTCCAGCTGTCTTAGAGAATCTAGAAAGCAAGAGTGTGCTTCTCGCTCTAAAGCAGAGTGTGATCCATGGATGAATACTATGCTGTGTGTTTCCCTTCAGAAATGGAGTTAAATCCCAGGCTATGTGTCTTCCTACAAGCAAGACTTCGTTTCAGGTAAGGGCAGTCACTTTTCAGTTCAAAGGAACTACATCATTCACAAAGCTCACACGTTTCTCATCTTAACTGACAAACATTGGATGTTAGAGGACCAGTGCTTTGTATCAGTTTCAGAAGCAGAGTTGGACTAGATATGGTCCATATGTGTAGGAAACACCGTTCTTTTGTTCTCAGCACACTCACGTTTCCTGCTGTCTTAGAGACTCTAGAAAGCAAGAGCGTGCTTCTTGTTCTAAAGCAGAGTGTGATCAATGGATGAGAACACTGCTGTGTGTTTCATTCAGAAATGGAGTTAAATCCCAGGCTCTGAGTCTTCCTACAAGCAAGACTTCGTTTAAGGTAAGGGCAGTCCCTTTTCTGCTCAAACGAACTACATCGTTCATGAAACTCACACGATTCCCATCTTAACTGATAAGCATTGGATGTTAGAGGAGCAGTGCTTTGTATGAGTTTCAGAAGCAGAGTTGGACTAGATATGGTCCATATGTGTAGGAAACACCGTTCATTTGTTCTCAGCACACTCATGTTTCCTGCTGTGTTAGAGACTCTAGAAAGCAAGAGCGTGCTTCTCGCTCTAAACCAGATTGTGATCCATGGATGAGAACTATGCTGTGTGTTTCCCTTCAGAAATGGAGTTAAATCCCAATCTCTGTGTCTTCCTACAAGCAAGACTTCGTTTCAGGTAAAGGCAGTCACTTTTCAGCACAAACGAACTACATCGTTCACTGAGCTCAAACATTTCTCATCTTAACAGAAATCATTGGATGTTAGAGGACCAGTGCTTTGTATCAGTTTAAGAAGTAGAGTTGGACTAGATATGGTCTGGATGTGTAGGAAACACGGTTCTTTTGTTCTCAGCACACTCAAGTTTCCTGCTGTCTTAGAGACTCTAGAAAGCAAGAGCGTGCTTCTTGTTCTAAAGCAGAGTGTCATCAATGGATGAGAACACTGCTGTGTCTTTCACTTCAGAAATGGAGTTAAATCCCAGGCTCTGAGTCTTCCTACAAGCAAGACTTCGTTTCAGGTAAGGGCAGTCTCTTTTCTGTTCAAACGAACTACATCGTTCACTGAGCTCACACATTTCTCATCTTAACTGACAAGCATTGGATGTTAGAGGGTCAGTGCTTTGTATCAGTTTCAGAAGCAGATTTGTACTAGATATGGTCCATATGTGTAGGAATCACCGTTCTTTTGTTCTGGGCACACTCAGATTTCCTGCTGACTTAGAGAATCTAGAAAGCAAGAGTGTGCTTCTCACTCTAAAGCAGAGTGTGATCCATGGATGAGAACTATGCTGTGTGTTTCCCTTCAGAAATGGAGTTAAATCACAGGCTCTGTGTCTTCCTACAAGCAAGACTTCGTTTCAGGTAAGGGCAGTCACTTTTCAGTTCAAAGGAACTACATCATTCACAAAGCTCACACGTTTCTCATCTTAACTGACAAACATTGGATGTTAGAGGGTCAGTGCTTTGTATCAGTTTCAGAAGCAGAGTTGGACTAGATATGGTCCGTATGTGTAGGAAACACCGTTCATTTGTTCTCAGCACACTCATGTTTCCTGCTGTCTTAGAGACTCTAGAAAGCAAGAGCGTGCTTCTCGCTCTAAAGCAGAGTGTGATCCATGGATGAGAACTATGCTTTGTGTTTCAATTCAGAAATGGAGTTAAATCCCAGGCTCTGAGTCTTCCTACAAGCAAGACTTCGTTTAAGGTAAGGGCAGTCACTTTTCTGCTCAATCGAACTACATCGTTCATGAAGCTCACACGTTTTCCATCTTAACTGACAAGCATTGGATGTTAGAGGAGCAGTGCTTTGTATGAGTTTCAGAAGCAGAGTTGGACTAGATATGGTCCGTATGTGTAGGAAACAACGTTCTTTTGTTTTCAGCACAATCACGTTTCCTGCTGTGTTAGAGACTCTAGAAAGCAAGAGCATGCTTCTCGCTCTAAAGCAGATTGTGATCCATGGATGAGAACTATGCTGTGTGTTTCCCTTCAGAAATGGAGTTAAATCCCAATCTCTGGGTCTTCCTACAAGCAAGACTTCGTTTCAGGTAAGGGCAGACCCTTTTCAGCTCAAACTAACTACATCGTTCACTGAGCTCACACATTTCTCATCTTAACAGACAAGCATTGGATGTTAGAGGACCAGTGCTTTGTATCAGTTTAAGAAGTAGAGTTGGACTAGATATTTTCCGGATGTGTAGGAAACCCGGTTCTTTTCTTCTCAGCACACTCACGTTTCCTGCTGTCTTGGATACTCTAGAAAGCAAGAGCGTGCTTCTTGTTCTAAAGCAGAGTGTCATCAATGGATTAGAACACTGCTGTGTGTTTCACTTCAGAAATGGAGTTAAATCCCAGGCTCTGAGTCTTCCTACAAGCAAGACTTCGTTTCAGGTAAGGGCAGTCACTTTCTGCTCAAACGAACTACATCGTTCACTGAGCTCACACATTTCTCATCTTAACTGACAAGCATTGGATGTTAGAGGGTCAGTGCTTTGTATCAGTTTCAGAAGCAGATTTGGACTAGATATGGTCCATATGTGTAGGAAACACCGTTCTTTTGTTCTGGGCACACTCAGATTTCCAGCTGTCTTAGAGAATCTAGAAAGCAAGAGTGTGCTTCTCGCTCTAAAGCAGAGTGTGATCCATGGATGAATACTATGCTGTGTGTTTCCCTTCAGAAATGGAGTTAAATCCCAGGCTATGTGTCTTCCTACAAGCAAGACTTCGTTTCAGGTAAGGGCAGTCACTTTTCAGTTCAAAGGAACTACATCATTCACAAAGCTCACACGTTTCTCATCTTAACTGACAAACATTGGATGTTAGAGGACCAGTGCTTTGTATCAGTTTCAGAAGCAGAGTTGGACTAGATATGGTCCATATGTGTAGGAAACACCGTTCTTTTGTTCTCAGCACACTCACGTTTCCTGCTGTCTTAGAGACTCTAGAAAGCAAGAGCGTGCTTCTTGTTCTAAAGCAGAGTGTGATCAATGGATGAGAACACTGCTGTGTGTTTCATTCAGAAATGGAGTTAAATCCCAGGCTCTGAGTCTTCCTACAAGCAAGACTTCGTTTAAGGTAAGGGCAGTCCCTTTTCTGCTCAAACGAACTACATCGTTCATGAAACTCACACGATTCCCATCTTAACTGATAAGCATTGGATGTTAGAGGAGCAGTGCTTTGTATGAGTTTCAGAAGCAGAGTTGGAATAGATATGGTCCATATGTGTAGGAAACACCGTTCATTTGTTCTCAGCACACTCATGTTTCCTGCTGTGTTAGAGACTCTAGAAAGCAAGAGCGTGCTTCTCGCTCTAAACCAGATTGTGATCCATGGATGAGAACTATGCTGTGTGTTTCCCTTCAGAAATGGAGTTAAATCCCAATCTCTGTGTCTTCCTACAAGCAAGACTTCGTTTCAGGTAAGGGCAGTCACTTTTCAGCACAAACGAACTACATCGTTCACTGAGCTCAAACATTTCTCATCTTAACAGAAATCATTGGATGTTAGAGGACCAGTGCTTTGTATCAGTTTAAGAAGTAGAGTTGGACTAGATATGGTCTGGATGTGTAGGAAACACGGTTCTTTTGTTCTCAGCACACTCACGTTTCCTGCTGTCTTAGAGACTCTAGAAAGCAAGAGCGTGCTTCTTGTTCTAAAGCAGAGTGTCATCAATGGATGAGAACACTGCTGTGTGTTTCACTTCAGAAATGGAGTTAAATCCCAGGCTCTGAGTCTTCCTACAAGCAAGACTTCGTTTCAGGTAAGGGCAGTCACTTTTCTGTTCAAACGAACTACATCGTTCACTGAGCTCACACATTTCTCATCTTAACTGACAAGCATTGGATGTTAGAGGGTCAGTGCTTTGTATCAGTTTCAGAAGCAGATTTGGACTAGATATGGTCCATATGTGTAGGAATCACCGTTCTTTTGTTCTGGGCACACTCAGATTTCCTGCTGTCTTAGAGAATCTAGAAAGCAAGAGTGTGCTTCTCGCTCTAAAGCAGAGTGTGATCCATGGATGAGAACTATGCTGTGTGTTTCCCTTCAGAAATGGAGTTAAATCACAGTCTCTGTGTCTTCATACAAGCAAGACTTCGTTTCAGGTAAGGGCAGTCACTTTTCAGTTCAAAGCAACTACATCATTCACAAAGCTCACAAGTTTCTCATCTTAACTGACAAACATTGGATGTTAGAGGACCAGTGCTTTGTATCAGTTTCAGAAGCAGAGTTGGACTAGATATGGTCCGTATGTGTAGGAAACACCGTTTTTTTGTTCTCAGCACACTCACGTTTCCTGCTGTCTTAGAGACTCTAGAAAGCAAGAGCGTGCTTCTTGTTCTAAAGCAGAGTGTGATCAATGGATGAGAACACTGCTGTGTGTTTCAATTCAGAAATGGAGTTAAATCCCAGGCTCTGAGTCTTCCTACAAGCAAGACTTCGTTTAAGGTAAGGGCAGGCACTTTTCTGCTCAAACGAACTACATCGTTCATGAAGCTCACACGTTTCCCATCTTAACTGACAAGCATTGGATGTTAGAGGAGCAGTGCTTTGTATGAGTTTCAGAAGCAGAGTTGGAATAGATATGGTCCGTATGTGTAGGAAACACCGTTCTTTTGTTCTCAGCACACTCATGTTTCCTGCTGTCTTAGAGAATATAGAAAGCAAGAGCGTGCTTCTTGTTCTAAAGCAGAGTGTGATCAATAGATGAGAACACTGCTGTGTGTTTCAATTCAGAAATGGAGTTAAATCCCAGGCTCTGAGTCTTCCTACAAGCAAGAATTCGTTTAAGGTAAGGGCAGTCACTTTTCTGCTCAAACGAACTACATCGTTCATGAAGCTCACACGTTTCCCATCTTAACGGACAAGCATTGGATGTTAGAGGACCAGTGCTTTGTATGAGTTTCAGAAGCAGAGTTGGACTAGATATGGTCCGTATGTGTAGGAAACACCGTTCATTTGTTCTCAGCACACTCACGTTTCCTGCTGTGTTAGAGACTCTAGAAAGCAAGAGCGTGCTTCTCGCTCTAAACCAGATTGTGATCCATGGATGAGAACTATGCTGTGTGTTTCCCTTCAGAAATGGAGTTAAATCCCAATCGCTGGGTCTTCCTACAAGCAAGACTTCATTTCAGGTAAGGGCAGTAACTTTTCAGCTCAAACGAACTACATCGTTCACTGAGCTCACACATTTCTCATCTTAACTGACAAACATTGGATGTTAGAGGACCAGTGCTTTGTATCAGTTTCAGAAGCAGAGTTGGACTAGATATGGTCCGTATGTGTAGGAAACACCGTTCTTTTGTTCTCAGCACACTCACTTTTCCTGCTGTCTTAGAGACTCTAGAAAGCAAGAGCGTGCTTCTTGTTCTAAAGCAGAGTGTGATCAATGGATGAGAACACTGCTGTGTGTTTCATTCAGAAATGGAGTTAAATCCCAGGCTCTGAGTCTTCCTACAAGCAAGACTTCGTTTCAGGTAAGGGCAGTCCCTTTTCTGCTCAAACGAACTACATCGTTCATGAAGCTCACACGTTTCCCATCTTAACTGACAAGCATTGGATGTTAGAGGAGCAGTGCTTTGTATGAGTTTCAGAAGCAGAGTTGGACTAGATATGGTCCATATGTGTAGGAAACACCGTTCATTTGTTCTCAGCACACTCACGTTTCCTGCTGTGTTAGAGACTCTAGAAAGCAAGAGCGTGCTTCTCGCTCTAAACCAGATTGTGATCCATGGATGAGAACTATGCTGTGTGTTTCCCTTCAGAAATGGAGTTAAATCCCAATCTCTGTGTCTTCCTACAAGCAAGACTTCGTTTCAGGTAAGGGCAGTCACTTTTCAGCACAAATGAACTACATCGTTCACTGAGCTCACACATTTCTCATCTTAACAGAAATCATTGGATGTTAGAGGACCAGTGCTTTGTATCAGTTTAAGAAGTAGAGTTGGACTAGATATGGTCTGGATGTGTAGGAAACACGGTTCTTTTGTTCTCAGCACACTCACGTTTCCTGCTGTCTTAGAGACTCTAGAAAGCAAGAGCGTGCTTCTTGTTCTAAAGCAGAGTGTCATCAATGGATGAGAACACTGCTGTGTGTTTCCCTTCAGAAATGGAGTTAAATCCCAGGTTCTGTGTCTTCCTACATCAAGACTTCATTTCAGGTAAGGGCAGTTACTTTACGGCTCAAAGGAACTACATCGTACACAAAGCTCATATGTTTCTCGGTCTTAATTGAAAAGCATTGGATGTTACAGGTCCTGTGCTTTGTGTCAGTTTCAGAATAAGAGTTGAACTAGATATGGTCCGTATGTTTAGGAAACACAGTTCTTTTGATATGAGCACAATCACGTTCCCTGCTGTATTAGAGACTCTAGAAAGGAAGAGGGTGGTTCTTGCTCTAAACAGAGTGTGATCTATGGATGAGAATTCTGCTGTGAGTTTCACTTCAGAAATGGAGCTAAATCCCAGGCTCTGAGTCTTCCTACAAGCAAGACTTCGTTTCAGGTAAGGGCAGTTACTTTACAGCTCAAATGAACTACATCATTCACGAAGCTCACACGCTTCTCATCTTAAATGACAAGCATTGGATGCTGGAGGACCTGTGCTTTGTATCAATTTCAGAGGCAGAGTTGGACTCGATACAGTCCGAATGTGTAAGAAACACCGTTCTGTTGCTCTCAGCACACTCATGTTTCCTGCTGTCTTAGAGATCCTACAAAGCAAGAGCGTCCTTCTTGCTTTAAAGCAGAGTGTGATCAATGGATGAGAACTCTGCTGTGTGTTTCAAGTCAGAAATGAAGTTAAATCCCAGGCTCTGAGTCTTCCTACAAACAAGACTTCGTTTCAGGGAAGGGCAGTTACTTTAAAGCTCAAACGAACTACATCGTTCACAAAGCTCACACGTTTAACTGACAAGCATTGGATGTTAGTGGACCTGTGGTTTGTTTCAGTTCCACAAGCAGATTTGGACTAGATATGGTCCATATGTGTAGGAAACACCGTTCTTTTTTTCTGAGCACAACCACGTTTCCTGCTGTATTAGAGAATCTAGAAAGAAAGAGCGTGCTTCTTGCTCTGAAGCAGAGTGTGATCCATGGAACAGAACTCTGCTGTGTGTTTCCCTTCAGAAATGGAGTTAAATCCCAGGCTGTGTGTCTTCCAACATGCAAGACTTCGTTTCAAGGAAGGGCAGTAACTTTTCAGCTCAAACGAACTACATCGTTCAAGAAGCTAACACGTTTCTCATCTTAACTGACAAGCATTGGATGTTAGAGGACCAGTGCTTTATATCAGTTTCAGAAGCAGAGTTGGACTAGATATGGTCCATATGTGTAGGAAACACCGTTCTTTTGTTCTCAGCACACTCACGTTTCCTGCTCTCTTAGAGAGTCTAGAAAGCTAGAGCGTGCTTCTTGCTCTAAAGCAGAGTGTGATCAATGGATGAGAACTCTGCTGTGTGTTTCACTTCAGAAATGGAGTTAAATCCCAGGCTCTGAGTCTTCCTACAAACAAGACTTCGTTTCAGGGAAGGGCAGTTACTTTACAGCTCAAACGAACTACATCATTCACGAAGCTCACACGCTTCTCATCTTAAATGACAAGCATTGGATGCTGGAGGACCTGTGCTTTGTATCAATTTCAGAGGCAGAGTTGGACTCGATACGGTCCGAATGTGTAAGAAACACCGTTCTGTTGCTCTCAGCACACTCATGTTTCCTGCTGTCTTAGAGATCCTACAAAGCAAGAGCGTCCTTCTTGCTTTAAAGCAGAGTGTGATCAATGGATGATAACTCTGCTGTGTGTTTCAAGTCAGAAATGAAGTTAAATCCCAGGCTCTGAGTCTTCCTACAAACAAGACTTCGTTTCAGGGAAGGGCAGTTACTTTAAAGCTCAAACGAACTACATAGTTCACAAAGCTCACACGTTTAACTGACAAGCATTGGATGTTAGTGGACCTGTGGTTTGTTTCAGTTCCACAAGCAGATTTGGACTAGATATGGTCCGTATGTGTAGGAAACACCGTTCTTTTTTTCTGAGCACAACCACGTTTCCTGCTGTATTAGAGAATCTAGAAAGCAAGAGCGTGCTTCTTGCTCTGAAGCAGAGTGTGATCCATGGATGAGAACTCTGCTGTGTGTTTCCCTTCAGAAATGGAGTTAAATCCCAGGCTCTGTGTCTTCCAACACTCAAGACTTCGTTTCAGGTAAGGGCAGTCACTTTTCAGCTTAAAAGAACTGCATCGTTCACAAAGCTCACATGTTTCTCATCTTAAATGACAAGCATTGGATCCTGGAGGACCTGTGCTTTGTATCAATTTCAGAGGCAGAGTTGGACTCGATATGGTCCGAATGTGTAGGAAACACCGTTCATTTGTTCTTAGCACACTCACGTTTGCTGCTGTATTAGAGAATCTAGAAAGCAAGAGCGTGCTTCTTGCTCTAAAGCAGAGTGTGATCCATGGAAGAGAACTCTGCTGTGTGTTTCCCTTCAGAAATGGAGTTAAATCCCAGGCTGTGTGTCTTCCAACATGCAAGACTTCGTTTCAGGGAAGGGCAGTAACTTTTCAGCTCAAACGAACTACATCGTTCAAGAAGCTAACACGTTTCTCATCTTAATTGACAAGCATTGGATGTTAGAGGACCAGTGCTTTATATCAGTTTCAGAAGCAGAGTTGGACTAGATATCTTCCATATGTGTAGGAAACACCGTTCTTTTTTTTTCTCAGCACACTCACGTTTCCTGCTCTCTTAGAGACTCTAGAAAGCTAGAGCGTGCTTCTTGCTCTAAAGCAGAGTGTGATCAATGGATGAGAACTCTGCTGTGTGTTTCACTTCAGAAATGGAGTTAAATCCCAGGCTCTGAGTCTTCCTACAAACAAGACTTCGTTTCAGGGAAGGGCAGTTACTTTACAGCTCAAACGAACTACATCGTTCGCGAAGCTCACACGTTTCTCATCTTAAATGACAAGCATTGGTTCCTGGAGGACCTGTGCTTTGTATCAATTTCAGAGGCAGAGTTGGACTCAATATGGTCCAAATGTGTAAGAAACACCGTTCTTTTGTTCTCAGCACACTCATGTTTCCTGCTGTGTTAGGGATCTAGAAAGCTAGAGCGTGCTTCTTGCTCTAAAGCAGAGTGTGATCAATGGATGAGAACTCTACTGTGTGTTTCCCTTCAGAAATGGAGTTAAATTCCAGGCTCTGTGTCTTCCTACAAGCAAGAATTCATTTCAAGTTAGGGCAGTCACTTTTCAGCTCAAACGAACTACATCATTCACGAAGCTCACACGTTTCTCATCTTAAATGACAAGCATTGGATGCTGGAGGACCTGTGCTTTTTATCAATTTCAGAGGCAGAGTTGGACTCCATATGGTCCTAATGTGTAAGAAACACCGTTCTTGTGTTCTCAGCACACTCATGTTTCCTGCTGTCTTAGTAGTCTAGAAAGCAAGAGCATGCTTCTTGCTCTAAAGCAGAGTGTGATCTATATATGAGAACTCTGCTGTGTGTTTCACTTCAGAAATGGAGTTAAACCCCAGGCTCTGAGTCTTCCTATAAGGAACACTTCGTTTAAGGTAAGGGCAGTTACTTTACAGCTCAAAGGAACTACATCGTTCACGAAGCTCACACGTTTCTCATCTTAAATGACAATAATTGGATGCTGGAGGACCTGTGCTTTGTATCAATTTCAGAGGCAGAGTTGGACTAGATATGGTCCATATGTGTAGGAAACACCGTTCTTTTGTTCTCAGCACACTCACGTTTCCTGATGTCTTAGAGATGCTAGAAAGCTAGAGCGTACTTCTTGCTGTAAAGCAGAGTGTGATCAATGGATGAGAAATCTGCTGTTTGTTTCACTTCAGAAATGGAGTTAAATCCCAGGCTCTGAGTCTTCCTACAAACAAGACTTCGTTTCAGGGAAGGGCAGTTACTTTACAGCTCAAACGAACTACATCGTTCACGAAGATCACATGTTTCTCATCTTAAATGACAAACATTGGATCCTGGATGTCCTGTGCTTTGTATCAATTTCAGAGGCAGAATTGGACTCGATATGGTCCGAATGTGTAAGAAACACCGTTCTTTTGTTCTCAGCACACTCATGTTTCCTGCTGTCTTAGGGACTCTAGAAAGCTAGAGCGTGCTTCTTGCTCTAAAGCACAGTGTGATCAATGGATGAGAACTCTGCTGTGTGTTTCCCTTCAGAAATGGAGTTAAATTCCAGGCTCTGTGTCTTCCTACAAGCAAGAATTCCTTTCAAGTAAGGGCAGTCACTTTTCTGCTCAAACGAACTACATCCGTCACGAAGCTCACACGTTTCTCATCTTAAATGACAAGCATTGGATGCTGGAGGACCTGTGCTTTTTATCAATTTCATAGGCAGATTTTGACTCGATATGGTCCTAATGTGTAAGAAACACCGTTCTTGTGTTCTCAGCACACTCACCTTTGCTGCTGTATTAGAGAATCTAGAAAGCAAGAGCGTGCTTCTTGCTTTAAAGCAGAGTGTGATCCATGGAAGAGAACTCTGCTGTGAGTTTCCCTTCAGAAATGTAGATAAATCCCAGGCTCTGAGTCTTCCTACAAGCAAGACTTCGAATCAGGTAAGGGCAGTTTCATTACAGCTCAAACGAACTACATCGTTCACGAAGCTAACACGTTTCTCATCTTAACTGACAAGCATTGGATGTTAGTGGACCTGTGGTTTGTTTCAGTTCCACAAGTAGATTTGGACTAGAAATGTTCCCTATGTGTAGGAAACACAGTTCTTTTTTTCTGAGCACAACCACGTATCCTGCTGTATTAGAGATTCTAGAAAGCAAGAGCGTGCTTCTTGCTCTGAAGTAGAGTGTGATCCATGGATGAGAAATATGCTGTGTGTTTCCCTTCAGAAATGGAGTTAAATCCCATGCTCTGTGTCTTCTAACACCCAAGACTTCGTTTCAGGTAAGGGCAGTCACTTTTCAGCTCAAACGAACTACATCGTTCACGAAGCTCACACGTTTCTCATCTTAAATGACAAGCATTTTATGCAGGGGGACCTGTGCTTTTTATCAATTTCAGAGGCAGCGTTGGACTCGATATGGTCCGAATGTGTAAGCAACATCGTTCTTGTGTTCTCAGCACACCCATGTTTCCTGCTGTCTTAGAGACTCTAGAAAGCAAGAGCGTGCTTCTTGCTCTAAAGCAGAGTGTGATCCATATATGAGAACTCTGCTGTGTGTTTCCATTCAGAAATGGAGTTAAATCCCAGGTTCAGAGTCTTCCTACAAGCAACAATTCATTTCAGGAGGGCTGGTACTTTAGAACTCAAACGAACTACATTGTTCACGAAGCTCACACGTTTCTCATCTTAACTGACAAGCATCGGATATTATAGGACCAGTGCTTTGTATCAGTTTCAGAAGCAGAGTTGGAATAGATATGGTCCGTATGTGTAGGAAACACCGTTCATTTGTTCTTAGCACACTCAGGTTTGCTGCTGTATTAGAGAATCTAGAAAGCAAGAGCGTGCTTCTTGCTCTAAAGCAGAGTGTGATCAATGGAAGAGAACTCTGCTGTGTGTTTCCCTTCAGAAATGGAGTTAAATCCCTGGCTCTGTGTCTTCCAACATGCAAAACTACGTTTCAGGGAAGGGCAGTCACTTTTCATCTCAAAGGAACTACATCTTTCACGAAGCTAACACGTTTCTCATCTTAACTGACAAGCATTGGATGTTAGAGGACCAGTGCTTTCTCTCAGTTTCAGAAGCAGAGATGGACTAGAAATGGTCCGTATGTGTAGGAAACACCGTTCTTTTGTTCTCAGCATACTCACGTTTCCTGCTGTCTTAGGGACTCTAGAAAGCTAGAGCGTGCTTCTTGCTCTACAGCAGAGTGTGATCAATGGATGAGAACTCTGCTGTGTTTTTCACTTCAGAAATGGAGTTAAATCCCAGGCTCTGAGTCTTCCTACAAGAAAGACTTCGTTTCTGGTAAGGGCAGTTACTTTACAGCTCAAAAAACTACATCGTTCCCAAAGCTCACAGGTCTCTCATCTTAAATGACAATAATTGGATGCTGGAGGACCTGTGCTTTGTATCAATTTCAGAGGCAGAGTTGGACTAGATATGGTCCGTATGTGTAGGAAACACCGTTCATTTGTTCTTAGCACACTCACGTTTGCTGCTGTATTAGAGAATCTAGAAAGCAAGAGCGTGCTTCTTGCTCTGAAGCAGAGTGTGATCCATGGAACAGAACTCTGCTGTGTGTTTCCCTTCAGAAATGGAGTTAAATCCCAGGCTCTGTGTCTTCCAACACTCAAGACTTCGTTTCAGGTAAGGGCAGTTACTTTACAGCTCAAAAAACTACATCGTTCACAAAGCTCACAGGTCTCTCATCTTAAATGACAAGCATTGGATCCTGGAGGTCCTGTGCTTTGTATCAATTTCAGAGGCAGAGTTGGACTAGATATGGTCCATATGTGTAGGAAACACCGTTCTTTTGTTCTCAGCACACTCACGTTTCCTGATGTCTTAAAGACGCTAGAAAGCTAGAGCGTGCTTCTTGCTCTAAAGCAGAGTGTGATCAATGGATGAGAACTCTGCTTTGTGTTTCACTTCAGAAATGGAGTTAAATCCCAGGCTCTGAGTCTTCCTACAAACAAGACTTCGATTCAGGGAAGGGCAGGTACTTTACAGCTAAAACGAACTACATCGTTCACGAAGATCACACGTTTCTCATCTTAAATGA
This sequence comes from Onychomys leucogaster, assembly GCA_949786385.1. Classification (NCBI taxonomy): domain Eukaryota; kingdom Metazoa; phylum Chordata; class Mammalia; order Rodentia; family Cricetidae; genus Onychomys; species Onychomys leucogaster. Next base: position 1,110,340 of record CATKUP010000140.1, read on the forward strand.
CAAACATTGGATCCTGGAGGTCCTGTGCTTTGTATCAATTTCAGAGGCAGAGTTGGACTCGATATGGTCCGAATGTGTAAGAAACACCGTTCTTTTGTTCTCAGCACACTCATGTTTCCTGCTGTCTTAGGGACTCTAGAAAGCTAGAGCATGCTTCTTGCTCTAAAGCACAGTGTGATCAATGGATGAGAACTCTGCTGTGTGTTTCCCTTCAGAAATGGAGTTAAATTCCAGGCTCTGTGTCTTCCTACAAGCAAGAATTCCTTTCAAGTAAGGGCAGTCACTTTTCTGCTCAAACGAACTACATCCTTCACGAAGCTCACACGTTTCTCATCTTAAATGACAAGCATTGGATGCTGGAGGACCTGTGCTTTTTATCAATTTCATAGGCAGAGTTGGACTCGATATGGTCCTAATGTGTAAGAAACACCGTTCTTGTGTTCTCAGCACACTCATGTTTCCTGCTGTGTTATAGAATCTAGAAAGCAAGAGCGTGTTGCTTGCTCTAAAGCAGAGTGTGATCTATATATGTGAACTCTGCTGTGTGTTTCACTTCAGAAATGGAGTTAAATCCCCTCTATGTCTTCCAACATGCAAGACTACGTTTCAGGTAAGGGCAGTCACTTTTCATCTCAAAGGAACTACATCGTTCACAAAGCTAACAGGTTTCTCATCTTAACTGACAAGCATTGGATGTTAGAGGACCAGTGTTTTGTATCAGTTTCAGAAGCAGAGTTGGACTAGATATGGTCCTTATATGTAGGAAACACCGTTCTTTTGTTCTCAGCACACTCACGTTTCCTGCTGTCTTAGAGCCTCTAGAAAGCTAGAGCGTGCTTCTTGCTCTAAAGCAGAGTGTGATCAATGGATGAGAACTCTGCTGTGTTTTTCACTTCAGAATAGGAGTTAAATCCCAGGCTCTGAGTCTTCCTACAAGCAACACTTCGTTTCAGGAGGGCTGTTACTTTACAGCTCAAACGAACTACATCGTTCATAAAGCTCACACATTTCTCATCTTACCTGACAAGCAGCAGATGTTATAGGACCAGTGCTTTGTATCAGTTTCCGAAGCAGAGTTGGAATAGATATGGTCCGTATGTGTAGGAAACACCGTTCTTTTGTTCTCAGCACTCTCACGTTTCCTGCTGTCTTAGGGAATCTAGAAAGCTAGAGCGTGCTTCTTGCTCTAAAGCAGAGTGTGGTCCATGGAAGAGAACTCTGCTGTGTGTTTCCCTTCAGCAATGGAGTTAAATCCCAGGCTCTGAGTCTTCCTACAAAAAAGACTTCGTTTCAGGTAAGGGCAGTTACTTTACATCTCAAACGAACTACATCGTTCCTGAAGCTCACACGTTTCTCATCTTAAATGACAAGCATTGGATGCTGGAGGACCTGTGCTTTTTATCAATTTCATAGGCAGAGTTGGACTCGATAAGGGCCTAATGTGTAAGAAACATCGTTCTTTTGTTCTCACCACACTCATGTTTCCTGCTGTCTTAGAGAATCTAGAAAGCAAGAGCGTGCTTCTTGCTCTAAAGCAGAGTGTGATCTATATATGAGAACTCTGCTGTGTGTTTCACTTCAGAAATGGAGTTAAACCCCAGGCTCTGAGTCTTCCTACAAACAAGACTTCGTTTCAGGTAAGGGCAGTCACATTTCAGCTCAAACGAACTACATCGTTCACGAAGCTAAAACGTTTCTCATCTTAACTGACAAGTATTGGATGTTAGAGGACCAGTGCTTTGTCTCAGTTTCAGAAGCAGAGATGGACTAGAAATGGTCCATATGTGTAGGAAACACTGTTCTTTTGTTCTCAGCACACTCACGTTTCCTGCTGTCCTAGGGACTCTAGAAAGCAAGAGCGTGCTTCTTGCTCTGAAGCAGAGTGTGATCCATGGATGAGAAATATGCTGTGTGTTTCCCTTCAGAAATGGAGTTTAATCCCAGGCTCTGTGTCTTCCAACACTCAAGACTTCGTTTCAGGTAAGAGCAGTCACTTTTAAGCTCAAACGAACTACATCGTTCACGAAGCTCACACGTTTCTCATCTTAACTGACAAGCATCGGATGTTATAGGACCAGTGCTTTGTATCAGTTTCAGAAGCAGAGTTGGAATAGATATGGTCGGTATGTGTAGGAAACACCGGTCATTTGTTCTTAGCACACTCATGTTTGCTGTTGTATTAGAGAATCTAGAAAGCAAGAGCGTGCTTCTGGCTTTAAAGCAGAGTGTGATCCATGGAAGAGAACTCTGCTGTGTGTTTCCCTTCAAAATGGAGTTAAATCCCTGGCTCTGTGTCTTCCAACGTGCAAGTCTACGTTTCAGGGAGGGTAGTCACTTTTCATCTCAAAGGAACTACATCGATAACGAAGCTAACACGTTTCTCATCTTAACTGACAAGCATTGGATGTTAGAGGACCAGTGCTTTGTATCAGTTTCAGAAGCAGAGTTGGACTAGATATGGTCCGTATGTGTAGGAAAAACCGTTCTTTTGTTCTCAGCACACTCACGTTTCCTGCTGTCTTAGAGACTCTAGAAAGCTAGAGCGTGCTTCTTGCTCTAAAGCAGAGTGTGATCAATGGATGAGAACTCTGCTGTGTTTTTCACTTCAGAATAGGAGTTAAATCCCAGGCTCTGAGTCTTCCTACAAAAAAGACTTCGTTTCAGGTAAGGGCAGTTACTTTACAGCTCAAACGAACTACATCGTTCCCGAAGCTCACACATTTCTCATCTTAAATGACAAGCATTGGATGCTGGAGGACCTGTGCTTTGTATCAATTTCTGAGGCAGAGTTGCACTCAATAAGGTCAGAATTTGTAAGAAACACCGTTCTTTTGCTCTCAGCACACTCATGTTTCCTGCTGTCTTAGGGACTCTAGAAAGCTAGAGCGTGCTTCTTGCTCTAAAGTAGAGTGTGATCAATGGATGAGAACTCTGCTGTGTGTATCCCTTCAGAAATGGAGTTCAATTCCAGGCTCTGTGTCTTCCTACAAGCAAGAATTCCTTTAAAGTAAGGGCACTTACTTTACAGCTCAAACAAACTACATCGTTCACGAAGCTCACACGTTTCTCATCTTAACTGACAAGCATCGAATGTTAGAGGACCAGTGCTTTGTATCAGTTTCAGAAGCAGAGTTGGAATAGATATGGTCCTTATGTGTAGGAAACACCGTTCTTTTGTTCTCAGCACACTCACGTTTCCTGCTGTCTTAGAGACTCTAGAAAGCAAGAGCGTGCTTCTTGCTCTAAAGCAGAGTGTGATCTATATATGAGAACTCTGGTGTGTGTTTCCCTTCAGAAATGGAGTTAAATCGCAGGCTCTGAGTCTTCCTACAAGCAACAATTCGTTTCAGGAGGGCTGTTACTTTAGAGCTCAAAAGAACTACATTGTTCACGAAGCTCCCACGTTTCTCATCTTAACTGACAAGCATAGGATATTATAGGACCAGTGCTTTGTATCAGTTTCAGAAGCAGAGTTGGAATAGATATGGTCCGTATGTGTAGGAAACACCGTTCATTTGTTCTTAGCACACTCACGTTTGCTGCTGTATTAGAGAATCTAGAAAGCAACACCGTGCTTCTTGCTCTAAAGCAGAGTGTGATCCATGGAAGAGAACTCTGCTGTGTGTTTCCCTTCAGAAATGGAGTAAAATCCCAAGCTCTGTGTCTTCCTACAAGAAAGAATTCGTATCAGGTAAGGGCAGTCAATTCAGCTCAAACGAACTACATCGTTCACGAAGCTAACACGTTTCTCATCTTAACTGTAAAGCATTGGATGTTAGAGGACCAGTGCTTTGTATCAGTTTCAGAAGCGGAGTTGGACTAGATATGGTCCATATGTGTAGGAAACACCGTTCTTTTGTTCTCAGCACACTCACGTTTCCTGCTCTCTTAGAGACTCTAGAAAGCTAGCGCGTGCTTCTTGCTCTTAAGCAGAGTGTGATCAATGGATGAGAACTCTGCTGTGTTTTTCACTTCAGAAATGGAGTTAAATCCCAGGCTCTGAGTCTTCCTACAAAAAAGACTTCGTTTCTGGTAAGGGCAGTTACTTTACAGCTCAAACGAACTACATCGTTCCTGAAGCTCACACGTTTCTCATCTTAAATGACAATAATTGGATGCTGGAGGACCTGTGCTTTGTATCAATTTCAGAGGCAGAGTTGGACTACATATGGTCCATATGTGTACTAAACACCGTTCTTGTGTTCTCAGCACACTCATGTTTCGGCTGTCTTAGAGAGTCTAGAAAGCAAGAGCGTGCTTCTTGCTCTAAAGCAGAGTGTGATCTATATATGAGAACTCAGCTGTGTGTTTCCCTTCAGAAATGGAGTTAAACCCCAGGCTCTGAATCTTCCTACAAGCAACACTTCGTTTCAGGAGGGCTGTTACTTTACAGCTCAAACGAATTACATCGTTCATAAAGCTCACACGTTTCTCATCTTAACTGACAAGCATCAGATGTTATAGGACCAGTGCTTTGTATCAGTTTCCTAAGCAGAGTTGGAATAGATATGGTCCGTATGTGTAGGAAACACCGTTCATTTGTTCTTAGCACACTCACGTTTGCTGCTTCATTAGAGAATCTAGAAAGCAAGAGCTTGCATCTTGCTCTAAAGCAGAGTGTGATCTATATATGAGAACACTGTTGTGTGTTTCACTTCAGAAATGGAGTTAAACCCCAGGCTCTGAGTCTTTCTACAAGCAACACTTCGTTTCAGGTAAGGGCAGTTACTTTACAGCTCAAAGGAACTACATCGTTCCCGAAGCTCACACGTTTCTCATCTTAAATGACAAGCATTGGATGCTGGAGGATCTGTGCTTTGTATCAATTTCAGAGGCAGAGTTGGACTAGATATGGTCCGTATGTGTAGGAAACACCTTTCTTTTGTTCTCAGCACACTCACGTTTCCTGCTGTCTTAGAGACTCTAGAAAGCTAGAGCGTGCTTCTTGCTCTAAAGCAGAGTGTGATCAATGGATGAGAACTCTGCTGTGTGTTTCACTTCAGAAATGGAGTTAAATCCCAGGCTCTGAGTCTTCCTACAAACAAGACTTCGTTTCAGGTAAGGGCAGTTACTTTAAAGCTCAAACGAACTACATCATTCACAAAGCTCACACGTTTCTCATCTTCACTGACAAGCATTGGATGTTAGTGGACCTGTGCTTTGTTTCAGTTCCACAAGCAGAGTTGGACTAGATATGGTCCGTTTGTGTAGGAAACACAGTTCTTTTTTTCTGAACACAAACACGTTTCCTGCTGTATTAGAGAATCTAGAAAGCAAGAGCGTGCTTCTTGCTCTGAAGCAGAGTGTGATCCATGGATGAGAAATGTGCTGTGTGTTTCCCTTCAGAAATGGAGTTAAATCCCAAGCTCTGTGTCTTCCAACACTCAAGACTTCGTTTCAGGTAAGGGCAGTCACTATTCAGCTCAAACGAACTACATCGTTCACGAAGCTCACACGTTTCTCATCTTAACTGACAAGCATCGGATATTATAGGACCAGTGCTTTGTATCAGTTTCAGAAGCAGAGTTGGAATAGATATGGTCGGTATGTGTAGGAAACACTGGTCATTTGTTCTTAGCACACTCACGTTTGCTGTTGTATTAGAGAATCTAGAAAGCAAGAGCGTGCTTCTTGCTTTAAAGCAGAGTGTGATCGATGGAAGAGAACTCTGCTGTGTGTTTCCCTTCAGAAATGGAGTTAAATCCCCTCTATGTCTTCCAACATGCAAGACTACGTTTCAGGTAAGGGCAGTCACTTTTCATCTCAAAGGAACTACATCGTTCACAAAGCTAACAGGTTTCTCATCTTAACTGACAAGCATTGGATGTTAGAGGACCAGTGCTTTGTATCAGTTTCAGAAGCAGAGTTGGACTAGATATGATCCGTATATGTAGGAAACACCGTTCTTTTGTTCTCAGCACACTCACGTTTCCTGCTGTCTTAGAGCCTCTAGAAAGCTAGAGCGTGCTTCTTGCTCTAAAGCAGAGTGTGATCAATGGATGAGAACTCTGCTGTGTTTTTCACTTCAGAATAGGAGTTAAATTCCAGGCTCTGAGTCTTCCTACAAGCAACACTTCGTTTCAGGAGGGCTGTTACTTTACAGCTCAAACGAACTACATCGTTCATAAAGCTCACACGTTTCTCATCTTACCTGACAAGCAGCAGATGTTATAGGACCAGTGCTTTGTATCAGTTTCCGAAGCAGAGTTGGAATAGATATGGTCCGTATGTGTAGGAAACACCGTTCTTTTGTTCTCAGCACTCTCACGTTTCCTGCTGTCTTAGGGAATCTAGAAAGCTAGAGCGTGCTTCTTGCTCTAAAGCAGAGTGTGATCCATGGAAGAGAACTCTGCTGTGTGTTTCCCTTCAGCAATGGAGTTAAATCCCAGTCTCTGAGTCTTCCTACAAAAAAGACTTCGTTTCAGGTAAGGGCAGTTACTTTACAGCTCAAACGAACTACATCTTTCCCGAAGCTCACACGTTTCTCATCTTAAATAACAAGCATTGGATGCTGGAGGACCTGTGCTTTGTATCAATTTCAGAGGCAGAGTTGGACTCAATACGGTCCCAATTTGTAAGAAACACCGTTCTTTTGCTCTCAGCACACTCATGTTTCCTGCTGTCTTAGGGACTCTAGAAAGCTAGAGCGTGGTTCTTGCTCTAAAGCAGAGTGTGATCAATGGATGAGAACTCTGCTGTGTGTTTCCCTTCAGAAAAGGAGTTCAATTCCAGGCTCTATGTCTTCCTACAAGCAAGAATTCCTTTCAAGTAAGGGCAGTCCCTTTTCTGCTCAAACGAACTACATCCTTCACGAAGCTCACACGTTTCTCATCTTAAATGACAAGCATTGGATGCTGGAGGACCTGTGCTTTTTATCAATTTCATAGGCAGAGTTGGACTCGATATGGGCCTAATGTGTAAGAAACACCGTTCTTTTGTTCTCACCACACTCATGTTTCCTGCTGTCTTAGAGAATCTAGAAAGCAAGAGCGTGCTTCTTGCTCTAAAGCAGAGTGTGATCTATATATGAGAACTCTGCTGTGTGTTTCACTTCAGAAATGGAGTCAAACCCCAGGCTCTGAGTCTTCCTACAAACAAGACTTCGTTTCAGGTAAGGGCAGTCACATTTCAGCTCAAACGAACTACATCGTTCACGAAGCTAAAACGTTTCTCATCTTAACTGACAAGTATTGGATGTTAGAGGACCAGTGCTTTGTCTCAGTTTCAGAAGCAGAGATGGACTAGAAATGGTCCATATGTGTAGGAAACACTGTTCTTTTGTTCTCAGCACACTCACTTTTCCTGCTGTCCTAGGGACTCTAGAAAGCAAGAGCGTGCTTCTTGCTCTGAAGCAGAGTGTGATCCATGGATGAGAAATATGCTGTGTGTTTCCCTTCAGAAATGGAGTTTAATCCCAGGCTCTGTGTCTTCCAACACTCAAGACTTCGTTTCAGGTAAGAGCAGTCACTTTTAAGCTCAAACGAACTACATCGTTCACGAAGCTCACACGTTTCTCATCTTAACTGACAAGCATCGGATGTTATAGGACCAGTGCTTTGTATCAGTTTCAGAAGCAGAGTTGGAATAGATATGGTCGGTATGTGTAGGAAACACCGGTCATTTGTTCTTAGCACACTCATGTTTGCTGTTGTATTAGAGAATCTAGAAAGCAAGAGCGTGCTTCTGGCTTTAAAGCAGAGTGTGATCCATGGAAGAGAACTCTGCTGTGTGTTTCCCTTCAAAATGGAGTTAAATCCCTGGCTCTGTGTCTTCCAACGTGCAAGTCTACGTTTCAGGGAGGGTAGTCACTTTTCATCTCAAAGGAACTACATCGATAACGAAGCTAACACGTTTCTCATCTTAACTGACAAGCATTGGATGTTAGAGGACCAGTGCTTTGTATCAGTTTCAGAAGCAGAGTTGGACTAGATATGGTCCGTATGTGTAGGAAAAACCGTTCTTTTGTTCTCAGCACACTCACGTTTCCTGCTGTCTTAGAGACTCTAGAAAGCTAGAGCGTGCTTCTTGCTCTAAAGCAGAGTGTGATCAATGGATGAGAACTCTGCTGTGTTTTTCACTTCAGAATAGGAGTTAAATCCCAGGCTCTGAGTCTTCCTACAAAAAAGACTTCGTTTCAGGTAAGGGCAGTTACTTTACAGCTCAAACGAACTACATCGTTCCCGAAGCTCACACATTTCTCATCTTAAATGACAAGCATTGGATGCTGGAGGACCTGTGCTTTGTATCAATTTCTGAGGCAGAGTTGCACTCAATAAGGTCAGAATTTGTAAGAAACACCGTTCTTTTGCTCTCAGCACACTCATGTTTCCTGCTGTCTTAGGGACTCTAGAAAGCTAGAGCGTGCTTCTTGCTCTAAAGTAGAGTGTGATCAATGGATGAGAACTCTGCTGTGTGTATCCCTTCAGAAATGGAGTTCAATTCCAGGCTCTGTGTCTTCCTACAAGCAAGAATTCCTTTAAAGTAAGGGCACTTACTTTACAGCTCAAACAAACTACATCGTTCACGAAGCTCACACGTTTCTCATCTTAACTGACAAGCATCGAATGTTAGAGGACCAGTGCTTTGTATCAGTTTCAGAAGCAGAGTTGGAATAGATATGGTCCTTATGTGTAGGAAACACCGTTCTTTTGTTCTCAGCACACTCACGTTTCCTGCTGTCTTAGAGACTCTAGAAAGCAAGAGCGTGCTTCTTGCTCTAAAGCAGAGTGTGATCTATATATGAGAACTCTGGTGTGTGTTTCCCTTCAGAAATGGAGTTAAATCGCAGGCTCTGAGTCTTCCTACAAGCAACAATTCGTTTCAGGAGGGCTGTTACTTTAGAGCTCAAAAGAACTACATTGTTCACGAAGCTCCCACGTTTCTCATCTTAACTGACAAGCATAGGATATTATAGGACCAGTGCTTTGTATCAGTTTCAGAAGCAGAGTTGGAATAGATATGGTCCGTATGTGTAGGAAACACCGTTCATTTGTTCTTAGCACACTCACGTTTGCTGCTGTATTAGAGAATCTAGAAAGCAACACCGTGCTTCTTGCTCTAAAGCAGAGTGTGATCCATGGAAGAGAACTCTGCTGTGTGTTTCCCTTCAGAAATGGAGTAAAATCCCAAGCTCTGTGTCTTCCTACAAGAAAGAATTCGTATCAGGTAAGGGCAGTCAATTCAGCTCAAACGAACTACATCGTTCACGAAGCTAACACGTTTCTCATCTTAACTGTAAAGCATTGGATGTTAGAGGACCAGTGCTTTGTATCAGTTTCAGAAGCGGAGTTGGACTAGATATGGTCCATATGTGTAGGAAACACCGTTCTTTTGTTCTCAGCACACTCACGTTTCCTGCTCTCTTAGAGACTCTAGAAAGCTAGCGCGTGCTTCTTGCTCTTAAGCAGAGTGTGATCAATGGATGAGAACTCTGCTGTGTTTTTCACTTCAGAAATGGAGTTAAATCCCAGGCTCTGAGTCTTCCTACAAAAAAGACTTCGTTTCTGGTAAGGGCAGTTACTTTACAGCTCAAACGAACTACATCGTTCCTGAAGCTCACACGTTTCTCATCTTAAATGACAATAATTGGATGCTGGAGGACCTGTGCTTTGTATCAATTTCAGAGGCAGAGTTGGACTACATATGGTCCATATGTGTACTAAACACCGTTCTTGTGTTCTCAGCACACTCATGTTTCGGCTGTCTTAGAGAGTCTAGAAAGCAAGAGCGTGCTTCTTGCTCTAAAGCAGAGTGTGATCTATATATGAGAACTCAGCTGTGTGTTTCCCTTCAGAAATGGAGTTAAACCCCAGGCTCTGAATCTTCCTACAAGCAACACTTCGTTTCAGGAGGGCTGTTACTTTACAGCTCAAACGAATTACATCGTTCATAAAGCTCACACGTTTCTCATCTTAACTGACAAGCATCAGATGTTATAGGACCAGTGCTTTGTATCAGTTTCCTAAGCAGAGTTGGAATAGATATGGTCCGTATGTGTAGGAAACACCGTTCATTTGTTCTTAGCACACTCACGTTTGCTGCTTCATTAGAGAATCTAGAAAGCAAGAGCTTGCATCTTGCTCTAAAGCAGAGTGTGATCTATATATGAGAACACTGTTGTGTGTTTCACTTCAGAAATGGAGTTAAACCCCAGGCTCTGAGTCTTTCTACAAGCAACACTTCGTTTCAGGTAAGGGCAGTTACTTTACAGCTCAAAGGAACTACATCGTTCCCGAAGCTCACACGTTTCTCATCTTAAATGACAAGCATTGGATGCTGGAGGATCTGTGCTTTGTATCAATTTCAGAGGCAGAGTTGGACTAGATATGGTCCGTATGTGTAGGAAACACCTTTCTTTTGTTCTCAGCACACTCACGTTTCCTGCTGTCTTAGAGACTCTAGAAAGCTAGAGCGTGCTTCTTGCTCTAAAGCAGAGTGTGATCAATGGATGAGAACTCTGCTGTGTGTTTCACTTCAGAAATGGAGTTAAATCCCAGGCTCTGAGTCTTCCTACAAACAAGACTTCGTTTCAGGTAAGGGCAGTTACTTTAAAGCTCAAACGAACTACATCATTCACAAAGCTCACACGTTTCTCATCTTCACTGACAAGCATTGGATGTTAGTGGACCTGTGCTTTGTTTCAGTTCCACAAGCAGAGTTGGACTAGATATGGTCCGTATGTGTAGGAAACACAGTTCTTTTTTTCTGAACACAAACACGTTTCCTGCTGTATTAGAGAATCTAGAAAGCAAGAGCGTGCTTCTTGCTCTGAAGCAGAGTGTGATCCATGGATGAGAAATGTGCTGTGTGTTTCCCTTCAGAAATGGAGTTAAATCCCAAGCTCTGTGTCTTCCAACACTCAAGACTTCGTTTCAGGTAAGGGCAGTCACTATTCAGCTCAAACGAACTACATCGTTCACGAAGCTCACACGTTTCTCATCTTAACTGACAAGCATCGGATATTATAGGACCAGTGCTTTGTATCAGTTTCAGAAGCAGAGTTGGAATAGATATGGTCGGTATGTGTAGGAAACACTGGTCATTTGTTCTTAGCACACTCACGTTTGCTGTTGTATTAGAGAATCTAGAAAGCAAGAGCGTGCTTCTTGCTTTAAAGCAGAGTGTGATCGATGGAAGAGAACTCTGCTGTGTGTTTCCCTTCAGAAATGGAGTTAAATCCCCTCTATGTCTTCCAACATGCAAGACTACGTTTCAGGTAAGGGCAGTCACTTTTCATCTCAAAGGAACTACATCGTTCACAAAGCTAACAGGTTTCTCATCTTAACTGACAAGCATTGGATGTTAGAGGACCAGTGCTTTGTATCAGTTTCAGAAGCAGAGTTGGACTAGATATGATCCGTATATGTAGGAAACACCGTTCTTTTGTTCTCAGCACACTCACGTTTCCTGCTGTCTTAGAGCCTCTAGAAAGCTAGAGCGTGCTTCTTGCTCTAAAGCAGAGTGTGATCAATGGATGAGAACTCTGCTGTGTTTTTCACTTCAGAATAGGAGTTAAATTCCAGGCTCTGAGTCTTCCTACAAGCAACACTTCGTTTCAGGAGGGCTGTTACTTTACAGCTCAAACGAACTACATCGTTCATAAAGCTCACACGTTTCTCATCTTACCTGACAAGCAGCAGATGTTATAGGACCAGTGCTTTGTATCAGTTTCCGAAGCAGAGTTGGAATAGATATGGTCCGTATGTGTAGGAAACACCGTTCTTTTGTTCTCAGCACTCTCACGTTTCCTGCTGTCTTAGGGAATCTAGAAAGCTAGAGCGTGCTTCTTGCTCTAAAGCAGAGTGTGATCCATGGAAGAGAACTCTGCTGTGTGTTTCCCTTCAGCAATGGAGTTAAATCCCAGTCTCTGAGTCTTCCTACAAAAAAGACTTCGTTTCAGGTAAGGGCAGTTACTTTACAGCTCAAACGAACTACATCTTTCCCGAAGCTCACACGTTTCTCATCTTAAATAACAAGCATTGGATGCTGGAGGACCTGTGCTTTGTATCAATTTCAGAGGCAGAGTTGGACTCAATACGGTCCCAATTTGTAAGAAACACCGTTCTTTTGCTCTCAGCACACTCATGTTTCCTGCTGTCTTAGGGACTCTAGAAAGCTAGAGCGTGGTTCTTGCTCTAAAGCAGAGTGTGATCAATGGATGAGAACTCTGCTGTGTGTTTCCCTTCAGAAAAGGAGTTCAATTCCAGGCTCTATGTCTTCCTACAAGCAAGAATTCCTTTCAAGTAAGGGCAGTCCCTTTTCTGCTCAAACGAACTACATCCTTCACGAAGCTCACACGTTTCTCATCTTAAATGACAAGCATTGGATGCTGGAGGACCTGTGCTTTTTATCAATTTCATAGGCAGAGTTGGACTCGATATGGGCCTAATGTGTAAGAAACACCGTTCTTTTGTTCTCACCACACTCATGTTTCCTGCTGTCTTAGAGAATCTAGAAAGCAAGAGCGTGCTTCTTGCTCTAAAGCAGAGTGTGATCTATATATGAGAACTCTGCTGTGTGTTTCACTTCAGAAATGGAGTCAAACCCCAGGCTCTGAGTCTTCCTACAAACAAGACTTCGTTTCAGGTAAGGGCAGTCACATTTCAGCTCAAACGAACTACATTGTTCACGAAGCTAAAACGTTTCTCATCTTAACTGACAAGTATTGGATGTTAGAGGACCAGTGCTTTGTCTCAGTTTCAGAAGCAGAGATGGACTAGAAATGGTCCATATGTGTAGGAAACACTGTTCTTTTGTTCTCAGCACACTCACTTTTCCTGCTGTCCTAGGGACTCTAGAAAGCAAGAGCGTGCTTCTTGCTCTGAAGCAGAGTGTGATCCATGGATGAGAAATATGCTGTGTGTTTCCCTTCAGAAATGGAGTTTAATCCCAGGCTCTGTGTCTTCCAACACTCAAGACTTCGTTTCAGGTAAGAGCAGTCACTTTTAAGCTCAAACGAACTACATCGTTCATGAAGCTCACACGTTTCTCATCTTAACTGACAAGCATCGGATGTTATAGGACCAGTGCTTTGTATCAGTTTCAGAAGCAGAGTTGGAATAGATATGGTCGGTATGTGTAGGAAACACCGGTCATTTGTTCTTAGCACACTCATGTTTGTTGTTGTATTAGAGAATCTAGAAAGCAAGAGCGTGCTTCTGGCTTTAAAGCAGAGTGTGATCCATGGAAGAGAACTCTGCTGTGTGTTTCCCTTCAGAAATGGAGTTAAATCCCTGGCTCTGTGTCTTCCAACGTGCAAGTCTACTTTTCAGGGAGGGTAGTCACTTTTCATCTCAAAGGAACTACATCGATAACGAAGCTAACACGTTTCTCATCTTAACTGACAAGCATTGGATGTTAGAGGACCAGTGCTTTGTATCAGTTTCAGAAGCAGAGTTGGACTAGATATGGTCCGTATGTGTAGGAAACACCGTTCTTTTGTTCTCAGCACACTCCCGTTTCCTGCTGTCTTAGAGACTCTAGAAAGCTAGAGCGTGCTTCTTGCTCTAAAGCAGAGTGTGATCAATGGATGAGAACTCTGCTGTGTTTTTCACTTCAGAATAGGAGTTAAATCCCAGGCTCTGAGTCTTCCTACAAAAAAGACTTCGTTTCAGGTAAGGGCAGTTACTTTACAGCTCAAACGAACTACATCATTCCCGAAGCTCACACGTTTCTCATCTTAAATGACAAGCATTGGATGCTGGAGGACCTGTGCTTTGTATCAATTTCTGAGGCAGAGTTGCACTCAATAAGGTCAGAATTTGTAAGAAACACCGTTCTTTTGCTCTCAGCACACTCATGTTTCCTGCTGTCTTAGGGACTCTAGAAAGCTAGAGCGTGCTTCTTGCTCTAAAGTAGAGTGTGATCAATGGATGAGAACTCTGCTGTGTGTATCCCTTCAGAAATGGAGTTCAATTCCAGGCTCTGTGTCTTCCTACAAGCAAGAATTCCTTTCAAGTAAGGGCAGTCAGTTATCAGCTCAAACGAACTACATCCTTCACGAAGCTCACACGTTTCTCATCTTAAATGACAAGCATTTTATGCTGGAGGACTTGTGGTTTTTATCAATTTCAGAGCCAGAGTTGGACTCGATATGGTCCTAATGTGCAAGAAACACCGTTCTTGTGTTCTCAGCACACTCATGTGTCCTGCTGCCTTATAGACTCTAGAAAGCAAGAGCGTGCTTCTTGCTCTAAAGCAGAGTGTGATCTATATATGAGAACTCTGCTGTGTGTTTCACCTTGAAATGGAGTTAAACCCTTGGCTCTGAGTCTTCCAACACTCAAGACTTCGTTTCAGGTAAGGGCAGTCACTTTTCAGCTCAAACGAACTACATCGTAAACGAAGCTAACACGTTTCTCATCTAAACTGACAAGCATCGGATGTTATAGGAGCAGTGCTTTGTATCAGTTTCAGAAGCAGAGTTCGACTAGATATGGTCTGTATGTGTAGGAAACACCGTTCATTTGTTCTTAGCACACTCACGTTTGCTGCTGTATTAGAGAATCTAGAAAGCAAGAGCGTACTTCTTGCTCTAAAGCAGAGTGTTATCAATGGAAGAGAACTCTGCTGTGTGTTTCCCTTCAGCAATGGAGTTGAATCCCAGGCATTGTGTCTTCCAACATGCAAGACTTCGTTTCAGGGAAGGGCAGTCACTTTTCAGCTCAAAAGAACTACATCGTTCACGAAGCTAAAACGTTTCTCATCTTAACTGACAAGCATTGGATGTTAGAGGATCAGTGCTTTGTATCAGTTTCAGAAGCAGAGTTGGACTAGATATGGTCCATATGTGTAGGAAACACCGTTCTTTTGTTCTCAGCACACTCACGTTTCCTGCTGTCTTTGGGACTCTAGAAAGCTAGAGCGTGCTTCTTGCTCTAAAGCAGAGTGTGATCATGGATGAGAACTCTGCTGTGTGTTTCACTTCAGAAATGGAGTTAAATTCCAGGCTCTGTGTCTTCCTACAAGCAAGAATTCCTTTCGGGTAAGGGCAGTCACTTTTCAGCTCAAACGAACTACATCCTTCACGAAGCTCACACGTTTCTCATCTTAAATGACAAGCATTGGATGCTGGAGGACTTGTGGTTTTGATCAATTTCAGAGCCAGAGTTGGACTCGATATGGTCCGAATGTGTAAGAAACACCGTTCTTGTGTTCTCAGCACACTCATGTTTCCTGCTGTCTTAGAGTCTCTAGAAAGCAAGAGCGTGCTTCTTGCTCTAAAGCAGAGTGTGATCTATATATGAGAACTCTGCTGTGTGTTTCACTTCAGAAATGGAGTTAAACCCCAGGCTCTGAGTCTTCCTACAAGCAACACTTCATTTCAGGTAAGGGCAATTACTTTACACCTCAAACGAACTACATCGTTCACGAAGCTCACACGTTTCTCATCTTAAATGACAAGCATTGGATGCTGGAGGACCTGTGCTTTGTATCAATTTCAGAGGCAGAGTTGGACTAGATATGGTCCGTATGTGTAGGAAACACCGGTCTTTTGTTCTCAGCACACTCACGTTTCCTGCTGTCTTAGAGACTCTAGAAAGCTAGAGCGTGCTTCTTGCTCTAAAGCAGAGTGTGATCAATGGATGAGAACTCTGCTGTGTGTTTCACTTCAGAAATGGAGTTAAATCCCAGGCTCTGAGTCTTCCTACAAACAAGGCTTCGTTTCAGGGAAGGGCAGTTACTTTACAGCTCAAACGAACTACATCGTTCGCGAAGCTCACACGTTTCTCATCTTAAATGACAAGCATTGGATCGTGGAGGACCTGTGCTTTGTATGAATTTCAGAGGCAGAGTTGGACTAGATATGGTCCGTATGTGTAGGAAACACCGTTCTTTTGTTCTCAGCACACTCACGTTTCCTGCTGTCTTAGAGACTCTAGAAAGCAAGAGCGTGCTTCTTGCTCTAAAGCAGAGTGTGATCTATATATGAGAACTCTGCTGTGTGTTTCCCTTCAGAAATGGAGTTAAATCCCAGGCTCTGAGTATTCCTACAAACAACACTTCGTTTCAGGAGGGCTGTTACTTTACAGCTCAAACGAACTACATCGTTCACGAAGCTCACACGTTTCTCATCTTAACTGACAAGCTTCGGATGTTATAGGACCAGTGCTTTGTATCAGTTTCGGAAGCAGAGTTGGAATAGATATGATCCGTATGTGTAGGAAATACCGTTCATTTGTTCTTAGCACACTCACGTTTGCTGCTGTATTAGAGAATCTAGAAAGCAAGAGCGTGCTTCTTGCTCTAAAGCAGAGTGTGATCCATGGGAGAGAACTCTGCTGTGTTTTTCCCTTCAGAAATTGAGTTAAATCCCAGGCTCTGTGTCTTGAAACTTGCAAGACTTCGTTTCAGGGAAGGGCAGTCACTTTTCAGCTCAAAGGAACTACATCGTTCACGAAGCTTACACGTTTCTCATCTTAACTGACAAACATTGGATGTTAAAGGACCAGTGCTTTGTATCAGTTTCAGAAGCAGAGTTGGAATAGATATGGTCCATATGTGTAGGAAACACCGTTCATTTGTTCTTAGCACACTCACGTTTCCTGCTGTCTTAGGGACTCTAGAAAGCTAGAGCGTGCTTCTTGCTCTAAAGTAGAGTGTGATCAATGGATGAGAACTCTGCTGTGTGTTTCACTTCAGAAATGGAGTTAAATTCCAGGCTCTGTGTCTTCCTACAAGCAAGAATTCCTTTCGGGTAAGGGCAGTCACTTTTCAGCTCAAACGAACTACATCCTTCACGAAGCTCACACTTTTCTCATCTTAAATGACAAGCATTGGATGCTGGAGGACCTGTGCTTTTTATCAATTTCAGAGGCAGAGTTGGACTCAATATGGTCTGAATGTGTAAGAAACACCGTTCTTGTGTTATCAGCACACTCATGTTTCATGCTGTCTTAGAGACTCTAGAAAGCAAAAGAGTGCTTCCTGCTCTAAAGCAGATTGTGATCTATATATGAGAACTCTGCTGTGTCTTTCACTTCAGAAATGGAGTTAAACCCCAGGCTCTGACTCTTCCTACAAGCAACACTTCGTTTCAGGTAAGGGCAGTTACTTTACATCTCAAAGGAACTACATCGTTCCCGAAGCTCACACGTTTCTTATCTTAAATGACAAGCATCGGATGTTATAGGACCAGTGCTTTGTATCAGTTTCAGAAGCAGAGTTGGAATAGATATGGTCCGTATGTGTAGGAAACACCGTTCATTTGTTCTTAGCACACTCACGTTTGCTGCTGTATTAGAGAATCTAGAAAGCAAGAGCGTGCTTCTTGCTCTAAAGCAGAGTGTGATCCATGGAAGAGAACTCTGCTGTGTGTTTCCCTTCAGAAATGGAGTTAAATCCCAGGCTCTGTGTCTTCCAACATGCAAGACTTCGTTTCAGGGAAGGGCAGTCACTTTTCAGCTCAAAAGATCTACATCGTTCACGAAGCTAACACGTTTCTCATCTTAACTGACAAGCATTGGATGTTAGAGGACCAGTGCTTTGTATCAGTTTCAGAAGCAGAGTTGCACTAGATATGGTCCTTATGTGTAGGAAACACCGTTCTTTTGTTCTCAACACTCTCACGTTTCCTGCTGTCTTAGGGACTCTAGAAAGCTAGAGCGTGCTTCTTGCTCTAAAGCAGAGTGTGATCAATGGATGAGAACACTGCTGTGTGTTTCACTTCAGAAATGGAGTTAAATTCCAGGCTCTGTGTCTTCCTACAAGCAAGAATTCCTTTCGGGTAAGGGCAGTCACTTTTCAGCTCAAACGAACTACATCCTTCACGAAGCTCACACTTTTCTCATCTTAAATGACAAGCATTGGATGCTGGAGAACCTGTGCTTTTTATCAATTTCAGAGGCAGAGTTGGACTCGATATGGTCCGAATGTGTAAGAAACACTGTTCTTGTGTTATCAGGACACTCATGTTTCATGCTGTCTTAGAGACTCTAGAAAGCAAAAGAGTGCTTCTTGCTCTAAAGCAGATTGTGATCTATATATGAGAACTCTGCTGTGTGTTTCACTTCAGAAATGGAGTTAAACCCCAGGCTCTGAGTCTTCCTACAAGCAACACTTCGTTTCAGGTAAGGGCAGTTACTTTACATCTCAAAGGAACTACATCATTCCCGAAGCTCATACGTTTCTCATCTTAAATGACAAGCATTGTATGCTGGAGGACCTGTGCTTTGTATCAGTTTCAGAGGCAGAGTTGGACTAGATATGGTCCGTATGTGTAGGAAACACCGTTCTTTTGTTCTCAGCACACTCACGTTTCCTGCTGTCTTAGAGAATCTAGAAAGCTAGAGCGTGCTTCTTGCTCTAAAGCAGAGTGTGATCAATGGATGAGAACTCTGCTGTGTGTTTCACTTCAGAAATTGAGTTAAATCCCAGGCTCTGAGTCTTCCTACAAACAAGACTTCGTTTCAGGGAAGGGCAGTTACTTTACAGCTCAAATGAACTACATTGTTCGCGAAGCTCACACGTTTCTCATCTTAACTGACAAGCATTGGATGCTGGAGGACCTGTGCTTTGTATCAATTTCAGAGGCAGAGTTGGACTCGATATGGTCCGAATGTGTAAGAAACACCGTTCTTGTGTTATCAGCACACTCATGTTTCATGCTGTCTTAGAGACTCTAGAAAGCAAAAGCGTGCTTCTTGCTCTAAAGCAGAGTGTGATCTATATATGAGAACTCTGCTGTGTGTTTCACTTCAGAAATGGAGTTAAACCCCAGTCTCTGAGTCTTCCTACAAGCAACACTTGGTTTCAGGTAAGGGCAGTTACTTTACAGCTCAAAGGAACTACATCATTCCCGAAGCTCACACGTTTCTCATCTTAAATGACAAGCATTGGATGCTGGAGGACCTGTGCTTTGTATCAATTTCAGAGGCAGAGTTGGACTAGATATGGTCTGTATGTGTAGGAAACACCGTTCTTTTGTTCTCAGCACACTCACTTTTCCTGCTGTCTTAGAGACTCTAGAAAGCTAGAGCGTGCTTCTTGCTCTAAAGCAGAGTGTGATCAATGGATGAGAACTCTGCTGTGTGTTTCACTTCAGAAATAGAGTTAAATCCCAGGCTCTGAGTCTTCCTACAAAAAAGACTTCGTTTCAGGGAAGGGCAGTTACTTTACAGCTCAAACGAACTACATCGTTTGCGAAGCTCACACGTTTCTCATCTTAAATGACAAGGATTGGATCCTGGGGGACCTGTGCGTTGTATCAATTTCAGAGGCAGAGTTGGACACGATATGGTCCGAATGTGTAAGAAACACCGTTCTTTTGTTCTCAGCACACTTATATTTCCTGCTGTCTTAGGGACTCTAGAAAGCTAGAGCGTGCTTCTTGCTCTAAAGCATTGTGTGATCAATGGATGAGAACTCTGCTGTGTGTTTCCCTTCAGAACTGGAGTTCAATTCCAGGCTCTGTGTCTTCCTTCAAGCAAGAATTCCTTTCAAGTAAGGGCAGTCAGTTTTCAGCTCAAACCAACTACATCCTTCACGAAGCTCACACGTTTCTCATCTTAAATGACAAGCATTTTATGCTGGAGGACCTGTTCTTTTTATCAATTTCAGAGGCAGATTTGGACACGATATGGTACGAATGTGTAAGAAACACCGTTCTTGTGTTCTCAGCACACTCATGTTTCCTGCTGTCTTAGAGACTCTAGAAAGCAAGAGCGTGCTTCTTGCTCTAAAGCAGAGTGTGATCAATATATGAGAACTCTGCTGTGTGTTTGACTTCAGAAATGAGGTTAAACCCCAGGCTCTGAGTCTTCCTACAAGCAACACTTCGTTTCAGGTAAGGGCAGTTACTTTACAGCTCAAAGGAACTACATCGTTCCCGAAGCTCACACGTTTCTCATGTTAACTGACAAGCATTGGATGTTAGAGGACCAGTGGTTTGTATCAATTTCAGAAGCAGAGTTGGACTAGATATGGTCCGTATGTGTAGGAAACACCGGTCATTTGTTCTTAGCACACTCATATTTGTTGTTGCTTTAGAGAATCTAGAGAGCAAGAGCGTGCTTCTTGCTTTAAAGCAGAGTGTGATCCATGAAAGAGAACTCTGCTGTGTGTTTCCCTTCAGAAATGCAGTTAAATCCCAGGCTCTGTGTCTTCCAACATGCAAGACTACGTTTTAGGGAAGGGCAGTCCCTTTTCAGCTCAAATGAACTACATCGTTCACGAAGCTAAAACGTTTCTCATCTTAACTGACAAGCATTGGATGTTAGAGGACCAGTGCTTTGTATCAGTTTCAGAAGCAGAGGTGGACTAGATATGGTCCATATGTGTAGGAAACACCGTTCTTTTGTTCTCAGCACACTCACGTTTCCTGCTGTCTTAGAGACTCTAGAAAGCTAGAGCGTGCTTCTTGCTCTAAACCAGAGTGTGATCAATGGAGGAGAACTCTGCTGTGTTTTTCACTTCAGAAATGGAGTTAAATCCCTGGCTCTGAATCTTCCTACAAACAACACTTCGTTTCAGGAAGGCTGTTACTTTACTGCTCAAACGAACTATATTGTTCACGAAGCTCACACGTTTCTCATCTTAACTGACAAGCATCGAATATTATAGGACCAGTGCTTTGTATCAGTTTCAGAAGCAGAGTTGGAATAGATATGGTCCGTATGTGTAGGAAACACCGTTCATTTGTTCTTAGCACACTCACGTTTGCTGCTGTATTAGAGAATCTAGAAAGCAAGAGCGTGCTTCTTGCTCTAAAGCAGAGTGTGATCCATGGAAGAGAACTCTGCTGTGTGTTTCCCTTCAGAAATGGAGTTAAATCCCAGGCTCTGTGTCTTCCAACATGCAAGACTTCGTTTCAGGGAAGGGCAGTCACTTTTCACCTCAAACGAACTACATTGTTCACGAAGCTAACACGTTTCTCATCTTAACTGACAAGCATTGGATTTTAGAGGACCAGTGCTTTGTATCAGTTTCAGAAGCAGAGTTGGACTAGATATGGTCCGTATGTGTAGGAAACACCGTTCTTTTTTTCTCAGCACACTCATGTTTCCTGCTGTCTTAGAGACTCTAGAAAGCTAGAGCGTGCTTCTTGCTCTAAAGCAGAGTGTGATCAATGGATGAGAACTCTGCTGTGTTTTTCACTTCAGAATAGGAGTTAAATTCCAGGCTCGGAGTCTTCCTACAAAAAAGACTTCGTTTCAGGTAAGGGCAGTTACTTTACAGCTCAAACGAACTACATAGTTCCCGAAGCTCACACGTTTCTCATCTTAAATGACAAGCATTGGATGCTGGAGGACCTGTGCTTTGTATCAATTTCAGAGGCAGAGTTGGACTCAATAAGGTCCGAATTTGTAAGAAACACCGTTCTTTTGCTCTCAGCACACTCATGTTTCCTGCTGTCTTAGAGACTCTAGAAAGCTAGAGCGTGCTTCTTGCTCTAAAGCAGAGTGTGATCAATGGATGAGAACTCTACTGTGTGTTTCCCTTCAGAAATGGAGTTAAATCCCACTGACTCTTCCTACAAACAAGACTTCGTTACAGGTAAGGGCAGTTACTTTAAAGCTCAAACCAACTACATCGTTCACAAAGCTCACATGTTTCTCATCTTCACTGACAAGCATTGGATGTTAGTGGACCTGTGCTTTGTTTCAGTTCCACAAGCAGAGTTGGACTAGATATGTTCCGTATGTGTAGGAAACACAGTTCTTTTTTTCTGAACACAAACACGTTTCCTGCTGTATTAGAGAATCTAGAAAGCAAGAGCTTGCTTCTTGCTCTGAAGCAGAGTGTGATCCATGGATGAGAACTATGCTGTGTGTTTCCCTTCAGAAATTGAGTTAAATCCCAGGCTCTGTGTCTTCCAACACTCAAGACTTCGTTTCAGGTAAGGGCAGTCACTTTTCAGCTCAAACGAACTACATCGTTCATGAAGCTAACACGTTTCTCATCTTAACTGACAAGCATTGGATGTTAGAGGACCAGGGCTTTGTCTCAGTTTCAGAACCAGAGATGGAGTAGAAATCTTCCGTATGTGTAGGAAACACCGTTCTTTTGTTCTCAGCACACTCACGTTTCCGGCTGTCTTAGGGACTCTAGAAAGCTAGAGCGTGCTTCTTGCTCTAAAGCAGAGTGTGATCAATGGCTGAGAACTCTACTGTGTGTTTCACTTCAGGAATGGAGTTAAATTCCAGGATCTGAGTCTTCCTACAAGCAACACTTCGTTTCAGGAGGGCTGTTACTTTACAGCTCAAACGAACTACATCGTTAACGAAGCTCACACATTTCTCATCTTAAATGACAAGCATTGGAAAATGGAGGACCTGTTCTTTGTATCAATTTCAGAGGCAGAGTTGGACTAGAAATGGTCCGTATGTGTAGGAAACATCGTTCTTTTTTTCTCAGCACACTCATGTTTCCTGCTGTCTTAGAGACTCTAGAAAGCTAGAGCGTGCTTCTTGCTCTAAAGCAGAGTGTGATCCATGGATGAGAACTATGCTGTGTGTTTCCCTTCAGAAATGGAGTTAAATCCCAGGCTCTGTGTCTTCCAACACTCAAGACTTCGTTTCAGGTAAGGGCAGTCACTTTTCAGCTCAAACGAACTACATCGTTCACGAAGCTAACACGTTTCTCATCTTACCTGACAAGCATTGGATTATAGAGGACCAGTGTTTTGTATCAGTTTCAGAAGCAGAGTTGGACTAGATATGGTCCGTATGTGTAGGAAACACCGTTCTTTTGTTCTCAGCACACTCACGTTTCCTGCTGTCTTAGAGACTCTAGAAAGCTAGAGCATGCTTCTTGCTCTAAAGCAGAGTGTGATCCATGGAAGAGAACTCTGCTGTGTGTTTCCCTTCAGCAATGGAGTTAAATCCCAGGCTCTGAGTCTTCCTACAAAAAAGACTTCATTTCAGGTAAGGGCAGTTACTTTTCAGCTCAAAGGAACTACATCCTTCACGAAGTTCACACGTTTCTCATCTTAAATGACAAGCATTGGATGCTGGAGGACCTGTGCTTTTTGTCAATTTCTGAGGCAGAATTGGACTTGATATGGTCCGAATGTGTAAGAATCACCGTTCTTGTGTTCTCAGCACACTCATGTTTCCTGCTGTCTTAGAGACTCTAGAATGCAAGAGAATGCTTCTTGCTCTAAAGCACAGTGTGATCTATATATGAGAACTCTGCTGTGTGTTTCCCTTCAGAAATGGAGTTAAATCCCAGGCACTGAGTCTTCCTACAAGCAACACTTCGTTTCAGGAGGGCTGTTACTTTACTGCTCAAACGAACTACATCGTTCACGAAGCTCACACGTTTCTCATCTTAACTGACAAGCATCGGATATTATAGGACCAGTGCTTTGTCTCAGTTTCAGAAGCAGAGTTGGAATAGATATGGTCCGTATGTGTAGGAAACACCGTTCATTTGTTCTTAGCACACTCACGTTTGCTGCTGTATTAGAGAATCTAGAAAGCAAGAGCGTGCTTCTTGCTCTAAAGCAGAGTGTGATCCATGGAAGAGAACTCTGCTGTGTGTTTCCCTTCAGAAATGGAGTTAAATCCCAGGCTCTGTGTCTTCCAACATGAAAGACTTGGTTTCAGGGAAGGGCAGTCAATTTTCAGGTCAAACGAACTACATCGTTCCCGAAGCTCACACGTTTCTCATCTTAAATGACAAGCATTGGATGTTAGTGGACCTGTGGTTTGTTTCACTTTCACAAGCAGAGTTGAACTAGATATGGTCCGTATTTGTAGGAAACACCGTTCTTTTGTTCTCAGCACACTCACGTTTCCTGCTGTCTTAGAGACTCTAGAATGCTAGAGCGTGCTTCTTGCTCTAAAGCAGAGTGTGATCAATGGTTAAGAATTCTGCTGTTTGTTTCACTTCAGAAATGGAGTTAAATCACAGGCTCTAAGTCTTCCTACAAAAAAGACTTCGTTTCAGGTAAGGGCAGTTACTTTACAGCTCAAACCAACTACATCGTTCACGAAGCTCCCACGTTTCTCATTTTAACTGACACGCATTGGATGTTAGTGGACCTGTGGTTTGTTTCACTTTCACAAGCAGAATTGGATTAGATATGGTCCGTATGTGTCGGAAACACAGTTCTTTTGTTCTGAGCACAACCACGTTTCCTGCTGTATTAGAGACTCTAGAAAGCAAGAGCGTGCTTCTTGTTCTAAAGCAGAGTGTGATCTATATATGAGAACTCTGCTGTGTGTTTCACCTCAGAAATGGAGTTAAACCCCAGGCTCTGAGTCTTCCTAAAAGCAACACTTCGTTTCAGATAATGGCAGTTACTTTACAGCTCAAACGAACTACATTGTTCACTTAGCTCACACGTTTCTCATCTTAAATGACAAGCATTGGATGCTGGAGGACCTGTGCTTTGTATCAATTTCAGAGGCAGAGTTGGACTCGATATGGTCCGAATGTGTAAGAAACACCGTTCTTTTGTTCTCAGCACACTCACGTTTCCTGCTGTCTTAGAGACTCTAGAAAGATAGAGCATGCTTCTTGCTCTAAAGCAGAGTGTGATCAATGGATGAGAACTCGGCTGTGTGTTTCACTTCAGAAATGGAGTTAAATCCCAGGCTTTGAGTCTTCCTACATGCAACACTTCATTTCAGGAGGGCTGTTACTTTACAGCTCAAACGAACTACATCGTTCAAGAAGCTCACACGTTTCTCATCTTAACTGACAAGCATCGGATGTTATAGGACCAGTGCTTTTTATCAGTTTCAGAAGCAGAGTTGGAATAGATATGGTCCGTATGTGTAGGAAACACCGTTCGTTTGTTCTTAGCACACTCACGTTTGCTGCTGTATTAGAGAATCTAGAAAGCAAGAGCGTGCTTCTTGCTCTAAAGAAGAGTGTGATCCATGGAAGAGAACTCTGCTGTGTGTTTCCCTTCAGAAATGGAGTTAAATACCAGGCTCTGTGTCTTCCAACATGCAAGACTTCGTTTCAGGGAAGGGCAGTCACTTTTCAGCTCAAACAAACTACATCGTTCACGAAGCTAACACGTTTCTCATCTTAACTGACAAGCATCGAATGTTATAGGACCAGTGCATTGTATCAGTTTCAGAAGCAGAGTTTAAATAGATATGGTCCGTATGTGTAGGAAACAATGTTCTTTTGTTCTCAGCACACTCACGTTTGCTGCTGTATTAGAGAATCTAGAAAGCAAGAGCGTGCTTCTTGCTCTGAAGCAGAGTGTGATCCATGTATGAGAACTCTGATGTGTGTTTCCCTTCAGAAATGGAGTTAAATCTGAGGCTCTGTGTCTTCCAACATTCTAGACTTCGTTTCAGGTAAGGGCAGTCACTTTTCAGCTCAAACGAACTACATCGTTCACGAAGCTAACACGTTTCTCATCTTAACTGACAAGCATTGGATGTTAGAGGACCAGTGCTTTGTCTCAGTTTCAGAAGCAGAGATGGACTAGATATGGTCCGTATTTGTAGGAAACACTGTTCTTTTGTTCTCAGCACACTCACGTTTCCTGCTGTCTTAGAGAATCTAGAAAGCTAGAGCATGCTTCTTGCTCTAAAGCAGAGTGTGATCTATGGATGAGAACTCGGCTGTGTGTTTCACTTCACAAATGGAGTGAAATCCCAGGCTCTGAGTCTTCCTACAAACAAGAATTCGTTTCAGGTAAAGGCAGTTACTTTACAGCTCAAACGAACTACATTGTTCACGAAGCTCACAAGTTTATCATCTTAACTGACAAGGATTGGATGTTAGTGGACCTGTGGTTTGTTTCAGTTTCATAAGCAGAGTTGGACTAGATATGGTCTGTATGTCGAAAACACAGTTCTTTTGTTCTGAGCACAACCACGTTTCCTGCTGTATTAGAGAATCTTGAAAGCAAGAGTGTGCTTCTTGCTCTGAAGCAGAGTGTGATCCATGGATGAGAACAATGCTGTGTGTTTCCCTTCAGAAATGGAGTTAAATCCCAAGCTCTTTGTCTTCCAACATGAAAGACTTGGTTTCAGGGAAGAGCAGTCACTTTTCAGCTCAAACGAACTACATCGTTCACAAAGCTCACACGTTTCTCATCTTAACTGACAAGCATTGGATGTTAGTGGACCTGTGGTTTATTTCAGTTCGACAAGCAGATTTTGACTAGATATGGTCCGTATGTGTAGGAAACACAGTTCTTTTTTTTGAGCACAACCACGTTTCTTACTGAATTAGAGAATCTAGAAAGCAAGAGCGTGCTTCTTGCTCTGAAGTAGAGTGTGATCCATGGATGAGAAATATGCTGTGTGTTTCCCTTCAGAAATGGAGTTAAATCCCCGGCTCTGTGTCTTCCAACACTCAAGACTTCGTTTCAGGTAAGGGCAGTCACTTTTCAGCTCAAAAGAACTACATTGTTCACGCAGCTAACACGTTTCTCATCTTAACTGACAAGCATTGGATGTTAGAGGACCAGAGCTTTGATTCAGTTTCAGAAGCAGAGAAGGACTAGAAATGGTCCGTATGTGTAGGAAACACCGTTCTTTTGTTCTCAGCACACTCACGTTTCCTGCTGTCTTAGGGACTCTAGAAAGCTAGAGCGTGCTTCTTGCTCTAAAGCAGAGTGTGATCAATGGATGAGAACTCTGCTGTGTGTTTCACTTCAGAAATGGAGTTAAATTCCAGGCTCTGTGTCTTCCTACAAGCAAGAATTCCTTTAAAGTAAGGGCAGTCACTTTTTCAGCTCAAAGGAACTACGTCCTTCACGAAGCTCACACGTTTCTCATCTTAAATTACAAGCATTGGATGCTGGAGGACCTGTGCTATTTGTCAATTTCAGAGGCAGAATTGGACTCGATATGGTCCGAATGTGTAACAAACACCGTTCTTGTGTTCTCAGCACACTCATGTTTCCTGCTGTCTTAGAGATTCTAGAAAGCAAGAGCGTACTTCTTGCTCTAAAGCAGAGTGTGATCTATATATGAGAACTCTGCTGTGTGTTTCCCTTCAGAAATGGAGTTAAATCCAAGGCTCTGAGTCTTCCTACAAGCAACACTTCGTTTCAGGAGGGCTGTTACTTTACAGCTCAAACGAACTACATCGTTCAAGAAGCTCACACATTTCTCATCTTAACTGACAAGCATCGGATGTTATAGGACCAGTGCTTTTTATCAGTTTCAGAAGCAGATTTGGAATAGATATGGTCCGTATGTGTAGGAAACACCGTTCATTTGACCTTAACACACTCACGTTTGCTGCTGTATTAGAGAATCTAGAAAGCAAGAGCGTGCTTCTTGCTCTAAAGAAGAGTGTGATCCATGGAAGAGAACTCTGCTGTGTGTTTCCCTTCAGAAATGGAGTTAAATCCCAGGCTCTGTGTCTTCCAACATGCAAGACTTCATTTCAGGGAAGGGCAGTCACTTTTCAGCTCAAACGAACTACATCGTTCACGAAACTAACACGTTTCTCATCTTAACTGACAAGCATTGGATGTTAGAGGACCAGTGCTTTGTATTAGTTTCAGAAGGAGTGTTGGACTAGATATGGTCCGTATGTGCAGGAAACAACGTTCTTTGTTCTCAGCACATTCATGTTTCCTGCTGTCTTAGAGACTCTAGAAAGCTAGAGCATGCTTCTTGCTCTAAAGCAGAGTGTGATAAATGGATGAGAACTCTGCTGTCTGTTTCTCTTCAGAAATGGAGTTAAATCCCAGGCTCTGTGTCTTCCAACATGCAAGACTTCGTTTCAGGGAAGGGCAGTCACTTTTCAGCTCAAACGAACTACATCGTTCACAAAGCTCACACGTTTCTCATCTTAACTGACAAACAATGGATGTTAGTGGACCTGTGGTTTATTTCAGTTCCACAAGCAGAGTTGGACTAGATATGGTCCGTATGTGGAGGAAACACAGTTCTTTTTTTCTGAGCACAACCACGTTTCTTACTGAATTAGAGAATCTAGAAAGCAAGAGCGTGCTTCTTGCTCTGAAGTAGAGTGTGATCCATGGATGAGAAATATGCTGTGTGTTTCCCTTCAGAAATGGAGTTAAATCCCAGGCTCTGTGTCTTCCAACACTCAAGACTTCCTTTCAGGTAAGTGCAGTCACTTTTCAGCTAAAACGAACTACATCGTTCACTAAGCTAACACGTTTCCCATCTTAACTGACAAGCATTGGATGTTAGAGGACCAGTGCTTTGTATAACTTCCAGAAGAAGAGTTGGAGTAGATATGGACCGTATGTGTAGGAAAAACCGTTCTTTTGTTCTCAGCACACTCATGTTTCCTGCTGTCTTAGGGACTCTAGAAAGCTAGAGCGTGCTTCTTGCTCTAAAGCATTGTGTGATCAATGGATGAGATCTCTGCTGTGTTTTTCCCTTCAGAATAGGAGTTAAATCCCAGGCTCTGAGTCTTCCTACAAAAAAGACTTCGTTTCAGGTAAGGGCAGTTACTTTACAGCTCAAATGAACGACATCGTTCCCGAAGCTCACACGTTTCCCATCTTAAATGACAAGCATTGGATGCTGGAGGACCTGTGCTTTGTATCAATTTCAGATGCAGAGTTGGACTCAATAAGGTCCGAATTTGTAAGAAACACCGTTCTTTTCCTCACAGCACACTCATGTTTCCTGCTGTCTTAGAGACTCTAGAAAGCAAGAGCGTCCTTCTTGCTTTAAAGCTGAGTGTGATCAATGGATGAGAACTCTGCTATGTGTTTCCCTTCAATAATGGAGTTAAATCCCAGGCTCTGTGTCTTCCAACACTCAAGACTTCGTTTCAGGTAAGGGCAGTCACTTTTCAGCTGAAACGAACTACATTGTTCACGAAGCTAACACGTTTCTCATCTTAACTGACAAGCATTGGATGTTAGAGGACCAGTGCTTTTTCTCAGTTTCAGAAGCAGAGATGGACTAGAAATGGTCCGTATGTGTGGGAAACACCGTTCTTTTGTTCTCAGCACACTCACGTTTCGTGCTGTCTTAGGGACTCTAGAAAGCTAGAGCGTGCTTCTTGCTCTAAAGCAGAGTGTGATCAATGGATGAGAACTCTGCTGTGTGTTTCACTTCAGAAATGGA
Organism: Onychomys leucogaster; assembly: GCA_949786385.1. Classification (NCBI taxonomy): domain Eukaryota; kingdom Metazoa; phylum Chordata; class Mammalia; order Rodentia; family Cricetidae; genus Onychomys; species Onychomys leucogaster. The sequence continues at coordinate 1,139,319 of CATKUP010000140.1, forward strand.
GTTAAATTCCAGGCTCTGTGTCGTTCTACAACCAAGAATTCCTTTAAAGTAAGGGCAGTCACTTTTCAGCTCAAAGGAACTACATCCTTCATGAACCTCACACGTTTCTCATCTTAAATGACAAGCATTGGATGCTGGAGGACCTGTGCTTTTGGTCAATTTTAAAGGCAGAATTGGACTCGATATGGTCCGAATGTGTAAGAAACACCGTTCTTATGTTCTCAGCACACTCATGTTTCCTACTGTCTTAGAGATTCTAGAAAGCAAGAGCGTGCTTCTTGCTCTAAAGCAGATTGTGATCTATATATGAGAACTCGCTGTGTGTTTCCCTTCAGAAATGGAGTTAAGTCCCAGGCTCTGAGTCTTCCTACAAGCAACACTTCATTTCAGGAGGGCTGTTACTTTACAGCTCAAACGAACTACATCGTTCAAGAAGCTCACACGTTTCTCATCTTAACTGACAAGCATCGGATGTTATAGGACCAGTGCTTTTTATCAGTTTCAGAAGCAGAGTTGGAATAGATATGGTCCGTATGTGTAGGAAACACCGTTCATTTGTTCTTAGCACACTCACGTTTGCTGCTGTATTAGAGAATCTAGAAAGCAAGAGCGTGCTTCTTGCTCTAAAGAAGAGTGTGATCCATGGAAGAAAACTCTGATGTGTGTTTCCCTTCAGAAATGGAGTTAAATCCGAGGCTCTGTGTCTTCCAACATTCAAGACTTCGTTTCAGGTAAGGGCAGTCACTTTTCAGCTCAAACAAACTACATCGTTCAAGAAGCTAACACGTTTCTCATCTTAACCGACAAGCATTGGATGTTAGAGGACCAGTGCTTTGTCTCAGTTTCAGAAGCAGAGATGGACTAGATATGGTCTGTATGTGTAGGAAACACTGTTCTTTTGTTCTCAGCACACTCACGTTTCCTGCTGTCTTAGAGACTCTAGAAAGCTAGAGCATGCTTCTTGCTCTAAAGCAGAGTGTGATCTATGGATGAGAACTCGGCTGTGTGTTTCACTTCACAAATGGAGTGAAATCCCAGGCTCTGCGTCTTCCTACAAACAAGAATTCGTTTCAGGTAAAGGCAGTTACTTTACAGCTCAAACGAACTACATTGTTCATGAAGCTCACAAGTTTATCATCTTAACTGACAAGGATTGGATGTTAGTGGACCTGTGGTTTGTTTCAGTTTCATAAGCAGAGTTGGACTAGATATGGTCCATATGTCGAAAACACAGTTCTTTTGTTCTGAGCACAACCACGTTTCCTGCTGTATTAGAGAATCTTGAAAGCAAGAGTGTGCTTCTTGCTCTGAAACAGAGTGTGATCCATGGATGAGAACAATGATGTGTGTTTCCCTTCAGAAATGGAGTTAAATCCCAGGCTCTGTGTCTTCCAACATGAAAGACTTGGTTTCAGGGAAGGGCAGTCACTTTTCAGGTCAAACGAACTACATCGTTCCCGAAGCTCACACGTTTCTCATCTTAACTGACAAGCATTGGATGTTAGTGGACCTGTGGTTTGTTTCACTTTCACAAGCAGAGTTGAACTAGATATGGTCTGTATTTGTAGGAAACACCGTTCTTTTGTTCTCAGCACACTCACGTTTCCTGCTGTCTTAGAGACTCTAGAATGCTAGAGCGTGCTTCTTGCTCTAAAGCAGAGTGTGATCAATGGATAAGAATTCTGCTGTTTGTTTCACTTCAGAAATGGAGTTAAATCACAGGCTCTAAGTCTTCCTACAAAAAAGACTTCGTTTCAGGTAAGGGCAGTTACTTTACAGCTCAAACCAACTACATCGTTCACGAAGCTCCCACGTTTCTCATTTTAACTGACACGCATTGGATGTTAGTGGACCTGTGGTTTGTTTCACTTTCACAAGCAGAATTGGATTAGATATGGTCCGTATGTGTCGGAAACACAGTTCTTTTGTTCTGAGCACAACCACGTTTCCTGCTGTATTAGAGACTCTAGAAAGCAAGAGCGTGCTTCTTGTTCTAAAGCAGAGTGTGATCTATATATGAGAACTCTGCTGTGTGTTTCACTTCAGAAATGGAGTTAAACCCCAGGCTCTGAGTCTTCCTAAAAGCAACACTTCGTTTCAGATAAGGGCAGTTACTTTACAGCTCAAACGAACTACATCGTTCACTTAGCTCACACGTTTCTCATCTTAAATGACAAGCATTGGATGCTGGAGGACCTGTGCTTTGTATCAATTTCAGAGGCAGAGTTGGACTCGATATGGTCCGAATGTGTAAGAAACACCGTTCTTTTGTTCTCAGCACACTCAGGTTTCCTGCTGTCTTAGAGACTCTAGAAAGGTAGAGCATGCTTCTTGCTCTAAAGCAGAGTGTGATCAATGGATGAGAACTCGGCTGTGTGTTTCACTTCAGAAATGGAGTTAAATTCCAGGCTCTGAGTCTTCCTACAAACAAGAATTCGTTTCAGGTAAGGTTAGTTACTTTACAGCTCAAATGAACTCCATCGTTCACAAAGCTCACAAGTTTATCATCTTAACTGACAAGCATTGGATGTTAGTGGACCTGTGGTTTGTTTCAGTTTCATAAGCAGAGTTGGACTAGATATGGTCCGTATGTGTCAGAAACACAGTTCTTTTGTTCTGAGCACAACAACGTTTCCTGCTGTATTAGAGACTCTAGAAAGCAAGAGCGTGCTTCTTGTTGTAAAGCAGAGTGTGATCTATATATGAGAACTCTGCTGTGTGTTTCACTTCAGAAATGGAGTTAAACCCCAGGCTCTGAGTCTTCCTAAAAGCAACACTTCGTTTCAGATAAGGGCAGTTACTTTACAGCTCAAACGAACTACATCGTTCACGAAGCTCAGACGTTTCTCATCTTAACTGACAAGCATCGGATGTTATAGGACCAGTGCTTTGTATCCGTTTCAGAAGCAGAGTTGGAATAGATATGGTCCGTGTGTGTAGGAAACACCGTTCTTTTGTTCTCAGCACTCTCACGTTTCCTGCTGTCTTAGAGACTCTAGAAAGCTAGAGCGTGCTTCTTGCTCTAATTCAGAGTATGATCAATGGATGAGAACTCGGCTGTGTGTTTCACTTCAGAAATGGAGTTAAATCCCAGGCTCTGAGTCTTCCTACAAACAAGAATTCGTTTCAGGTAAGGTTAGTTACTTTACAGCTCAAACGAACTACATCGTTCACGAAGCTCACAAGTTTATCATCTTAACTGACAAGCATTGGATGTTAGTGGACCTGTGGTTTGTTTCAGTTTCACAAGCAGAGTTGGACTAGATATGGTCCGTATGTGTCGAAAACACAGTTCTTTTGTTCTGAGCACAACCACGTTTCCTGCTGTATTAGAGAATCTAGAAAGCAAGAGTGTGCTTCTTGCTCTGAAGCAGAGTGTGATCCATGGATGAGAACTATGCTGTGTGTTTCCCTTCAGAAATGGAGTTAAATCCCAGGCTCTGTGTCTTCCAACATGCAAGACTTCGTTTCAGGGAAGGGCAGTCACTTTTCAGCTCAAAAGAACTATATCGTTCACGAAGCTCACACGTTTCTCATCTTAACTGACAAGCATTGGATTTTAGAGGACCAGTGTTTTGTATCAGTTTAAGAAGCAGAGTTGGACTAGATATGGTCCATATGTGTAGGAAACACCGTTGTTTTGTTCTCAGCACACTCACGTTTCCTGATGTCTTAGAGAATCTAGAAAGCTAGAGGGTGCTTCTTGCTCTAAGGCTGAGTGTGATCTATATATGAGAACTCTGTTGTGTGTTTCCCTTCAGAAATGGAGTTAAATTCCAGGCTCTGTGTCTTCCTACAAGCAAGAATTCCTTTCAAGTAATGGCAGACACTTTTCAGCTCAAACGAACTACATCGTTCACGAAGCTCACACGTTTCTCATCTTAAATGACAAGCATTGGATGTTAGTGGACCAGTGCATTTTCTCAGTTTCAGAAGCAGAGTTGGACTAGATATGGTCCGTATGTGTAGTAAACACCATTCTTTTGTTCTCAGCACACTCACGTTTCCTGCTGTCTGAGAGAATCTAGAAAGCTAGAGCGTGGTTCTTGCTCCTAAGCAGAGTGTGATCAATGGATGAGAACCCGGCTGTGTGTTTCACTTCAGAAATGGAGTTAAATCCCAGGCACTGAGTCTTCCTACAAACAAGAATTCGTTTCAGGTAAGGTTAGTTACTTATAGCTAAAACGAACTAGATCGTTCACTAAGTTCACAAGTTTATCATCTTAAGTGACAAGCATTGGATGTTAGTAGACCTGCGGTTTGTTTCAGTTTCACAAGGAGATTTGGACTAGATATGGTCCGTATGTGTCGGAAACACAGTTCTTTTGTTCTGAGCACAACCAGGTTTCCTGCTGCATTAGAGAATCTAGAAAGCAAGAGTGTGCTTCTTGCTCTGAAGCAGAGTGTGATCCATGGATGAGAACTATGCTGTGTGTTTCCCTTCAGAAATGGAGTTAAATCCCAGGCTCTGTGTCTTCCAACATGAAAGACTTGGTTTCAGGGAAGGGCAGTCACTTTTCAGGTCAAACGAACTACATCGTTCACGAAGCTCACACGTTTCTCATCTTAACTGACAAGCATCGGATGTTATAGGACCAGTGCTTTGTATCAGTTTCAGAGGCAGAGTTGGAATAGATATGGTCCGTATGTGTAGGAAACACAGTTCTTTTGTTCTTAGCACACTCACGTTTCATGCTGTCTTAGAGACTCTAGAATGCTAGAGCGTGCTTCTTGCTTTAAAGCCGAGTGTGATCTATATATGAGAACTCTGCTGTGTGTTTCCCTTCAGAAATGGAGTTCAATCCCAGGCTCTGAGTCTTCCAACATTCAAGACTTCGTTTCAGGTAAGGGCAGTCACTCTTCAGCTCAAACGAACTACATCGTTCACGAAGCTCACACGTTTCTCATCTTAACTGACAAGCATCGGATGTTATAGGACCAGTGCTTTTTATCCGTTTCAGAAGCAGAGTTGGAATAGATATGGTCCGTATGTGTAGGAAACACCGTTCTTTTGTTCTCAGCACACTCACGTTTCCTGCTGTCTTAGAGACTCTAGAAAGCTAGAGCGTGCTTCTTGCTCTAATTCAGAGTATGATCAATGGATGAGAACTCAGCTGTGTGTTTCACTTCAGAAATGGAGTTAAATCCCAGGCTCTGAGTCTTCCTACAAACAAGAATTTGTTTCAGGTAAGTTTAGTTACTTTACAGCTCAAACGAACTACATCATTCACGAAGCTCACAAGTTTATCATCTTAACTGACAAGCATTGGATGTTAGTGGACCTGTGGTTTGTTTCAGTTTCACAAGCAGAGTTGGACAAGATATGGTCCGTATGTGTCGAAAACACAGTTCTTTTGTTCTGAGCACAACCACGTTTCCTGCTGTATTAGAGAATCTAGAAAGCAAAAGTGTGCTTCTTGCTCTGAAGCAGAGTGTGATCCATGGATGAGAACTATGCTGTGTGTTTCCCTTCAGAAATGGAGTTAAATCCCAGGCTCTGTGTCTTCCAACATGCAAGACTTCGTTTCCGGGAAGGGCAGTCACTTTTCAGCTCAAAAGAACTACATCGTTCACAAAGCTCACACGTTTCTCATCTTAACTGACAAGCATTGGATTTTAGAGGACCAGTGCTTTGTATCAGTTTAAGAAGCAGAGTTGGACTAGATATGGTCCATATGTGTAGGAAACACCGTTCTTTTGTTCTCAGCACACTCACGTTTCCTGATGTCTTAGAGAATCTAGAAAGCTAGAGGGTGCTTCTTGCTCTAAGGCAGAGTGTGATCTATATATGAGAACTCTGTTGTGTGTTTCCCTTCAGAAATGGAGTTAAATTCCAGGCTCTGTGTCTTCCTACAAGCAAGAATTCCTTTCAAGTAATGGCAGACACTTTTCAGCACAAACGAACTACATCGTTCACGAAGCTCACACATTTCTCATCTTAAATGACAAGCATTGGATGTTAGTGGACCAGTGCATTTTCTCAGTTTCAGAAGCAGAGATGGACTAGATATGGTCCGTATGTGTAGGAAACACCATTCTTTTGTTCTCAGCACACTCACGTTTCCTGCTGTCTGAGAGAATCTAGAAAGCTAGAGCGTGGTTCTTGCTCTAAAGCAGAGTGTGATCAATGGATGAGAACCCGGCTGTGTGTTTCACTTCAGAAATGGAGTTAAATCCCAGGCCCTGAGTCTTCCTACAAACAAGAATTCGTTTCAGGTAAGGTTAGTTACTTATAGCTAAAACGAACTAGATCGTTCACGAAGTTCACAAGTTTATCATCTTAACTGACAAGCATTGGATGTTAGTGGACCTGTGGTTTGTTTCAGTTTCACAAGGAGATTTGGACTAGATATGGTCCGGATGTGTCGGAAACACAGTTCTTTTGTTCTGAGCACAACCAGGTTTCTTGCTGCATTAGAGAATCTAGAAAGCAAGAGTGTGCTTCTTGCTCTGAAGCAGAGTGTGATCCATGGATGAGAACTATGCTGTGTGTTTCCCTTCAGAAATGGAGTTAAATCCCAGGCTTTGTGTCTTCCAACATGCACGACTTCGTTTCAGGGAAGGGCAGTCACTTTTCAGCTCAAACGAACTACATCGTTCACGAAACTCACAAATTTATCACCTTAACGGACAAGCCTTGGATATTAGTGGACTTGTGGTTTGTTTCAGTTTCACATGCAGAGTTGGACTAGTTATGGTCTGTATGTGTCGAAAACACAGTTCTTTGGTCTGAGCACAACCACGTTTCCTGCTGTATTAGAGAATCTAGAAAGCAAGAGTGTGCTTCTTGCTATAAAGCAGAGTGTGATCTATGGATGAGAACTCTGCTGTGTGTTTCACTTCAGAAATGGAGTTAAATCCCAGGCTCTGTGTCTTCCAACATGAAAGACTTGGTTTCAGGGAAGGGCAGTCACTTTTCAGGTCAAACGAACTACATCGTTCACGAAGCTCACACGTTTCTCATCTTAACTGACAAGCATCGGATGTTATAGGACCAGTGCTTTGTATCAGTTTCAGAGGCAGAGTTGGAATAGATATGGTCCGTATTTGTAGGAAATACCGTTCTTTTGTTCTCAGCACACTCACGTTTCCTTCTGTCTTAGAGACTCTAGAATGCTAGAGCGTGCTTCTTGCTTTAAAGCCGAGTGTGATCTATATATGAGAACTCTGCTGTGTGTTTCACTTCAGAAATGGAGTTAAACCCCAGGATCTGAGTCTTCCTACAAGCAACACTTCGTTTCAGGTAAGGGCAGTTACTTTACAGCTCAAACCAACTACATCGTTCACGAAGCTCCCACGTTTCTCATTTTAACAGACAAGCATTGGATGTTAGTGGACCTGTGGTTTGTTTCAGTTTCACAAGCAGAGTTGAACTACATATGGTCCGTATGTTTAGGAAACACAGTTCTTATGTTCTGAACACAACCACGTTTCCTGCTGTATTAGAGACTCTAGAAAGCAAGAGCGTGCTTCTTGCTCTAAAGCAGAGTGTGATCTATATATGAGAACTCTGCTGTGTGTTTCACTTCAGAAATGGAGTTAAACCCCAGGCTCTGGGTCTTCCTAAAAGCAACACTTCGTTTCAGATAATGGCAGTTACTTTACAGCTCAAACGAACTACATCGTTCACTTAGCTCACACGTTTCTCATTTTAAATGACAAGCATTGGATGCTGGAGGACCTCTGCTTTGTATCAATTTCAGAGGCAGAGTTGGACTCGATATGGTCCGAATGTGTAAGAAACACCGTTCTTTTGTTCTCAGCACACTCACGTTTCCTGCTGTCTTAGAGACTCTAGAAAGGTAGAGTGTGCTTCTTGCTCTAAGGCAGAGTGTGATCAATGGATGAGAACTCGGCTGTGTGTTTCACTTCAGAAATGGAGTTAAATCCCAGGCTCTGAGTCTTCCTACAAACAAGAATTCGTTTCAGGTAACGGCAGTTACTTTACAGCTCAAACGAACTACATCGTTCACGAAGCTCACAAGTTTATCATCTTAACTGACAAGCATTGGATGTTAGTGGACCTGTGGTTTGTTTCAGTTTCATAAGCAGAGTTGGACTAGATATGGTCCGTATGTGTCGGAAACACAGTTCTTTTGTTCTGAGCACAACCACGTTTCCTGCTGTATTAGAGAATCTAGAAAGCAAGAGTGTGCTTCTTGCTCTGAAGCAGAGTGTGATCCATGGATGAGAACTATGCTGTGTGTTTCCCTTCAGAAATGGAGTTAAATCCCAGGCTCTGTGTCTTCCAACATGCAAAACTTGGTTTCAGGGAAGGGCAGTCACTTTTCAGGTCAAACGAACTACATCGTTCACGAAGCTCACACGATTCTCATCTTAACTGACAAGCATCGAATGTCATAGGACGAGTGCTTTGTATCAGTTTCAGAAGCAGAGTTGGAATAGATATGGTCCGTACGTGTAGGAAACACCGTTCTTTTGTTCTCATCACACTCAGGTTTCCTGCTGTCTTAGAGACTCTAGAATGCTAGAGCGTGCTTCTTGCTTTAAAGCCGAGTGTGATCTATATATGAGAACTCTGCTGTGTGTTTCCCTTCAGAAATGGAGTTCAATCCCAGGCTCTGAGTCTTCCAACATTCAAGACTTCGTTTCAGGTAAGGGCAGTCACTCTTCAGCTCAAACGAACTACATCGTTCACGAAGCTCACACGTTTCTCATCTTAACTGACAAGCATTGGATGTTAGAGGACCAGTGCATTGTCTCAGTTTCAGAAGCAGAGATGGACTAGATATGGTCCGTATGTGTAGGAAACACCGTTCTTTTGTTCTCTGCACACTCACGTTTCCTGCTCTCTTAGAGACTCTAGAAAGCTAGAGCATGCTTCTTGCTCTAAAGCAGAGTGTGATCAATGGATGAGAACTCGGCTGTGTGTTTCACTTCAGAAATGGAGTTAAATCCCAGGCTCTGAGTCTTCCTACAAACAAGAATTCGTTTCAGGTAACGGCAGTTACTTTACAGCTCAAATCAACTACATCGTTCACGAAGCTCACACGTTTCTCATCTTAACTGACAAGCATCGGATGTTATAGGACCAGTGCTTTGTATCCGTTTCAGAAGCAGAGTTGGAATAGATATGGTCCGTATGTGTAGGAAACTCCGTTCTTTTGTTCTCAGCACACTCACGTTTCCTGCTGTCTTAGAGACTCTAGAAAGCTAGAGCGTGCTTCTTGCTCTAATTCAGAGTATGATCAATGGATGAGAACTCAGCTGTGTGTTTCACTTCAGAAATGGAGTTAAATCCCAGGCTCTGAGTCTTCCTACAAACAAGAATTTGTTTCAGGTAAGGTTAGTTACTTTACAGCTCAAATGAACTACATCGTTCACGAAGCTCACAAGTTTATCATCTTAACTGACAAGCATTGGATGTTAGTGGACCTGTGGTTTGTTTCAGTTTCACAAGCAGAGTTGGACAAGATATGGTCCGTATGTGTCGAAAACACAGTTCTTTTGTTCTGAGCACAACCACGTTTCCTGCTGTATTAGAGAATCTAGAAAGCAAAAGTGTGCTTCTTGCTCTGAAGCAGAGTGTGATCCATGGATGAGAACTATGCTGTGTGTTTCCCTTCAGAAATGGAGTTAAATCCCAGGCTCTGAGTCTTCCTACAAGCAAGACTTCGTTTCAGGTAAGGGCAGTCACGTTTCAGCTCAAACAAACTACATCGTTCACAAAGCTAACACGTTTCTCATCTTAACTGCCAAGCATTGCATGTTAGAGGACCAGTGCTTTGTATCAGTTTCAGAAGCTGAGTTGGACTAGATATGGTCCGTATGTGCAGGAAAGACCGTTCTTTTGTTCTGAGCACACTAACGTTTCCTGCTGTCTTAGAGACTCTAGAAAGCAAGAGCGTGCTTCTTGCTCTAAAGCAGAGTGTGACCTATGGATGAGAACTCTGCTGTGTGTTTCACTTCAAAAATGGAGTTAAATCCCAGGCTCTGAGTCTTCCTACAAGAAAGACTTCGTTTCAGGTAAGGGGAGTCACTTTACAGCTCAAAGGAACTACATCGTTCAGGAAGCTCACACGTTTCTCATCTTAACTGACAAGCATTGGATGTTAGAGGAACTGTGGTTTGTTTCAGTTTCAGAAGCAGAGTTGAACTAGATATGGTCCCTATGTGTAGGAAACACTGTTCTTTTGTTCTCAGCACACTCAATTTTCCTGCTGTCTTAGAGACTCTGGAAAGCAAGAGCGTGCTTCTTGCTCTAAAGCAGAGTGTGATCTATGGATGAGAACTCTGCTGTGTGTTTCACTTCAGAAATGGAGTTAAATCCCAGGCTCTGAGTCTTCCTATAAGCAAGACTTCGTTTCAGGTAATGGCAGTCACTTTTAAGCTCAAAAGAACTACATCTTCCATGATGCTCACACGTTTCTCACCTTAAATGTCAAGCATTGGATGTTAGAGGACCTGTGCTTTGTGTCAGTTTCAGAAGAAGAGTTGAACTAAATATGGTCAGTATGTGTAGGAAACACAGTTCTTTTGTTCTGAGCACAATCACGTTTCCTGCTGTATTAGAGACTCTAGAAAGGAAGAGCGTGCTTCTTGCTCTAAAGCAGAGTGTGATTCATGGAAGAGAACTGTGCTGGGTGTTTCCCTTCAGAAATGGAGTTAAATCCCAGGCTTTGTGTCTTCCTACAAAAAAGTCTTCATTTCACGTAAGGGCAGTCACTTTTCAGCTCAAACAAACTACATCGTTCACGAAGCTAAATCGTTTCTCACCTTAACTGCCAAGCATTGCATGATAGAGGACCAGTGCTTTGTTCTAGTTTCAGAAGCAGAGTTGGACTAGATATGGTCCGTATATGTAGGAAAAACTGTTCTTTTGTTCTCAGCACACTCACGTTTCCTGCTGTCATAGAGACTCTAGAAAGCAAGAGCGTGCTTCTTGCTCTAAAGCAGAGTGTGACCTATGGATGAGAACTCTGCTGTGTGTTTCACTTCAGAAATGGAGTTAAATCCCAGGCTCTGAGTCTTGCTAAAAGCAAGACTTCGTTTCAGGGAAGGGCAGTCACTTTTCAGCTCAAACAAACTACATTGTTCACGAAGCTAACACGTTACTCATCTTAACTGCCAAGCATTGCATGTTAGAGGACCAGTGCTTTGTATCAGTTTCAGAAGCAGAGTTGGACTAGATATGGTCCGTATGTGTAGGAAACACTGTTCTTTTGTTCTCAGCACACTCACTTTTCCTGCTGTCTTAGAGACTCTAGAAAGCAAGAGCGTGCTTCTTGCTCTAAAGCAGAGTGTGATCTATGGATGAGAACTGTGCTGTGTGTTTCCCTTCAGAAATGGAGTTAAATCCCAGGCTTTGTGTCTTCCTACAAAAAAGTCTTCATTTCACGTAAGGGCAGTCACTTTTCAGCTCAAACAAACTACATCGTTCACGAAGCTAAATCGTTTCTCATCTTAACTGCCAAGCATTGCATGATAGAGGACCAGTGCTTTGTTTCAGTTTCAGAAGCAGAGTTGGACTAGATATGGTCCGTATATGTAGGAAAAACTGTTCTTTTGTTCTCAGCACACTCACGTTTCCTGCTGTCTTAGAGACTCTAGAAAGCAAGAGCGTGCTTCTTGCTCTAAAGCAGAGTGTGATCTATGGATGAGAACTCTGCTGTGTGTTTCACTTCAGAAATGGAATTAAATCCCAGGCTCTGAGTCTTCCTACAAGCAGGACTTCTTTTCAGGTAAGGGCAGTTACTTTACAGCTCAATGAACTACGTCATTCACGAAGCTCACAAGTTTATCATCTTAACTGACAAGCATTGGATGTTAGTAGACCTGTGGTTTGTTTCAGTTTCACAAGCAGAGTTGGACTAGATATGGTCCATATGTGTCGAAAACACAGTTCTTTTGTTCTGAGCACAACCACGTTTCCTGATGTCTTAGAGAATCTAGAAAGCTAGAATGTGCTTCTTGCTCATAGGCAGAGTGTGATCTATATATGAGAACTCTGTTGTGTGTTTCCCTTCAGAAATGGAGTTAAATTCCAGGCTCTGTGTCTTCCTACAAGCAAGAATTCCTTTCAAGTAATGGCAGACACTTTTCAGCTCAAACGAACTACATCATTCACGAAGCTCACACGTTTCTCATCTTAAATGACAAGCATTGGATGTTAGTGGACCAGTGCATTTTCTCAGTTTCAGAAGCAGAGTTGGACTAGATATGGTCCGTATGTGTAGGAAACACCATTCTTTTGTTCTCAGCACACTCACGTTTCCTGCTGTCTGAGAGAATCTAGAAAGCTAGAGCGTGGTTCTTGCTCTAAAGCAGAGTGTGATCAATGGATGAGAACCCGGCTGTGTGTTTCACTTCAGAAATGGAGTTAAATCCCAGGCCCTGAGTCTTCCTACAAACAAGAATTCGTTTCAGGTAAGGTTAGTTACTTATAGCTAAAACGAACTACATCGTTCACGAAGTTCACAAGTTTATCATCTTAACTGACAAGCATTGGATGTTAGTGGACCTGTGGTTTGTTTCAGTTTCACAAGGAGATTTGGACTAGATATGGTCCGTATGTGTCGGAAACACAGTTCTTTTGTTCTGAGCACAACCAGGTTTCCTGCTGCATTAGAGAATCTAGAAAGCAAGAGTGTGCTTCTTGCTCTGAAGCAGAGTGTGATCCATGGATGAGAACTATGCTGTGTGTTTCCCTTCAGAAATGGAGTTAAATCCCAGGCTTTGTGTCTTCCAACATGCACGACTTCGTTTCAGGGAAGGGCAGTCACTTTTCAGCTCAAACGAACTACATCGTTCACGAAACTCACAAGTTTATCACCTTAACTGACAAGCATTGGATATTTGTGGACTTGTGGTTTGTTTCAGTTTCACATGCAGAGTTGGACTAGATATGGTCCGTATGTGTCAAAAACACAGTTCTTTGGTCTGAGCACAACCACGTTTCCTGCTGTATTAGAGAATCTAGAAAGCAAGAGTGTGCTTCTTGCTCTGAAGCAGATTGTGATCAATGGATGAGAACTATGCTGTGTGTTTCCCTTCAGAAATGGAGTTAAATGCCAGGCTCTGAGTCTTCCTAAAAGCAAGACTTCGTTTCAGGGAAGGGCAGTCACTTTTCAGCTCAAACAAACTACATCGTTCACGAAGCTAACACGTTTCTCATCTTAACTGCCAAGCATTGCATGTTAGAGGACCAGTGCTTTGTATCAGTTTCAGAAGCAGAGTTGGACTAGATATGGTCCGTATGTGTAGGAAACACTGTTCTTTTGTTCTCAGCACACTCACTTTTCCTGCTTTCTTAGAGACTCTAGAAGACAAGAGCGTGCTTCTTGCTATAAAGCAGAGTGTGATCTATGGTAGAGAACTATGCTGTGTGTTTCACTTCAGAAATGGAGTTAAATCCCAGGCTCTGAGTCTTCCTATAAGCAAGACTTCGTTTCAGGTAATGGCAGTCACTTTTCAGCTCAAAAGAACTACATCTTTCATGATGCTCACACGTTTCTCATCTTAAATGTCAAGCATTGGATGTTAGAGGACCTGTGCTTTGTGTCAGTTTCAGAAGAAGAGTTGAACTAAATATGGTCAGTATGTGTAGGAAACACAGTTCTTTTGTTCTGAGCACAATCACGTTTCCTGCTCTATTAGAGACTCTAGAAAGGAAGAGCGTGCTTCTTGCTCTAAAGTAGAGTGTGATTCATGGAAGAGAACTGTGCTGGGTGTTTCCCTTCAGAAATGGAGTTAAATCCCAGGCTCTGAGTCTTCCTACAAGAAAGACTTCGTTTCAGGTAAGGGGAGTCACTTTACAGCTCAAAGGAACTACATCGTTCAGGAAGCTCACACGTTTCTCATCTTAATTCACAAGCATTGGATGTTAGAGGAACTGTGGTTTGTTTCAGTTTCAGAAGCAGAGTTGAACTAGATATGGTCCCTATGTGTAGGAAACACCGTTCTTTTGTTCTGATCAAACTCAAGTTTCCTGCTCTCTTAGAGACTCTAGAAAGCAAGAGCGTGCTTCTTGCTCTAAAGCAGAGTGTGATCAATGGATGAGAACTATGCTGTGTGTTTCACTTCAGAAATGGAGTTAAATCCCAGGCTCTGAGTCTTCCTACAAGCAGGACTTCTTTTCAGGTAAGGGCAGTTACTTTACAGCTCAAACGAACTACATCGTTCACGAGGCTCACACGTTTCTCATCTAAACTGAAAAGCATTGGTTGTTAGAGGACCTCTGGTTTGTTTCAGTTTCAGAAGCAGAGATGAACTAGATATGGTCTGTATGTGTAGGAAACACCGTTCTTTGTTCTGAGCACACTCACGTTTCTTGCTGTATTTGAGACACTAGAAAGCAAGAGCATGCTTCTTGCTCTAAAGCAGAGTGTGATCCAAGGATGAGAACTATGCTGTGTGTTTCCCTTCAGAAATGGAGTTAAATCCCAGGCTCTGTGTCTTCCCACAAGAAAGACTTCGTTTCAGGTAAGGGCAGTCACTTTTCAGCTCAAACGAACTACATCGTTCACGGAGCTAACACGTTTCTCATCTTAACTGACAAGCATTGGATGTTAGAGGACCTGTGCTTTGTATCAGTTTCAGAAGCAGAGTTGGACTAGATATGGTCCGTATGTGTAGGAAACACCTTACTTTTGTTCTCATCACACTCATGTTTCATGCTGTCTTAGAGACTCTAGAAAGCTAGAGCGTACTTCTTGCTCTAAATCAGAGTGTGATCTATGGATGAGAACTCTGCTGTGTGTTTCACTTCAGAAATGGAGTTAAATCCCAGGCTCTGAGTCTTCCTACAAGCAAGACTTCGTTTCAGGTAAGGGCAGTCACGTTTCAGCTCAAACAAACTACATCGTTCACGAAGCTAACACGTTTCTCATCTTAACTGCCAAGCATTGCATGTTAGAGGACCAGTGGTTTGTATCAGTTTCAGAAGCTGAGTTGGACTAGATATGGTCCGTATGTTCAGGAAAGACCGTTCTTTTGTTCTGAGCACACTAACGTTTCCTGCTGTCTTAGAGACTCTAGAAAGCAAGAGCGTGCTTCTTGCTCTTAAGCAGTGTGTGACCTATGGATGAGAACTCTGCTGTGTGTTTCACTTCAGAAATGGAGTTAAATCCCAGGCTCTGAGTCTTCCTACAAGAAAGACTTCATTTCAGGTAAGGGGAGTCCCTTTACAGCTCAAAGGAACTACATCGTTCAGGAAGCTCACACGTTTCTCATCTTAATTGACAAGCATTGGATGTTAGAGGAACTGTGGTTTGTTTCAGTTTCAGAAGCAGAGTTGAACTAGATATGGTCCCTATGTGTAGGAAACACTGTTCTTTTGTTCTCAGCACACTCAATTTTCCTGCTGTCTTAGAGACTCTGGAAAGCAAGAGCGTGCTTCTTGCTCTAAAGCAGAGTGTGATCTATGGATGAGAACTCTGCTGTGTGTTTCACTTCAGTAATGGAGTTAAATCCCAGGCTCTGAGTCTTTCTATAAGCAAGACTTCGTTTCAGGTAATGGCAGTCACTTTTAAGCTCAAAAGAACTACATCTTCCATGATGCTCACACGTTTCTCACCTTAAATGTCAAGCATTGGATGTTAGAGGACCTGTGCTTTGTGTCAGTTTCAGAAGAAGAGTTGAACCAAATATGGTCAGTATGTGTAGGAAACACAGTTCTTTTGTTCTGAGCACAATCACGTTTCCTGCTGTATTAGAGACTCTAGAAAGGAAGAGCGTCCTTCTTGCTCTAAAGCAGAGTGTGATTCATGGAAGAGAACTGTGCTGGGTGTTTCCCTTCAGAAATGGAGTTAAATCCCAGGCTTTGTGTCTTCCTACAAAAAAGTCTTCATTTCACGTAAGGGCAGTCACTTTTCAGCTCAAACAAACTACATCGTTCACGAAGCTAAATCGTTTCTCACCTTAACTGCCAAGCATTGCATGATAGAGGACCAGTGCTTTGTTCTAGTTTCAGAAGCAGAGTTGGACTAGATATGGTCCGTATATGTAGGAAAAACTGTTCTTTTGTTCTCAGCACACTCACGTTTCCTGCTGTCATAGAGACTCTAGAAAGCAAGAGCGTGCTTCTTGCTCTAAAGCAGAGTGTGACCTATGGATGAGAACTCTGCTGTGTGTTTCACTTCAGAAATGGAGTTAAATCCCAGGCTCTGAGTCTTGCTAAAAGCAAGACTTCGTTTCAGGGAAGGGCAGTCACTTTTCAGCTCAAACAAACTACATCGTTCACGAAGCTAACACGTTACTCATCTTAACTGCCAAGCATTGCATGTTAGAGGACCAGTGCTTTGTATCAGTTTCAGAAGCAGAGTTGGACTAGATATGGTCCATATGTGTATGAAACACAGTTCTTTTTATCTGAGCACACTCAAGTTTCCTGCTCTTTTAGAGACTCTAGAAAGCAAGAGCGTGCTTTTTGCTCTAGAGCAGAGTTTGATCCATGCATGAGAACTATGCTGTGTGTTTCAATTCAGAAATGGAGTTAAATCCCAGGCCCTGAGTCTTCCTACAAACAAGAATTCGTTTCAGGTAAGGTTAGTTACTTATAGCTAAAACGAACTACATCGTTCACGAAGTTCACAAGTTTATCATCTTAACTGACAAGCATTGGATGTTGGTGGACCTGTGGTTTGTTTCAGTTTCACAAGGAGATTTGGACTAGATATGGTCCGTATGTGTCGGAAACACAGTTCTTTTGTTCTGAGCACAACCAGGTTTCCTGCTGCATTAGAGAATCTAGAAAGCAAGAGTGTGCTTCTTGCTCTGAAGCAGAGTGTGATCCATGGATGAGAACTATGCTGTGTGTTTCCCTTCAGAAATGGAGTTAAATCCCAGGCTTTGTGTCTTCCAACATGCACGACTTCGTTTCAGGGAAGGGCAGTCACTTTTCAGCTCAAACGAACTACATCGTTCACGAAACTCACAAGTTTATCACCTTAACTGACAAGCATTGGATATTTGTGGACTTGTGGTTTGTTTCAGTTTCACATGCAGAGTTGGACCAGATATGGTCCGTATGTGTCAAAAACACAGTTCTTTGGTCTGAGCACAACCACGTTTCCTGCTGTATTAGAGAATCTAGAAAGCAAGAGTGTGCTTCTTGCTCTGAAGCAGATTGTGATCCATGGATGAGAACTATGCTGTGTGTTTCCCTTCAGAAATGGAGTTAAATGCCAGGCTCTGAGTCTTCCTAAAAGCAAGACTTCGTTTCAGGGAAGGGCAGTCACTTTTCAGCTCAAACAAACTACATCGTTCACAAAGCTAACACGTTTCTCATCTTAACTGCCAAGCATTGCATGTTAGAGGACCAGTGCTTTGTATCAGTTTCAGAAGCAGAGTTGGACTAGATATGGTCCGTATGTGTAGGAAACACTGTTCTTTTGTTCTCAGCACACTCACTTTTCCTGCTTTCTTAGAGACTCTAGAAGACAAGAGCGTGCTTCTTGCTATAAAGCAGAGTGTGATCTATGGTAGAGAACTATGCTGTGTGTTTCACTTCAGAAATGGAGTTAAATCCCAGGCTCTGAGTCTTCCTATAAGCAAGACTTCGTTTCAGGTAATGGCAGTCACTTTTCAGCTCAAAAGAACTACATCTTCCATGATGCTCACACGTTTCTCACCTTAAATGTCAAGCATTGGATGTTAGAGGACCTGTGCTTTGTGTCAGTTTCAGAAGAAGAGTTGAACCAAATATGGTCAGTATGTGTAGGAAACACAGTTCTTTTGTTCTGAGCACAATCACGTTTCCTGCTGTATTAGAGTCTCTAGAAAGGAAGAGCGTCCTTCTTGCTCTAAAGCAGAGTGTGATTCATGGAAGAGAACTGTGCTGGGTGTTTCCCTTCAGAAATGGAGTTAAATCCCAGGCTTTGTGTCTTCCTACAAAAAAGTCTTCATTTCACGTAAGGGCAGTCACTTTTCAGCTCAAACAAACTACATCGTTCACGAAGCTAAATCGTTTCTCACCTTAACTGCCAAGCATTGCATGATAGAGGACCAGTGCTTTGTTCTAGTTTCAGAAGCAGAGTTGGACTAGATATGGTCCGTATATGTAGGAAAAACTGTTCTTTTGTTCTCAGCACACTCACGTTTCCTGCTGTCATAGAGACTCTAGAAAGCAAGAGCGTGCTTCTTGCTCTAAAGCAGAGTGTGACCTATGGATGAGAACTCTGCTGTGTGTTTCACTTCAGAAATGGAGTTAAATCCCAGGCTCTGAGTCTTGCTAAAAGCAAGACTTCGTTTCAGGGAAGGGCAGTCACTTTTCAGCTCAAACAAACTACATCGTTCACGAAGCTAACACGTTACTCATCTTAACTGCCAAGCATTGCATGTTAGAGGACCAGTGCTTTGTATCAGTTTCAGAAGCAGAGTTGGACTAGATATGGTCCATATGTGTATGAAACACAGTTCTTTTTATCTGAGCACACTCAAGTTTCCTGCTGTTTTAGAGACTCTAGAAAGCAAGAGCGTGCTTTTTGCTCTAGAGCAGAGTTTGATCCATGCATGAGAACTATGCTGTGTGTTTCAATTCAGAAATGGAGTTAAATCCCAGGCCCTGAGTCTTCCTACAAACAAGAATTCGTTTCAGGTAAGGTTAGTTACTTATAGCTAAAACGAACTACATCGTTCACGAAGTTCACAAGTTTATCATCTTAACTGACAAGCATTGGATGTTGGTGGACCTGTGGTTTGTTTCAGTTTCACAAGGAGATTTGGACTAGATATGGTCCGTATGTGTCGGAAACACAGTTCTTTTGTTCTGAGCACAACCAGGTTTCCTGCTGCATTAGAGAATCTAGAAAGCAAGAGTGTGCTTCTTGCTCTGAAGCAGAGTGTGATCCATGGATGAGAACTATGCTGTGTGTTTCCCTTCAGAAATGGAGTTAAATCCCAGGCTTTGTGTCTTCCAACATGCACGACTTCGTTTCAGGGAAGGGCAGTCACTTTTCAGCTCAAACGAACTACATCGTTCACGAAACTCACAAGTTTATCACCTTAACTGACAAGCATTGGATATTTGTGGACTTGTGGTTTGTTTCAGTTTCACATGCAGAGTTGGACCAGATATGGTCCGTATGTGTCAAAAACACAGTTCTTTGGTCTGAGCACAACCACGTTTCCTGCTGTATTAGAGAATCTAGAAAGCAAGAGTGTGCTTCTTGCTCTGAAGCAGATTGTGATCCATGGATGAGAACTATGCTGTGTGTTTCCCTTCAGAAATGGAGTTAAATGCCAGGCTCTGAGTCTTCCTAAAAGCAAGACTTCGTTTCAGGGAAGGGCAGTCACTTTTCAGCTCAAACAAACTACATCGTTCACAAAGCTAACACGTTTCTCATCTTAACTGCCAAGCATTGCATGTTAGAGGACCAGTGCTTTGTATCAGTTTCAGAAGCAGAGTTGGACTAGATATGGTCCGTATGTGTAGGAAACACTGTTCTTTTGTTCTCAGCACACTCACTTTTCCTGCTTTCTTAGAGACTCTAGAAGACAAGAGCGTGCTTCTTGCTATAAAGCAGAGTGTGATCTATGGTAGAGAACTATGCTGTGTGTTTCACTTCAGAAATGGAGTTAAATCCCAGGCTCTGAGTCTTCCTATAAGCAAGACTTCGTTTCAGGTAATGGCAGTCACTTTTCAGCTCAAAAGAACTACATCTTCCATGATGCTCACACGTTTCTCACCTTAAATGTCAAGCATTGGATGTTAGAGGACCTGTGCTTTGTGTCAGTTTCAGAAGAAGAGTTGAACCAAATATGGTCAGTATGTGTAGGAAACACAGTTCTTTTGTTCTGAGCACAATCACGTTTCCTGCTGTATTAGAGACTCTAGAAAGGAAGAGCGTCCTTCTTGCTCTAAAGCAGAGTGTGATTCATGGAAGAGAACTGTGCTGGGTGTTTCCCTTCAGAAATGGAGTTAAATCCCAGGCTTTGTGTCTTCCTACAAAAAAGTCTTCATTTCACGTAAGGGCAGTCACTTTTCAGCTCAAACAAACTACATCGTTCACGAAGCTAAATCGTTTCTCACCTTAACTGCCAAGCATTGCATGATAGAGGACCAGTGCTTTGTTCTAGTTTCAGAAGCAGAGT
Organism: Onychomys leucogaster; assembly: GCA_949786385.1. NCBI lineage: Eukaryota > Metazoa > Chordata > Mammalia > Rodentia > Cricetidae > Onychomys > Onychomys leucogaster. The sequence continues at coordinate 1,159,371 of CATKUP010000140.1, forward strand.
TGGACTAGATATGGTCCGTATATGTAGGAAAAACTGTTCTTTTGTTCTCAGCACACTCACGTTTCCTGCTGTCATAGAGACTCTAGAAAGCAAGAGCGTGCTTCTTGCTCTAAAGCAGAGTGTGACCTATGGATGAGAACTCTGCTGTGTGTTTCACTTCAGAAATGGAGTTAAATCCCAGGCTCTGAGTCTTGCTAAAAGCAAGACTTCGTTTCAGGGAAGGGCAGTCACTTTTCAGCTCAAACAAACTACATCGTTCACGAAGCTAACACGTTACTCATCTTAACTGCCAAGCATTGCATGTTAGAGGACCAGTGCTTTGTATCAGTTTCAGAAGCAGAGTTGGACTAGATATGGTCCATATGTGTATGAAACACAGTTCTTTTTATCTGAGCACACTCAAGTTTCCTGCTGTTTTAGAGACTCTAGAAAGCAAGAGCGTGCTTTTTGCTCTAGAGCAGAGTTTGATCCATGCATGAGAACTATGCTGTGTGTTTCAATTCAGAAATGGAGTTAAATCCCAGGCCCTGAGTCTTCCTACAAACAAGAATTCGTTTCAGGTAAGGTTAGTTACTTATAGCTAAAACGAACTACATCGTTCACGAAGTTCACAAGTTTATCATCTTAACTGACAAGCATTGGATGTTGGTGGACCTGTGGTTTGTTTCAGTTTCACAAGGAGATTTGGACTAGATATGGTCCGTATGTGTCGGAAACACAGTTCTTTTGTTCTGAGCACAACCAGGTTTCCTGCTGCATTAGAGAATCTAGAAAGCAAGAGTGTGCTTCTTGCTCTGAAGCAGAGTGTGATCCATGGATGAGAACTATGCTGTGTGTTTCCCTTCAGAAATGGAGTTAAATCCCAGGCTTTGTGTCTTCCAACATGCACGACTTCGTTTCAGGGAAGGGCAGTCACTTTTCAGCTCAAACGAACTACATCGTTCACGAAACTCACAAGTTTATCACCTTAACTGACAAGCATTGGATATTTGTGGACTTGTGGTTTGTTTCAGTTTCACATGCAGAGTTGGACCAGATATGGTCCGTATGTGTCAAAAACACAGTTCTTTGGTCTGAGCACAACCACGTTTCCTGCTGTATTAGAGAATCTAGAAAGCAAGAGTGTGCTTCTTGCTCTGAAGCAGATTGTGATCCATGGATGAGAACTATGCTGTGTGTTTCCCTTCAGAAATGGAGTTAAATGCCAGGCTCTGAGTCTTCCTAAAAGCAAGACTTCATTTCAGGGAAGGGCAGTCACTTTTCAGCTCAAACAAACTACATCGTTCACGAAGCTAACACGTTTCTCATCTTAACTGCCAAGCATTGCATGTTAGAGGACCAGTGCTTTGTATCAGTTTCAGAAGCAGAGTTGGACTAGATATGGTCCGTATGTGTAGGAAACACTGTTCTTTTGTTCTCAGCACACTCACTTTTCCTGCTTTCTTAGAGACTCTAGAAGACAAGAGCGTGCTTCTTGCTATAAAGCAGAGTGTGATCTATGGTAGAGAACTATGCTGTGTGTTTCACTTCAGAAATGGAGTTAAATCCCAGGCTCTGAGTCTTCCTATAAGCAAGACTTCGTTTCAGGTAATGGCAGTCACTTTTCAGCTCAAAAGAACTACATCTTTCATGATGCTCACACGTTTCTCATCTTAAATGTCAAGCATTGGATGTTAGAGGACCTGTGCTTTGTGTCAGTTTCAGAAGAAGAGTTGAACTAAATATGGTCAGTATGTGTAGGAAACACAGTTCTTTTGTTCTGAGCACAATCACGTTTCCTGCTCTATTAGAGACTCTAGAAAGGAAGAGCGTGCTTCTTGCTCTAAAGTAGAGTGTGATTCATGGAAGAGAACTGTGCTGGGTGTTTCCCTTCAGAAATGGAGTTAAATCCCAGGCTCTGAGTCTTCCTACAAGAAAGACTTCGTTTCAGGTAAGGGGAGTCACTTTACAGCTCAAAGGAACTACATCGTTCAGGAAGCTCACACGTTTCTCATCTTAATTCACAAGCATTGGATGTTAGAGGAACTGTGGTTTGTTTCAGTTTCAGAAGCAGAGTTGAACTAGATATGGTCCCTATGTGTAGGAAACACCGTTCTTTTGTTCTGATCAAACTCAAGTTTCCTGCTCTCTTAGAGACTCTAGAAAGCAAGAGCGTGCTTCTTGCTCTAAAGCAGAGTGTGATCAATGGATGAGAACTATGCTGTGTGTTTCACTTCAGAAATGGAGTTAAATCCCAGGCTCTGAGTCTTCCTACAAGCAGGACTTCTTTTCAGGTAAGGGCAGTTACTTTACAGCTCAAACGAACTACATCGTTCACGAGGCTCACACGTTTCTCATCTAAACTGAAAAGCATTGGTTGTTAGAGGACCTCTGGTTTGTTTCAGTTTCAGAAGCAGAGATGAACTAGATATGGTCTGTATGTGTAGGAAACACCGTTCTTTGTTCTGAGCACACTCACGTTTCTTGCTGTATTTGAGACACTAGAAAGCAAGAGCATGCTTCTTGCTCTAAAGCAGAGTGTGATCCAAGGATGAGAACTATGCTGTGTGTTTCCCTTCAGAAATGGAGTTAAATCCCAGGCTCTGTGTCTTCCCACAAGAAAGACTTCGTTTCAGGTAAGGGCAGTCACTTTTCAGCTCAAACGAACTACATCTTCACGGAGCTAACACGTTTCTCATCTTAACTGACAAGCATTGGATGTTAGAGGACCTGTGCTTTGTATCAGTTTCAGAAGCAGAGTTGGACTAGATATGGTCCGTATGTGTAGGAAACACCTTACTTTTGTTCTCATCACACTCATGTTTCATGCTGTCTTAGAGACTCTAGAAAGCAAGAGCGTACTTCTTGCTCTAAATCAGAGTGTGATCTATGGATGAGAACTCTGCTGTGTGTTTCACTTCAGAAATGGAGTTAAATCCCAGGCTCTGAGTCTTCCTACAAGCAAGACTTCGTTTCAGGTAAGGGCAGTCACGTTTCAGCTCAAACAAACTACATCGTTCACGAAGCTAACACGTTTCTCATCTTAACTGCCAAGCATTGCATGTTAGAGGAAGAGTGGTTTGTATCAGTTTCAGAAGCTGAGTTGGACTAGATATGGTCCGTATGTTCAGGAAAGACCGTTCTTTTGTTCTGAGCACACTAACGTTTCCTGCTGTCTTAGAGACTCTAGAAAGCAAGAGCGTGCTTCTTGCTCTTAAGCAGTGTGTGACCTATGGATGAGAACTCTGCTGTGTGTTTCACTTCAGAAATGGAGTTAAATCCCAGGCTCTGAGTCTTCCTACAAGAAAGACTTCGTTTCAGGTAAGGGGAGTCCCTTTACAGCTCAAAGGAACTACATCGTTCATAAAGCTCACACGTTTCTCATCTTAATTGACAAGCATTGGATGTTAGAGGAACTGTGGTTTGTTTCAGTTTCAGAAGCAGAGTTGAACTAGATATGGTCCCTATGTGTAGGAAACACTGTTCTTTTGTTCTCAGCACACTCAATTTTCCTGCTGTCTTAGAGACTCTGGAAAGCAAGAGCGTGCTTCTTGCTCTAAAGCAGAGTGTGATCTATGGATGAGAACTCTGCTGTGTGTTTCACTTCAGTAATGGAGTTAAATCCCAGGCTCTGAGTCTTTCTATAAGCAAGACTTCGTTTCAGGTAATGGCAGTCACTTTTAAGCTCAAAAGAACTACATCTTCCATGATGCTCACACGTTTCTCACCTTAAATGTCAAGCATTGGATGTTAGAGGACCTGTGCTTTGTGTCAGTTTCAGAAGAAGAGTTGAACCAAATATGGTCAGTATGTGTAGGAAACACAGTTCTTTTGTTCTGAGCACAATCACGTTTCCTGCTGTATTAGAGACTCTAGAAAGGAAGAGCGTCCTTCTTGCTCTAAAGCAGAGTGTGATTCATGGAAGAGAACTGTGCTGGGTGTTTCCCTTCAGAAATGGAGTTAAATCCCAGGCTTTGTGTCTTCCTACAAAAAAGTCTTCATTTTACGTAAGGGCAGTCACTTTTCAGCTCAAACAAACTACATCGTTCACGAAGCTAAATCGTTTCTCACCTTAACTGCCAAGCATTGCATGATAGAGGACCAGTGCTTTGTTCTAGTTTCAGAAGCAGAGTTGGACTAGATATGGTCCGTATATGTAGGAAAAACTGTTCTTTTGTTCTCAGCACACTCACGTTTCCTGCTGTCATAGAGACTCTAGAAAGCAAGAGCGTGCTTCTTGCTCTAAAGCAGAGTGTGACCTATGGATGAGAACTCTGCTGTGTGTTTCACTTCAGAAATGGAGTTAAATCCCAGGCTCTGAGTCTTGCTAAAAGCAAGACTTCGTTTCAGGGAAGGGCAGTCACTTTTCAGCTCAAACAAACTACATCGTTCACGAAGCTAACACGTTACTCATCTTAACTGCCAAGCATTGCATGTTAGAGGACCAGTGCTTTGTATCAGTTTCAGAAGCAGAGTTGGACTAGATATGGTCCATATGTGTATGAAACACAGTTCTTTTTATCTGAGCACACTCAAGTTTCCTGCTGTTTTAGAGACTCTAGAAAGCAAGAGCGTGCTTTTTGCTCTAGAGCAGAGTTTGATCCATGCATGAGAACTATGCTGTGTGTTTCAATTCAGAAATGGTGTTAAATCCCAGGCTCTGAGTCTTCCTACATGCAAGACTTTGTTTCAGGTAAGGGCAGTTACTTTACAGCACAAACGAACTACTTCGTTCACATGGCTCACATGTTTCTCATCTTTACGGACAAGCATTGGATGTTAGAGGACCAGTGCTTTGTAACAGTTTCAGAAGCAGTGTTGGACTAATATGGTCTGTATGTGTAGGAAACACCATTCTTTTTTTCTCAGCACACTCACGTTTCCTGCTGTCTTAGAGACTCTAGAAAGCAAGAGCGTGCTTCTTGCTCTAAAGCAGAGTGTGATCTATGGATGAGAACTCTGCTGTGTGTTTCACTTCAGAAATGGAGTTCAATCCCACGCTCTATGTCATCATACACGCAAGACTTCGTTTCAGGTAATGGCAGTCACTTTACAGCTGAAATGAACTACATCATTCACGAAGCTCACACGATTCTCATCTTAAATGACAAGCATTGGATGTTAGAGGAACTGTGGTTTGTTTCAGTTTCAGAAGCAGAGTTGAACTAGATATGGTCCCTATGTGTAGGAAACACCATTCTTTTGTTCTGATCACACTCAATTTTCCTGCTGTCTTAGAGACTCTAGAAAGCAAGAGCGTGCTTCTTGCACTAAAGCAGAGTGTGATCAATGGATGAGAACTCTGCTGTGTGTTTCACTTCAGAAATGGAGTTAAATCCCAGGCTCTCAGTCTTCCTACAAGCAAGACTTCTTTTCAGGTAAGGGCAGTTACTTTAAGGCTCAAACAAACTACATCGTTCACGAGGCTCACGCATTTCTCATCTAAACTGAAAAGCATTGGTTGTTAGAGGACCTCTGGTTTGTTTCAGTTTCAGAAGCAGAGATGAACTAGATATGGTCTGTATGTGTAGGAAACACCTTTCTTTTGTTCTCATCACACTCATGTTTCATGCTCTCTCAGAGACTCTAGAAAGCTAGAGCGTGCTTCTTGCTCTAAATCAGAGTGTGATCTATGGATGAGAACTCTGCTGTGTGTTTCTCTTCAGAAATGGAGTTATATCCCAGGTTCTGAGTCTTCCTACAAGCAAGACTTCGTTTCAGGTAAGGGCAGTCACTTTTCAGCTCAAACAAACTACATCATTCACGAAGCTAACACGTTTCTCATCTTAACTGCCAAGCATTGCATGTTAGAGGACCAGTGCTTTGTATCAGTTTCAGAAGCAGAGTTGGACTAGATATGGTCTGTATGTGTAGGAAACACTGTTCTTTTGTTCTCAGCACACTCATGTTTCCTGCTGTCTTAGAGACTCTAGAAAGCAAGAGCGTGCTTCTTGCTCTAAAGCAGAGTGTGATCAATGGATGAGAACTCTGCAGTGTGTTCCACTTCAGAAATGGAGTTAAATCCCAGGCTTTGAGTCTTCTTACAAGCAAGATATCGTTTCAGGTAAGGGCAGTTACTTTACATCTCAAAAGAACTACATTATACACGAAGCTCACACGTTTCTTGGTCTTAATTGAAAAGCATTGGATGTTACAGGAACAGTGCTTTATATCAGCTTCAGAAGAAGTGTTGAACTAGATATGGTCCATATGTGTAGGAAACACAGTTCTTTTGTTCTGAGCACACTCAGGTTTCCAGCTGTATTAGAGAATCTAGAAAGTAAGAGCGTGCTTCTTGCTCTAAAGCAGAGTGTGATCCATGGATGAGAACTATGCTCTGTGTTTCCCTTCAGAAAGGGAGTTAAATCCCAGGCTCTGAGTCTTCCTACAAGCAAGACTTCGTTTCAGTTAAGGACAGTTACTTTACAGCTCAAACGAACTACATTGTTCACGAAGCTCACAAGTTTCTCATCTTAATGGACAAGCATTGGATATTAGAGGACCTGTGGTTTGTTTCACTTTCAGAAGCAGAGTTGGACTAGATAGGGCCCATATGTGTAGGAAACTCTGTTCTTTTGTTCTCAGCACACTCATGTTTCCTGCTGTCTTAGAGACTCTAGAAAGCAAGAGCATGCTTCTTGCTCTAAAGCAGAGTGTGATCTAAGGATGAGAACTCTGCTGTGTGTTTCACTTCAGAAATGGAGTTAAATCCCAGGCTCTGAGTCTTCCTACAAGCAAGACTTCGTTTCAGGTAATGGCAGTCACTTTTCAGCTCAAAAGAACTACCTTTCATGATGCTCACACGTTTCTCATCTTAAATGACAAGCATTGGATGTTAGAGGACCTGTGCTTTGTGTCAGTTTCAGAAGAAGAGTTGAACTAGATATGGTCAGTATGTGTAGGAAACACAGTTCTTTTGTTCTGAGCACAATCAGGTTTCCTGCTGTATTAGAGACTCTAGAAAGGAAGAGCGGGCGTCTTGCTCTAAAGCAGAGTGTGATTCATGGAAGAGAACTGTGCTGGGTGTTTCCCTTCAGAAATGGAGTTAAATCCCAGTCTTTGTGTCTTCCTACAAAAAAGTCTTCATTTCACGTAAGGGCAGTCACTTTTCAGCTCAAACAAACTACATCGTTCACAAAGCTAAATCGTTTCTCATCTTAACTGCCAAGCATTGCATGTTAGAGGACCAGTGCATTGTTTCAGTTTCAGAAGCAGAGTTGGACTAGATATGGTCCGTATATGTAGGAAAAACTGTTCTTTTGTTCTCAGCACACTCATGTTTCCTGCTGTCTTAGAGACTCTAGAAAGCAAGAGCGTGCTTCTTGCTCTAAAGCAGAGTGTGTCCTATGGATGGGAACTCTGCTGTGTGTTTCACTTCAGAAATGGAGTTAAATCCCAGGCTCTGAGTCTTCCTACAAGCAAGACTTTGTTTCTGGTAAGGGCAGTTACTTTACAGCTCAAATGAACTACATCGTTCACAAAGCTCACATGTTTCTCACCTTGACAGACAAGCATTGGATGTTTTAGGACCTGTGGTTTGTTTCAGTTTCAGAAGCAGAATTGGACTAGATATGGTGCGTATGTGTAGGAAACACCGTTCTTTTGTTCTGAGCACACTCAGGTTTCCAGCTGTATTAGAGACTCTAGAAAGCAAGAGCGTGCTTCTTGCTCTAAAGCAGAGTGTGATCCATGGATGAGAACTATGCTGTGTGTTTCCCTTCAGAAAGGGAGTTAAATCCCAGGCTCTGAGTCTTCCTACAAGCAAGACTTCGTTTCAGGGAAGGGCAGTTACTTTACTGCTCAAACGAACTACATCATTCACAAACCTCACATGTTTCTCATCTTGAGAGACAAGCATTGGATGTTAGAGGACCTGGGGTTTGTTTCAGTTTCAGAAGCAGAATTGGACTAGATATGGTCCGTATATGTAGGAAACACCGTTCTTTTGTTCTGAGCACACTCATGTTTCCTGCTGTCTTAGAGACTCTAGAAAACTAGAGCATGCTTCTTGCTCTAAATCAGAGTGTGATCTATGGATGAGAACTCTGCGGTGTGTTTCACTTCAGAAATGGAGTTAAATCCCAGGCTCTGAGTCTTCCTACAAGCAAGACTTCGTTTCAGTTCAGGGCAGTTACTTTACAGCTCAAACGAACTACATTGTTCACGAAGCTCACAAGTTTCTCATCTTAACGGACAATCATTGGATGTTAGAGGACATGTGGTTTGTTTCACTTTCAGAAGCAGAGTTGGACTAGATATGGCCCGTATGTGTAGGAAACACCGTTCTTTTGTTCTCAGCACACTCATGTTTCCTGCTGTCTTAGAGACTCTAGAAAGCAAGAGCGTGCTTCTTGCTCTAAAGCAGAGTGTGTCCTATGGATGGGAACTCTGCTGTGTGTTTCACTTCAGAAATGGAGTTAAATCCCAGGCTCTGAGTCTTCCTACAAGCAAGACTTTGTTTCTGGTAAGGGCAGTTACTTTACAGCTCAAATGAACTACATCGTTCACAAAGCTCACATGTTTCTCACCTTGACAGACAAGCATTGGATGTTAGAGGACCTGTGGTTTGTTTCAGTTTCAGAAGCAGAATTGGACTAGATATGGTGCGTATGTGTAGGAAACACCGTTCTTTTGTTCTGAGCACACTCAGGTTTCCAGCTGTATTAGAGACTCTAGAAAGCAAGAGCGTGCTTCTTGCTCTAAAGCAGAGTGTGATCCATGGCTGAGAACTATGCTGTGTGTTTCCCTTCAGAAAGGGAGTTAAATCCCAGGCTCTGAGTCTTCCTACAAGCAAGACTTCGTTTCAGGGAAGGGCAGTTACTTTACTGCTCAAACGAACTACATCATTCACAAACCTCACATGTTTCTCATCTTGAGAGACAAGCATTGGATGTTAGAGGACCTGGGGTTTGTTTCAGTTTCAGAAGCAGAATTGGACTAGATATGGTCCGTATATGTAGGAAACACCGTTCTTTTGTTCTGAGCACACTCATGTTTCCTGCTGTCTTAGAGACTCTAGAAAACTAGAGCATGCTTCTTGCTCTAAATCAGAGTGTGATCTATGGATGAGAACTCTGCGGTGTGTTTCACTTCAGAAATGGAGTTAAATCCCAGGCTCTGAGTCTTCCTACAAGCAAGACTTCGTTTCAGTTCAGGGCAGTTACTTTACAGCTCAAACGAACTACATTGTTCACGAAGCTCACAAGTTTCTCATCTTAACGGACAATCATTGGATGTTAGAGGACATGTGGTTTGTTTCACTTTCAGAAGCAGAGTTGGACTAGATATGGCCCGTATGTGTAGGAAACACCGTTCTTTTGTTCTCAGCACACTGATGTTTCCTGCTGTCTTAGAGACTCTAGAAAGAAAGAGCGTGCTTCTTGCTCTAAAGCAGAGTGTGATCAATGGATGAGAACTCTGCAGTGTGTTCCACTTCAGAAATGGAGTTAAATCCCAGGCTTTGAGTCTTCTTACAAGCAAGATATCGTTTCAGGTAAGGGCAGTTACTTTACATCTCAAAAGAACTACATTATACACAAAGCTCACACGTTTCTCGGTCTTAATTGAAAAGCATTGCATGTTACAGGAACAGTGCTTTATATCAGCTTCAGAAGAAGAGTTGAACAAGATATGGTGCATATGTGTAGGAAACACAGTTCTTTTGTTCTGAGCACACTCAAGTATCCTGCTGTATTAGAGACTCTGGAAAGCAAGAGCGTGCTTCTTGCTCTAAAGCAGAGTGTGATCTAAGGATGAGAACTCTGCTGTGTGTTTCACTTCAGAAATGGAGTTAAATCCCAGGCTCTGAGTCTTCCTATAAGAAAGACTACGTTTTAGGTAATGGCAGTCACTTTTCAGCTCAAAAGAATTACATCTTTCATGATGCTCACACGTTTCTCATGTTAAATGTCAAGCACTGGATGTTAGAGGACCTGTGCTTTGTGTCAGTTTCAGAAGAAGAGTTGAACTAGATATGGTCAGTATGTGTAGGAAACACAGTTCTTTTGTTCTGAGCACAATCACGTTTCCTGCTGTATCAGAGACTCTAGAAAGGAAGAGCGTGCTTCTTGCTCTAAAGCAGAGTGTGATTCATGGAAGAGAACTGGGCTGGGTGTTTCCCTTCAGAAATGGAGTTAAATCCCAGGCTCTGAGTCTTCCTACAAGCAAGACTTTTTTTCAGGTAAGGGCAGTTACTTTACAGCTCAAACAAACTACATTGTTCACGAAGCTAAATCATTTCTCATCTTAACTGCCAAGCATTGCATGTTAGAGGACCAGTGCTTTGTTTCAGTTTCAGAAGCAGAGTTGGACTAGATATGCTCCATATATGTAGGAAAAACTGTTCTTTTGTTCTCAGCACACTCATGTTTCCTGCTGTCTTAGAGACTCTAGAAAGCAAGAGCGTGCTTCTTGCTCTAAAGCAGAGTGTGTCCTATGGATGGGAACTCTGCTGTGTGTTTCACTTCAGAAATGGAGTTAAATCCCAGGCTCTGAGTCTTCCTACAAGCAAGACTTTGTTTCTGGTAAGGGCAGTTACTTTACAGCTCAAATGAACTACATCGTTCACAAAGCTCACATGTTTCTCATCTTGACAGACAAGCATTGGATGTTAGAGGACCTGTGGTTTGTTTCAGTTTCAGAAGCAGAATTGGACTAGATATGGTGCGCATGGGTAGGTAACACCGTTATTTTGTTCTGAGCACACTCAGGTTTCCAGCTGTATTAGAGACTCTAGAAAGCAAGAGCGTGCTTCTTGCTCTAAAGCAGAGTGTGATCCATGGATGAGAACTATGCTGTGTGTTTCCCTTCAGAAAGGGAGTTAAATCCCAGGCTCTGTGTCTTCCTACAAGAAAGACTTCGTTTCAGGTAAGGGCAGTCACTTTTCAGCTCAAACAAACTACATCGTTCACGGAGCTAACACGTTTCTCATCTTAACTGACAAGCATTGGATGTTAGAGGACCTGTGCTTTGTATCAGTTTCAGAAGCAGAGTTGGACTAGATATGGTCCGTATGTGTAGGAAACACCTTAATTTTGTTCTCATCACACTCATGTTTCATGCTGTCTTAGAGACTCTAGAAAGCAAGAGCGTACGTCTTGCTCTAAATCAGAGTGTGATCTATGGATGAGAGCTCTGCTGTGTGTTTCACTTCAGAAATGGAGTTAAATCCCAGGCTCTGAGTCTTCCTACAAGCAAGACTTCGTTTCAGGTAAGGGCAGTCACGTTTCAGCTCAAACAAACTACATCGTTCACAAAGCTAACACGTTTCTCATCTTAACTGCCAAGCATTGCATGTTAGAGGACCAGTGCTTTGTATCAGTTTCAGAAGCTGAGTTGGACTAGATATGGTCCGTATGTGCAGGAAAGACCGTTCTTTTGTTCTGAGCACACTAACGTTTCCTGCTGTCTTAGAGACTCTAGAAAGCAAGAGCGTGCTTCTTGCTCTAAAGCAGAGTGTGACCTATGGATGAGAACTCTGCTGTGTGTTTCACTTCAAAAATGGAGTTAAATCCCAGGCTCTGAGTCTTCCTACAAGAAAGACTTCGTTTCAGGTAAGGGGAGTCACTTTACAGCTCAAAGGAACTACATCGTTCAGGAAGCTCACACGTTTCTCATCTTAACTGACAAGCATTGGATGTTAGAGGAACTGTGGTTTGTTTCAGTTTCAGAAGCAGAGTTGAACTAGATATGGTCCCTATGTGTAGGAAACACTGTTCTTTTGTTCTCAGCACACTCAATTTTCCTGCTGTCTTAGAGACTCTGGAAAGCAAGAGCGTGCTTCTTGCTCTAAAGCAGAGTGTGATCTATGGATGAGAACTCTGCTGTGTGTTTCACTTCAGAAATGGAGTTAAATCCCAGGCTCTGAGTCTTCCTATAAGCAAGACTTCGTTTCAGGTAATGGCAGTCACTTTTAATCTCAAAAGAACTACATCTTCCATGATGCTCACACGTTTCTCACCTTAAATGTCAAGCATTGGATGTTAGAGGACCTGTGCTTTGTGTCAGTTTCAGAAGAAGAGTTGAACTAAATATGGTCAGTATGTGTAGGAAACACAGTTCTTTTGTTCTGAGCACAATCACGTTTCCTGCTGTATTAGAGACTCTAGAAAGGAAGAGCGTGCTTCTTGCTCTAAAGCAGAGTGTGATTCATGGAAGAGAACTGTGCTGGGTGTTTCCCTTCAGAAATGGAGTTAAATCCCAGGCTTTGTGTCTTCCTACAAAAAAGTCTTCATTTCACGTAAGGGCAGTCACTTTTCAGCTCAAACAAACTACATCGTTCACGAAGCTAAATCGTTTCTCACCTTAACTGCCAAGCATTGCATGATAGAGGACCAGTGCTTTGTTCTAGTTTCAGAAGCAGAGTTGGACTAGATATGGTCCGTATATGTAGGAAAAACTGTTCTTTTGTTCTCAGCACACTCACGTTTCCTGCTGTCTTAGAGACTCTAGAAAGCAAGAGCGTGCTTCTTGCTCTAAAGCAGAGTGTGATCTATGGATGAGAACTCTGCTGTGTGTTTCACTTCAGAAATGGAATTAAATCCCAGGCTCTGAGTCTTCCTACAAGCAGGACTTCTTTTCAGGTAAGGGCAGTTACTTTACAGCTCAATGAACTACGTCATTCACGAAGCTCACAAGTTTCTCATCTTAACTGACAAGCATTGGATGTTAGTAGACCTGTGGTTTGTTTCAGTTTCACAAGCAGAGTTGGACTAGATATGGTCCATATGTGTCGAAAACACAGTTCTTTTGTTCTGAGCACAACCACGTTTCCTGATGTCTTAGAGAATCTAGAAAGCTAGAATGTGCTTCTTGCTCATAGGCAGAGTGTGATCTATATATGAGAACTCTGTTGTGTGTTTCCCTTCAGAAATGGAGTTAAATTCCAGGCTCTGTGTCTTCCTACAAGCAAGAATTCCTTTCAAGTAATGGCAGACACTTTTCAGCTCAAACGAACTACATCATTCACGAAGCTCACACGTTTCTCATCTTAAATGACAAGCATTGGATGTTAGTGGACCAGTGCATTTCTCAGTTTCAGAAGCAGAGTTGGACTAGATATGGTCCGTATGTGTAGGAAACACCATTCTTTTGTTCTCAGCACACTCACGTTTCCTGCTGTCTGAGAGAATCTAGAAAGCTAGAGCGTGGTTCTTGCTCTAAAGCAGAGTGTGATCAATGGATGAGAACCCGGCTGTGTGTTTCACTTCAGAAATGGAGTTAAATCCCAGGCCCTGAGTCTTCCTACAAACAAGAATTCGTTTCAGGTAAGGTTAGTTACTTATAGCTAAAACGAACTACATCGTTCACGAAGTTCACAAGTTTATCATCTTAACTGACAAGCATTGGATGTTAGTGGACCTGTGGTTTGTTTCAGTTTCACAAGGAGATTTGGACTAGATATGGTCCGTATGTGTCGGAAACACAGTTCTTTTGTTCTGAGCACAACCAGGTTTCCTGCTGCATTAGAGAATCTAGAAAGCAAGAGTGTGCTTCTTGCTCTGAAGCAGAGTGTGATCCATGGATGAGAACTATGCTGTGTGTTTCCCTTCAGAAATGGAGTTAAATCCCAGGCTTTGTGTCTTCCAACATGCACGACTTCGTTTCAGGGAAGGGCAGTCACTTTTCAGCTCAAACGAACTACATCGTTCACGAAACTCACAAGTTTATCACCTTAACTGACAAGCATTGGATATTTGTGGACTTGTGGTTTGTTTCAGTTTCACATGCAGAGTTGGACTAGATATGGTCCGTATGTGTCAAAAACACAGTTCTTTGGTCTGAGCACAACCACGTTTCCTGCTGTATTAGAGAATCTAGAAAGCAAGAGTGTGCTTCTTGCTCTGAAGCAGATTGTGATCAATGGATGAGAACTATGCTGTGTGTTTCCCTTCAGAAATGGAGTTAAATGCCAGGCTCTGAGTCTTCCTAAAAGCAAGACTTCGTTTCAGGGAAGGGCAGTCACTTTTCAGCTCAAACAAACTACATCGTTCACGAAGCTAACACGTTTCTCATCTTAACTGCCAAGCATTGCATGTTAGAGGACCAGTGCTTTGTATCAGTTTCAGAAGCAGAGTTGGACTAGATATGGTCCGTATGTGTAGGAAACACTGTTCTTTTGTTCTCAGCACACTCACTTTTCCTGCTTTCTTAGAGACTCTAGAAGACAAGAGCGTGCTTCTTGCTATAAAGCAGAGTGTGATCTATGGTAGAGAACTATGCTGTGTGTTTCACTTCAGAAATGGAGTTAAATCCCAGGCTCTGAGTCTTCCTATAAGCAAGACTTCGTTTCAGGTAATGGCAGTCACTTTTCAGCTCAAAAGAACTACATCTTTCATGATGCTCACACGTTTCTCATCTTAAATGTCAAGCATTGGATGTTAGAGGACCTGTGCTTTGTGTCAGTTTCAGAAGAAGAGTTGAACTAAATATGGTCAGTATGTGTAGGAAACACAGTTCTTTTGTTCTGAGCACAATCACGTTTCCTGCTCTATTAGAGACTCTAGAAAGGAAGAGCGTGCTTCTTGCTCTAAAGTAGAGTGTGATTCATGGAAGAGAACTGTGCTGGGTGTTTCCCTTCAGAAATGGAGTTAAATCCCAGGCTCTGAGTCTTCCTACAAGAAAGACTTCGTTTCAGGTAAGGGGAGTCACTTTACAGCTCAAAGGAACTACATCGTTCAGGAAGCTCACACGTTTCTCATCTTAATTCACAAGCATTGGATGTTAGAGGAACTGTGGTTTGTTTCAGTTTCAGAAGCAGAGTTGAACTAGATATGGTCCCTATGTGTAGGAAACACCGTTCTTTTGTTCTGATCAAACTCAAGTTTCCTGCTCTCTTAGAGACTCTAGAAAGCAAGAGCGTGCTTCTTGCTCTAAAGCAGAGTGTGATCAATGGATGAGAACTATGCTGTGTGTTTCACTTCAGAAATGGAGTTAAATCCCAGGCTCTGAGTCTTCCTACAAGCAGGACTTCTTTTCAGGTAAGGGCAGTTACTTTACAGCTCAAACGAACTACATCGTTCACGAGGCTCACACGTTTCTCATCTAAACTGAAAAGCATTGGTTGTTAGAGGACCTCTGGTTTGTTTCAGTTTCAGAAGCAGAGATGAACTAGATATGGTCTGTATGTGTAGGAAACACCGTTCTTTGTTCTGAGCACACTCACGTTTCTTGCTGTATTTGAGACACTAGAAAGCAAGAGCATGCTTCTTGCTCTAAAGCAGAGTGTGATCCAAGGATGAGAACTATGCTGTGTGTTTCCCTTCAGAAATGGAGTTAAATCCCAGGCTCTGTGTCTTCCCACAAGAAAGACTTCGTTTCAGGTAAGGGCAGTCACTTTTCAGCTCAAACGAACTACATCTTCACGGAGCTAACACGTTTCTCATCTTAACTGACAAGCATTGGATGTTAGAGGACCTGTGCTTTGTATCAGTTTCAGAAGCAGAGTTGGACTAGATATGGTCCGTATGTGTAGGAAACACCTTACTTTTGTTCTCATCACACTCATGTTTCATGCTGTCTTAGAGACTCTAGAAAGCAAGAGCGTACTTCTTGCTCTAAATCAGAGTGTGATCTATGGATGAGAACTCTGCTGTGTGTTTCACTTCAGAAATGGAGTTAAATCCCAGGCTCTGAGTCTTCCTACAAGCAAGACTTCGTTTCAGGTAAGGGCAGTCACGTTTCAGCTCAAACAAACTACATCGTTCACGAAGCTAACACGTTTCTCATCTTAACTGCCAAGCATTGCATGTTAGAGGACCAGTGGTTTGTATCAGTTTCAGAAGCTGAGTTGGACTAGATATGGTCCGTATGTTCAGGAAAGACCGTTCTTTTGTTCTGAGCACACTAACGTTTCCTGCTGTCTTAGAGACTCTAGAAAGCAAGAGCGTGCTTCTTGCTCTTAAGCAGTGTGTGACCTATGGATGAGAACTCTGCTGTGTGTTTCACTTCAGAAATGGAGTTAAATCCCAGGCTCTGAGTCTTCCTACAAGAAAGACTTCATTTCAGGTAAGGGGAGTCCCTTTACAGCTCAAAGGAACTACATCGTTCAGGAAGCTCACACGTTTCTCATCTTAATTGACAAGCATTGGATGTTAGAGGAACTGTGGTTTGTTTCAGTTTCAGAAGCAGAGTTGAACTAGATATGGTCCCTATGTGTAGGAAACACTGTTCTTTTGTTCTCAGCACACTCAATTTTCCTGCTGTCTTAGAGACTCTGGAAAGCAAGAGCGTGCTTCTTGCTCTAAAGCAGAGTGTGATCTATGGATGAGAACTCTGCTGTGTGTTTCACTTCAGTAATGGAGTTAAATCCCAGGCTCTGAGTCTTTCTATAAGCAAGACTTCGTTTCAGGTAATGGCAGTCACTTTTAAGCTCAAAAGAACTACATCTTCCATGATGCTCACACGTTTCTCACCTTAAATGTCAAGCATTGGATGTTAGAGGACCTGTGCTTTGTGTCAGTTTCAGAAGAAGAGTTGAACCAAATATGGTCAGTATGTGTAGGAAACACAGTTCTTTTGTTCTGAGCACAATCACGTTTCCTGCTGTATTAGAGACTCTAGAAAGGAAGAGCGTCCTTCTTGCTCTAAAGCAGAGTGTGATTCATGGAAGAGAACTGTGCTGGGTGTTTCCCTTCAGAAATGGAGTTAAATCCCAGGCTTTGTGTCTTCCTACAAAAAAGTCTTCATTTCACGTAAGGGCAGTCACTTTTCAGCTCAAACAAACTACATCGTTCACGAAGCTAAATCGTTTCTCACCTTAACTGCCAAGCATTGCATGATAGAGGACCAGTGCTTTGTTCTAGTTTCAGAAGCAGAGTTGGACTAGATATGGTCCGTATATGTAGGAAAAACTGTTCTTTTGTTCTCAGCACACTCACGTTTCCTGCTGTCATAGAGACTCTAGAAAGCAAGAGCGTGCTTCTTGCTCTAAAGCAGAGTGTGACCTATGGATGAGAACTCTGCTGTGTGTTTCACTTCAGAAATGGAGTTAAATCCCAGGCTCTGAGTCTTGCTAAAAGCAAGACTTCGTTTCAGGGAAGGGCAGTCACTTTTCAGCTCAAACAAACTACATCGTTCACGAAGCTAACACGTTACTCATCTTAACTGCCAAGCATTGCATGTTAGAGGACCAGTGCTTTGTTTCAGTTTCAGAAGCAGAGTTGGACTAGATATGGTCCATATGTGTATGAAACACAGTTCTTTTTATCTGAGCACACTCAAGTTTCCTGCTGTTTTAGAGACTCTAGAAAGCAAGAGCGTGCTTTTTGCTCTAGAGCAGAGTTTGATCCATGCATGAGAACTATGCTGTGTGTTTCAATTCAGAAATGGAGTTAAATCCCAGGCCCTGAGTCTTCCTACAAACAAGAATTCGTTTCAGGTAAGGTTAGTTACTTATAGCTAAAACGAACTACATCGTTCACGAAGTTCACAAGTTTATCATCTTAACTGACAAGCATTGGATGTTGGTGGACCTGTGGTTTGTTTCAGTTTCACAAGGAGATTTGGACTAGATATGGTCCGTATGTGTCGGAAACACAGTTCTTTTGTTCTGAGCACAACCAGGTTTCCTGCTGCATTAGAGAATCTAGAAAGCAAGAGTGTGCTTCTTGCTCTGAAGCAGAGTGTGATCCATGGATGAGAACTATGCTGTGTGTTTCCCTTCAGAAATGGAGTTAAATCCCAGGCTTTGTGTCTTCCAACATGCACGACTTCGTTTCAGGGAAGGGCAGTCACTTTTCAGCTCAAACGAACTACATCGTTCACGAAACTCACAAGTTTATCACCTTAACTGACAAGCATTGGATATTTGTGGACTTGTGGTTTGTTTCAGTTTCACATGCAGAGTTGGACCAGATATGGTCCGTATGTGTCAAAAACACAGTTCTTTGGTCTGAGCACAACCACGTTTCTTGCTGTATTAGAGAATCTAGAAAGCAAGAGTGTGCTTCTTGCTCTGAAGCAGATTGTGATCCATGGATGAGAACTATGCTGTGTGTTTCCCTTCAGAAATGGAGTTAAATGCCAGGCTCTGAGTCTTCCTAAAAGCAAGACTTCGTTTCAGGGAAGGGCAGTCACTTTTCAGCTCAAACAAACTACATCGTTCACAAAGCTAACACGTTTCTCATCTTAACTGCCAAGCATTGCATGTTAGAGGACCAGTGCTTTGTATCAGTTTCAGAAGCAGAGTTGGACTAGATATGGTCCGTATGTGTAGGAAACACTGTTCTTTTGTTCTCAGCACACTCACTTTTCCTGCTTTCTTAGAGACTCTAGAAGACAAGAGCGTGCTTCTTGCTATAAAGCAGAGTGTGATCTATGGTAGAGAACTATGCTGTGTGTTTCACTTCAGAAATGGAGTTAAATCCCAGGCTCTGAGTCTTCCTATAAGCAAGACTTCGTTTCAGGTAATGGCAGTCACTTTTCAGCTCAAAAGAACTACATCTTCCATGATGCTCACACGTTTCTCACCTTAAATGTCAAGCATTGGATGTTAGAGGACCTGTGCTTTGTGTCAGTTTCAGAAGAAGAGTTGAACCAAATATGGTCAGTATGTGTAGGAAACACAGTTCTTTTGTTCTGAGCACAATCACGTTTCCTGCTGTATTAGAGACTCTAGAAAGGAAGAGCGTCCTTCTTGCTCTAAAGCAGAGTGTGATTCATGGAAGAGAACTGTGCTGGGTGTTTCCCTTCAGAAATGGAGTTAAATCCCAGGCTTTGTGTCTTCCTACAAAAAAGTCTTCATTTCACGTAAGGGCAGTCACTTTTCAGCTCAAACAAACTACATCGTTCACGAAGCTAAATCGTTTCTCACCTTAACTGCCAAGCATTGCATGATAGAGGACCAGTGCTTTGTTCTAGTTTCAGAAGCAGAGTTGGACTAGATATGGTCCGTATATGTAGGAAAAACTGTTCTTTTGTTCTCAGCACACTCACGTTTCCTGCTGTCATAGAGACTCTAGAAAGCAAGAGCGTGCTTCTTGCTCTAAAGCAGAGTGTGACCTATGGATGAGAACTCTGCTGTGTGTTTCACTTCAGAAATGGAGTTAAATCCCAGGCTCTGAGTCTTGCTAAAAGCAAGACTTCGTTTCAGGGAAGGGCAGTCACTTTTCAGCTCAAACAAACTACATCGTTCACGAAGCTAACACGTTACTCATCTTAACTGCCAAGCATTGCATGTTAGAGGACCAGTGCTTTGTATCAGTTTCAGAAGCAGAGTTGGACTAGATATGGTCCATATGTGTATGAAACACAGTTCTTTTTATCTGAGCACACTCAAGTTTCCTGCTGTTTTAGAGACTCTAGAAAGCAAGAGCGTGCTTTTTGCTCTAGAGCAGAGTTTGATCCATGCATGAGAACTATGCTGTGTGTTTCAATTCAGAAATGGAGTTAAATCCCAGGCCCTGAGTCTTCCTACAAACAAGAATTCGTTTCAGGTAAGGTTAGTTACTTATAGCTAAAACGAACTACATCGTTCACGAAGTTCACAAGTTTATCATCTTAACTGACAAGCATTGGATGTTGGTGGACCTGTGGTTTGTTTCAGTTTCACAAGGAGATTTGGACTAGATATGGTCCGTATGTGTCGGAAACACAGTTCTTTTGTTCTGAGCACAACCAGGTTTCCTGCTGCATTAGAGAATCTAGAAAGCAAGAGTGTGCTTCTTGCTCTGAAGCAGAGTGTGATCCATGGATGAGAACTATGCTGTGTGTTTCCCTTCAGAAATGGAGTTAAATCCCAGGCTTTGTGTCTTCCAACATGCACGACTTCGTTTCAGGGAAGGGCAGTCACTTTTCAGCTCAAACGAACTACATCGTTCACGAAACTCACAAATTTATCACCTTAACTGACAAGCATTGGATATTTGTGGACTTGTGGTTTGTTTCAGTTTCACATGCAGAGTTGGACCAGATATGGTCCGTATGTGTCAAAAACACAGTTCTTTGGTCTGAGCACAACCACGTTTCCTGCTGTATTAGAGAATCTAGAAAGCAAGAGTGTGCTTCTTGCTCTGAAGCAGATTGTGATCCATGGATGAGAACTATGCTGTGTGTTTCCCTTCAGAAATGGAGTTAAATGCCAGGCTCTGAGTCTTCCTAAAAGCAAGACTTCATTTCAGGGAAGGGCAGTCACTTTTCAGCTCAAACAAACTACATCGTTCACGAAGCTAACACGTTTCTCATCTTAACTGCCAAGCATTGCATGTTAGAGGACCAGTGCTTTGTATCAGTTTCAGAAGCAGAGTTGGACTAGATATGGTCCGTATGTGTAGGAAACACTGTTCTTTTGTTCTCAGCACACTCACTTTTCCTGCTTTCTTAGAGACTCTAGAAGACAAGAGCGTGCTTCTTGCTATAAAGCAGAGTGTGATCTATGGTAGAGAACTATGCTGTGTGTTTCACTTCAGAAATGGAGTTAAATCCCAGGCTCTGAGTCTTCCTATAAGCAAGACTTCGTTTCAGGTAATGGCAGTCACTTTTCAGCTCAAAAGAACTACATCTTTCATGATGCTCACACGTTTCTCATCTTAAATGTCAAGCATTGGATGTTAGAGGACCTGTGCTTTGTGTCAGTTTCAGAAGAAGAGTTGAACTAAATATGGTCAGTATGTGTAGGAAACACAGTTCTTTTGTTCTGAGCACAATCACGTTTCCTGCTCTATTAGAGACTCTAGAAAGGAAGAGCGTGCTTCTTGCTCTAAAGTAGAGTGTGATTCATGGAAGAGAACTGTGCTGGGTGTTTCCCTTCAGAAATGGAGTTAAATCCCAGGCTCTGAGTCTTCCTACAAGAAAGACTTCGTTTCAGGTAAGGGGAGTCACTTTACAGCTCAAAGGAACTACATCGTTCAGGAAGCTCACACGTTTCTCATCTTAATTCACAAGCATTGGATGTTAGAGGAACTGTGGTTTGTTTCAGTTTCAGAAGCAGAGTTGAACTAGATATGGTCCCTATGTGTAGGAAACACCGTTCTTTTGTTCTGATCAAACTCAAGTTTCCTGCTCTCTTAGAGACTCTAGAAAGCAAGAGCGTGCTTCTTGCTCTAAAGCAGAGTGTGATCAATGGATGAGAACTATGCTGTGTGTTTCACTTCAGAAATGGAGTTAAATCCCAGGCTCTGAGTCTTCCTACAAGCAGGACTTCTTTTCAGGTAAGGGCAGTTACTTTACAGCTCAAACGAACTACATCGTTCACGAGGCTCACACGTTTCTCATCTAAACTGAAAAGCATTGGTTGTTAGAGGACCTCTGGTTTGTTTCAGTTTCAGAAGCAGAGATGAACTAGATATGGTCTGTATGTGTAGGAAACACCGTTCTTTGTTCTGAGCACACTCACGTTTCTTGCTGTATTTGAGACACTAGAAAGCAAGAGCATGCTTCTTGCTCTAAAGCAGAGTGTGATCCAAGGATGAGAACTATGCTGTGTGTTTCCCTTCAGAAATGGAGTTAAATCCCAGGCTCTGTGTCTTCCCACAAGAAAGACTTCGTTTCAGGTAAGGGCAGTCACTTTTCAGCTCAAACGAACTACATCGTTCACGGAGCTAACACGTTTCTCATCTTAACTGACAAGCATTGGATGTTAGAGGACCTGTGCTTTGTATCAGTTTCAGAAGCAGAGTTGGACTAGATATGGTCCGTATGTGTAGGAAACACCTTACTTTTGTTCTCATCACACTCATGTTTCATGCTGTCTTAGAGACTCTAGAAAGCAAGAGCGTACTTCTTGCTCTAAATCAGAGTGTGATCTATGGATGAGAACTCTGCTGTGTGTTTCCCTTCAGAAATGGAGTTAAATCCCAGGCTCTGAGTCTTCCTACAAGCAAGACTTCATTTCAGGTAAGGGCAGTCACGTTTCAGCTCAAACAAACTACATCGTTCACGAAGCTAACACGTTTCTCATCTTAACTGCCAAGCATTGCATGTTAGAGGACCAGTGGTTTGTATCAGTTTCAGAAGCTGAGTTGGACTAGATATGGTCCGTATGTTCAGGAAAGACCGTTCTTTTGTTCTGAGCACACTAACGTTTCCTGCTGTCTTAGAGACTCTAGAAAGCAAGAGCGTGCTTCTTGCTCTTAAGCAGTGTGTGACCTATGGATGAGAACTCTGCTGTGTGTTTCACTTCAGAAATGGAGTTAAATCCCAGGCTCTGAGTCTTCCTACAAGAAAGACTTCGTTTCAGGTAAGGGGAGTCACTTTACAGCTCAAAGGAACTACATCGTTCATAAAGCTCACACGTTTCTCATCTTAATTGACAAGCATTGGATGTTAGAGGAACTGTGGTTTGTTTCAGTTTCAGAAGCAGAGTTGAACTAGATATGGTCCCTAGGTGTAGGAAACACTGTTCTTTTGTTCTCAGCACACTCAATTTTCCTGCTGTCTTAGAGACTCTGGAAAGCAAGAGCGTGCTTCTTGCTCTAAAGCAGAGTGTGATCTATGGATGAGAACTCTGCTGTGTGTTTCACTTCAGTAATGGAGTTAAATCCCAGGCTCTGAGTCTTTCTATAAGCAAGACTTCGTTTCAGGTAATGGCAGTCACTTTTAAGCTCAAAAGAACTACATCTTCCATGATGCTCACACGTTTCTCACCTTAAATGTCAAGCATTGGATGTTAGAGGACCTGTGCTTTGTGTCAGTTTCAGAAGAAGAGTTGAACCAAATATGGTCAGTATGTGTAGGAAACACAGTTCTTTTGTTCTGAGCACAATCACGTTTCCTGCTGTATTAGAGACTCTAGAAAGGAAGAGCGTCCTTCTTGCTCTAAAGCAGAGTGTGATTCATGGAAGAGAACTGTGCTGGGTGTTTCCCTTCAGAAATGGAGTTAAATCCCAGGCTTTGTGTCTTCCTACAAAAAAGTCTTCATTTCACGTAAGGGCAGTCACTTTTCAGCTCAAACAAACTACATCGTTCACGAAGCTAAATCGTTTCTCACCTTAACTGCCAAGCATTGCATGATAGAGGACCAGTGCTTTGTTCTAGTTTCAGAAGCAGAGTTGGACTAGATATGGTCCGTATATGTAGGAAAAACTGTTCTTTTGTTCTCAGCACACTCACGTTTCCTGCTGTCATAGAGACTCTAGAAAGCAAGAGCGTGCTTCTTGCTCTAAAGCAGAGTGTGACCTATGGATGAGAACTCTGCTGTGTGTTTCACTTCAGAAATGGAGTTAAATCCCAGGCTCTGAGTCTTGCTAAAAGCAAGACTTCGTTTCAGGGAAGGGCAGTCACTTTTCAGCTCAAACAAACTACATCGTTCACGAAGCTAACACGTTACTCATCTTAACTGCCAAGCATTGCATGTTAGAGGACCAGTGCTTTGTATCAGTTTCAGAAGCAGAGTTGGACTAGATATGGTCCATATGTGTATGAAACACAGTTCTTTTTATCTGAGCACACTCAAGTTTCCTGCTGTTTTAGAGACTCTAGAAAGCAAGAGCGTGCTTTTTGCTCTAGAGCAGAGTTTGATCCATGCATGAGAACTATGCTGTGTGTTTCAATTCAGAAATGGAGTTAAATCCCAGGCCCTGAGTCTTCCTACAAACAAGAATTCGTTTCAGGTAAGGTTAGTTACTTATAGCTAAAACGAACTACATCGTTCACGAAGTTCACAAGTTTATCATCTTAACTGACAAGCATTGGATGTTGGTGGACCTGTGGTTTGTTTCAGTTTCACAAGGAGATTTGGACTAGATATGGTCCGTATGTGTCGGAAACACAGTTCTTTTGTTCTGAGCACAACCAGGTTTCCTGCTGCATTAGAGAATCTAGAAAGCAAGAGTGTGCTTCTTGCTCTGAAGCAGAGTGTGATCCATGGATGAGAACTATGCTGTGTGTTTCCCTTCAGAAATGGAGTTAAATCCCAGGCTTTGTGTCTTCCAACATGCACGACTTCGTTTCAGGGAAGGGCAGTCACTTTTCAGCTCAAACGAACTACATCGTTCACGAAACTCACAAGTTTATCACCTTAACTGACAAGCATTGGATATTTGTGGACTTGTGGTTTGTTTCAGTTTCACATGCAGAGTTGGACCAGATATGGTCCGTATGTGTCAAAAACACAGTTCTTTGGTCTGAGCACAACCACGTTTCCTGCTGTATTAGAGAATCTAGAAAGCAAGAGTGTGCTTCTTGCTCTGAAGCAGATTGTGATCCATGGATGAGAACTATGCTGTGTGTTTCCCTTCAGAAATGGAGTTAAATGCCAGGCTCTGAGTCTTCCTAAAAGCAAGACTTCATTTCAGGGAAGGGCAGTCACTTTTCAGCTCAAACAAACTACATCGTTCACGAAGCTAACACGTTTCTCATCTTAACTGCCAAGCATTGCATGTTAGAGGACCAGTGCTTTGTATCAGTTTCAGAAGCAGAGTTGGACTAGATATGGTCCGTATGTGTAGGAAACACTGTTCTTTTGTCCTCAGCACACTCACTTTTCCTGCTTTCTTAGAGACTCTAGAAGACAAGAGCGTGCTTCTTGCTATAAAGCAGAGTGTGATCTATGGTAGAGAACTATGCTGTGTGTTTCACTTCAGAAATGGAGTTAAATCCCAGGCTCTGAGTCTTCCTATAAGCAAGACTTCGTTTCAGGTAATGGCAGTCACTTTTCAGCTCAAAAGAACTACATCTTTCATGATGCTCACACGTTTCTCATCTTAAATGTCAAGCATTGGATGTTAGAGGACCTGTGCTTTGTGTCAGTTTCAGAAGAAGAGTTGAACTAAATATGGTCAGTATGTGTAGGAAACACAGTTCTTTTGTTCTGAGCACAATCACGTTTCCTGCTCTATTAGAGACTCTAGAAAGGAAGAGCGTGCTTCTTGCTCTAAAGTAGAGTGTGATTCATGGAAGAGAACTGTGCTGGGTGTTTCCCTTCAGAAATGGAGTTAAATCCCAGGCTCTGAGTCTTCCTACAAGAAAGACTTCGTTTCAGGTAAGGGGAGTCACTTTACAGCTCAAAGGAACTACATCGTTCAGGAAGCTCACACGTTTCTCATCTTAATTCACAAGCATTGGATGTTAGAGGAACTGTGGTTTGTTTCAGTTTCAGAAGCAGAGTTGAACTAGATATGGTCCCTATGTGTAGGAAACACCGTTCTTTTGTTCTGATCAAACTCAAGTTTCCTGCTCTCTTAGAGACTCTAGAAAGCAAGAGCGTGCTTCTTGCTCTAAAGCAGAGTGTGATCAATGGATGAGAACTATGCTGTGTGTTTCACTTCAGAAATGGAGTTAAATCCCAGGCTCTGAGTCTTCCTACAAGCAGGACTTCTTTTCAGGTAAGGGCAGTTACTTTACAGCTCAAACGAACTACATCGTTCACGAGGCTCACACGTTTCTCATCTAAACTGAAAAGCATTGGTTGTTAGAGGACCTCTGGTTTGTTTCAGTTTCAGAAGCAGAGATGAACTAGATATGGTCTGTATGTGTAGGAAACACCGTTCTTTGTTCTGAGCACACTCACGTTTCTTGCTGTATTTGAGACACTAGAAAGCAAGAGCATGCTTCTTGCTCTAAAGCAGAGTGTGATCCAAGGATGAGAACTATGCTGTGTGTTTCCCTTCAGAAATGGAGTTAAATCCCAGGCTCTGTGTCTTCCCACAAGAAAGACTTCGTTTCAGGTAAGGGCAGTCACTTTTCAGCTCAAACGAACTACATCTTCACGGAGCTAACACGTTTCTCATCTTAACTGACAAGCATTGGATGTTAGAGGACCTGTGCTTTGTATCAGTTTCAGAAGCAGAGTTGGACTAGATATGGTCCGTATGTGTAGGAAACACCTTACTTTTGTTCTCATCACACTCATGTTTCATGCTGTCTTAGAGACTCTAGAAAGCAAGAGCGTACTTCTTGCTCTAAATCAGAGTGTGATCTATGGATGAGAACTCTGCTGTGTGTTTCACTTCAGAAATGGAGTTAAATCCCAGGCTCTGAGTCTTCCTACAAGCAAGACTTCGTTTCAGGTAAGGGCAGTCACGTTTCAGCTCAAACAAACTACATCGTTCACGAAGCTAACACGTTTCTCATCTTAACTGCCAAGCATTGCATGTTAGAGGACCAGTGGTTTGTATCAGTTTCAGAAGCTGAGTTGGACTAGATATGGTCCGTATGTTCAGGAAAGACCGTTCTTTTGTTCTGAGCACACTAACGTTTCCTGCTGTCTTAGAGACTCTAGAAAGCAAGAGCGTGCTTCTTGCTCTTAAGCAGTGTGTGACCTATGGATGAGAACTCTGCTGTGTGTTTCACTTCAGAAATGGAGTTAAATCCCAGGCTCTGAGTCTTCCTACAAGAAAGACTTCGTTTCAGGTAAGGGGAGTCACTTTACAGCTCAAAGGAACTACATCGTTCATAAAGCTCACACGTTTCTCATCTTAATTGACAAGCATTGGATGTTAGAGGAACTGTGGTTTGTTTCAGTTTCAGAAGCAGAGTTGAACTAGATATGGTCCCTAGGTGTAGGAAACACTGTTCTTTTGTTCTCAGCACACTCAATTTTCCTGCTGTCTTAGAGACTCTGGAAAGCAAGAGCGTGCTTCTTGCTCTAAAGCAGAGTGTGATCTATGGATGAGAACTCTGCTGTGTGTTTCACTTCAGTAATGGAGTTAAATCCCAGGCTCTGAGTCTTTCTATAAGCAAGACTTCGTTTCAGGTAATGGCAGTCACTTTTCAGCTCAAAAGAACTACATCTTCCATGATGCTCACACGTTTCTCACCTTAAATGTCAAGCATTGGATGTTAGAGGACCTGTGCTTTGTGTCAGTTTCAGAAGAAGAGTTGAACCAAATATGGTCAGTATGTGTAGGAAACACAGTTCTTTTGTTCTGAGCACAATCACGTTTCCTGCTGTATTAGAGACTCTAGAAAGGAAGAGCGTCCTTCTTGCTCTAAAGCAGAGTGTGATTCATGGAAGAGAACTGTGCTGGGTGTTTCCCTTCAGAAATGGAGTTAAATCCCAGGCTTTGTGTCTTCCTACAAAAAAGTCTTCATTTTACGTAAGGGCAGTCACTTTTCAGCTCAAACAAACTACATCGTTCACGAAGCTAAATCGTTTCTCACCTTAACTGCCAAGCATTGCATGATAGAGGACCAGTGCTTTGTTCTAGTTTCAGAAGCAGAGTTGGACTAGATATGGTCCGTATATGTAGGAAAAACTGTTCTTTTGTTCTCAGCACACTCACGTTTCCTGCTGTCATAGAGACTCTAGAAAGCAAGAGCGTGCTTCTTGCTCTAAAGCAGAGTGTGACCTATGGATGAGAACTCTGCTGTGTGTTTCACTTCAGAAATGGAGTTAAATCCCAGGCTCTGAGTCTTGCTAAAAGCAAGACTTCGTTTCAGGGAAGGGCAGTCACTTTTCAGCTCAAACAAACTACATCGTTCACGAAGCTAACACGTTACTCATCTTAACTGCCAAGCATTGCATGTTAGAGGACCAGTGCTTTGTATCAGTTTCAGAAGCAGAGTTGGACTAGATATGGTCCATATGTGTATGAAACACAGTTCTTTTTATCTGAGCACACTCAAGTTTCCTGCTGTTTTAGAGACTCTAGAAAGCAAGAGCGTGCTTTTTGCTCTAGAGCAGAGTTTGATCCATGCATGAGAACTATGCTGTGTGTTTCAATTCAGAAATGGTGTTAAATCCCAGGCTCTGAGTCTTCCTACATGCAAGACTTTGTTTCAGGTAAGGGCAGTTACTTTACAGCACAAACGAACTACTTCGTTCACATGGCTCACATGTTTCTCATCTTTACGGACAAGCATTGGATGTTAGAGGACCAGTGCTTTGTAACAGTTTCAGAAGCAGTGTTGGACTAATATGGTCTGTATGTGTAGGAAACACCATTCTTTTTTTCTCAGCACACTCACGTTTCCTGCTGTCTTAGAGACTCTAGAAAGCAAGAGCGTGCTTCTTGCTCTAAAGCAGAGTGTGATCTATGGATGAGAACTCTGCTGTGTGTTTCACTTCAGAAATGGAGTTCAATCCCACGCTCTATGTCATCATACACGCAAGACTTCGTTTCAGGTAATGGCAGTCACTTTACAGCTGAAATGAACTACATCATTCACGAAGCTCACACGATTCTCATCTTAAATGACAAGCATTGGATGTTAGAGGAACTGTGGTTTGTTTCAGTTTCAGAAGCAGAGTTGAACTAGATATGGTCCCTATGTGTAGGAAACACCATTCTTTTGTTCTGATCACACTCAATTTTCCTGCTGTCTTAGAGACTCTAGAAAGCAAGAGCGTGCTTCTTGCACTAAAGCAGAGTGTGATCAATGGATGAGAACTCTGCTGTGTGTTTCACTTCAGAAATGGAGTTAAATCCCAGGCTCTCAGTCTTCCTACAAGCAAGACTTCTTTTCAGGTAAGGGCAGTTACTTTAAGGCTCAAACAAACTACATCGTTCACGAGGCTCACGCATTTCTCATCTAAACTGAAAAGCATTGGTTGTTAGAGGACCTCTGGTTTGTTTCAGTTTCAGAAGCAGAGATGAACTAGATATGGTCTGTATGTGTAGGAAACACCTTTCTTTTGTTCTCATCACACTCATGTTTCATGCTCTCTTAGAGACTCTAGAAAGCTAGAGCGTGCTTCTTGCTCTAAATCAGAGTGTGATCTATGGATGAGAACTCTGCTGTGTGTTTCTCTTCAGAAATGGAGTTATATCCCAGGCTCTGAGTCTTCCTACAAGCAAGACTTCGTTTCAGGTAAGGGCAGTCACTTTTCAGCTCAAACAAACTACATCATTCACGAAGCTAACACGTTTCTCATCTTAACTGCCAAGCATTGCATGTTAGAGGACCAGTGCTTTGTATCAGTTTCAGAAGCAGAGTTGGACTAGATATGGTCTGTATGTGTAGGAAACACTGTTCTTTTGTTCTCAGCACACTCATGTTTCCTGCTGTCTTAGAGACTCTAGAAAGCAAGAGCGTGCTTCTTGCTCTAAAGCAGAGTGTGATCAATGGATGAGAACTCTGCAGTGTGTTCCACTTCAGAAATGGAGTTAAATCCCAGGCTTTGAGTCTTCTTACAAGCAAGATATCGTTTCAGGTAAGGGCAGTTACTTTACATCTCAAAAGAACTACATTATACACGAAGCTCACACGTTTCTTGGTCTTAATTGAAAAGCATTGGATGTTACAGGAACAGTGCTTTATATCAGCTTCAGAAGAAGTGTTGAACTAGATATGGTCCATATGTGTAGGAAACACAGTTCTTTTGTTCTGAGCACACTCAGGTTTCCAGCTGTATTAGAGAATCTAGAAAGTAAGAGCGTGCTTCTTGCTCTAAAGCAGAGTGTGATCCATGGATGAGAACTATGCTCTGTGTTTCCCTTCAGAAAGGGAGTTAAATCCCAGGCTCTGAGTCTTCCTACAAGCAAGACTTCGTTTCAGTTAAGGACAGTTACTTTACAGCTCAAACGAACTACATTGTTCACGAAGCTCACAAGTTTCTCATCTTAATGGACAAGCATTGGATATTAGAGGACCTGTGGTTTGTTTCACTTTCAGAAGCAGAGTTGGACTAGATATGGCCCATATGTGTAGGAAACTCTGTTCTTTTGTTCTCAGCACACTCATGTTTCCTGCTGTCTTAGAGACTCTAGAAAGCAAGAGCATGCTTCTTGCTCTAAAGCAGAGTGTGATCTAAGGATGAGAACTCTGCTGTGTGTTTCACTTCAGAAATGGAGTTAAATCCCAGGCTCTGAGTCTTCCTACAAGCAAGACTTCGTTTCAGGTAATGGCAGTCACTTTTCAGCTCAAAAGAACTACCTTTCATGATGCTCACACGTTTCTCATCTTAAATGACAAGCATTGGATGTTAGAGGACCTGTGCTTTGTGTCAGTTTCAGAAGAAGAGTTGAACTAGATATGGTCAGTATGTGTAGGAAACACAGTTCTTTTGTTCTGAGCACAATCAGGTTTCCTGCTGTATTAGAGACTCTAGAAAGGAAGAGCGGGCGTCTTGCTCTAAAGCAGAGTGTGATTCATGGAAGAGAACTGTGCTGGGTGTTTCCCTTCAGAAATGGAGTTAAATCCCAGTCTTTGTGTCTTCCTACAAAAAAGTCTTCATTTCACGTAAGGGCAGTCACTTTTCAGCTCAAACAAACTACATCGTTCACAAAGCTAAATCTTTTCTCATCTTAACTGCCAAGCATTGCATGTTAGAGGACCAGTGCATTGTTTCAGTTTCAGAAGCAGAGTTGGACTAGATATGGTCCGTATATGTAGGAAAAACTGTTCTTTTGTTCTCAGCACACTCATGTTTCCTGCTGTCTTAGAGACTCTAGAAAGCAAGAGCGTGCTTCTTGCTCTAAAGCAGAGTGTGTCCTATGGATGGGAACTCTGCTGTGTGTTTCACTTCAGAAATGGAGTTAAATCCCAGGCTCTGAGTCTTCCTACAAGCAAGACTTTGTTTCTGGTAAGGGCAGTTACTTTACAGCTCAAATGAACTACATCGTTCACAAAGCTCACATGTTTCTCACCTTGACAGACAAGCATTGGATGTTTTAGGACCTGTGGTTTGTTTCAGTTTCAGAAGCAGAATTGGACTAGATATGGTGCGTATGTGTAGGAAACACCGTTCTTTTGTTCTGAGCACACTCAGGTTTCCAGCTGTATTAGAGACTCTAGAAAGCAAGAGCGTGCTTCTTGCTCTAAAGCAGAGTGTGATCCATGGATGAGAACTATGCTGTGTGTTTCCCTTCAGAAAGGGAGTTAAATCCCAGGCTCTGAGTCTTCCTACAAGCAAGACTTCGTTTCAGGGAAGGGCAGTTACTTTACTGCTCAAACGAACTACATCATTCACAAACCTCACATGTTTCTCATCTTGAGAGACAAGCATTGGATGTTAGAGGACCTGGGGTTTGTTTCAGTTTCAGAAGCAGAATTGGACTAGATATGGTCCGTATATGTAGGAAACACCATTCTTTTGTTCTGAGCACACTCATGTTTCCTGCTGTCTTAGAGACTCTAGAAAACTAGAGCATGCTTCTTGCTCTAAATCAGAGTGTGATCTATGGATGAGAACTCTGCGGTGTGTTTCACTTCAGAAATGGAGTTAAATCCCAGGCTCTGAGTCTTCCTACAAGCAAGACTTCGTTTCAGTTCAGGGCAGTTACTTTACAGCTCAAACGAACTACATTGTTCACGAAGCTCACAAGTTTCTCATCTTAACGGACAATCATTGGATGTTAGAGGACATGTGGTTTGTTTCACTTTCAGAAGCAGAGTTGGACTAGATATGGCCCGTATGTGTAGGAAACACCGTTCTTTTGTTCTCAGCACACTCATGTTTCCTGCTGTCTTAGAGACTCTAGAAAGCAAGAGCGTGCTTCTTGCTCTAAAGCAGAGTGTGTCCTATGGATGGGAACTCTGCTGTGTGTTTCACTTCAGAAATGGAGTTAAATCCCAGGCTCTGAGTCTTCCTACAAGCAAGACTTTGTTTCTGGTAAGGGCAGTTACTTTACAGCTCAAATGAACTACATCGTTCACAAAGCTCACATGTTTCTCACCTTGACAGACAAGCATTGGATGTTAGAGGACCTGTGGTTTGTTTCAGTTTCAGAAGCAGAATTGGACTAGATATGGTGCGTATGTGTAGGAAACACCGTTCTTTTGTTCTGAGCACACTCAGGTTTCCAGCTGTATTAGAGACTCTAGAAAGCAAGAGCGTGCTTCTTGCTCTAAAGCAGAGTGTGATCCATGGCTGAGAACTATGCTGTGTGTTTCCCTTCAGAAAGGGAGTTAAATCCCAGGCTCTGAGTCTTCCTACAAGCAAGACTTCGTTTCAGGGAAGGGCAGTTACTTTACTGCTCAAACGAACTACATCATTCACAAACCTCACATGTTTCTCATCTTGAGAGACAAGCATTGGATGTTAGAGGACCTGGGGTTTGTTTCAGTTTCAGAAGCAGAATTGGACTAGATATGGTCCGTATATGTAGGAAACACCGTTCTTTTGTTCTGAGCACACTCATGTTTCCTGCTGTCTTAGAGACTCTAGAAAACTAGAGCATGCTTCTTGCTCTAAATCAGAGTGTGATCTATGGATGAGAACTCTGCGGTGTGTTTCACTTCAGAAATGGAGTTAAATCCCAGGCTCTGAGTCTTCCTACAAGCAAGACTTCGTTTCAGTTCAGGGCAGTTACTTTACAGCTCAAACGAACTACATTGTTCACGAAGCTCACAAGTTTCTCATCTTAACGGACAATCATTGGATGTTAGAGGACATGTGGTTTGTTTCACTTTCAGAAGCAGAGTTGGACTAGATATGGCCCGTATGTGTAGGAAACACCGTTCTTTTGTTCTCAGCACACTGATGTTTCCTGCTGTCTTAGAGACTCTAGAAAGAAAGAGCGTGCTTCTTGCTCTAAAGCAGAGTGTGATCAATGGATGAGAACTCTGCAGTGTGTTCCACTTCAGAAATGGAGTTAAATCCCAGGCTTTGAGTCTTCTTACAAGCAAGATATCGTTTCAGGTAAGGGCAGTTACTTTACATCTCAAAAGAACTACATTATACACAAAGCTCACACGTTTCTCGGTCTTAATTGAAAAGCATTGCATGTTACAGGAACAGTGCTTTATATCAGCTTCAGAAGAAGAGTTGAACAAGATATGGTGCATATGTGTAGGAAACACAGTTCTTTTGTTCTGAGCACACTCAAGTATCCTGCTGTATTAGAGACTCTGGAAAGCAAGAGCGTGCTTCTTGCTCTAAAGCAGAGTGTGATCTAAGGATGAGAACTCTGCTGTGTGTTTCACTTCAGAAATGGAGTTAAATCCCAGGCTCTGAGTCTTCCTACAAGCAAGACTACGTTTCAGGTAATGGCAGTCACTTTTCAGCTCAAAAGAACTACCTTTCATGATGCTCACACTTATCTCATCTTAAATGACAAGCATTGGATGTTAGAGGACCTGTGCTTTGTGTCAGTTTCAGAAGAAGAGTTGAACTAGATAGGGTCAGTATGTGTAGGAAACACAGTTCTTTTGTTCTGAGCACAATCAGGTTTCCTGCTGTATTAGAGACTCTAGAAAGGAAGAGCGTGCTTCTTGCTCTAAAGCAGAGTGTGATTCATGGAAGAGAACTGTGCAGGGTGTTTCCCTTCAGAAATGGAGTTAAATCCCAGGCTTTGTGTCTTCCTACAAAAAAGTCTTCATTTCAAGTAAGGGCAGTCACTTTTCAGCTCAAACAAACTACATCGTTCACGAAGCTAAATCGTTTCTCATCTTAACTGCCAAGCATTGCATGTTAGAGGACCAGTGCATTGTTTCAGTTTCAGAAGCAGAGTTGGACTAGATATGGTCCGTATATGTAGGAAAAACTGTTCTTTTGTTCTCAGCACACTCATGTTTCCTGCTGTCTTAGAGACTCTAGAAAGCAAGAGCGTGCTTCTTGCTCTAAAGCAGAGTGTGTCCTATGGATGGGAACTCTGCTGTGTGTTTCACTTCAGAAATGGAGTTAAATCCCAGGCTCTGAGTCTTCCTACAAGCAAGACTTTGTTTCTGGTAAGGGCAGTTACTTTACAGCTCAAATGAACTACATCGTTCACAAAGCTCACATGTTTCTCATCTTGACAGACAAGCATTGGATGTTAGAGGACCTGTGGTTTGTTTCAGTTTCAGAAGCAGAATTGGACTAGATATGGTGCGTATGGGTAGGAAACACCGTTCTTTTGTTCTGAGCACACTCAGGTTTCCAGCTGTATTAGAGACTCTAGAAAGCAAGAGCGTGCTTCTTGCTCTAAAGCAGAGTGTGATCCATGGATGAGAACTATGCTGTGTGTTTCCCTTCAGAAAGGGAGTTAAATCCCAGGCTCTGAGTCTTCCTACAAGCAAGACTTCCTTTCAGGGAAGGGCAGTTACTTTACTGCTCAAACGAACTACATCGTTCACAAACCTCACATGTTTCTCATCTTGACAGACAAGCATTGGATGTTAGAGGACCTGGGGTTTGTTTCAGTTTCAGAAGCAGAATTGGACTAGATATGGTCCGTATATGTAGGAAACACCGTTCTTTTGTTCTGAGCACACTCAGTTTTCCAGCTTTGTTAGAGACTCTAGAAAGCAAGAGCGTGCTTCTTGCTCTAAAGCAGAGTGTGATCCATGGATGAGAACTATGCTGTGTGTTTCCCTTCAGAAATGGAGTTAAATCCCAGGCTCTGAGTCTTCCTACAAGCAAGACTTCGTTTCAGTTCAGGGCAGTTACTTTACAGCTCAAACGAACTACATTGTTCACGAAGCTCACAAGTTTCTCATCTTAACGGACAATCATTGGATGTTAGAGCACATGTGGTTTGTTTCACTTTCAGAAGCAGAGTTGGACTAGATATGGCCCGTATGTGTAGGCCCGTATGTGTAGGAAACACCGTTCTTTTGTTCTCAGCACACTGATGTTTCCTGCTGTCTTAGAGACTCTAGAAAGAAAGAGCGTGCTTCTTGCTCTAAAGCAGAGTGTGATCAATGGATGAGAACTCTGCAGTGTGTTCCACTTCAGAAATGGAGTTAAATCCCAGGCTTTGAGTCTTCTTACAAGCAAGATATCGTTTCAGGTAAGGGCAGTTACTTTACATCTCAAAAGAACTACATTATACACGAAGCTCACACGTTTCTCGGTCTTAATTGAAAAGCATTGGATGTTACAGGAACAGTGCTCTATATCAGCTTCAGAAGAAGAGTTGAACTAGATATGGTCCATATGTGTAGGAAACACAGTTCTTTTGTTCTGAACACACTCAAGTATCCTGCTGTATTAGAGACTCTGGAAAGCAAGAGCGTGCTTCTTGCTCTAAAGCAGAGTGTGATCTAAGGATGAGAACTCTGCTGTGTGTTTCACTTCAGAAATGGAGTTAAATCCCAGGCTCTGAGTCTTCCTACAAGCAAGACTTCATTTCTGGTAAGGGCAGTTACTTTACAGCTCAAATGATCTACATCGTTCACAAAGCTCCCATGTTTCTCATCTTGACAGACAAGCACTGGATGTTAGAGGACCTGTGGTGTGTTTCAGTTTCAGAAGCAGAATTGGACTAGATATGGTGGGTATGTGTAGGAAACACCGTTCTTTTGTTCTGAGCACACTCAGGTTTCCAGCTGTATTAGAGACTCTAGAAAGTAAGAGCGTGCTTCTTGCTCTAAAGCAGAGTGTGATCCATGGATGAGAACTATGCTCTGTGTTTCCCTTCAGAAAGGGAGTTAAATCCCAGGCTCTGAGTCTTCCAACAAGCAAGACTTCGTTTCAGTTAAGGACAGTTACTTTACAGCTCAAACGAACTACATTGTTCACGAAGCTCACAAGTTTCTCATCTTATCGGACAAGCATTGGATGTTAGAGGACCTGTGGTTTGTTTCAATTTCAGAAGCAGAGTTGGACTAGATATGGCCCATATGTGTAGGAAACTCCGTTCTTTTGTTCTCAGCACACTCATGTTTCCTGCTGTCTTAGAGACTCTAGAAAGCAAGAGCATGCTTCTTGCTCTAAAGCAGAGTGTGATCTAAGGATGAGAACTCTGCTGTGTGTTTCACTTCAGAAATGGAGTTAAATCCCAGGCTCTGAGTCTTCCTACAAGCAAGACTTCGTTTCAGGTAATGGCAGTCACTTTTCAGCTCAAAAGAACTACCTTTCATGATGCTCACACTTATCTCATCTTAAATGACAAGCATTGGATGTTAGAGGACCTGTGCTTTGTGTCAGTTTCAGAAGAAGAGTTGAACTAGATAGGGTCAGTATGTGTAGGAAACACAGTTCTTTTGTTCTGAGCACAATCAGGTTTCCTGCTGTATTAGAGACTCTAGAAAGGAAGAGCGTGCTTCTTGCTCTAAAGCAGAGTGTGATTCATGGAAGAGAACTGTGCAGGGTGTTTCCCTTCAGAAATGGAGTTAAATCCCAGGCTTTGTGTCTTCCTTCAAAAAAGTCTTCATTTCAAGTAAGGGCAGTCACTTTTCAGCTCAAACAATCTACATCGTTCACGAAGCTAAATCGTTTCTCATCTTAACTGCCAAGCATTGCATGTTAGAGGACCAGTGCTTTGTTTCAGTTTCAGAAGCAGAGTTGGACTAGATATGGTCCATATATGTAGGAAAAACTGTTCTTTTGTTCTCAGCACACTCATGTTTCCTGCTGTCTTAGACACTCTAGAAAGCAAGAGC
Source organism: Onychomys leucogaster (assembly GCA_949786385.1). NCBI lineage: Eukaryota > Metazoa > Chordata > Mammalia > Rodentia > Cricetidae > Onychomys > Onychomys leucogaster. The sequence continues at coordinate 1,195,473 of CATKUP010000140.1, forward strand.
GTGCTTCTTGCTCTAAAGCAGAGTGTGTCCTATGGATGGGAACTCTGCTGTGTGTTTCACTTCAGAAATGGAGTTAAATCCCAGGCTCTGAGTCTTCCTACAAGCAAGACTTTGTTTCTGGTAAGGGCAGTTACTTTACAGCTCAAATGAACTACATCGTTCACAAAGCTCACATGTTTCTCATCTTGACAGACAAGCATTGGATGTTAGAGGACCTGGGGTTTGTTTCAGTTTCAGAAGCAGAATTGGACTAGATATGGTCCGTATATTTAGGAAACACCGTTCTTTTGTTCTGAGCACACTCAGGTTTCCAGCTTTGTTAGAGACTCTAGAAAGCAAGAGCGTGCTTCTTGCTCTAAAGCAGAGTGTGATCCATGGATGAGAACTATGCTGTGTGTTTCCCTTCAGAAATGGAGTTAAATCCCAGGCTCTGAGTCTTCCTACAAGCAAGACTTCGTTTCAGTTCAGGGCAGTTACTTTACAGCTCAAACGAACTACATTGTTCACGAAGCTCACAAGTTTCTCATCTTAACGGACAATCATTGGATGTTAGAGGACATGTGGTTTGTTTCACTTTCAGAAGCAGAGTTGGACTAGATATGGCCCGTATGTGTAGGAAACACCGTTCTTTTGTTCTCAGCACACTCATGTTTCCTGCTGTCTTAGAGACTCTAGAAAGAAAGAGCATGCTTCTTGCTCTAAAGCAGAGTGTGATCAATGGATGAGAACTCTGCAGTGTGTTCCACTTCAGAAATGGAGTTAAATCCCAGGCTTTGAGTCTTCTTACAAGCAAGATATCGTTTCAGGTAAGGGCAGTTACTTTACATCTCAAAAGAACTACATTATACACGAAGCTCACACGTTTCTCGGTCTTAATTGAAAAGCATTGGATGTTACAGGAACAGTGCTCTATATCAGCTTCAGAAGAAGAGTTGAACTATATATGGTCCATATGTGTAGGAAACACAGTTCTTTTGTTCTGAACACACTCAAGTATCCTGCTGTATTAGAGACTCTGGAAAGCAAGAGCGTGCTTCTTGCTCTAAAGCAGAGTGTGATCTAAGGATGAGAACTCTGCTGTGTGTTTCACTTCAGAAATGGAGTTAAATCCCAGGCTCTGAGTCTTCCTACAAGCAAGACTTCATTTCTGGTAAGGGCAGTTACTTTACAGCTCAAATGGTCTACATCGTTCACAAAGCTCCCATGTTTCTCATCTTGACAGACAAGCACTGGATGTTAGAGGACCTGTGGTTTGTTTCAGATTCAGAAGCAGAATTGGACTAGATATGGTGCGTATGTGTAGGAAACACCGTTCTTTTGTTCTGAGCACACTCAGGTTTCCAGCTGTATTAGAGACTCTAGAAAGTAAGAGCGTGCTTCTTGCTCTAAAGCAGAGTGTGATCCATGGATGAGAACTATGCTCTGTGTTTCCCTTCAGAAAGGGAGTTAAATCCCAGGCTCTGAGTCTTCCAACAAGCAAGACTTCGTTTCAGTTAAGGACAGTTACTTTACAGCTCAAACGAACTACATTGTTCACGAAGCTCACAAGTTTCTCATCTTATCGGACAAGCATTGGATGTTAGAGGACCTGTGGTTTGTTTCAATTTCAGAAGCAGAGTTGGACTAGATATGGCCCATATGTGTAGGAAACTCCGTTCTTTTGTTCTCAGCACACTCATGTTTCCTGCTGTCTTAGAGACTCTAGAAAGCAAGAGCATGCTTCTTGCTCTAAAGCAGAGTGTGATCTAAGGATGAGAACTCTGCTGTGTGTTTCACTTCAGAAATGGAGTTAAATCCCAGGCTCTGAGTCTTCCTACAAGCAAGACTTCGTTTCAGGTAATGGCAGTCACTTTTCAGCTCAAAAGAACTACCTTTCATGATGCTCACACTTATCTCATCTTAAATGACAAGCATTGGATGTTAGAGGACCTGTGCTTTGTGTCAGTTTCAGAAGAAGAGTTGAACTAGATAGGGTCAGTATGTGTAGGAAACACAGTTCTTTTGTTCTGAGCACAATCAGGTTTCCTGCTGTATTAGAGACTCTAGAAAGGAAGAGCGTGCTTCTTGCTCTAAAGCAGAGTGTGATTCATGGAAGAGAACTGTGCAGGGTGTTTCCCTTCAGAAATGGAGTTAAATCCCAGGCTTTGTGTCTTCCTACAAAAAAGTCTTCATTTCAAGTAAGGGCAGTCACTTTTCAGCTCAAACAAACTACATCGTTCACGAAGCTAAATCGTTTCTCATCTTAACTGCCAAGCATTGCATGTTAGAGGACCAGTGCATTGTTTCAGTTTCAGAAGCAGAGTTGGACTAGATATGGTCTGTATATGTAGGAAAAACTGTTCTTTTGTTCTCAGCACACTCATGTTTCCTGCTGTCTTAGAGACTCTAGAAAGCAAGAGCGTGCTTCTTGCTCTAAAGCAGAGTGTGTCCTATGGATGGGAACTCTGCTGTGTGTTTCACTTCAGAAATGGAGTTAAATCCCAGGCTCTGAGTCTTCCTACAAGCAAGACTTTGTTTCTGGTAAGGGCAGTTACTTTACAGCTCAAATGAACTACATCGTTCACAAAGCTCACATGTTTCTCATCTTGACAGACAAGCATTGGATGTTAGAGGACCTGTGGTTTGTTTCAGTTTCAGAAGCAGAATTGGACTAGATATGGTGCGTATGGGTAGGAAACACCGTTCTTTTGTTCTGAGCACACTCAGGTTTCCAGCTGTATTAGAGACTCTAGAAAGCAAGAGCGTGCTTCTTGCTCTAAAGCAGAGTGTGATCCATGGATGAGAACTATGCTGTGTGTTTCCCTTCAGAAAGGGAGTTAAATCCCAGGCTCTGAGTCTTCCTACAAGCAAGACTTCGTTTCAGGGAAGGGCAGTTACTTTACTGCTCAAACGAACTACATCGTTCACAAACCTCACATGTTTCTCATCTTGACAGACAAGCATTGGATGTTAGAGGACCTGGGGTTTGTTTCAGTTTCAGAAGCAGAATTGGACTAGATATGATCCGTATATGTAGGAAACACCGTTCTTTTGTTCTGAGCACACTCAGTTTTCCAGCTTTGTTAGAGACTCTAGAAAGCAAGAGCGTGCTTCTTGCTCTAAAGCAGAGTGTGATCCATGGATGAGAACTATGCTGTGTGTGTCCCTTCAGAAATGGAGTTAAATCCCAGGCTCTGAGTCTTCCTACAAGCAAGACTTCGTTTCAGTTCAGGGCAGTTACTTTACAGCTCAAACGAACTACATTGTTCACGAAGCTCACAAGTTTCTCATCTTAACGGACAATCATTGGATGTTAGAGCACATGTGGTTTGTTTCACTTTCAGAAGCAGAGTTGGACTAGATATGGCCCGTATGTGTAGGAAACACCGTTCTTTTGTTCTCAGCACACTGATGTTTCCTGCTGTCTTAGAGACTCTAGAAAGAAAGAGCGTGCTTCTTGCTCTAAAGCAGAGTGTGATCAATGGATGAGAACTCTGCAGTGTGTTCCACTTCAGAAATGGAGTTAAATCCCAGGCTTTGAGTCTTCTTACAAGCAAGATATCGTTTCAGGTAAGGGCAGTTACTTTACATCTCAAAAGAACTACATTATACACGAAGCTCACACGTTTCTCGGTCTTAATTGAAAAGCATTGGATGTTACAGGAACAGTGCTCTATATCAGCTTCAGAAGAAGAGTTGAACTAGATATGGTCCATATGTGTAGGAAACACAGTTCTTTTGTTCTGAACACACTCAAGTATCCTGCTGTATTAGAGACTCTGGAAAGCAAGAGCGTGCTTCTTGATCTAAAGCAGAGTGTGATCTAAGGATGAGAACTCTGCTGTGTGTTTCACTTCAGAAATGGAGTTAAATCCCAGGCTCTGAGTCTTCCTACAAGCAAGACTTCATTTCTGGTAAGGGCAGTTACTTTACAGCTCAAATGATCTACATCGTTCACAAAGCTCCCATGTTTCTCATCTTGACAGACAAGCACTGGATGTTAGAGGACCTGTGGTGTGTTTCAGTTTCAGAAGCAGAATTGGACTAGATATGGTGGGTATGTGTAGGAAACACCGTTCTTTTGTTCTGAGCACACTCAGGTTTCCAGCTGTATTAGAGACTCTAGAAAGTAAGAGCGTGCTTCTTGCTCTAAAGCAGAGTGTGATCCATGGATGAGAACTATGCTCTGTGTTTCCCTTCAGAAAGGGAGTTAAATCCCAGGCTCTGAGTCTTCCAACAAGCAAGACTTCGTTTCAGTTAAGGACAGTTACTTTACAGCTCAAACGAACTACATTGTTCACGAAGCTCACAAGTTTCTCATCTTAACGGACAAGCATTGGATGTTAGAGGACCTGTGGTTTGTTTCACTTTCAGAAGCAGAGTTGGACTAGATATGGCCCATATGTGTAGGAAACTCCGTTCTTTTGTTCTCAGCACACTCATGTTTCCTGCTGTCTTAGAGACTCTAGAAAGCAAGAGCATGCTTCTTGCTCTAAAGCAGAGTGTGATCTAAGGATGAGAACTCTGCTGTGTGTTTCACTTCAGAAATGGAGTTAAATCCCAGGCTCTGAGTCTTCCTACAAGCAAGACTTCGTTTCAGGTAATGGCAGTCACTTTTCAGCTCAAAAGAACTACCTTTCATGATGCTCACACGTATCTCATCTTAAATGACAAGCATTGGATGTTAGAGGACCTGTGCTTTGTGTCAGTTTCAGAAGAAGAGTTGAACTAGATAGGGTCAGTATGTGTAGGAAACACAGTTCTTTTGTTCTGAGCACAATCAGGTTTCCTGCTGTATTAGAGACTCTAGAAAGGAAGAGCGTGCTTCTTGCTCTAAAGCAGAGTGTGATTCATGGAAGAGAACTGTGCAGGGTGTTTCCCTTCAGAAATGGAGTTAAATCCCAGGCTTTGTGTCTTCCTACAAAAAAGTCTTCATTTCAAGTAAGGGCAGTCACTTTTCAGCTCAAACAAACTACATCGTTCACGAAGCTAAATCGTTTCTCATCTTAACTGCCAAGCATTGCATGTTAGAGGACCAGTGCATTGTTTCAGTTTCAGAAGCAGAGTTGGACTAGATATGGTCCGTATATGTAGGAAAAACTGTTCTTTTGTTCTCAGCACACTCATGTTTCCTGCTGTCTTAGAGACTCTAGAAAGCAAGAGCGTGCTTCTTGCTCTAAAGCAGAGTGTGTCCTATGGATGGGAACTCTGCTGTGTGTTTCACTTCAGAAATGGAGTTAAATCCCAGGCTCTGAGTCTTCCTACAAGCAAGACTTTGTTTCTGGTAAGGGCAGTTACTTTACAGCTCAAATGAACTACATCGTTCACAAAGCTCACATGTTTCTCATCTTGACAGACAAGCATTGGATGTTAGAGGACCTGTGGTTTGTTTCAGTTTCAGAAGCAGAATTGGACTAGATATGGTGCGTATGGGTAGGAAACACCGTTCTTTTGTTCTGAGCACACTCAGGTTTCCAGCTGTATTAGAGACTCTAGAAAGCAAGAGCGTGCTTCTTGCTCTAAAGCAGAGTGTGATCCATGGATGAGAACTATGCTGTGTGTTTCCCTTCAGAAAGGGAGTTAAATCCCAGGCTCTGAGTCTTCCTACAAGCAAGACTTCGTTTCAGGGAAGGGCAGTTACTTTACTGCTCAAACGAACTACATCGTTCACAAACCTCACATGTTTCTCATCTTGACAGACAAGCATTGGATGTTAGAGGACCTGGGGTTTGTTTCAGTTTCAGAAGCAGAATTGGACTAGATATGGTCCGTATATGTAGGAAACACCGTTCTTTTGTTCTGAGCACACTCAGTTTTCCAGCTTTGTTAGAGACTCTAGAAAGCAAGAGCGTGCTTCTTGCTCTAAAGCAGAGTGTGATCCATGGATGAGAACTATGCTGTGTGTTTCCCTTCAGAAATGGAGTTAAATCCCAGGCTCTGAGTCTTCCTACAAGCAAGACTTCGTTTCAGTTCAGGGCAGTTACTTTACAGCTCAAACGAACTACATTGTTCACGAAGCTCACAAGTTTCTCATCTTAACGGACAATCATTGGATGTTAGAGGACATGTGGTTTGTTTCACTTTCAGAATCAGAGTTGGACTAGATATGGCCCGTATGTGTAGGAAACACCGTTCTTTTGTTCTCAGCACACTCATGTTTCCTGCTGTCTTAGAGACTCTAGAAAGCAAGAGCGTGCTTCTTGCTCTAAAGCAGAGTGTGATCAATGGATGAGAACTCTGCAGTGTGTTCCACTTCAGAAATGGAGTTAAATCCCAGGCTTTGAGTCTTCTTACAAGCAAGATATCGTTTCAGGTAAGGGCAGTTACTTTACATCTCAAAAGAACTACATTATACACGAAGCTCATACGTTTCTCGGTCTTAATTGAAAAGCATTGGATGTTACAGGAACAGTGCTCTATATCAGCTTCAGAAGAAGAGTTGAACTAGATATGGTCCATATGTGTAGGAAACACAGTTCTTTTGTTCTGAACACACTCAAGTATCCTGCTGTATTAGAGACTCTGGAAAGCAAGAGCGTGCTTCTTGCTCTAAAGCAGAGTGTGATCTAAGGATGAGAACTCTGCTGTGTGTTTCACTTCAGAAATGGAGTTAAATCCCAGGCTCTGAGTCTTCCTACAAGCAAGACTTCATTTCTGGTAAGGGCAGTTACTTTACAGCTCAAATGATCTACATCGTTCACAAAGCTCCCATGTTTCTCATCTTGACAGACAAGCACTGGATGTTAGAGGACCTGTGGTTTGTTTCAGTTTCAGAAGCAGAATTGGACTAGATATGGTGCGTATGTGTAGGAAACACCATTCTTTTGTTCTGAGCACACTCAGGTTTCCAGCTGTATTAGAGACTCTAGAAAGTAAGAGCGTGCTTCTTGCTCTAAAGCAGAGTGTGATCCATGGATGAGAACTATGCTCTGTGTTTCCCTTCAGAAAGGGAGTTAAATCCCAGGCTCTGAGTCTTCCAACAAGCAAGACTTCGTTTCAGTTAAGGACAGTTACTTTACAGCTCAAACGAACTACATTGTTCACGAAGCTCACAAGTTTCTCATCTTAACGGACAAGCATTGGATGTTAGAGGACCTGTGGTTTGTTTCACTTTCAGAAGCAGAGTTGGACTAGATATGGCCCATATGTGTAGGAAACTCCGTTCTTTTGTTCTCAGCACACTCATGTTTCCTGCTGTCTTAGAGACTCTAGAAAGCAAGAGCATGCTTCTTGCTCTAAAGCAGAGTGTGATCTAAGGATGAGAACTCTGCTGTGTGTTTCACTTCGAAATGGAGTTAAATCCCAGGCTCTGAGTCTTCCTACAAGCAAGACTTCGTTTCAGGTAATGGCAGTCACTTTTCAGCTCAAAAGAACTACCTTTCATGATGCTCACACGTATCTCATCTTAAATGACAAGCATTGGATGTTAGAGGACCTGTGCTTTGTGTCAGTTTCAGAAGAAGAGTTGAACTAGATAGGGTCAGTATGTGTAGGAAACACAGTTCTTTTGTTCTGAGCACAATCAGGTTTCCTGCTGTATTAGAGACTCTAGAAAGGAAGAGCGTGCTTCTTGCTCTAAAGCAGAGTGTGATTCATGGAAGAGAACTGTGCAGGGTGTTTCCCTTCAGAAATGGAGTTAAATCCCAGGCTTTGTGTCTTCCTACAAAAAGGCTTCATTTCAAGTAAGGGCAGTCACTTTTCAGCTCAAACAAACTACATCGTTCACGAAGCTAAATCGTTTCTCATCTTAACTGCCAAGCATTGCATGTTAGAGGACCAGTGCATTGTTTCAGTTTCAGAAGCAGAGTTGGACTAGATATGGTCCGTATATGTAGGAAAAACTGTTCTTTTGTTCTCAGCACACTCATGTTTCCTGCTGTCTTAGAGACTCTAGAAAGCAAGAGCATGCTTCTTGCTCTAAAGAAGAGTGTGTCCTATGGATGGGAACTCTGCTGTGTGTTTCACTTCAGAAATGGAGTTAAATCCCAGGCTCTGAGTCTTCCTACAAGCAAGACTTTGTTTCTGGTAAGGGCAGTTACTTTACAGCTCAAATGAACTACATCGTTCACAAAGCTCACATGTTTCTCATCTTGACAGACAAGCATTGGATGTTAGAGGACCTGTGGTTTGTTTCAGTTTCAGAAGCAGAATTGGACTAGATATGGTGCGTATGGGTAGGAAACACCGTTCTTTTGTTCTGAGCACACTCAGGTTTCCAGCTGTATTAGAGACTCTAGAAAGCAAGAGCGTGCTTCTTGCTCTAAAGCAGAGTGTGATCCATGGATGAGAACTATGCTGTGTGTTTCCCTTCAGAAAGGGAGTTAAATCCCAGGCTCTGAGTCTTCCTACAAGCAAGACTTCGTTTCAGGGAAGGGCAGTTACTTTACTGCTCAAACGAACTACATCGTTCACAAACCTCACATGTTTCTCATCTTGACAGACAAGCATTGGATGTTAGAGGACCTGGGGTTTGTTTCAGTTTCAGAAGCAGAATTGGACTAGATATGGTCCGTATATGTAGGAAACACCGTTCTTTTGTTCTGAGCACACTCAGGTTTCCAGCTTTGTTAGAGACTCTAGAAAGCAAGAGCGTGCTTCTTGCTCTAAAGCAGAGTGTGATCCATGGATGAGAACTATGCTGTGTGTTTCCCTTCAGAAATGGAGTTAAATCCCAGGCTCTGAGTCTTCCTACAAGCAAGACTTCGTTTCAGTTCAGGGCAGTTACTTTACAGCTCAAACGAACTACATTGTTCACGAAGCTCACAAGTTTCTCATCTTAACGGACAATCATTGGATGTTAGAGCACATGTGGTTTGTTTCACTTTCAGAAGCAGAGTTGGACTAGATATGGCCCGTATGTGTAGGAAACACCGTTCTTTTGTTCTCAGCACACTGATGTTTCCTGCTGTCTTAGAGAATCTAGAAAGAAAGAGCGTGCTTCTTGCTCTAAAGCAGAGTGTGATCAATGGATGAGAACTCTGCAGTGTGTTCCACTTCAGAAATGGAGTTAAATCCCAGGCTTTGAGTCTTCTTACAAGCAAGATATCGTTTCAGGTAAGGGCAGTTACTTTACATCTCAAAAGAACTACATTATACACGAAGCTCACACGTTTCTCGGTCTTAATTGAAAAGCATTGGATGTTACAGGAACAGTGCTCTATATCAGCTTCAGAAGAAGAGTTGAACTAGATATGGTCCATATGTGTAGGAAACACAGTTCTTTTGTTCTGAACACACTCAAGTATCCTGCTGTATTAGAGACTCTGGAAAGCAAGAGCGTGCTTCTTGCTCTAAAGCAGAGTGTGATCTAAGGATGAGAACTCTGCTGTGTGTTTCACTTCAGAAATGGAGTTAAATCCCAGGCTCTGAGTCTTCCTACAAGCAAGACTTCATTTCTGGTAAGGGCAGTTACTTTACAGCTCAAATGATCTACATCGTTCGCAAAGCTCCCATGTTTCTCATCTTGACAGACAAGCACTGGATGTTAGAGGACCTGTGGTGTGTTTCAGTTTCAGAAGCAGAATTGGACTAGATATGGTGGGTATGTGTAGGAAACACCGTTCTTTTGTTCTGAGCACACTCAGGTTTCCAGCTGTATTAGAGACTCTAGAAAGTAAGAGCGTGCTTCTTGCTCTAAAGCAGAGTGTGATCCATGGATGAGAACTATGCTCTGTGTTTCCCTTCAGAAAGGGAGTTAAATCCCAGGCTCTGAGTCTTCCAACAAGCAAGACTTCGTTTCAGTTAAGGACAGTTACTTTACAGCTCAAACGAACTACATTGTTCACGAAGCTCACAAGTTTCTCATCTTAACGGACAAGCATTGGATGTTAGAGGACCTGTGGTTTGTTTCACTTTCAGAAGCAGAGTTGGACTAGATATGGCCCATATGTGTAGGAAACTCCGTTCTTTTGTTCTCAGCACACTCATGTTTCCTGCTGTCTTAGAGACTCTAGAAAGCAAGAGCATGCTTCTTGCTCTAAAGCAGAGTGTGATCTAAGGATGAGAACTCTGCTGTGTGTTTCACTTCAGAAATGGAGTTAAATCCCAGGCTCTGAGTCTTCCTACAAGCAAGACTTCGTTTCAGGTAATGGCAGTCACTTTTCAGCTCAAAAGAACTACCTTTCATGATGCTCACACGTATCTCATCTTAAATGACAAGCATTGGATGTTAGAGGACCTGTGCTTTGTGTCAGTTTCAGAAGAAGAGTTGAACTAGATAGGGTCAGTATGTGTAGGAAACACAGTTCTTTTGTTCTGAGCACAATCAGGTTTCCTGCTGTATTAGAGACTCTAGAAAGGAAGAGCGTGCTTCTTGCTCTAAAGCAGAGTGTGATTCATGGAAGAGAACTGTGCAGGGTGTTTCCCTTCAGAAATGGAGTTAAATCCCAGGCTTTGTGTCTTCCTACAAAAAAGTCTTCATTTCAAGTAAGGGCAGTCACTTTTCAGCTCAAACAAACTACATCGTTCACGAAGCTAAATCGTTTCTCATCTTAACTGCCAAGCATTGCATGTTAGAGGACCAGTGCATTGTTTCAGTTTCAGAAGAAGAGTTGGACTAGATATGGTCCGTATATGTAGGAAAAACTGTTCTTTTGTTCTCAGCACACTCATGTTTCCTGCTGTCTTAGAGACTCTAGAAAGCAAGAGCATGCTTCTTGCTCTAAAGCAGAGTGTGTCCTATGGATGGGAACTCTGCTGTGTGTTTCACTTCAGAAATGGAGTTAAATCCCAGGCTCTGAGTCTTCCTACAAGCAAGACTTTGTTTCTGGTAAGGGCAGTTACTTTACAGCTCAAATGAACTACATCGTTCACAAAGCTCACATGTTTCTCATCTTGACAGACAAGCATTGGATGTTAGAGGACCTGTGGTTTGTTTCAGTTTCAGAAGCAGAATTGGACTAGATATGGTGCGTATGGGTAGGAAACACCGTTCTTTTGTTCTGAGCACACTCAGGTTTCCAGCTGTATTAGAGACTCTAGAAAGCAAGAGCGTGCTTCTTGCTCTAAAGCAGAGTGTGATCCATGGATGAGAACTATGCTGTGTGTTTCCCTTCAGAAAGGGAGTTAAATCCCAGGCTCTGAGTCTTCCTACAAGCAAGACTTCGTTTCAGGGAAGGGCAGTTACTTTACAGCTCAAACGAACTACATCGTTCACAAACCTCACATGTTTCTCATCTTGACAGACAAGCATTGGATGTTAGAGGACCTGGGGTTTGTTTCAGTTTCAGAAGCAGAATTGGACTAGATATGGTCCGTATATGTAGGAAACACCGTTCTTTTGTTCTGAGCACACTCAGGTTTCCAGCTTTGTTAGAGACTCTAGAAAGCAAGAGCGTGCTTCTTGCTCTAAAGCAGAGTGTGATCCATGGATGAGAACTATGCTGTGTGTTTCCCTTCAGAAATGGAGTTAAATCCCAGGCTCTGAGTCTTCCTACAAGCAAGACTTCGTTTCAGTTCAGGGCAGTTACTTAACAGCTCAAACGAACTACATTGTTCACGAAGCTCACAAGTTTCTCATCTTAACGGACAATCATTGGATGTTAGAGGACATGTGGTTTGTTTCACTTTCAGAAGCAGAGTTGGACTAGATATGGCCCGTATGTGTAGGAAACACCGTTCTTTTGTTCTCAGCACACTCATGTTTCCTGCTGTCTTAGAGACTCTAGAAAGCAAGAGCGTGCTTCTTGCTCTAAAGCAGAGTGTGATCAATGGATGAGAACTCTGCAGTGTGTTCCACTTCAGAAATGGAGTTAAATCCCAGGCTTTGAGTCTTCTTACAAGCAAGATATCGTTTCAGGTAAGGGCAGTTACTTTACATCTCAAAAGAACTACATTATACACGAAGCTCACACGTTTCTCGGTCTTAATTGAAAAGCATTGGATGTTACAGGAACAGTGCTCTATATCAGCTTCAGAAGAAGAGTTGAACTAGATATGGTCCATATGTGTAGGAAACACAGTTCTTTTGTTCTGAACACACTCAAGTATCCTGCTGTATTAGAGACTCTGGAAAGCAAGAGCGTGCTTCTTGCTCTAAAGCAGAGTGTGATCTAAGGATGAGAACTCTGCTGTGTGTTTCACTTCAGAAATGGAGTTAAATCCCAGGCTCTGAGTCTTCCTACAAGCAAGACTTCATTTCTGGTAAGGGCAGTTACTTTACAGCTCAAATGATCTACATCGTTCACAAAGCTCCCATGTTTCTCATCTTGACAGACAAGCACTGGATGTTAGAGGACCTGTGGTTTGTTTCAGTTTCAGAAGCAGAATTGGACTAGATATGGTGCGTATGTGTAGGAAACACCGTTCTTTTGTTCTGAGCACACTCAGGTTTCCAGCTGTATTAGAGACTCTAGAAAGTAAGAGCGTGCTTCTTGCTCTAAAGCAGAGTGTGATCCATGGATGAGAACTATGCTCTGTGTTTCCCTTCAGAAAGGGAGTTAAATCCCAGGCTCTGAGTCTTCCAACAAGCAAGACTTCGTTTCAGTTAAGGACAGTTACTTTACAGCTCAAAAGAACTACATTGTTCACGAAGCTCACAAGTTTCTCATCTTAACGGACAAGCATTGTATGTTAGAGGACCTGTGGTTAGTTTCACTTTCAGAAGCAGAGTTGGACTAGATATGGCCCATATATGTAGGAAACTCCGTTCTTTTGTTCTCAGCACACTCATGTTTCCTGCTGTCTTAGAGACTCTAGAAAGCAAGAGCATGCTTCTTGCTCTAAAGCAGAGTGTGATCTAAGGATGAGAACTCTGCTGTGTTTCACTTCAGAAATGGAGTTAAATCCCAGGCTCTGAGTCTTCCTACAAGCAAGACTTCGTTTCAGGTAATGGCAGTCACTTTTCAGCTCAAAAGAACTACCTTTCATGATGCTCACACGTATCTCATCTTAAATGACAAGCATTGGATGTTAGAGGACCTGTGCTTTGTGTCAGTTTCAGAAGAAGAGTTGAACTAGATAGGGTCAGTATGTGTAGGAAACACAGTTCTTTTGTTCTGAGCACAATCAGGTTTCCTGCTGTATTAGAGACTCTAGAAAGGAAGAGCGTGCTTCTTGCTCTAAAGCAGAGTGTGATTCATGGAAGAGAACTGTGCAGGGTGTTTCCCTTCAGAAATGGAGTTAAATCCCAGGCTTTGTGTCTTCCTACAAAAAAGTCTTCATTTCAAGTAAGGGCAGTCACTTTTCAGCTCAAACAAACTACATCGTTCACGAAGCTAAATCGTTTCTCATCTTAACTGCCAAGCATTGCATGTTAGAGGACCAGTGCATTGTTTCAGTTTCAGAAGCAGAGTTGGACTAGATATGGTGCGTATGGGTAGGAAACACCGTTCTTTTGTTCTGAGCACACTCAGGTTTCCAGCTGTATTAGAGACTCTAGAAAGCAAGAGCGTGCTTCTTGCTCTAAAGCAGAGTGTGATCCATGGATGAGAACTATGCTGTGTGTTTCCCTTCAGAAAGGGAGTTAAATCCCAGGCTCTGAGTCTTCCTACAAGCAAGACTTCGTTTCAGGGAAGGGCAGTTACTTTACTGCTCAAACGAACTACATCGTTCACAAACCTCACATGTTTCTCATCTTGACAGACAAGCATTGGATGTTAGAGGACCTGGGGTTTGTTTCAGTTTCAGAAGCAGAATTGGACTAGATATGGTCCGTATATGTAGGAAACACCGTTCTTTTGTTCTGAGCACACTCAGGTTTCCAGCTTTGTTAGAGACTCTAGAAAGCAAGAGCGTGCTTCTTGCTCTAAAGCAGAGTGTGATCCATGGATGAGAACTATGCTGTGTGTTTCCCTTCAGAAATGGAGTTAAATCCCAGGCTCTGAGTCTTCCTACAAGCAAGACTTCGTTTCAGTTCAGGGCAGTTTCTTTACAGCTCAAACGAACTACATTGTTCACGAAGCTCACAAGTTTCTCATCTTAACGGACAATCATTGGATGTTAGAGGACATGTGGTTTGTTTCACTTTCAGAATCAGAGTTGGACTAGATATGGCCCGTATGTGTAGGAAACACCGTTCTTTTGTTCTCAGCACACTCATGTTTCCTGCTGTCTTAGAGACTCTAAAAAGCAAGAGCGTGCTTCTTGCTCTAAAGCAGAGTGTGATCAATGGATGAGAACTCTGCAGTGTGTTCCACTTCAGAAATGGAGTTAAATCCCAGGCTTTGAGTCTTCTTACAAGCAAGATATCGTTTCAGGTAAGGGCAGTTACTTTACATCTCAAAAGAACTACATTATAAACGAAGCTCACACGTTTCTCGGTCTTAATTGAAAAGCATTGGATGTTACAGGAACAGTGCTTTATATCATCTTCAGAAGAAGAGTTGAACTAGATATGGTGCATATGTGTAGGAAACACAGTTCTTTTGTTCTGAGCACACTCAAGTATCCTGCTGTATTAGAGACTCTGGAAAGCAAGAGCGTGCTTCTTGCTCGAAAGCAGAGTGTGATCTAAGGATGAGAACTCTGCTGTGTGTTTCACTTCAGAAATGGAGTTAAATCCCAGGCTCTGAGTCTTCCTACAAGCAAGACTTCGTTTCAGGTAAGGGCAGTCACTTTTCAGCTCAAACAAACTACATCGTTCACGAAGCTAACATGTTTCTCATCTTAACTGCCAAGCATTGCATGTTAGAGGACCAGTGCTTTGTATCAGTTTCAGAAGCAGAGTTGGACTAGATATGGTCTGTATGTGTAGGAAACACTGTTCTTTTGTTCTCAGCACACTCACTTTCCCTGCTGTCTTAGAGACTCTAGAAAGCAAGAGCGTGCTTCTTGCTCTAAAGCAGGGTGTGATCAATGGATGAGAACTCTGCAGTGTGTTCCACTTCAGAAATGGAGTTAAATCCCAGGCTTTGAGTCTTCTTACAAGCAAGATATCGTTTCAGGTAAGGGCAGTTACTTTACATCTCAAAAGAACTACATTATACACGAAGATCACACGTTTCTCGGTCTTAATTGAAAAGCATTGGATGTTACAGGAACAGTGCTTTATATCAGCATCAGAAGAAGAGTTGAACTAGATATGGTCCATATGTGTAGGAAACACAGTTCTTTTGTTCTGAGCACACTCAGGTTTCCAGCTGTATTAGAGACTCTAGAAAGTAAGAGCGTGCTTCTTGCTCTAAAGCAGAGTGTGATCCATGGATGAGAACTATGCTCTGTGTTTCCCTTCAGAAAGGGAGTTAAATCCCAGGCTCTGAGTCTTCCTACAAGCAAGACTTCATTTCAGTTAAGGACAGTTACTTTACAGCTCAAACGAACTACATTGTTCACGAAGCTCACAAGTTTCTCATCTTAACGGACAAGCATTGGATGTTAGAGGACCTGTGGTTTGTTTCACTTTCAGAAGCAGAGTTGGACTAGATATGGCCCATATGTGTAGGAAACTCTGTTCTTTTGTTCTCAGCACACTCATGTTTCCTGCTGTCTTAGAGACTCTAGAAAGCAAGAGCATGCTTCTTGCTCTAAAGCAGAGTGTGATCTAAGGATGAGAACTCTTCTGTGTGTTTCACTTCAGAAATGGAGTTAAATCCCAGGCTCTGAGTCTTCCTATAAGGAAGACGTCGTTTCAGGTAATGGCAGTCACTTTTCAGCTCAAAAGAACTACCTTTCATGATGCTCACACGTTTCTCATCTTAAATGACAAGCATTGGATGTTAGAGGACCTGTGCTTTGTGTCAGTTTCAGAAGAAGAGTTGAACTAGATATGGTCAGTATGTGTAGGAAACACAGTTCTTTTGTTCTGAGCACAATCAGGTTTCCTGCTGTATTAGAGACTCTAGAAAGGAACAGCGTGCGTCTTGCACTAAAGCAGAGTGTGATTCATGGAAGAGAACTGTGCTGGGTGTTTCCCTTCAGAAATGGAGTTAAATCCCAGTCTTTGTGTCTTCCTACAAAAAAGTCTTCATTTCACGTAAGGGCAGTCATTTTTCAGCTCAAACAAACTACATCGTTCACAAAGGTAAATCGTTTCTCATCTTAACTGCCAAGCATTTCATGTTAGAGGACCAGTGCATTGTTTCAGTTTCAGAAGCAGAGTTGGACTAGATATGGTCCGTATATGTAGGAAAAACTGTTCTTTTGTTCTCAGCACACTCATGTTTCCTGCTGTCTTAGAGACTCTAGAAAGCAAGAGTGTGCTTCTTGCTCTAAAGCAGAGTGTGTCCTATGGATGGGAACTCTGCTGTGTGTTTCACTTCAGAAATGGAGTTAAATCCCAGGCTCTGAGTCTTCCTACAAGCAAGACTTTGTTTCTGGTAAGGGCAGTTACTTTACAGCTCAAATGAACTACATCGTTCACAAATCTCACAAGTTTCTCATCTTGACAGACAAGCATTGGATGTTAGAGGACCTGTGGTTTGTTTCAGTTTCAGAAGCAGAATTGGACTAGATATGGTGCGTATGTGTAGGAAACACCGTTCTTTTGTTCTGAGCACACTCAGGTTTCCAGCTGTATTAGAGACTCTAGAAAGCAAGAGCGTGCTTCTTGCTCTAAAGCAGAGTGTGATCCATGGATGAGAACTATGCTGTGTGTTTCCCTTCAGAAAGGGAGTTAAATCCCAGGCTCTGAGTCTTCCTACAAGCAAGACTTCGTTTCAGGGAAGGGCAGTTACTTTACTGCTCAAACGAACTACATCGTTCACAAACCTCACATGTTTCTCATCTTGACAGACAAGCATTGGATGTTAGAGGACCTGGGGTTTGTTTCAGTTTCAGAAGCAGAATTGGACTAGATATGGTCCGTATATGTAGGAAACACCGTTCTTTTGTTCTGAGCACACTCAGGTTTCCAGCTTTGTTAGAGACTCTAGAAAGCAAGAGCGTGCTTCTTGCTCTAAAGCAGAGTGTGATCCATGGATGAGAACTATGCTGTGTGTTTCCCTTCAGAAATGGAGTTAAATCCCAGGCTCTGAGTCTTCCTACAAGCAAGACTTCGTTTCAGTTCAAGGCAGTTACTTTACAGCTCAAACGAACTACATTGTTCACGAAGCTCACAAGTTTCTCATCTTAACGGACAATCATTGGATGTTAGAGGACATGTGGTTTGTTTCACTTTCAGATTCAGAGTTGGACTAGATATGGCCCGTATGTGTAGGAAACACCGTTCTTTTGTTCTCAGCACACTCATGTTTCCTGCTGTCTTAGAGACTCTAGAAAGAAAGAGCGTGCTTCTTGCTCTAAAGCAGAGTGTGATCAATGGATGAGAACTCTGCAGTGTGTTCCACTTCAGAAATGGAGTTAAATCCCAGGCTTTGAGTCTTCTTACAAGCAAGATATCGTTTCAGGTAAGGGCAGTTACTTTACATCTCAAAAGAACTACATTATACACGAAGCTCACACGTTTCTCGGTCTTAATTGAAAAGCATTGGATGTTACAGGAACAGTGCTCTATATCAGCTTCAGAAGAAGAGTTGAACTAGATATGGTCCATATGTGTAGGAAACACAGTTCTTTTGTTCTGAACACACTCAAGTATCCTGCTGTATTAGAGACTCTGGAAAGCAAGAGCGTGCTTCTTGCTCTAAAGCAGAGTGTGATCTAAGGATGAGAACTCTGCTGTGTGTTTCACTTCAGAAATGGAGTTAAATCCCAGGCTCTGAGTCTTCCTACAAGCAAGACTTCATTTCTGGTAAGGGCAGTTACTTTACAGCTCAAATGATCTACATCGTTCACAAAGCTCCCATGTTTCTCATCTTGACAGACAAGCACTGGATGTTAGAGGACCTGTGGTTTGTTTCAGTTTCAGAAGCAGAATTGGACTAGATATGGTGCGTATGTGTAGGAAACACCGTTCTTTTGTTCTGAGCACACTCAGGTTTCCAGCTGTATTAGAGACTCTAGAAAGTAAGAGCGTGCTTCTTGCTCTAAAGCAGAGTGTGATCCATGGATGAGAACTATGCTCTGTGTTTCCCTTCAGAAAGGGAGTTAAATCCCAGGCTCTGAGTCTTCCAACAAGCAAGACTTCGTTTCAGTTAAGGACAGTTACTTTACAGCTCAAACGAACTACATTGTTCACGAAGCTCACAAGTTTCTCATCTTAACGGACAAGCATTGGATGTTAGAGGACCTGTGGTTTGTTTCACTTTCAGAAGCAGAGTTGGACTAGATATGGCCCATATGTGTAGGAAACTCCGTTCTTTTGTTCTCAGCACACTCATGTTTCCTGCTGTCTTAGAGACTCTAGAAAGCAAGAGCATGCTTCTTGCTCTAAAGCAGAGTGTGATCTAAGGATGAGAACTCTGCTGTGTGTTTCACTTCAGAAATGGAGTTAAATCCCAGGCTCTGAGTCTTCCTACAAGCAAGACTTCGTTTCAGATAATGGCAGTCACTTTTCAGCTCAAAAGAACTACCTTTCATGATGCTCACACGTATCTCATCTTAAATGACAAGCATTGGATGTTAGAGGACCTGTGCTTTGTGTCAGTTTCAGAAGAAGAGTTGAACTAGATAGGGTCAGTATGTGTAGGAAACACAGTTCTTTTGTTCTGAGCACAATCAGGTTTCCTGCTGTATTAGAGACTCTAGAAAGGAAGAGCGTGCTTCTTGCTCTAAAGCAGAGTGTGATTCATGGAAGAGAACTGTGCAGGGTGTTTCCCTTCAGAAATGGAGTTAAATCCCAGGCTTTGTGTCTTCCTACAAAAAAGTCTTCATTTCAAGTAAGGGCAGTCACTTTTCAGCTCAAACAAACTACATCGTTCACGAAGCTAAATCGTTTCTCATCTTAACTGCCAAGCATTGCATGTTAGAGGACCAGTGCATTGTTTCAGTTTCAGAAGCAGAGTTGGACTAGATATGGTCCGTATATGTAGGAAAAACTGTTCTTTTGTTCTCAGCACACTCATGTTTCCTGCTGTCTTAGAGACTCTAGAAAGCAAGAGCGTGCTTCTTGCTCTAAAGCAGAGTGTGTCCTATGGATGGGAACTCTGCTGTGTGTTTCACTTCAGAAATGGAGTTAAATCCCAGGCTCTGAGTCTTCCTACAAGCAAGACTTTGTTTCTGGTAAGGGCAGTTACTTTACACCTCAAATGAACTACATCGTTCACAAAGCTCACATGTTTCTCATCTTGACAGACAAGCATTGGATGTTAGAGGACCTGTGGTTTGTTTCAGTTTCAGAAGCAGAATTGGACTAGATATGGTGCGTATGGGTAGGAAACACCGTTCTTTTGTTCTGAGCACACTCAGGTTTCCAGCTGTATTAGAGACTCTAGAAAGCAAGAGCGTGCTTCTTGCTCTAAAGCAGAGTGTGATCCATGGATGAGAACTATGCTGTGTGTTTCCCTTCAGAAAGGGAGTTAAATCCCAGGCTCTGAGTCTTCCTACAAGCAAGACTTCGTTTCAGGGAAGGGCAGTTACTTTACTGCTCAAACGAACTACATCGTTCACAAACCTCACATGTTTCTCATCTTGACAGACAAGCATTGGATGTTAGAGGACCTCGGGTTTGTTTCAGTTTCAGAAGCAGAATTGGACTAGATATGGTCCGTATATGTAGGAAACACCGTTCTTTTGTTCTGAGCACACTCAGGTTTCCAGCTTTGTTAGAGACTCTAGAAAGCAAGAGCGTGCTTCTTGCTCTAAAGCAGAGTGTGATCCATGGATGAGAACTATGCTGTGTGTTTCCCTTCAGAAATGGAGTTAAATCCCAGGCTCTGAGTCTTCCTACAAGCAAGACTTCATTTCAGTTCAGGGCAGTTACTTTACAGCTCAAACGAACTACATTGTTCACGAAGCTCACAAGTTTCTCATCTTAACGGACAATCATTGGATGTTAGAGGACATGTGGTTTGTTTCACTTTCAGAATCAGAGTTGGACTAGATATGGCCCGTATGTGTAGGAAACACCGTTCTTTTGTTCTCAGCACACTCATGTTTCCTGCTGTCTTAGAGACTCTAGAAAGCAAGAGCGTGCTTCTTGCTCTAAAGCAGAGTGTGATCAATGGATGAGAACTCTGCAGTGTGTTCCACTTCAGAAATGGAGTTAAATCCCAGGCTTTGAGTCTTCTTACAAGCAAGATATCTTTTCAGGTAAGGGCAGTTACTTTACATCTCAAAAGAACTACATTATACACGAAGCTCACACGTTTCTCGGTCTTAATTGAAAAGCATTGCATGTTACAGGAACAGTGCTTTATATCAGCTTCAGAAGAAGAGTTGAACAAGATATGGTGCATATGTGTAGGAAACACAGTTCTTTTGTTCTGAGCACACTCAAGTATCCTGCTGTATTAGAGACTCTGGAAAGCAAGAGCGTGCTTCTTGCTCTAAAGCAGAGTGTGATCTAAGGATGAGAACTCTGCTGTGTGTTTTACTTCAGAAATGGAGTTAAATCCCAGGCTCTGAGTCTTCCTATAAGAAAGACTTCGTTTTAGGTAATGGCAGTCACTTTTCAGCTCAAAAGAACTACATCTTTCATGATGCTCACACGTTTCTCATGTTAAATGTCAAGCACTGGATGTTAGAGGACCTGTGCTTTGTGTCAGTTTCAGAAGAAGAGTTGAACTAGATATGGTCAGTATGTGTAGGAAACACAGTTCTTTTGTTCTGAGCACAATCACGTTTCCTGCTGTATCAGAGACTCTAGAAAGGAAGAGCGTGCTTCTTGCTCTAAAGCAGAGTGTGATTCATGGAAGAGAACTGGGCTGGGTGTTTCCCTTCAGAAATGGAGTTAAATCCCAGGCTCTGAGTCTTCCTACAAAAAAGTCTTCATTTCACGTAAGGGCAGTCACTTTTCAGCTCAAACAAACTACATCGTTCACAAAGCTAAATCGTTTCTCATCTTAACTGCCAAGCATTGCATGTTAGAGGACCAGTGCATTGTTTCAGTTTCAGAAGCAGAGTTGGACTAGATATGGTCCGTATATGTAGGAAAAACTGTTCTTTTGTTCTCAGCACACTCATGTTTCCTGCTGCCTTAGAGACTCTAGAAAGCAAGAGCGTGCTTCTTGCTCTAAAGCAGAGTGTGTCCTATGGATGGGAACTCTGCTGTGTGTTTCACTTCAGAAATGGAGTTAAATCCCAGGCTCTGAGTCTTCCTACAAGCAAGACTTTGTTTCTGGTAAGGGCAGTTACTTTACAGCTCAAATGAACTACATCGTTCACAAAGCTCACATGTTTCTCATCTTGACAGACAAGCATTGGATGTTAGAGGACCTGTGGTTTGTTTCAGTTTCAGAAGCAGAATTGGACTAGATATGGTGCGTATGGGTAGGAAACACCGTTCTTTTGTTCTGAGCACACTCAGGTTTCCAGCTGTATTAGAGACTCTAGAAAGCAAGAGCGTGCTTCTTGCTCTAAAGCAGAGTGTGATCCATGGATGAGAACTATGCTGTGTGTTTCCCTTCAGAAATGGAGTTAAATCCCAGGCTCTGAGTCTTCCTACAAGCAAGACTTCATTTCAGTTCAGGGCAGTTACTTTACAGCTCAAACGAACAACATTGTTCACGAAGCTCACAAGTTTCTCATCTTAACGGACAATCATTGGATGTTAGAGGACATGTGGTTTGTTTCACTTTCAGAATCAGAGTTGGACTAGATATGGCCCGTATGTGTAGGAAACACCGTTCTTTTGTTCTCAGCACACTCATGTTTCCTGCTGTCTTAGAGACTCTAGAAAGCAAGAGCGTGCTTCTTGCTCTAAAGCAGAGTGTGATCAATGGATGAGAACTCTGCAGTGTGTTCCACTTCAGAAATGGAGTTAAATCCCAGGCTTTGAGTCTTCTTACAAGCAAGATATCGTTTCAGGTAAGGGCAGTTACTTTACATCTCAAAAGAACTACATTATACACGAAGCTCACACGTTTCTCGGTCTTAATTGAAAAGCATTGGAGGTTACAGGAACAGTGCTTTATATCAGCTTCAGAAGAAGAGTTGAACTATATATGGTGCATATGTGTAGGAAACACAGTTCTTTTGTTCTGAGCACACTCAAGTATCCTGCTGTATTAGAGACTCTGGAAAGCAAGAGCGTGCTTCTTGCTCGAAAGCAGAGTGTGATCTAAGGATGAGAACTCTGTTGTGTGTTTCACTTCAGAAATGGAGTTAAATCCCAGGCTCTGAGTCTTCCTACAAGCAAGACTTCGTTTCAGGTAAGGGCAGTCACTTTTCAGCTCAAACAAACTACATCGTTCACGAAGCTAACACGTTTCTCATCTTAACTGCCAAGCATTGCATGTTAGAGGACCAGTGCTTTGTATCAGTTTCAGAAGCAGAGTTGGACTAGATATGGTCTGTATGTGTAGGAAACACTGTTCTTTTGTTCTCAGCACACTCACTTTTCCTGCTGTCTTAGAGACTCTAGAAAGCAAGAGCGTGCTTCTTGCTCTAAAGCAGAGTGTGATCAATGGATGAGAACTCTGCAGTGTGTTCCACTTCAGAAATGGAGTTAAATCCCAGGCTTTGAGTCTTCTTACAAGCAAGATATCGTTTCAGGTAAGGGCAGTTACTTTACCTCTCAAAAGAACTACATCATTCACAAACCTCACATGTTTCTCATCTTGACAGAATAGCATTGGATGTTAGAGGTCCTGGGGTTTGTTTCAGTTTCAGAAGCAGAATTGGACTAGATATGGTCCGTATATGTAGGAAACACCGTTCTTTTGTTCTGAGCACACTCAGGTTTCCAGCTTTATTAGAGACTCTAGAAAGCAAGAGCGTGCTTCTTGATCTAAAGCAGAGTGTGATCCATTTATGAGAACTATGCTGTGTGTTTCCCTTCAGAAATGGAGTTAAATCCCAGGCTCTGAGTCTTCCTACAAGCAAGACTTCGTTTCAGTTAAGGGCAGTTACTTTACAACTCAAACGAACTACATTGTTCACGAAGCTCACAAGTTTCTCATCTTAACGGACAATCATTGGATGTTAGAGGACATGTGGTTTGTTTCACTTTCAGAATCAGAGTTGGACTAGATATGGCCCGTATGTGTAGGAAACACCGTTCTTTTGTTCTCAGCACACTCATGTTTCCTGCTGTCTTAGAGACTCTAGAAAGAAAGAGCGTGCTTCTTGCTCTAAAGCAGAGTGTGATCAATGGATGAGAACTCTGCAGTGTGTTCCACTTCAGAAATGGAGTTAAATCCCAGGCTTTGATTCTTCTTACAAGCAAGATATCGTTTCAGGTAAGTGCAGTTACTTTACATCTCAAAAGAACTACATTATACACGAAGCTCACACGTTTCTCGGTCTTAATTGAAAAGCATTGGATGTTACAGGAACAGTGCTCTATATCAGCTTCAGAAGAAGAGTTGAACTAGATATGGTCCATATGTGTAGGAAACACAGTTCTTTTGTTCTGAACACACTCAAGTATCCTGCTGTATTAGAGACTCTGGAAAGCAAGAGCGTGCTTCTTGCTCTAAAGCAGAGTGTGATCTAAGGATGAGAACTCTGCTGTATGTTTCACTTCAGAAATGGAGTTAAATCCCAGGCTCTGAGTCTTCCTATAAGCAAGACTTCGTTTCAGGTAATGGCAGTCACTTTTCAGCTCAAAAGAACTACATCTTTCATGATGCTCACACGTTTCTCATGTTAAATGTCAAGCATTGGATGTTAGAGGACCTGTGCTTTGTGTCAGTTTCAGAAGAAGAGTTGAACTAGATATGGTCAGTATGTGTAGGAAACACAGTTCTTTTGTTCTGAGCACAATCAAGTTTCCTGCTGTATTAGAGACTCTAGAAAGGAAGAGCGTGCTTCTTGCTTTAAAGCAGAGTGTGATTCATGGAAGAGAACTGTGCTGGGTGTTTCCCTTAGAAATGGAGTTAAATCCCAGGCTTTGTGTCTTCCTACAAAAAAGTCTTCATTTCACGTAAGGGCAGTCACTTTTCAGCTCAAACAAACTACATCGTTCACGAAGCTAAATAATTTCTCATCTTAACTGCCAAGCATTGCATGTTAGAGGATCAGTGCTTTGTTCCAGTTTCAGAAGCAGAGTTGGACTAGATATGGTCCATATATGTAGGAAACGAACTACATCATTCAGAAAGCTCACACGTGTCTCATCTTAACTGACAAGCATTGGATGTTAGAGGAACTGTGGTTTCTTTCAGTTTCAGAAGCAGAGTTGAACTAGATATGGTCCCTATGTGTAGGAAACACCGTTCTTTTGTTCTGATCACACTCAAGTTTCCAGCCTTCTTAGAGACTCTAGAAAGCAAGAGCGTGCTTCTTGCTCTAAAGCAGAGTGTGATCAATGGATGAGAACTATGCTGTGTGTTTCACTTCAGAAATGGAGTTAAATCCCAGGCTCTGAGTCTTCCTACAAGCAAGACTTCTTTTCAGGTAAGGGCAGTTACTTTACAGCTCAAACAAACTACATCGTTCACGAAGCTCACGCATTTCTCATCTAAACTGAAAAGCATTGGTTGTTAGAGGACCTCTGGTTTGTTTCAGTTTCAGAAGCAGAGATGAACTAGATATGGTCTGTATGTGTAGGAAACACCTTTCTTTTGTTCTCATCACACTCATGTTTCATGTTGTCTTAGAGACTCTAGAAAGCTAGAGCGTGCTTCTTGCTCTAAATCAGAGTGTGATCTATGGATGAGAACTCTGCTGTGTGTTTCACTTCAGAAATGGAGTTAAATCCCAGGATCTGAGTCTTCCTACAAGCAAGACTTCGTTTCAGGTAATGGCAGTCACTTTTCAGCTCAAAAGAACTACCTTTCATGATGCTCACACGTTTCTCATCTTAAATGACAAGCATTGGATGTTAGAGGACCTGTGCTTTATGTCAGTTTCAGAAGAAGCTAACATGTTTCTCATCTTAACTGCCAAGCATTGCATGTTAGAGGACAGGTGCTTTGTATCAGTTTCAGAAGCAGAGTTGGATTAGATATGGTCCGTATGTGTAGGAAACACTGTTCTTTTGTTCTCAGCACACTCACTTTTCTTGCTGTCTTAGAGAATCTAGAAAGCAAGAGCGTGCTTCTTGCTCTAAAGCAGAGTGTGATCTATGGATGAGAACTCTGCTGTGTGTTTCACTTCAGAAATGGAGTTAAATCCCAGGCTCTGAGTCTTCCTACAAGCAAGACTTCGTTTCAGTTAAGGGCAGTTACTTTACAGCTCAAACGAACTACATTGTTCACGAAGCTCAGAAGTTTCTCATCTTAAAGGACAAGCATTGGATGTTAGAAGACTTGTGCTTTGTTTCACTTTCTGAAGCAGAGTTGGACTAGATATGGCCCGTATGTGTAGGAAACACCAATCTTTTGTTCTCAGCACACTCATGTTTCCTGCTGTCTTAGAGAATCTAGAAAGCAAGAGCGTGCTTCTTGCTCTAAAGCAGAGTGTGATCAATGGATGAGAACTCTGCTGTGTGTTCCACTTCAGAAATGGAGTTAAATCCCAGCGTCTGAGTCTTCTTACAAGCAAGATATCGTTTCAGGTAAGGGCAGTTACTTTACATCTCAAAAGAACTACATAATACACAAAGCTCACACGTTTCTCGGTCTTAATTGAAAAGCATTGGATGTTACAGGAACAGTGCTTTATATCAGCTTCAGAAGAAGGGTTGAACTAGATATGGTCCATATGTGTAGGAAACACAGTTCTTTTGTTGTGAGCACACTCAAATATCCTGCTTTATTAGAGACTCTGGAAAGCAAGAGCGTGCTTCTTTCTCTAAAGCAGAGTGTGATCTAAGGATGAGAACTCTGCTGTGTGTTTCACTTCAGAAATGGAGTTAAATCCCAGGCTCTGAGTCTTCCTACAAGCAAGACTTCGTTTCAGGTAATGGCAGTCACTTTTCAGCTCAAAAGAACTACCTTTCATGATGCTCACACGTTTCTCATCTTAAATAACAAGCATTGGATGTTAGAGGTCCTGTGCTTTATGTCAGTTTCAGAAGAAGAGTTCAACTAGATATGGTCAGTATGTGTAGGAAACACAGTTCTTTTGTTCTGAGCACAATCACGTTTCCTGCTGTATTAGAGAGTCTAGAAAGGAAGAGCGTGCTTCTTGCTCTAAAGCAGAGTGTGATTCATGGAAGAGAACTGTGCTGGGGGTTTCCCTTCAGAAATTGAGTTAAATCCCAGGCTTTGTGTCTTCCTACAACAAAGTCTTCATTTCACGTAAGGGCAGTTACTTTACAGCTCAAATGAACTACATCGTTCACAAAGCTCACATGTTTCTCATCTTGACAGACAAGCATTGGATGTTAGAGGACCTGTGGTTTGTTTCAGTTTCAGAAGCAGAATTGGACTAGATATGGTCCGTATGTGTAGGAAACACCGTTCTTTTGTTCTGAGCACACTCAGGTTTCCAGCTGTATTAGAGACTCTAGAAAGCAAGAGCGTGCTTCTTGCTCTAAAGCAGAGTGTGATCAAAGGATGAGAACTCTGCAGTGTGTTCCACTCCAGAAATGGAGTTAAATCCCAGGCTTTGAGTCTTCTTACAAGCAAGATATCGTTTCAGGTAAGGGCAGTTACTTTACATCTCAAAAGAACTACATTATACACGAAGCTCACACGTTTCTCGGTCTTAATTGAAAAGCATTGGATGTTACAGGAACAGTGCTTTATATCAGCTTCAGAAGAAGAGTTGAACTAGATATGGTCCATATGTGTAGGAAACACAGTTCTCTTGTTCTGAGCACACTCAAGTATCCTGCTGTATTAGAGACTCTGGAAAGCAAGAGCGTGCTTCTTGCTCTACAGCAGAGTGTGATCTAAGGAAGAGAACTCTGCTGTGTGTTTCACTTCAGAAATGGAGTTAAATCCCAGGCTCTGAGTCTTCCTATAAGCAAGACTTCATTTCAGGTAATGGCAGTCACTTTTCAGCTCAATAGAACTACACCTTTCATGATGCTCACACGTTTCTCATCTTAAATGTCAAGCATTGGATGTTAGAGGACCTGTGCTTTGTGTCAGTTTCAGAAGAAGAGTTGAACTAGATATGGTCAGTATGTGTAGGAAACACAGTTCTTTTGTTATGAGCACAATCACGTTTCCTGCTGTATTAGAGACTCTGGAAAGCAAGAGCATGCTTCTTGCTCTAAAGCAGAGTGTGACCTATGGATGAGAACTCTGCTGTGTGTTTCACTTCAAAAATGGAGTTTAATCCCAGGCACTGAGTCTTCCTACAAGAAAGAATTCGTTTCAGGTAAGGGGAGTCACTTTTCAGCTCAAACGAACTACATCATTCAGAAATCTCACACGTTTCTCATTTTAAGTGACAGGCATTGGATGTTAAAGGAACTGTGGTTTGTTTCAGTTTCAGAAGCAGAGTTGAACTAGATATGGTCGCTATGTGTAGGAAACACCGTTCTTTTGTTCTGATCACACTCAAGTTTCCTGCTGTCTTAGAGACTCTAGAAAGCAAGAGCGTGCTTCTTGCTCTAAAGCAGAGTGTGATCAATGGATGAGAACTATGCTGTGTGTTTCACTTCAGAAATGGAGTTAAATCCTAGGCTCTGAGTCTTCCTACAAGCAACACTTCTTTTCAGGTAAGGGCAGTTACTTTACAGCTCAAACAAACTACATCGTTCACGAAGCTAACACGTTTCTCATCTTAAATGCCAAGCATTGCATGTTAGAGGACAGGTGCTTTGTATCAGTTTCAGAAGCAGAGTTGGATTAGATATGGTCCGTATGTGTAGGAAACACTTTTCTTTTGTTCTCAGCACACTCACTTTTCCTGCTGTCTTAGAGACTCTAGAAAGCAAGAGCGTGCTTCTTGCTCTAAAGCAGAGTGTGATCTATGGATGAGAACTCTGCTGTGTGTTTCACTTCAGAAATGGAGTTAAATCCCAGGCTCTGAGTCTTCCAACAAGCAAGACTTCGTTTCAGTTAAGGGCAGTTACTTTACAGCTCTAACGAACAACATCGTTCACGAAGCTCACACGTTTCACATCTAAACTGAAAAGCATTGGTTGTTAGAGGACCTCTGGTTTGTTTCAGTTTCAGAAGCAGAGTTGAACTAGATATGGTCTGTATATGTAGGAAACACCGTTCTTTTGTTCTGATCACAGTCAAGTTTCCTGCTGTCTTAGAGACTCTAGAAAGCAAGAGCTTGCTTCTTGCTCTAAAGCAGAGTGTGATCCAAGGATGAGAACTATGCTGTGTGTTTCCCTTCAGAAATGGAGTTAAATCCCAGGCTCTGTGTCTTCCTACAAGAAAGACTTCGTTTCAGGTAAGGGCAGTCACTTTTCAGCTCAAACAAACTACATCGTTCACGAAGCTAACACGTTTCTCATCTTAACTGACAAGCATTGGATGTTAGAGCACCTGTGGTTTGTTTCAGTTTCAGAAGCAGAATTGGACTAGATATGGTCCGTATGTGTAGGAAACACCGTTCTTTTGTTCTGAGCACACTCAGGTTTCCAGCTGTATTAGAGACTCTAGAAAGCAAGAGCGAGCTCCTTGCTCTAAAGCAGAGTGTGATCCATGGATGAGAACTCTGCTGTGTGTTTCACTTCAGAAAGGGAGTTAAATCCCAGGCTCTGAGTCTTCTTACAAGCAAGATATCGTTTCAGGTAAGGGCATTTACTTTACATATCAAAAGAACTACATTATACACGAAGCTCACACGTTTCTCGGTCTTAATTGAAAAGCATTGGATGTTACAGGAACAGTGCTTTATATCAGCTTCAGAAGAAGAGTTGAACTAGATATGGTCCATATGTGTAGGAAACACAGTTCTTTTGTTCGGGGCACACTCAAGTATCCTGCTTTATTAGAGACTCTGGAAAGCAAGAGCGTGCTTCTTGCTCTAAAGCAGAGTGTGATCTAAGGATGAGAACTCTGCTGTGTGTTTCACTTCAGAAATGGAGTTAAATCCAAGGCTCTGAGTCTTCCTACAAGCAAGACTTCGTTTCAGGAAATGGCAGTCACTTTTCAGCTCAAAAGAACTACCTTTCATGATGCTCACACGTTTCTCATCTTAAATGACAAGCATTGGATGTTAGAGGACCTGTGCTTTATGTCAGTTTCAGAAGAAGACGGGTTGAACTAGATATGGTCAGTAAGTGTAGGAAACACCGTTCTTTTGTTCTGAGCACACTCAGGTTTCCAGCTATATTAGAGACTCTAGAAAGCAAGAGCGTGCTTCTTGCTCTAAAGCAGAGTGTGATCCATGGATGAGAACTATGCTGTGTGTTTCCCTTCAGAAATGGAGGTAAATCCCAGGCTCTGAGTCTTCCTACAAGCAAGACTTCGTTTCAGTTAAGGGCAGTTACTTTATAGCTCAAACGAACTACATTGTTCACGAAGCTCACAAGATTCTCATCTTAACGGACAATCATTGGATGTTTGAGGACCTGTGGTTTGTTTCACTTTCAGAAGCAGTGTTGGACTAGATGTGGCCTGTATATGTAGGAAACACCGTTCTTTTGTTCTCAGCACACTCATGTTTCCTGCTGTCTTAGAGACTCTAGAAAGCAAGAGCATGCTTCTTCCTCTGAAGCAGAGTGTGATCAATGTCTGAGAACTCTGCAGTGTGTTCCACTTCAGAAATGGAGTTAAATCCCAGGCTTTGAGTCTTCTTACAAGCAAGATATCGTTTCAGGTAAGGGCAGTTACTTTACATCTCAAAAGAACTACATTATACACGAAGCTCAGACGTTTCTCGGTCTTAATTGAAAAGCATTGGATGTTACAGGAACAGTGCTTTATATCAGCTTCAGAAGAAGAGTTGAACTAGATATGGTCCATATGTGTAGGAAACACAGTTCTCTTGTTCTGAGCACACTCAAGTATCCTGCTGTATTAGAGACTCTGGAAAGCAAGAGCGTGCTTCTTGCTCTAAAGCAGAGTGTGATCTATGGATGAGAACTCTGCTGTGTGTTTCACTTCAGAAATGGAGTTAAATCCCAGGCTCTGAGTCTTCCTATAAGCAAGACTTCGTTTCAGGTAATGGCAGTCACTTTTCAGCTCAAAAGAACTACATCTTTCATGATGCTCACACGTTTCTCATCTTAAATGTCAAGCATTGGATGTTAGAGGACCTGTGCTTTGTGTCAGTTTCAGAAGAAGAGTTGAACTAGATATGGTCATTATGTGTAGGAAACACAGTTCTTTTGTTCTGAGCAGAATCACGTTTCCTGCTGTATTAGAGACTCTGGAAAGCAAGAGCATGCTTCTTGCTCTGAAGCAGAGTGTGACCTATGGATGAGAACTCTGCTGTGTGTTTCACTTCAAAAATGGAGTTTAATCCCAGGCTCTGAGTCTTCCTACAAGAAAGAATTCGTTTCAGGTAAGGGGAGTCACTTTTCAGCTCAAACGAACTACATCGTTCAGAAATCTCACACGTTTCTCATTTTAAGTGACAAGCATTGGATGTTAAAGGAACTGTGGTTTGTTTCAGTTTCAGAAGCAGAGTTGAACTAGATATGGTCGCTATGTGTAGGAAACACCGTTCTTTTGTTCTGATCACACTCAAGTTTCCTGCTGTCTTAGAGACTCTAGAAAGCAAGAGCGTGCTTCTTGCTCTAAAGCAGAGTGTGATCAATGGATGAGAACTATGCTGTGTGTTTCACTTCAGAAATGGAGTTAAATCCTAGGCTCTGAGTCTTCCTACAAGCAACACTTCTTTTCAGGTAAGGGCAGTTACTTTACAGCTCAAACAAACTACATCGTTCACGAAGCTAACACGTTTCTCATCTTAACTGCCAAGCATTGCATGTTAGAGGACAGGTGCTTTGTATCAGTTTCAGAAGCAGAGTTGGATTAGATATGGTCCGTATGTGTAGGAAACACTGTTCTTTTGTTCTCAGGACACTCACTTTTCCTGCTGTCTTAGAGACTCTAGAAAGCAAGAGCGTGCTTCTTGCTCTAAAGCAGAGTGTGATCTATGGATGAGAACTCTGCTGTGTGTTTCACTTCAGAAATGGAGTTAAATCCCAGGCTCTGAGTCTTCCTACAAGCAAGACTTCGTTTCAGTTAAGGGCAGTTACTTTACAGCTCAAACGAACTACATTGTTCACGAAGCTCAGAAGTTTCTCATCTTAAAGGACAATCATTGGATGTTAGAGGACTTGTGGTTTGTTTCACTTTCTGAAGCAGAGTTGGACTAGATATGGCCCGTATGTGTAGGAAACACCGTTCTTTTGTTCTCAGCACACTCATGTTTCCTGCTGTCTTAGAGAATCTAGAAAGCAAGAGTGTGCTTCTTGCTCTAAAGCAGAGTGTGATCAATGGATGAGAACTCTGCTGTGTGTTCCACTTCAGAAATGGAGTTAAATCCCAGGGTCTGAGTCTTGGTACAAGCAAGATATCGTTTCAGGTAAGGGCAGTTACTTTACATCTCAAAAGAACTACATAATACACAAAGCTCACATGTTTCTCGGTCTTAATTGGAAAGCATTGGATGTTACAGGAACAGTGCTTTATATCAGCTTCAGAAGAAGAGTTGAACTAGATATGGTCCATATGTGTAGGAAACACAGTTCTTTTGTTCTGAGCACACTCAAGTATCCTGCTGTATTAGACACTCTGGAAAGCAAGAGCGTGCTTCTTGCTCTAAAGCAGAGTGTGATCTAAGGATGAGAACTCTGTTGTGTGTTTCACTTCAGAAATGGAGTTAAATCCCAGGCTCTGAGTCTTCCTACAAGCAAGACTTCGTTTCAGGTAATGGCAGTCACTTTTCAGCTCAAAAGAACTACCTTTCATGATGCTCACACGTTTCTCATCTTAAATGACAAGCATTGGATGTTAGAGGACCTGTGCTTTATGTCAGTTTCAGAAGTAGAGTTCAACTAGATATGGTCAGTATGTGTAGGAAACACAGTTCTTTTGTTCTGAGCACAATCACGTTTCCTGCTGTATTAGAGACTCTAGAAAGGAAGAGCCTGCTTCTTGCTCTAAAGCAGAGTGTGATTCATGGATGAGAACTGTGCTGGGTGTTTCCCTTCAGAAATGGAGTTAAATCCCAGGCTTTGTGTCTTCCTACAAAAAAGTCTTCATTTCACGTAAGGGCAGTTACTTTACAGCTCAAATGAACTACATCGTTCACAAAGCTCACATGTTTCTCATCTTGACAGACAAGCATTGGATGTTAGAGGACCTGTGGTTTGTTTCAGTTTCAGAAGCAGAATTGGACTAGATATGGTCCGTATGTGTAGGAAACACCGTTCTTTTGTTCTGAGCACACTCAGGTTTCCAGCTGTATTAGTGACTCTAGAAAGCAAGAGCGTGCTTCTTGTTCTAAAGCAGAGTGTGATCCATGGATGAGAACTATGCTGTGTGTTTCCCTTCAGAAAGGGAGTTAAATCCCAGGCTCTGAGTCTTCCTACAAGCAAGAATTCGTTTCAGGGAAGGGCAGTTACTTTACAGCTCTAACGAACTACATCGTTCACGAAGCTCACACGTTTCACATCTAAACTGAAAAGCATTGGTTGTTAGAGGACCTGTGGTTTGTTTCAGTTTCAGAAGCAGAATTGGACTAGATATGGTCCGTATGTGTAGGAAACACCGTTCTTTTGTTCTGAGCACACTCAGGTTTCCAGCTGTATTAGAGACTCTAGAAAGCAAGAGCGTGCTTCTTGCTCTAAAGCAGAGTGTGATCAAAGGATGAGAACTCTGCAGTGTGTTCCACTTCAGAAATGGAGTTAAATCCCAGGCTTTGAGTCTTCTTACAAGCAAGATATCGTTTCAGGTAAGGGC
Organism: Onychomys leucogaster; assembly: GCA_949786385.1. Classification (NCBI taxonomy): domain Eukaryota; kingdom Metazoa; phylum Chordata; class Mammalia; order Rodentia; family Cricetidae; genus Onychomys; species Onychomys leucogaster. The sequence goes on from CATKUP010000140.1 coordinate 1,228,040, forward strand.
AGTTACTTTACATCTCAAAAGAACTACATTATACACGAAGCTCACACGTTTCTCGGTCTTAATTGAAAAGCATTGGATGTTACAGGAACAGTGCTTTATATCAGCTTCAGAAGAAGAGTTGAACTAGATATGGTCCATATGTGTAGGAAACACAGTTCTCTTGTTCTGAGCACACTCAAGTATCCTGCTGTATTAGAGACTCTGGAAAGCAAGAGCGTGCTTCTTGCTCTAAAGCAGAGTGTGATCTAAGGATGAGAACTCTGCTGTGTGTTTCACTTCAGAAATGGAGTTAAATCCCAGGCTCTGAGTCTTCCTATAAGCAAGACTTCGTTTCAGGTAATGGCAGTCACTTTTCAGCTCAAAAGAACTACATCTTTCATGATGCTCACACGTTTCTCATCTTAAATGTCAAGCATTGGATGTTAGAGGACCTGTGCTTTGTGTCAGTTTCAGAAGAAGAGTTGAACTAGATATGGTCAGTATGTGTAGGAAACACAGTTCTTTTGTTCTGAGCACAATCACGTTTCCTGCTGTATTAGAGACTCTGGAAAGCAAGAGCATGCTTCTTGCTCTAAAGCAGAGTGTGACCTATGGATGAGAACTCTGCTGTGTGTTTCACTTCAAAAATGGAGTTTAATCCCAGGCTCTGAGTCTTCCTACAAGAAAGAATTCGTTTCAGGTAAGGGGAGTCACTTTTCAGCTCAAACGAACTACATCGTTCAGAAATCTCACACGTTTCTCATTTTAAGTGACAAGCATTGGATGTTAAAGGAACTGTGGTTTGTTTCAGTTTCAGAAGCAGAGTTGAACTAGATATGGTCGCTATGTGTAGGAAACACCGTTCTTTTGTTCTGATCACACTCAAGTTTCCTGCTGTCTTAGAGACTCTAGAAAGCAAGAGCGTGCTTCTTGCTCTAAAGCAGAGTGTGATTCATGGAAGAGAACTGTGCTGGGTGTTTCCCTTCAGAAATGGAGTTAAATCCCAGGCTTTGTGTCTTCCTACAAAAAAGTCTTCATTTCACGTAAGGGCAGTTACTTTACAGCTCAAATGAACTACATCGTTCACAAAGCTCACATGTTTCTCATCTTGACAGACAAGCATTGGATGTTAGAGGACCTGTGGTTTGTTTCAGTTTCAGAAGCAGAATTGGACTAGATATGGTCCGTATGTGTAGGAAACACCGTTCTTTTGTTCTGAGCACACTCAGGTTTCCAGCTGTATTAGTGACTCTAGAAACCAAGAGCATGCTTCTTGTTCTAAAGCAGAGTGTGATCAATGGATGAGAACTATGCTGTGTGTTTCCCTTCAGAAAGGGAGTTAAATCCCAGGCTCTGAGTCTTCCTACAAGCAAGACTTCGTTTCAGTTTAGGGCAGTTACTTTACAGCTCTAACGAACTACATCGTTCACGAAGCTCACACGTTTCACATCTAAACTGAAAAGCATTGGTTGTTAGAGGACCTCTGGTTTGTTTCAGTTTCAGAAGCAGAGATGAACTAGATATGGTCTGTATGTGTAGGAAACACCGTTCTTTTGTTCTGATCACAGTCAAGTTTCCTGCTGTCTTAGAGACTCTAGAAAGCAAGAGTGTGCTTTTTGCTCTAAAGCAGAGTGTGATCAATGGATGAGAACTCTGCAGTGTGTTCCACTTCAGAAATGGAGTTAAATCCCAGGCTTTGTGTCTTCTTACAAGCAAGATATCGTTTCAGGTAAGGGCAGTTACTTTACATCTCAAAAGAACTACATTATACACGAAGCTCACACGTTTCTCGGTCTTAATTGAAAAGCATTGGATGTTACAGGAACAGTGCTTTATATCAGCTTCAGAAGAAGAGTTGAACTAGATATTGTCCATTTGTGTAGGAAACACAGTTCTCTTGTTCTGAGCACACTCAAGTATCCTGCTGTATTAGAGACTCTGGAAAGCAAGAGCGTGCTTCTTGCTCTAAAGCAGAGTGTGATCTAAGGATGAGAACTCTGCTGTGTGTTTCACTTTAAAAATGGAGTTTAATCCCAGGCACTGAGTCTTCCTACAAGAAAGAATTCGTTTCAGGTAAGGGGAGTCACTTTTCAGCTCAAACGAACTACATCGTTCAGAAATCTCACACGTTTCTCATTTTAACTGACAAGCATTGGATGTTAAAGGAACTGTGGTTTGTTTCAGTTTCAGAAGCAGAGTTGAACTAGATATGGTCGCTATGTGTAGGAAACACCGTTCTTTTGTTCTGATCACACTCAAGTTTCCTGCTGTCTTAGAGACTCTAGAAAGCAAGAGCGTGCTTCTTGCTCTAAAGCAGAGTGTGATCAATGGATGAGAACTATGCTGTGTGTTTCACTTCAGAAATGGAGTTAAATCCTAGGCTCTGAGTCTTCCTACAAGCAACACTTCTTTTCAGGTAAGGGCAGTTACTTTACAGCTCAAACAAACTACATCGTTCACGAAGCTAACACGTTTCTCATCTTAAATGCCAAGCATTGCATGTTAGAGGACAGGTGCTTTGTATCAGTTTCAGAAGCAGAGTTGGATTAGATATGGTCCGTATGTGTAGGAAACACTGTTCTTTTGTTCTCAGCACACTCACTTTTCCTGCTGTCTTAGAGACTCTAGAAAGCAAGAGCGTGCTTCTTGCTCTAAAGCAGAGTGTGATCTATGGATGAGAACTCTGCTGTGTGTTTCACTTCAGAAATGGAGTTAAATCCCAGGCTCTGAGTCTTCCTACAAGCAAGACTTCGTTTCAGTTAAGGGCAGTTACTTTACAGCTCAAACGAACTACATTGTTCACGAAGCTCAGAAGTTTCTCATCTTAAAGGACAAGCATTGGATGTTAGAGGACTTGTGGTTTGTTTCACTTTCTGAAGCAGAGTTGGACTAGATATGGCCCGTATGTGTAGGAAACACCGTTCATTTGTTCTCAGCACACTCATGTTTCCTGCTGTCTTAGAGAATCTAGAAAGCAAGAGTGTGCTTCTTGCTCTAAAGCAGAGTGTGATCAATGGATGAGAACTCTGCTGTGTGTTCCACTTCAGAAATGGAGTTAAATCCCAGGGTCTGAGTCTTGGTACAAGCAAGATATCGTTTCAGGTAAGGGCAGTTACTTTACATCTCAAAAGAACTACATAATACACAAAGCTCACATGTTTCTCGGTCTTAATTGAAAAGCATTGGATGTTACAGGAACAGTGCTTTATATCAGCTTCAGAAGAAGAGTTGAACTAGATATGGTCCATATGTGTAGGAAACACAGTTCTTTTGTTCTGAGCACACTCAAGTATCCTGCTGGGTTAGAGATTCTGGAAAGCAAGAGCGTGCTTCTTGCTCTAAAGCAGAGTGTGATCTAAGGATGAGAACTCTGCTGTGTGTTTCACTTCAGAAATCGAGTTAAATCCCAGGCTCTGAGTCTTCCTATAAGCAAGACTTCGTTTCAGGTAATGGCAGTCACTTTTCAGCTCAAAGGAACTACATCTTTCATGATGCTCACACGTTTCTCATCTTAAATGTCAAGCATTGGATGTTAGAGGACCTGTGCTTTGTGTCAGTTTCAGAAGAAGAGTTGAACTAGATATGGTCAGTATGTGTAGGAAACACAGTTCTTTTGTTCTGAGCACAATCACGTTTCCTCCTGTATTAGAGACTCTAGAAAGGAAGAGCGTGCTTCTTGCTCTAAAGCAGAGTGTGATTCATGGAAGAGAACTGTGCTGGGTGTTTCCCTTTAGAAATGGAGTTAAATCCCAGGCTTTGTGTCTTCCTACAAAAAAGTCTTCATTTCATGTAAGGGCAGTCACTTTTCAGCTCAAACAAACTACATCGTTCAGGAAGCTCACATGTTTCTCATCTTGACAGACAAGCATTGGATGTTAGAGGACCTGTGGTTTGTTTCACTTTCAGAAGCAGAGTTGGACTAGATATGGCCCATATGTGTAGGAAAAACTGTTCTTTTGTTCTCAGCACACTCACGTTTCCTGCTGTCTTAGAGACTCTAGAAAGCAAGAGCGTGCTTCTTGCTCTAAAGCAGAGAGTGACCTTTGGATGAGAACTCTGCTGTGTGTTTCACTTCAAAAATGGAGTTAAATCCCAGGCTCTGAGTCTTCCTACAAGAAAGACTTCGTTTCAGGTAAGGGGAGTCACTTTTCAGCTCAAACGAACTACATCATTCAGAAAGCTCACACGTGTCTCATCTTAACTGAGAAGCATTGGATGTTAGAGGAACTGTGGTTTGTTTCAGTTTCAGAAGCAGAGTTGAAGTAGATATGGTCCCTATGTGTAGGAAACCCCGTTCTTTTGTTCTGATCACACTCAAGTTTCCTGCTGTCTTAGAGACTCTAGAAAGCAAGAGCGTGCTTCTTGCTCTAAAGCAGAGTGTGATCAATGGATGAGAACTATGCTGTGTGTTTCACTTCAGAAATGGAGTTAAATCCCAGGCTCTGAGTCTTCCTACAAGCAAGACTTCTTTGCAGGTAAGGGCAGTTACTTTACAGCTCAAACGAACTACATCGTTCATGAAGCTCACACGTTTCACATCTAAACTGAAAAGCATTGGTTGTTAGAGGACATCTGGTTTGTTTCAGTTTCAGAAGCAGAGATGAACTAGATATGGTCTGTATGTGTAGGAAACACCGTTCTTTGTTCTGAGCACACTCACGTTTCCTGCTGTATTAGAGACACTAGAAAGCAAGAGCATGCTTCTTGCTCTAAAGCAGAGTGTGATCCAAGGATGAGAACTATGCTGTGTGTTTCCCTTCAGAAATGGAGTTAAATCCCAGGCTCTGAGTCTTCCTACAAGCAAGACTTCGTTTCAGTTAATGGCAGTTACTTTACAGCTCAAACGAACTACATTGTTCACGAAGCTCACAAGTTTCTCATCTTAACGGACAAGCATTGGATGTTAGAGGAACTGTGGTTTGTTTCACTTTCAGAAGCAGAGTTGGACTAGATATGGCCCGTATGTGTAGGAAACACCGTTCATTTGTTCTCAGCACACTCATGTTTCCTGCTGTCTTAGAGACTCTAGAAAGCAAGAGTGTGCTTTTTGCTCTAAAGCAGAGTGTGATCAATGGATGAGAACTCTGCAGTGTGTTCCACTTCAGAAATGGAGTTAAATCCCAGGCTTTGAGTCTTCTTACAAGCAAGATATCGTTTCAGGTAAGGGGAGTTACTTTACATCTCAAAAGAACTACAATATACACGAAGCTCACACGTTTCTCGATCTTAATTGAAAAGCATTGGATGTTACAGGAACAGTGCTTTATATCAGCTTCAGAAGAAGAGTTGAACTAGATATGGTCCATATGTGTAGGAAACACAGTTCTTTTGTTCTGAGCACACTCAAGTATCCTGCTTTATTAGAGACTCTGGAAAGCAAGAGCGTGCTTCTTGCTCGAAAGCAGAGTGTGATCTAAGGATGAGAACTCTGCTGTGTGTTCCACTTCAGAAATGGAGTTAAATCCCCGGCTCTGAGTCTTCCTATAAGCAAGACTTCGTTTCAGGTAATGGCAGTCACTTTTCAGCTCAAAAGAACTACATCTTTCATGATGCTCACACGTTTCTCATCTTAAATGTCAAGCATTGGATGTTAGAGGACCTGTGCTTTGTATCAGCTTCAGAAGCAGAGTTGGACTAGATATGGTCCGTATATGTAGGCAACACTGTTCTTTTGTTCTCAGCACACTCACTTTTCCTGCTGTCTTAGAGACTCTAGAAAGCAAGAGCGTGCTTCTTGCTCTAAAGCAGAGTGTGATCTATGGATGAGAACTCTGCTGTGTGTTTCACTTCAGAAATGGAGTTAAATCCCAGGCTCTGAGTCTTCCTACAAGCAAGACTTCGTTTCAGGTAAGGGCAGTTACTTTACAGCTCAAACGAACTACATAGTTCACAAAGCTCACATGTTTCTCATCTTGACAGACAAGCATTGGATGTTAGAGGACCTGTGGTTTGTTTCAGTTTCAGAAGCAGAATTGGACTAGATATGGTCTGTATATGTAGGAAACACCGTTCTTTTGATCTGAGCACACTCACTTTTCCTGCTGTCTTAGAGACTCTAGAAAGCAAGAGCGTGCTTCTTGCTCTAAAGCAGAGTGTGATCCATGGATGAGAACTATGCTGTGTGTTTCCCTTCAGAAATGGAGTTAAATCCCAGGCTCTAAGTCTTCCTACAAGCAAGACTTCGTTTCAGTTAATGGCAGTTACTTTACAGCTCTAACGAACTACATCGTTCACGAAGCTCACAAGTTTCTCATCTTAACGGACAAGCATTGGATGTTAGAGGAACTGTGGTTTGTTTCACTTTCAGAAACAGAGTTTGACTAGATATGGCCCGTATGTGTAGGAAACACCGTTCATTTGTTCTCAGCACACTCATGTTTCCTGCTGTCTTAGAGACTCTAGAAAGCAAGAGCGTGCTTCTTGCACTAAAGCAGAGTGTGATCAATGGATGAGAACTCTGCAGTGTGTTCCACTTCAGAAATGGAGTTAAATCCCAGGCTTTGAGTCTTCTTACAAGCAAGATATCCTTTCAGAAAAGGGGAGTTACTTTACATCTCTAAAGAACTACATTATACACGAAGCTCACACGTTTCTCGGTCTTAATTGAAAAGCATTGGATGTTACAGGAACAGTGCTTTATATCAGCTTCAGAAGAAGAGTTGAACTAGATATGGTCCATATGTGTAGGAAACACAGTTCTTTTGTTCTGAGCACACTCAAGTATCCTGCTGTATTAGATACTCTGGAAAGCATGAGCGTGGTTCTTGCTGGAAAGCAGAGTGTGATCTAAGGATGAGAACTCTGCTGTGTGTTCCACTTCAGAAATGGAGTTAAATCCCAGGCTCTGAGTCTTCCTATAAGCAAGACTTCGTTTCAGGTAATGGCAGTCACTTTTCAGCTCAAAAGAACTACATCTTTCATGATGCTCACACGTTTCTCATCTTAAATGTCAAGCATTGGATGTTAGAGGACCTGTGCTTTGTATCAGCTTCAGAAGCAGAGTTGGACTAGATATGGTCCATATGTGTAGGAAACACTGTTCTTTTGTTCTCAGCACACTCACTTTTCCTGCTGTCTTAGAGACTCTAGAAAGCAAGAGCGTGCTTCTTGCTCTAAAGCAGAGTGTGATCTATGGATGAGAACTCTGCTGTGTGTTTCACTTCAGAAATGGAGTTAAATCCCAGGCTCTGAGTCTTCCTACAAGCAAGACTTCGTTTCTGGTAAGGGCAGTTACTTTACAGCTCAAACGAACTACATCGTTCACAAAGCTCACATGTTTCTCATCTTGACAGACAAGCATTGGAGGTTAGAGGACCTGTGGTTTGTTTCAGTTTCGGAAGCAGAATTGGACTAGATATGGTCTGAATATGTAGGAAACACCGTTCTTTTGATCTGAGCACACTCAGGTTTCCAGCTGTATTAGAGACTCTAGAAAGCAAGAGCGAGCTTCTTGCTCTAAAGCAGAGTGTGATCCATGGATGAGAACTATGCTGTGTGTTTCCCTTCAGAAATGGAGTTAAATCCCAGGCTCTGAGTCTTCCTACAAGCAAGACTTCGTTTCAGTTAATGGCAGTTACTTTACAGCTCAAACGAACTACATTGTTCACGAAGCTCACAAGTTTCTCATCTTAACGGACAAGCATTGGATGTTAGAGGAACTGTGGTTTGTTTCACTTTCAGAAGCAGAGTTGTACTAGATATGGCCCGTATGTGTAGGAAACACCGTTCATTTGTTCTCAGCACTCTCATGTTTCCTGCTGTCTTAGAGACTCTAGAAAGCAAGAGTGTGCTTTTTGCTCTAAAGCAGAGTGTGATCAATGGATGAGAACTCTGCAGTGTGTTCCACTTCAGAAATGGAGTTAAATCCCAGGCTTTGAGTCTTCTTACAAGCAAGATATCGTTTCATGTAAGGGGAGTTACTTTACATCTCAAAAGAACTACATTATACACGAAGCTCACACGTTTCTCGGTCTTAATTGAAAAGCATTGGATGTTACAGGAACAGTGCTTTATATCAGCTTCAGAAGAAGAGTTGAACTAGATTAGGTCCATATGTGTAGGAAACACAGTTCATTGTTCTGAGCACACGCAAGTATCCTGCTGTATTAGAGACTCTGGAAAGCAAGAGCTTGCTTCTTGCTCTAAAGCAGAGTGTGATCTAAGGATGAGAACTCTGCTGTGTGTTTCACTTCAGAAATGGAGTTAAATCCCAGGCTCTGAGTCTTCCTATAAGCAAGACTTCGTTTCAGGTAATGGCAGTCACTTTTCAGCTCAAAGAACTACATCTTTCATGATGCTCACACGTTTCTCATCTTAAACGTCAAGCATTGGATGTTAGAGGACCTGTGCTTTGTGTCAGTTTCCGATAGAAGAGTTGAACTAGATATGGTCAGTATGTATAGGAAACACAGTTCTTTTGTTCTGAGCACAATCACGTTTCCTGCTGTATTAGAGACTCTAGAAAGGAAGAGCGTGCTTCTTGCTCTAAAGCAGAGTGTGATTCATGGAAGAGAACTGTGCTGGGTGTTTCCCTTCAGAAATGGAGTTAAATCCGAGGCTCTGAGTCTTCCTACAAGCAGGACTTCGTTTCAGTTAATGGCAGTTACTTTACAGCTCAAACGAACTACATTGTTCACGAAGCTCACAAGTTTCTCATCTTAAATGACAAGCATTGGATGTAGGAGGACCTGTGCTTTGTATCAGTTTCAGAAGCAGAGTTGGACTAGATATGGTCCGTATGTGTAGGAAACACCTTTCTTTTCTTCTCATCACACTCATGTTTCATGCTGTTTTGGAGATTCTAGAAAGCAAGAGCGTGCTTCTTGCTCTAAAGCAGAGTGTGATCAATGGATGAGAACTGTGCAGTGTGTTCCACTTCAGAAATGGAGTTAAATCCCAGGCTTTGAGTTTGATTACAAGCAAGATATCCTTTCAGGTAAGGGCAGTTACTTTACATCTCAAAAGAACTACATTATACACGAAGCTCACACGTTTCTCGGTCTTAATTGAAAAGCATTGCATGTTACAGGAACAGTGCTTTATATCAGCTTCAGAAGAAGAGTTGAACTAGATATGGTCCATATGTGTAGGAAACACAGTTCTTTTGATCTGAGCACACTCAAGTATCCTGCTGTATTAGAGATTCTGGAAAGCAAGAGCGTGCTTCTTACTCTAAAGCAGAGTGTGATCTAAGGATGAGAACTCTGCTGTGTGTTTCACTTCAGGAATCGAGTTAAATCCCAGGCTCTGAGTCTTCCTACAAGCAAGACTTCGTTTCAGGTAATGGCAGTCACTTTTCAGCTCAAAGGAACTACATCTTTCATGATGCTCACACGTTTCTCATCTTAAATGTCAAGCATTGGATGTTAAAGGACCTGTGCTTTGTGTCAGTTTCAGAAGAAGAGTTGAACTAGATATGGTCAGTATGTGTAGGAAACACAGTTCTTTTGTTCTGAGCACAATCATGTTTCCTGCTGTATTAGAGACTCTAGAAAGGAAGAGCGTGCTTCTTGCTCTAAAGCAGAGTGTGATTCATGGAATAGAACTGTGCTGGGTGTTTCCCTTCAGAAATAGAGTTAAATCCCAGGCTTTGTGTCTTCCTACAAAAAAGTCTTCATTTCATGTAAGGGCAGTCACTTTTCAGCTCAAACAAACTACATCGTTCAGGAAGCTCACATGTTTCTCATCTTGACAGACAAGCATTGGATGTTAGAGGACCTGTGGTTTGTTTCACTTTCTGAAGCAGAGTTGGACTAGATATGGCCCGTATGTGTAGGAAACACCGTTCATTTGTTCTCAGCACACTCATGTTTCCTGCTGTCTTAGAGACTCTAGAAAGCAAGAGCGTGCTTCTTGCACTAAAGCAGAGTGTGATCAATGGATGAGAACTCTGCAGTGTGTTCCACTTCAGAAATGGAGTTAAATCCCAGGCTTTGAGTCTTCTTACAAGCAAGATATCCTTCCAGATAAGGGGAGTTACTTTACATCTCAAAAGAACTACATTATACACGAAGCTCACACGTTTCTCGGTCTTAATTGAAAAGCATTGGATGTTACAGGAACAGTGCTTTATATCAGCTTCAGAAGATGAGTTGAACTACATATGGTCCATATGTGTAGGAAACACATTCTTTTGTTCTGAGCACACACAAGTATCCTGCTTTATTAGAGACTCTGGAAAGCAAGAGCGTGCTTCTTGCTCGAAAGCAGAGTGTGATCTAAGGATGAGAACTCTGCTGTGTGTTCAACTTCAGAAATGGAGTTAAATCCCCGGCTCTGAGTCTTCCTATCAGCAAGACTTTGTTTCAGGTAATGGCAGTCACTTTTCAGCTCAAAAGAACTACATCTTTCATGATGCTCACACGTTTCTCATCTTAAATGTCAAGCATTGGATTTTAGAGGACCTGTGCTTTGTATCAGCTTCAGAAGCAGAGTTGGACTAGATATGGTCCGTATATGTAGGAAACACTGTTCTTTTGTTCTCAGCACACTCACTTTTCCTGCTGTCTTAGAGACTCTAGAAAGCAAGAGCGTGCTTCTTGCTCTAAAGCAGAGTGTGATCTATGGATGAGAACTCTGCTGTGTGTTTCACTTCAGAAATGGAGTTAAATCCCAGGCTCTGAGTCTTCCTACAAGCAAGACTTCGTTTCAGGTAAGGGCAGTTACTTTACAGCTCAAATGAACTACATCGTTCACAAAGCTCACATGTTTCTCATCTTGACAGACAAGCATTGGATGTTAGAGGACCTGTGGTTTGTTTCAGTTTCGGAAGCAGAATTGGACTAGATATGGTCTGAATATGTAGGAAACACCGTTCTTTTGATCTGAGCACACTCAGGTTTCCAGCTGTATTAGAGACTCTAGAAAGCAAGAGCGAGCTTCTTGCTCTAAAGCAGAGTGTGATCCATGGATGAGAACTATGCTGGGTGTTTCCCTTCAGAAATGGAGTTAAATCCCAGGCTCTGAGTCTTCCTACAAGCAAGACTTCGTTTCAGTTAATGGCAGTTACTTTACAGCTCAAACGAACTACATTGTTCACGAAGCTCACAAGTTTCTCATCTTAACGGACAAGCATTGGATGTTAGAGGAACTGTGGTTTGTTTCACTTTCAGAAGCAGAGTTGGACTAGATATGGCCCGTATGTGTAGGAAACACCGTTCATTTGTTCTCAGCACACTCATGTTTCCTGCTGTCTTAGAGACTCTAGAAAGCAAGAGTGTGCTTTTTGCTCTAAAGCAGAGTGTGATCAATAGATGAGAACTCTGCAGTGTGTTCCACTTCAGAAATGGAGTTAAATCCCAGGCTTTGAGTCTTCTTACAAGCAAGATATCGTTTCAGGTAAGGGCAGTTACTTTACATCTCAAAAGAACTACATTATACACGAAGCTCACACGTTTCTGGGTCTTAATTGAAAAGCATTGCATGTTACAGGAACAGTGCTTTATATCAGCTTCAGAAGAAGAGTTGAACTAGATATGGTCCATATGTGTAGGAAACACAGTTCTTTTGTTCTGAGCACACTCAATTATCCTGCTGTATTAGAGATTCTGGAAAGCAAGAGCGTGCTTCTTACTCTAAAGCAGAGTGTGATCTAAGGATGAGAACTCTGCTGTGTGTTTCACTTCAGGAATCGAGTTAAATCCCAGGCTCTGAGTCTTCCTATAAGCAAGACTTCGTTTCAGGTAATGGCAGTCACTTTTCAGCTCAAAGGAACTACATCTTTCATGATGCTCACACGTTTCTCATCTTAAATGTCAAGCATTGGATGTTAGAGGACCTGTGCTTTGTGTCAGTTTCAGAAGAAGAGTAGAACTAGATATGGTCAGTATGTGTAGGCAACACAGTTCTTTTGTTCTGAGCACAATCACGTTTCCTGCTGTATTAGAGACTCTAGAAAGGAAGAGCGTGCTTCTTGCTCTAAAGCAGAGTGTGATTCATGGAAGAGAACTGTGCTGGGTGTTTCCCTTCAGAAATGGAGTTAAATCCCAGGCTTTGTGTCTTCCTACAAAAAAGTCTTCATTTCATGTAAGGGCAGTCACTTTTCAGCTCAAACAAACTACATCGTTCAGGAAGCTCACATGTTTCTCATCTTGACAGACAAGCATTGGATGTTAGAGGACCTGTGGTTTGTTTCACTTTCAGAAGCAGAGTTGGACTAGATATGGCCCGTATGTGTAGGAAACACCGTTCATTTGTTCTCAGCACACTCAAGTATCCTGCTTTATTAGAGACTCTGGAAAGCTAGAGCGTGCTTCTTGCTCGAAAGCAGACTGTGATCTAAGGATGAGAACTCTGCTGTGTGTTCCACTTCAGAAATGATGTTAAATCCCCGGCTCTGAGTCTTCCTATAAGCAAGACTTCGTTTCAGGTAATGGCAGTCACTTTTCAGCTCAAAAGAACTACATCTTTCATGATGCTCACACGTTTCTCATCTTAAATGTCAAGCATTGGATGTTAGAGGACCTGTGCTTTGTATCAGCTTCAGAAGCAGAGTTGGCCTAGATATGGTCCGTATATGTAGGAAACACTGTTCTTTTGTTCTCAGCACACTCACTTTTCCTGCTGTCTTAGAGACTCTAGAAAGCAAGAGCGTGCTTCTTGCTCTAAAGCAGAGTGTGATCTATGGATGAGAACTCTGCTGTGTGTTTCACTTCAGAAATGAAGTTAAATCCCAGGCTCTGAGTCTTCCTACAAGCAAGACTTCGTTTCAGGTAAGGGCAGTTACTTTACAGCTCAAACGAACTACATCGTTCACAAAGCTCACATGTTTCTCATCTTGACAGACAAGCATTGGATGTTAGAGGACCTGTGGTTTGTTTCAGTTTCAGAAGCAGAATTGGACTAGATATGGTCTGTATATGTAGGAAACACCGTTCTTTTGATCTGAGCACACTCAGTTTTCCAGCTGTATTAGAGACTCTAGAAAGCAAGAGCGTGCTTCTTGCACTAAAGCAGAGTGTGATCAATGGATCAGAACTCTGCAGTGTGTTCCACTTCAAAAATGGAGTTAAATCCCAGGCTTTGAGTCTTCTTACAAGCAAGATATCCTTTCAGATAAGGGGAGTTACTTTACATCTCTAAAGAACTACATTATACACGAAGCTCACACGTTTCTCGGTCTTAATTGAAAAGCATTGGATGTTACAGGAACAGTGCTTTATATCAGCTTCAGAAGAAGAGTTGAACTAGATATGGTCCATATGTGTAGGAAACACAGTTCTTTTGTTCTGAGCACACTCAAGTATCCTGCTGTATTAGAGACTGTGGAAAGCAAGAGCGTGCTTCTTGCTCGAAAGCAGAGTGTGATCTAAGGATGAGAACTCTGCTGTGTGTTCCACTTCAGAAATGGAGTTAAATCCCAGGCTCTGAGTCTTCCTATAAGCAAGACTTCGTTTCAGGTAATGGCAGTCACTTTTCAGCTCAAAAGAACTACATCTTTCATGATGCTCACACGTTTCTCATCTTAAATGTCAAGCATTGGATGTTAGAGGACCTGTGCTTTGTATCAGCTTCAGAAGCAGAGTTGGACTAGATATGGTCCATATGTGTAGGAAACACTGTTCTTTTGTTCTCAGCACACTCACTTTTCCTGCTGTCTTAGAGAATCTAGAAAGCAAGAGCGTGCTTCTTGCTCTAAAGCAGAGTGTGATCTATGGATGAGAACTCTGCTGTGTGTTTCACTTCAGAAATGGAGTTAAATCCCAGGCTCTGAGTCTTCCTACAAGCAAGACTTCGTTTCTGGTAAGGGCAGTTACTTTACAGCTCAAACGAACTACATCGTTCACAAAGCTCACATGTTTCTCATCTTGACAGACAAGCATTGGAGGTTAGAGGACCTGTGGTTTGTTTCAGTTTCGGAAGCAGAATTGGACTAGATATGGTCTGAAAATGTAGGAAACACCGTTCTTTTGATCTGAGCACACTCAGGTTTCCAGCTGTATTAGAGACTCTAGAAAGCAAGAGCGAGCTTCTTGCTCTAAAGCAGAGTGTGATCCATGGATGAGAACTATGCTGTGTGTTTCCCTTCAGAAATGGAGTTAAATCCCAGGCTTTGAGTCTTCTTACAAGCAAGATATCGTTTCATGTAAGGGGAGTTACTTTACATCTCAAAAGAACTACATTATACACGAAGCTCACACCTTTCTCGGTCTTAATTGAAAAGCATTGGATGTTACAGGAACAGTGCTTTATATCAGCTTCAGAAGAAGAGTTGAACTAGATTAGGTCCATATGTGTAGGAGAGACAGTTCATTGTTCTGAGCACACGCAAGTATCCTGCTGTATTAGAGACTCTGGAAAGCAAGATCGTGCTTCTTGCTCTAAAGCAGAGTGTGATCTAAGGATGAGAACTCTGCTGTGTGTTTCACTTCAGAAATGGAGTTAAATCCCAGGCTCTGAGTCTTCCTATATGCAAGACTTCGTTTCAGGTAATGGCAGTCACTTTTCAGCTCAAAGAACTACATCTTTCATGATGCTCACACGTTTCTCATCTTAAACGTCAAGCATTGGATGTTAGAGGACCTGTGCTTTGTATCAGTTTCAGAAGCAGAGTTGGACTAGATATGGTCCGTATGTGTAGGAAACACCTTTCTTTTCTTCTCATCACACTCATGTTTCATGCTGTTTTGGAGATTCTAGAAAGCAAGAGCGTGCTTCTTGCTCTAAAGCAGAGTGTGATCAATGGATGAGAACTCTGCAGTGTGTTCCACTTCAGAAATGGAGTTAAATCCCAGGCTTTGAGTTTTCTTACAAGCAAGCTATCCTTTCAGGTAAGGGCAGTTACTTTACATCTCAAAAGAACTACATTATACACGAAGCTCACACGTTTCTCGGTCTTAATTGAAAAGCATTGCATGTTACAGGAACAGTGCTTTATATCAGCTTCAGAAGAAGAGTTGAACTAGATATGGTCCATATGTGTAGGAAACACAGTTCTTTTGATCTGAGCACACTCAAGTATCCTGCTGTATTAGAGATTCTGGAAAGCAAGAGCGTGCTTCTTACTCTAAAGCAGAGTGTGATCTAAGGATGAGAACTCTGCTGTGTGTTTCACTTCAGAAATCGAGTTAAATCCCAGGCTCTGAGTCTTCCTATAAGCAAGACTTTGTTTCAGGTAATGGCAGTCACTTTTCAGCTCAAAAGAACTACATCTTTCATGATGCTCACACGTTTCTCATCTTAAATGTCAAGCATTGGATTTTAGAGGACCTGTGCTTTGTATCAGCTTCAGAAGCAGAGTTGGACTAGATATGGTCCGTATATGTAGGAAACACTGTTCTTTTGTTCTCAGCACACTCACTTTTCCTGCTGTCTTAGAGACTCTAGAAAGCAAGAGCGTGCTTCTTGCTCTAAAGCAGAGTGTGATCTATGGATGAGAACTCTGCTGTGTGTTTCACTTCAGAAATGGAGTTAAATCCCAGGCTCTGAGTCTTCCTACAAGCAAGACTTCGTTTCTGGTAAGGGCAGTTACTTTACAGCTCAAACGAACTACATCGTTCACAAAGCTCACATGTTTCTCATCTTGACAGACAAGCATTGGATGTTAGAGGACCTGTGGTTTGTTTCAGTTTCGGAAGCAGAATTGGACTAGATAAGGTCTGAATATGTAGGAAACACCGTTCTTTTGATCTGAGCACACTCAGGTTTCCAGCTGTATTAGAGACTCTAGAAAGCAAGAGCGAGCTTCTTGCTCTAAAGCAGAGTGTGATCCATGGATGAGAACTATGCTGTGTGTTTCCCTTCAGAAATGGAGTTAAATCCCAGGCTCTGAGTCTTCCTACAAGCAAGACTTCGTTTCAGTTAATGGCAGTTACTTTACAGCTCAAACGAACTACATTGTTCTTGAAGCTCACAAGTTTCTCATCTTAATGGACAAGCATTGGATGTTAGAGGAACTGTGGTTTGTTTCACTTTCAGAAGCAGAGTTGGACTAGATATGGCCCGTATGTGTAGGAAACACCGTTCATTTGTTCTCAGCACACTCATGTTTCCTGCTGTCTTAGAGACTCTAGAAAGCAAGAGTGTGCTTTTTGCTCTAAAGCAGAGTGTGATCAATGGATGAGAACTCTGCAGTGTGTTCCACTTCAGAAATGGAGTTAAATCCCAGGCTTTGAGTCTTCTTACAAGCAAGATATCGTTTCAGGTAAGGGGAGTTACTTTACATCTCAAAAGAACTACATTATACACGAAGCTCACACGTTTCTCGATCTTAATTGAAAAGCATTGGATGTTACAGGAACAGTGCTTTATATCAGCTTCAGAAGAAGAGTTGAACTAGATATGGTCCATATGTGTAGGAAACACAGTTCATTGTTCTGAGCACACTCAAGTATCCTGCTGTATTAGAGACTCTGGAAAGCAAGAGCGTGCTTCTTGCTCTAAAGCAGAGTGTGATCTAAGGATGAGAACTCTGCTGTGTGTTTCACGTCAGAAATGGAGTTAAATCCCAGGCTCTGAGTCTTCCTATAAGCAAGACTTCGTTTCAGGTAATGGCAGTCACTTTTCAGCTCAAAGGAACTACATCTTTCATGATGCTCACACGTTTCTCATCTTAAATGTCAAGCATTGGATGTTAGAGGACCGGTGCTTTGTGTCAGTTTCAGAAGAAGAGTTGAACTAGATATGGTCAGTATGTGTAGGAAACACAGTTCTTTTGTTCTGAGCACAATCACGTTTCCTGCTGTATTAGAGTCTCTAGAAAGGAAGAGCGTGCTTCTTGCTCTAAAGCAGAGTGTGATTCAAGGAAGAGAACTGTGCTGGGTGTTTCCCTTCAGAAATGGAGTTAAATCCCAGGCTTTGTGTCTTCCTACAAAAAAGTCTTCATTTCATGTAAGGGCAGTCACTTTTCAGCTCAAACAAACTACATCGTTCAGGAAGCTGACATGTGTCTCATCTTGACAGAAAAGCATTGGATGTTAGAGGACCTGTGCTTTGTATCAGCTTCAGAAGCAGAGTTGGCCTAGATATGGTCCGTATATGTAGGAAACACTGTTCTTTTGTTCTCAGCACACTCACTTTTCCTGGTGTCTTAGAGACTCTAGAAAGCAAGAGTGTGCTTCTTGCTCTAAAGCAGAGTGTGATCTATGGATGAGAACTCTGCTGTGTGTTTCACTTCAGAAATGGAGTTAAATCCCAGGCTCTGAGTCTTCCTACAAGCAAGACTTCGTTTCAGGTAAGGGCAGTTACTTTACAGCTCAAACGAACTACATCGTTCACAAAGCTCACATGTTTCTCATCTTGACAGACAAGCATTGGATGTTAGAGGACCTGTGGTTTGTTTCAGTTTCAGAAGCAGAATTGGACTAGATATGGTCTGTATATGTAGGAAACACCGTTCTTTTGATCTGAGCACACTCAGGTTTCCAGCTGTATTAGAGACTCTAGAAAGCAAGAGCGTGCTTCTTGCTCTAAAGCAGAGTGTGATTCATGGAATAGAACTGTGCTGGGTGTTTCCCTTCAGAAATAGAGTTAAATCCCAGGCTTTGTGTCTTCCTACAAAAAAGTCTTCATTTCATGTAAGGGCAGTCACTTTTCAGCTCAAACAAACTACATCGTTCAGGAAGCTCACATGTTTCTCATCTTGACAGACAAGCATTGGATGTTAGAGGACCTGTGGTTTGTTTCACTTTCAGAAGCAGAGTTGGACTAGATATGGCCCGTATGTGTAGCAAACACCGTTCATTTGTTCTCAGCACACTCATGTTTCCTGCTGTCTTAGAGACTCTAGAAAGCAAGAGCGTGCTTCTTGCACTAAAGCAGAGTGTGATCAATGGATGAGAACTCTGCAGTGTGTTCCACTTCAGAAATGGAGTTAAATCCCAGGCTTTGAGTCTTCTTACAAGCAAGATATCCTTCCAGATAAGGGGAGTTACTTTACATCTCAAAAGAACTACATTATACACGAAGCTCACACGTTTCTCGGTCTTAATTGAAAAGCATTGGATGTTACAGGAACAGTGCTTTATATCAGCTTCAGAAGATGAGTTGAACTACATATGGTCCATATGTGTAGGAAACACAGTTCTTTTGTTCTGAGCACACTCAAGTATCCTGCTTTATTAGAGACTCTGGAAAGCAAGAGCGTGCTTCTTGCTCGAAAGCAGAGTGTGATCTAAGGATGAGAACTCTGCTGTGTGTTCAACTTCAGAAATGGAGTTAAATCCCCGGCTCTGAGTCTTCCTATAAGCAAGACTTTGTTTCAGGTAATGGCAGTCACTTTTCAGCTCAAAAGAACTACATCTTTCATGATGCTCACACGTTTCTCATCTTAAATGTCAAGCATTGGATTTTAGAGGACCTGTGCTTTGTATCAGCTTCAGAAGCAGAGTTGGACTAGATATGGTCCGTATATGTAGGAAACACTGTTCTTTTGTTCTCAGCACACTCACTTTTCCTGCTGTCTTAGAGACTCTAGAAAGCAAGAGCGTGCTTCTTGCTCTAAAGCAGAGTGTGATCTATGGATGAGAACTCTGCTGTGTGTTTCACTTCAGAAATGGAGTTAAATCCCAGGCTCTGAGTCTTCCTACAAGCAAGACTTCGTTTCTGGTAAGGGCAGTTACTTTACAGCTCAAACGAACTACATCGTTCACAAAGCTCACATGTTTCTCATCTTGACAGACAAGCATTGGATGTTAGAGGACCTGTGGTTTGTTTCAGTTTCGGAAGCAGAATTGGACTAGATAAGGTCTGAATATGTAGGAAACACCGTTCTTTTGATCTGAGCACACTCAGGTTTCCAGCTGTATTAGAGACTCTAGAAAGCAAGAGCGAGCTTCTTGCTCTAAAGCAGAGTGTGATCCATGGATGAGAACTATGCTGTGTGTTTCCCTTCAGAAATGGAGTTAAATCCCAGGCTCTGAGTCTTCCTACAAGCAAGACTTCGTTTCAGTTAATGGCAGTTACTTTACAGCTCAAACGAACTACATTGTTCTTGAAGCTCACAAGTTTCTCATCTTAATGGACAAGCATTGGATGTTAGAGGAACTGTGGTTTGTTTCACTTTCAGAAGCAGAGTTGGACTAGATATGGCCCGTATGTGTAGGAAACACCGTTCATTTGTTCTCAGCACACTCATGTTTCCTGCTGTCTTAGAGACTCTAGAAAGCAAGAGTGTGCTTTTTGCTCTAAAGCAGAGTGTGATCAATGGATGAGAACTCTGCAGTGTGTTCCACTTCAGAAATGGAGTTAAATCCCAGGCTTTGAGTCTTCTTACAAGCAAGATATCGTTTCAGGTAAGGGGAGTTACTTTACATCTCAAAAGAACTACATTATACACGAAGCTCACACGTTTCTCGATCTTAATTGAAAAGCATTGGATGTTACAGGAACAGTGCTTTATATCAGCTTCAGAAGAAGAGTTGAACTAGATATGGTCCATATGTGTAGGAAACACAGTTCATTGTTCTGAGCACACTCAAGTATCCTGCTGTATTAGAGACTCTGGAAAGCAAGAGCGTGCTTCTTGCTCTAAAGCAGAGTGTGATCTAAGGATGAGAACTCTGCTGTGTGTTTCACGTCAGAAATGGAGTTAAATCCCAGGCTCTGAGTCTTCCTATAAGCAAGACTTCGTTTCAGGTAATGGCAGTCACTTTTCAGCTCAAAGGAACTACATCTTTCATGATGCTCACACGTTTCTCATCTTAAATGTCAAGCATTGGATGTTAGAGGACCGGTGCTTTGTGTCAGTTTCAGAAGAAGAGTTGAACTAGATATGGTCAGTATGTGTAGGAAACACAGTTCTTTTGTTCTGAGCACAATCACGTTTCCTGCTGTATTAGAGTCTCTAGAAAGGAAGAGCGTGCTTCTTGCTCTAAAGCAGAGTGTGATTCAAGGAAGAGAACTGTGCTGGGTGTTTCCCTTCAGAAATGGAGTTAAATCCCAGGCTTTGTGTCTTCCTACAAAAAAGTCTTCATTTCATGTAAGGGCAGTCACTTTTCAGCTCAAACAAACTACATCGTTCAGGAAGCTGACATGTGTCTCATCTTGACAGAAAAGCATTGGATGTTAGAGGACCTGTGCTTTGTATCAGCTTCAGAAGCAGAGTTGGCCTAGATATGGTCCGTATATGTAGGAAACACTGTTCTTTTGTTCTCAGCACACTCACTTTTCCTGGTGTCTTAGAGACTCTAGAAAGCAAGAGTGTGCTTCTTGCTCTAAAGCAGAGTGTGATCTATGGATGAGAACTCTGCTGTGTGTTTCACTTCAGAAATGGAGTTAAATCCCAGGCTCTGAGTCTTCCTACAAGCAAGACTTCGTTTCAGGTAAGGGCAGATACTTTACAGCTCAAACGAACTACATCGTTCACAAAGCTCACATGTTTCTCATCTTGACAGACAAGCATTGGATGTTAGAGGACCTGTGGTTTGTTTCAGTTTCAGAAGCAGAATTGGACTAGATATGGTCTGTATATGTAGGAAACACCGTTCTTTTGATCTGAGCACACTCAGGTTTCCAGCTGTATTAGAGACTCTAGAAAGCAAGAGCGTGCTTCTTGCTCTAAAGCAGAGTGTGATTCATGGAATAGAACTGTGCTGGGTGTTTCCCTTCAGAAATAGAGTTAAATCCCAGGCTTTGTGTCTTCCTACAAAAAAGTCTTCATTTCATGTAAGGGCAGTCACTTTTCAGCTCAAACAAACTACATCGTTCAGGAAGCTCACATGTTTCTCATCTTGACAGACAAGCATTGGATGTTAGAGGACCTGGGGTTTGTTTCACTTTCAGAAGCAGAGTTGGACTAGATATGGCCCGTATGTGTAGCAAACACCGTTCATTTGTTCTCAGCACACTCATGTTTCCTGCTGTCTTAGAGACTCTAGAAAGCAAGAGCGTGCTTCTTGCACTAAAGCAGAGTGTGATCAATGGATGAGAACTCTGCAGTGTGTTCCACTTCAGAAATGGAGTTAAATCCCAGGCTTTGAGTCTTCTTACAAGCAAGATATCCTTCCAGATAAGGGGAGTTACTTTACATCTCAAAAGAACTACATTATACACGAAGCTCACACGTTTCTCGGTCTTAATTGAAAAGCATTGGATGTTACAGGAACAGTGCTTTATATCAGCTTCAGAAGATGAGTTGAACTACATATGGTCCATATGTGTAGGAAACACAGTTCTTTTGTTCTGAGCACACTCAAGTATCCTGCTTTATTAGAGACTCTGGAAAGCAAGAGCGTGCTTCTTGCTCGAAAGCAGAGTGTGATCTAAGGATGAGAACTCTGCTGTGTGTTCAACTTCAGAAATGGAGTTAAATCCCCGGCTCTGAGTCTTCCTATAAGCAAGACTTTGTTTCAGGTAATGGCAGTCACTTTTCAGCTCAAAAGAACTACATCTTTCATGATGCTCACACGTTTCTCATCTTAAATGTCAAGCATTGGATTTTAGAGGACCTGTGCTTTGTATCAGCTTCAGAAGCAGAGTTGGACTAGATATGGTCCGTATATGTAGGAAACACTGTTCTTTTGTTCTCAGCACACTCACTTTTCCTGCTGTCTTAGAGACTCTAGAAAGCAAGAGCGTGCTTCTTGCTCTAAAGCAGAGTGTGATCTATGGATGAGAACTCTGCTGTGTGTTTCACTTCAGAAATGGAGTTAAATCCCAGGCTCTGAGTCTTCCTACAAGCAAGACTTCGTTTCTGGTAAGGGCAGTTACTTTACAGCTCAAACGAACTACATCGTTCACAAAGCTCACATGTTTCTCATCTTGACAGACAAGCATTGGATGTTAGAGGACCTGTGGTTTGTTTCAGTTTCGGAAGCAGAATTGGACTAGATAAGGTCTGAATATGTAGGAAACACCGTTCTTTTGATCTGAGCACACTCAGGTTTCCAGCTGTATTAGAGACTCTAGAAAGCAAGAGCGAGCTTCTTGCTCTAAAGCAGAGTGTGATCCATGGATGAGAACTATGCTGTGTGTTTCCCTTCAGAAATGGAGTTAAATCCCAGGCTCTGAGTCTTCCTACAAGCAAGACTTCGTTTCAGTTAATGGCAGTTACTTTACAGCTCAAACGAACTACATTGTTCTTGAAGCTCACAAGTTTCTCATCTTAATGGACAAGCATTGGATGTTAGAGGAACTGTGGTTTGTTTCACTTTCAGAAGCAGAGTTGGACTAGATATGGCCCGTATGTGTAGGAAACACCGTTCATTTGTTCTCAGCACACTCATGTTTCCTGCTGTCTTAGAGACTCTAGAAAGCAAGAGTGTGCTTTTTGCTCTAAAGCAGAGTGTGATCAATGGATGAGAACTCTGCAGTGTGTTCCACTTCAGAAATGGAGTTAAATCCCAGGCTTTGAGTCTTCTTACAAGCAAGATATCGTTTCAGGTAAGGGGAGTTACTTTACATCTCAAAAGAACTACATTATACACGAAGCTCACACGTTTCTCGATCTTAATTGAAAAGCATTGGATGTTACAGGAACAGTGCTTTATATCAGCTTCAGAAGAAGAGTTGAACTAGATATGGTCCATATGTGTAGGAAACACAGTTCATTGTTCTGAGCACACTCAAGTATCCTGCTGTATTAGAGACTCTGGAAAGCAAGAGCGTGCTTCTTGCTCTAAAGCAGAGTGTGATCTAAGGATGAGAACTCTGCTGTGTGTTTCACGTCAGAAATGGAGTTAAATCCCAGGCTCTGAGTCTTCCTATAAGCAAGACTTCGTTTCAGGTAATGGCAGTCACTTTTCAGCTCAAAGGAACTACATCTTTCATGATGCTCACACGTTTCTCATCTTAAATGTCAAGCATTGGATGTTAGAGGACCGGTGCTTTGTGTCAGTTTCAGAAGAAGAGTTGAACTAGATATGGTCAGTATGTGTAGGAAACACAGTTCTTTTGTTCTGAGCACAATCACGTTTCCTGCTGTATTAGAGTCTCTAGAAAGGAAGAGCGTGCTTCTTGCTCTAAAGCAGAGTGTGATTCAAGGAAGAGAACTGTGCTGGGTGTTTCCCTTCAGAAATGGAGTTAAATCCCAGGCTTTGTGTCTTCCTACAAAAAAGTCTTCATTTCATGTAAGGGCAGTCACTTTTCAGCTCAAACAAACTACATCGTTCAGGAAGCTGACATGTTTCTCATCTTGACAGAAAAGCATTGGATGTTAGAGGACCTGTGCTTTGTATCAGCTTCAGAAGCAGAGTTGGACTAGATATGGTCCGTATATGTAGGAAACACTGTTCTTTTGTTCTCAGCACACTCACTTTTCCTGCTGTCTTAGAGACTCTAGAAAGCAAGAGCGTGCTTCTTGCTCTAAAGCAGAGTGTGATCTATGGAGGAGAACTCTGCTGTGTGTTTCACTTCAGAAATGGAGTTAAATCCCAGGCTCTGAGTCTTCCTACAAGCAAGACTTCGTTTCAGGTAAGGGCAGTTACTTTACAGCTCAAACGAACTACATCGTTCACAAAGCTCACATGTTTCTCATCTTGACAGACAAGCATTGGATGTTAGAGGACCTGTGGTTTGTTTCAGTTTCAGAAGCAGAATTGGACTAGATATGGTCTGTATATGTAGGAAACACCGTTCTTTTGATCTGAGCACACTCAGGTTTCCAGCTGTATTAGAGACTCTAGAAAGCAAGAGCGTGCTTCTTGCTCTAAAGCAGAGTGTGATCCATGGATGAGAACTCTGCAGTGTGTTCCACTTCAGAAATGGAGTTAAATCCCAGGCTTTGAGTCTTCTTACAAGCAAGATATCCTTTCACATAAGGGGAGTTACTTTACATCTCTAAAGAACTACATTATACACGAAGCTCACACGTTTCTCGGTCTTAATTGAAAAGCATTGGATGTTACAGGAACAGTGCTTTATATCAGGGTCAGAAGAAGAGTTGAACTAGATATGGTCCATATGTGTAGGAAACACAGTTCTTTTGTTCTGAGCACACTCAAGTATCCTGCTGTATTAGAGACTCTGGAAAGCAAGAGCGTGCTTCTTGCTCGAAAGCAGAGTGTGATCTAAGGATGAGAACTATGCTGTGTGTTCCACTTCAGAAATGGAGTTAAATCCCCGGCTCTGAGTCTTCCTATAAGCAAGACTTCGTTTCAGGTAATGGCAGTCACTTTTCAGCTCAAAAGAACTACATCTTTCATGATGCTCACACGTTTCTCATCTTAAATGTCAAGCATTGGATGTTAGAGGACCTGTGCTTTGTATCAGCTTCAGAAGCAGAGTTGGACTAGATATGGTCCGTATGTGTAGGAAACACTGTTCTTTTGTTCTCAGCACACTCACTTTTCCTGCTGTCTTAGAGACTCTAGAAAGCAAGAGCGTGCTTCTTGCTCTAAAGCAGAGTGTGATCTATGGATGAGAACTCTGCTGTGTGTTTCACTTCAGAAATGGAGTTAAATCCCAGGCTCTGAGTCTTCCTACAAGCAAGACTTCGTTTCTGGTAAGGGCAGTTACTTTACAGCTCAAACGAACTACATCGTTCACAAAGCTCACATGTTTCTCATCTTGACAGACAAGCATTGGATGTTAGAGGACCTGTGGTTTGTTTCAGTTTCGGAAGCAGAATTGGACTAGATATGGTCTGAATATGTAGGAAACACCGTTCTTTTGATCTGAGCACACTCAGTTTTCCAGCTGTATTAGAGACTCTAGAAAGCAAGAGCGAGCTTCTTGCTCTAAAGCAGAGTGTGATCCATGGATGAGAACTATGCTGTGTGTTTCCCTTCAGAAATGGAGATAAATCCCAGGCTCTGAGTCTTCCTACAAGCAAGACTTCGTTTCAGTTAATGGCAGTTACTTTACAGCTCAAACGAACTACATTGTTCACGAAGCTCACAAGTTTCTCATCTTAACGGACAAGCATTGGAAGTTAGAGGAACTGTGGTTTGTTTCACTTTCAGAAGCAGAGTTGGACTAGATATGGCCCTTATGTGTAGGAAACACCGTTCATTTGTTCTCAGCACACTCATGTTTCCTGCTGTCTTAGAGACTCTAGAAAGCAAGAGTGTGCTTTTTAATCTAAAGCAGAGTGTGATCAATGGATGAGAACTCTGCAGTGTGTTCCACTTCAGAAATGGAGTTAAATCCCAGGCTTTGAGTCTTCTTACAAGCAAGATATCATTTCAGGTAAGGGGAGTTACTTTACATCTCAAAAGAACTATATTATACACGAAGCTCACACGTTTCTCGGTCTTAATTGAAAAGCATTGGATGTTACAGGAACAGTGCTTTATATCAGCTTCAGAAGAAGAGTTGAACTAGATATGGTCCATATGTGTAGGAAACACAGTTCATTGTTCTGAGCACACTCAAGTATCCTGCTGTATTAGAGACTCTGGAAAGCAAGAGCGTGCTTCTTGCTCTAAAGCAGAGTGTGATCTAAGGATGAGAACTCTGCTGTGTGTTTCACTTCAGAAATGGAGTTAAATCCCAGGCTCTGAGTCTTCCTATAAGCAAGACTTCGTTTCTGGTAATGGCAGTCACTTTTCAGCACAAAGAACTACATCTTTCATGATGCTCACACGTTTCTCATCTTAAACGTCAAGCATTGGATGTTAGAGGACCTGTGCTTTGTGTCAGTTTCAGAAGAAGAGTTGAACTAGATATGGTCAGTATGTGTAGGAAACACAGTTCTTTTGTTCTGAGCACAATCACGTTTCCTGCTGTATTAGAGACTCTAGAAAGGAAGAACGTGCTTCTTGCTCTAAAGCAGAGTGTGATTCATGGAAGAGAACTGTGCTGGGTGTTTCCCTTCAGAAATGGAGTTAAATCCCAGGCTCTGAGTCTTCCTACAAGCAGGACTTCGTTTCAGTTAATGCCAGTTACTTTACAGCTCAAACGAACTACATTGTTCACGAAGCTCACAAGTTTCTCATCTTAAATGACAAGCATTGGATGTAGGAGGACCTGTGATTTGTATCAGTTTCAGAAGCAGAGTTGAACTAGATATGGTCCGTATGTGTAGGAAACACCTTTCTTTTCTTCTCATCACACTCATGTTTCATGCTGTTTTGGAGATTCTAGAAAGCAAGAGCGTGCTTCTTGCTCTAAAGCAGAGTGTGATCAATGGATGAGAACTCTGCAGTGTGTTCCACTTCAGAAATGGAGTTAAATCCCAGGCTTTGAGTCTTCTTACAAGCAAGATATCATTTCAGGTAAGGGCAGTTACTTTACATCTCAAAAGAACTACATTATACACGAAGCTCACACGTTTCTCGGTCTTAATTGAAAAGCATTGCATGTTACAGGAACAGTGCTTTATATCAGCTTCAGAAGAAGAGTTGAACTAGATATGGTCCATATGTGTAGGAAACACAGTTCTTTTGTTCTGAGCACACTCAAGTATCCTGCTGTATTAGAGATTCTGGAAAGCAAGAGCGTGCTTCTTGCTCTAAAGCAGAGTGTGATCTAAGGATGAGAACTCTGCTGTGTGTTTCACTTCAGAAATCGAGTTAAATCCCAGGCTCTGAGTCTTCCTATAAGCAAGACTTCGTTTCAGGTAATGGCAGTCACTTTTCAGCTCAAAGGAACTACATCTTTCATGATGCTCACACGTTTCTCATCTTAAATGTCAAGCATTGGATGTTAGAGGACCTGTGCTTTGCGTCAGTTTCAGAAGAAGAGTTGAACTAGATATGGTCAGTATGTGTAGGAAACACAGTTCTTTTGTTCTGAGCACAATCACGTTTCCTGCTGTATTAGAGACTCTAGAAAGGAAGAGCGTGCTTCTTGCTCTAAAGCAGAGTGTGATTCATGGAAGAGAACTGTGCTGGGTGTTTCCCTTCAGAAATGGAGTTAAATCCCTGGCTTTGTGTCTTCCTACAAAAAAGTCTTCAATTCATGTAAGGGCAGTCACTTTTCAGCTCAAACAAACTACATCGTTCAGGAAGCTCACATGTTTCTCATCTTGACAGACAAGCATTGGATGTTAGAGGACCTGTGGTTTGTTTCACTTTCAGAAGCAGAGTTGGACTAGATATGGCCCGTATGTGTAGGAAACACCGTTCATTTGTTCTCAGCACACTCATGTTTCCTGCAGTCTTAGAGACTCTAGAAAGCAAGAGCTTGCTTCTTGCACTAAAGCAGAGTGTGATCTATGGATGAGAACTCTGCTGTGTGTTTTACTTCAGAAATGGAGTTACATCCCAGGCTCTGAGTCTTCCTACAAGCAAGACTTCGTTTCAGGTAAGGGCAGTTACTTTACAGCTCAAACGAACTACATCATTCACAAAGCTCACATGTTTCTCATCTTGACAGACAAGCATTGGATGTTAGAGGACCTGTGGTTTGTTTCAGTTTCAGAAGCAGAATTGGACTAGATATGGTCTGTATATGTAGGAAACACCGTTCTTTTGATCTGAGCACACTCAGTTTTCCAGCTGTATTAGAGACTCTAGAAAGCAAGAGCGTGCTTCTTGCTCTAACGCAGAGTGTGATCCATGGATGAGAACTATGCTGTGTGTTTCCCTTCAGAAATGGAGTTAAATCCCAGGCTCTGAGTCTTCCTACAAGCAAGACTTCGTTTCAGTTAATGGCAGTTACTTTACAGCTCTAACGAACTACATCGTTCACGAAGCTCACAAGTTTCTCATCTTAACGGACAAGCATTGGATGTTAGAGGAACTGTGGTTTGTTTCACTTTCAGAAGCAGAGTTGGACTAGATATGGCCCTTATGTGTAGGAAACACCGTTCATTTGTTCTCAGCACACTCATGTTTCCTGCTGTCTTAGAGACTCTAGAAAGCAAGAGCGTGCTTCTTGCACTAAAGCAGAGTGTGATCAATGGATGAGAACTCTGCAGTGTGTTCCACTTCAGAAATGGAGTTAAATCCCAGGCTTTGAGTCTTCTTACAAGCAAGATATCCTTTCAGATAAGGGGAGTTACTTTACATCTCTAAAGAACTACATTATACACGAAGCTCACACGTTTCTCGGTCTTAATTGAAAAGCATTGGATGTTACAGGAACAGTGCTTTATATCAGCTTCAGAAGATGAGTTGAACTAGATATGGTCCATATGTGTAGGAAACACAGTTCTTTTGTTCTGAGCACACTCAAGTATCCTGCTTTATTAGAGACTCTGGAAAGCAAGAGCGTGCTTCTTGCTCGAAAGCAGAGTGTGATCTAAGGATGAGAACTCTGCTGTGTGTTTCACGTCAGAAATGGAGTTAAATCCCAGGCTCTGAGTCTTCCTATAAGCAAGACTTCGTTTCAGGTAATGGCAGTCACTTTTCAGCTCAAAGGAACTACATCTTTCATGATGCTCACACGTTTCTCATCTTAAATGTCAAGCATTGGATGTTAGAGGACCTGTGCTTTGTATCAGCTTCAGAAGCAGAGTTGGACTAGATATGGTCCGTATATGTAGGAAACACTGTTCTTTTGTTCTCAGCACACTCACTTTTCCTGCTGTCTTAGAGACTCTAGAAAGCAAGAGCGTGCTTCTTGCTCTAAAGCAGAGTGTGATCTATGGAGGAGAACTCTGCTGTGTGTTTCACTTCAGAAATGGAGTTAAATCCCAGGCTCTGAGTCTTCCTACAAGCAAGACTTCGTTTCAGGTAAGGGCAGTTACTTTACAGCTCAAACGAAGTACATCGTTCACAAATCTCACATGTTTCTCATCTTGACAGACAAGCATTGGATGTTAGAGGACCTGTGGTTTGTTTCAGTTTCAGAAGCAGAATTGGACTAGATATGGTCTGTATATGTAGGAAACACCGTTCTTTTGATCTGAGCACACTCAGTTTTCCAGCTGTATTAGAGACTCTAGAAAGCAAGAGCATGCTTCTTGCTCTAAAGCAGAGTGTGATCCATGGATGAGAACTATGCTGTGTGTTTCCCTTCAGAAATGGAGTTAAATCCCAGGCTCTGAGTCTTCCTACAAGCAAGACTTCGTTTCAGTTAATGGCAGTTACTTTACAGCTCTAACGAACTACATCGTTCACGAAGCTCACAAGTTTCTCATCTTAACGGACAAGCATTGGATGTTAGAGGAACTGTGGTTTGTTTCACTTTCAGAAGCAGAGTTGGACTAGATATGGCCCTTATGTGTAGGAAACACCGTTCATTTGTTCTCAGCACACTCATGTTTCCTGCTGTCTTAGAGACTCTAGAAAGCAAGAGCGTGCTTCTTGCACTAAAGCAGAGTGTGATCAATGGATGAGAACTCTGCAGTGTGTTCCACTTCAGAAATGGAGTTAAATCCCAGGCTTTGAGTCTTCTTACAAGCAAGATATCCTTTCAGATAAGGGGAGTTACTTTACATCTCTAAAGAACTACATTATACACGAAGCTCACACGTTTCTCGGTCTTAATTGAAAAGCATTGGATGTTACAGGAACAGTGCTTTATATCAGCTTCAGAAGATGAGTTGAACTAGATATGGTCCATATGTGTAGGAAACACAGTTCTTTTGTTCTGAGCACACTCAAGTATCCTGCTTTATTAGAGACTCTGGAAAGCAAGAGCGTGCTTCTTGCTCGAAAGCAGAGTGTGATCTAAGGATGAGAACTCTGCTGTGTGTTTCACGTCAGAAATGGAGTTAAATCCCAGGCTCTGAGTCTTCCTATAAGCAAGACTTCGTTTCAGGTAATGGCAGTCACTTTTCAGCTCAAAGGAACTACATCTTTCATGATGCTCACACGTTTCTCATCTTAAATGTCAAGCATTGGATGTTAGAGGACCTGTGCTTTGTATCAGCTTCAGAAGCAGAGTTGGACTAGATATGGTCCGTATATGTAGGAAACACTGTTCTTTTGTTCTCAGCACACTCACTTTTCCTGCTGTCTTAGAGACTCTAGAAAGCAAGAGCGTGCTTCTTGCTCTAAAGCAGAGTGTGATCTATGGAGGAGAACTCTGCTGTGTGTTTCACTTCAGAAATGGAGTTAAATCCCAGGCTCTGAGTCTTCCTACAAGCAAGACTTCGTTTCAGGTAAGGGCAGTTACTTTACAGCTCAAACGAAGTACATCGTTCACAAATCTCACATGTTTCTCATCTTGACAGACAAGCATTGGATGTTAGAGGACCTGTGGTTTGTTTCAGTTTCAGAAGCAGAATTGGACTAGATATGGTCTGTATATGTAGGAAACACCGTTCTTTTGATCTGAGCACACTCAGTTTTCCAGCTGTATTAGAGACTCTAGAAAGCAAGAGCATGCTTCTTGCTCTAAAGCAGAGTGTGATCCATGGATGAGAACTATGCTGTGTGTTTCCCTTCAGAAATGGAGTTAAATCCCAGGCTCTGAGTCTTCCTACAAGCAAGACTTCGTTTCAGTTAATGGCAGTTACTTTACAGCTCTAACGAACTACATCGTTCACGAAGCTCACAAGTTTCTCATCTTAACGGACAAGCATTGGATGTTAGAGGAACTGTGGTTTGTTTCACTTTCAGAAGCAGAGTTGGACTAGATATGGCCCGTATGTGTAGGAAACACCGTTCATTTGTTCTCAGCACACTCATGTTTCCTGCTGTCTTAGAGACTCTAGAAAGCAAGAGCGTGCTTCTTGCACTAAAGCAGAGTGTGATCAATGGATGAGAACTCTGCAGTGTGTTCCACTTCAGAAATGGAGTTAAATCCCAGGCTTTGAGTCTTCTTACAAGCAAGATATCCTTTCAGATAAGGGGAGTTACTTTACATCTCTAAAGAACTACATTATACACGAAGCTCACACGTTTCTCGGTCTTAATTGAAAAGCATTGGATGTTACAGGAACAGTGCTTTATATCAGCTTCAGAAGATGAGTTGAACTAGATATGGTCCATATGTGTAGGAAACACAGTTCTTTTGTTCTGAGCACACTCAAGTATCCTGCTTTATTAGAGACTCTGGAAAGCAAGAGCGTGCTTCTTGCTCGAAAGCAGAGTGTGATCTAAGGATGAGAACTCTGCTGTGTGTTTCACGTCAGAAATGGAGTTAAATCCCAGGCTCTGAGTCTTCCTATAAGCAAGACTTCGTTTCAGGTAATGGCAGTCACTTTTCAGCTCAAAGGAACTACATCTTTCATGATGCTCACACGTTTCTCATCTTAAATGTCAAGCATTGGATGTTAGAGGACCTGTGCTTTGTATCAGCTTCAGAAGCAGAGTTGGACTAGATATGGTCCGTATATGTAGGAAACACTGTTCTTTTGTTCTCAGCACACTCACTTTTCCTGCTGTCTTAGAGACTCTAGAAAGCAAGAGCGTGCTTCTTGCTCTAAAGCAGAGTGTGATCTATGGAGGAGAACTCTGCTGTGTGTTTCACTTCAGAAATGGAGTTAAATCCCAGGCTCTGAGTCTTCCTACAAGCAAGACTTCGTTTCAGGTAAGGGCAGTTACTTTACAGCTCAAACGAAGTACATCGTTCACAAATCTCACATGTTTCTCATCTTGACAGACAAGCATTGGATGTTAGAGGACCTGTGGTTTGTTTCAGTTTCAGAAGCAGAATTGGACTAGATATGGTCTGTATATGTAGGAAACACCGTTCTTTTGATCTGAGCACACTCAGTTTTCCAGCTGTATTAGAGACTCTAGAAAGCAAGAGCATGCTTCTTGCTCTAAAGCAGAGTGTGATCCATGGATGAGAACTATGCTGTGTGTTTCCCTTCAGAAATGGAGTTAAATCCCAGGCTCTGAGTCTTCCTACAAGCAAGACTTCGTTTCAGTTAATGGCAGTTACTTTACAGCTCTAACGAACTACATCGTTCACGAAGCTCACAAGTTTCTCATCTTAACGGACAAGCATTGGATGTTAGAGGAACTGTGGTTTGTTTCACTTTCAGAAGCAGAGTTGGACTAGATATGGCCCGTATGTGTAGGAAACACCGTTCATTTGTTCTCAGCACACTCATGTTTCCTGCTGTCTTAGAGACTCTAGAAAGCAAGAGCGTGCTTCTTGCACTAAAGCAGAGTGTGATCAATGGATGAGAACTCTGCAGTGTGTTCCACTTCAGAAATGGAGTTAAATCCCAGGCTTTGAGTCTTCTTACAAGCAAGATATCCTTTCAGATAAGGGGAGTTACTTTACATCTCTAAAGAACTACATTATACACGAAGCTCACACGTTTCTCGGTCTTAATTGAAAATTATTGGATGTTACAGGAACAGTGCTTTATATCAGCTTCAGAAGAAGAGTTGAACTAGATATGGTCCATATGTGTACGAAACACAGTTCTTTTGTTCTGAGCACACTCAAGTATCCTGCTGTATTAGAGACTCTCGAAAGCAAGAGCGTGCTTCTTGCTCGAAAGCAGAGTGTGATCTAAGGATGAGAACTCTGCTGTGTGTTCCACTTCAGAAATGGAGTTAAATCCCAGGCTCTGAGTCTTCCTATAAGCAAGACTTTGTTTCAGGTAATGGCAGTCACTTTTCAGCTCAAAAGAACTACATCTTTCATGATGCTCACACGTTTCTCATCTTAAATGTCAAGCATTTGATGTTAGAGGACCTGTGCTTTGTGTCAGTTTCAGAAGACGAGTTGAACTAGATATGGTCAGTATGTGTAGGAAACACAGTTCTTTTGTTCTGAGCACAATCACGTTTCCTGCTGTATTAGAGACTCTAGAAAGGAAGAGGGTGCTTCTTGCTCTAAAGCAGAGTGTGATCAATGGATGAGAACTCTGCAGTGTGTTCCACTTCAGAAATGGAGTTAAATCCCAGGCTCTGAGTCTTCCTACAAGCAGGACTTCGTTTCAGTTAATGGCAGTTACTTTACAGCTCAAACGAACTACATTGTTCACGAAGCTCACAAGTTTCTCATCTTAAATGACAAGCATTGGATGTAGGAGGACCTGTGCTTTGTATCAGTTTCAGAAGCAGAGTTGGACTAGATATGGTCCGTATGTGTAGGAAATACCTTTCTTTTCTTCTCATCACACTCATGTTTCATGCTGTATTAGAGACTCTAGAAAGGAAGAGTGTGCTTCTTGCTCTAAAGCAGAGTGTGATTCATGGAATTGAACTGTGCTGGGTGTTTCCCTTCAGAAATGGAGTTAAATCCCAGGCTTTGTGTCTTCCTACAAAAAAGTCTTCATTTCATGTAAGGGCAGTCACTTTTCAGCTCAAACAAACTACATCGTTCAGGAAGCTCACATGTTTCTCATCTTGACAGACAAGCATTGGATGTTAGAGGACCTGTGGTTTGTTTCACTTTCAGAAGCAGAGTTGGACTAGATATGGCCCGTATGTGTAGGAATCACCGCTCATTTGTTCTCAGCACACTCATGTTTCCTGCTGTCTTAGAGACTCTAGAAAGCAAGAGCGTGCTTCTTGCACTAAAGCAGAGTGTGATCAATGGATGAGAACTCTGCTGTGTGTTTCACTTCAGAAATGGAGTGAAATCCCAGGCTCTGAGTCTTCCTACAAGCAAGACTTCGTTTCAGGTAATGGCAGTTACTTTTCAGCTCAAAAGAACTACCTTTCATGATGCTCACACGTTTCTCATCTTAAATGACAAGCATTGGATGTTAGAGGACCTGTGCTTTTTGTCAGTTTCAGAAGAAGAGTTGAACTAGATATGGTCAGTATGTGTAGGAAACACAGTTCTTTGGTTCTGAGCACAATCATGTTTCCTCCTGTATTAGAGACTCTAGAAAGGAAGAGCGTGCTTCTTGCTCTAAAGCAGAGTGTGATTCATGGAAGAGAACTGTGCTGGGTGTTTCCCTTCAGAAATGGAGTTAAATCCCAGGCTTTGTGTCTTCCTACAAAAAAGTCTTCATTTCACGTAAGGGCAGTCACTTTTCAGCTCAAACAAACTATATCGTTCACGAAGCTAAAATGTTTCTCATCTTAACTGCCAAGCATTGCATGTTAGAGGACCAGTGCTTTGTTTCAGTTTCAGAAGCAGAGTTGGAATAGATATTGTCCGTATATGTAGGAAAAACTGTTCTTTTGTTCTCAGCACACTCACGTTTCCTGCTGTCTTAGAGACTCTAAAAGCAAGAGCGTGCTTCTTGCTCTAAAGCAGAGTGTGACCTATGGATGAGAACTCTGCTGTGTGTTTCCCTTCAGAAATGGAGTTAAATCCCAGGCTCTGAGTCTTCCTACAAGCAAGACTTCGTTTCAGTTAAGGGCAGTTACTTTACAGCTCAAACGAACTACATTGTTCACGAAGCTCACAAGTTTCTCATCTTAACGGACAATCATTGGATGTTAGAGGACCTGTGGTTTGTTTCACTTTCAGAAGCAGAGTTGGACTAGATATGGCCCGTATGTGTAGGAAACACCGTTCTTTTGTTCTCAGCACACTCATGTTTCCTGCTGTCTTATAGACTCTAGAAAGCAAGAGCGTGCTTCTTGCTCTAAAGCAGAGTGTGATCAATGGATGAGAACTCTGCAGTGTGTTCCACTTCAGAAATGGAGTTAAATCCCAGGCTTTGAGTCTTCTTACAAGCAAGATATCGTTTCAGGTAAGGGCAGTTACTTTACATCTCAAAAGAACTACATTATACACGAAGCTCACACGTTTCTCGGTCTTAATTGAAAAGCATTGCATGTTACAGGAACAGTGCTTTATATCAGCTTCAGAAGAAGAGTTGAACTAGATATGGTCCATATGTGTAGGAAACACAGTTCTTTTGTTCTGAGCACACTCAAGTATCCTGCTGTATTAGAGATTCTGGAAAGCAAGAGCGTGCTTCTTGCTCTAAAGCAGAGTGTGATCTAAGGATGAGAACTCTGCTGTGTTTTTCACTTCAGAAATGGAGTTAAATCCCAGGCTCTGAGTCTTCCTATAAGCAAGACTTCGTTTCAGGTAATGGCAGTCACTTTTCAGCTCAAAGGAACTACATCTTTTATGATGCTCACACGTTTCTCATCTTAAATGTCAAGCATTGGATGTTAGAGGACCTGTGCTTTGTGTCAGTTTCAGAAGAAGAGTTGAACTAGATATGGTCAGTATGTGTAGGAAACACAGTTCTTTTGTTCTGAGCACAATCACGTTTCCTGCTGTATTAGAGACTCTAGAAAGGAAGAGCGTGCTTCTTGCTCTAAAGCAGAGTGTGATTCATGGAAGAGAACTCTGCTTGGTGTTTCCCTTCAGAAATGGAGTTAAATCCCAAGCTTTGTGTCTTCCTAAAAAAAAGTCTTCAGTTCACGTAAGGGCAGTCACTTTTCAGCACAAACAAACTACATCGTTCACGAAGCTAAATCGTTTCTCATCTTAACTGCCAAGCATGGCATGTTAGAGGACCAGTGCTTTGTTTCAGTTTCAGAAGCAGAGTTGGACGAGATATGGTCCATATATGTAGGAAAAACTGTTCTTTTGTTCTCAGCACACTCACGTTTCCTGCTGTCTTAGAGACTCTAGAAAGCAACAGCGTGCTTCTTGCTCCAAAGCAGAGTGTGACCTATGGATGAGAACTCTGCTGTGTGTTTCACTTCAAAAATGGAGTTAAATCCCAGGCTCTGAGTCTTCCTACAAGAAAGACTTCGTTTCAGGTAAGGGGAGTCACTTTTCAGCTCAAACGAACTACATCATTCAGAAAGCTCACACGTGTCTCATCTTAACTGAGAAGCATTGGATGTTAGAGGAACTGTGGTTTGTTTCAGTTTCAGAAGCAGAGTTGAACTAGATATGGTCCCTATGTGTAGGAAACACCGTTCTTTTGTTCTGATCACACTCAAGTTTCCTGCTGTCTTAGAGACTCTAGAAAGCAAGAGCGTGCTTCTTGCTCTAAAGCAGAGTGTGATCCATGGATGAGAACTATGCTGTGTGTTTCACTTCAGAAATGGAGTTAAATCCCAGGCTCTGAGTCTTCCTACAAGCAAGACATCTTTGCAGGTAAGGGCAGTTACTTTACAGCTCAAACGAACTACATCGTTCATGAAGCTCACACGTTTCACATCTAAACTGAAAAGCATTGGTTGTTAGAGGACATCTGGTTTGTTTCAGTTTCAGAAGCAGAGATGAACTAGATATGGTCTGTATGTGTAGGAAACACCGTTCTTTGTTCTGAGCACACTCACGTTTCCTGCTGTATTAGAGACACTAGAAAGCAAGAGCATGCTTCTTGCTCTAAAGCAGAGTGTGATCCAAGGATGAGAACTATGCTGTGTGTTTCCCTTCAGAAATGGAGTTAAATCCCAGGCCCTGTGTCTTCCTACAAGAAACACTTCGTTTCAGGTAAGGGCAGTCACTTTTCAGCTCAAACGAACTACATCGTTCACGAAGCTAACACGTTTCTCATCTTAAATGACAAGCATTGGATGTAGGAGGACCTGTGCTTTGTATCAGTTTCAGAAGCAGAGTTGGACTAGATATGGTCCGTATGTGTAGGAAATACCATTCTTTTCTTCTCATCACACTCATGTTTCATGCTGTTTTGGAGATTCTAGAAAGCAAGAGCGTGCTTCTTGCTCTAAAGCAGAGTGTGATCAATGGATGAGAACTCTGCAGTGTGTTCCACTTCAGAAATGGAGTTAAATCCCAGGCGTTGAGTCTTCTTACAAGCAAGACTTCGTTTCAGGTAAGGGCAGTTACTTTACATCTCAAAAGAACTACATTACACGAAGCTCACACGTTTCTCGGTCTTAATTGAAAAGCATTGCATGTTACAGGAACAGTGCTTTATATCAGCTTCAGAAGAAGAGTTGAACTAGATATGGTCCATATGTGTAGGAAACACAGTTCTTTTGTTCTGAGCACACTCAAGTATCCTGCTGTATTAGAGATTCTGGAAAGCAAGAGCGTGCTTCTTGCTCTAAAGCAGAGTGTGATCTAAGGATGAGAACTCTGCTGTGTGTTTCACTTCAGAAATGGAGTTAAATCCCAGGCTCTGAGTCTTCCTACAAGCAAGACTTCGTTTCAGGTAATGGCAGTCACTTTTCAGCTCAAAAGAACAACCTTTCATGATGCTCACACGTTTCTCATCTTAAATGACAAGCATTGGATGTTAGAGGAACTGTGGTTTGTTTCAGTTTCAGAAGCAGAGTTGAACTAGATATGGTCCCTATGTGTAGGAAACACCGTTCTTTTGTTCTGATCACACTCAAGTTTCCTGCTGTCTTAGAGACTCTAGAAAGCAAGAGCGTGCTTCTTGCTCTAAAGCAGAGTGTGATCCAAGGATGAGAACTATGCTGTGTGTTTCACTTCAGAAATGGAGTTAAATCCCAGGCTCTGAGTCTTCCTACAAGCAAGACTTCTTTTCAGGTAAGGGCAGTTACATTACAGCTCAAAAAACTGCATCGTTCACGAATCCCACGCGTTTCTCATCTAAACTGAAAAGCATTGGTTGTTAGAGGACCTCTGGTTTGTTTCAGTTTCAGAAGCAGAGATGAACTAGATATGGTCTGTATGTGTAGGAAAAACCTTTCTTTTGTTCTCATCACACTCATGTTTCATGCTGTCTTAGAGACTCTAGAAAGCTAGAGCGTGCTTCTTGCTCTAAATCAGAGTGTGATCTATGGATGAGAACTCTGCTGTGTGATTCACTTCAGAAATGGAGTTAAATCCCAGGCTCTGAGTCTTCCTACAAACAAGACTTCGTTTCAGGTAAGGGCAGTCACTTTTCAGCTAAATCAAACTACATCGATTACGAAGCTAACACGTTTCTCATCTTAACTGCCAAGCATTGCATGTTAGAGGACCAGTGCTTTGTATCAGTTTCAGAAGCAGAGTTGGACTAGATATGGTCCGTATGTGTAGGAAACACTGTTCTTTTGTTCTCAGCACACTCACTTTTCCTGCTGTCTTAGAGACTCTAGAAAGCAAGAGCGTGCTTCTTGCTCGAAAGCAGAGTGTGATCTATGGATGAGAACTGTGCTGTGTGTTTCACTTCAGAAATGGAGTTAAATCCCAGGCTCTGAGTCTTCCTACAAGCAAGACTTCGTTTCAGTTAAGGGCAGTTACTTTACAGCTCAAAAGAACTACATTGTTCACGAAGCTCACAAGTTTCTCATCTTAAATGACAAGCATTGGATGTTAGAGGACCTGTGGTTTGTTTCACTTTCAGAAGCAGAGTTGGACTAGATATGGCCCGTATGTGTAGGAAACACCGTTCTTTTGTTCTCAGCACACTCATTTTTCCTGCTGTCTTAGAGACTCTAGAAAGCAAGAGCGCGCTTCTTGCTCTAAAGCAGAGTGTGATCAATGGATGAGAACTCTGCTGTGTGTTCCACTTCAGAAATGGAGTTAAATCCCAGGCTCTGAGTCTTCTTACAAGCAACATATCCTTTCAGGTAAGGGCAGTTACTTTACATCTCAAAAGAACTACATTACACACGAAGCTCACACGTTTCTAGGTCTTAATTGAAAAGCATTGGATGTTACAGGAACAGTGCTTTATATCAGCTTCAGAAGAAGAGTTGAACTAGATATGGTCCATATGTGTAGGAAACACAGTTCTTTTGTTCTGAGCACACTCAAGTATCTTATTGTATTAGAGACTCTGGAAAGCAAGAGCGTGCTTCTTGCTCTAAAGCAGAGTGTGATCTAAGGATGAGAACTCTGCTGTGTGTTTCACTTCAGAAATGGAGTTAAATCCCAGGCTCTGAGTCTTCCTACAAGCAAGACTTCGTTTCAGGTAAGGGCAGTTACTTTACAGCTCAAACGAAGTACATCGTTCACAAATCTCACATGTTTCTCATCTTGACAGACAAGCATTGGATGTTAGAGGACCTGTGGTTTGTTTCAGTTTCAGAAGCAGAATTGGACTAGATATGGTCTGTATATGTAGGAAACACCGTTCTTTTGATCTGAGCACACTCAGTTTTCCAGCTGTATTAGAGACTCTAGAAAGCAAGAGCATGCTTCTTGCTCTAAAGCAGAGTGTGATCCATGGATGAGAACTATGCTGTGTGTTTCCCTTCAGAAATGGAGTTAAATCCCAGGCTCTGAGTCTTCCTACAAGCAAGACTTCGTTTCAGTTAATGGCAGTTACTTTACAGCTCTAACGAACTACATCGTTCACGAAGCTCACAAGTTTCTCATCTTAACGGACAAGCATTGGATGTTAGAGGAACTGTGGTTTGTTTCACTTTCAGAAGCAGAGTTGGACTAGATATGGCCCGTATGTGTAGGAAACACCGTTCATTTGTTCTCAGCACACTCATGTTTCCTGCTGTCTTAGAGACTCTAGAAAGCAAGAGCGTGCTTCTTGCACTAAAGCAGAGTGTGATCAATGGATGAGAACTCTGCAGTGTGTTCCACTTCAGAAATGGAGTTAAATCCCAGGCTTTGAGTCTTCTTACAAGCAAGATATCCTTTCAGATAAGGGGAGTTACTTTACATCTCTAAAGAACTACATTATACACGAAGCTCACACGTTTCTCGGTCTTAATTGAAAAGCATTGGATGTTACAGGAACAGTGCTTTATATCAGCTTCAGAAGATGAGTTGAACTAGATATGGTCCATATGTGTAGGAAACACAGTTCTTTTGTTCTGAGCACACTCAAGTATCCTGCTTTATTAGAGACTCTGGAAAGCAAGAGCGTGCTTCTTGCTCGAAAGCAGAGTGTGATCTAAGGATGAGAACTCTGCTGTGTGTTTCACGTCAGAAATGGAGTTAAATCCCAGGCTCTGAGTCTTCCTATAAGCAAGACTTCGTTTCAGGTAATGGCAGTCACTTTTCAGCTCAAAGGAACTACATCTTTCATGATGCTCACACGTTTCTCATCTTAAATGTCAAGCATTGGATGTTAGAGGACCTGTGCTTTGTATCAGCTTCAGAAGCAGAGTTGGACTAGATATGGTCCGTATATGTAGGAAACACTGTTCTTTTGTTCTCAGCACACTCACTTTTCCTGCTGTCTTAGAGACTCTAGAAAGCAAGAGCGTGCTTCTTGCTCTAAAGCAGAGTGTGATCTATGGAGGAGAACTCTGCTGTGTGTTTCACTTCAGAAATGGAGTTAAATCCCAGGCTCTGAGTCTTCCTACAAGCAAGACTTCGTTTCAGGTAAGGGCAGTTACTTTACAGCTCAAACGAAGTACATCGTTCACAAATCTCACATGTTTCTCATCTTGACAGACAAGCATTGGATGTTAGAGGACCTGTGGTTTGTTTCAGTTTCAGAAGCAGAATTGGACTAGATATGGTCTGTATATGTAGGAAACACCGTTCTTTTGATCTGAGCACACTCAGTTTTCCAGCTGTATTAGAGACTCTAGAAAGCAAGAGCATGCTTCTTGCTCTAAAGCAGAGTGTGATCCATGGATGAGAACTATGCTGTGTGTTTCCCTTCAGAAATGGAGTTAAATCCCAGGCTCTGAGTCTTCCTACAAGCAAGACTTCGTTTCAGTTAATGGCAGTTACTTTACAGCTCTAACGAACTACATCGTTCACGAAGCTCACAAGTTTCTCATCTTAACGGACAAGCATTGGATGTTAGAGGAACTGTGGTTTGTTTCACTTTCAGAAGCAGAGTTGGACTAGATATGGCCCGTATGTGTAGGAAACACCGTTCATTTGTTCTCAGCACACTCATGTTTCCTGCTGTCTTAGAGACTCTAGAAAGCAAGAGCGTGCTTCTTGCACTAAAGCAGAGTGTGATCAATGGATGAGAACTCTGCAGTGTGTTCCACTTCAGAAATGGAGTTAAATCCCAGGCTTTGAGTCTTCTTACAAGCAAGATATCCTTTCAGATAAGGGGAGTTACTTTACATCTCTAAAGAACTACATTATACACGAAGCTCACACGTTTCTCGGTCTTAATTGAAAATTATTGGATGTTACAGGAACAGTGCTTTATATCAGCTTCAGAAGAAGAGTTGAACTAGATATGGTCCATATGTGTACGAAACACAGTTCTTTTGTTCTGAGCACACTCAAGTATCCTGCTGTATTAGAGACTCTCGAAAGCAAGAGCGTGCTTCTTGCTCGAAAGCAGAGTGTGATCTAAGGATGAGAACTCTGCTGTGTGTTCCACTTCAGAAATGGAGTTAAATCCCAGGCTCTGAGTCTTCCTATAAGCAAGACTTTGTTTCAGGTAATGGCAGTCACTTTTCAGCTCAAAAGAACTACATCTTTCATGATGCTCACACGTTTCTCATCTTAAATGTCAAGCATTTGATGTTAGAGGACCTGTGCTTTGTGTCAGTTTCAGAAGACGAGTTGAACTAGATATGGTCAGTATGTGTAGGAAACACAGTTCTTTTGTTCTGAGCACAATCACGTTTCCTGCTGTATTAGAGACTCTAGAAAGGAAGAGGGTGCTTCTTGCTCTAAAGCAGAGTGTGATCAATGGATGAGAACTCTGCAGTGTGTTCCACTTCAGAAATGGAGTTAAATCCCAGGCTCTGAGTCTTCCTACAAGCAGGACTTCGTTTCAGTTAATGGCAGTTACTTTACAGCTCAAACGAACTACATTGTTCACGAAGCTCACAAGTTTCTCATCTTAAATGACAAGCATTGGATGTAGGAGGACCTGTGCTTTGTATCAGTTTCAGAAGCAGAGTTGGACTAGATATGGTCCGTATGTGTAGGAAATACCTTTCTTTTCTTCTAATCACACTCATGTTTCATGCTGTATTAGAGACTCTAGAAAGGAAGAGTGTGCTTCTTGCTCTAAAGCAGAGTGTGATTCATGGAAGAGAACTGTGCTGGGTGTTTCCCTTCAGAAATGGAGTTAAATCCCAGGCTTTGTGTCTTCCTACAAAAAAGTCTTCATTTCATGTAAGGGCAGTCACTTTTCAGCTCAAACAAACTACATCGTTCAGGAAGCTCACATGTTTCTCATCTTGACAGACAAGCATTGGATGTTAGAGGACCTGTGGTTTGTTTCACTTTCAGAAGCAGAGTTGGACTAGATATGGCCCGTATGTGTAGGAATCACCGCTCATTTGTTCTCAGCACACTCATGTTTCCTGCTGTCTTAGAGACTCTAGAAAGCAAGAGCGTGCTTCTTGCACTAAAGCAGAGTGTGATCAATGGATGAGAACTCTGCTGTGTGTTTCACTTCAGAAATGGAGTGAAATCCCAGGCTCTGAGTCTTCCTACAAGCAAGACTTCGTTTCAGGTAATGGCAGTTACTTTTCAGCTCAAAAGAACTACCTTTCATGATGCTCACACGTTTCTCATCTTAAATGACAAGCATTGGATGTTAGAGGACCTGTGCTTTTTGTCAGTTTCAGAAGAAGAGTTGAACTAGATATGGTCAGTATGTGTAGGAAACACAGTTCTTTGGTTCTGAGCACAATCATGTTTCCTCCTGTATTAGAGACTCTAGAAAGGAAGAGCGTGCTTCTTGCTCTAAAGCAGAGTGTGATTCATGGAAGAGAACTGTGCTGGGTGTTTCCCTTCAGAAATGGAGTTAAATCCCAGGCTTTGTGTCTTCCTACAAAAAAGTCTTCATTTCACGTAAGGGCAGTCACTTTTCAGCTCAAACAAACTATATCGTTCACGAAGCTAAAATGTTTCTCATCTTAACTGCCAAGCATTGCATGTTAGAGGACCAGTGCTTTGTTTCAGTTTCAGAAGCAGAGTTGGAATAGATATTGTCCGTATATGTAGGAAAAACTGTTCTTTTGTTCTCAGCACACTCACGTTTCCTGCTGTCTTAGAGACTCTAAAAGCAAGAGCGTGCTTCTTGCTCTAAAGCAGAGTGTGACCTATGGATGAGAACTCTGCTGTGTGTTTCCCTTCAGAAATGGAGTTAAATCCCAGGCTCTGAGTCTTCCTACAAGCAAGACTTCGTTTCAGTTAAGGGCAGTTACTTTACAGCTCAAACGAACTACATTGTTCACGAAGCTCACAAGTTTCTCATCTTAACGGACAATCATTGGATGTTAGAGGACCTGTGGTTTGTTTCACTTTCAGAAGCAGAGTTGGACTAGATATGGCCCGTATGTGTAGGAAACACCGTTCTTTTGTTCTCAGCACACTCATGTTTCCTGCTGTCTTATAGACTCTAGAAAGCAAGAGCGTGCTTCTTGCTCTAAAGCAGAGTGTGATCAATGGATGAGAACTCTGCAGTGTGTTCCACTTCAGAAATGGAGTTAAATCCCAGGCTTTGAGTCTTCTTACAAGCAAGATATCGTTTCAGGTAAGGGCAGTTACTTTACATCTCAAAAGAACTACATTATACACGAAGCTCACACGTTTCTCGGTCTTAATTGAAAAGCATTGCATGTTACAGGAACAGTGCTTTATATCAGCTTCAGAAGAAGAGTTGAACTAGATATGGTCCATATGTGTAGGAAACACAGTTCTTTTGTTCTGAGCACACTCAAGTATCCTGCTGTATTAGAGATTCTGGAAAGCAAGAGCGTGCTTCTTGCTCTAAAGCAGAGTGTGATCTAAGGATGAGAACTCTGCTGTGTGTTTCACGTCAGAAATGGAGTTAAATCCCAGGCTCTGAGTCTTCCTATAAGCAAGACTTCGTTTCAGGTAATGGCAGTCACTTTTCAGCTCAAAGGAACTACATCTTTTATGATGCTCACACGTTTCTCATCTTAAATGTCAAGCATTGGATGTTAGAGGACCTGTGCTTTGTGTCAGTTTCAGAAGAAGAGTTGAACTAGATATGGTCAGTATGTGTAGGAAACACAGTTCTTTTGTTCTGAGCACAATCACGTTTCCTGCTGTATTAGAGACTCTAGAA
Organism: Onychomys leucogaster; assembly: GCA_949786385.1. Taxonomy (NCBI): domain Eukaryota; kingdom Metazoa; phylum Chordata; class Mammalia; order Rodentia; family Cricetidae; genus Onychomys; species Onychomys leucogaster. The sequence goes on from CATKUP010000140.1 coordinate 1,271,472, forward strand.
AGGAAGAGCGTGCTTCTTGCTCTAAAGCAGAGTGTGATTCATGGAAGAGAACTCTGCTTGGTGTTTCCCTTCAGAAATGGAGTTAAATCCCAAGCTTTGTGTCTTCCTAAAAAAAAGTCTTCAGTTCACGTAAGGGCAGTCACTTTTCAGCACAAACAAACTACATCGTTCACGAAGCTAAATCGTTTCTCATCTTAACTGCCAAGCATGGCATGTTAGAGGACCAGTGCTTTGTTTCAGTTTCAGAAGCAGAGTTGGACGAGATATGGTCCATATATGTAGGAAAAACTGTTCTTTTGTTCTCAGCACACTCACGTTTCCTGCTGTCTTAGAGACTCTAGAAAGCAACAGCGTGCTTCTTGCTCCAAAGCAGAGTGTGACCTATGGATGAGAACTCTGCTGTGTGTTTCACTTCAAAAATGGAGTTAAATCCCAGGCTCTGAGTCTTCCTACAAGAAAGACTTCGTTTCAGGTAAGGGGAGTCACTTTTCAGCTCAAACGAACTACATCATTCAGAAAGCTCACACGTGTCTCATCTTAACTGAGAAGCATTGGATGTTAGAGGAACTGTGGTTTGTTTCAGTTTCAGAAGCAGAGTTGAACTAGATATGGTCCCTATGTGTAGGAAACACCGTTCTTTTGTTCTGATCACACTCAAGTTTCCTGCTGTCTTAGAGACTCTAGAAAGCAAGAGCGTGCTTCTTGCTCTAAAGCAGAGTGTGATCCATGGATGAGAACTATGCTGTGTGTTTCACTTCAGAAATGGAGTTAAATCCCAGGCTCTGAGTCTTCCTACAAGCAAGACATCTTTGCAGGTAAGGGCAGTTACTTTACAGCTCAAACGAACTACATCGTTCATGAAGCTCACACGTTTCACATCTAAACTGAAAAGCATTGGTTGTTAGAGGACATCTGGTTTGTTTCAGTTTCAGAAGCAGAGATGAACTAGATATGGTCTGTATGTGTAGGAAACACCGTTCTTTGTTCTGAGCACACTCACGTTTCCTGCTGTATTAGAGACACTAGAAAGCAAGAGCATGCTTCTTGCTCTAAAGCAGAGTGTGATCCAAGGATGAGAACTATGCTGTGTGTTTCCCTTCAGAAATGGAGTTAAATCCCAGGCCCTGTGTCTTCCTACAAGAAACACTTCGTTTCAGGTAAGGGCAGTCACTTTTCAGCTCAAACGAACTACATCGTTCACGAAGCTAACACGTTTCTCATCTTAAATGACAAGCATTGGATGTAGGAGGACCTGTGCTTTGTATCAGTTTCAGAAGCAGAGTTGGACTAGATATGGTCCGTATGTGTAGGAAATACCATTCTTTTCTTCTCATCACACTCATGTTTCATGCTGTTTTGGAGATTCTAGAAAGCAAGAGCGTGCTTCTTGCTCTAAAGCAGAGTGTGATCAATGGATGAGAACTCTGCAGTGTGTTCCACTTCAGAAATGGAGTTAAATCCCAGGCGTTGAGTCTTCTTACAAGCAAGACTTCGTTTCAGGTAAGGGCAGTTACTTTACATCTCAAAAGAACTACATTACACGAAGCTCACACGTTTCTCGGTCTTAATTGAAAAGCATTGCATGTTACAGGAACAGTGCTTTATATCAGCTTCAGAAGAAGAGTTGAACTAGATATGGTCCATATGTGTAGGAAACACAGTTCTTTTGTTCTGAGCACACTCAAGTATCCTGCTGTATTAGAGATTCTGGAAAGCAAGAGCGTGCTTCTTGCTCTAAAGCAGAGTGTGATCTAAGGATGAGAACTCTGCTGTGTGTTTCACTTCAGAAATGGAGTTAAATCCCAGGCTCTGAGTCTTCCTACAAGCAAGACTTCGTTTCAGGTAATGGCAGTCACTTTTCAGCTCAAAAGAACAACCTTTCATGATGCTCACACGTTTCTCATCTTAAATGACAAGCATTGGATGTTAGAGGAACTGTGGTTTGTTTCAGTTTCAGAAGCAGAGTTGAACTAGATATGGTCCCTATGTGTAGGAAACACCGTTCTTTTGTTCTGATCACACTCAAGTTTCCTGCTGTCTTAGAGACTCTAGAAAGCAAGAGCGTGCTTCTTGCTCTAAAGCAGAGTGTGATCCAAGGATGAGAACTATGCTGTGTGTTTCACTTCAGAAATGGAGTTAAATCCCAGGCTCTGAGTCTTCCTACAAGCAAGACTTCTTTTCAGGTAAGGGCAGTTACATTACAGCTCAAAAAACTGCATCGTTCACGAATCCCACGCGTTTCTCATCTAAACTGAAAAGCATTGGTTGTTAGAGGACCTCTGGTTTGTTTCAGTTTCAGAAGCAGAGATGAACTAGATATGGTCTGTATGTGTAGGAAAAACCTTTCTTTTGTTCTCATCACACTCATGTTTCATGCTGTCTTAGAGACTCTAGAAAGCTAGAGCGTGCTTCTTGCTCTAAATCAGAGTGTGATCTATGGATGAGAACTCTGCTGTGTGATTCACTTCAGAAATGGAGTTAAATCCCAGGCTCTGAGTCTTCCTACAAACAAGACTTCGTTTCAGGTAAGGGCAGTCACTTTTCAGCTAAATCAAACTACATCGATTACGAAGCTAACACGTTTCTCATCTTAACTGCCAAGCATTGCATGTTAGAGGACCAGTGCTTTGTATCAGTTTCAGAAGCAGAGTTGGACTAGATATGGTCCGTATGTGTAGGAAACACTGTTCTTTTGTTCTCAGCACACTCACTTTTCCTGCTGTCTTAGAGACTCTAGAAAGCAAGAGCGTGCTTCTTGCTCGAAAGCAGAGTGTGATCTATGGATGAGAACTGTGCTGTGTGTTTCACTTCAGAAATGGAGTTAAATCCCAGGCTCTGAGTCTTCCTACAAGCAAGACTTCGTTTCAGTTAAGGGCAGTTACTTTACAGCTCAAAAGAACTACATTGTTCACGAAGCTCACAAGTTTCTCATCTTAAATGACAAGCATTGGATGTTAGAGGACCTGTGGTTTGTTTCACTTTCAGAAGCAGAGTTGGACTAGATATGGCCCGTATGTGTAGGAAACACCGTTCTTTTGTTCTCAGCACACTCATTTTTCCTGCTGTCTTAGAGACTCTAGAAAGCAAGAGCGCGCTTCTTGCTCTAAAGCAGAGTGTGATCAATGGATGAGAACTCTGCTGTGTGTTCCACTTCAGAAATGGAGTTAAATCCCAGGCTCTGAGTCTTCTTACAAGCAACATATCCTTTCAGGTAAGGGCAGTTACTTTACATCTCAAAAGAACTACATTACACACGAAGCTCACACGTTTCTAGGTCTTAATTGAAAAGCATTGGATGTTACAGGAACAGTGCTTTATATCAGCTTCAGAAGAAGAGTTGAACTAGATATGGTCCATATGTGTAGGAAACACAGTTCTTTTGTTCTGAGCACACTCAAGTATCTTATTGTATTAGAGACTCTGGAAAGCAAGAGCGTGCTTCTTGCTCTAAAGCAGAGTGTGATCTAAGGATGAGAACTCTGCTGTGTGTTTCACTTCAGAAATGGAGTTAAATCCCAGGCTCTGAGTCTTCCTACAAGCAAGACTTCGTTTTAGGTAATGGCAGTCACTTTTCAGCTCAAAAGAACTACTTTTCATGATGCTCACACGTTTCTCATCTTAAATGACAAGCATTGGATGTTAGAGGACCTGTGCTTTTGGTCAGTTTCAGAAGAAGAGTTGAACTAGATATGGTCAGTATGTGTAGGAAACACAGTTCTTTTGTTCTGAGCACAATCATGTTTCCCCCTGTATTAGAGACTCTAGAAAGGAAGAGCGTGCTTCTTGCTCTAAAGCAGAGTGTGATTCATGGAAGAGAACTGTGCTGGGTGTTTCCCTTCAGAAATGGAGTTAAATCCCAGGCTTTGTGTCTTCCTACAAAAAAGTCTTCATTTCACGTAAGGGCAGTCACTTTTCAGCTCAAACAAACTACATCGTTCACGAAGCTAAAATGTTTCTCATCTTAACTGCCAAGCATTGCATGTTAGAGGACCAGTGCTTTGTATCAGTTTCAGAAGCAGAGTTGGACTAGATATGGTCCGTATGTGTAGGAAACACTGTTCTTTTGTTCTCAGCACACTCAAGTATCCTGCTGTATTAGAGACTCTAGAAAGCAAGAGCGTGCTTCTTGCTCTAAAGCAGAGTGTGATCTATGGATGAGAACTCTGCTGTGTGTTTCACTTCAGAAATGGAGTTAAATCCCAGGCTCTGAGTCTTCCTACAAGCAAGACTTCGTTTCAGTTAAGGGCAGTTACTTTACAGCTCAAAAGAACTACATTGTTCACGAAGCTCACAAGTTTCTCATCTTAAAGGACAAGCATTGGATGTTAGAGGACCTGTGGTTTGTTTCACTTTCAGAAGCAGAGTTGGACTAGATATGGCCCGTATGTGTAGGAAACACAGTTCTTTTGTTCTGAGCACACTCAAGTATCTTGCTGTATTAGAGACTCTGGAAAGCAAGAGCGTGCTTCTTGCTCTAAAGCAGAGTGTGATCTAAGGATGAGAACTCTGCTGTGTGTTTCACTTCAGAAATGGAGTTAAATCCCAGGCTCTGAGTCTTCCTACAAGCAAGACTTCGTTTTAGGTAATGGCAGTCACTTTTCAGCTCAAAAGAACTACTTTTCATGATGCTCACACGTTTCTCATCTTAAATGACAAGCATTGGATGTTAGAGGACCTGTGCTTTTTGTCAGTTTCAGAAGAAGAGTTGAACTAGATATGGTCAGTATGTGTAGGAAACACAGTTCTTTTGTTCTGAGCACAATCATGTTTCCCCCTGTATTAGAGACTCTAGAAAGGAAGAGCGTGCTTCTTGCTCTAAAGCAGAGTGTGATTCATGGAAGAGAACTGTGCTGGGTGTTTCCCTTCAGAAATGGAGTTAAATCCCAGGCTTTGTGTCTTCCTACAAAAAAGTCTGCATTTCACGTAAGGGCAGTCACTTTTCAGCTCAAACAAACTACATCGTTCACGAAGCTAAAATGTTTCTCATCTTAACTGCCAAGCATTGCATGTTAGAGGACCAGTGCTTTGTTTCAGTTTCAGAAGCAGAGTTGGAATAGATATTTTCCGTATATGTAGGAAAAACTATTCTTTTGTTCTCAGCACACTCACGTTTCCTGCTGTCTTAGAGACTCTAAAAGCAAGAGCGTGCTTCTTGCTCTAAAGCAGAGTGTGACCTATGGATGAGAACTCTGCTGTGTGTTTCCCTTCAGAAATGGAGTTAAATCCCAGGCTCTGAGTCTTCCTACATGCAAGACTTCGTTTCAGTTAAGGGCAGTTACTTTACAGCTCAAACGAACTACATTGTTCACGAAGCTCACAAGTTTCTCATCTTAACGGACAATCATTGGATGTTAGAGGACCTGTGGTTTGTTTCACTTTCAGAAGCAGAGTTGGACTAGATATGGTCCCTATGTGTAGGAAACACCGTTCTTTTGTTCTGATCACACTCAAGTTTCCTGCTGTCTTAGAGACTCTAGAAAGCAAGAGCGTGCTTCTTGCTCTAAAGCAGAGTGTGACCTATGGATGAGAACTCTGCTGTGTGTTTCACTTCAAAAATGGAGTTAAATCCCAGGCTCTGAGTCTTCCTACAAGAAAGACTTCGTTTCAGGTAAGGGGAGTCACTTTTCAGCTCAAACGAACTACATCATTCAGAAAGCTCACACGTGTCTCATCTTAACTGCGAAGCATTGGATGTTAGAGGAACTGTGGTTTGTTTCAGTTTCAGAAGCAGAGTTGAACTAGATATGGTCCCTATGTTTAGGAAACACCGTTCTTTTGTTCTGATCACACTCAAGTTTCCTGCTGTCTTAGAGACTCTAGAAAGCAAGAGCGTGCTTCTTGCTCTAAAGCAGAGTGTGATCAATGGATGTGAACTATGCTGTGTGTTTCACTTCAGAAATGGAGTTAAATCCCAGGCTCTGAGTCTTCCTACAAGCAAGACATCTTTGCAGGTAAGGGCAGTTACTTTACAGCTCAAACGAACTACATCGTTCATGAAGCTCACACGTTTCACATCTAAACTGAAAAGCATTGGTTGTTAGAGGACATCTGGTTTGTTTCAGTTTCAGAAGCAGAGATGAACTAGAAATGGTCTGTATGTGTAGGAAACACCGTTCTTTGTTCTGAGCACACTCACGTTTCCTGCTGTATTAGAGACACTAGAAAGCAAGAGCATGCTTCTTGCTCTAAAGCAGAGTGTGATCCAAGGATGAGAACTATGCTGTGTGTTTCCCTTCAGAAATGGAGTTAAATCCCAGGCCCTGTGTCTTCCTACAAGAAACACTTCGTTTCAGGTAAGGGCAGTCACTTTTCAGCTCAAACGAACTACATCGTTCACGAAGCTAACACGTTTCTCATCTTAAATGACAAGCATTGGATGTAGGAGGACCTGTGCTTTGTATCAGTTTCAGAAGCAGAGTTGGACTAGATATGGTCCGTATGTGTAGGAAACACCTTTCTTTTCTTCTCATCACACTCATGTTTCATGCTGTTTTGGAGATTCTAGAAAGCAAGAGCGTGCTTCTTTCTCTAAAGCAGAGTGTGATCAATGGATGAGAACTCTGCAGTGTGTTCCACTTCAGAAATGGAGTTAAATCCCAGGCTTTGAGTCTTCTTACAAGCAAGATATCGTTTCAGGTAAGGGCAGTTACTTTACATCTCAAAAGAACTACATTACACGAAGCTCACACGTTTCTCGGTCTTAATTGAAAAGCATTGCATGTTACAGGAACAGTGCTTTATATCAGCTTCAGAAGAAGAGTTGAACTAGATATGGTCCATATGTGTAGGAAACACAGTTCTTTTGTTCTGAGCACACTCAAGTATCATGCTGTATTAGAGATTCTGGAAAGCAAGAGCGTGCTTCTTGCTCTAAAGCAGAGTGTGATCTAAGGATGAGAACTCTGCTGTGTGTTTCACTTCAGAAATCGAGTTAAATCCCAGGCTCTAAGTCTTCCTATAAGCAAGACTTCGTTTCAGGTAATGGCAGTCACTTTTCAGCTCAAAGGAACTACATCTTTCATGATGCTCACACGTTTCTCATCTTAAATGTCAAGCATTGTATGTTAGAGGACCTGTGCTTTGTATCAGCTTCAGAAGCAGAGTTGGACTAGATATGGTCAGTATGTGTAGGAAACACAGTTCTTTGTTCTGAGCACAATCACGTTTCCTGCTGTATTAGAGACTCTAGAAAGGAAGAGCGTGCTTCTTGCTCTAAAGCAGAGTGTGATTCATGGAAGAGAACTGTGCTGGGTGTTTCCCTTCAGAAATGGAGTTAAATCCCAGGCTTTGTGTCTTCCTACAAAAAAGTCTTCATTTCATGTAAGGGCAGTCACTTTTCAGCTCAAACAAACTACATCGTTCAGGAAGCTCACATGTTTCTCATCTTGACAGACAAGCATTGGATGTTAGAGGACCTGTGGTTTGTTTCACTTTCAGAAGCAGAGTTGGACTAGATATGGCCGGTATGTGTAGGAAACACCGTTCATTTGTTCTCAGCACACTCATGTTTCCTGCTGTCTTAGAGACTCTAGAAAGCAAGAGCGTGCTTCTTGCACTAAAGCAGAGTGTGATCAATGGATGAGAACTCTGCAGTGTGTTCCACTTCAGAAATGGAGTTTAATCCCAGGCTTTGAGTCTTCTTACAAGCAAGATATCCTTTCAGATAAGGGGAGTTACTTTACATCTCAAAAGAACTACATTATACACGAAGCTCACACGTTTCTCGGTCTTAATTGAAAAGCATTGGATGTTACAGGAACAGTGCTTCATATCAGCTTCAGAAGAAGAGTTGAACTAGATATGGTCCATATGTGTAGGAAACACAGTTCTTTTGTTCTGAGCACACTCAAGTATCCTGCTTTATTAGAGACTCTGGAAAGCAAGAGCGTGCTTCTTGCTCGAAAGCAGAGTGTGATCAAAGGATGAGAACTCTGCTGTGTGTTCCACTTCAGAAATGGAGTTAAATCCCCGGCTCTGAGTCTTCCTATAAGCAAGACTTCGTTTCAGGTAATGGCAGTCACTTTTCAGCTCAAAAGAACTACATCTTTCATGATGCTCACACGTTTCTCATCTTAAATGTCAAGCATTGGATGTTAGAGGACCTGTGCTTTGTATCAGCTTCAGAAGCAGAGTTGGACTAGATATGGTCCGTATATGTAGGAAACACTGTTCTTTTGTTCTCAGCACACTCACTTTTCCTGCGGTCTTAGAGACTCTAGAAAGCAAGAGCGTGCTTCTTGCTCTAAAGCAGAGTGTGATCTATGGATGAGAACTCTGCTGTGTGTTTCACTTCAGAAATGGAGTTAAATCCCAGGCTCTGAGTCTTCCTACAAGCAAGACTTCGTTTCAGGTAAGGGCAGTTACTTTAGAGCTCAAACGAACTACATCGTTCACAAAGCTCACATGTTTCTCATCTTGACAGACAAGCATTGGATGTTAGAGGACCTGTGGTTTGTTTCAGTTTCAGAAGCAGAATTGGACTAGATATGGTCTGTATATGTAGGAAACACCGTTCTTTTGATCTGAGCACACTCAGGTTTCCAGCTGTATTAGAGACTCTAGAAAGCAAGAGCGTGCTTCTTGCTCTAAAGCACAGTGTAATCCATGGATGAGAACTATGCTGTGTGTTTCCCTTCAGAAATGGAGTTAAATCCCAGGCTCTGAGTCTTTCTACAAGCAAGACTGCGTTTCAGTTAATGGCAGTTACTTTACAGATCTAACGAACTACATCGTTCACGAAGCTCACAAGTTTCTCATCTTAACGGACAAGCATTGGATGTTAGAGGAACTGTGGTTTGTTTCACTTTCAGAAGCAGAGTTGGACTAGATATGGTCCGTATGTGTAGGAAACACCGTTCTTTTGTTCTCAGCACACTCATGTTTCCTGCTGTCTTATAGACTCTAGAAAGCAAGAGCGTGCTTCTTGCTCTAAAGCAGAGGGTAATCAATGGATGAGAACTCTGCTGTGTGTTCCACTTCAGAAATGGAGTTAAATCCCATGCTCTGAGTCTTCTTACAAGCAAGATATCGTTTTAGGTAAGGGCAGTGACTTTACATCTCAAAAGAACTACATTATACACGAAGCTCACACGTTTCTCGGTCTTAATTGAAAAGCATTGGATGTTACAGGAACAGTGCTTTATATCAGCTTCAGAAGAAGAGTTGAACTAGATATGGTCCATATGTGTAGGAAACACAGTTCTTTTGTTCTGAGCACACTCATGTATCCTGCTGTACTAGAGACACTGGAAAGCAAGAGCGTGCTTCTTGCTCTAAAGCAGAGTGTGATCTAAGGATGAGAACTCTGCTGTGTGTTTCACTTCAGAAATGGAGTTAAATCCCAGGCTCTGAGTCTTCCTACAAGCAAGACTTCGTTTCAGGTAATGGCAGTCACTTTTCAGCTCAAAAGAACTACCTTTCATGATGCTCACACGTTTCTCATCTTAAATGACAAGCATTGGATGTTAGAGGACCTGTGCTTTGTGTCAGTTTCAGAAGAAGAGTTGAACTAGATATGGTCAGTATGTGTAGGAAACACAGTTCTTTTGTTCTGAGCACAATCACGTTTCCTGCTGTATTAGTGACTCTAGAAAGGAAGAGCGTGCTTCTTGCTCTAAAGCAGAGTGTGATTCATGGAAGAGAACTGTGCTGGGTGTTTCCCTTCAGAAATGGAGTTAAATCCCAGGCTTTGTGTCTTCCTACAAAAAAGTCTTCATTTCACGTAAGGGCAGTCACTTTTCAGCTCAAACAAACTACATCGTTCACGAAGCTAAATCGTTTATCATCTTAACTGCCAAGCATGGCATGTTAGAGGACCAGTGCTTTGTTTCAGTTTCAGAAGCAGAGTTGGACTAGATATGGTCCGTATATGTAGGAAAATCTGTTCTTTTGTTCTCAGCACACACACGTTTCCTGCTGTCTTAGAGACTCTAGAAAGCAAGAGCGTGCTTCTTGCTCTAAAGCAGAGTGTGATCTATGGATGACAACTCTGCTATGTGTTTCACTTCAAAAATGGAGTTAAATCCCAGACTCTGAGTCTTCCTACAAGAAAGACTTCGTTTCAGGTAAGGGGAGTCACTTTTCAGCTCAAAGGAACTACATCATTCAGAAAGCTCACACGTGTCTCATCTTAACTGACAAGCATTGGATGTTAGAGGAACTGTGGTTTGTTTCAGTTTCAGAAGCAGAGTTGAACTAGATATGGTCCATATGTGTAGGAAACACCGTTCTTTTGTTCTGATCACACTCAAGTTTCCTGCTGTCTTAGAGACTCTAGAAAGCAAGAGCGTGCTTCTTGCTCTAAAGCAGCGTGTGATCAATGGATGAGAACTATGCTGTGTGTTTCACTTCAGAAATGGAGTTAAATCCCAGGCTCTGAGTCTTCCTACAAGCAAGACTTCTTTTCAGTTAAGGGCAGTTACTTTACAGCTCAAACGAACTACATTGTTCACGAAGCTCACAAGTTTCTCATCTTAAAGGACAAGCATTGGATGTTAGAGGACCTGTGGTTTGTTTCACTTTCAGAAGCAGAGTTGGACTAGATATGGCCCGTATGTGTTGGAAACACCGTACTTTTGTTCTCAGCACACTCATTTTTCCTGCTGTCTTAGAGACTCTAGAAAGCAAGAGCGTGCTTCTTGCTCTAAAGCAGAGTGTGATCTATGGATGAGAACTCTGCTGTGTGTTTCACTTCAGAAATGGAGTTAAATCCCAGGCTCTGAGTCTTCCTACAAGCAAGACTTCGTTTCAGGTAAGGGCAGTTACTTTACAGCTCAAACGAACTACATCGTTCACAAAGCTCACATGTTTCTCATCTTGACAGACAAGCATTGGATGTTAGAGGACCTGAGGTTTGTTTCAGTTTCAGAAGCAGAATTGGACTAGATATGGTCTGTATATGTAGGAAACACCGTTCTTTTGATCTGAGCACACTCAGGTTTCCAGCTGTATTAGAGACTCTAGAAAGCAAGAGCGTGCTTCTTGCTCTAAAGCACAGTGTGATCCATGGATGAGAACTATGCTGTGTGTTTCCCTTCAGAAATGGAGTTAAATCCCAGGCTCTGAGTCTTCCTACAAGCAAGACTGCGTTTCAGTTAATGGCAGTTACTTCACAGATCTAACGAACTACATCGTTCACGAAGCTCACAAGTTTCTCATCTTAACGGACAAGCATTGGATGTTAGAGGAACTGTGGTTTGTTTCACTTTCAGAAGCAGAGTTGGACTAGATATGGCCTGTATGTGTAGGAAACACCGTTCTTTTGTTCTCAGCACACTCATGTTTCCTGCTGTCTTATAGACTCTAGAAAGCAAGAGCGTGCTTCTTGCTCTAAAGCAGAGGGTGATCAATGGATGAGAACTCTGCTGTGTGTTCCACTTCAGAAATGGAGTTAAATCCCATGCTCTGAGTCTTCTTACAAGCAAGATATCGTTTCAGGTAAGGGCAGTGACTTTACATCTCAAAAGAACTACATTATACACGAAGCTCACACGTTTCTCGGTCTTAATTGAAAAGCATTGGATGTTACAGGAACAGTGCTTTATATCAGCTTCAGAAGAAGAGTTGAAGTAGATATGGTCCATATGTGTAGGAAACACAGTTCTTTTGTTCTGAGCACACTCAAGTATCCTGCTGTACTAGAGACACTGGAAAGCAAGAGCGTGCTTCTTGCTCTAAAGCAGAGTGTGATCTAAGGATGAGAACTCTGCTGTGTGTTTCACTTCAGAAATGGAGTTAAATCCCAGGCTCTGAGTCTTCCTACAAGCAAGACTTCGATTCAGGTAATGGCAGTCACTTTTCAGCTCAAAAGAACTACCTTAAATGATGCTCACACGTTTCTCATCTTAAATGACAAGCATTGGATGTAGGAGGACCTGTGCTTTGTATCAGTTTCAGAAGCAGAGTTGGACTAGATATGGTCCGTATGTGTAGGAAACACCGTTCTTTTGTTCTGATCACACTCAAGTTTCCTGCTGTCTTAGAGACTCTAGAAAGCAAGAGCGTGCTTCTTGCTCTAAAGCAGAGTGTGATCAATGGATGAGAACTATGCTGTGTGTTTCACTTCAGAAATGGAGTTAAATCCCAGGCTCTGAGTCTTCCTACAAGCAAGACTTCTTTTCAGGTAAGGGCAGTTACTTTACAGCTCAAAAAACTGCATCGTTCACGAAGCCCACGCGTTTCTCATCTAAACTGAAAAGCATTGGTTGTTAGAGGACCTCTGGTTTTTTTCAGTTTCAGAAGCAGAGATGAACTAGATATGGTCTGTATGTGTAGGAAAAACCTTTCTTTTGTTCTCATCACACTCATGTTTCATGCTGTCTTAGAGACTCTAGAAAGCTAGAGCGTGCTTCTTGATCTAAATCAGAGTGTGATCTATGGATGAGAACTCTGCTGTGTGATTCACTTCAGAAATGGAGTTAAATCCCAGGCTCTGAGTCTTCCTACAAACAAGACTTCGTTTCAGGTAAGGAAAGTCACTTTTCAGCTAAAACAAACTACATCGTTTACGAAGCTAACACGTTTCTCATCTTAACTGCCAAGCATTGCATGTTAGAGGACCAGTGCTTTGTATCAGTTTCAGAAGCAGAGTTGGACTAGATATGGTCCGTATGTGTAGGAAACACTGTTCTTTTGTTCTCAGCACACTCACTTTTCCTGCTGTCTTAGAGAATCTAGAAAGCAAGAGCGTGCTTCTTGCTCTAAAGCAGAGTGTGATCTATGGATGAGAACTCTGCTGTGTGTTTCACTTCAGAAATGGAGTTAAATCCCAGGCTCTGAGTCTTCCTACAAGCAAGACTTCGCTTCAGTTAAGGGCAGTTACTTTACAGCTCAAACGAACTACATTGTTCACGAAGCTCACAAGTTTCTCATCTTAAAGGACAAGCATTGGATGTTAGAGGACCTGTGGTTTGTTTCACTTTCAGTAGCAGAGTTGGACTAGATATGGCCCGTATGTGTAGGAAACACCGTTCTTTTGTTCTCAGCACACTCATTTTTCCTGCTGTCTTAGAGACTCTAGAAAGCAAGAGTGTGCTTCTTGCTCTAAAGCAGAGTGTGATCAATGGATGAGAACTCTGCTGTGTGTTCCACTTCAGAAATGGAGTTAAATCCCAGGCTCTGAGTCTTCTTACAAGCAACATATCCTTTCAGGTAAGGGCAGTTACTTTACATCTCAAAAGAACTACATTACACACAAAGCTCACACGTTTCTCGGTCTTAATTGAAAAGCATTGGATGTTACAGGAACAGTGCTTTATATCAGCTTCAGAAGAAGAGTTGAACTAGATATGGTCCATATGTGTAGGAAACACAGTTCTTTTGTTCTGAGCACACTCAAGTATCCTGCTCTATTAGAGACTCTAGAAAGGAAGAGCGTGCTTCTTGCTCTAAAGCAGAGTGTGATCAATGGATGAGAAGTCTGCTGCGTGTTTCACTTCAGAAATGGAGTTAAATCCCAGGCTCTGAGTCTTCCTACAAGCAAGAATTTGTTTCAGGTAAGGGCAGTTAATTTACAGCTCAAACGAACTTCATCGTTCACGAAGCTCACACATTTCTCATCTTAATGGAGAAGCATTGGATGTAGGAGGACCTGTGGTTTGTTTCAGTTTCAGAAGCAGAATTGGACTAGATATGGTCCATATATGTAGGAAACACCGTTCTTTTGTTCTGAGCACACTCACGTTTCCTGCTGTACTAGAGACTCTAGAAAGCAAGAGCGTGCTTCTTGCTCTAAAGCAGAGTGTGATCCATTGATGAGAACTATGCTGTGTGTTTCCCTCCAGAAAGGGAGTTAAATCCCAGGCTCTGTGTCTTCCTACAATCAAGACTTCATTTCAGGTAAGGGCAGTTACTTTACAGGTCAAACGAACTACATCGTACACGAAGCTCACACGTTTCTCGGTCTTAATTGAAAAGCATTGGATGTTACTTGACCTGTGCTTTGTGTCAGTTTCAGAAGAGGAGTTGAACTAGATATGGTCCGTATGTGTAGGAAACACCGTTCTTTTGTTCTGAGAACACTCACGTTTCCTGCTGTACTAGAGACTCTAGCCAGCAAGAGCGTGCTTCTTGTTCGAAAGCAGATTGTGAACCATGGATGACAACTATGCTGTGTGTTTCCCTTCAGAAATGGAGTTAAATACACGGCTCTGTGTCTTGCTACAATCAAGACTTCGTTTCAAGTTATGGCAGTTACTTTACAGGATAAAAGAACTACATCGTACACGAACCTCACACGTTTTTAGGTTAATTGAAAAGCATTGGATGTTACAGGACCTGTGGTTTGTTTCAGTTTCACAAGCAGAGTTGGAGTAGATATGGTCCGTATATGTAGGAAACACCGTTCTTTTGTTCTGAGCACACTCATGTTTCCTGCTGTATTAGAGACTCTAGAAAGCAAGAGCGTGCTTCTTGCTCTAAAGCAGAGTGTGCTCCATGGATGAGAACCATGCTGTGTGTTTCCCTTCAGAAATGGAGTTAAATTCCAGGCTCTGTGGCTTCCTACAAGCAAGACTTCTTTTCAGGTAAGGGCAATCACTTTTCAGCTCAAACAAACTACATCGTTCACAAAGCTCACATGTTTCTCATCTTAAATGAAAGCATTGGATGTTAGAGGACCTGTGATTTGTATCAATTTCAGAGGCATAGTTGGACTAGATAAAGTCTGTATTTGTGGGAAACACCGTTCTTTTGTTTTCAGCACACTCACGTTTTCTGCTGTCTTAGAGAATCTAGATATCAGGAGCGTGCTTCTTGCTCTAAAGCAGAGTGTGATCAATGAATGAGAACTCTGCTGGGTGTTTCACGTCAGAAATGGAGTTAAATCCCAGGTTCTGAGTCTTCCTACAAGCAAGACTTTGTTTCAGGTAAGGGCAGTTACTTTACAGCTCAAACGAACTTCATCGTTCACGAAGCTCACACGTTTCTCATATTAACGGACAAGCATTGGATGTTAGAGGACCTGTGGTTCATTTCAGTTTCAGAAGCAGAGTTGGACTAGATATGGTCCGTATATGTAGGAAACACCGTTCTTTTGTTCTGAGCACACTCACGTTTCAAGCTGTACTAGAGAATCTAGAAAGCAAGAGCGTGCTTCTTGCTCTAAAGCAGAGTGTGATCCATGGATGAGAACTATGCTGTGTGTATCCCTTCAGAAATGGAGTTAAATCCCAGGCTCTGTGTCTTCCTAGAATCAAGACTTCGTTTCAGGTAAGGGCAGTTACTTTACAGGTCAAACGAACTACATCCTACACGAAGCTCACACGTATCTCGGTCTTAATTGAAAAGCATTGGATTTTACTTGACCTGTGCTTTGTGTCAGTTTCAGAATAGGAGTTGAACTAGATATGGTCCGTATGTGTAGGAAACACGGTTCTTTTGTTTTGAGCACACTCACATTTCCTGCTGTACTAGAGACTCTAGAAAGCAATAGAATTCTTCTTGCTCTAAAGCAGAGAGTGAACCATGGAAGATAACTATGCTGTGTGTTTCCCTTCAGAAATAGAGTTAAATCCCAGGCTCTGTGTCTTCCTACATGCAAGACTTCGTTTCAGGTAAGGGCAGTTACTTTACAGCTCAAACGAACTACATCGTTCACGAAGCTCACACGTTTCACATCTAAACTGAAAAGCATTGGTTGTTAGAGGACCTCTGGTTCGTTTCAGTTTCAGAAGCAGAGATGAACTAGATATGGTCTGTATGTGTAGGAAACACCGTTCTTTTGTTCTGGTCACAGTCAAGTTTCCTGCTGTCTTAGAGACTCTAGAAAGCAAGAGCTTGCTTCTTGCTCTAAAGCAGAGTGTGATCCAAGGATGAGAAATATGCTGTGTGTTTTCCTTCAGAAATGGAGTTAAATATCAGGCTCTGTGTCTTCCTACAAGAAAGACTTCGTTTCAGGTAAGGACAGTCACTTTTCAGCTCAAACAAACTACATCGTTCACGAAGCTAACACGTTTCTCATCTTAACTGACAAGCATTGGATGTTAGAGGACCTGTGGTTTGTTTCACTTTCAGAAGCAGAGTTGGACTAGATATGGCCCGTATGTGTAGGAAACACCGTTCTTTTGTTCTCAGCACACTCATGTTTCCTGCTGTCTTATAGACTCTAGAAAGCAAGAGCGTGCTTCTTGCTCTAAAGCAGAGTGTGATCAATGGATGAGAACTCTGCTGTGTGTTCCACTTCAGAAATGGAGTTAAATCCCATGCTCTGAGTCTTCTTACAAGCAAGATATCGTTTCAGGTAAGGGCAGTGACTTTACATCTCAAAAGAACTACATTATACACGAAGCTCACACGTTTCTCGGTCTTAATTTAAAAGCATTGGATGTTACAGGAACAGTGCTTTATATCAGCTTCAGAAGAAGAGTTGAACTAGATATGGTCCATATGTGTAGGAAACACAGTTCTTTTGTTCTGAGCACACTCAAGTATCCTGCTGTACTAGAGACACTGGAAAGCAAGAGCGTGCTTCTTGCTCTAAAGCAGAGTGTGATCTAAGGATGAGAACTCTGCTGTGTGTTTCACTTCAGAAATGGAGTTAAATCCCAGGCTCTGAGTCTTCCTACAAGCAAGACTTCGTTTCAGGTAATGGCAGTCACTTTTCAGCTCAAAAGAACTACCTTTCATGATGCTCACACGTTTCTCATCTTAAATGTCAAGCATTGGATGTTAGAGGACCTGTGCTTTGTGTCAGTTTCAGAAGAAGAGTTGAACTAGATATGGTCAGTATGTGTAGGAAACACAGTTCTTTTGTTCTGAGCACAATCACGTTTCCTGCTGTATTAGTGACTCTAGAAAGGAAGAGCGTGCTTCTTGCTCTAAAGCAGAGTGTGATTCATGGAAGAGAACTGTGCTGGGTGTTTCCCTTCAGAAATGGAGTTAAATCCCAGGCTTTGTGTCTTCCTACAAAAAAGTCTTCATTTCACGTAAGGGCAGTCACTTTTCAGCTCAAACAAACTACATCGTTCACGAAGCTAAATCGTTTCTCATCTTAACTGCCAAGCATGGCATGTTAGAGGACCAGTGCTTTGTTTCAGTTTCAGAAGCAGAGTTGAACTAGATATGGTCCGTATGTGTAGGAAACACTGTTCTTTTGTTCTCAGCACACTCACTTTTCCTGGTGTCTTAGAGACTCTAGAAAGCAAGAGCGTGCTTCTTGCTCTAAAGCAGAGTGTGATCTATGGATGAGAACTCTGCTGTGTGTTTCACTTCAGAAATGGAGTTAAATCCCAGGCTCTGAGTCTTCCTACAAGCAAGACTTCGTTTCAGTTAAGGGCAGTTACTTTACAGCTCAAACGAACTACATTGTTCACGAAGCTCACAAGTTTCTCATCTTAAAGGACAAGCATTGGATGTTAGAGGACCTGTGGATTGTTTCACTTTCAGAAGCAGAGTTGGACTAGATATGGCCCGTATGTGTTGGAAACACCGTTCTTTTGTTCTCAGCACACTCATTTTTCCTGCTGTCTTAGAGACTCTAGAAAGCAAGAGCGTGCTTCTTGCTCTAAAGCAGAGTGTGATCAATGGATGAGAACTCTGCTGTGTGTTCCACTTCAGAAATGGAGTTAAATCCCAGGTTCTGAGTCTTCTTAGGAGCAACATATCCTTTCAGGTAAGGGCAGTTACTTTACATCTCAAAAGAACTACATTACACACGAAGCTCACACGTTTCTCGGTCTTAATTGAAAAGCATTGCATGTTACAGGAACAGTGCTTTATATCAGCTTCAGAAGAAGAGTTGAACTAGATATGGTCCATATGTGTAGGAAACACAGTTCTTTTGTTCTGAGCACACTCAAGTATCCTGCTGTATTAGAGACTCTAGAAAGGAAGAGCGTGCTTCTTGCTCTAAAGCAGAGTGTGATCAATGGATGAGAAGTCTGCTGCGTGTTTCACTTCAGAAATGGAGTTAAATCCCAGGCTCTGAGTCTTCCTACAAGCAAGACTTCGTTTCAGGTAATGGCAGTCACTTTTCAGCTCAAAAGAACTACCTTTCATGATGCTCACACGTTTCTCATCTTAAATGACAAGCATTGGATGTTAGAGGACCTGTGCTTTTTGTCAGTTTTAGAAGAAGAGTTGAACTAGATATGGTCAGTATGTGTAGGAAACACAGTTCATTTGTTCTGAGCACAATCATGTTTCCTCCTGTATTAGAGACTCTAGAAAGGAAGAGCGTGCTTCTTGCTCTAAAGCAGAGTGTGATTCATGGAAGAGAACTGTGCTGGGTGTTTCCCTTCAGAAATGGAGTTAAATCCCAGGCTTTGTGTCTTCCTACAAAAAAGTCTTCATTTCACGTAAGGGCAGTCACTTTTCAGCTCAAACAAACTACATCGTTCACGAAGCTAAAATGTTTCTCATCTTAACTGCCAAGCATTGCATGTTAGAGGACCAGTGCTTTGTTTCAGTTTCAGAAGCAGAGTTGGAATAGATATTGTCCGTATATGTAGGAAAAACTGTTCTTTTGTTCTCAGCACACTCACGTTTCCTGCTGTCTTAGAGACTCTAAAAGCAAGAGCGTGCTTCTTGCTCTAAAGCAGAGTGTGACCTATGGATGAGAACTCTGCTGTGTGTTTCCCTTCAGAAATGGAGTTAAATCCCAGGCTCTGAGTCTTCCTACAAGCAAGACTTTGTTTCAGTTAAGGGCAGTTACTTTACAGCTCAAACGAACTACATTGTTCACGAAGCTCACAAGTTTCTCATCTTAACGGACAATCATTGGATGTTAGAGGACCTGTGGTTTGTTTCACTTTCAGAAGCAGAGTTGGACTAGATATGGCCCGTATGTGTAGGAAACTCCGTTATTTTGTTCTGATCACACTCATGTTTCCTGCTGTCTTAGAGACTCTAGAAAGCAAGAGTGTGCTTTTTGCTCTAAAGCAGAGTGTGATCAATGGATGAGAACTCTGCAGTGTGTTCCACTTCAGAAATGGAGTTAAATCCCAGGCTCTGAGTCTTCTTACAAGCAAGATATCGTTTCAGGTAAGGGGAGTTACTTTACATCTCAAAAGAACTACATTATACACGAAGCTCACACGTTTCTCGGTCTTAATTGAAAAGCATTGGATGTTACAGGAACAGTGCTTTATATCAGCTTCAGAAGAAGAGTTGAACTAGATATGGTCCATATGTGTAGGAAACACAGTTCATTGTTCTGAGCACACTCAAGTATCCTGCTGTATTAGAGACTCTGGAAAGCAAGAGCGTGCTTCTTGCTCTAAAGCAGAGTGTGATCTAAGGATGAGAACTCTGCTGTGTGTTTCACTTCAGAAATGGAGTTAAATCCCAGGATCTGAGTCTTCCTACAAGCAGGACTTCGTTTCAGTTAATGGCAGTTACTTTACAGCTCAAACGAACTACATTGTTCACGAAGCTCACAAGTTTCTCATCTTAAATGACAAGCATTGGATGTAGGAGGACCTGTGCTTTGTATCAGTTTCAGAAGCAGAGTTGGACTAGATATGGTCCGTATGTGTAGGAAACACCGTTCTTTTGTTCTGATCACACTCAAGTTTCCTGCTGTCTTAGAGACTCTAGAAAGCAAGAGCGTGCTTCTTGCTCTAAAGCAGAGTGTGATCAATGGATGAGAACTATGCTGTGTGTTTCACTTCAGAAATGGAGTTAAATCCCAGGCTCTGAGTCTTCCTACAAGCAAGACTTCTTTTCAGGTAAGGGCAGTTACTTTACAGCTCAAAAAACTGCATCGTTCACGAAGCCCACGCGTTTCTCATCTAAACTGAAAAGCATTGGTTGTTAGAGGACCTCTGGTTTTTTTCAGTTTCAGAAGCAGAGATGAACTAGATATGGTCTGTATGTGTAGGAAAAACCTTTCTTTTGTTCTCATCACACTCATGTTTCATGCTGTCTTAGAGACTCTAGAAAGCTAGAGCGTGCTTCTTGATCTAAATCAGAGTGTGATCTGTGGATGAGAACTCTGCTGTGTGATTCACTTCAGAAATGGAGTTAAATCCCAGGCTCTGAGTCTTCCTACAAACAAGACTTCGTTTCAGGTAAGGAAAGTCACTTTTCAGCTAAAACAAACTACATCGTTTACGAAGCTAACACGTTTCTCATCTTAACTGCCAAGCATTGCATGTTAGAGGACCAGTGCTTTGTATCAGTTTCAGAAGCAGAGTTGGACTAGATATGGTCCGTATGTGTAGGAAACACTGTTCTTTTGTTCTCAGCACACTCACTTTTCCTGCTGTCTTAGAGAATCTAGAAAGCAAGAGCGTGCTTCTTGCTCTAAAGCAGAGTGTGATCTATGGATGAGAACTCTGCTGTGTGTTTCACTTCAGAAATGGAGTTAAATCCCAGGCTCTGAGTCTTCCTACAAGCAAGACTTCGCTTCAGTTAAGGGCAGTTACTTTACAGCTCAAACGAACTACATTGTTCACGAAGCTCACAAGTTTCTCATCTTAAAGGACAAGCATTGGATGTTAGAGGACCTGTGGTTTGTTTCACTTTCAGTAGCAGAGTTGGACTAGATATGGCCCGTATGTGTAGGAAACACCGTTCTTTTGTTCTCAGCACACTCATTTTTCCTGCTGTCTTAGAGACTCTAGAAAGCAAGAGTGTGCTTCTTGCTCTAAAGCAGAGTGTGATCAATGGATGAGAACTCTGCTGTGTGTTCCACTTCAGAAATGGAGTTAAATCCCAGGCTCTGAGTCTTCTTACAAGCAACATATCCTTTCAGGTAAGGGCAGTTACTTTACATCTCAAAAGAACTACATTACACACAAAGCTCACACGTTTCTCGGTCTTAATTGAAAAGCATTGGATGTTACAGGAACAGTGCTTTATATCAGCTTCAGAAGAAGAGTTGAACTAGATATGGTCCATATGTGTAGGAAACACAGTTCTTTTGTTCTGAGCACACTCAAGTATCCTGCTCTATTAGAGACTCTAGAAAGGAAGAGCGTGCTTCTTGCTCTAAAGCAGAGTGTGATCAATGGATGAGAAGTCTGCTGCGTGTTTCACTTCAGAAATGGAGTTAAATCCCAGGCTCTGAGTCTTCCTACAAGCAAGAATTTGTTTCAGGTAAGGGCAGTTAATTTACAGCTCAAACGAACTTCATCGTTCACGAAGCTCACACATTTCTCATCTTAATGGAGAAGCATTGGATGTTAGAGGACCTGTGGTTTGTTTCAGTTTCAGAAGCAGAATTGGACTAGATATGGTCCATATATGTAGGAAACACCGTTCTTTTGTTCTGAGCACACTCACGTTTCCTGCTGTACTAGAGACTCTAGAAAGCAAGAGCGTGCTTCTTGCTCTAAAGCAGAGTGTGATCCATTGATGAGAACTATGCTGTGTGTTTCCCTCCAGAAAGGGAGTTAAATCCCAGGCTCTGTGTCTTCCTACAATCAAGACTTCATTTCAGGTAAGGGCAGTTACTTTACAGGTCAAACGAACTACATCGTACACGAAGCTCACACGTTTCTCGGTCTTAATTGAAAAGCATTGGATGTTACTTGACCTGTGCTTTGTGTCAGTTTCAGAAGAGGAGTTGAACTAGATATGGTCCGTATGTGTAGGAAACACCGTTCTTTTGTTCTGAGAACACTCACGTTTCCTGCTGTACTAGAGACTCTAGCCAGCAAGAGCGTGCTTCTTGTTCGAAAGCAGATTGTGAACCATGGATGACAACTATGCTGTGTGTTTCCCTTCAGAAATGGAGTTAAATACACGGCTCTGTGTCTTGCTACAATCAAGACTTCGTTTCAAGTTATGGCAGTTACTTTCCAGGATAAAAGAACTACATCGTACACGAACCTCACACGTTTTTAGGTTAATTGAAAAGCATTGGATGTTACAGGACCTGTGGTTTGTTTCAGTTTCACAAGCAGAGTTGGAGTAGATATGGTCCGTATATGTAGGAAACACCGTTCTTTTGTTCTGAGCACACTCATGTTTCCTGCTGTATTAGAGACTCTAGAAAGCAAGAGCGTGCTTCTTGCTCTAAAGCAGAGTGTGCTCCATGGATGAGAACCATGCTGTGTGTTTCCCTTCAGAAATGGAGTTAAATTCCAGGCTCTGTGGCTTCCTACAAGCAAGACTTCTTTTCAGGTAAGGGCAATCACTTTTCAGCTCAAACAAACTACATCGTTCACAAAGCTCACATGTTTCTCATCTTAAATGAAAGCATTGGATGTTAGAGGACCTGTGATTTGTATCAATTTCAGAGGCATAGTTGGACTAGATAAAGTCTGTATTTGTGGGAAACACCGTTCTTTTGTTTTCAGCACACTCACGTTTTCTGCTGTCTTAGAGAATCTAGATATCAGGAGCGTGCTTCTTGCTCTAAAGCAGAGTGTGATCAATGAATGAGAACTCTGCTGGGTGTTTCACGTCAGAAATGGAGTTAAATCCCAGGTTCTGAGTCTTCCTACAAGCAAGACTTTGTTTCAGGTAAGGGCAGTTACTTTACAGCTCAAACGAACTTCATCGTTCACGAAGCTCACACGTTTCTCATATTAACGGACAAGCATTGGATGTTAGAGGACCTGTGGTTCATTTCAGTTTCAGAAGCAGAGTTGGACTAGATATGGTCCGTATATGTAGGAAACACCGTTCTTTTGTTCTGAGCACACTCACGTTTCAAGCTGTACTAGAGAATCTAGAAAGCAAGAGCGTGCTTCTTGCTCTAAAGCAGAGTGTGATCCATGGATGAGAACTATGCTGTGTGTATCCCTTCAGAAATGGAGTTAAATCCCAGGCTCTGTGTCTTCCTAGAATCAAGACTTCGTTTCAGGTAAGGGCAGTTACTTTACAGGTCAAACGAACTACATCCTACACGAAGCTCACACGTATCTCGGTCTTAATTGAAAAGCATTGGATTTTACTTGACCTGTGCTTTGTGTCAGTTTCAGAATAGGAGTTGAACTAGATATGGTCCGTATGTGTAGGAAACACGGTTCTTTTGTTTTGAGCACACTCACATTTCCTGCTGTACTAGAGACTCTAGAAAGCAATAGAATTCTTCTTGCTCTAAAGCAGAGAGTGAACCATGGAAGATAACTATGCTGTGTGTTTCCCTTCAGAAATAGAGTTAAATCCCAGGCTCTGTGTCTTCCTACATGCAAGACTTCGTTTCAGGTAAGGGCAGTTACTTTACAGCTCAAACGAACTACATCGTTCACGAAGCTCACACGTTTCACATCTAAACTGAAAAGCATTGGTTGTTAGAGGACCTCTGGTTCGTTTCAGTTTCAGAAGCAGAGATGAACTAGATATGGTCTGTATGTGTAGGAAACACCGTTCTTTTGTTCTGGTCACAGTCAAGTTTCCTGCTGTCTTAGAGACTCTAGAAAGCAAGAGCTTGCTTCTTGCTCTAAAGCAGAGTGTGATCCAAGGATGAGAAATATGCTGTGTGTTTTCCTTCAGAAATGGAGTTAAATATCAGGCTCTGTGTCTTCCTACAAGAAAGACTTCGTTTCAGGTAAGGACAGTCACTTTTCAGCTCAAACAAACTACATCGTTCACGAAGCTAACACGTTTCTCATCTTAACTGACAAGCATTGGATGTTAGAGGACCTGTGGTTTGTTTCACTTTCAGAAGCAGAGTTGGACTAGATATGGCCCGTATGTGTAGGAAACACCGTTCTTTTGTTCTCAGCACACTCATGTTTCCTGCTGTCTTATAGACTCTAGAAAGCAAGAGCGTGCTTCTTGCTCTAAAGCAGAGTGTGATCAATGGATGAGAACTCTGCTGTGTGTTCCACTTCAGAAATGGAGTTAAATCCCATGCTCTGAGTCTTCTTACAAGCAAGATATCGTTTCAGGTAAGGGCAGTGACTTTACATCTCAAAAGAACTACATTATACACGAAGCTCACACGTTTCTCGGTCTTAATTTAAAAGCATTGGATGTTACAGGAACAGTGCTTTATATCAGCTTCAGAAGAAGAGTTGAACTAGATATGGTCCATATGTGTAGGAAACACAGTTCTTTTGTTCTGAGCACACTCAAGTATCCTGCTGTACTAGAGACACTGGAAAGCAAGAGCGTGCTTCTTGCTCTAAAGCAGAGTGTGATCTAAGGATGAGAACTCTGCTGTGTGTTTCACTTCAGAAATGGAGTTAAATCCCAGGCTCTGAGTCTTCCTACAAGCAAGACTTCGTTTCAGGTAATGGCAGTCACTTTTCAGCTCAAAAGAACTACCTTTCATGATGCTCACACGTTTCTCATCTTAAATGTCAAGCATTGGATGTTAGAGGACCTGTGCTTTGTGTCAGTTTCAGAAGAAGAGTTGAACTAGATATGGTCAGTATGTGTAGGAAACACAGTTCTTTTGTTCTGAGCACAATCACGTTTCCTGCTGTATTAGTGACTCTAGAAAGGAAGAGCGTGCTTCTTGCTCTAAAGCAGAGTGTGATTCATGGAAGAGAACTGTGCTGGGTGTTTCCCTTCAGAAATGGAGTTAAATCCCAGGCTTTGTGTCTTCCTACAAAAAAGTCTTCATTTCACGTAAGGGCAGTCACTTTTCAGCTCAAACAAACTACATCGTTCACGAAGCTAAATCGTTTCTCATCTTAACTGCCAAGCATGGCATGTTAGAGGACCAGTGCTTTGTTTCAGTTTCAGAAGCAGAGTTGAACTAGATATGGTCCGTATGTGTAGGAAACACTGTTCTTTTGTTCTCAGCACACTCACTTTTCCTGGTGTCTTAGAGACTCTAGAAAGCAAGAGCGTGCTTCTTGCTCTAAAGCAGAGTGTGATCTATGGATGAGAACTCTGCTGTGTGTTTCACTTCAGAAATGGAGTTAAATCCCAGGCTCTGAGTCTTCCTACAAGCAAGACTTCGTTTCAGTTAAGGGCAGTTACTTTACAGCTCAAACGAACTACATTGTTCACGAAGCTCACAAGTTTCTCATCTTAAAGGACAAGCATTGGATGTTAGAGGACCTGTGGATTGTTTCACTTTCAGAAGCAGAGTTGGACTAGATATGGCCCGTATGTGTTGGAAACACCGTTCTTTTGTTCTCAGCACACTCATTTTTCCTGCTGTCTTAGAGACTCTAGAAAGCAAGAGCGTGCTTCTTGCTCTAAAGCAGAGTGTGATCAATGGATGAGAACTCTGCTGTGTGTTCCACTTCAGAAATGGAGTTAAATCCCAGGTTCTGAGTCTTCTTAGGAGCAACATATCCTTTCAGGTAAGGGCAGTTACTTTACATCTCAAAAGAACTACATTACACACGAAGCTCACACGTTTCTCGGTCTTAATTGAAAAGCATTGCATGTTACAGGAACAGTGCTTTATATCAGCTTCAGAAGAAGAGTTGAACTAGATATGGTCCATATGTGTAGGAAACACAGTTCTTTTGTTCTGAGCACACTCAAGTATCCTGCTGTATTAGAGACTCTAGAAAGGAAGAGCGTGCTTCTTGCTCTAAAGCAGAGTGTGATCAATGGATGAGAAGTCTGCTGCGTGTTTCACTTCAGAAATGGAGTTAAATCCCAGGCTCTGAGTCTTCCTACAAGCAAGACTTCGTTTCAGGTAATGGCAGTCACTTTTCAGCTCAAAAGAACTACCTTTCATGATGCTCACACGTTTCTCATCTTAAATGACAAGCATTGGATGTTAGAGGACCTGTGCTTTTTGTCAGTTTTAGAAGAAGAGTTGAACTAGATATGGTCAGTATGTGTAGGAAACACAGTTCATTTGTTCTGAGCACAATCATGTTTCCTCCTGTATTAGAGACTCTAGAAAGGAAGAGCGTGCTTCTTGCTCTAAAGCAGAGTGTGATTCATGGAAGAGAACTGTGCTGGGTGTTTCCCTTCAGAAATGGAGTTAAATCCCAGGCTTTGTGTCTTCCTACAAAAAAGTCTTCATTTCACGTAAGGGCAGTCACTTTTCAGCTCAAACAAACTACATCGTTCACGAAGCTAAAATGTTTCTCATCTTAACTGCCAAGCATTGCATGTTAGAGGACCAGTGCTTTGTTTCAGTTTCAGAAGCAGAGTTGGAATAGATATTGTCCGTATATGTAGGAAAAACTGTTCTTTTGTTCTCAGCACACTCACGTTTCCTGCTGTCTTAGAGACTCTAAAAGCAAGAGCGTGCTTCTTGCTCTAAAGCAGAGTGTGACCTATGGATGAGAACTCTGCTGTGTGTTTCCCTTCAGAAATGGAGTTAAATCCCAGGCTCTGAGTCTTCCTACAAGCAAGACTTTGTTTCAGTTAAGGGCAGTTACTTTACAGCTCAAACGAACTACATTGTTCACGAAGCTCACAAGTTTCTCATCTTAACGGACAATCATTGGATGTTAGAGGACCTGTGGTTTGTTTCACTTTCAGAAGCAGAGTTGGACTAGATATGGCCCGTATGTGTAGGAAACTCCGTTATTTTGTTCTGATCACACTCATGTTTCCTGCTGTCTTAGAGACTCTAGAAAGCAAGAGTGTGCTTTTTGCTCTAAAGCAGAGTGTGATCAATGGATGAGAACTCTGCAGTGTGTTCCACTTCAGAAATGGAGTTAAATCCCAGGCTCTGAGTCTTCTTACAAGCAAGATATCGTTTCAGGTAAGGGGAGTTACTTTACATCTCAAAAGAACTACATTATACACGAAGCTCACACGTTTCTCGGTCTTAATTGAAAAGCATTGGATGTTACAGGAACAGTGCTTTATATCAGCTTCAGAAGAAGAGTTGAACTAGATATGGTCCATATGTGTAGGAAACACAGTTCATTGTTCTGAGCACACTCAAGTATCCTGCTGTATTAGAGACTCTGGAAAGCAAGAGCGTGCTTCTTGCTCTAAAGCAGAGTGTGATCTAAGGATGAGAACTCTGCTGTGTGTTTCACTTCAGAAATGGAGTTAAATCCCAGGATCTGAGTCTTCCTACAAGCAGGACTTCGTTTCAGTTAATGGCAGTTACTTTACAGCTCAAACGAACTACATTGTTCACGAAGCTCACAAGTTTCTCATCTTAAATGACAAGCATTGGATGTAGGAGGACCTGTGCTTTGTATCAGTTTCAGAAGCAGAGTTGGACTAGATATGGTCCGTATGTGTAGGAAACACCGTTCTTTTGTTCTGATCACACTCAAGTTTCCTGCTGTCTTAGAGACTCTAGAAAGCAAGAGCGTGCTTCTTGCTCTAAAGCAGAGTGTGATCAATGGATGAGAACTATGCTGTGTGTTTCACTTCAGAAATGGAGTTAAATCCCAGGCTCTGAGTCTTCCTACAAGCAAGACTTCTTTTCAGGTAAGGGCAGTTACTTTACAGCTCAAAAAACTGCATCGTTCACGAAGCCCACGCGTTTCTCATCTAAACTGAAAAGCATTGGTTGTTAGAGGACCTCTGGTTTTTTTCAGTTTCAGAAGCAGAGATGAACTAGATATGGTCTGTATGTGTAGGAAAAACCTTTCTTTTGTTCTCATCACACTCATGTTTCATGCTGTCTTAGAGACTCTAGAAAGCTAGAGCGTGCTTCTTGATCTAAATCAGAGTGTGATCTATGGATGAGAACTCTGCTGTGTGATTCACTTCAGAAATGGAGTTAAATCCCAGGCTCTGAGTCTTCCTACAAACAAGACTTCGTTTCAGGTAAGGAAAGTCACTTTTCAGCTAAAACAAACTACATCGTTTACGAAGCTAACACGTTTCTCATCTTAACTGCCAAGCATTGCATGTTAGAGGACCAGTGCTTTGTATCAGTTTCAGAAGCAGAGTTGGACTAGATATGGTCCGTATGTGTAGGAAACACTGTTCTTTTGTTCTCAGCACACTCACTTTTCCTGCTGTCTTAGAGAATCTAGAAAGCAAGAGCGTGCTTCTTGCTCTAAAGCAGAGTGTGATCTATGGATGAGAACTCTGCTGTGTGTTTCACTTCAGAAATGGAGTTAAATCCCAGGCTCTGAGTCTTCCTACAAGCAAGACTTCGCTTCAGTTAAGGGCAGTTACTTTACAGCTCAAACGAACTACATTGTTCACGAAGCTCACAAGTTTCTCATCTTAAAGGACAAGCATTGGATGTTAGAGGACCTGTGGTTTGTTTCACTTTCAGTAGCAGAGTTGGACTAGATATGGCCCGTATGTGCAGGAAACACCGTTCTTTTGTTCTCAGCACACTGATTTTTCCTGCTGTCTTAGAGACTCTAGAAAGCAAGAGTGTGCTTCTTGCTCTAAAGCAGAGTGTGATCAATGGATGAGAACTCTGCTGTGTGTTCCACTTCAGAAATGGAGTTAAATCCCAGGCTCTGAGTCTTCTTACAAGCAACATATCCTTTCAGGTAAGGGCAGTTACTTTACATCTCAAAAGAACTACATTACACACAAAGCTCACACGTTTCTCGGTCTTAATTGAAAAGCATTGGATGTTACAGGAACAGTGCTTTATATCAGCTTCAGAAGAAGAGTTGAACTAGATATGGTCCATATGTGTAGGAAACACAGTTCTTTTGTTCTGAGCACACTCAAGTATCCTGCTCTATTAGAGACTCTAGAAAGGAAGAGCGTGCTTCTTGCTCTAAAGCAGAGTGTGATCAATGGATGAGAAGTCTGCTGCGTGTTTCACTTCAGAAATGGAGTTAAATCCCAGGCTCTGTGTCTTCCTAGAATCAAGACTTCGTTTCAGGTAAGGGCAGTTACTTTACAGGTCAAACGAACTACATCGTACACGAAGCTCACACGTTTCTCGGTCTTAATTGAAAAGCATTGGATGTTACTTGACCTGTGCTTTGTGTCAGTTTCAGAAGAGGAGTTGAACTAGATATGGTCCGTATGTGTAGGAAACACCGTTCTTTTGTTCTGAGAACACTCACGTTTCCTGCTGTACTAGAGACTCTAGCCAGCAAGAGCGTGCTTCTTGTTCGAAAGCAGATTGTGAACCATGGATGACAACTATGCTGTGTGTTTCCCTTCAGAAATGGAGTTAAATACCCGGCTCTGTGTCTTGCTACAATCAAGACTTCGTTTCAAGTTATGGCAGTTACTTTACAGGATAAAAGAACTACATCGTACACGAACCTCACACGTTTTTAGGTTAATTGAAAAGCATTGGATGTTACAGGACCTGTGGTTTGTTTCAGTTTCACAAGCAGAGTTGGAGTAGATATGGTCCGTATATGTAGGAAACACCGTTCTTTTGTTCTGAGCACACTCATGTTTCCTGCTGTATTAGAGACTCTAGAAAGCAAGAGCGTGCTTCTTGCTCTAAAGCAGAGTGTGCTCCATGGATGAGAACCATGCTGTGTGTTTCCCTTCAGAAATGGAGTTAAATTCCAGGCTCTGTGGCTTCCTACAAGCAAGACTTCTTTTCAGGTAAGGGCAATCACTTTTCAGCTCAAACGAACTACATCGTTCACAAAGCTCACATGTTTCTCATCTTAAATGAAAGCATTGGATGTTAGAGGACCTGTGATTTGTATCAATTTCAGAGGCATAGTTGGACTAGATAAAGTCCGTATTTGTGGGAAACACCGTTCTTTTGTTTTCAGCACACTCACGTTTTCTGCTGTCTTAGAGAATCTAGATATCAGGAGCGTGCTTCTTGCTCTAAAGCAGAGTGTGATCAATGAATGAGAACTCTGCTGGGTGTTTCACGTCAGAAATGGAGTTAAATCCCAGGTTCTGAGTCTTCCTACAAGCAAGACTTTGTTTCAGGTAAGGGCAGTTACTTTACAGCTCAAACGAACTTCATCGTTCACGAAGCTCACACGTTTCTCATATTAACGGACAAGCATTGGATGTTAGAGGACCTGTGGTTCATTTCAGTTTCAGAAGCAGAGTTGGACTAGATATGGTCCGTATATGTAGGAAACACCGTTCTTTTGTTCTGAGCACACTCACGTTTCAAGCTGTACTAGAGAATCTAGAAAGCAAGAGCGTGCTTCTTGCTCTAAAGCAGAGTGTGATCCATGGATGAGAACTATGCTGTGTGTATCCCTTCAGAAATGGAGTTAAATCCCAGGCTCTGTGTCTTCCTAGAATCAAGACTTCGTTTCAGGTAAGGGCAGTTACTTTACAGGTCAAACGAACTACATCCTACACGAAGCTCACACGTATCTCGGTCTTAATTGAAAAGCATTGGATTTTACTTGACCTGTGCTTTGTGTCAGTTTCAGAATAGGAGTTGAACTAGATATGGTCCGTATGTGTAGGATACACGGTTCTTTTGTTTTGAGCACACTCACATTTCCTGCTGTACTAGAGACTCTAGAAAGCAATAGAATTCTTCTTGCTCTAAAGCAGAGAGTGAACCATGGAAGATAACTATGCTGTGTGTTTCCCTTCAGAAATAGAGTTAAATCCCAGGCTCTGTGTCTTCCTACATGCAAGACTTCGTTTCAGGTAAGGGCAGTTACTTTACAGCTCAAACGAACTACATCGTTCACGAAGCTCACACGTTTCACATCTAAACTGAAAAGCATTGGTTGTTAGAGGACCTCTGGTTCGTTTCAGTTTCAGAAGCAGAGATGAACTAGATATGGTCTGTATGTGTAGGAAACACCGTTCTTTTGTTCTGGTCACAGTCAAGTTTCCTGCTGTCTTAGAGACTCTAGAAAGCAAGAGCTTGCTTCTTGCTCTAAAGCAGAGTGTGATCCAAGGATGAGAAATATGCTGTGTGTTTCCCTTCAGAAATGGAGTTAAATATCAGGCTCTGTGTCTTCCTACAAGAAAGACTTCGTTTCAGGTAAGGACAGTCACTTTTCAGCTCAAACAAACTACATCGTTCACGAAGCTAACACGTTTCTCATCTTAACTGACAAGCATTGGATGTTAGAGGACCTGTGGTTTGTTTCACTTTCAGAAGCAGAGTTGGACTAGATATGGCCCGTATGTGTAGGAAACACCGTTCTTTTGTTCTCAGCACACTCATGTTTCCTGCTGTCTTATAGACTCTAGAAAGCAAGAGCGTGCTTCTTGCTCTAAAGCAGAGTGTGATCAATGGATGAGAACTCTGCTGTGTGTTCCACTTCAGAAATGGAGTTAAATCCCATGCTCTGAGTCTTCTTACAAGCAAGATATCGTTTCAGGTAAGGGCAGTGACTTTACATCTCAAAAGAACTACATTATACACGAAGCTCACACGTTTCTCGGTCTTAATTGAAAAGCATTGGATGTTACAGGAACAGTGCTTTATATCAGCTTCAGAAGAAGAGTTGAACTAGATATGGTCCATATGTGTAGGAAACACAGTTCTTTTGTTCTGAGCACACTCAAGTATCCTGCTGTACTAGAGACACTGGAAAGCAAGAGCGTGCTTCTTGCTCTAAAGCAGAGTGTGATCTAAGGATGAGAACTCTGCTGTGTGTTTCACTTCAGAAATGGAGTTAAATCCCAGGCTCTGAGTCTTCCTACAAGCAAGACTTCGTTTCAGGTAATGGCAGTCACTTTTCAGCTCAAAAGAACTACCTTTCATGATGCTCACACGTTTCTCATCTTAAATGACAAGCATTGGATGTTAGAGGACCTGTGCTTTGTGTCAGTTTCAGAAGAAGAGTTGAACTAGATATGGTCAGTATGTGTAGGAAACACAGTTCTTTTGTTCTGAGCACAATCACGTTTCCTGCTGTATTAGTGACTCTAGAAAGGAAGAGCGTGCTTCTTGCTCTAAAGCAGAGTGTGATTCATGGAAGAGAACTGTGCTGGGTGTTTCCCTTCAGAAATGGAGTTAAATCCCAGGCTTTGTGTCTTCCTACAAAAAAGTCTTCATTTCACGTAAGGGCAGTCACTTTTCAGCTCAAACAAACTACATCGTTCACGAAGCTAAATCGTTTCTCATCTTAACTGCCAAGCATGGCATGTTAGAGGACCAGTGCTTTGTTTCAGTTTCAGAAGCAGAGTTGAACTAGATATGGTCCGTATGTGTAGGAAACACTGTTCTTTTGTTCTCAGCACACTCACTTTTCCTGGTGTCTTAGAGACTCTAGAAAGCAAGAGCGTGCTTCTTGCTCTAAAGCAGAGTGTGATCTATGGATGAGAACTCTGCTGTGTGTTTCACTTCAGAAATGGAGTTAAATCCCAGGCTCTGAGTCTTCCTACAAGCAAGACTTCGTTTCAGTTAAGGGCAGTTACTTTACAGCTCAAACGAACTACATTGTTCACGAAGCTCACAAGTTTCTCATCTTAAAGGACAAGCATTGGATGTTAGAGGACCTGTGGATTGTTTCACTTTCAGAAGCAGAGTTGGACTAGATATGGCCCGTATGTGTTGGAAACACCGTTCTTTTGTTCTCAGCACACTCATTTTTCCTACTGTCTTAGAGACTCTAGAAAGCAAGAGCGTGCTTCTTGCTCTAAAGCAGAGTGTGATCAATGGATGAGAACTCTGCTGTGTGTTCCACTTCAGAAATGGAGTTAAATCCCAGGCTCTGAGTCTTCTTAGGAGCAACATATCCTTTCAGGTAAGGGCAGTTACTTTACATCTCAAAAGAACTACATTACACACGAAGCTCACACGTTTCTCGGTCTTAATTGAAAAGCATTGCATGTTACAGGAACAGTGCTTTATATCAGCTTCAGAAGAAGAGTTGAACTAGATATGGTCCATATGTGTAGGAAACACAGTTCTTTTGTTCTGAGCACACTCAAGTATCCTGCTGTATTAGAGACTCTGGAAAGCAAGAGCGTGCTTCTTGCTCTAAAGCAGAGTGTGATCTAAGGATGAGAACTCTGCTGTGTGTTCCACTTCAGAAATGGAGTTAAATCCCAGGCTCTGAGTCTTCCTACAAGCAAGACTTCGTTTCAGGTAATGGCAGTCACTTTTCAGCTCAAAAGAACTACCTTTCATGATGCTCACACGTTTCTCATCTTAAATGACAAGCATTGGATGTTAGAGGACCTGTGCTTTTTGTCAGTTTTAGAAGAAGAGTTGAACTAGATATGGTCAGTATGTGTAGGAAACACAGTTCATTTGTTCTGAGCACAATCATGTTTCCTCCTGTATTAGAGACTCTAGAAAGGAAGAGCGTGCTTCTTGCTCTAAAGCAGAGTGTGATTCATGGAAGAGAACTGTGCTGGGTGTTTCCCTTCAGAAATGGAGTTAAATCCCAGGCTTTGTGTCTTCCTACAAAAAAGTCTTCATTTCACGTAAGGGCAGTCACTTTTCAGCTCAAACAAACTACATCGTTCACGAAGCTAAAATGTTTCTCATCTTAACTGCCAAGCATTGCATGTTAGAGGACCAGTGCTTTGTTTCAGTTTCAGAAGCAGAGTTGGAATAGATATTGTCCGTATATGTAGGAAAAACTGTTCTTTTGTTCTCAGCACACTCACGTTTCCTGCTGTCTTAGAGACTCTAAAAGCAAGAGCGTGCTTCTTGCTCTAAAGCAGAGTGTGACCTATGGATGAGAACTCTGCTGTGTGTTTCCCTTCAGAAATGGAGTTAAATCCCAGGCTCTGAGTCTTCCTACAAGCAAGACTTCGTTTCAGTTAAGGGCAGTTACTTTACAGCTCAAACGAACTACATTGTTCACGAAGCTCACAAGTTTCTCATCTTAACGGACAATCATTGGATGTTAGAGGACCTGTGGTTTGTTTCACTTTCAGAAGCAGAGTTGGACTAGATATGGCCCGTATGTGTAGGAAACTCCGTTATTTTGTTCTGATCACACTCATGTTTCCTGCTGTCTTAGAGACTCTAGAAAGCAAGAGTGTGCTTTTTGCTCTAAAGCAGAGTGTGATCAATGGATGAGAACTCTGCAGTGTGTTCCACTTCAGAAATGGAGTTAAATCCCAGGCTTTGAGTCTTCTTACAAGCAAGATATCGTTTCAGGTAAGGGGAGTTACTTTACATCTCAAAAGAACTACATTATACACGAAGCTCACACGTTTCTCGGTCTTAATTGAAAAGCATTGGATGTTACAGGAACAGTGCTTTATATCAGCTTCAGAAGAAGAGTTGAACTAGATATGGTCCATATGTGTAGGAAACACAGTTCATTGTTCTGAGCACACTCAAGTATCCTGCTGTATTAGAGACTCTGGAAAGCAAGAGCGTGCTTCTTGCTCTAAAGCAGAGTGTGATCTAAGGATGAGAACTCTGCTGTGTGTTTCACTTCAGAAATGGAGTTAAATCCCAGGATCTGAGTCTTCCTATAAGCAAGACTTCGTTTCAGGTAATGGCAGTCACTTTTCAGCTCAAAGAACTACATCTTTCATGATGCTCACACGTTTCTCATCTTAAACGTCAAGCAATGGATGTTAGAGGACCTGTGCTTTGTTTCAGTTTCAGAAGAAGAGTTGAACTAGATATGGTCAGTATGTGTAGGAAACACAGTTCTTTTGTTCTGAGCACAATCACGTTTCCTGCTGTATTAGAGACTCTAGAAAGGAAGAGCGTGCTTCTTGCTCTAAAGCAGAGTGTGATTCATGGAAGAGAACTGTGCTGGGTGTTTCCCTTCAGAAATGGAGTTAAATCCCAGGCTCTGAGTCTTCCTACAAGCAGGACTTCGTTTCAGTTAATGGCAGTTACTTTACAGCTCAAACGAACTACATTGTTCACGAAGCTCACAAGTTTCTCATCTTAAATGACAAGCATTGGATGTAGGAGGACCTGTGCTTTGTATCAGTTTCAGAAGCAGAGTTGGACTAGATATGGTCCGTATGTGTAGGAAACACCTTTCTTTTCTTCTCATCACACTCATGTTTCATGCTGTTTTGGAGATTCTAGAAAGCAAGAGCGTGCTTCTTGCTCTAAAGCAGAGTGTGATCAATGGATGAGAACTCTGCAGTGTGTTCCACTTCAGAAATGGAGTTAAATCCCAGGCTTTCAGTCTTCTTACAAGCAAGATATGGTTTCAGGTAAGGGCAGTTACTTTACATCTCAAAAGAACTACATTATACACGAAGCTCACACGTTTCTCGGTCTTAATTGAAAAGCATTGCATGTTACAGGAACAGTGCTTTATATCAGCTTCAGAAGAAGAGTTGAACTAGATATGGTCCATATGTGTAGGAAACATAGTTCTTTTGTTCTGAGCACACTCAAGTATCCTGCTGTATTAGAGATTCTGGAAAGCAAGAGCGTGCTTCTTGCTCTAAAGCAGAGTGTGATCTAAGGATGAGAACTCTGCTGTGTGTTTCACTTCAGAAATCGAGTTAAATCCCAGGCTCTGAGTCTTCCTATAAGCAAGACTTCGTTTCAGGTAATGGCAGTCACTTTTCAGCTCAAAGGAACTACATCTTTCATGATGCTCACACGTTTCTCATCTTAAATGTCAAGCATTGGATGTTAGAGGACCTGTGCTTTGTGTCAGTTTCAGAAGAAGAGTTGAACTAGATATGGTCAGTATGTGTAGGAAACACAGTTCTTTTGTTCTGAGCACAATCACGTTTCCTGCTGTATTAGAGACTCTAGAAAGGAAGAACGTGCTTCTTGCTCTAAAGCAGAGTGTGATTCATGGAAGAGAACTGTGCTGGGTGTTTCCCTTCAGAAATGGAGTTAAATCCCAGGCTTTGTGTCTTCCTACAAAAAAGTCTTCATTTCACGTAAGGGCAGTCACTTTTCAGCTCAAACAAACTACATCGTTCACGAAGCTAAATCGTTTCTCATCTTAACTGCCAAGCATGGCATGTTAGAGGACCAGTGCTTTGTTTCAGTTTCAGAAGCAGAGTTGGACTAGATATGGTCCGTATATGTAGGAAAAACTGTTCTTTTGTTCTCAGCACACTCACGTTTCCTGCTGTCTTAGAGACTCTAGAAAGCAAGAGCGTGCTTCTTGCTCTAAAGCAGAGTGTGATCTATGGATGAGAACTCTGCTATGTGTTTCACTTCAAAAATGGAGTTAAATCCCAGGCTCTGAGTCTTCCTACAAGAAAGTCTTCGTTTCAGGTAAGGGGAGTCACTTTTCAGCTCAAAGGAACTACATCATTCAGAAAGCTCACACGTGTCTCATCTTAACTGACAAGCATTGGATGTTAGAGGAACTGTGGTTTGTTTCAGTTTCAGAAGCAGAGTTGAACTAGATATGGTCCCTATGTGTAGGAAACACCGTTCTTTTGTTCTGATCACACTCAAGTTTCCTGCTGTCTTAGAGACTCTAGAAAGCAAGAGCGTGCTTCTTGCTCTAAAGCAGAGTGTGATCAATGGATGAGAACTATGCTGTGTGTTTCACTTCAGAAATGGAGTTAAATCCCAGGCTCTGAGTCTTCCTACAAGCAAGACTTCTTTTCAGGTAAGGGCAGTTACTTTACAGCTCAAAAAACTGCATCGTTCACGAAGCCCACGCGTTTCTCATCTAAACTGAAAAGCATTGGTTGTTAGAGGACCTCTGGTTTTTTTCAGTTTCAGAAGCAGAGATGAACTAGATATGGTCTGTATGTGTAGGAAAAACCTTTCTTTTGTTCTCATCACACTCATGTTTCATGCTGTCTTAGAGACTCTAGAAAGCTAGAGCGTGCTTCTTGATCTAAATCAGAGTGTGATCTATGGATGAGAACTCTGCTGTGTGATTCACTTCAGAAATGGAGTTAAATCCCAGGCTCTGAGTCTTCCTACAAACAAGACTTCGTTTCAGGTAAGGAAAGTCACTTTTCAGCTAAAACAAACTACATCGTTTACGAAGCTAACACGTTTCTCATCTTAACTGCCAAGCATTGCATGTTAGAGGACCAGTGCTTTGTATCAGTTTCATAAGCAGAGTTGGACTAGATATGGTCCGTATGTGTAGGAAACACTGTTCTTTTGTTCTCAGCACACTCACTTTTCCTGCTGTCTTAGAGAATCTAGAAAGCAAGAGCGTGCTTCTTGCTCTAAAGCAGAGTGTGATCTATGGATGAGAACTCTGCTGTGTGTTTCACTTCAGAAATGGAGTTAAATCCCAGCCTCTGAGTCTTCCTACAAGCAAGACTTCGCTTCAGTTAAGGGCAGTTACTTTACAGCTCAAACGAACTACATTGTTCACGAAGCTCACAAGTTTCTCATCTTAAAGGACAAGCATTGGATGTTAGAGGACCTGTGGTTTGTTTCACTTTCAGTAGCAGAGTTGGACTAGATATGGCCCGTATGTGTAGGAAACACCGTTCTTTTGTTCTCAGCACACTCATGTTTCCTGCTGTCTTATAGACTCTAGAAAGCAAGAGCGTGCTTCTTGCTCTAAAGCAGAGTGTGATCAATGGATGAGAACTCTGCTGTGTGTTCCACTTCAGAAATGGAGTTAAATCCCAGGCTCTGAGTCTTCTTAGGAGCAACATATCCTTTCAGGTAAAGGCAGTTACTTTACATCTCAAAAGAACTACATTACACACGAAGCTCACACGTTTCTCGGTCTTAATTGAAAAGCATTGCATGTTACAGGAACAGTGCTTTATATCAGCTTCAGAAGAAGAGTTGAACTAGATATGGTCCATATGTGTAGGAAACACAGTTCTTTTGTTCTGAGCACACTCAAGTATCCTGCTGTATTAGAGACTCTGGAAAGCAAGAGCGTGCTTCTTGCTCTAAAGCAGAGTGTGATCTAAGGATGAGAACTCTGCTGTGTGTTCCACTTCAGAAATGGAGTTAAATCCCAGGCTCTGAGTCTTCCTACAAGCAAGACTTCGTTTCAGGTAATGGCAGTCACTTTTCAACTCAAAAGAACTACCTTTCATGATGCTCACACGTTTCTCATCTTAAATGACAAGCATTGGATGTTAGAGGACCTGTGCTTTTTGTCAGTTTTAGAAGAAGAGTTGAACTAGATATGGTCAGTATGTGTAGGAAACACAGTTCATTTGTTCTGAGCACAATCATGTTTCCTCCTGTATTAGAGACTCTAGAAAGGAAGAGCGTGCTTCTTGCTCTAAAGCAGAGTGTGATTCATGGAAGAGAACTGTGCTGGGTGTTTCCCTTCAGAAATGGAGTTAAATCCCAGGCTTTGTGTCTTCCTACAAAAAAGTCTTCATTTCACGTAAGGGCAGTCACTTTTCAGCTCAAACAAACTACATCGTTCACGAAGCTAAAATGTTTCTCATCTTAACTGCCAAGCATTGCATGTTAGAGGACCAGTGCTTTGTTTCAGTTTCAGAAGCAGAGTTGGAATAGATATTGTCCGTATATGTAGGAAAAACTGTTCTTTTGTTCTCAGCACACTCACGTTTCCTGCTGTCTTAGAGACTCTAAAAGCAAGAGCGTGCTTCTTGCTCTAAAGCAGAGTGTGACCTATGGATGAGAACTCTGCTGTGTGTTTCCCTTCAGAAATGGAGTTAAATCCCAGGCTCTGAGTCTTCCTACAAGCAAGACTTCGTTTCAGTTAAGGGCAGTTACTTTACAGCTCAAACGAACTACATTGTTCACGAAGCTCACAAGTTTCTCATCTTAACGGAAAATCATTGGATGTTAGAGGACCTGTGGTTTGTTTCACTTTCAGAAGCAGAGTTGGACTAGATATGGCCCGTATGTGTAGGAAACTCCGTTATTTTGTTCTGATCACACTCATGTTTCCTGCTGTCTTAGAGACTCTAGAAAGCAAGAGTGTGCTTTTTGCTCTAAAGCAGAGTGTGATCAATGGATGAGAACTCTGCAGTGTGTTCCACTTCAGAAATGGAGTTAAATCCCAGGCTTTGAGTCTTCTTACAAGCAAGATATCGTTTCAGGTAAGGGGAGTTACTTTACATCTCAAAAGAACTACATTATACACGAAGCTCACACGTTTCTCGGTCTTAATTTAAAAGCATTGGATATTACAGGAACAGTGCTTTATATCAGCTTCAGAAGAAGAGTTGAACTAGATATGGTCCATATGTGTAGGAAACACAGTTCATTGTTCTGAGCACACTCAAGTATCCTGCTGTATTAGAGACTCTGGAAAGCAAGAGCGTGCTTCTTGCTCTAAAGCAGAGTGTGATCTAAGGATGAGAACTCTGCTGTGTGTTTCACTTCAGAAATGGAGTTAAATCCCAGGATCTGAGTCTTCCTATAAGCAAGACTTCGTTTCAGGTAATGGCAGTCACTTTTCAGCTCAAAGAACTACATCTTTCATGATGCTCACACGTTTCTCATCTTAAACGTCAAGCAATGGATGTTAGAGGACCTGTGCTTTGTTTCAGTTTCAGAAGAAGAGTTGAACTAGATATGGTGAGTATGTGTAGGAAACACAGTTCTTTTGTTCTGAGCACAATCACGTTTCCTGCTGTATTAGAGACTCTAGAAAGGAAGAGCGTGCTTCTTGCTCTAAAGCAGAGTGTGATTCATGGAAGAGAACTGTGCTGGGTGTTTCCCTTCAGAAATGGAGTTAAATCCCAGGCTCTGAGTCTTCCTACAAGCAGGACTTCGTTTCAGTTAATGGCAGTTACTTTACAGCTCAAACGAACTACATTGTTCACGAAGCTCACAAGTTTCTCATCTTAAATGACAAGCATTGGATGTAGGAGGACCTGTGCTTTGTATCAGTTTCAGAAGCAGAGTTGGACTAGATATGGTCCGTATGTGTAGGAAACACCTTTCTTTTCTTCGCATCACACTCATGTTTCATGCTGTTTTGGAGATTCTAGAAAGCAAGAGCGTGCTTCTTGCTCTAAAGCAGAGTGTGATCAATGGATGAGAACTCTGCAGTGTGTTCCACTTCAGAAATGGAGTTAAATCCCAGGATTTGAGTCTTCTTACAAGCAAGATATGGTTTCAGGTAAGGGCAGTTACTTTACATCTCCAAAGAACTACATTATACACGAAGCTCACACGTTTCTCGGTCTTAATTGAAAAGCATTGCATGTTACAGGAACAGTGCTTTATATCAGCTTCAGAAGAAGAGTTGAACTAGATATGGTCCATATGTGTAGGAAACACAGTTCTTTTGTTCTGAGCACACTCAAGTATCCTGCTGTATTAGAGATTCTGGAAAGCAAGAGCGTGCTTCTTGCTCTAAAGCAGAGTGTGATCTAAGGATGAGAACTCTGCTGTGTGTTTCACTTCAGAAATCGAGTTAAATCCCAGGCTCTGAGTCTTCCTATAAGCAAGACTTCGTTTCAGGTAATGGCAGTCACTTTTCAGCTCAAAGGAACTACATCTTTCATGATGCTCACACGTTTCTCATCTTAAATGTCAAGCATTGGATGTTAGAGGACCTGTGCTTTGTGTCAGTTTCAGAAGAAGAGTTGAACTAGATATGGTCAGTATGTGTAGGAAACACAGTTCTTTTGTTCTGAGCACAATCACGTTTCCTGCTGTATTAGAGACTCTAGAAAGGAAGAGCGTGCTTCTTGCTCTAAAGCAGAGTGTGATTCATGGAAGAGAACTGTGCTGGGTGTTTCCCTTCAGAAATGGAGTTAAATCCCAGGCTCTGTGTCTTCCTACAAAAAAGTCTTCATTTCACGTAAGGGCAGTCACTTTTCAGCTCAAACAAACTACATCGTTCACGAAGCTAAATCGTTTCTCATCTTAACTGCCAAGCATGGCATGTTAGAGGACCAGTGCTTTGTTTCAGTTTCAGAAGCAGAGTTGGACTAGATATGGTCCGTATATGTAGGAAAAACTGTTCTTTTGTTCTCAGCACACTCACGTTTCCTGCTGTCTTAGAGACTCTAGAAAGCAAGAGCGTGCTTCTTGCTCTAAAGCAGAGTGTGATCTATGGATGAGAACTCTGCTATGTGTTTCACTTCAAAAATGGAGTTAAATCCCAGGCTCTGAGTCTTCCTACAAGAAAGTCTTCGTTTCAGGTAAGGGGAGTCACTTTTCAGCTCAAAGGAACTACATCATTCAGAAAGCTCACACGTGTCTCATCTTAACTGACAAGCATTGGATGTTAGAGGAACTGTGGTTTGTTTCAGTTTCAGAAGCAGAGTTGAACTAGATATGGTCCCTATGTGTAGGAAACACCGTTCTTTTGTTCTGATCACACTCAAGTTTCCTGCTGTCTTAGAGACTCTAGAAAGCAAGAGCGTGCTTCTTGCTCTAAAGCAGAGTGTGATCAATGGATGAGAACTATGCTGTGTGTTTCACTTCAGAAATGGAGTTAAATCCCAGGCTCTGAGTCTTCCTACAAGCAAGACTTCTTTTCAGGTAAGGGCAGTTACTTTACAGCTCAAAAAACTGCATCGTTCACGAAGCCCACGCGTTTCTCATCTAAACTGAAAAGCATTGGTTGTTAGAGGACCTCTGGTTTTTTTCAGTTTCAGAAGCAGAGATGAACTAGATATGGTCTGTATGTGTAGGAAAAACCTTTCTTTTGTTCTCATCACACTCATGTTTCATGCTGTCTTAGAGACTCTAGAAAGCTAGAGCGTGCTTCTTGATCTAAATCAGAGTGTGATCTATGGATGAGAACTCTGCTGTGTGATTCACTTCAGAAATGGAGTTAAATCCCAGGCTCTGAGTCTTCCAACAAACAAGACTTCGTTTCAGGTAAGGAAAGTCACTTTTCAGCTAAAACAAACTACATCGTTTACGAAGCTAACACGTTTCTCATCTTAACTGCCAAGCATTGCATGTTAGAGGACCAGTGCTTTGTATCAGTTTCAGAAGCAGAGTTGGACTAGATATGGTCCGTATGTGTAGGAAACACTGTTCTTTTGTTCTCAGCACACTCACTTTTCCTGCTGTCTTAGAGAATCT
Source organism: Onychomys leucogaster (assembly GCA_949786385.1). Classification (NCBI taxonomy): domain Eukaryota; kingdom Metazoa; phylum Chordata; class Mammalia; order Rodentia; family Cricetidae; genus Onychomys; species Onychomys leucogaster. The sequence goes on from CATKUP010000140.1 coordinate 1,312,945, forward strand.
AGAAAGCAAGAGCGTGCTTCTTGCTCTAAAGCAGAGTGTGATCTATGGATGAGAACTCTGCTGTGTGTTTCACTTCAGAAATGGAGTTAAATCCCAGCCTCTGAGTCTTCCTACAAGCAAGACTTCGCTTCAGTTAAGGGCAGTTACTTTACAGCTCAAACGAACTACATTGTTCACGAAGCTCACAAGTTTCTCATCTTAAAGGACAAGCATTGGATGTTAGAGGACCTGTGGTTTGTTTCACTTTCAGTAGCAGAGTTGGACTAGATATGGCCGTATGTGTAGGAAACACCGTTCTTTTGTTCTCAGCACACTCATGTTTCCTGCTGTCTTATAGACTCTAGAAAGCAAGAGCGTGCTTCTTGCTCTAAAGCAGAGTGTGATCAATGGATGAGAACTCTGCTGTGTGTTCCACTTCAGAAATGGAGTTAAATCCCATGCTCTGAGTCTTCTTACAAGCAAGATATCGTTTCAGGTAAGGGCAGTGACTTTACATCTCAAAAAAACTACATTATACACGAAGCTCACACGTTTCTCGGTCTTAATTGAAAAGCATTGGATGTTACAGGAACAGTGCTTTATATCAGCTTCAGAAGAAGAGTTGAACTAGATATGGTCCATATGCGTAGGAAACACAGTTCTTTTGTTCTGAGCACACTCAAGTATCCTGCTGTACTAGAGACACTGGAAAGCAAGAGCGTGCTTCTTGCTCTAAAGCAGAGTGTGATCTAAGGATGAGAACTCTGCTGTGTGTTTCACTTCAGAAATGGAGTTAAATCCCAGGCTCTGAGTCTTCCTACAAGCAAGACTTCGTTTCAGGTAATGGCAGTCACTTTTCAGCTCAAAAGAACTACCTTTCATGATGCTCACACGTTTCTCATCTTAAATGACAAGCATTGGATGTTAGAGGACCTCTGCTTTGTGTCAGTTTCAGAAGAAGAGTTGAACTAGATATGGTCAGTATGTGTAGGAAACACAGTTCTTTTGTTCTGAGCACAATCACGTTTCCTGCTGTATTAGTGACTCTAGAAAGGAAGAGCGTGCTTCTTGCTCTAAAGCAGAGTGTGATTCATGGAAGAGAACTGTGCTGGGTGTTTCCCTTCAGAAATGGAGTTAAATCCCAGGCTTTGTGTCTTCCTACAAAAAAGTCTTCATTTCACGTAAGGGCAGTCACTTTTCAGCTCAAACAAACTACATCGTTTACGAAGCTAAATCGTTTCTCATCTTAACTGCCAAGCATGGCATGTTAGAGGACCAGTGCTTTGTTTCAGTTTCAGAAGCAGAGTTGAACTAGATATGGTCCATATGTGTAGGAAACACTGTTCTTTTGTTCTCAGCACACTCACTTTTCCTGGTGTCTTAGAGACTCTAGAAAGCAAGAGCGTGCTTCTTGCTCTAAAGCAGAGTGTGATCTATGGATGAGAACTCTGCTGTGTGTTTCACTTCAGAAATGGAGTTAAATCCCAGGCTCTGAGTCTTCCTACAAGCAAGACTTCGTTTCAGTTAAGGGCAGTTACTTTACAGCTCAAACGAACTACATTGTTCACGAAGCTCACAAGTTTCTCATCTTAAAGGACAAGCATTGGATGTTAGAGGACCTGTGGTTTGTTTCACTTTCAGAAGCAGAGTTGGACTAGATATGGCCCGTATGTGTTGGAAACACCGTTCTTTTGTTCTCAGCACACTCATTTTTCCTGCTGTCTTAGAGACTCTAGAAAGCAAGAGCGTGCTTCTTGCTCTAAAGCAGAGTGTGATCAATGGATGAGAACTCTGCTGTGTGTTCCACTTCAGAAATGGAGTTAAATCCCAGGCTCTGAGTCTTCTTAGGAGCAACATATCCTTTCAGGTAAGGGCAGTTACTTTACATCTCAAAAGTACTACATTACACACGAAGCTCACACGTTTCTCGGTCTTAATTGAAAAGCATTGCATGTTACAGGAACAGTGCTTTATATCAGCTTCAGAAGAAGAGTTGAACTAGATATGGTCCATATGTGTAGGAAACACAGTTCTTTTGTTCTGAGCACACTCAAGTATCCTGCTGTATTAGAGACTCTGGAAAGCAAGAGCGTGCTTCTTGCTCTAAAGCAGAGTATGATCTAAGGATGAGAACTCTGCTGTGTGTTCCACTTCAGAAATGGAGTTAAATCCCAGGCTCTGAGTCTTCCTACAAGCAAGACTTCGTTTCAGGTAATGGCAGTCACTTTTCAGCTCAAAAGAACTACCTTTCATGATGCTCACACGTTTCTCATCTTAAATGACAAGCATTGGATGTTAGAGGACCTGTGCTTTTTGTCAGTTTTAGAAGAAGAGTTGAACTAGATATGGTCAGTATGTGTAGGAAACACAGTTCATTTGTTCTGAGCACAATCATGTTTCCTCCTGTATTAGAGACTCTAGAAAGGAAGAGCGTGCTTCTTGCTCTAAAGCAGAGTGTGATTCATGGAAGAGAACTGTGCTGGGTGTTTCCCTTCAGAAATGGAGTTAAATCCCAGGCTTTGTGTCTTCCTACAAAAAAGTCTTCATTTCACGTAAGGGCAGTCACTTTTCAGCTCAAACAAACTACATCGTTCACGAAGCTAAAATGTTTCTCATCTTAACTGCCAAGCATTGCATGTTAGAGGACCAGTGCTTTGTTTCAGTTTCAGAAGCAGAGTTGGAATAGATATTGTCCGTATATGTAGGAAAAACTGTTCTTTTGTTCTCAGCACACTCACGTTTCCTGCTGTCTTAGAGACTCTAAAAGCAAGAGCGTGCTTCTTGCTCTAAAGCAGAGTGTGACCTATGGATGAGAACTCTGCTGTGTGTTTCCCTTCAGAAATGGAGTTAAATCCCAGGCTCTGAGTCTTCCTACAAGCAAGACTTCGTTTCAGTTAAGGGCAGTTACTTTACAGCTCAAACGAACTACATTGTTCACGAAGCTCACAAGTTTCTCATCTTAACGGACAATCATTGGATGTTAGAGGACCTGTGGTTTGTTTCACTTTCAGAAGCAGAGTTGGACTAGATATGGCCCGTATGTGTAGGAAACTCCGTTATTTTGTTCTGATCACACTCATGTTTCCTGCTGTCTTAGAGACTCTAGAAAGCAAGAGTGTGCTTTTTGCTCTAAAGCAGAGTGTGATCAATGGATGAGAACTCTGCAGTGTGTTCCACTTCAGAAATGGAGTTAAATCCCAGGCTTTGAGTCTTCTTACAAGCAAGATATCGTTTCAGGTAAGGGGAGTTACTTTACATCTCAAAAGAACTACATTATACACGAAGCTCACACGTTTCTCGGTCTTAATTGAAAAGCATTGGATGTTACAGGAACAGTGCTTTATATCAGCTTCAGAAGAAGAGTTGAACTAGATATGGTCCATATGTGTAGGAAACACAGTTCATTGTTCTGAGCACACTCAAGTATCCTGCTGTATTAGAGACTCTGGAAAGCAAGAGCGTGCTTCTTGCTCGAAAGCAGAGTGTGATCTAAGGATGAGAACTCTGCTGTGTGTTTCACTTCAGAAATGGAGTTAAATCCCAGGATCTGAGTCTTCCTATAAGCAAGACTTCGTTTCAGGTAATGGCAGTCACTTTTCAGCTCAAAGAACTACATCTTTCATGATGCTCACACGTTTCTCATCTTAAACGTCAAGCAATGGATGTTAGAGGACCTGTGCTTTGTTTCAGTTTCAGAAGAAGAGTTGAACTAGATATGGTCAGTATGTGTAGGAAATACAGTTCTTTTGTTCTGAGCACAATCACGTTTCCTGCTGTATTAGAGACTCTAGAAAGGAAGAGCGTGCTTCTTGCTCTAAAGCAGAGTGTGATTCATGGAAGAGAACTGTGCTGGGTGTTTCCCTTCAGAAATGGAGTTAAATCCCAGGCTCTGAGTCTTCCTACAAGCAGGACTTCGTTTCAGTTAATGGCAGTTACTTTACAGCTCAAACGAACTACATTGTTCACGAAGCTCACAAGTTTCTCATCTTAAATGACAAGCATTGGATGTAGGAGGACCTGTGCTTTGTATCAGTTTCAGAAGCAGAGTTGGACTAGATATGGTCCGTATGTGTAGGAAACACCTTTCTTTTCTTCTCATCACACTCATGTTTCATGCTGTTTTGGAGATTCTAGAAAGCAAGAGCGTGCTTCTTGCTCTAAAGCAGAGTGTGATCAATGGATGAGAACTCTGCAGTGTGTTCCACTTCAGAAATGGAGTTAAATCCCAGGCTTTGAGTCTTCTTACAAGCAAGATATGGTTTCAGGTAAGGGCAGTTACTTTACATCTCCAAAGAACTACATTATACACGAAGCTCACACGTTTCTCGGTCTTAATTGAAAAGCATTGCATGTTACAGGAACAGTGCTTTATATCAGCTTCAGAAGAAGAGTTGAACTAGATATGGTCCATATGTGTAGGAAACACAGTTCTTTTGTTCTGAGCACACTCAAGTATCCTGCTGTATTAGAGATTCTGGAAAGCAAGAGCGTGCTTCTTGCTCTAAAGCAGAGTGTGATCTAAGGATGAGAACTCTGCTGTGTGTTTCACTTCAGAAATCGAGTTAAATCCCAGGCTCTGAGTCTTCCTATAAGCAAGACTTCGTTTCAGGTAATGGCAGTCACTTTTCAGCTCAAAGGAACTACATCTTTCATGATGCTCACACGTTTCTCATCTTAAATGTCAAGCATTGGATGTTAGAGGACCTGTGCTTTGTGTCAGTTTCAGAAGAAGAGTTGAACTAGATATGGTCAGTATGTGTAGGAAACACAGTTCTTTTGTTCTGAGCACAATCACGTTTCCTGCTGTATTAGAGACTCTAGAAAGGAAGAGCGTGCTTCTTGCTCTAAAGCAGAGTGTGATTCATGGAAGAGAACTGTGCTGGGTGTTTCCCTTCAGAAATGGAGTTAAATCCCAGGCTTTGTGTCTTCCTACAAAAAAGTCTTCATTTCACGTAAGGGCAGTCACTTTTCAGCTCAAACAAACTACATCGTTCATGAAGCTAAATCGTTTCTCATCTTAACTGCCAAGCATGGCATGTTAGAGGACCAGTGCTTTGTTTCAGTTTCAGAAGCAGAGTTGGACTAGATATGGTCCGTATATGTAGGAAAAACTGTTCTTTTGTTCTCAGCACACTCACGTTTCCTGCTGTCTTAGAGACTCTAGAAAGCAAGAGCGTGCTTCTTGCTCTAAAGCAGAGTGTGATCTATGGATGAGAACTCTGCTATGTGTTTCACTTCAAAAATGGAGTTAAATCCCAGGCTCTGAGTCTTCCTACAAGAAAGTCTTCGCTTCAGGTAAGGGGAGTCACTTTTCAGCTCAAAGGAACTACATCATTCAGAAAGCTCACACGTGTCTCATCTTAACTGACAAGCATTGGATGTTAGAGGAACTGTGGTTTGTTTCAGTTTCAGAAGCAGAGTTGAACTAGATATGGTCCCTATGTGTAGGAAACACCGTTCTTTTGTTCTGATCACACTCAAGTTTCCTGCTGTCTTAGAGACTCTAGAAAGCAAGAGCGTGCTTCTTGCTCTAAAGCAGAGTGTGATCAATGGATGAGAACTATGCTGTGTGTTTCACTTCAGAAATGGAGTTAAATCCCAGGCTCTGAGTCTTCCTACAAGCAAGACTTCTTTTCAGGTAAGGGCAGTTACTTTACAGCTCAAAAAACTGCATCGTTCACGAAGCCCACGCGTTTCTCATCTAAACTGAAAAGCATTGGTTGTTAGAGGACCTCTGGTTTTTTTCAGTTTCAGAAGCAGAGATGAACTAGATATGGTCTGTATGTGTAGGAAAAACCTTTCTTTTGTTCTCATCACACTCATGTTTCATGCTGTCTTAGAGACTCTAGAAAGCTAGAGCGTGCTTCTTGATCTAAATCAGAGTGTGATCTATGGATGAGAACTCTGCTGTGTGATTCACTTCAGAAATGGAGTTAAATCCCAGGCTCTGAGTCTTCCTACAAACAAGACTTCGTTTCAGGTAAGGAAAGTCACTTTTCAGCTAAAACAAACTACATCGTTTACGAAGCTAACACGTTTCTCATCTTAACTGCCAAGCATTGCATGTTAGAGGACCAGTGCTTTGTATCAGTTTCAGAAGCAGAGATGGACTAGATATGGTCCGTATGTGTAGGAAACACTGTTCTTTTGTTCTCAGCACACTCACTTTTCCTGCTGTCTTAGAGAATCTAGAAAGCAAGAGCGTGCTTCTTGCTCTAAAGCAGAGTGTGATCTATGGATGAGAACTCTGCTGTGTGTTTCACTTCAGAAATGGAGTTAAATCCCAGCCTCTGAGTCTTCCTACAAGCAAGACTTCGCTTCAGTTAAGGGCAGTTACTTTACAGCTCAAACGAACTACATTGTTCACGAAGCTCACAAGTTTCTCATCTTAAAGGACAAGCATTGGATGTTAGAGGACCTGTGGTTTGTTTCACTTTCAGTAGCAGAGTTGGACTAGATATGGCCCGTATGTGTAGGAAACACCGTTCTTTTGTTCTCAGCACACTCATTTTTCTTGCTGTCTTAGAGACTCTAGAAAGCAAGAGTGTGCTTCTTGCTCTAAAGCAGAGTGTGATCAATGGATGAGAACTCTGCTGTGTGTTCCACTTCAGAAATGGAGTTAAATCCCAGGCTCTGAGTCTTCTTACAAGCAACATATCCTTTCAGGTAAGGGCAGTTTCTTTACATCTCAAAAGAACTACATTACACACGAAGCTCACACGTTTCTCGGTCTTAATTGAAAAGCATTGGATGATACAGGAACTGTGCTTTATATCAGCTTCAGAAGAAGAGTTGAACTAGATATGGTCCATATGTGTAGGAAACACAGTTCTTTTGTTCTGAGCACACTCAAGTATCCTGCTCTATTAGAGACTCTAGAAAGGAAGAGCGTGCTTCTTGCTCTAAAGCAGAGTGTGATCAATGGATGAGAAGTCTGCTGCGTGTTTCACTTCAGAAATGGAGTTAAATCCCAGGCTCTGAGTCTTCCTACAAGCAAGAATTTGTTTCAGGTAAGGGCAGTTAATTTACAGCTCAAACGAACTTCATCGTTCACGAAGCTCACACATTTCTCATCTTAATGGAGAAGCATTGGATGTTAGAGGACCTGTGGTTTGTTTCAGTTTCAGAAGCAGAATTGGACTAGATATGGTCCATATATGTAGGAAACACCGTTCTTTTGTTCTGAGCACACTCACGTTTCCTGCTGTACTAGAGACTCTAGAAAGCAAGAGCGTGCTTCTTGCTCTAAAGCAGAGTGTGATCCATTGATGAGAACTATGCTGTGTGTTTCCCTCCAGAAAGGGAGTTAAATCCCAGGCTCTGTGTCTTCCTACAATCAAGACTTCGTTTCAGGTAAGGGCAGTTACTTTACAGGTCAAACGAACTACATCGTACACGAAGCTCACACGTTTCTCGGTCTTAATTGAAAAGCATTGGATGTTACTTGACCTGTGCTTTGTGTCAGTTTCAGAAGAGGAGTTGAACTAGATATGGTCCGTATGTGTAGGAAACACCGTTCTTTTGTTCTGAGAACACTCACATTTCCTGCTGTACTAGAGACTCTAGCCAGCAAGAGCGTGCTTCTTGTTCGAAAGCAGATTGTGAACCATGGATGACAACTATGCTGTGTGTTTCCCTTCAGAAATGGAGTTAAATACCCGGCTCTGTGTCTTGCTACAATCAAGACTTCGTTTCAAGTTATGGCAGTTACTTTACAGGATAAAAGAACTACATCGTACACGAACCTCACACGTTTTTAGGTTAATTGTAAAGCATTGGATGTTACAGGACCTGTGGTTTGTTTCAGTTTCACAAGCAGAGTTGGAGTAGATATGGTCCGTATATGTAGGAAACACCGTTCTTTTGTTCTGAGCACACTCATGTTTCCTGCTGTATTAGAGACTCTAGAAAGCAAGAGCGTGCTTCTTGCTCTAAAGCAGAGTGTGCTCCATGGATGAGAACCATGCTGTGTGTTTCCCTTCAGAAATGGAGTTAAATTCCAGGCTCTGTGGCTTCCTACAAGCAAGACTTCTTTTCAGGTAAGGGCAATCACTTTTCAGCTCAAACGAACTACATCGTTCACAAAGCTCACATGTTTCTCATCTTAAATGAAAGCATTGGATGTTAGAGGATCTGTGATTTGTATCAATTTCAGAGGCATAGTTGGACTAGATAAAGTCTGTATTTGTGGGAAACACCGTTCTTTTGTTTTCAGCACACTCACGTTTTCTGCTGTCTTAGAGAATCTAGATATCAGGAGCGTGCTTCTTGCTCTAAAGCAGAGTGTGATCAATGAATGAGAACTCTGCTGGGTGTTTCACGTCAGAAATGGAGTTAAATCCCAGGTTCTGAGTCTTCCTACAAGCAAGACTTTGTTTCAGGTAAGGGCAGTTACTTTACAGCTCAAACGAACTTCATCGTTCACGAAGCTCACACGTTTCTCATATTAACGGACAAGCATTGGATGTTAGAGGACCTGTGGTTCATTTCAGTTTCAGAAGCAGAGTTGGACTAGATATGGTCCGTATATGTAGGAAACACCGTTCTTTTGTTCTGAGCACACTCACGTTTCAAGCTGTACTAGGGAATCTAGAAAGCAAGAGCGTGCTTCTTGCTCTAAAGCAGAGTGTGATCCATGGATGAGAACTATGCTGTGTGTATCCCTTCAGAAATGGAGTTAAATCCCAGGCTCTGTGTCTTCCTAGAATCAAGACTTCGTTTCAGGTAAGGGCAGTTACTTTACAGGTCAAACGAACTACATCCTACACGAAGCTCACACGTATCTCGGTCTTAATTGAAAAGCATTGGATTTTACTTGACCTGTGCTTTGTGTCAGTTTCAGAATAGGAGTTGAACTAGATATGGTCCGTATGTGTAGGAAACACGGTTCTTTTGTTTTGAGCACACTCACATTTCCTGCTGTACTAGAGACTCTAGAAAGCAATAGAATTCTTCTTGCTCTAAAGCAGAGAGTGAACCATGGAAGATAACTATGCTGTGTGTTTCCCTTCAGAAATAGAGTTAAATCCCAGGCTCTGTGTCTTCCTACATGCAAGACTTCGTTTCAGGTAAGGGCAGTTACTTTACAGCTCAAACGAACTACATCGTTCACGAAGCTCACACGTTTCACATCTAAACTGAAAAGCATTGGTTGTTAGAGGACCTCTGGTTTGTTTCAGTTTCAGAAGCAGAGATGAACTAGATATGGTCTGTATGTGTAGGAAACACCGTTCTTTTGTTCTGGTCACAGTCAAGTTTCCTGCTGTCTTAGAGACTCTAGAAAGCAAGAGCTTGCTTCTTGCTCTAAAGCAGAGTGTGATCCAAGGATGAGAAATATGCTGTGTGTTTCCCTTCAGAAATGGAGTTAAATATCAGGCTCTGTGTCTTCCTACAAGAAAGACTTCGTTTCAGGTAAGGACAGTCACTTTTCAGCTCAAACAAACTACATCGTTCACGAAGCTAACACGTTTCTCATCTTAACTGACAAGCATTGGATGTTAGAGGACCTGTGGTTTGTTTCACTTTCAGAAGCAGAGTTGGACTAGATATGGCCCGTATGTGTAGGAAACACCGTTCTTTTGTTCTCAGCACACTCATGTTTCCTGCTGTCTTATAGACTCTAGAAAGCAAGAGCGTGCTTCTTGCTCTAAAGCAGAGTGTGATCAATGGATGAGAACTCTGCTGTGTGTTCCACTTCAGAAATGGAGTTAAATCCCATGCTCTGAGTCTTCTTACAAGCAAGATATCGTTTCAGGTAAGGGCAGTGACTTTACATCTCAAAAGAACTACATTATACACGAAGCTCACACGTTTCTCGGTCTTAATTGAAAAGCATTGGATGTTACAGGAACAGTGCTTTATATCAGCTTCAGAAGAAGAGTTGAACTAGATATGGTCCATATGTGTAGGAAACACAGTTCTTTTGTTCTGAGCACACTCAAGTATCCTGCTGTACTAGAGACACTGGAAAGCAAGAGCGTGCTTCTTGCTCTAAAGCAGAGTGTGATCTAAGGATGAGAACTCTGCTGTGTGTTTCACTTCAGAAATGGAGTTAAATCCCAGGCTCTGAGTCTTCCTACAAGCAAGACTTCGTTTCAGGTAATGGCTGTCACTTTTCAGCTCAAAAGAACTACCTTTCATGATGCTCACACGTTTCTCATCTTAAATGACAAGCATTGGATGTTAGAGGACCTGTGCTTTGTGTCAGTTTCAGAAGAAGAGTTGAACTAGATATGGTCAGTATGTGTAGGAAACACAGTTCTTTTGTTCTGAGCACAATCACGTTTCCTGCTGTATTAGTGACTCTAGAAAGGAAGAGCGTGCTTCTTGCTCTAAAGCAGAGTGTGATTCATGGAAGAGAACTGTGCTGGGTGTTTCCCTTCAGAAATGGAGTTAAATCCCAGGCTTTGTGTCTTCCTACAAAAAAGTCTTCATTTCACGTAAGGGCAGTCACTTTTCAGCTCAAAGAAACTACATCGTTCACGAAGCTAAATCGTTTCTCATCTTAACTGCCAAGCATGGCATGTTAGAGGACCAGTGCTTTGTTTCAGTTTCAGAAGCAGAGTTGGACTAGATAGGGTCCGTATATGTAGGAAAAACTGTTCTTTTGTTCTCAGCACACTCACGTTTCCTGTTGTCTTAGAGACTCTAGAAAGCAAGAGCGTGCTTCTTGCTCTTAAGCAGAGTGTGATCTATGGATGAGAACTCTGCTATGTGTTTCACTTCAAAAATGGAGTTAAATCCCAGGCTCTGAGTCTTCCTACAAGAAAGACTTCGTTTCAGGTAAGGGGAGTCACTTTTCAGCTCAAAGGAACTACATCATTCAGAAAGCTCACACGTGTCTCATCTTAACTGACAAGCATTGGATGTTAGAGGAACTGTGGTTTGTTTCAATTTCAGAAGCAGAGTTGAACTAGATATGGTCCCTATGTGTAGGAAACACCGTTCTTTTGTTCTGATCACACTCAAGTTTCCTGCTGTCTTAGAGACTCTAGAAAGCAAGAGCGTGCTTCTTGCTCTAAAGCAGAGTGTGATCAATGGATGAGAACTATGCTGTGTGTTTCACTTCAGAAATGGAGTTAAATCCCAGGCTCTGAGTCTTCCTACAAGCAAGACTTCTTTTCAGGTAAGGGCAGTTACTTTACAGCTCAAAAAAACTGCATCGTTCACGAAGCCCACGCGTTTCTCATCTAAACTGAAAAGCATTGGTTGTTAGAGGACCTCTGGTTTGTTTCAGTTTCAGAAGCAGAGATGAACTAGATATTGTCCATATGTGTAGGAAACACAGTTCTTTTGTTCTGAGCACACTCAAGTATCCTGCTGTTTTAGAGACTCTGGAAAGCAAGAGCGTGCTTCTTGCTCGAAAGCAGAGTGTGATCTAAGGATGAGAACTCTGCTGTGTGTTCCACTTCAGAAATGGTGTTAAATCCCAGGCTCTGAGTCTTCCTATAAGCAAGACTTCGTTTCAGGTAATGGCAGTCACTTTTCAGCTCAAAAGTACTACATCTTTCATGATGCTCACACGTTTCTCATCTTAAATGTCAAGCATTGGATGTTAGAGGACCTGTGCTTTGTATCAGCTTCAGAAGCAGAGTTGGACTTGATATGGTCCGTATGTGTAGGAAACACTGTTCTTTTGTTCTCAGCACACTCACTTTTCCTGCTGTCTTAGAGACTCTAGAAAGCAAGAGTGTGCTTCTTGCTCTAAAGCAGAGTGTGATCTATGGATGAGAACTCTGCTGTGTGTTTCACTTCAGAAATGGAGTTAAATCCCAGGCTCTGAGTCTTCCTACAAGCAAGATTTCGTTTCTGGTAAGGGCAGTTACTTTACAGCTCAAACGAACTACATCGTTCACAAAGCTCACATGTTTCTCATCTTGACAGACAAGCATTGGATGTTAGAGGACCTGTGGTTTGTTTCAGTTTCGGAAGCAGAATTGGACTAGATATGGTCTGAATATGTAGGAAACACCGTTCTTTTGATCTGAGCACACTCAGGTTTCCAGCTGTATTAGAGACTCTAGAAAGCAAGAGCGAGCTTCTTGCTCTAAAGCAGAGTGTGATCCATGGATGAGAACTATGCTGTGTGTTTCCCTTCAGAAATGGAGTTAAATCCCAGGCTCTGAGTCTTCCTACATGCAAGACTTCGTTTCAGTTAATGGCAGTTACTTTACAGCTCAAACGAACTACATTGTTCACGAAGCTCACAAGTTTCTCATCTTAACGGACAAGCATTGAATGTTAGAGGAACTGTGGTTTGTTTCACTTTCAGAAGCAGAGTTGGACTAGATATGGCCCGTATGTGTACGAAACACCGTTCATTTGTTCTCAGCACACTCATGTTTCCTGCTGTCTTAGAGACTCTAGAAAGCAAGAGTGTGCTTTTTCCTCTAAAGCAGAGTGTGATCAATGGATGAGAACTCTGCAGTGTGTTCCACTTCAGAAATGGAGTTAAATCCCAGGCTTTGAGTCTTCTTACAAGCAAGATATCGTTTCAGGTAAGGGGAGTTACTTTACATCTCAAAAGAACTACATTATACACGAAGCTCACACGTTTCTCGGTCTTAATTGAAAAGCATTGGATGTTACAGGAACAGTGCTTTATATCAGCTTCAGAAGAAGAGTTGAACTAGATATGGTCCATATGTGTAGGAAACACAGTTCATTGTTCTGAGCACACTCAAGTATCCTGCTGTATTAGAGACTCTGGAAAGCAAGAGCGTGCTTCTTGCTCTAAATCAGAGTGTGATCTAAGGATGAGAACTCTGCTGTGTGTTTCACTTCAGAAATGGAGTTAAATCCCAGGCTCTGAGTCTTCCTATAAGCAAGACTTTGTTTCAGGTAATGGCAGTCACTTTTCAGCTCAAAGAACTACATCTTTCATGATGCTCACACGTTTCTCATCTTAAACGTCAAGCATTGGATGTTAGAGGACCTGTGCTTTGTGTCAGTTTCAGAAGAAGAGTTGAACTAGATATGGTCAGTTTGTGTAGGAAACACAGTTCTTTTGTTCTGAGCACAATCATGTTTCCTGCTGTATTAGAGACTCTAGAAAGTAAGAGCGTGCTTCTTGCTCTAAAGCAGAGTGTGATTCATGGAAGAGAACTGTGCTGGGTGTTTCCCTTCAGAAATGGAGTTAAATCCCAGGCTCTGAGTCTTCCTACAAGCAGGACTTCGTTTCAGTTAATGGCAGTTACTTTACAGCTCAAAGGAACTACATTGTTCACAAAGCTCACAAGTTTCTCATCTTAAATGACAAGCATTGGATGTAGGAGGACCTGTGCTTTGTATCAGTTTCAGAAGCAGAGTTGGACTAGATATTGTCCGTATGTGTAGGAAACACCTTTCTTTTCTTCTCATCACACTCATGTTTCATGCTGTTTTGGAGATTCTAGAAAGCAAGAGCGTGCTTCTTGCTCTAAAGCAGAGTGTGATCAATGGATGAGAACTCTGCAGTGTGTTCCACAAGAAATGGAGTTAAATCCCAGGCTTTGAGTCTTCTTACAAGCAAGATATCGTTTCAGGTAAGGGCAGTTACTTTACATCTCAAAAGAACTACATTATACACGAAGCTCACACGTCTCTCGGTCTTAATTGAAAAGCATTGCATGTTACAGGAACAGTGCTTTATATCAGCTTCAGAAGAAGAGTTGAACTAGATATGGTCCATATGTGTAGGAAACACAGTTCTTTTGTTCTGAGCACACTCAAGTATCCTGCTGTATTAGAGATTCTGGAAAGCAAGAGCGTGCTTCTTCCTCTAAAGCAGAGTGTGATCTAAGGATGAGAACTCTGCTGTGTGTTTCACTTCAGAAATCGAGTTAAATCCCAGGCTCTGAGTCTTCTTAGGAGCAACATATCCTTTCAGGTAAGGGCAGTTACTTTACATCTCAAAAGAACTACATTACACACGAAGCTCACACGTTTCTCGGTCTTAATTGAAAAGCATTGCATGTTACAGGAACAGTGCTTTATATCAGCTTCAGAAGAAGAGTTGAACTAGATATGGTCCATATGTGTAGGAAACACAGTTCTTTTGTTCTGAGCACACTCAAGTATCCTGCTGTATTAGAGACTCTGGAAAGCAAGAGCGTGCTTCTTGCTCTAAAGCAGAGTGTGATCTAAGGATGAGAACTCTGCTGTGTGTTTCACTTCAGAAATGGAGTTAAATCCCAGGCTCTGAGTCTTCCTACAAGCAAGACTTCGTTTCAGGTAATGGCAGTCACTTTTCAGCTCAAAAGAACTACCTTTCATGATGCTCACACGTTTCTCATCTTAAATGACAAGCATTGGATGTTAGAGGACCTGTGCTTTTTGTCAGTTTTAGAAGAAGAGTTGAACTAGATATGGTCAGTATGTGTAGGAAACACAGTTCATTTGTTCTGAGCACAATCATGTTTCCTCCTGTATTAGAGACTCTAGAAAGGAAGAGCGTGCTTCTTGCTCTAAAGCAGAGTGTGATTCATGGAAGAGAACTGTGCTGGGTGTTTCCCTTCAGAAATGGAGTTAAATCCCAGGCTTTGTGTCTTCCTACAAAAAAGTCTTCATTTCACGTAAGGGCAGTCACTTTTCAGCTCAAACAAACTACATCGTTCACGAAGCTAAAATGTTTCTCATCTTAACTGCCAAGCATTGCATGTTAGAGGACCAGTGCTTTGTTTCAGTTTCAGAAGCAGAGTTGGAATAGATATTGTCCGTATATGTAGGAAAAACTGTTCTTTTGTTCTCAGCACACTCACGTTTCCTGCTGTCTTAGAGACTCTAAAAGCAAGAGCGTGCTTCTTGCTCTAAAGCAGAGTGTGACCTATGGATGAGAACTCTGCTGTGTGTTTCCCTTCAGAAATGGAGTTAAATCCCAGGCTCTGAGTCTTCCTACAAGCAAGACTTCGTTTCAGTTAAGGGCAGTTACTTTACAGCTCAAACGAACTACATTGTTCACGAAGCTCACAAGTTTCTCATCTTAACGGACAATCATTGGATGTTAGAGGACCTGTGGTTTGTTTCACTTTCAGAAGCAGAGTTGGACTAGATATGGCCCGTATGTGTAGGAAACACCGTTATTTTGTTCTGATCACACTCATGTTTCCTGCTGTCTTAGAGACTCTAGAAAGCAAGAGTGTGCTTTTTGCTCTAAAGCAGAGTGTGATCAATGGATGAGAACTCTGCAGTGTGTTCAACTTCAGAAATGGAGTTAAATCCCAGGCTTTGAGTCTTCTTACAAGCAAGATATCGTTTCAGGTAAGGGGAGTTACTTTACATCTCAAAAGAACTACATTATACACGAAGCTCACACGTTTCTCGGTCTTAATTGAAAAGCATTGGATGTTACAGGAACAGTGCTTTATATCAGCTTCAGAAGAAGAGTTGAACTAGATATGGTCCATATGTGTAGGAAACACAGTTCATTGTTCTGAGCACAGTCAAGTATCCTGCTGTATTAGAGACTCTGGAAAGCAAGAGCGTGCTTCTTGCTCTAAAGCAGAGTGTGATCTAAGGATGAGAACTCTGCTGTGTGTTTCACTTCAGAAATGGAGTTAAATCCCAGGATCTGAGTCTTCCTATAAGCAAGACTTCGTTTCAGGTAATGGCAGTCACTTTTCAGCTCAAAGAACTACATCTTTCATGATGCTCACACGTTTCTCATCTTAAACGTCAAGCAATGGATGTTAGAGGACCTGTGCTTTGTTTCAGTTTCAGAAGAAGAGTTGAACTAGATATGGTCAGTATGTGTAGGAAACACAGTTCTTTTGTTCTGAGCACAACCACGTTTCCTGCTGTATTAGAGACTCTAGAAAGTAAGAGCGTGCTTCTTGCTCTAAAGCAGAGTGTGATTCATGGAAGAGAACTGTGCTGGGTGTTTCCCTTCAGAAATGGAGTTAAATCCCAGGCTCTGAGTCTTCCTACAAGCAGGACTTCGTTTCAGTTAATGGCAGTTACTTTACAGCTCAAACGAACTACATTGTTCACGAAGCTCACAAGTTTCTCATCTTAAATGACAAGCATTGGATGTAGGAGGACCTGTGCTTTGTATCAGTTTCAGAAGCAGAGTTGGACTAGATATGGTCCGTATGTGTAGGAAACACCTTTCTTTTCTTCTCATCACACTCATGTTTCATGCTGTTTTGGAGATTCTAGAAAGCAAGAGCGTGCTTCTTGCTCTAAAGCAGAGTGTGATCAATGGATGAGAACTCTGCAGTGTGTTCCACTTCAGAAATGGAGTTAAATCCCAGGCTTTCAGTCTTCTTACAAGCAAGATATGGTTTCAGGTAAGGGCAGTTACTTTACATCTCAAAAGAACTACATTATACACGAAGCTCACACGTTTCTCGGTCTTAATTGAAAAGCATTGGATGTTACAGGAACAGTGCTTTATATCAGCTTCAGAAGAAGAGTTGAACTAGATATGGTCCATATGTGTAGGAAACACAGTTCATTGTTCTGAGCACACTCAAGTATCCTGCTGTATTAGAGACTCTGGAAAGCAAGAGCGTGCTTCTTGCTCTAAATCAGAGTGTGATCTAAGGATGAGAACTCTGCTGTGTGTTTCACTTCAGAAATGGAGTTAAATCCCAGGCTCTGAGTCTTCCTATAAGCAAGACTTTGTTTCAGGTAATGGCAGTCACTTTTCAGCTCAAAGAACTACATCTTTCATGATGCTCACACGTTTCTCATCTTAAACGTCAAGCATTGGATGTTAGAGGACCTGTGCTTTGTGTCAGTTTCAGAAGAAGAGTTGAACTAGATATGGTCAGTATGTGTAGGAAACACAGTTCTTTTGTTCTGAGCACAATCATGTTTCCTGCTGTATTAGAGACTCTAGAAAGTAAGAGCGTGCTTCTTGCTCTAAAGCAGAGTGTGATTCATGGAAGAGAACTGTGCTGGGTGTTTCCCTTCAGAAATGGAGTTAAATCCCAGGCTCTGAGTCTTCCTACAAGCAGGACTTCGTTTCAGTTAATGGCAGTTACTTTACAGCTCAAAGGAACTACATTGTTCACAAAGCTCACAAGTTTCTCATCTTAAATGACAAGCATTGGATGTAGGAGGACCTGTGCTTTGTATCAGTTTCAGAAGCAGAGTTGGACTAGATATTGTCCGTATGTGTAGGAAACACCTTTCTTTTCTTCTCATCACACTCATGTTTCATGCTGTTTTGGAGATTCTAGAAAGCAAGAGCGTGCTTCTTGCTCTAAAGCAGAGTGTGATCAATGGATGAGAACTCTGCAGTGTGTTCCACAAGAAATGGAGTTAAATCCCAGGCTTTGAGTCTTCTTACAAGCAAGATATCGTTTCAGGTAAGGGCAGTTACTTTACATCTCAAAAGAACTACATTATACACGAAGCTCACACGTCTCTCGGTCTTAATTGAAAAGCATTGCATGTTACAGGAACAGTGCTTTATATCAGCTTCAGAAGAAGAGTTGAACTAGATATGGTCCATATGTGTAGGAAACACAGTTCTTTTGTTCTGAGCACACTCAAGTATCCTGCTGTATTAGAGATTCTGGAAAGCAAGAGCGTGCTTCTTCCTCTAAAGCAGAGTGTGATCTAAGGATGAGAACTCTGCTGTGTGTTTCACTTCAGAAATCGAGTTAAATCCCAGGCTCTGAGTCTTCTTAGGAGCAACATATCCTTTCAGGTAAGGGCAGTTACTTTACATCTCAAAAGAACTACATTACACACGAAGCTCACACGTTTCTCGGTCTTAATTGAAAAGCATTGCATGTTACAGGAACAGTGCTTTATATCAGCTTCAGAAGAAGAGTTGAACTAGATATGGTCCATATGTGTAGGAAACACAGTTCTTTTGTTCTGAGCACACTCAAGTATCCTGCTGTATTAGAGACTCTGGAAAGCAAGAGCGTGCTTCTTGCTCTAAAGCAGAGTGTGATCTAAGGATGAGAACTCTGCTGTGTGTTTCACTTCAGAAATGGAGTTAAATCCCAGGCTCTGAGTCTTCCTACAAGCAAGACTTCGTTTCAGGTAATGGCAGTCACTTTTCAGCTCAAAAGAACTACCTTTCATGATGCTCACACGTTTCTCATCTTAAATGACAAGCATTGGATGTTAGAGGACCTGTGCTTTTTGTCAGTTTTAGAAGAAGAGTTGAACTAGATATGGTCAGTATGTGTAGGAAACACAGTTCATTTGTTCTGAGCACAATCATGTTTCCTCCTGTATTAGAGACTCTAGAAAGGAAGAGCGTGCTTCTTGCTCTAAAGCAGAGTGTGATTCATGGAAGAGAACTGTGCTGGGTGTTTCCCTTCAGAAATGGAGTTAAATCCCAGGCTTTGTGTCTTCCTACAAAAAAGTCTTCATTTCACGTAAGGGCAGTCACTTTTCAGCTCAAACAAACTACATCGTTCACGAAGCTAAAATGTTTCTCATCTTAACTGCCAAGCATTGCATGTTAGAGGACCAGTGCTTTGTTTCAGTTTCAGAAGCAGAGTTGGAATAGATATTGTCCGTATATGTAGGAAAAACTGTTCTTTTGTTCTCAGCACACTCACGTTTCCTGCTGTCTTAGAGACTCTAAAAGCAAGAGCGTGCTTCTTGCTCTAAAGCAGAGTGTGACCTATGGATGAGAACTCTGCTGTGTGTTTCCCTTCAGAAATGGAGTTAAATCCCAGGCTCTGAGTCTTCCTACAAGCAAGACTTCGTTTCAGTTAAGGGCAGTTACTTTACAGCTCAAACGAACTACATTGTTCACGAAGCTCACAAGTTTCTCATCTTAACGGACAATCATTGGATGTTAGAGGACCTGTGGTTTGTTTCACTTTCAGAAGCAGAGTTGGACTAGATATGGCCCGTATGTGTAGGAAACACCGTTATTTTGTTCTGATCACACTCATGTTTCCTGCTGTCTTAGAGACTCTAGAAAGCAAGAGTGTGCTTTTTGCTCTAAAGCAGAGTGTGATCAATGGATGAGAACTCTGCAGTGTGTTCAACTTCAGAAATGGAGTTAAATCCCAGGCTTTGAGTCTTCTTACAAGCAAGATATCGTTTCAGGTAAGGGGAGTTACTTTACATCTCAAAAGAACTACATTATACACGAAGCTCACACGTTTCTCGGTCTTAATTGAAAAGCATTGGATGTTACAGGAACAGTGCTTTATATCAGCTTCAGAAGAAGAGTTGAACTAGATATGGTCCATATGTGTAGGAAACACAGTTCATTGTTCTGAGCACAGTCAAGTATCCTGCTGTATTAGAGACTCTGGAAAGCAAGAGCGTGCTTCTTGCTCTAAAGCAGAGTGTGATCTAAGGATGAGAACTCTGCTGTGTGTTTCACTTCAGAAATGGAGTTAAATCCCAGGATCTGAGTCTTCCTATAAGCAAGACTTCGTTTCAGGTAATGGCAGTCACTTTTCAGCTCAAAGAACTACATCTTTCATGATGCTCACACGTTTCTCATCTTAAACGTCAAGCAATGGATGTTAGAGGACCTGTGCTTTGTTTCAGTTTCAGAAGAAGAGTTGAACTAGATATGGTCAGTATGTGTAGGAAACACAGTTCTTTTGTTCTGAGCACAACCACGTTTCCTGCTGTATTAGAGACTCTAGAAAGTAAGAGCGTGCTTCTTGCTCTAAAGCAGAGTGTGATTCATGGAAGAGAACTGTGCTGGGTGTTTCCCTTCAGAAATGGAGTTAAATCCCAGGCTCTGAGTCTTCCTACAAGCAGGACTTCGTTTCAGTTAATGGCAGTTACTTTACAGCTCAAACGAACTACATTGTTCACGAAGCTCACAAGTTTCTCATCTTAAATGACAAGCATTGGATGTAGGAGGACCTGTGCTTTGTATCAGTTTCAGAAGCAGAGTTGGACTAGATATGGTCCGTATGTGTAGGAAACACCTTTCTTTTCTTCTCATCACACTCATGTTTCATGCTGTTTTGGAGATTCTAGAAAGCAAGAGCGTGCTTCTTGCTCTAAAGCAGAGTGTGATCAATGGATGAGAACTCTGCAGTGTGTTCCACTTCAGAAATGGAGTTAAATCCCAGGCTTTCAGTCTTCTTACAAGCAAGATATGGTTTCAGGTAAGGGCAGTTACTTTACATCTCAAAAGAACTACATTATACACGAAGCTCACACGTTTCTCGGTCTTAATTGAAAAGCATTGCATGTTACAGGAACAGTGCTTTATATCAGCTTCAGAAGAAGAGTTGAACTAGATATGGTCCATATGTGTAGGAAACACAGTTCTTTTGTTCTGAGCACACTCAAGTATCATGCTGTATTAGAGATTCTGGAAAGCAAGAGCGTGCTTCTTGCTCTAAAGCAGAGTGTGATCTAAGGATGAGAACTCTGCTGTGTGTTTCACTTCAGAAATCGAGTTAAATCCCAGGCTCTGAGTCTTCCTATAAGCAAGACTTCGTTTCAGGTAATGGCAGTCACTTTTCAGCTCAAAGGAACTACATCTTTCATGATGCTCACACGTTTCTCATCTTAAATGTCAAGCATTGGATGTTAGAGGACCTGTGCTTTGTGTCAGTTTCAGAAGAAGAGTTGAACTAGATATGGTCAGTATGTGTAGGAAACACAGTTCTTTTGTTCTGAGCACAATCACGTTTCCTGCTGTATTAGAGACTCTAGAAAGGAAGAGCGTGCTTCTTGCTCTAAAGCAGAGTGTGATTCATGGAAGAGAACTGTGCTGGGTGTTTCCCTTCAGAAATGGAGTTAAATCCCAGGCTTTGTGTCTTCCTACAAAAAAGTCTTCATTTCACATAAGGGCAGTCACTTTCAGCTCAAACAAACTACATCGTTCACGAAGCTAAATCGTTTCTCATCTTAACTGCCAAGCATGGCATGTTAGAGGACCAGTGCTTTGTTTCAGTTTCAGAAGCAGAGTTGGACTAGATATGGTCCGTATATGTAGGAAAAACTGTTCTTTTGTTCTCAGCACACTCACGTTTCCTGCTGTCTTAGAGACTCTAGAAAGCAAGAGCGTGCTTCTTGCTCTAAAGCAGAGTGTGATCTATGGATGAGAACTCTGCTATGTGTTTCACTTCAAAAATGGAGTTAAATCCCAGGCTCTGAGTCTTCCTACAAGAAAGTCTTCGTTTCAGGTAAGGGGAGTCACTTTTCAGCTCAAAGGAACTACATCATTCAGAAAGCTCACACGTGTCTCATCTTAACTGACAAGCATTGGATGTTAGAGGAACTGTGGTTTGTTTCAGTTTCAGAAGCAGAGTTGAACTAGATATGGTCCCTATGTGTAGGAAACACCGTTCTTTTGTTCTGATCACACTCAAGTTTCCTGCTGTCTTAGAGACTCTAGAAAGCAAGAGCGTGCTTCTTGCTCTAAAGCAGAGTGTGATCAATGGATGAGAACTATGCTGTGTGTTTCACTTCAGAAATGGAGTTAAATCCCAGGCTCTGAGTCTTCCTACAAGCAAGACTTCTTTTCATGTAAGGGCAGTTACTTTACAGCTCAAAAAACTGCATCGTTCACGAAGCCCACGCGTTTCTCATCTAAACTGAAAAGCATTGGTTGTTAGAGGACCTCTGGTTTTTTTCAGTTTCAGAAGCAGAGATGAACTAGATATGGTCTGTATGTGTAGGAAAAACCTTTCTTTTGTTCTCATCACACTCATGTTTCATGCTGTCTTAGAGACTCTAGAAAGCTAGAGCGTGCTTCTTGATCTAAAGCAGAGTGTGATCTATGGATGAGAACTCTGCTGTGTGATTCACTTCAGAAATGGAGTTAAATCCCAGGCTCTGAGTCTTCCTACAAACAGGACTTCGTTTCAGGTAAGGAAAGTCACTTTTCAGCTAAAACAAACTACATCGTTTACGAAGCTAACACGTTTCTCATCTTAACTGCCAAGACTTGCATGTTAGAGGACCAGTACTTTGTATCAGTTTCAGAAGCAGAGTTGGACTAGATATGGTCCGTATGTGTAGGAAACACTGTTCTTTTGTTCTCAGCACACTCACTTTTCCTGCTGTCTTAGAGAATCTAGAAAGCAAGAGCGTGCTTCTTGCTCTAAAGCAGAGTGTGATCTATGGATGAGAACTCTGCTGTGTGTTTCACTTCAGAAATGGAGTTAAATCCCAGGCTCTGAGTCTTCCTACAAGCAAGACTTCGCTTCAGTTAAGGGCAGTTACTTTACAGCTCAAACGAACTACATTGTTCACGAAGCTCACAAGTTTCTCATCTTAAAGGACAAGCATTGGATGTTAGAGGACCTGTGGTTTGTTTCACTTTCAGTAGCAGAGTTGGACTAGATATGGCCCTTATGTGTAGGAAACACCGTTCTTTTGTTCTCAGCACACTCATTTTTCCTGCTGTCTTAGAGACTCTAGAAAGCAAGAGTGTGCTTCTTGCTCTAAAGCAGAGTGTGATCAATGGATGAGAACTCTGCTGTGTGTTCCACTTCAGAAATGGAGTTAAATCCCAGGCTCTGAGTCTTCTTACAAGCAACATATCCTTTCAGGTAAGGGCAGTTACTTTACATCTCAAAAGAACTACATTACACACGAAGCTCACACGTTTCTCGGTCTTAATTGAAAAGCATTGGATGTTACAGGAACAGTGCTTTATATCAGCTTCAGAAGAAGAGTTGAACTAGATATGGTCCATATGTGTAGGAAACACAGTTCTTTTGTTCTGAGCACACTCAAGTATCCTGCTCTATTAGAGACTCTAGAAAGGAAGAGCGTGCTTCTTGCTCTAAAGCAGAGTGTGATCCATTGATGAGAACTATGCTGTGTGTTTCCCTCCAGAAAGGGAGTTAAATCCCAGGCTCTGTGTCTTCCTACAATCAAGACTTCGTTTCAGGTAAGGGCACTTACTTTACAGGTCAAACGAACTACATCGTACACGAAGCTCACACGTTTCTCGGTCTTAATTGAAAAGCATTGGATGTTACTTGACCTGTGCTTTGTGTCAGTTTGAGAAGAGGAGTTGAACTAGATATGGTCCATATGTGTAGGAAACACCGTTCTTTTGTTCTGAGAACACTCACGTTTCCTGCTGTACTAGAGACTCTAGCCAGCAAGAGCGTGCTTCTTGTTCGAAAGCAGATTGTGAACCATGGATGACAACTATGCTGTGTGTTTCCCTTCAGAAATGGAGTTAAATACCCGGCTCTGTGTCTTGCTACAATCAAGACTTCGTTTCAAGTTATGGCAGTTACTTTACAGGATAAAAGAACTACATCGTACACGAACCTCACACGTTTTTAGGTTAATTGAAAAGCATTGGATGTTACAGGACCTGTGGTTTGTTTCAGTTTCACAAGCAGAGTTGGAGTAGATATGGTCCGTATATGTAGGAAACACCGTTCTTTTGTTCTGAGCACACTCATGTTTCCTGCTGTATTAGAGACTCTAGAAAGCAAGAGCGTGCTTCTTGCTCTAAAGCAGAGTGTGCTCCATGGATGAGAACCATGCTGTGTGTTTCCCTTCAGAAATGGAGTTAAATTCCAGGCTCTGTGGCTTCCTACAAGCAAGACTTCTTTTCAGGTAAGGGCAATCACTTTTCAGCTCAAAGGAACTACATCGTTCACAAAGCTCACATGTTTCTCATCTTAAATGAAAGCATTGGATGTTAGAGGACCTGTGATTTGTATCAATTTCAGAGGCATATTTGGACTAGATAAAGTCCGTATTTGTGGGAAACACCGTTCTTTTGTTTTCAGCACACTCACGTTTTCTGCTGTCTTAGAGAATCTAGATATCAGGAGCGTGCTTCTTGCTCTAAAGCAGAGTGTGATCAATGAATGAGAACTCTGCTGGGTGTTTCACGTCAGAAATGGAGTTAAATCCCAGGTTCTGAGTCTTCCTACAAGCAAGACTTTGTTTCAGGTAAGGGCAGTTACTTTACAGCTCAAACGAACTTCATCGTTCACGAAGCTCACACGTTTCTCATATTAACGGACAAGCATTGGATGTTAGAGGACCTGTGGTTCGTTTCAGTTTCAGAAGCAGAGTTGGACTAGATATGGTCCGTATATGTAGGAAACACCGTTCTTTTGTTCTGAGCACACTCACGTTTCAAGCTGTACTAGAGAATCTAGAAAGCAAGAGCGTGCTTCTTGCTCTAAAGCAGAGTGTGATCCATGGATGAGAACTATGCTGTGTGTATCCCTTCAGAAATGGAGTTAAATCCCAGGCTCTGTGTCTTCCTAGAATCAAGACTTCGTTTCAGGTAAGGGCAGTTACTTTACAGGTCAAACGAACTACATCCTACACGAAGCTCACACGTATCTCGGTCTTAATTGAAAAGCATTGGATTTTACTTGACCTGTGCTTTGTGTCAGTTTCAGAATAGGAGTTGAACTAGATATGGTCCGTATGTGTAGGAAACACGGTTCTTTTGTTTTGAGCACACTCACTTTTCCTGCTGTACTAGAGACTCTAGAAAGCAATAGAATTCTTCTTGCTCTAAAGCAGAGAGTGAACCATGGAAGATAACTATGCTGTGTGTTTCCCTTCAGAAATAGAGTTAAATCCCAGGCTCTGTGTCTTCCTACATGCAAGACTTCGTTTCAGGTAAGGGCAGTTACTTTACAGCTCAAACGAACTACATCGTTCACGAAGCTCACACGTTTCACATCTAAACTGAAAAGCATTGGTTGTTAGAGGACCTCTGGTTTGTTTCAGTTTCAGAAGCAGAGATGAACTAGATATGGTCTGTATGTGTAGGAAACACCGTTCTTTTGTTCTGGTCCCAGTCAAGTTTCCTGCTGTCTTAGAGACTCTAGAAAGCAAGAGCGTGCTTCTTGCTCTAAAGCAGAGTGTGATCCAAGGATGAGAAATATGCTGTGTGTTTCCCTTCAGAAATGGAGTTAAATATCAGGCTCTGTGTCTTCCTACAAGAAAGACTTCGTTTCAGGTAAGGACAGTCACTTTTCAGCTCAAACAAACTACATCGTTCACGAAGCTAACACGTTTCTCATCTTAACTGACAAGCATTGGATGTTAGAGGACCTGTGGTTTGTTTCACTTTCAGAAGCAGAGTTGGACTAGATATGGTCCGTATGTGTAGGAAACACCGTTCTTTTGTTTTCAGCACACTCATGTTTCCTGCTGTCTTATAGACTCTAGAAAGCAAGAGCGTGCTTCTTGCTCTAAAGCAGAGTGTGATCAATGGATGAGAACTCTGCTGTGTGTTCCACTTCAGAAATGGAGTTAAATCCCATGCTCTGAGTCTTCTTACAAGCAAGATATCGTTTCAGGTAAGGGCAGTGACTTTACATCTCAAAAGAACTACATTATACACGAAGCTCACACGTTTCTCGGTCTTAATTGAAAAGCATTGGATGTTACAGGAACAGTGCTTTATATCAGCTTCAGAAGAAGAGTTGAACTAGATATGGTCCATATGTGTAGGAAACACAGTTCTTTTGTTCTGAGCACACTCAACTATCCTGCTGTACTAGAGACACTGGAAAGCAAGAGCGTGCTTCTTGCTCTAAAGCAGAGTGTGATCTAAGGATGAGAACTCTGCTGTGTGTTTCACTTCAGAAATGGAGTTAAATCCCAGGCTCTGAGTCTTCCTACAAGCAAGACTTCGTTTCAGGTAATGGCAGTCACTTTTCAGCTCAAAAGAACTACCTTTCATGATGCTCACACGTTTCTCATCTTAAATGACAAGCATTGGATGTTAGAGGACCTGTGCTTTGTGTCAGTTTCAGAAGAAGAGTTGAACTAGATATGGTCAGTATGTGTAGGAAACACAGTTCTTTTGTTCTGAGCACAATCACGTTTCCTGCTGTATTAGTGACTCTAGAAAGGAAGAGCGTGCTTCTTGCTCTAAAGCAGAGTGTGATTCATGGAAGAGAACTGTGCTGGGTGTTTCCCTTCAGAAATGGAGTTAAATCCCAGGCTTTGTGTCTTCCTACAAAAAAGTCTTCATTTCACGTAAGGGCAGTCACTTTTCAGCTCAAAGAAACTACATCGTTCACGAAGCTAAAGCGTTTCTCATCTTAACTGCCAAGCATGGCATGTTAGAGGACCAGTGCTTTGTTTCAGTTTCAGAAGCAGAGTTGGACTAGATATGGTCCGTATATGTAGGAAAAACTGTTCTTTTGTTCTCAGCACACTCACGTTTCCTGCTGTCTTAGAGACTCTAGAAAGCAAGAGCGTGCTTCTTGCTCTTAAGCAGAGTGTGATCTATGGATGAGAACTCTGCTATGTGTTTCACTTCAAAAATGGAGTTAAATCCCAGGCTCTGAGTCTTCCTACAAGAAAGACTTCGTTTCAGGTAAGGGGAGTCACTTTTCAGCTCAAAGGAACTACATCATTCAGAAAGCTCACACGTGTCTCATCTTAACTGACAAGCATTGGATGTTAGAGGAACTGTGGTTTGTTTCAATTTCAGAAGCAGAGTTGAACTAGATATGGTCCCTATGTGTAGGAAACACCGTTCTTTTGTTCTGATCACACTCAAGTTTCCTGCTGTCTTAGAGACTCTAGAAAGCAAGAGCGTGCTTCTTGCTCTAAAGCAGAGTGTGATCAATGGATGAGAACTATGCTGTGTGTTTCACTTCAGAAATGGAGTTAAATCCCAGGCTCTGAGTCTTCCTACAAGCAAGACTTCTTTTCAGGTAAGGGCAGTTACTTTACAGCTCAAAAAAACTGCATCGTACACGAAGCACACGCGTTTCTCATCTAAACTGAAAAGCATTGGTTTTTAGAGGACCTCTGGTTTGTTTCAGTTTCAGAAGCAGAGATGAACTAGATATGGTCTGTATGTGTAGGAAAAACCTTTCTTTTGTTCTCATCACACTCATGTTTCATGCTGTCTTAGAGACTCTAGAAAGCTAGAGCGTGCTTCTTGCTCTAAATCAGAGTGTGATCTATGGATGAGAACTCTGCTGTGTGATTCACTTCAGAAATGGAGTTAAATCCCAGGCTCTGAGTCTTCCTACAAACAAGACTTCGTTTCAGGTAAGGGCAGTCACTTTTCAGCTAAAACAAACTACATCGTTTACGAAGCTAACACGTTTCTCATCTTAACTGCCAAGCATTGCATGTTAGAGGACCAGTGCTTTGTATCAGTTTCAGAAGCAGAGTTGGACTAGATATGGTCTGTATGTGTAGGAAACACTGTTCTTTTGTTCTCAGCACACTCACTTTTCCTGCTGTCTTAGAGACTCTAGAAAGCAAGAGCGTGCTTCTTGCTCTAAAGCAGAGTGTGATCTATGGATGAGAACTCTGCTGTGTGTTTCACTTCAGAAATGGAGTTAAATCCCAGGCTCTGAGTCTTCCTACAATCAAGACTTCGTTTCAGTTAAGGGCAGTTACTTTACAGCTCTAACGAACTACATCGTTCACGAAGCTCACAAGTTTCTCATCTTAACGGACAAGCATTGGATGTTAGAGGAACTGTGGTTTGTTTCACTTTCAGAAACAGAGTTGGACTAGATATGGCCCGTATGTGTAGGAAACACCGTTCATTTGTTCTCAGCACACTCATGTTTCCTGCTATCTTAGAGACTCTAGAAAGCAAGAGCGTGCTTCTTGCACTAAAGCAGAGTGTGATCAATGGATGAGAACTCTGCAGTGTGTTCCACTTCAGAAATGGAGTTAAATCCCAGGCTTTGAGTCTTCTTACAAGCAAGATATCCTTTCAGATAAGGGGAGTTACTTTACATCTCTAAAGAACAACATTATACACGAAGCTCACACGTTTCTCGGTCTTAATTGGAAAGCATTGGATGTTACAGGAACAGTGCTTTATATCACCTTCAGAAGAAGAGTTGAACTAGATATGGTCCATATGTGTAGGAAACACAGTTCTTTTGTTCTGAGCACACTCAAGTATCCTGCTGTATTAGAGACTCTGGAAAGCAAGAGCGTGCTTCTTGCTCGAAAGCAGAGTGTGATCTAAGGATGAGAACTCTGCTGTGTGTTCCACTTCAGAAATGGAGTTAAATCCCAGGCTCTGAGTCTTCCTATAAGCAAGACTTCGTTTCAGGTAATGGCAGTCACTTTTCAGCTCAAAAGTACTACATCTTTCATGATGCTCACACGTTTCTCATCTTAAATGTCAAGCATTGGATGTTAGAGGACCTGTGCTTTGTATCAGCTTCAGAAGCAGAGTTGGACTTGATATGGTCCGTATGTGTAGGAAACACTGTTCTTTTGTTCTCAGCACACTCACTTTTCCTGCTGTCTTAGAGACTCTAGAAAGCAAGAGCGTGCATCTTGCTCTAAAGCAGAATGTGATCTATGGATGAGAACTCTGCTGTGTGTTTCACTTCAGAAATGGAGTTAAGTCCCAGGCTCTGAGTCTTCCTACAAGC
Organism: Onychomys leucogaster; assembly: GCA_949786385.1. Lineage (NCBI taxonomy): Eukaryota > Metazoa > Chordata > Mammalia > Rodentia > Cricetidae > Onychomys > Onychomys leucogaster. The sequence goes on from CATKUP010000140.1 coordinate 1,341,174, forward strand.
AAGACTTCGTTTTTGGTAAGGGCAGTTACTTTACAGCTCAAACGAACTACATCGTTCACAAAGCTCACATGTTTCTCATCTTGACAGACAAGCATTGGATGTTAGAGGACCTGTGGTTTGTTTCAGTTTCAGAAGCAGAATTGGACTAGATATGGTCCATATATGTAGGAAACACCGTTCTTTTGTTCTGAGCACACTCACGTTTCCTGCTGTACTAGAGACTCTAGAAAGCAAGAGCGTGCTTCTTGCTCTAAAGCAGAGTGTGATCCATTGATGAGAACTATGCTGTGTGTTTCCCTCCAGAAAGGGAGTTAAATCCCAGGCTCTGTGTCTTCCTACAATCAAGACTTCGTTTCAGGTAAGGGCAGTTACTTTACAGTTCAAACGAACTACATCGTACACGAAGCTCACACGTTTCTCGGTCTTAATTGAAAAGCATTGGATGTTACTTGACCTGTGCTTTGTGTCAGTTTCAGAAGAGGAGTTGAACTAGATATGGTCCGTATGTGTAGGAAACACCGTTCTTTTGTTCTGAGAACACTCACGTTTCCTGCTGTACTAGAGACTCTAGCCAGCAAGAGCGTGCTTCTTGTTCGAAAGCAGATTGTGAACCATGGATGACAACTATGCTGTGTGTTTCCCTTCAGAAATGGAGTTAAATACCCGGCTCTGTGTCTTGCTACAATCAAGACTTCGTTTCAAGTTATGGCAGTTACTTTACAGGATAAAAGAACTACATCGTACACGAACCTCACACGTTTTTAGGTTAATTGAAAAGCATTGGATGTTACAGGACCTGTGGTTTGTTTCAGTTTCACAAGCAGAGTTGGAGTAGATATGGTCCGTATATGTAGGAAACACCGTTCTTTTGTTCTGAGCACACTCATGTTTCCTGCTGTATTAGAGACTCTAGAAAGCAAGAGCGTGCTTCTTGCTCTAAAGCAGAGTGTGCTCCATGGATGAGAACCATGCTGTGTGTTTCCCTTCAGAAATGGAGTTAAATTCCAGGCTCTGTGGCTTCCTACAAGCAAGACTTCTTTTCAGGTAAGGGCAATCACTTTTCAGCTCAAAGGAACTACATCGTTCACAAAGCTCACATATTTCTCATCTTAAATGAAAGCATTGGATGTTAGAGGACCTGTGATTTGTATCAATTTCAGAGACATAGTTGGACTAGATAAAGTCCATATTTGTGGGAAACACCGTTCTTTTGTTTTCAGCACACTCACGTTTTCTGCTGTCTTAGAGAATCTAGATATCAGGAGCGTGCTTCTTGCTCTAAAGCAGAGTGTGATCAATGAATGAGAACTCTGCTGGGTGTTTCACGTCAGAAATGGAGTTAAATCCCAGGTTCTGAGTCTTCCTACAAGCAAGACTTTGTTTCAGGTAAGGGCAGTTACTTTACAGCTCAAACGAACTTCATCGTTCACGAAGCTCACACGTTTCTCATATTAACGGACAAGCATTGGATGTTAGAGGACCTGTGGTTCGTTTCAGTTTCAGAAGCAGAGTTGGACTAGATATGGTCCGTATATGTAGGAAACACCGTTCTTTTGTTCTGAGCACACTCACGTTTCAAGCTGTACTAGAGAATCTAGAAAGCAAGAGCGTGCTTCTTGCTCTAAAGCAGAGTGTGATCCATGGATGAGAACTATGCTGTGTGTATCCCTTCAGAAATGGAGTTAAATCCCAGGCTCTGTGTCTTCCTAGAATCAAGACTTCGTTTCAGGTAAGGGCAGTTACTTTACAGGTCAAACGAACTACATCCTACACGAAGCTCACACGTATCTCGGTCTTAATTGAAAAGCATTGGATTTTACTTGACCTGTGCTTTGTGTCAGTTTCAGAATAGGAGTTGAACTAGATATGGTCCGTATGTGTAGGAAACACGGTTCTTTTGTTTTGAGCAAACTCACATTTCCTGCTGTACTAGAGACTCTAGAAAGCAATAGAATTCTTCTTGCTCTAAAGCAGAGAGTGAACAATGGAAGATAACTATGCTGTGTGTTTCCCTTCAGAAATAGAGTTAAATCCCAGGCTCTGTGTCTTCCAACATGCAAGACTTCGTTTCAGGTAAGGGCAGTTACTTTACAGCTCAAACGAACTACATCGTTCACGAAGCTCACACGTTTCACATCTAAACTGAAAAGCATTGGTTGTTAGAGGACCTCTGGTTTGTTTCAGTTTCAGAAGCAGAGATGAACTAGATATGGTCTGTATGTGTAGGAAACACCGTTCTTTTGTTCTGGTCACAGTCAAGTTTCCTGCTGTCTTAGAGACTCTAGAAAGCAAGAGCTTGCTTCTTGCTCTAAAGCAGAGTGTGATCCAAGGATGAGAAATATGCTGTGTGTTTCCCTTCAGAAATGGAGTTAAATATCAGGCTCTGTGTCTTCCTACAAGAAAGACTTCGTTTCAGGTAAGGACAGTCACTTTTCAGCTCAAACAAACTACATCGTTCACGAAGCTAACACGTTTCTCATCTTAACTGACAAGCATTGGATTTTAGAGGACCTGTGGTTTGTTTCACTTTCAGAAGCAGAGTTGGACTAGATATGGTCCGTATGTGTAGGAAACACCGTTCTTTTGTTCTCAGCACACTCATGTTTCCTGCTGTCTTATAGACTCTAGAAAGCAAGAGCGTGCTTCTTGCTCTAAAGCAGAGTGTGATCAATGGATGAGAACTCTGCTGTGTGTTCCACTTCAGAAATGGAGTTAAATCCCATGCTCTGAGTCTTCTTACAAGCAAGATATCGTTTCAGGTAAGGGCAGTGACTTTACATCTCAAAAGAACTACATTATACACGAAGCTCACACGTTTCTCGGTCTTAATTGAAAAGCATTGGATGTTACAGGAACAGTGCTTTATATCAGCTTCAGAAGAAGAGTTGAACTAGATATGGTCCATATGTGTAGGAAACACAGTTCTTTTGTTCTGAGCACACTCAAGTATCCTGCTGTACTAGAGACACTGGAAAGCAAGAGCGTGCTTCTTGCTCTAAAGCAGAGTGTGATCTAAGGATGAGAACTCTGCTGTGTGTTTCACTTCAGAAATGGAGTTAAATCCCAGGCTCTGAGTCTTCCTACAAGCAAGACTTCGTTTCAGGTAATGGCAGTCACTTTTCAGCTCAAAAGAACTACCTTTCATGATGCTCACACGTTTCTCATCTTAAATGACAAGCATTGGATGTTAGAGGACCTGTGCTTTGTGTCAGTTTCAGAAGAAGAGTTGAACTAGATATGGTCAGTATGTGTAGGAAACACAGCTCTTTTGTTCTGAGCACAATCACGTTTCCTGCTGTATTAGTGACTCTAGAAAGCAAGAGCTTGCTTCTTGCTCTAAAGCAGAGTGTGATCCAAGGATGAGAAATATGCTGTGTGTTTCCCTTCAGAAATGGAGTTAAATATCAGGCTCTGTGTCTTCCTACAAGAAAGACTTCGTTTCAGGTAAGGACAGTCACTTTTCAGCTCAAACAAACTACATCGTTCACGAAGCTAACACGTTTCTCATCTTAACTGACAAGCATTGGATTTTAGAGGACCTGTGGTTTGTTTCACTTTCAGAAGCAGAGTTGGACTAGATATGGCCCGTATGTGTAGGAAACACCGTTCTTTTGTTCTCAGCACACTCATGTTTCCTGCTGTCTTATAGACTCTAGAAAGCAAGAGCGTGCTTCTTGCTCTAAAGCAGAGTGTGATCAATGGATGAGAACTCTGCTGTGTGTTCCACTTCAGAAATGGAGTTAAATCCCATGCTCTGAGTCTTCTTACAAGCAAGATATCGTTTCAGGTAAGGGCAGTGACTTTACATCTCAAAAGAACTACATTATACACGAAGCTCACACGTTTCTCGGTCTTAATTGAAAAGCATTGGATGTTACAGGAACAGTGCTTTATATCAGCTTCAGAAGAAGAGTTGAACTAGATATGGTCCATATGTGTAGGAAACACAGTTCTTTTGTTCTGAGCACACTCAAGTATCCTGCTGTACTAGAGACACTGGAAAGCAAGAGCGTGCTTCTTGCTCTAAAGCAGAGTGTGATCTAAGGATGAGAACTCTGCTGTGTGTTTCACTTCAGAAATGGAGTTAAATCCCAGGCTCTGAGTCTTCCTACAAGCAAGACTTCGTTTCAGGTAATGGCAGTCACTTTTCAGCTCAAAAGAACTACCTTTCATGATGCTCACACGTTTCTCATCTTAAATGACAAGCATTGGATGTTAGAGGACCTGTGCTTTGTGTCAGTTTCAGAAGAAGAGTTGAACTAGATATGGTCAGTATGTGTAGGAAACACAGTTCTTTTGTTCTGAGCACAATCACGTTTCCTGCTGTATTAGTGACTCTAGAAAGGAAGAGCGTGCTTCTTGCTCTAAAGCAGAGTGTGATTCATGGAAGAGAACTGTGCTGGGTGTTTCCCTTCAGAAATGGAGTTAAATCCCAGGCTTTGTGTCTTCCTACAAAAAAGTCTTCATTTCACGTAAGGGCAGTCACTTTTCAGCTCAAAGAAACTACATCGTTCACGAAGCTAAATCGTTTCTCATCTTAACTGCCAAGCATGGCATGTTAGAGGACCAGTGCTTTGTTTCAGTTTCAGAAGCAGAGTTGGACTAGATAGGGTCCGTATATGTAGGAAAAACTGTTCTTTTGTTCTCAGCACACTCACGTTTCCTGTTGTCTTAGAGACTCTAGAAAGCAAGAGCGTGCTTCTTGCTCTTAAGCAGAGTGTGATCTATGGATGAGAACTCTGCTATGTGTTTCACTTCAAAAATGGAGTTAAATCCCAGGCTCTGAGTCTTCCTACAAGAAAGACTTCGTTTCAGGTAAGGGGAGTCACTTTTCAGCTCAAAGGAACTACATCATTCAGAAAGCTCACACGTGTCTCATCTTAACTGACAAGCATTGGATGTTAGAGGAACTGTGGTTTGTTTCAATTTCAGAAGCAGAGTTGAACTAGATATGGTCCCTATGTGTAGGAAACACCGTTCTTTTGTTCTGATCACACTCAAGTTTCCTGCTGTCTTAGAGACTCTAGAAAGCAAGAGCGTGCTTCTTGCTCTAAAGCAGAGTGTGATCAATGGATGAGAACTATGCTGTGTGTTTCACTTCAGAAATGGAGTTAAATCCCAGGCTCTGAGTCTTCCTACAAGCAAGACTTCTTTTCAGGTAAGGGCAGTTACTTTACAGCTCAAAAAAACTGCATCGTTCACGAAGCCCACGTGTTTCTCATCTAAACTGAAAAGCATTGGTTGTTAGAGGACCTCTGGTTTGTTTCAGTTTCAGAAGCAGAGATGAACTAGATATGGTCTGTATGTGTAGGAAAAACCTTTCTTTTGTTCTCATCACACTCATGTTTCATGCTGTCTTAGAGACTCTAGAAAGCTAGAGCGTGCTTCTTGCTCTAAATCAGAGTGTGATCTATGGATGAGAACTCTGCTGTATGATTCACTTCAGAAATGGAGTTAAATCCTAGGCTCTGAGTCTTCCTACAAACAAGACTTCGTTTCAGGTAAGGGCAGTCACTTTTCAGCTAAAACAAACTACATCCTTTACGAAGCTAACACGTTTCTCATCTTAACTGCCAAGCATTGCATGTTAGAGGACCAGTGCTTTGTATCAGTTTCAGAAGCAGAGTTGGACTAGATATGGTCCGTATGTGTAGGAAACACTGTTCTTTTGTTCTCAGCACACTCACTTTTCCTGCTGTCTTAGAGACTCTAGAAAGCAAGAGCGTGCTTCTTGCTCTAAAGCAGAGTGTGATCTATGGATGAGAACTCTGCTGTGTGTTTCACTTCAGAAATGGAGTTAAATCCCAGGATCTGAGTCTTCCTACAATCAAGACTTCGTTTCAGTTAAGGGCAGTTACTTTACAGCTCTAACGAACTACATCGTTCACGAAGCTCACAAGTTTCTCATCTTAACGGACAAGCATTGGATGTTAGAGGAACTGTGGTTTGTTTCACTTTCAGAAACAGAGTTGGACTAGATATGGCCCCTATGTGTAGGAAACACCGTTCATTTGTTCTCAGCACACTCATGTTTCCTGCTGTCTTAGAGACTCTAGAAAGCAAGAGCGTGCTTCTTGCACTAAAGCAGAGTGTGATCAATGGATGAGAACTCTGCAGTGTGTTCCATTTCAGAAATGGAGTTAAATCCTAGGCTTTGAGTCTTCTTACAAGCAAGATATCCTTTCAGATAAGGGGAGTTACTTTACATCTCTAAAGAACAACATTATACACGAAGCTCACACGTTTCTCGGTCTTAATTGAAAAGCATTGGATGTTACAGGAACAGTGCTTTATATCACCTTCAGAAGAAGAGTTGAACTAGATATGGTCCATATGTGTAGGAAACACAGTTCTTTTGTTCTGAGCACACTCAAGTATCCTGCTGTATTAGAGACTCTGGAAAGCAAGAGCGTGCTTCTTGCTCGAAAGCAGAGTGTGATCTAAGGAAGAGAACTCTGCTGTGTGTTCCACTTCAGAAATGGAGTTAAATCCCAGGCTCTGAGTCTTCCTATAAGCAAGACTTCGTTTCAGGTAATGGCAGTCACTTTTCAGCTCAAAAGTACTACATCTTTCATGATGCTCACACGTTTCTCATCTTAAATGTCAAGCATTGGATGTTAGAGGACCTGTGCTTTGTATCAGCTTCAGAAGCAGAGTTGGACTTGATATGGTCCGTATGTGTAGGAAACACTGTTCTATTGTTCTCAGCACACTCACTTTTCCTGCTGTCTTAGAGACTCTAGAACGCAAGAGCGTGCTTCTTGCTCTAAAGCAGAGTGTGATCTATGGATGAGAACTCTGCTGTGTGTTTCACTTCAGAAATGGAGTTAAATCCCAGGCTCTGAGTCTTCCTACAAGCAAGACTTCGTTTCTGGTAAGGGCAGTTACTTTACAGCTCAAACGAACTACATCGTTCACAAAGCTCACATGTTTCTCATCTTGACAGACAAGCATTGGATGTTAGAGGACCTGTGGTTTGTTTCAGTTTCGGAAGCAGAATTGGACTAGATATGGTCTGAATATGTAGGAAACACCGTTCTTTTGATCTGAGCACACTCAGGTTTCCAGCTGTATTAGAGACTCTAGAAAGCAAGAGCGAGCTTCTTGCTCTAAAGCAGAGTGTGATCCATGGATGAGAACTATGCTGTGTGTTTCCCTTCAGAAATGGAGTTAAATCCCAGGCTCTGAGTCTTCCTACATGCAAGACTTCGTTTCAGTTAATGGCAGTTACTTTACAGCTCAAACGAACTACATTGTTCACGAAGCTCACAAGTTTCTCATCTTAACGGACAAGCATTGGATGTTAGAGGAACTGTGGTTTGTTTCACTTTCAGAAGCAGAGTTGGACTAGATATGGCCCGTATGTGTAGGAAACACCGTTCATTTGTTCTCAGCACACTCATGTTTCCTGCTGTCTTAGAGATTCTAGAAAGCAAGAGTGTGCTTTTTGCTCTAAAGCAGAGTGTGATCAATGGATGAGAACTCTGCAGTGTGTTCCACTTCAGAAATGGAGTTAAATCCCAGGCTTTGAGTCTTCTTACAAGCAAGATATCGTTTCAGGTAAGGGGAGTTACTTTACATCTCAAAAGAACTACATTATACACGAAGCTCACACGTTTCTCGGTCTTAATTGAAAAGCATTGGATGTTACAGGAACAGTGCTTTATATCAGCTTCAGAAGAAGAGTTGAACTAGATATGGTCCATATGTGTAGGAAACACAGTTCTTTTGTTCTGAGCACACTCAAGTATCCTGCTGTACTAGAGACACTGGAAAGCAAGAGCGTGCTTCTTGCTCTAAAGCAGAGTGTGATCTAAGGATGAGAACTCTGCTGTGTGTTTCACTTCAGAAATCGAGTTAAATCCCAGGCTCTGAGTCTTCCTACAAGCAAGACTTTGTTTCAGGTAATGGCAGTCACTTTTCAGCTCAAAAGAACTACCTTTCATGATGCTCACACGTTTCTCATCTTAAATGACAAGCATTGGATGTTAGAGGACCTGTGCTTTGTGTCAGTTTCAGAAGAAGAGTTGAACTAGATATGGTCAGTATGTGTAGGAAACACAGTTCTTTTGTTCTGAGCACAATCACGTTTCCTGCTGTATTAGTGACTCTAGAAAGGAAGAGCGTGCTTCTTGCTCTAAAGCAGAGTGTGATTCATGGAAGAGAACTGTGCTGGGTGTTTCCCTTCAGAAATGGAGTTAAATCCCAGGCTTTGTGTCTTCCTACAAAAAAGTCTTCATTTCACGTAAGGGCAGTCACTTTTCAGCTCAAAGAAACTACATCGTTCACGAAGCTAAATCGTTTCTCATCTTAACTGCCAAGCATGGCATGTTAGAGGACCAGTGCTTTGTTTCAGTTTCAGAAGCAGAGTTGGACTAGATATGGTCCGTATATGTAGGAAAAACTGTTCTTTTGTTCTCAGCACACTCACGTTTCCTGTTGTCTTAGAGACTCTAGAAAGCAAGAGCGTGCTTCTTGCTCTTAAGCAGAGTGTGATCTATGGATGAGAACTCTGCTATGTGTTTCACTTCAAAAATGGAGTTAAATCCCAGGCTCTGAGTCTTCCTACAAGAAAGACTTCGTTTCAGGTAAGGGGAGTCACTTTTCAGCTCAAAGGAACTACATCATTCAGAAAGCTCACACGTGTCTCATCTTAACTGACAAGCATTGGATGTTAGAGGAACTGTGGTTTGTTTCAATTTCAGAAGCAGAGTTGAACTAGATATGGTCCCTATGTGTAGGAAACACCGTTCTTTTGTTCTGATCACACTCAAGTTTCCTGCTGTCTTAGAGACTCTAGAAAGCAAGAGCGTGCTTCTTGCTCTAAAGCAGAGTGTGATCAATGGATGAGAACTATGCTGTGTGTTTCACTTCAGAAATGGAGTTAAATCCCAGGCTCTGAGTCTTCCTACAAGCAAGACTTCTTTTCAGGTAAGGGCAGTTACTTTACAGCTCAAAAAAACTGCATCGTTCACGAAGCCCACGCGTTTCTCATCTAAACTGAAAAGCATTGGTTGTTAGAGGACCTCTGGTTTGTTTCAGTTTCAGAAGCAGAGATGAACTAGATATGGTCTGTATGTGTAGGAAAAACCTTTCTTTTGTTCTCATCACACTCATGTTTCATGCTGTCTTAGAGACTCTAGAAAGCTAGAGCGTGCTTCTTGCTCTAAATCAGAGTGTGATCTATGGATGAGAACTCTGCTGTGTGATTCACTTCAGAAATGGAGTTAAATCCCAGGCTCTGAGTCTTCCTACAAACAAGACTTCGTTTCAGGTAAGGGCAGTCACTTTTCAGCTAAAACAAACTACATCGTTTACGAAGCTAACACGTTTCACATCTTAACTGCCAAGCATTGCATGTTAGAGGACCAGTGCTTTGTATCAGTTTCAGAAGCAGAGTTGGACTAGATATGGTCCGTATGTGTAGGAAACACTGTTCTTTTGTTCTCAGCACACTCACTTTTCCTGCTGTCTTAGAGACTCTAGAAAGCAAGAGCGTGCTTCTTGCTCTAAAGCAGAGTGTGATCTATGGATGAGAACTCTGCTGTGTGTTTCACTTCAGAAATGGAGTTAAATCCCAGGATCTGAGTCTTCCTACAAGCAAGATTTCGTTTCTGGTAAGGGCAGTTACTTTACAGCTCTAACGAACTACATCGTTCACGAAGCTCACATGTTTCTCATCTTAACGGACAAGCATTGGATGTTAGAGGAACTGTGGTTTGTTTCACTTTCAGAAACAGAGTTGGACTAGATATGGCCCGTATGTGTAGGAAACACCGTTCATTTGTTCTCAGCACACTCATGTTTCCTGCTGTCTTAGAGACTCTAGAAAGCAAGAGCGTGCTTCTTGCACTAAAGCAGAGTGTGATCAATGGATGAGAACTCTGCAGTGTGTTCCATTTCAGAAATGGAGTTAAATCCTAGGCTTTGAGTCTTCTTACAAGCAAGATATCCTTTCAGATAAGGGGAGTTACTTTACATCTCTAAAGAACATTATACACGAAGCTCACACGTTTCTCGGTCTTAATTGAAAAGCATTGGATGTTACAGGAACAGTGCTTTATATCACCTTCAGAAGAAGAGTTGAACTAGATATGGTCCATATGTGTAGGAAACACAGTTCTTTTGTTCTGAGCACACTCAAGTATCCTGCTGTATTAGAGACTCTGGAAAGCAAGAGCGTGCTTCTTGCTCGAAAGCAGAGTGTGATCTAAGGATGAGAACTCTGCTGTGTGTTCCACTTCAGAAATGGAGTTAAATCCCAGGCTCTGAGTCTTCCTATAAGCAAGACTTCGTTTCAGGTAATGGCAGTCACTTTTCAGCTCAAAAGTACTACATCTTTCATGATGCTCACACGTTTCTCATCTTAAATGTCAAGCATTGGATGTTAGAGGACCTGTGCTTTGTATCAGCTTCAGAAGCAGAGTTGGACTTGATATGGTCCGTATGTGTAGGAAACACTGTTCTTTTGTTCTCAGCACACTCACTTTTCCTGCTGTCTTAGAGACTCTAGAACGCAAGAGCGTGCTTCTTGCTCTAAAGCAGAGTGTGATCTTTGGATGAGAACTCTGCTGTGTGTTTCACTTCAGAAATGGAGTTAAATCCCAGGCTCTGAGTCTTCCTACAAGCAAGACTTCGTTTCTGGTAAGGGCAGTTACTTTACAGCTCAAACGAACTACATCGTTCACAAAGCTCACATGTTTCTCATCTTGACAGACAAGCATTGGATGTTAGAGGACCTGTGGTTTGTTTCAGTTTCGGAAGCAGAATTGGACTAGATATGGTCTGAATATGTAGGAAACACCGTTCTTTTGATCTGAGCACACTCAGGTTTCCAGGTGTATTAGAGACTCTAGAAAGCAAGAGCGAGCTTCTTGCTCTAAAGCAGAGTGTGATCCATGGATGAGAACTATGCTGTGTGTTTCCCTTCAGAAATGGAGTTAAATCCCAGGCTCTGAGTCTTCCTACATGCAAGACTTCGTTTCAGTTAATGGCAGTTACTTTACAGCTCAAACGAACTACATTGTTCACGAAGCTCACAAGTTTCTCATCTTAACGGACAAGCATTGGATGTTAGAGGAACTGTGGTTTGTTTCACTTTCAGAAGCAGAGTTGGACTAGATATGGCCCGTATGTGTAGGAAACACCGTTCATTTGTTCTCAGCACACTCATGTTTCCTGCTTTCTTAGAGACTCTAGAAAGCAAGAGTGTGCTTTTTGCTCTAAAGCAGAGTGTGATCAATGGATGAGAACTCTGCAGTGTGTTCCACTTCAGAAATGGAGTTAAATCCCAGGCTTTGAGTCTTCTTACAAGCAAGATATCGTTTCAGGTAAGGGGAGTTACTTTACATCTCAAAAGAACTACATTATACACGAAGCTCACACGTTTCTCGGTCTTAATTGAAAAGCATTGGATGTTACAGGAACAGTGCTTTATATCAGCTTCAGAAGAAGAGTTGAACTAGATATGGTCCATATGTGTAGGAAACACAGTTCATTGTTCTGAGCACACTCAAGTATCCTGCTGTATTAGAGACTCTGGAAAGCAAGAGCGTGCTTCTTGCTCTAAATCAGAGTGTGATCTAAGGATGAGAACTCTGCTGTGTGTTTCACTTCAGAAATGGAGTTAAATCCCAGGCTCTGAGTCTTCCTATAAGCAAGACTTTGTTTCAGGTAATGGCAGTCACTTTTCAGCTCAAAGAACTACATCTTTCATGATGCTCACACGTTTCTCATCTTAAACGTCAAGCATTGGATGTTAGAGGACCTGTGCTTTGTGTCACTTTCAGAAGAAGAGTTGAACTAGATATGGTCAGTATGAGTAGGAAACACAGTTCTTTTGTTCTGAGCACAATCACGTTTCCTGCTGTATTAGAGACTCTAGAAAGGAAGAGCGTGCTTCTTGCTCTAAAGCAGAGTGTGATTCATGGAAGAGAACTGTGCTGGGTGTTTCCCCTCAGAAATGGAGTTAAATCCCAGGCTCTGAGTCTTCCTACAAGCAGGACTTCGTTTCAGTTAATGGCAGTTACTTTACAACTCAAAGGAACTACATTGTTCACGAAGCTCACAAGTTTCTCATCTTAAATGACAAGCATTGGATGTAGGAGGACCTGTGCTTTGTATCAGTTTCAGAAGCAGAGTTGGAATAGATATTGTCCGTATGTGTAGGAAACACCTTTCTTTTCTTCTCATCACACTCATGTTTCATGCTGTTTTGGAGATTCTAGAAAGCAAGAGCGTGCTTCTTGCTCTAAAGCAGAGTGTGATCAATGGATGAGAACTCTGTAGTGTGTTCCACAAGAAATGGAGTTAAATCCCAGGCTTTGAGTCTTCTTACCATCAAGATATCGTTTCAGGTAAGGGCAGTTACTTTACATCTCAAAAGAACTACATTATACACGAAGCTCACACGTCTCTCGGTCTTAATTGAAAAGCATTGCATGTTACAGGAACAGTGCTTTATATCAGCTTCAGAAGAAGAGTTGAACTAGATATGGTCCATATGTGTAGGAAACACAGTTCTTTTGTTCTGAGCACACTCAAGTATCCTGCTGTATTAGAGATTCTGGAAAGCAAGAGCGTGCTTCTTCCTCTAAAGCAGAGTGTGATCTAAGGATGAGAACTCTGCTGTGTGTTTCACTTCAGAAATCGAGTTAAATCCCAGGCTCTGAGTCTTCCTATAAGCAAGACTTCGTTTCAGGTAATGGCAGTCACTTTTCAGCTCAAAGGAACTACATCTTTCATGATGCTCACACGTTTCTCATCTTAAATGTCAAGCATTGGATGTTAGAGGACCTGTGCTTTGTGTCAGTTTCAGAAGAAGAGTTGAACTAGATATGGTCAGTATGTCTAGGAAACACAGTTCTTTTGTTCTGAGCACAATCACGTTTCCTGCTGTATTAGAGACTCTAGAAAGGAAGAGCTTGCTTCTTGCTCTAAAGCAGAGTGTGATACATGGAAGAGAACTGTGCTGGGTGTTTCCCTTCAGAAATGGAGTTAAATCCCAGGCTTTGTGTCTTCCTACAAAAAAGTCTTCATTTCATGTAAGGGCAGTCACTTTTCAGCTCAAACAAACTACATCGTTCAGGAAGCTCACATGTTTCTCATCTTGACAGACAAGCATTGGATGTTAGAGGACCTGTGGTTTGTTTCACTTTCAGAAGCAGAGTTGGACTAGATATGGTCTGTATGTGTAGGAAACACCGTTCATTTGTTCTCAGCACACTCATGTTTCCTGCTGTCTTAGAGACTCTAGAAAGCAAGAGCGTGCTTCTTGCACTAAAGCAGAGTGTGATCAATGGATGAGAACTCTGCAGTGTGTTCCACTTCAGAAATGGAGTTAAATCCCAAGCTTTGAGTCTTCTTACAAGCAAGATATCCTTTCAGATAAGGGGAGTTACTTTACATCTCAAAAGAACTACATTATACACGAAGCTCACTTGTTTCTCGGTCTTAATTGAATAGCATTGGATGTTACAGGAACAGTGCTTTATATCAGCTTCAGAAGATGAGTTGAACTAGATATGGTCCATATGTGTAGGAAACACAGTTCTTTTGTTCTGAGCACACTCAAGTATCCTGCTTTATTAGAGACTCTGGAAAGCAAGAGCGTGCTTCTTGCTCGAAAGCAGAGTGTGATCTAAGGATGAGAACTCTGCTGTGTGTTCCACTTCAGAAATGGAGTTAAATCCCAGGCTCTGAGTCTTCCTATAAGCAAGAATTCGTTTCAGGTAATGGCAGTCACTTTTCAGCTCAAAAGAACTACATCTTTCATGATGCTCACACGTTTCTCATCTTAAATGTCAAGCATTGGATGTTAGAGGACCTGTGCTTTGTATCAGCTTCAGAAGCAGAGTTGGACTAGATATGGTCCGTATATGTAGGAAACACTGTTCTTTTGTTCTCAGCACACTCACTTTTCCTGCTGTCTTAGAGACTCTAGAAAGCAAGAGCGTGCTTCTTGCTCTAAAGCAGAGTGTGATCTATGGATGAGAACTCTGCTGTGTGTTTCACTTCAGAAATGGAGTTAAATCCCAGGCTCTGAGTCTTCCTACAAGCAAGACTTCGTTTCAGGTAAGGGCAGTTACTTTACAGCTCAAACGAACTACATCGTTCACAAAGCTCACATGTTTCTCATCTTGACAGACAAGCATTGGATGTTAGAGGACGTGTGGTTTGTTTCAGTTTCAGAAGCAGAATTGGACTAGATATGGTCTGTATATGTAGGAAACACCGTTCTTTTGATCTGAGCACACTCAGGTTTCCAGCTGTATTAGAGACTCTAGAAAGCAAGAGCGTGCTTCTTGCTCTAAAGCAGAGTGTGATCCATGGATGAAAACTATGCTGTGTGTTTCCCTTCAGAAATGGAGTTAAATCCCAGGCTCTGAGTCTTCCTACAAGCAAGACTTCGTTTCAGTTAATGGCAGTTACTTTACAGCTCTAACGAACTACATCGTTCACGAAGCTCACAAGTTTCTCATCTTAACGGACAAGCATTGGATGTTAGAGGAACTGTGGTTTGTTTCACTTTCAGAAACAGAGTTGGACTAGATATGGCCCGTATGTGTAGGAAACACTGTTCATTTGTTCTCAGCACACTCATGTTTCCTGCTGTCTTAGAGACTCTAGAAAGCAAGAGCGTGCTTCTTGCACTAAAGCAGAGTGTGATCAATGGATGAGAACTCTGCAGTGTGTTCCACTTCAGAAATGGAGTTAAATCCCAGGCTTTGAGTCTTCTTACAAGCAAGATATCCTTTCAGATAAGGGGAGTTACTTTACATCTCTAAAGAACTACATTATACACGAAGCTCACACGTTTCTCGGTCTTAATTGAAAAGCATTGGATGTTACAGGAACAGTGCTTTATATCAGCTTCAGAAGAAGAGTTGAACTAGATATGGTCCATATGTGTAGGAAACACAGTTCTTTTGTTCTGAGCACACTCAAGTATCCTGCTGTATTAGAGACTCTGGAAAGCAAGAGCGTGCTTCTTGCTCGAAAGCAGAGTGTGATCTAAGGATGAGAACTCTGCTGTGTGTTCCACTTCAGAAATGGAGTTAAATCCCAGGCTCTGAGTCTTCCTATAAGCAAGACTTCGTTTCAGGTAATGGCAGTCACTTTTCAGCTCAAAAGAACTACATCTTTCATGATGCTCACACGTTTCTCATCTTAAATGTCAAGCATTGGATGTTAGAGGACCTGTGCTTTATATCAGCTTCAGAAGCAGAGTTGGACTAGATATTGTCCGTATATGTAGGAAACGCTGTTCTTTTGTTCTCAGCACAATCAATGTTTCCTGCTGTATTAGCGACTCTAGAAAGGAAGAGCGTGCTTCTTGCTCTAAAGCAGAGTGTGATTCATGGAAGAGAACTGTGCTGGGTGTTTCCCTTCAGAAATGGAGTTAAATCCCAGGCTCTGAGTCTTCCTACAATCAAGAATTCATTTCAGGTAAGGGCAGTTACTTTACAGCTCAAAGGAACTACATCGTTCACGAAGCTCACTCGTTTCTCATCTAAACTGACAAGCATTGAATGTTAGAGGACTTCTGGTTTGTATCAGTTTCAGAAGCAGAGTTGGACTACATATGGTCCGTATATGTAGGAAACACCGTTCTTTTGTTCTGAGCACACTCATGTTTCCTGCTGTCTTAGAGACTCTAGAAAGCAAGAGCATGCATCTTGTTCTAAAGCAGAGTGTGATCCATGGATGAGAACTATGCTGTGTGTTTCCCTTCGGAAATGGAGTTAAATTCCAGGCTCTGTGTCTTCCTACAAGCAAGACTTCGTTTCAGGTAAGGGCAGTTACTTAAAAGCTCAAACGAACTACATCGTACACAAAGCTCACACGTTTCTATGTTAATTGAAAAGCATTGGATGTCACAGGACCTCTGGTTTGTTTCAGTTTCAGAAGCAGAGTTGGACTAGATATGGTCCGTATATTTAGGAAACACCGTTATTTTGTTCTGAGCACACTCATGTTTCCTCCTGTATTAGAGACTCTAGAAAGCAAGAGCGTGCTTCTTGCTCTAAAGCAGAGTGTGATCCATGGATGAGAACTCTGCTGTGTGTTCCACTTCAGAAATGAAGTTAAATCCCAGGCTCTGAGTCTTCCTACAAGCATGACTTCGTTTCAGGTAAGGCCAGTTACTTTACAGGTCAAACGAAATACATTGTACACGAAGCTCACACGTTTCTTGGTCTTAATTGAAAGGCATTGGATGTTACAGGACCTGTGCTTTGTGTCAGTTTCAGAAGAAGAGTTGAAATAGATATGGTCCGTATGTGTAGGAAACATAGTTCTTTTGTTCTGAGCACAATCACGTTTCCTGCTCTATTAGAGACTCTAGAAAGGAAGAGCGTGCTTCTTGCTCTAAAGCAGAGTGTGATCAATGGATGAGAAGTCTTCTGCGTGTTTCACTTCAGAAATGGAGTTAAATCCCAGGCTCTGAGTCTTCCTACAAGCAAGAATTTGTTTCAGGTAAGGGCAGTTAATTTACAGCTCAAACGAACTTCATCGTTCACGAAGCTCACACGTTTCTCATCTTAATGGAGAAGCATTGGATGTTAGAGGACCTGTGGTTTGTTTCAGTTTCAGAAGCAGAATTGGACTAGATATGGTCCATATATGTAGGAAACACCGTTCTTTTGTTCTGAGCACACTCACGTTTCCTGCTGTACTAGAGACTCTAGAAAGCAAGAGCGTGCTTCTTGCTCTAAAGCAGAGTGTGATCCATTGATGAGAACTATGCTGTGTGTTTCCCTCCAGAAAGGGAGTTAAATCCCAGGCTCTGTGTCTTCCTACAATCAAGACTTCGTTTCAGGTAAGGGCAGTTACTTTACAGGTCAAACGAACTACATCGTACACGAAGCTCACACGTTTCTCGGTCTTAATTGAAAAGCATAGGATGTTACTTGACCTGTGCTTTGTGTCAGTTTCAGAAGAGGAGTTGAACTAGATATGGTCCGTATGTGTAGGAACACCGTTCTTTTGTTCTGAGAACACTCACGTTTCCTGCTGTACTAGAGACTCTAGCCAGCAAGAGCGTGCTTCTTGTTCGAAAGCAGATTGTGAACCATGGATGACAACTATGCTGTGTGTTTCCCTTCAGAAATGGAGTTAAATACCCGGCTCTGTGTCTTGCTACAATCAAGACTTCGTTTCAAGTTATGGCACTTACTTTACAGGATAAAAGAACTACATCGTACATGAACCTCACACGTTTCTAGGTTAATTGAAAAGCATTGGATGTTACAGGACCTGTGGTTTGTTTCAGTTTCACAAGCAGAGTTGGAGTAGATATGGTCCGTATATGTAGGAAACACCGTTCTTTTGTTCTGAGCACACTCATGTTTCCTGCTGTATTAGAGACTCTAGAAAGCAAGAGCGTGCTTCTTGCTCTAAAGCAGAGTGTGCTCCATGGATGAGAACCATGCTGTGTGTTTCCCTTCAGAAATGGAGTTAAATTCCAGGCTCTGTGGCTTCCTACAAGCAAGACTTCTTTTCAGGTAAGGGCAATCACTTTTCAGCTCAAACGAACTACATCGTTCACAAAGCTCACATGTTTCTCATCTTAAATGAAAGCATTGGATGTTAGAGGACCTGTGATTTGTATCAATTTCAGAGGCATAGTTGGACTAGATAAAGTCCGTATTTGTGGGAAACACCGTTCTTTTGTTTTCAGCACACTCACGTTTTCTGCTGTCTTAGAGACTCTAGATATCAAGAGCGTGCTTCTTGCTCTAAAGCAGAGTGTGATCAATGGATGAGAAATCTGCTGGGTGTTTCACGTCAGAAATGGAGTTAAATCCCAGGTTCTGAGTCTTCCTACAAGCAAGACTTTGTTTCAGGTAAGGGCAGTTACTTTACAGCTCAAACGAACTTCATCGTTCACGAAGCTCACACGTTTCTCATATTAACGGACAAGCATTGGATGTTAGAGGACCTGTGGTTCGTTTCAGTTTCAGAAGCAGAGTTGGACTAGATATGGTCCGTATATGTAGGAAACACCGTTCTTTTGTTCTGAGCACACTCACGTTTCAAGCTGTACTAGAGAATCTAGAAAGCAAGAGCGTGCTTCTTGCTCTAAAGCAGAGTGTGATCCATGGATGAGAACTATGCTGTGTGTATCCCTTCAGAAATGGAGTTAAATCCCAGGCTCTGTGTCTTCCTAGAATCAAGACTTCGTTTCAGGTAAGGGCAGTTACTTTACAGGTCAAACGAACTACATCCTACACGAAGCTCACACGTATCTCGGTCTTAATTGAAAAGCATTGGATGTTACTTGACCTGTGCTTTGTGTCAGTTTCAGAATAGGAGTTGAACTAGATATGGTCCGTATGTGTAGGAAACACGGTTCTTTTGTTTTGAGCACACTCACATTTCCTGCTGTACTAGAGACTCTAGAAAGCAATAGAATTCTTCTTGCTCTAAAGCAGAGAGTGAACCATGGAAGATAACTATGCTGTGTGTTTCCCTTCAGAAATAGAGTTAAATCCCAGGCTCTGTGTCTTCCTACATGCAAGACTTCGTTTCAGGTAAGGGCAGGCACTTTTCAGCTCAAACGAACTACATAATTCACGAACCTCACACGTTTCTCATCTTAAATGACAAGCATTGGACGTTAGAGGACCAGTGCTTTGTATCAATTTCAGAGACAGAGTTGGACTAGATATGGTCCGTATGTGTAGGAACCACAGTTCTTTTGTTCTCAGAACACTCACGTTTCCTGCTGTCTTAGAGAATCTAGAAAGCAAGAGCGTGCTTCTTGCTCAAAAGCAGAGTGTAAAAAATGGATGAGAACTCTGCTGGGTGTTTCACATCAGAAATGGAGTTAAATCCCAGGCTCTGTGTCTTCCTACAAGAAAGACTTCGTTTCAGGTAAGGACAGTCACTTTTCAGCTCAAACGAACTACATCGTTCACTCAGCTAACAGGTTTCCCATCTTAACTGACAAGCATTGGATGTTAGAAAACCAGTGCTTTGTATCAATTTCAGAGGTAGAGTTGGACTAGATATGGTCCGTCTGTGTAGGAACCACCATTCTTTGGTTCTCAGCACACTCACGTCTCCTGCTGTCTTAGAGAATCTAAAAATCAAGAGCATGCTTCTTGCTCTAAAACAGAGTGTGATCAGTAGATGATAACTCTGCTGTGTCTTTCACTTCAGAAATGGAGTTAAATTCCAGGCTCTGTGTCTTCCTACAAGCAAGACTTCGTTTCAGGTAAGGGCAGTCACTTTTCAGCTCAAAAGAACTACATCGTTCACACAGCTAACAGGTTTCCCATCTTAACTGACAAGCATTGGATGTTAGAGGACCAGTGCTTTGTATCAGTTTCAGAAGCAGAGTTGGACTAGATTTGGTCCCTATGTGTAGGAAACACCGTTCTTTTGTTCTCAGCACCCTCACGATTCCTGCTGTCTTAGAGAATCTAGAAAGCAAGAGCGTGCTTCTTGCTCTAAAACAGAGTGTGATCAATGGATGATAACTCTGCTGGGTGTTTCACTTCAGAAATGGAGTTAAATCCCAGTCTCTGTGACTTCCTACAAGCAAGACTTCGTTTCAGGTAAGGGCAGTCACTTTTCACCTCAAACGAACTACATTGTTCACAAAGCTCACACGTTTCTCATCTTAAATGAAAGCATTTGATGTTAGAGGACCTGTGTTTTACATCAATTTGAGAGGCACAGTTGGACTAGATAAGGTCCGTATTTTTAGGAAACACCATTCTTCTGATTTCAGCACACTCACGTTCCCTGCTGTCTTAGAGAATCTAGAAATCAAGATCGTGCTTCTTGCTCTAAAACAGAGTGTGATCAGTGGAGGATAACTCTGCTGTGTCTTTCACTTCAGAAATGGAATAAAATCTCAGTGTCTGTGACTTCCTACAAGCAAGACTTCGTTTCAGGTAAGGGCTGACACTTTTCAGCTCAAACGAACTACATTTTTCACAAAGCTCACTCGTTTCTCATCTTAAATGAAAGCATTGGATGTTAGAGGACCTGTGCTTTGTATTAAATTGAGAGGCAGAGTTGGACTAGATAAGGTCTATATTTGTAGGAAACACCGTTCTTTTGTTTTCAGCACACTCACGTTCCTGCTGTCTTAGAGACTCTAGAAATCAAGAGCCTGCTTCTTGCTCTAAAGCAGAGTGTGATCAATGGATGAGAACTCTGCTGTGTGTTCCACTTCAGAAATGAAGTTAATTCCCAGGCTCTGAGTCTTCCTACAAGCAAGACTTCGTTTCAGGTAAGGCCAGTTACTTTTCAGGTCAAACAAACTACATTGTACACGAAGCTCACACGTTTCTTTGTCTTAATTGAAAGGCATTGGATGTTACAGGACCTGTGCTTTGTGTCATTTTCAGAAGAAGTGTTGAACTAGATATGGTCCGTATGTGTAGGAAACATAGTTCTTTTATTTTTAGCACAATCACGTTTCCTGCTCTATTAGAGACTCTAGAAAGGAAGAGCGTGCTTCTTGCTCTAAAGCAGAGTGTCGTCAATGGATGAGAAGTCTGCTGAGTGTTTCACTTAGAAATGGAGTTATATCCCAGGCTCTGAGTCTTCCTACAAGCAAGACTTCGTTTCAGGTAATGGCAGTCACTTTTCAGCTCAAACGACCTACATCGTTCACAAAGCTCACACGTTTCTCATCTTAAGTGACAAGCAATGGATGTTAGAGGACCTGTGGTTTCTTTCAGTTTCAGAAGCAGAGTTGAACTAGATATGGTCCACATGTGTAGGAAACACCGTTCTTTTGTTCTCAGCACACTCATGTTTCCTGCTGTCTTAGAGACTCTAGAAAGCAAGAGCTTGCTTCTTGCTCTAAAGCAGAGTGTGATCAATGGATGAGAACTATGCTGTGTGTTTCACTTCAGAAATGGAGTTAAATCCCAGGCTTTTAGTCTTCATACAAGCAAGTCTTCTTTTCAGGTAAGGGCAGTTACTTTACAGCTCAAACGAACTACATTGTTCACGAAGCTCACACGTTTCACATCTAAACTGAATAGCATTGGTTGTTAGAGGACCTATGGTTTGTTTCAGTTTCAGAAGCAGAGATGAACTAGATATGGTCTGTATGTGTAGGAAACACCGTTCTTTTGTTCTGATCACAGTCAAGTTTCCTGCGGTCTTAGAGACTCTAGAAAGCAAGGGCTTGCTTCTTGCTCTAAAGCAGAGTGTGATCCAAGGATGAGAACTATGCTGTGTGTTTCCCTTCAGAAATGGAGTTAAATCCCAATCTCTGTGACTTCCTACAAGCAAGACTTCGTTTCAGGTAAGGGCAGTCACTTTTCACCTCAAACGAACTACATTGTTCACAAAGCTCACACGTTTCTCATCTTAAATGAAAGCATTTGATGTTAGAGGACCTTTGTTTTGCATCAATTTGAGAGGCACAGTTGGACTAGATAAGGTCCGTATTTTTAGGAAACACCATTCTTCTGATTTCAGCACACTCACGTTCCCTGTTGTCTTAGAGAATCTAGAAATCAAGATCGTGCTTCTTGCTCTAAAACAGAGTGTGATCAGTGGATGATAACTCTGCTGTGTCTTTCACTTCAGAAATGGAATAAAATCTCAGTGTCTGTGACTTCCTACAAGCAAGACTTCGTTTCAGGTAAGGGCTGACACTTTTCAGCTCAAACGAACTACATTGTTCACAAAGCTCACACGTTTCTCATCTTAAATGAAAGCATTGGATGTTAGAGGACCTGTGCTTTGTATTAATTTGAGAGGCAGAGTTGGACTAGATAAGGTCTGTATTTGTAGGAAACACCGTTCTTTTGTTTTCAGCACACTCACGTTCCTGCTGTCTTAGAGACTCTAGAAATCAAGAGCGTGCTTCTTGCTCTAAAGCAGAGTGTGATCAATGGATGAGAACACTGCTGTGTGTTCCACTTCAGAAATGAAGTTAATTCCCAGGCTCTGAGTCTTCCTACAAGCAAGACTTCGTTTCAGGTAAGGCCAGTTACTTTTCAGGTCAAACAAAGTACATTGTACACGAAGCTCACACGTTTCTTTGTCTTAATTGAAAGGCATTGGATGTTACAGGACCTGTGCTTTGTGTCATTTTCAGAAGCAGAGTTGAACTAGATATGGTCCGTATGTGTAGGAAACACTGTTCTTTTGTTCTGAGCACACTCAAGTTTCCTGCTCTATTAGAGATTCTAGAAAGCAAGAGCGGTCTTCTTGCTCTAAAGCAGAGTGTGATCCATGGATGAGAACTATGCTGTGTGTTTCCCTTCAGAAATGGAGTTAAATCCCAGGCTCTGTGTCTTCCTACAAGCAAGACATCGTTTCAGGTAAGGGCAGTTACTTTACAGCTCAAAGGAACTACATCGTTCACAAAGCTCACACGTTTCACATCTAAACTGAAAAGCATTGGTTGTTAGAGGACCTCTGGTTTGTTTCAGTTTCAGAAGCAGAGATGAACTAGATATGGTCTGTATGTGTAGGAAACACCGTTCTTTTGTTCTGATCACAGTCAAGTTTCCTGCTGTCTTAGAGACTCTAGAAAGCAAGAGCTTGCTTCTTGCTCTAAAGCAGAGTGTGATCCAAGGATGAGAAATATGCTGTGTGTTTCCCTTCAGAAATGGAGTTAAATATCAGGCTCTGTGTCTTCCTACAAGAAAGACTTCGTTTCAGGTAAGGACAGTCACTTTTCAGCTCAAACAAACTACATCGTTCACGAAGCTAACACGTTTCTCATCTTAACTGACAAGCATTGGATGTTAGAGGACCTGTGGTTTGTTTCACTTTCAGAAGCAGAGTTTTACTAGATATGGCCCGTATGTGTAGGAAACACCGTTCTTTTGTTCTCAGCACACTCATGTTTCCTGCTGTCTTATAGACTCTAGAAAGCAAGAGCGTGCTTCTTGCTCTAAAGCAGAGTGTGATCAATGGATGAGAACTCTGCTGTGTGTTCCACTTCAGAAATGGAGTTAAATCCCAGGCTCTGAGTCTTCTTACAAGCAAGATATCGTTTCAGGTAAGGGCAGTGACTTTACATCTCAAAAGAACTACATTATACACGAAGCTCACACGTTTCTCGGTCTTAATTGAAAAGCATTGGATGTTACAGGAACAGTGCTTTATATCAGCTTCAGAAGAAGAGTTGAACTAGATATGGTCCATATGTGTAGGAAACACAGTTCTTTTGTTCTGAGCACACTCAAGTATCCTGATGTACTAGAGACACTGGAAAGCAAGAGCGTGCTTCTTGCTCGAAAGCAGAGTGTGATCTAAGGATGAGAACTCTGCTGTGTGTTCCACTTCAGAAATGGAGTTAAATCCCAGGCTCTGAGTCTTCCTATAAGCAAGACTTCGTTTCAGGTAATGGCAGTCACTTTTCAGCTCAAAAGAACTACATCTTTCATGATGCTCACACGTTTCTCATCTTAAATGTCAAGCATTGGATGTTAGAGGACCTGTGCTTTGTATCAGCTTCAGAAGCAGAGTTGGACTAGATATGGTCCGTATATGTAGGAAACACTGTTCTTTTGTTCTCAGCACACTCACTTTTCCTGCTGTCTTAGAGACTCTAGAAAGGAAGAGCGTGCTTCTTGCTCTGAAGCAGAGTGTGATCTATGGATGAGAACTCTGCTGTGTGTTTCACTTCAGAAATGGAGTTAAATCCCAGGCTCTGAGTCTTCCTACAAGCAAGACTTCGTTTCAGGTAAGGGCAGTTACTTTACAGCTCAAACGAACTACATCGTTCACAAAGCTCACATGTTTCTCATCTTGACAGACAAGCATTGGATGTTAGAGGACGTGTGGTTTGTTTCAGTTTCAGAAGCAGAATTGGACTAGATATGGTCTGTATATGTAGGAAACACCGTTCTTTTGATCTGAGCACACTCAGGTTTCCAGCTGTATTAGAGACTCTAGAAAGCAAGAGCGTGCTTCTTGCTCTAAAGCAGAGTGTGATCCATGGATGAGAACTATGCTGTGTGTTTCCCTTCAGAAATGGAGTTAAATCCCAGGCTCTGAGTCTTCCTACAAGCAAGACTTCGTTTCAGTTAATGGCAGTTACTTTACAGCTCTAACGAACTACATCGTTCACGAAGCTCACAAGTTTCTCATCTTAACGGACAAGCATTGGATGTTAGAGGAACTGTGGTTTGTTTCACTTTCAGAAACAGAGTTGGACTAGATATGGCCCGTATGTGTAGGAAACACTGTTCATTTGTTCTCAGGACACTCATGTTTCCTGCTGTCTTAGAGACTCTAGAAAGCAAGAGCGTGCTTCTTGCACTAAAGCAGAGTGTGATCAATGGATGAGAACTCTGCAGTGTGTTCCACTTCAGAAATGGAGTTAAATCCCAGGCTTTGAGTCTTCTTACAAGCAAGATATCCTTTCAGATAAGGGGAGTTACTTTACATCTCTAAAGAACTACATTATACAAGAAGCTCACACGTTTCTCGGTCTTAATTGAAAAGCATTGGATGTTACAGGAACAGTGCTTTATATCAGCTTCAGAAGAAGAGTTGAACTAGATATGGTCCATATGTGTAGGAAACACAGTTCTTTTGTTCTGAGCACACTCAAGTATCCTGCTGTATTAGAGACTCTGGAAAGCAAGAGCGTGCTTCTTGCTCGAAAGCAGAGTGTGATCTAAGGATGAGAACTCTGCTGTGTGTTCCACTTCAGAAATGGAGTTAAATCCCAGGCTCTGAGTCTTCCTATAAGCAAGACTTCGTTTCAGGTAATGGCAGTCACTTTTCAGCTCAAAAGAACTACATCTTTCATGATGCTCACACGTTTCTCATCTTAAATGTCAAGCATTGGATGTTAGAGGACCTGTGCTTTATATCAGCTTCAGAAGCAGTGTTGGACTAGATATTGTCCGTATATGTAGGAAACGCTGTTCTTTTGTTCTCAGCACAATCAATGTTTCCTGCTGTATTAGCGACTCTAGAAAGGAAGAGCGTGCTTCTTGCTCTAAAGCAGAGTGTGATTCATGGAAGAGAACTGTGCTGGGTGTTTCCCTTCAGAAATGGAGTTAAATCCCAGGCTCTGAGTCTTCCTACAATCAAGAATTCATTTCAGGTAAGGGCAGTTACTTTACAGCTCAAAGGAACTACATCGTTC
Organism: Onychomys leucogaster; assembly: GCA_949786385.1. Lineage (NCBI taxonomy): Eukaryota > Metazoa > Chordata > Mammalia > Rodentia > Cricetidae > Onychomys > Onychomys leucogaster. The sequence continues at coordinate 1,366,264 of CATKUP010000140.1, forward strand.
ACGAAGCTCACTCGTTTCTCATCTAAACTGACAAGCATTGAATGTTAGAGGACTTCTGGTTTGTATCAGTTTCAGAAGCAGAGTTGGACTACATATGGTCCGTATATGTAGGAAACACCGTTCTTTTGTTCTGAGCACACTCATGTTTCCTGCTGTCTTAGAGACTCTAGAAAGCAAGAGCATGCATCTTGTTCTAAAGCAGAGTGTGATCCATGGATGAGAACTATGCTGTGTGTTTCCCTTCGGAAATGGAGTTAAATTCCAGGCTCTGTGTCTTCCTACAAGCAAGACTTCGTTTCAGGTAAGGGCAGTTACTTAAAAGCTCAAACGAACTACATTGTACACAAAGCTCACACGTTTCTATGTTAATTGAAAAGCATTGGATGTCACAGGACCTCTGGTTTGTTTCAGTTTCAGAAGCAGAGTTGGACTAGATATGGTCCGTATATTTAGGAAACACCGTTATTTTGTTCTGAGCACACTCATGTTTCCTCCTGTATTAGAGACTCTAGAAAGCAAGAGCGTGCTTCTTGCTCTAAAGCAGAGTGTGATCCATGGATGAGAACTATGCTGTGTGTTCCACTTCAGAAATGAAGTTAAATCCCAGGCTCTGAGTCTTCCTACAAGCATGACTTCGTTTCAGGTAAGGCCAGTTACTTTACAGGTCAAACGAAATACATTGTACACGAAGCTCACACGTTTCTTGGTCTTAATTGAAAGGCATTGGATGTTACAGGACCTGTGCTTTGTGTCAGTTTCAGAAGAGGAGTTGAACTAGATATGGTCCGTATGTGTAGGAACACCGTTCTTTTGTTCTGAGAACACTCACGTTTCCTGCTGTACTAGAGACTCTAGCCAGCAAGAGCGTGCTTCTTGTTCGAAAGCAGATTGTGAACCATGGATGACAACTATGCTGTGTGTTTCCCTTCAGAAATGGAGTTAAATACCCGGCTCTGTGTCTTCCTACAAGCAAGAATTTGTTTCAGGTAAGGGCAGTTAATTTACAGCTCAAACGAACTTCATCGTTCACGAAGCTCACACGTTTCTCATCTTAATGGAGAAGCATTGGATGTTAGAGGACCTGTGGTTTGTTTCAGTTTCAGAAGCAGAATTGGACTAGATATGGTCCATATATGTAGGAAACACCGTTCTTTTGTTCTGAGCACACTCACGTTTCCTGCTGTACTAGAGACTCTAGAAAGCAAGAGCGTGCTTCTTGCTCTAAAGCAGAGTGTGATCCATTGATGAGAACTATGCTGTGTGTTTCCCTCCAGAAAGGGAGTTAAATCCCAGGCTCTGTGTCTTCCTACAATCAAGACTTCGTTTCAGGTAAGGGCAGTTACTTTACAGGTCAAACGAACTACATCGTACACGAAGCTCACACGTTTCTCGGTCTTAATTGAAAAGCATAGGATGTTACTTGACCTGTGCTTTGTGTCAGTTTCAGAAGAGGAGTTGAACTAGATATGGTCCGTATGTGTAGGAACACCGTTCTTTTGTTCTGAGAACACTCACGTTTCCTGCTGTACTAGAGACTCTAGCCAGCAAGAGCGTGCTTCTTGTTCGAAAGCAGATTGTGAACCATGGATGACAACTATGCTGTGTGTTTCCCTTCAGAAATGGAGTTAAATACCCGGCTCTGTGTCTTGCTACAATCAAGACTTCGTTTCAAGTTATGGCACTTACTTTACAGGATAAAAGAACTACATCGTACACGAACCTCACACGTTTCTAGGTTAATTGAAAAGCATTGGATGTTACAGGACCTGTGGTTTGTTTCAGTTTCACAAGCAGAGTTGGAGTAGATATGGTCCGTATATGTAGGAAACACCGTTCTTTTGTTCTGAGCACACTCATGTTTCCTGCTGTATTAGAGACTCTAGAAAGCAAGAGCGTGCTTCTTGCTCTAAAGCAGAGTGTGCTCCATGGATGAGAACCATGCTGTGTGTTTCCCTTCAGAAATGGAGTTAAATTCCAGGCTCTGTGGCTTCCTACAAGCAAGACTTCTTTTCAGGTAAGGGCAATCACTTTTCAGCTCAAACGAACTACATCGTTCACAAAGCTCACATGTTTCTCATCTTAAATGAAAGCATTGGATGTTAGAGTACCTGTGATTTGTATCAATTTCAGAGGCATAGTTGGACTAGATAAAGTCTGTATTTGTGGGAAACACCGTTCTTTTGTTTTCAGCACACTCACGTTTTCTGCTGTCTTAGAGACTCTAGATATCAAGAGCGTGCTTCTTGCTCTAAAGCAGAGTGTGATCAATGGATGAGAAATCTGCTGGGTGTTTCACGTCAGAAATGGAGTTAAATCCCAGGTTCTGAGTCTTCCTACAAGCAAGACTTTGTTTCAGGTAAGGGCAGTTACTTTACAGCTCAAACGAACTTCATCGTTCACGAAGCTCACACGTTTCTCATATTAACGGACAAGCATTGGATGTTAGAGGACCTGTGGTTCGTTTCAGTTTCAGAAGCAGAGTTGGACTAGATATGGTCCGTATATGTAGGAAACACCGTTCTTTTGTTCTGAGCACACTCACGTTTCAAGCTGTACTAGAGAATCTAGAAAGCAAGAGCGTGCTTCTTGCTCTAAAGCAGAGTGTGATCCATGGATGAGAACTATGCTGTGTGTATCCCTTCAGAAATGGAGTTAAATCCCAGGCTCTGTGTCTTCCTAGAATCAAGACTTCGTTTCAGGTAAGGGCAGTTACTTTACAGGTCAAACGAACTACATC